>CM039312.1:84945103-86265583 GCA_022316695.1 Camellia oleifera
CGTGTTTTGATTACCGAAGCTATAACAAGTACTGTAATAATAATATCCTTACCGCGTATTGCGAATTTATTGCCCAGTTACGGGTGCCAAGTGTTTTCCAAGATTGATCTTAGTCGGGGGTACCATCACTGAAAGTCAAATCGGAAGACATTGATAAACGGCTTTCAGAACGAGATATGGCCATTATGAATTTTTAGTTATGCCGTTTCGTAGTTACGAATGCCCCTCTGTCATTGTATGCTCTGACAGAATTTTTAAACCATACCTTGATGATTTTATTGTGGTATTCATTGATGACATCCTGATTTATTCTAAGACTATAGAAGAACATGACATCATCTCAGACTTGCCCTGCAAACCTTAAGAGAACAGAAACTGTATGCTAAATTCTAAATGTGAATTTTGGCTTGTCATGTGATGTTTTGGGGCATGTTGTTAGCAAAGATGGAATTTCTGTTGATCCGCAGAAATGAAGCTGTAGTGAACTGGCCTAGACCGACGAATGTAACCGAAATCCGAAGCTTTTTGGGATTGGCTGGATTTACAGACGATTTGTCAAAGATTTCTCAAGATTGCCTTACCACTGACTCAGTTGACACAGAAAGGGATCATTTGACTGACTGACCAAAGGGAATCAGCATTTCAAGAATTGAAAACCCGACTTGTGACTGCACCGATTCTGACTCACCTTGTACGTAGGTTTATACGTATTTAGTGATGCTCTCATAAGGTTTTGGGGTGTGTTTTAATGCAGAATGGAAGAGTTATTGCTTATGCTTACCCGACAGTTGAGACCACATGAAAAGAACTACCCGACCCATGACTTAGACTTGCTGCAGTAGTGTTGCACTGAAAATTTGGCGTCACTATTTGTATGGAGCAACATGTAAGTGTATACTGACCACAAGCCTGAAGTACTTTTTTCACTCAGAAAGAACTGAATATGAGACAGCGAGATGGCTAGAACTGATCAAAGATTGACCTACAGATTTTGTACCATCCGGGAAAAGCTAACACTGTTGCCGATGCTTGAGCCGAAAAGTCATTGCCACCTAGCCTGTTTGCTGCCTGGACAGAAAGAATTGCTTCAGATCTGAAAATCTGAAATTAAAATGTTTTGAAGGAAAGGTGGAACTAGCTGCTGCTTTCTGCTCAACCAGCATTGATTGAGGAAATTAAAGAAAAACCAACTGGATATTTCTTGAAAAAGGTATTGAAGAAAGAGATTCAAAACCGAGACCGGGTTCAGATTTGACAACATGTACTGAAATTTCAAGAAACTGTGTGTACAAATGACACTGAATTGAAAAGAAGAGTTCTGCAAGAAGCACAGTTCGAAGTTTTCGATTCACCCAGGGAATCGAAAATGTATCAAGATCTGAAACAGAATTTCTGGTGGCCAGAATGAAGAAGGAAATTGCCGACTTTGTGTCCAAATGTCTTTACTGCCAACAAGTCAAAGCTGAACATCAACGACCTGCCGGATTACTGAAAACCCTTACCCATACAGAGTGGAAATGGGAGCATATCACGATGGATTTTATCGTTGGATTACCTCGCTCCAGGAAAGGTATGGACTCTATTTGGGTTGATTGTGATAGATTGACTAAATCTGCACACTTCCTACCTGTCAAGACAATTTATAATGCAGACAAATTGGCTGTTATCTATTTGACGAAATGTGAGATTGCATGGAGTGCCTGTTTTCTTCCAGACTGAAGGTAACTCGAGTTTAGAGGACTAAACTCCTATAAGGAGGGGATACTGTACAACCTCGTACCGATTACTGAATAACACTGAATTATATACTGATTATTGCTAAACTGGACCGCTAATGACTGATAATTGGATTAACTGAAGTATTGGATGGACTGATTGAAAGTGAAACTGAATTGAATAAGTTTATCTATTGAATTGCATATCGCATCTGTTTGAGTGATTGATATCTGTTTGATTCATATTTAACTGCTAATTGAAGCCTTATCGGCGGCCGAATTAGGAACCGTTTAGAGTTTTACAATCAGTAGAATATTTGTGTTTTAATGATTATTTATCTGAAATTGATTAGGATGATTAAATTAGATTAAAACGAATTAATTACCAAAGATTGACTTATTTACCACATTGCCACCCATAGTGGACATTTTGTTTATTGTTATTATGAGCCTAACACTTATCAAACTTCTCCTCAGCCATTTTGTGAGCATAGCCGAAAATTAGAGAGAAGGAGAGAAGAGAATTGATTTCCTTCTTGCTTGCTTAATCTTGCTAGAAACTTGAAGATTGGTACATAGATTACTAAATTGAGCTTTCAGGACTTGTAATTGACACTCTAGTAAGAATCATCATCTTCTTGTTGTCTTTAAGCTTCATCTTGCATGTTCATGTTCCTTTGTAGGATTAAACCATGATTTAGTGCTAAGAAGTTGGATTATGCTGAATTCATGCATGCATGCCCATTTTGGTGATTTTTGAAGTTGAATTCTTAGAGAATTATACATGCATGTCCATGTTTTTATATTAGTCCATGCTTTTAATTATTTCAAAGATTGGAGCTCATTAGAGCAAGATTTGAACTTGAATTTGGTTAAAACTCATGCATTGCATGTTTGCAAATTGTTCTTGAAATGGGTTTGAAAATGCTTTAATTGACCAACCCTTGGCCTTGCATGGCAAATTAGCTTTTGAAACTTGTTAACATTGAGTTTAAGTGTAGTTTCAGAATTTGGGGGCCAAGAGTTGAGTTTTCGATGGTTGAATGCTTGGTTTCGAACTTGGGAGACAAATCTGGAAATTCCAGATTTGGCTTCCTCGCTCGAGCGAAGGATTCCCGCTCGAGCGAGCCCTTTGGTTTTGCAGCTCGCTCGAGCGAGCATCGAGCATGGTATCGCGCGTAAAATCGAGCATCCAGTACTTTTACTGTTTCCTCAGACTGCTCGAGCGAAGATTGTTCGCTCGAGCGAAGCCTTTGATTTGGAAGCTCGCTCGAGCGAAGGAAGCTCGCTCGAGCGAGACCCCTGTTTCAAGCAGCACTTTTGAAAAGCCTTCCAACTGTATTTTTGCATCTCATCCCATCCTAGGCATTTACCCCTTTGTTTTTTTTCTTAGCCTAGTTAAGACATCTTAACGAGGATTTAGACATAGAACCACACCGAGGAAATTAAGTTCATCCTTTCGACTGTGAACTTAGTGTGTGTTCTATTTGTTAACTGTTTAGGGTTGGCTCTCGGGGATGCGCTCTAACTGCTATTAGCCCAATCTCAGTGAGTAACAATTGTGTAAAGATATGTTCAAAATGGTTATCTTTTGAATACTAAACTGAATTGTTTATTGAACTGATTTGTTTACTGAATGAATGCATGTCCTGTATTCTGAACTGTATTGTGGCATCCTTAGCATTGACTGTTATTTACAGAGCTCTGTCGGTTCCCTTGTGGAACTATACTGTTTACTGATTGATAGCCATCATTACTGTTGGGTCTGTTAAGACTCGGTCCTCTTGGACCTACTGTTTATAGGCTAATGGATGTACCACATATGACTGATTGACTGAAATGCTGAAAGACTGAAATACTGTTTAATGAATTGATTTCATTACTGTAAGGACATTCATTCATAACCCCTTTACACATTATGTTATTCACTGGGCTTTAGCTCACTGTTTATATATATATATATATATGTAGGTTCTCAGCAGCCAGACCGGAGCTAGGAGCGTGGGTTGGTCCCCAGTTTTGTCAAGCCAGCCTATGTGCCTCACTGCGAGGTTCCGAGTTGCCATGCTATGGCTTGGGGTGTTTTTGTTTCCCCCACCTGTCTCCCTACTGTTTTGTGCCACTGTATAGACTGTCATTGTTTTACTACACTGTTATCGAGGGGTTAGGTCCCCGTACCGAATGTTTGTATATAACTGGATAGACTGTATAGACTGCACTGTGTGAATGCATGAAAAATGTTTTTGGCATACAGATTGTCACAGCTCATTAGACACTATTCATTTACTGTATTGGCTTCCGCCAGGCCCTGTACTCTGTTTGACTGTATTATTGTTCAGTAGGCCTTCGGTAATCTCGGATTACTGGCCAGTTACGGTGCTAAACCCATAGGGCCGGGTTGGGTCGTGACAGCCTTGACAGTCATTCAGTCAATCAAATTCTTCATCAAACACTGTGCAGTCACGCATCTTCAACTGTTTCAAAAAGCAACAAACAGCACCCATGTGCCTTCACCGCTAACCCTCAGTCCATGTTAGCTCCCCAGAGTACCATAGCCATTCACTTCTCTATAAAAAGACCTCCTTAGTCATGAAGAAGAGCATTTGAAATTTTAGAGATTTCTCAAAACTCTATCAAACTCTATTTCTTGTAATTTCTATTTTGAAGTATAATTTACAGTTCCAGCAAACAATTGTAAGTTACTCTCATTTCAGTCTATTTTAAATATTTATGTTCTGTTTTAAATGTTGCTAGTTCTGCTTTCCCCAATGGTATCAGGCTGAGTATAGTCAGGATAATTACTGAGATAGCTATTGGCTAACATAAACATGTGATTTAATTTTTGGAGGATTTGATTTTCACTAAGACTGTCAATATCCATTCATATAATTTTTAACAGAAACAGAAAATTGATTATTAATATTGGTTTTCTTCAAATTGAAAATCAGGCGGTTTGGATTTAGTGTACCAATTTTTTGGTAAGAGTAGTAAGATTAATTGAATATTATTTGATTGAATTGTTATTCTAGGTAACTAATTTCATTATCAGTGAAGTATCTGATTCATGATTAGTACTTAAAGGAGGTTGTGAGTTATGATTGCTATACCTTATCCTTTGAAGGTTTGGCAGTTAATTTGTTAAATATTTGTTCAATTGCATCAACTATATGGGTATCTTGGGTGACTAAACTTAATTTATTCCTATCACTTGGGAGGTTAGTAAGTGGTTTCTCTAATGTGTTTTACTAGTTGAGGTATGACTATTTGAGTAATCATCAAATGTGGTTTCAATTTTGTCTAACTATTTACTATAATTTTAAACATTGATTAGTATAATTGTTTTGATCAATAACCTTTTAATTTTAAATTCATCATTAGGTATTTTAAAAGGAGAAGCATTAATTGTTGACACCTTTAAAAAAAAAATCACAAATATTATACTTTTTAATTGTACTTATATGAAGTGCATCTAAAAAATTAAAATAAAATATTAAAAATATTTAAAAAAAAATTAGTAAAAAAATAAAAAAAACAAAACAAAAAACTCAATTTCTAAAAAATTGAATTTAAGAAATTGGAACTAAACATTTTTTCTGGGGGAATTAACACATACATTTCAAAAATAATTACAAGTTGATGGAAAAGTTTAAATTTATCATTAATTTTTTTTTTTCTAAATATATGCTGATTTGTTATTTTTCCTTTTTTCTTAACATAATTAAAATTATCAAAATTTATTTGAATTTTTTATTTAAAATTGGCATTTGATATATGCGATACATGGGATAGAAATAATTTTTTAAATAATATTTTATCAAATTTAATTAAATTATTTATATTTATATATATATGTACATACATCTAAAATTATTTTCAAAAATATATTGCGACATATGCATTCCAGAATAATAATTTTAACTTTATTATGATATAAAAATGTAACTTAAAAAATATATGTAATAATTTAGTTGAATTATTTATATGTACGTCTATATTATATATATAACTATTTTTTTTTAAAAAAAATGTTACGACAATGTAGTCTTAGCTTTGTCATGCTATAAATATGCTTTTAAATAAATATATATGAAATACTCACTCTAATATTAGCAATAAGATTAAATTAGAGATAGAAGTATAACTTAAAATTAAAGAATGATTCTAATATTTAATTTAATAATCTTAATCCTATCATACTATAAAAATCTAATTAAATAAATATCTTATAATTGAATTGAATTATTTTTGTATATATCTATTTGTACTTATATATAAAACTATTTAAGAAAGTAGGTTGTGAAATATGCTCGACATGAAAATAATCGTAGGTCCCATTCTGATATAAATGTTTATCTATATATATGATAATTTTGTAGGATGTTAAATTATAACATAGAACATCCTCAATTTGACAAGTGAGGAGTGGGTCCATTCCACATTATTAGGGGCGGATTAGAAGTGCTTAATTAGAATTTTTGAGTATTTTTTAATGATAAAAATAATAATTAAATTAGAAGAAGAGTTATTAAATTAGAAAAAGAGTAAGTAACTTATAAACAAAGGGAAATTAGGAAGAGGTCCTCCATATATGTTAATGTAAGAGTTTGAGAATAACAAAATTAGTTTGGTAGTTAAGGTCTCTAAGATTTCAAAATTGGGATATTTGGCTAAACGTTCCTCATTGATTCCCTTCAAAGTGAAAAAGACAGTCCAACCTTTTTGAATTTGTAAGTCCTTGGAGAAAAAATGCCTCTTTTATTAAGGACAAACAATTTGTTTCAACTTTTTATAAATAATCTTACTCCTCAGTACTATTTTTATATTTTAAACTTTAAAATGATATAACTTTTTATCTATATATTGGTTTTTTAATAAAATTAGTAATTTTAGAATCCTCTCGTTAAGATCTATTAAATAAGATCTATGTTGGTTATGAAATTCTTTATAAAAAAATCGTAATTTTTTTTTCATGTTGAAACTAACGTCAATCAGAATAAAATTTTACACTATAAAAGAGAGTAAAATTTTACTATTTACGTCAATTACGAAGGTAATTTTTTTAAAGAATTTTATAGTCAACCTAAATCTCATTTAATAGATCTTGATGATAGAATTCTAAAAATACTAATTTTATTTTTTTTAAAAATTTATATCATTTTAAAGTTTAAAATAATAATTAGTCATTAAAGATATTTTGGTAATAGTGGTGTGTGCGAAACTTTTCAAAAAAAAATTTTGTACTTATCCTTAATGTATTAAAATTTTATTATTGATAGGGTTTTGATCAAATCCCCCTATTAAAATCTTAGAAGGATAAGGACAAACTTTGACATACATGACTACAATGGCATTTTAATCTTACAAACCCTAATTTTTTTTCTCTAATTTTTTGCCCGTCATCTCTTTCTCTCTCCTTGGTACCTTTTCTACTTTTCTACCATATTTGCGACATCGCTACTACATCCACCAGCGTTCATCTACTTGTGTTTGTTCTCTCTCTCTCTCTCTCTCTCTCTCTCTCTCTCTCAACCACATCTATTGACGCCTTGTCATCTACCATCATCGCCTAACCACCACCGTTCGTCACCACTAAGAGCCTTTCTGTCACGCCCCAAACCCGCCCCTAAAAGTTTGGGCATGACCCATTCGCAAACAGACACAAAACCTGTTATACATATCATATGGGGCCTGAACGGAAGCATTCAATAATATATAATAGCGTAAAATAACATCCATTGAGCTATCACTACTATGCCAGGACCGTAGACAGAACATAATGCAGATAATTATACAGTGATGTGTACCTGAAGATAGTTATGTACATATACATCTTCCTCATAGACATTTGGGTACAGACTAAATACAACTTTAAAACTTAACAATCTCCAAAACTTGAACGGTTAACACCTAACAGCTTAGACACTCAAGGCTTGGCAACTGGTATCGGAAGCCACAGGTTAAGATTGACCTCCAGGTTGAGTGCCTACAGAAACAGACATAAAATAAAGTGAGTCAAGCTCAGTGAATAATAGTACGTAAATCATGTAATATTCCACTCAAACAATAAAGTATATAATTACAGAAGTATATGTTTATTTACACTCTGTAAATATCATGAGTCCAGTTTCCTTAACAACGCAGTTTAGTATGTACAGAGGATTCAAAATGTTCATATTTTCAAATAACAGAATAGCCATCAGTCCCAACAGTTACAGAATAGCCTTTCGGCCCAGTCATAACAGAACGGCTTATCAGCCCAGAGATAACATAACGCATAAAGCGTAACAGAACGCATAAAGCGTGACAGAACGCATAAAGTGTGAGGGTACAGAACTAGTAGAAGATAATAAGTTTTGAAACCAACAGACATATCATGCTAAATCTTAAACGGAACGGATCAATAGACAATATGTATAACCAGAATAATTAAACAGAGCAGAACCATCCCAAAGTCATCTGAATATCACCAGACCATAAACAGAATAATAAACAGGGCAGAACAATCCCAATTGATACACATACAACATCATTACTGACAGAAAGCTGAACGTTATAAACAGACATTAATAGTAACGACAAACATTAGCAGCAATTAAACATACATCTGACGTAGTAGTACTCACATTTCACTTGTTTATCGCGGACAACAGAATGTGCATTTTATCTATCGAAATAGTTGTCTCATAATTAACAAAGATGATACCAATTGCTTACAGATGCCAGAGGATTAATATACCATATAAATAGAACAGAATAGTTCCATAAACATACCGTTGTATGTAGCTTCCTCAACATTCATACTGATTTCTGATTAACTTAATGTTAATGAAATCACTTACACAGAACAGAGCGTTAATACCATAATCATTATCAGAAAATAAAATGTACATGTAGCGTACTATTACTCACAGTGATTAGACGCTTGATCCGCCTCTGTAATTGACCCTACACAATTCATAATACACATAAAAAATCGGGTCACATATCATTATTCCGTTTTTAACTAGTTTATTTCTCTTTATCCCATTTACACATCATTTGGCAATTCAACATGAATCAAATTAAATCTTTGAATCTCATTTCAACATTCCACACCCAAGTTCATGTCATCCATAGTCTTAATACATTATTTCCTTAATTTTTCCCTTCCATTATAGCATAAATTCTAATGTTTATAACAAAGTTCATTCGCTAATATTTTTACATAATTTCGAAATATCTCAGAAATCCAATTAAATTTATACATATACAATTCAACATCTCAATTTCCTTATTCTACCTTCAATTTGGGCCAATTCATTAGTTATCACCATTAATCAACTTAGGGTTTCAAGACAAAAATCCAAACTCCTCAAACCATTACTTCTTCTTCCAATTTTCTCCATCTAAAGTTCATAATCCATCACCTTAATCTAGCAATTGCATCTCTAACATAATAAACCCAAAACCCCCAAATCACAAATTGGACATAATATATACAAAACTATAGATTTGTAGTTATATACACAACATACCATAAATCTACACCCAAAATACCATAAATCCATCAATCAATACAAATAAGATCTCCTACCTCAAGATTGAAAGCAAGGAAGCTAGGTCAAGAGTATCACTTTGAAATTCCAAAATCAAATCGGTTGGAAATGTTCATCTTCTTGTCTTCTTCACTTCTTGGTGGAAGATCTTGATCAAAACAAAGAGAAATTGTGAGGATTTGGGATCAAAACCCTAGGGTTTTCGGTCCTAGGGGGAAAGGAGAGAAGAGGGGAAAAGAATATGTGAAAAATGATCCAAAAATCTGGTTTAAAAGCTGCTGTCCCGTAATATCCGCTCGAGCGGAGAAATTCCCGCTCGAGCGGACCTGTTTTCAGCACAGATCCCGAAACTTTGAATAGGTATAACTCTCTCATTCGGACTCCGTTTTAGGTCATTCTTGTGCTCAAATTGAAGCCCCAAAAATAAACTTTCCAATGGTTCTAACCTCACATTCAAATTCAAAGTGTGGAAAAAGAAAAGGGCAAACGAGTGACGGTTGGTCGTAAACGAATTATTCAAACTAAAGTTTTTGGTCCAATCTTACTTTACCATCGTCTTATCATCTCAATCAATATCCCAAAATAAGGTAAGAACATTTCAAATATACTAAGAAGAACATCAAAAATAAGTCCACATGCTTCAGAATCAAACTTAACCAGGTGCCCCGCTCGAGCGCCCAACCTTGCGCTCGAGCGCGCAGACCAACAAAGTCGTCCGCTCGAGCGTAAACTCCCCCGCTCGAGCGGAGAATCACAACTCCCAGCATCTCAGGCCGTCTGAAAAATTGCTGAAAATCCTAAAAGTCCGCTCGAGCGGCCACTCCTCCGCTCGAGCGGAGGAAAGAATTTCTGGGTCGTTACACTTTCTCTCCAATCTATGCATAGATTTAAGATGTTTTACTTTCTGTATAGTTGATTTGTTTCATTATCGTCGATTTGTGAACAAATATGACGTAGGAGTTTTAAATCTCTTTTCTCTCTCTCTCTCTGTGTTATTTTTCCTATGTCTCTGTGTTTTCTTTATGTTGAATTGAAACACGAATTTTCTCTGTCTCTGTATTTTCACAAAAAATGAATATGTAAATCAAAGTTATTAAATTTTAAAATTTTGAAATTACTTAAATAATGTAAAAGGTAACTGTAAAATACTATTTTTGTCCAGAATGATTAACCATATTTGTTGAACAACCTGAACTACTACTAGAAAATTATTTGTTCTTATTCTTCTAAAGTAATATTAGTAAGGATCTACGAAAAAAAAACCTATAATCAAAGAGTGATTCTAATAATTTAATTTTTTTTAAAATTCATTTTCAATTAAAAATATGTAAAAATTGAAGCTATACAAAAATTATTTTAAAGTTTTAAATAGGAACTATGTTGTATGAGTAGGGGGTGAGAACCTATTAGTAGAATTAAAAATTAAAATGTTACTTTGACAAAATAAATATAAAATAATTTTAATTTAACAGTTGAATTAAGAAATAAATAATTAGATTAGTTGTTGTAGAACATTAATTTGAGTTAATTAGATTTAACACCTCTACACTTTATCATAATCTCACTTTCTTCTCTTCATTTTCAATTGCAACAATCAATACCTAAAACTTCAAATTAAAAAGTGAAATTTTAGTAAAAATGCAAGGACTAAAAGTGAGATTTTAATCGAAGTTTACGCGTGCTAATGAGACCCCCAAAAAAAAAATTTTAATTAAATTAAAAAGTCACATTTAGCTCACATGACAATTTTATTAACCTTATTAACAATAGATGAATAGAAGGGTGACATTACAATGTGACATTATAATGTAAGTTACACACTTAAGAAAAGTCCTTTTATATATTGCTTAAGTTGTGTAAAAAATTCTTATCCTTACCCGCAATTAATTTTAGTTCTTATAGTATTGGTAAGTTAAAAAATAAAGATTCAGATCAACTAATTGAAGTTCAACTATTATATATATATATATTTGTTATCTAAATTTTGTTAAATTGTAATGCAATAGAAATAAATTTTTATTCTTTTTATCCAAATAATTTTTTTTAAAAATAATGATATATGAAGGACCTAATTTTAAAAAAATTTACCTTAAGCCCTAATAAATCAGGGCGGACCCTGGGCTGGACATCCAAATGATGGTCCAGAGAACACTGGTGATCGCTATTGACACCATAGTTTTTTTTTTTATATTTATTTTTCTTACATCAACATCTTGGACATTTCAAGTTTTATTTGATTTGAACTGTCCAGTGGGACTAACATTGTTTGAACGTGATCATGAGTTCCTCATAATCAGTCTTTGTAATGAGAACGTATTATTCAGATTATGGCCCGCAACTTGGAACCTAGGCTGCAAAAGAAATGGTGGAAAGAAAGGCAACGCCGCATTGTTGACTGTGTGTTTAGTAATGTTTACGTTTTTAATTTATTTTATAAAAAATTTATAAATTAGTTTTTGTTTATTTTTAAAAAAACATAAACTACAAACGCGTTTGGTAATTAACAAAATATTTAAAAAATTTTAAAAATATAAAAAAGAGTGAGAAATGACAAGTGATGGCAAGTGACGGTGGAAGACAGTGGTGAAAAGTAGTAACGGTGGGTGGTGGGTAGTGGGTAGCTGGTGGTGGTGGGTGGTGGCAGGTGGATGGTAGTGGTGAGTCGGTGGGTGGGTGACGATGGCAAGTGGTGGGTGATAGCGAGTGGATGGTGGTGGTGGCAGGTAGGTGGCGGATGGCGGGTGGTGGCGGGTTGGTGGCGGATGGTGGGTGGTAGCAAGTGGGTGGTGGTGGTGGCGGGTGGTGGGTGGTGGTAGCAAGTGGGTGGCGGATGCAGGGCTGTTAAAATCACAATCCGGATCGTAGGATCGTACGATCCTACTTTGCCAAAATGATCTAGATCGTTGTAGGATCGATGTTACAATGGGATCGCAAGTAGGATCGTGTAGGATCACATGATATCGTGTAGGATCGTATGGGATCGTATAGGATCGTAGGTAGAATCGCAAGTAGGATCATAGATTTTATGATTTTTCACCTTATTTTTAATATGTATCATTTTAATTTTAATTTTTATCTTTTTTTTTTAATAGAAAGTAGGATCTTACGATTCTCGATCCGATCCACCAGACCCTCTCACCGATCCTACTTAAGATCCCGATTTTAACAACCTTGGATAGATGACGGGTGGTGGTGGGTGGGTGGGTGACGGTGGTGGGTGGTAGCGAGTGGTGGTGGTGGGTGGTGGTGGCAAGTGGGTGGTGGATGGCGGGTGGTGGCGAGTAGGTGGCGGGTGGTAGTGGTAGTGGTGGGTGGGTGGTGGGTGACGGTGGCAGGTGGTAGGTGGTGGCGAGTGGGTGGTGGTAGGTGGGTGGCGGGTGGGTGGCGGTGGTGGTGGTAGTGGGTAGTGGGTGGTGGGTGGTGGTGGCAGGTGGCTGATGGTGGCAGGTGGTGGATGGTGGTGGCAGGTGAGTGGTGAGCGGTGGTTGCAAGTAGGTGGCGAGTGGTGGATGGTATTGGCGGGTGGTGGCGGGTGGATGGCAGGTGGGTGGTGGCGGCGGCGGCGAGGGATGAGTGGTGGTGGCGAGTGGGTGACAGATGGGTGGTGGGTAGTGGTGGCTAGTGGTGGTGGCAGGTGGGTGGTGAGTGGTGGTGGCAAGTGGTGGTAGGGGGTGGGTGGTGGTGGCGGCGGAAGACGGTGGTAGAAAATGGTGGCGGGTGGTGGCTAGTGTTGGGTGGTCAAAAAAAAAAAAACTCAAAACTCAAAACGGAAACACATTTTTTGTGTTTTCATTTTTTGAGTTTTTAAAATTTTTGTAAATATAAATAGAAAACTGAAAACATAAGTGTTACCAAACAGCACTTGAATATCAAACATATCTAAATGTCATTGTAGAAACAGAGTTCAGCACCAAGGGTACAAGGAGCCCAACCTTTTGATGGAATTATGGAAAATGAACAATTAGGTTGTGTTTTGTTTAATAGACATTTTTAGACTTCATTTGCAAAATTTTGAAGTATTTTTTAGAAGATTTTAACTTAATTGTGTCCGTTGACTGTTATAGAGTGTATACAAGAGAGATTTCAGTGATATATGTTGGTGTTCTTGTTCATTAGTGTCCTTATGCTTTGGCAAGTTCATTGGTGCCACTAGAGTGGTACTGATCTAAGGCTCTCCTATACTGAAGTATGGAGTGCATCCTTCTCTATGATAATCTCTAGTTATTCAAAAGTGAAAAAGAGATGAAGATGAAAAAATACCCTCATTTATGGGAGTCAATGGAAAATTTTCTTTCATTTTAGCTACAAGTTGATTGTATGGCACAATTCCAAGTATTATTTTAGTAGCAGTTATAGTCCACTTTCCAGGTCGACTCGTTCTGCTCAATTCAGCTATCTTACTCTAGTCAGCTTGACACACTCTAATCATTTTCTGTTAGGGAAAATCTATAATTTCCCACAAGTAAATCAATCAATAGGAATAAAAACTAATGCGGAAAAATTAAATCAAAAGTAACACAAGAATTTTTACGTGATTCCCTCAATGTGAGGTACGTCTACGGGATCGAAATCCGATTCCACTATCAACCAAATTGTTTCCAAACGATTATAAACGAGACATGAATGGTCTCACAAACCACCCTTTGGTGAATTCTAAATAATCACAAATAAACAAGAGGAAAAACCTCACCAAATAAATGAACAAAAATCTTCCAAAACAGAATTGTAGAAGACTCAAATCAAACTTCCCAATGGCTACTGAAATACACCACAAACAAATGAGCACTTGAATATGCATCGAAGATTCACACACAATAAGTTTTGATTCACCAATTGAACTACCCAATAGACACTATCTCACCAAATTGAATTAATCAATGTTGGTAGCCGCACAATCCCTTTTCCTTGGGAAAAACAATATCAAAAAAATATATTGTGAATTTAGGATTTTTTTATCAAAACCTTAGTTATTTCCAAACTAAATTAGGTCTCCACAAAATTAGATATAATATATAAAAATATATTATAACTAATACCAAATCAAATTAAACTCTTTTAATAAACCAATTGGGTCCCACACTCCAATAAGGAGGCATACCCAACAATTCTCCCCCTATCGACTTAAGTGGAGACATCAACCATATCCGCCAAAGTTCGACACTTCAAATAGTTGTCCTTCGACAAAGTCTTAGTCAACATATCCGAAATATTATCATCCATGTGAACCTTTTCGAGTTGCAACAATTTCAAATCTAACACATCATGAATCCAATGGTATCTCACATCAATGTGTTTCGATCTTGAATGAAAAGTAGAATTTTTACTCAAATGAATAGCACTTTAACTATCATAATAAAGCACATACTTTTCTTGCTTCAAACCCAACTCTTGCAAAAATTTCTTCAACCATAACTTTTCTTTACAAGCTTCCGTAATGGCTACAAATTCAGCTTCGTGTAGTTGAGAGAGCAACACATTTTTGTAATTTAGATTGCCATGCCACAGCTCCCCCTGCAAATGTCATCAACTACTCCGAAGTAGATTTCCTATAATCAACATCACCGGCCATGTCAAAATTCGTGAACCCATCAAACATCGGCTTACCATCCCCAAAACACAAACACACCTTCGAAGTCCCTCGAAGATATCTTAGAATCCATTTTACCGCTGCCCAATGTTCTTTACCCAGATTAGAGAGAAACTGACTCACCACACCAACGGCGTGAACAATATCGGGCCTTGTACAAACCATGGCGTACATCAAAGAACCAACTGCTGAAGCATAAGGAATTTTCAACATCTCTTCTTTGTCTTTCTCACTTGTAGGACATTGATTCGAACTAAGTTTAAAGTGACCCGCAAGTAGACAACCAATCGGCTTTGCTTTATTCATGTTGAACCTCTCAAGAACTTTCTCAATGTAGTTTTCTTGAGACAACCAAATCAGTCCTTCTTTATGATCACGAACAATTTTCATACCAAGTATTTGCTTTGCCGATCCCAAATCTTTCATAGCAAAAGATTTACTCAACTCTAACTTCAACTTGTTAATCATGGTAGAATCTTGACCCACAATTAACATGTCATCAACATAAAGCAAAAAAATAATAAATTTACCATCTGAAAAAATTTTCACAAACACACAATGTTCTGAAGTGGTTTTAGAAAAACCATTATTTAATCATGAAAGAGTCAAATTTTTTGTACCGTTGCCTCGGGGCTTGCTTGAGGCCATACAAACTTTTCTTCAATTTGCAAACAAATTTCTCTTTTCCTTTCTCTACAAAACCTTCTGGTTGCTCAATGTAAATTTCTTCTTCAAGGTCACCATGAAAAAATGCGGTCTTCACATCAAGTTGTTCAACTTCAAGGTTCATACTTGCAGCCATGCCAAGTACAACCCGAATAGAAGACATCTTCACAACCGGCGAGAAAATCTCGTCAAAATCAATACATTTCTTTTGCCCAAAGCCTTTCACAACAAGACATGCCTTGTATCTCAAATTATTGCCATCATTCTTCAATTTGAAAACCCACTTATTTTTCAGAATTTTCCTTCCTTTAGGCAACTTTACTAAATCATAAGTCTGGTTTTCAAGCAAGGAATTCATCTCCTTGTCCATGGCCTTTTTCCAATCATCTTTCTTTTCATGCTCAACTGCTTCTTGGTAGCTCTCAGGCTCCCCTTGATTAGAAATCAACACAAATTCGTTGGGAGGATACTTTCTTGAAGGTTGTCGGTCCCTTGTAGATTTTCTCAACTCAAGTTGTGGTGGCGATTCTTGAGTTGGATATTCTTCCTCAATTTCTGGCTCAACTTCATTAGGATTAGCATCATTCTCCATATCTTCAATAGGTGGCTGCACATCTCCCCCATTTTCATCATCAACTAAAGATGAAGGAGCTGGATCCATATCAATGAGATCACTAGTTTTTGGCTCCGGTTGATTACCTTTTCCAAAGTCCTCAATTGTTTGGTCTTCAAGAAATACAACATTATGGCTTCAAATAACTTTCTTGTCGACCGGATCCCACAATCTATAACCAAACTCGTCATGCCCATAGCCAAGAAAAATGCATTGTCTTGACTTCCTATCAAGCTTGGACCTCTCATCTTTTGGAATGTGAACAAAAGCTCGGCAACCAAACACTCTTAAGTGCTCATAAGACATATCTTTACCGGTCCGAACTCTTTCAGGAACATCACCATTCAAAGGATAGGAATGAGACAAATTGATCACGTCAACCGCTGTCTTCATTGCCTCACCCCAAAAGGATCTTGGCAATTTAGCTTGTGAAAGCAAACACCTTGTTCTTTCCACAATGGTGCGGTTCATCCTCTCAGCAACGCCATTTTGTTGAGGAGTCTTCTTAACTGTCTTTTGGTGTCGAATACCTTGGCTACGACAATACTCATCAAATGGCCCAATCTATTCACCACCATTGTTTGATCGGATGCACTTCAATTTCTGCCATGTTTCTCTTTCAACCATGGCCTGAAAAATGCTTAAATACTTCTAGAACTTGATCTTTAGTTTTTAGTAAAAAAGCCCAAACTTTCCTTGAATAATCATCAATGAAAGTAATAAAATAAAGTGTACTACTATGTGTTCTAACTTTCAAAGAACCACAAACATCCGAATGAATCAACTCCAAAACATTTTCTTTTCTAGAAACAACATTTTTATGAAAAGAAACTCTATGTTGTTTACCCGCCAAACAATGAACACAAGTTCTGAAATGTGTACCTTTCAAACCGGGTAGAAGCTCTTTTTTTTAACAAAACTTGTAACCCCTTTTCACTCATATGGCCAAGTCGCTTGTGCCATAATTCGGTAGAAGTATCATCTTCAAGTGCATTGACAACACCTTTACAAATTTTTCCTTGCATCGAATAAAGTGTATGAGTCTTCTTGCACTTAGCCACCACCAAAGAACCCTTTGTGAGCTTCCATATTCCATCACCAAATTTGTTGTTGTAACCTTCATCATCTAGCTTCCCAGTAGAGATCAAATTAAGGCGAATGTCGGGAACATGCCTTACATCTTTAAGCAACAACTTGCAGCCAAATTTATTTCCAAGCAAACATCACCAATGCTGATAATCTTGGACAAATCTTCATTACCCATTCGAACAGAACCATAATCTCCTTTGGTGTAAGTAGTGAAGAAATCAACTCGAGAAGTTACATGAAAAGAAACACCAGAATCAATCACCAAATTGCTCTCTTGGCCCACAAAATTGATACAATCATCTTCACAAACGACCATGAGATCATCGGTAGTAACTGCCGTTGTGTCTTCTTTCTTCTTATCCACACTTTTCACTCATTTTCTCCTTATTCTTGAGCTTTCGGTATTTTCGCTTCATGTGCCCTTTCTCATGGCAATAATAGTACTCAATGTCTTTCTTTGAAAAAGAACCATCTTTTAATTTGTCACGGCTTTGATCATGACCATGAGGAGTCTTACTCCTTCCCCTTGTTTTACTTCGGTCTCTCACAATAAATGCTTCCTAATGAGAGGAACCCGTTGATTTTCTTCTAGTTTCTTCATTCAACAAGCTACTAGTGACTTGGTCTATTGTGACAACTCTATCGGGCGCTGAATTACTAACTGTCACAACCAAAGTCTCCCAACTTTCGGGTAAAGAACTAAGTAGCATCAAAGCCTGCAACTCATCATCAAAAACAATTTTCATAGAAGCAAGTTGGTTAACAATACTGTTTATTTCATTCAGATGTTCCGGAATAGGGTTGCCCTCTTTATATTTTAAATTAACCAACTTACAAAACAGAAAAACTTTATTTGTGGCTGATTTCCTATCATAAAGGCCTTCTAATTTTTTCCATAAATCATATGCTGAAGTTTCAGTAGCAACATGATGAAATACACTGTCATCAATCCATTGATGGATAACACCAACGGCTTTTCGATTAAGCCTATTCCATTCATCATCTTTCATACCTCGGGTTTGCCACTATCACCCTCAATGGATCCATACAAATCTTTACAAAAT
Source organism: Camellia oleifera (assembly GCA_022316695.1). Classification (NCBI taxonomy): domain Eukaryota; kingdom Viridiplantae; phylum Streptophyta; class Magnoliopsida; order Ericales; family Theaceae; genus Camellia; species Camellia oleifera. Next base: position 84,963,373 of record CM039312.1, read on the forward strand.
AATAGGTTATCTATTTTAGTTTTCCAAGTTACCCAATTGCTTCCATTGAAGCTAGACATACGACCCACATTCACCTCCATTGATTTACACAAATAAATAAACCCAAATAAACCGTAAGCTCTGATACCAGTTGTTAGCAAAAATCTATGATTCCCCACAAGTAAATCAATCAATGGGAATAAAAACTAATGCAGAAAAATTAAATCAAAAGCAACACAAGAATTTTTACGTGGTTCCCGTAATGTGAGTTACGTCCACGGGATCGAAATCCGATTCCACTATCAACCAAATAGTTTCCAAATGATTACAAACGAGACACGAATGGTCTCACAAATCACCTTAAGTGAATTCCAAATAATTACAAATAAACAAGAGGAAAAACCTTACCAAATAGATGAACAAAAATCTTCCAAAACAGAATTGTAGAAGACCCAAATCAAACTTCCCAATGGCTGCCGAAATACACCACAAACAAACGAGCACTTGAATATGCATCCAAGAATCACACACAATAAGCTTTGATTCACCAATTGAACTACTCAGTAGGCACTATCTCACCAAATTGAATTAATCAATGTTGGCAGCCGCACAACCCCTTTTCCTTGGGAAAAACAATATCAAAAAAATATATTGTGAATCTAGAATTTTTTTTATCAAAACCTTAGTTGTTTCCAAACTAAATTAGGTCCTCAGAAAATTAGATATAATATATAAAAATATATTATAACTAATATCAAACCAAATTAAACTCTTTTAATAAACCAATTGGGTCTCACACTAACATTTTCAACCACTTTAGGGAAATCACCCGTGGTTATTCCATGAAAGAATGCTTTAATTTATATATATTTTTTTAGAATGTTTATTTCAAAATCTGGAAAGAAAGTGAAATGTAGGATCAAATTCATGCTTTGAAATGAACTGCGTGGAAACTCTGTATTTGAGGTTACATCTACATCATTAGAGTCCATGTGAGATATAATACCTTCATTTTTGTCCCCTTGAAATACTGTTGAACTTCCTATTGGAAGTGACAACTGGTGCCCATTTTTATGGCAAATTCTTGTTCAACTTTCATTATGAAGTACTAATGGTTTGGTAGAACATTGACCTGTTTGTTCTTCCCCCTTCCCTCTCCTCCTATTCTTTTTTATTTTTGTAAGGGATTATAATATAATGTTCCCAAACTTACCTTTTTGACAGACTTACTATCCTTTATTGTGTTTCATGCACAAATTTGGTCTAAGGGAATACCAAAAAGAAGTGGGTCAATCTGTTCTCTATGAGTGAAATTAAGAGAGTTTATATTTATTTTAAAAGAAGAGTACTTGATTGAAAGTCAAGCTCTGCAGCATATATTCAACCTCAACCTCTTTTTCCTTTGGGAGAGGCATCTATTTATTTCACAAGATTACATCATCATAGTGGCCCTTGGAATCTATACCAAAAAGTTGCTTCAGAACATTTTATGTTCAAACATCAAGGATGAAACAGTTTCACTAATCCAACCTAGTGTTTCCAACCTTTCTTTAATAAAGGGTGGCTGAGATTGTTGTGATATTTTCAAAAAATTGAACCAATCTGGTATGAACTTGAAGCATGAAACCAATACAATGGTAGTTTAAAAGACATTGGACAAGGTCTTCTACTCTCTTCACACCTGTATCACCATCATCTATCCTTGTACTTTAACTAAGGTGCACCTTAAGCCTATATCAATCCGATCTTTAGCCGTTAGATGGGATCATTGGTATGCCTTATTTGACTGGGCAACAATCAGTTTAGTGTTTTTTCACAAACCAAAAGCAATTGACATAGTGGCCCACAACAGAGAAAATACTAACATGTTGCATAGCAGAACCTTAGAGGATGGCACAATTTGAGATGTCTAATTGCCAAAAGTCCATCCCATGTTGAGGTTGGGATCATCTGTCCTAAAAACGTGTCCAAAAATGTTTGAGAGCATTAAAAGTAGAGCTCTAATGAGAGCTCTACTTATGTGGCAGTGAGCTCCACTCATGAATGATTTGATGTGTGTCTTTTTTTTTTTTTTTTTTTTTAACTCCATGCTACATCATTAGTGCCATTGTTAGAGCTCCAAATTTAAAACTATGAATCATTGTTCAAAACGGGTCTATCATTCTGACCCATTACTCATAAGTTTCAGCCACACGATCCACCACTAAACAATTTGTTTTTCTCTAAATTAAAAATTAAATAGCCTGTTTGTGAGTGTATGGAATAGAGGAATAAATAGCTTTTGAAGAACAAAAAAAATCTTGTGGCTTATGCTGAATGTCAAGATACAAATGGTAACATGATTGTGAAAGGGAGAATAATGCATGGTCTTGGTCAAAAACAAAGGGAACAGGGCTACTGTTAAAAGGTTTCTTTTTTATTTGTGATTTTGCATATAATATGATAATGACACTCCTTTGATAAAGCAGAAGCCTCAACTTCAATTATTGTTTGCTTCATTATTTGTATCGATTCAGGTCACACATAATTGTGCAGTGAGATATCTCATAATCCAGAAGCATATTGTTAACCTTCCACTTCAAGAATGATTCTTAGTTTTTTACACTTGCGATTTTCTCTCATAATTTTTTTTTTCTTGTAAATTTGTTTTTTAAGGTGGGATCATTGTTGATAATCCCATTTTAAATCAGGGCACGACAATCATAGGAGCCCATTCCCGCTGTTGAGCCAGATAAGAGGACCCCTTGCAAACAGGGTGATTTATGGGGAATTCAAAGAAACACTCTCAAAACAAGCCGAGCCATAACTTGCAGAAAATTGTACGGGTGGGATATATTGACTTACCTTTATTAAGGCCTTATATTTTAATTAATTATTTAGTTTTTTTTTTTACTATTTTAGCCTGACTAAAAAAGTTGTGTTTGGAAAATTAATTTTTTTTTTATTTTTTATTTTTTAGTTGATTTGATGGTTGTAAGAAAAAAAGTAAAATGATTATGAATTGAATGTAGCATTTTCTTTTGTTGAATATTTATTTTATCTTTTAGTGAGCTATTTTAGCCCAAACCTCTTCCTAAACACTCCCAATATGATATGATCCAACAGAAATCAATGCTGACAATAACTTAATTTCTCTTGGATTATATCATATCGGGCGTGTTTGGAAATACAGTTGGGCTAAAACAAGCCACCAGAAGACAAAATAGGTTAAAATAGCTATTAAGACACAAATGACATATTCAATCCATAATTATTTTATTTTTTCTCTCACAACCATCAAATCAATTAAAAAAAAAGAAAAACCAACTTCCCAATCACTACTATTTTAGCCAGGCTAAAATATCTAAAAAGTCAAATAGCTAACTAAAATAGGCAACTTCCCAAACAAGGCCTAACTAATTAAGAAATCTAAAGATAAGTCACTTGTATGTGTTGCAATTTTTCATTAATTGATAATACGATGTAGTCAATTTCATATGGTAATCAAAGTAGGTAATATTTTTTTCTCTCTAGTTTCACTGGGGTCTAAGAAGCACAGGTGCGGGTATAGATATGAGTATGTGTACGATATGGGTACATCGATACTGTGAATTCTTTAAAAAGCAAGGTACGAGTACGCTTGGGTACACTAATTTTTCGTTTTTTATTTTTTATTATTTTAAATTTATAGCTAAACATCCAACATACAAATTAAAATTTCAATATCAAAACTAAAAGGAGAACAACTATTGTCTAAAAAATTATGTAATTCTTTCTTTTTCTTTTTTGATTGTTTAAAAGAGAGCAAAATCATGACTCATGGGTAAAGGTGTTGGAAACAAATTATCGGATAATTTTTTAAGTTGAAAGAAGAATAACAAAGATTCCAACAAATTCCAGCAATTGCAAAAATAAAAAATAAAAATAAATAAATAAATTCCCACCGTACCCAAAACAGACCTGGGCCATACCCATGAGTCACATATCTAAATGTATCTGCTGTACCTAGCATATATTCAGCGCATCCAGTATGGTAAATATCCAATACTCGTACGGTACCATTTTTGAAGCACTCGTACTTCATAGCCAGGGACATAGTGACAAGGAGTTGAGCGTCAGTCTTGCATTCCCAACATCCGATGGTGAGACTCGAATCCATTACCTTTTGTCTATCAAACCACTTGAGAGTAAGTCTTACTCTTATGCGGGCTTGCAATGTTGAACAAGTTCAAAAGGCAATTACAATTGATTTGAAATGACCCACACAGGGCACTTTCATATGTTCACTCTTTATGCTTGTACTATCACTGGGGAGAAAATTCGGGACAACCAAGATAAGGTAGCAAAAGAAGGGTCATGGATTGGAAGAAAAAGAACAAAAAAGAAAAGAAAAGAATAGAAAAAATATCCAAAGGCAAGAAACAAACAGTGTAGAGTCATTGAGAGTGAGAGTTGTTTGTTAACATGAAGGGAATGTGAGGAGGATTGAGGACCACCCCACCAATCAGATCAACTTTTCTCCTCTTCTCGTATCTTCTCTTCTCTTCTCACTCATCCAGGGGATAGAGGCAGACCAAACTGCTGAGATCCAATCCAGTGGCACAAAATAAAATGCTAGGAAACAAAAGGAGGGGACTGTTTGGTTTCTTGTAATATTTTGAGGGACCACAAAGCACAAGCATAAGAATCAGTCACAAGAAAATGTTAAGAGACAGGGTGGCTTAATTCGCCGACAAACAGAATAATTTCAATTCCTGGTTATGTTATACTATATTTGGTTGAGAGATTTGAGAAGAGATTTAGAAAAGAAAAGAAAAAAGATTATGTGAAATATAAGTATATTTTATTTACGTTTCACTTATTTTTTTCCTTTTTTCTTTCTAAACCCCTTCCCAAATTTGGGTTTAGTTGAACACCTGATGCCAAACACCACATATCAAACAAATGATAATAACTAATAAACTAAGTCAAGGATCCTCCCAATTATTCCTTATCTTATAGGAGGGAAAGACTACTATATGCACCTTTTTTTCTTTTCTTTTTTTTTTTTTTGGTGCATATGATATGCACCTCACATTAAAAATAAAAAAAAAATGTAATTTTTTATTTCTCATAAAAAATATAACTTTAATTACATATAATTTTTAGGTGCACATAATAATTTTGCCATTCATAACTTTCACTACAAAAAAATTCATAACTTTTATCACAAAATTCATAACTTTTCTTATAGCACATTGTAGCATTTTCCATTATGGCAACTGGTTACTTAGGAATTTTATTCAGTATGAGAACATACAATTTAGTAACCAGTTTTATTTTTTGGCATAGATTTTATACATTGCATATCTTGCAATAAGTCGTTTAATAGAATATATTAGAGTACAAAGTCGGATCTCAACATGGATAAAGAGAGAATAGTCTCCACACAGAGATAACAACAAACCTCCACACATGGGAGGAGAACATCTCCATGAAGGGAGAAAATCTATACGCACAGAGACGTTATTGCAACAAAAGAAAAAGTAAAAGTAAAATAATCACTATCAAATAAACACAACCAAATACAATTGTCACAACTGATAACTGTGTCGTAATCTCCACCTTTTACATTGCAAAACAAATCATTTTAAATCTGAGGTGGTCACCCTAACATACAAAAACGTATTTAACATTGCCGAATCTTGGTCAGGATGGAAATGGAAAGAGCGATATCGCGGCTAGATGGTAATGAAAAAAGCAATTGAAAACCATCAACCATCAGTGCTCACCGAAAAATTGTTCTCGATGTTTGGAGGTTGTTCGTGGCCGTCGAAGGTGCATGGGATAACAAAAATAAACTAAGGATAGTTTTGTCAAAAAAAAAAAAAAAAATAAAAATAGATAAATAAATAAATAAATAACTAATGTCCTTAAGCTAACAAATATGTTTTAGTTATCTTTAGAGTAATAAATTATATTGACTGGGGAGCCAAAAAAAAGTTCACTAGAAATTTTCATTTATGCTGTGTTTGGTTGGGGGATTTGAGGAGGGATTTGGAAAGAGAAAGGAAAAAGGTGTGTGAAACTAGGTGAAATGTAAGTATATTTTTTTTCACATTTCACCTAACTTTTCCTTTTCCCTTTCCAAATCCCTCCTCAAATCGTCCAACCAAACACAGCGTTAGAGAAAATTACCCAAAAAAACAAAAAAAAAACAAAATCCTAGGATTTGACTTTTGTAATAAAAGAAATGTTGAATTTTTTAAATTTAAACCATTTGCCTACTTTAATTAAGTAAAATCGATAAAATAAATAAATAAATAAATAAAATTTAGCCATTAAGTTCAATTTAAAGTACACATAAAATGTTTAAAATATTTATTTTGATTGAGTTTAATAACTAAAATATCATTTTTTTTTTCCTGTTGCTTTACTTAACAAAAATAGGCACATGATTTAAATTGAAAATTAATCAAACAATTAGGATTTAAATTTATATAATTAGAAACTTAAAAATTAATTTCTTCTAACCATCGAACCCTAGTAGCTTTTTTTTTATTTATAATTATTTTAATTTTCCCCCAAATATATATATATATATATATCTATATAATAAAGCATGATGATTTTTGAATTTATCCTAGACACATTTGTCCTACTAGAACATTTGAACGGCTTAGATCTATTTAAATTATAAAACAACAGCTGAGATATATTTTTGAAAAAATATCCTACGTGCACATTTTCTATTTTCCCGCTTCTCTCTCTTACTTTTTCTTTTTCTCACCCATCCTACTATTATCCCACATTCCTCTCTCTTTTCTTTTTATTTTTTATTTTCTCCCATTTTTATTTTTCTCTCTATTTGTTTTTTTTTTTTTTTTATTTTCTCCTTTTTGTTCACCTATTTTTATTTATATTATATAGAAAAGTCTGCGATTCCAAAATTAAGAATCAGATTTTACTGTGTGTAGTGGAGATTAAATTTATAATCCACAAATTAAATAAATTTGAACGATTAATTATTATTTTTAAATATATTGAATACCTGATAGACTTCGTAAATTTAGACCTCATATGAATCTTCAACATGTATATAATAAATCAAGATGATTTTTGAATTTGTCCTACACAAATTTGTCCTACTAGGACATTTTGACGGCTCAAATCCATTCAAATTATAAAACAACGATAGAGATATATTTTCCAAAAAATATCTTATATGTATATTTTCTATTTTCTCGCTTCTCTCTCTTGTTTTTTCTTTTTCTCACCCATCTTTCTATGATCCCATAATCCCACCTTCATCTCTCTGTTCTTTTTATTTTTTTTTTATTTTCACCTATTTTTATTTTTCCCTCTATTTGTTTCATTTTTTTATTTTCTCACTTTTATTCACTTATTTTTATTCATATTATATGGAAAAGTCTGCAATTCCATAATTAGGAGCCATGTTTTACTGTGTGTAGTGGAGATTAAATTAATAAATTTTATAATCCACAAATTAAATGAATTTGAACAATTAATTATTATTTTTAAATATATTGAATACCTAATAGACTTCATAAATTTAGATCTTATATGAATCTTCAACATCTATATAATACAGCAGGATAGTTTTTGAATTTGTCCTACTAGTACATTTAGACGGCTCAGATCTATTCAAATTATAAAACAACGGCTGAGATATATATTTTTAGAAATATCCTACATGTACATTTTCTATTTTCCTGCTTCTCTCTCTTATTTTTTCCTTTTCTCACACATCTTTCTATGATCTCATGATCCCACCTTCCTCTCTCTTTTATTTTTATTTTTTTATTTTCTTCCATTTTTATTTTTCTCTCTATTTGTTTATTTTTTTATTTTCTCCTTTTTGTTCAATATATTTTACACATATTTCCATATAATGTATGTATGCCTGTAATACACTAGGACATTATGGGCATACCTACAATTTCCATGTAATTATATAAACAAAAGAAACATTGTATGTATGCCCATGAAAATTGTGTTTATACCAGGCACATCTATCTATCTAGCTATATATTATATAAGCAGAAGAAAGTTTTCATGGGGAGTTTTGTGAGAACTCCAAAATTTTATAATAAATTTGTGATTTTATCAAATTAAAAAATAAATTTAAATAATGTTGGGATTACAATTATATTCTAATTCTAACATTATTTGCACCGTGCCTTCAGGCACGGACATACGCTAGCTTATATATAAGACAATATTCATCGTTAAATGGTTAAATCCTCAATCCAACACAACGACGTTCACGTAGATACACACCCAAAAATTAAAAAAATAAATTAAAAATAACAAGAAACAAAAAATACAACGATCAATCTTTTGAAATAAACTCTTTCAAATATTAATTATATTGATTTTTCTATTAAACAAAAAATTATAGATTAATTACGCTTAGTATCCTTATATTGTCACTGTAATTTCATTTGGTCTATTTACTTTTAATTGTGATAGTTAACTCCTTACACTTTTGGACTTTTCTTAAGTGTGCAACTTACACCTTACACTTACACCTTTCTGTTTGCCGTCCTGTTTTATGTTTATACCTTACACTTACACTTTTTGTGTTGGTTGCATATGGTGTGCAACCTTAAAGGGTTGCACACCATAACAGGGCCCTATATAAAATTAGCAAATTAAGGTTGACTATTTTTCAATATGAATCTAAGTATGACACGACTTAATAATATGAATTATTAGTTATATATTTTAATGTTCACTAAGGGAAGTTATGACGTTTTTTTAATCTTTTATTTAACTTCATCTAACTGAATAAAAAAAAGTATGTAAAATAATAATAATTCTAATATTTTTTTTTCATTTAAGATATATATATTTTTTTATTATTGATTTTAGAGTCAATCTAATAAAAAAATATATTAATAAGGTACAATTTTTTTAATTAGAAAAAGACAATTGAATTAAAATCAAACATTTTATGAATAATTTCATTTAGTAGAAATAAATTTTATAAAATTCAACTTATGGAAAAAAATTTAATCTCTCCATACACTTGCTAAGTTAATTTTAACTAAAAGTGAAAGTTTTTACATTAAATATCAATCAGACATGAATCAAAATAACATCATACGATAACATGATAATAAATGAATTGAGTTAGTATTGAAGTAATTATAAAATAACACAATATGATACACTTCCATAATTAAGAACTCTAAATTTTATTCAAAATTAGAGGTCCGAGGCGACCGCCATAGTCGCCTCACCCAAAGCCGGCCCTGGTGCAGCAGTACAAATGCATAATACAACTCTGATCATGCCTTCACCAGTTGTCCAAAGAAGTTGATGTAAACAAAAGATTGGTAGCTATATACTTTGCTTGAATTATGAGACTAGGCAAAAGATCTTGAATTCAACTATGTGGGTGTTAAAATCTGATCTCACAACCAATCGAATCTTGTCTTCGAGATTCAAAGAACAAAGCCGAAGAGCACGCGGTAGGATAGAGAAGCCCAACACTTGCATACAAGAAAACAACAAACACTGGTAGCTCGTCCACCTGGGACACTCCGATGATCAAGTCAGTTAACTTATCTCACAAAAATATAAACTCAATCACAAAACTCACAAAATAAAATATACCTTAGACTTACGGAATGCCTTCTTTTTATAATGAACCATGCCCACTTTTCCCTAAAAGTCTTACTTCGCGCTAAAAGTCTTACTTCACAGGACCAATTGAGTCCATTCTTATCCAAACAAGTAAGTTAATATCAATTAGTACTCTTTTATTCGAATATATCTGATTCCGATATGATTGCATCGTATCTCGGCAATCTAAGACCACCCAAGTAGCACCTCGGCTAACTACCTAGATCACGTGGACAATCCAAAATATGTCTCCACAAACTATATATACAATGACACCTTTAAGTCAATGCATTGTTGGGTACTAATAAATCTATTCCAACATGGTCTCATTAGTTTCAATATTGTCTCAGTTATTCATAGACTAGATATTAAGGCCTTGTTTGGGTAGTGCAAAATAATCTAAAAAGTCAAAAAGTTACTCAAAAAGTTAAAAAGTTAACACTATTCACCAAAAGTCAACAATTACGACTGCACAACTCCCAATTCAAATTTTCTTCTAAAAACCAATTTTCACAATTTTTTATTACACATTTTTCCATAAAAAGTCAAAAAGTTAACCCAAACATTCATATTTTCAACCTCAATTTTTTGATTAAAAAAGACAAAAAATGCACTTATTTAGTCTTTCCAAACAAGGCCTAAGTAATTCTATAGGATTTTCCAAATACAAGTGAGGTTAGCTTAGACAGAGTCACAAGAGATTTTTATAATGTTCAAAATGGGCCTTTGTTTGGTTCTTGAGTAAGGAAAAAAAAAAGAAGGGGCAAAAACCAGTCAAAGCCCCATGTGCAGATCTTGGTATTAAACTCAGAGAACATCTAACAAATTTTTTGATTCAAATATCCCGAGTTTCCTGTACCCAGGGGTGGGCAAATCCTGGGTTGAATGCGCTCTCGGGCTGAGTTTGCACTACCGAATAAATCACATTGCGGCTGCGGATGCTTACCTAACCAACATTAGCCGAACATATTAATCCCAAGCCCATTTCTATTAAAAATAAATTATGAAGCCCACCCATTTAACCAGTATAAATGGGCTTTTTAAAAAAATGCAAAAAAAAAAAAAAAAAAAGATTATTAAAAACAAATTAAAAATCAAACCGTTTAGCCATTGAGGTGGAAAGTTGACTGTACATCAAATATTAACAACAGATCACTAAGGCTCTGGATATGTTACAAGGCTCTTACAAAAATCCTACAAAGAACATTATTAGCAAAAATTTTAAAAACAAAAGATTAACAAAAAAATTAAAAAGGCTATTTTTAAATCACATTAACAATATAGATGGCAGAAGAAAAGTAAATAACAAAAGGAAGTGGATTACCTCCAATCTATGTTCATCCCCACCTAGAAATAAGGTATTTTAACATTGGTGTAATTTAGGTCTGGTTTGGAATATCTTGAAAAAGATAAAAAAAAGTCAAAAAATTGCTTAAAAAGCTAAAAAATTATCACTATTCACAAAAAAAAAAAAATACAAAAAAAATAAATTTACACATAAAAAAATACAATTCAACTTTTTGCTGAAAGTGATGGGTTGTTCGCGTGATTGGTCTTGTGTATTGGTCTAGAAATGATTGTCTCCTTCGCCGACAACCATTTAGACTCTATTGTTCGGCCCATGGGGGCCGCCACAGGTTACATTTTGATAATCTGAACCGTTAATATGTAGAACTCATTGAGTAATATATGCCTGCAAAAAATTACGTTGATCGAATATTGCTAACTATTTGATCAAATCAATTTTGTATAAAAAAAAAAAGAATGGTGTTGTAGTTAACTGGTGAACAAAAACTAATCCGATTAATATGATTTTATAATGGCATATAGTACTCGACGAGTTCTACATATTGAATGATTCAGATTATCAAAATGAGACTCGTGGTGGGCCCCACGGGCCGAACAATATAGTCCAAATGGTTGCCCACGAAGGAGGCAATCATTTCCTTATCTCCTACACTTTGCCCAGAAAAAGGTGCCGTACAGCCTATTACACTTCTTCTATACACTTAATTTATACAATTTTTTATTACACATTTTTTTGTAAAAAGATAAAAGTTAACCCAAACATCCCTCTTTTTCTTCCTTAATTTTTTAGTTCAAAAAAACAAAAAATGTACTTATTTAGGACAACCCATACAACTTTCATCTCATACACATTTGTTAAATTTTAGAGTTGCGATTTCACCTTACATCCATCATTTTTTTTTTTTTTTATAATAGGCTTATTTGGTGAAGCTTTTCTAAATTCGAAAGTTAATACTCTCCAAAGCATAAGCTGAAAATATTATTTTTTAACTTTTCGATATTTAACTTTTCCCCCCAACATATTAAGCTATTTATACTTCATGATTTATTAACAGAAGCTATGTTAATAAGACTGATATTGATTTATACTTCATGATTTATTAACAGAAGCTGTGTTAATAAGACTGATATAGATTTTCGAAAAGAAAAAGAAGAAGACAAAAATGATCGCATGAGTTGCACCAAACAAGGCAATAAGAGCATCTTTAATTCTAAACCCTCTTTTTATTAAATTTAAATTTAATAAAAAAGTGTTTTAAAAATCATTTCTAATTCTTTCATCAAATGTTTATCAAATTAATAGAGAAATATTTTTTTATCAAATTCAAAATTCAAAAATATAAAGTATTGGAGATTTTTTTTTTCTTTTTTTTTTTCATTCAAATTGGTCAAAAGGATAAGAGGAGAATTTGAAAAATATTTTTATGAAAATTTAATAAAGAATTGGAGTATTTCATATAAGAACATGTTTTTTACTCAATTTTGGAATTAATTTAAATGAAGAAAAAGAAGTAGCAAAGGGTTGGAGATAGGGGTGGCTATGGACCTGATGACTTGCATATCTCACCCAATCCGATATTCTTAAGATTTGGAAAAAAATATTTAGTCCATAGAATCGGGCCAGTCTAAAAATTTCAGCCCATTTAATTTTCTAGTTCGGCTTGTTAGCCCAATCCGACCCAATCCAACCATTTATAGAATATTAATTTTAGTTTTTATAATATTTAGGCACAAAATAAACTGGAAAAAAAATAAAAATAAATGAGTAATTCTGGAGATTTACAATTTTAGACTCACATAATATGACAAAGGAGTTAAGCCTTATATTATTAGATGCGTAACAAATTAGAAGTTTAATATATATATATATATATTACCACATTATTATAGGTTAAATTGTAAAAGTTTTTATTAGTCTCAAATAATTTTTCAAAATGAATATATACTTCTCTCTAGAGTTTAAATTAAAACATTCAAAAAAATTATATTTATTTTACAATTAAATTTTGTTAATGTTCTGGATAAACTAAAATTTGAATTTAGTTTGTCCACCTTTTGGAGATGCTCTCTCAGGTACAACAAACATAACTAAAATTTGAGGATAAAATCAAGATTTTAAGCGTCATAAGGGGTTATTGAAAAATTGTCCAATATTTAATTTTAAAATCTCGAGATTAGTTGAGATACGCACATTTAATCTCGCCATCCAATTTATGAAAAAAAAAAAAGGAACAAAAAAAAGGGGACAAATTATGTTGATTGTCCCGATATTTTGATCATTATGTCATTTTGACCCTTATAATTTCAATTAGCTCGATTTGATTTTAAATTTATGATTTTATTTTCATTTATTCTAATTGATCATTTTTCGTCAAAAATACTGATGATGTGATCAATTGTACCAAATTTATACAAAATATAAAATTAAGAGTAAAAATTGAACTAATTAAAAATGTAGAGATCAAATAACACAAATAACAAAATGTAAAAACGCACCCTAAAGTTGTGTTTGGTAAGGCTGAAAACTAAATATTAAAAATTAAGTATTAAAAATTAAATGTTGAAAATTTAAGCTAAAAAATTGTTTGATAAAAATTTAAATGCTGAATTAAAAATAAGTTGTTTGATATGTATAGAATCAAATTTATTATTTATTATTTTCAAATTGTATATTTTAATTTTTATATTGTGATGGTGGTAGTAGTAGTAGCGATAGTGTGACATTGATGGTAATGGTGATGGTAGTGGTGGCGATGGCGGCAACATAGTGGTAGTAATGATAGTAGTGATAGCAGTAGAGTTGATGGTGGTGGATGCATAACAGTGGTGGTAACAGTAGTGATGATAGTAGTAATAAAATGATAATGGTAATGTGAGTGGTGGTAATAGGAGCAGTGGCATGGTAGTGGTAGTGGTAGTGATGGTAATAACAGTGGTGGTGGTGGTGATAATAATGAGTTTATAATAATGTATATTAAATGTAGCACCATCGTATTGATATTTATGTTTAATATTTATAAATTAAGTTAAAATTAAATAAATTTAATATAATTTAAATTTTTCATAAGCTTTAATTTATATTTTTGAAAATATTTAAATTTTTGAATGGTATCAATTAAAATTATGAAATGAATTTAATTAATTAGTATAGAATAAGTTCAAGTTTGGGAAGTCTAAAAAAAGTCAAAAAATTATTCAAAAAGTTAAAAAGTTATTACTATTCATCAAAAGTCAATAATTACAGCTGCACAACTCCTAATTCTAATTTTCCCCTACAAATTAATTTTTACAATTTTTTATTACACATTTTTTTTTATAAAAAGTCAAAAAATTAACCTAAACATTTATATTTTCAATCTTAACTTTTAATATAAAAAGACAAAAAATACACTTATTTAAGACACCCTAAACAATCCCTAAATGCTCAATCCTTAAAACTTCCGCTTCACCTATATTCCTGTCGGTCGGGCCTTGTAGCAGTACCATAGGCCCAGATGGAGGTACCCTAGGCCCAGATACCGAGCCCAATCCCAGTGGTTATATGGTGTGGTGTGGACTTGGTAGTCCCGCTGCTCTGTATTGTTCTGTTCTTATGCAAAACAGACGATACTACCAGACTCCCAATCCCAGATTCATTCAGCAGCATGCCTCGCAAGTACCGGGACGAATCCAGTGATGAAGACGACGATAATGATGGTCGTCGTTACAGTCATAACAAGAAGAATTCCAGATCCAACAGTCGTCGAGATCGGAAGGAATCGAATGGAAGCTCTGATGATGAGGATGATGATGATGGCAGGGTCAACTTAAAGAGACAAATTAGTATGCGAGATACAGAGATAAATAATAATAGGTATGCAACAAGAGTTCTATTGAGGAGGATGTGAACTTAGAGATAGAAATGATAGGTATGAGCAGGGTTCGGATGATGATGATGATGATAGGAGAGAAAGAGGTAGGCGAGATAGAGAGAGAGAGAGAGAAGGATGAAAAGGGTTCTGATGAGGATGGCAAGGTAGTGAGAGAAAGAGGCAAGCCAAATAGAGAGAGAAACAATAGGCATGAAATCGATTCCAATGGAGATGATGGGAGGAGGGTAGAGAGGGAAACAGGAAAGAGAGATAGAGACAGACTGGATGATAGGTATGAAAATGGGCATAGGCGGCGAGACGGGCATTCAGAGAGAGACAATGAAAGGGAAAGGAGGCAGAGGATTGAATTTCAAGATGGTGATGGTGATGGTGATGGTGATGATGAAAAGGGGCATAGAAAGAGAGAAGTTGAAGAGGTTCACACAAGTAAGGATGGTTGGCATTCACGTCGAGATATGCAGGATGAGGATGATAGTAGGGATGGGCGGAGCAAGCGGTCTGCACGTCAAAGGGATGGGGAAGTGGGTGATGATTATGAGAAAGATGGGAGGAGAAGAGGTACAAGGGATGATGGGATAGAAAGCACAGAAGAGAGAAGGAAGGGAATGAGGGTCGCCAAGATAGCGGGCGTTTGAATAAGGATAAGGATAAGGAGGGAGATGGGAAGGTGAATGAAGATTTAAAATTGCAAAAACAGTCAACATTGCAAGGAGGAAACTTGAATGGAGACTCGGCCAATTTAGGGAGAAGTGGAGGGGTGTACGTACCGCCTTTCAAGCTGGCCCGGATGATGAAAGAGGTTTAGGACAAGAGCAGTGTTGAGTATCAGCGATTGACATGGGATGCTCTCAGGAAGAGTATAAATGGACTGGTCAATAAGGTGAATTCAACCTATAATTCCTGAACTTTTTGCAGAGAATTTGATCTGGGGAAGGGGTCTCTTTTGTCGGTTATGTATGAAGTCTCAAATGGCTTCTTCACGTTTCACAGATGTTTTCACCGCATTGGTTGCTGTGGTAAATACTAAGTTCCCAGAAGTTGGTGATCTTTTGTTGAGGAGGATAATCTTACAGCTCAAGCGAGCTTACAAACGTAATGACAAGGTGTGAATTTGCTCTCCTTTTTGTCGTAACTTGCTGTTTAACTAGTTTAATTAGTTTTCTCATGCTTTGTTGGTATTTCTTATTGATAGCCCCAATTGTTAGCTGCTGTTAAATTCATAGCACATCTAGTGAACCAGCAAGTGGTTCATGAGCTTGTCACTTTGGAGCTGCTCACACTTCTGCTAGACAAACCTACGGATGACAGTGTTGAGGTAGCAGTGGGTTTCGTGACTGAATGTGGGTCAATACTTCAAGACCTTTGCCCCCGAGGGTTGCACGGTGAGTTTTCCATTAGTATTAGATGTTAATAATTCACTATGGTTTAAAATTATGGGTTTTTTTGTTTTCCATTATAATGCTGTTTTGAGCTGTTAGATGTTTTGATATATTCGCTGCTTTTCCTCTATTTTGGTGTAGTTTTGTTACACCCCAAAAGCAATCAATTATATTTAACATAAAGAAAGGCATATAACCATCGAAGAAGTAATAAAAAATTTCTTGTTTGTTTCAAATGCATTTGTGAAATCATTGGTTCAATGGTAAAACCTTGACCTAATAACTTGAAGTTCTGGGTTCAAGTCATGGGGCAACCACTTTGTGCACTATGCCATAAGTTAGGTGTGTGCTTAATCTTTTCCCTTCCAAACACACGTTAATGTGTACCAATTGGGCCTCGCTCAAAACTTGGGTTCGAGTCTCCATTGTCTCTTATTGGGATTAAACATATTTTTTAATCAAAAAAATGTGTACTAATTGCGCATTGTTTTTTCTTCTTCTTCCAAATACATCTGTGAAATCATGTCTTCCCACCACCTAAAGCAACCATTATTATTATTATCTATGTATATAATCTTTACTTTGGCCATTTGTGTTATGGCCGCTCTGCCATGGAAATTAATCGTGAATCTTTTGTTTAGAACGTGTCCCTTGTGAAATCTTTTGTTTAGAATATGTCCTTAGTGTGTTCTCAACGTGTCCTTGGTGTGTCCCCATGTTTTTCTAATTAAAAGTAAAACATCATCTTAAATATCAAAATCCAACAAAAACATAAGACACCATACAATCCAATAGTCACACTAATTGGAGTACAATTTTAACAATCTAATAGTCATTTCCAGTTGTTTGGATTATTCCGACTACATCCGTATGATTAGAATTTGCAAATTACTTTATGCAAATTTGCAAATTACTTTTTGAAAATTTGCAAATTTTATTTGAAGATTAGAAGATAAATCACTGGCTAACATAAACAATTTCTTTCAGCCCTAGTTTCCAAAACTTAGCAAGTAAAAATATGAAAATTGGAATATTCAAATGCAAGTCCTACTAGCCTCACAAGATTTGTGAGAGTTAGTTGATTAAGGAGATGTTGAGCTAGCTACTTCTGAAGATGAAGGGAAGTTAAATGAAACTTAGAAGACGGCGTTAAAAGATTCAAGGTAGAGAGATAAAAAGATCTTGTACCTACTCTATCAAGGCATTGATGAGTCAAGCTTTGAGAAGATTTCAGCAGCAACAACTTCTAAAGAGACATGAAGCATTCTTCGTAATTCACACCGTGGAATTGAGAAGAAGATCAGAGTTTTACTCGAGATGTTATGAGGTGAATTCGAGATGTTGCATATGAATGACAATGAGTCAATTTCTGAGTACTTCAATAGAACATTGACCATTGTTAATCAGATCAGAAGATATAGAGAGAAGATGGAATCTTTTCAGGTGATTGAGAAAATTCTACGATCACTCAGTCCAAAGTTCGAGCACGTGGTTGTAGCAATAGAAGAGTTAAAGTATCTCCGTGCTTTGACCAACGATGAGTTGATGGGTACATTGGAGATCCATGAACAAAGAATCAACAAGAAGACTCCCTCAAGTTTTCTAGAGCAAGCTCTTCAATCAAAGCTATCCTTCAGAGATGACAGAAACGAGCAAAGGGGGATGTCACAAAGAGGCCGAGGAAGAGGCTGTAGTTACAATAACCGAAGGTCTGGTTTTAGAGGTAGATGCGGAAGAGGTTTGCTCCTAGAGGAAGAGAAGAGGAAGAGGAGGTGGTTTCAACAATCGACTAGGAATTGACAAGAGCAATGTTCAGTGCTACCATTTCCACAAGTTCGGGCATCACAACAATGAATGCCAAAGTAGAGCAACAATAAAAGTTGGAGAGCAAGTAAATTTTGTCGAGCAGGAGACAAACAAAGCCGAACCTACAGTCCTGTTTGTCCATCATGGCGATGGTGACAACCAAAACAATGTTTGGTATCCAGATTCTGGAGCCAGAAAGTGGTAAAAGAGAGGTGTTCATCGAGCTTGACAAGACCATACAAGCACAAGTCTAATTTGGTGATTCCTTAAAAACTCTAGTGAAAGGAAGAGGTAATGTTTTGATCAAGCTCAATAATAGAGATCATGATTATATCTCCAATGTCTATTATGAACCTGCCATGAAGAACACATTTTGAGTATGGGACAACTCCCAGAGAAAGGATATGATATCAGCATGAAAGATTGTCATCTTACTATCAAAGGCAATCATGGTAATTTGATTGCTTGGGTGAGAATGTCCTAAAATCGGATCTTTGCTTTGGACATCCAACATGATGTTGCCAAGTGGTTTTGAGTGCCATTATCAAAGACAAAGACTGGCTATGGCACTTGAGGTTCGGACATCTCAACTTTGGACGCTTGGAGCTGTTGTCAAGCAAGATTATGGTGAAAGGCCTCCTTCATGTTGCTCATACTAATGAAGTTTGTGAAAGTTGCATTCTTGGCAAGCATCACAGAGCAAGCTTTGCCAAAGAAGTAAATTGGACAGCGTCAAAGCCGCTACAGCTAGTACACACCGATGTGTGTGCTCCGTTGAATCCAATGTCAAATGGACAAAATAGATACTTCCTCACATTCATTGATGACTACAGCAGGAAGACATAGGTGTACTTTCTAAAAAAACAAGTCAGAGTTGTTCAACATCTTCAAAGAATTCATAGCTTTTGTTGAGAAGCAAAGTGGCTACTATATCAAGATGTTACAATCAGATCAAGGTGGAGAGTATACATCTGATGCTTTCGAGAATTTTTGCAAATAGCATGGAATTAAGCATCAAACAACACCATGCTATACACCACAATTGAATGGTGTTGTTGAAAGAAAGAATTGCAAGATTTTGGGTATGACAAGGAGCATGTTAAAAGGAAAGGGATTGCCCAAACAATTTTGGGCTGAAGCTATATCATGTGCTGTGTATTTACTGAATAGATGCTCAACCAAAAGCCTTCGCTCTACGACTCCAGAAGAGGCATGGAGTTCACACAAGCTAAGTGTCAACCATCTCAAAGCATTTGGTTGTATTGCATACACAAAGATTCCAGAAGCAAGAAGAACCAAGCTTGATGACAAGGGATATAACGGCTTGGGTCAGTGTTTTGAAAAGCATGTCTAAGCGCGCGCCTAAGCTCGAGGTGAGGTGAGGCGCATCTCTATGCCTCATGCATAGCAAGGCGAGGCGACGTAAATGAGGCACAGGTGAGGCGATGAGGAGGGCGCTTTATTCTGAGGCTCAAGGAGAACGCCTTTTGCGCTTCGCGTTTCTTCCACTCCAACAGCCCATCTGGTTTATTGTGTGGATATCCACATGGAATAAAATCTCATTTAAAATATAAAATGATCAAAACGTGGGTCAAAAGAGAAAAAATATTAAAAAAAAAGCCCTAATGGAGAAGAAGAAGACAATGAGAAAAAGATAACAACGAAGGTTCGACTCCTATTCTTGTCTCCTCTGGTACGACTCTTTCTCTCTTTTCTCTCTGACTCGCCTCCTCTTCTTCTCTTCTCTGATTCGACTCTTCTTTTGCTTCTCCTTTTCTTCTCTTCTCTGGTTCTTCTCTGCCTTTGTTCTACTATGTTTTTTTTTTGCTTTATTCTTCTCGTCTTTGATTGTACTCTTCTTCTCTTCTCTCTCTCTCTCTCCTCTTCTTCTTCTCGTCTCTCTCTTCTTCTCTGCCTTTGTTCTACTTTTTTTTTTTTTGCTTTACTTTTTTGGTCTTCTCCTCTTTTCCTCTTCTCTATCTTCTCGTCTTCTTCTCTTCTCTCTCATTTTTGGTCTTTTTCTCTCTTTTTTCTACGTTTTTTCTGCCTCTATTTGTTTTCTCTTCTGTTTTGCTTCTCTTCTTGTCTTCTTTGGTCTTTTTTTCTTGCTCTCTGTTTTTTTTCTCCTCTGTTCTTCTTCTTTATGCTCTCTGTTTCTCCTCAATTTTTTCCCTCCTCAGTTCTTCTCTGTTTTTTTTCTCCTCTGGTTTTTTTCCCTGTCAAAAAAAAAAATAATAATAAAATGAACACTGAATTAGTGCTTATACTACATATATTTGTTATGTTAAAAATTTTGCCTAATTTATAATTTTGCTTTGCTATTACTACGCGCACATTGCACTTAGGCTATAGGAGACGTTATCGCCTCGGTGCGCCTGGAGCCTTTTAAAACACTGGATTGGGTTATACTCGACCCTTTCATGTTCTTAGATCCAGGATCTGATATTCTTTATCGTTGTCTATATTCTTTGTCTTGTTATTGTTGAGTTTGGAGTTGTTAGTTGTGTTGTGAACAGGTTGGTAGTTCTTTTTTCAAAGGAAATCTTGTCTGTTTTCTTCAGGTTCGCTCGAGTGGTCTTTCCTACGCTCGAGCAGTCTTTTGCAGTCTACAAAGCTTTTAGGAAGGGGTCATGGTGCGCTCAATCTGTGTTTTGGTCGCTCAAGTGGTCGCACTTATTTGTGTTTGACGCTCAATCGGTTTATATGTATATCAGATCGAGGAGAAGGATTTTTTTGTCACTTTTTCATATGCTCTCTTTAAAATATTTCTAAACGTAATTTCTTCTCTCTCTCTCTCTCTAGTTCTTGGTTTCACCTCTTTTTTTCTTTTATCCTTTGTCCTCCATGTTCCCAATTTTAGTGTCAATCTTTTATCTTGGAGTCGTATTACTCGTGATTTGAATTGTCTTTTCTAGGATCTTATCACAAGGAAAGAGATTGGCAGTGGTAGAGAGGAACATGGTCTCTACATTCTAGATCAGATAGACAGACAAATTGGCGCACTCATCTATTCAGTTATCATGTACTAAGGAAGACCTTTGGCTATGGCACTGTCGTTTAGGACATCCCTCTTTTTTACTACTTAAGCATTTACTTCCTTTTGACTTTGAGAAAAATAATTAGTGTGTTTGATTGGTTTTGGGACATAAATTTTCAAAAAATTTTTAGGGAGAGTTTAGAAAGTTTTTTGGTTTGTTTGGTTGTATATTTTGTAAATAATTTTGGAGTATGGGAGTTTGGGATGATTTGATATTTTGTTGTAGTTGCATAGATGTGTATGAGAAAAAAAGTGATTGAGAAGGAGAGATGAGAGAAAAAAGTGATTGATTGATGTGTAGGAGAGAGAGTGATTTGAAATTTTTTTTTCCAAAATCACTAAACCAAACAAAATTTTGAAAAATTTTCTCCAAAATTACTCTCCCAAAAACAAACCAAACAAAGCCAATGTGTCTAATTTTCAATGTGAGTCTTGTTAACTTGGGAAACAATACCGAGTTTCTTTTGCTCCTATTAATAAAAGTTCAGTTCCATTTACTTTGATTCATTTCGATGTCTGGGGTCCCTCACGTTTTGTGTCTTTAAAAGGTTAAAAATGGTTTGTTACTTTCATAGATGATTGTTCTAGGGCGACTTGGGTCTATCTGATGAAAGATAAAAGTGAGGTATTTTCTGTGTTTCAAAATTTTCATAAAATGATTTGCACTTAATTTTGGGAGGCTGTCAAAATTTTGCGTTATGATAATAGGGGGAATATATTGACTCTGGTCTTGCCAGTTATTTCGCCACTCATGGCATTATTCATCACACTTCCTGCACTAATACCGCTCAACAAAATAGTGTTGCCGAACGGAAAGATCGTCATCTCCTTGATGTGGCCTGTTGTCTATCCTTTGAAATGCGTGTTTCTAGATCCTATTGGGGGAAAACGGTTCTCATTGCTACTTATTTGATTAATTGTCTTCCTACCCAAGTCCTTCACAAACAAACACCTCTTCAAGTTCTGTCTGGGTCCACCTTTTCCGGGTTCTCCATTTCTCCTAAGACCTTTGGTTGTGTTTGTTTTGTCCATAATCATTCACCCCCTCATGCTAAATTGGATCCTCGGTCTTTTAAGTGTGTTTTCCTGGATTCTCTGCCACACAAAAGGGTTATAAATGTTATTATCCTCCTACTTGCAATGGTTTGTCTCCATGGATGTCACTTTTTTCGAGCCTCAGTCTTACTTTCTACCCTCTCCAGTATCTCAGTCATCCCTTTAAGGGGAGCCTTGATGTAAAGAGATTCCTGTTCAACTTCCGCCAGTGGTTAAACAAATAGAGGATGATGAGCCAACATGAGTTGACGTAGGCAAAGTTTATGTCAGGGACAAAGACTGACAACAAGTCACCTGGATGCAAGAGACTACTTTCCCTCCTCTATTGCCAACTACTTCTTCGGATGAGTGTCCAGAGTCACCCCCCTCTCTTGAGAGTCCAGGTAATTCTGATCCTAGTGTTTCTGTTCTTGAGTTTTCAGATCTTGATGTTCCCATTGCTAGTAGGGAGGGGGTTAGGTCATTACTCAGCATCCTATTACTAATCATGTCTCTTATTCTAATCTGTCTCCCTCATATAAAGCCTTTCTGTCTCAAATTTCTTTTGTGAGTCTGCCTAACAATTTTCAAGATGCTCTCTCTATTTCTGAATGGAAACATGCCATGATGGAGGAGATGAGAGCTCTTAGCATGAATGGCACTTGGGAGTTTGTGGAGTTACCTAGAGACAAACATCCAGTTGGGTGTAAGTGGGTGTACACTGTCAAACACAATGCAAATGGTTCCAGCGAACTGTACAAGGCAAGACTAGTTGCTAAGGGCTTCACTCAGACTCATAGAGTAGATTACCAGGAGACATTTGCCCCAGTTGCTAAGATAAACTGTGTAAGAATACTACTCTCTCTTACAGCAAATTTGGATTAGCCACTTCATCAATTTGATGTGAAGAATGCATTCCTTCATGGAGACCTAGAAGAAGAGGTCTATATCGATATTCCCCTTGGTTTTGAGGATGCTAAGTCCAAAGGTAAAGTGTACAGGCTCTGGAAGTCACTTTATGGGCTAAAGCAGTCGCCTAGGGCGTGGTTTGAACAGTTTGCTCAAGCTATGTTGAGATACGGGTTCAAGCAAAGTCAAGCTGATCACACCTTATTTATGAAACACTCCTCACATGGTAAGACCACAACTTAGATTGTTTATGTTGATGATATTGTTCTGACAGGGTATGATGTTGCGGAGATCCCTTAGTTGAAGGAATACTTGGCCAAGGAGTTAGAAACCAAAGACTTGGGTCATTTGTAGTGTTTCTTAGGCATTGAAGTAGTTTGGTCCAAGGATGGTATCTTTATATGCTAAAGGAAGTATGTCCTTGACTTGCTAAAGGAAATTGGGATGCTTGAAGGTAGACCATATGATACACCTCTAGAACCAGGCCAAAAACTAAATAGTTGTTTGGCATGTGCTAAAATAGCTAATGTTATTTTAGCACATTATCCTATTTAGGTCACAATCATTTTATTTAAGTCATATCACCTCTCTACTACATCATTTCAAATCCAATCCATATTTTACATTTTTTTCATAAAAAGTCAAAAAGTATACTAATCTAGCACTTCCTAATCAACTCCTAAGTGAGAATCAAGGGGGAGAGCCAGTGGACAGGAGGAGATATTAGAGACTAGTGGGTAAGCTCGTATATTTATTCTACTTACGTCCACACATTGTCATTGCAGTGAGCATGGTCAGCCAGTTTATGCATGCCTTTAGAACTTCCCACTTAGAGGCGGTTATGAGAATCCTAAAGTACCTGAAGTTCTCTCTTGGAAAGGGTCTCTATTTCTCGAGACATGGACATCTCAATGTGGAGGTATTTATTGATGCGGATTGGGTTGGATTAGTCACTGACAGACGGTCAACTTTAGGATATTGCACATTTGTTGGAGGCAACTTAGTCACATGGCGAAGTAAGAAACAGAATGTGATTGCTAGATCTAGTGCTGAGGCAGAATTCAGAGCTATGGCTGAGGGTGTATGTGAGTTGCTATGGATTAGACTATTGTTAAAAGACTTGGGGATCCATCAGACTGATTCCATGAGATTGTACTGTGACAATAAGGCGGCGATCAACATAGCTCATAATTCGGTTCAACATGACAGAAGCAAGCATGTGGAGATTGATAGGCACTTCATTAAGGAAAAGTTCACTAATGGCACCATATGTATTCTATTTGTGAAGACTGAGGACTAACTAGCAGATGTTCTCACCAAAGGAATAGGGAGCAAAACATTTCATGACATTCTCAACAAGCTGGGCATGATAAATATCTTTGCACCAGCTTGAGGGGGAGTGTTAGAATAGGAAATTATATTCACATGTTAGAATAGGAAATTATATTATTCTAATTTGTTCCTTGATTGATGTAATAGGCAGTTATGAGTTGGCCCTTAATTCATTCCTTATGGCACTCCTGTAATTATGTTTTATTTCTAATATAAAAAGGGATGAGGTCTCACTCATTCCCTAACTCTTTCTTTTCTCTAAAACTATCAGGAGGATGTACGACTAGGATTCTCATCTCAATTTATAGTTGGCAAAGTTTGCAGGTTGAAGAAGGCTCTATATGGTTTGAAATAGTCTCCTCGAGCTTGGTTTGACCGATTTCTAAAGGCATGTTGAGATTCGAGTATAAGCAAAGCAATGTAGATAACACCATGTTTGTCAAACACAATGCAAATAAGTTAGTTGTGCGTATTGTATATGTAGATGACATAACTGTGACAGGAAATGATGAGGAAATGACACATCTTAAGAGGCAATTGGCCAAGGAATTTGAGATTAAAGATCTTTTCTCGTTGAGATACTTTCTTGGGATTGAAGTTGCTAGATCTGGCAAAGGCATCTTTATTTCTCAAAGGAAGTACATTCTAAATCTTCTTGAGGAAACTAGCATGTTGGGCTGCAAACCTGTTGATTCACCCATTGAAGCTAATCATCGTCTCTGTAGTGGTGTTGGTGATCTTGTGGATAAGGATAGGTACCAGAGACTTGTAGGAAGGCTTACATATCTATCTCATACTCGCCCCGATATTACTTTTGTAGTCAGGATAATGAGTCAGTTCATGTATAATCCCCGTGCAACACATTTGGATGCAGCATATCGCATTTTGTGGTACCTTAAATTAGCTCCAGAAAAAGGGGTTTTGTTTTCAAATCATGGCACTTGAGGTTAAGAGGTCTTTACGGATGCAAATTGGGCAGGTTCTGTAGATGACAGGTGATCTACCTTCGGTTACTACGCTTTTGTGGGGGGAAAATTTGGTTACATGGCGTATAAAAAGCAAGCAGTGGTATCTAGGTCTAGTGCAGAAGAAGAATATAGAGCTATGGCACATGGTACATGTGAACTTATGTGGCTTCACCCGTGACTTTGTATTGTGACAATAAAGCTGCCATTAGCATTGCTCACAATCCTGTTCAGCATGATAGGACTAAGCACATTGAAATCGACAAACATTGTATTAAGGAGAAACTGAATAAGGGTTTGATATGTATGTCTTATGTGAAGTTTGAAGATCAATTGGTGACATATTCACTAAAGGTCTTGGCAATATGGTCTTTCATCCTATTTGTTGCAAGTTGGGCACGAGAGATATATTTGCTCCAACTTGAGGGGGAGTGTTAAGTGTTATGAGTGTTATTATTATCTAAGGGTAGCTTGGTACTTTAGCTTGTGTTTATGTTTATTAGTATAAATACATATGCTTAAGATGTAAACCCTATGTTATTGGAATAATAATATTACAGCAGCTGCATTCTCTCTCTCTCTCTCTCTCTCTCTCGGTTTACTTCACTTTGCAATGAAGGATATTGGCCAAGTCCTCCCCATTTGACACCTCCCTAACTGGAATATAACTTAATTACCCTGAATTAACTTTCAATCCCAAAACTGCTTCAGAACAAAGGAGCACACGTCAAAGGTATCCCAGGTCTTGTGCTTCAATGCAACCCCACAGAAAATAATGGTGCCATCTGCATAAAGTGAGAGATCAATAATATAAATTCATCAAGCTCTCTAGCTTTAAAGCATTCAAGGATGGCACATTACACCGCCCTCTCAAATCTTTGTATTGAGAACCTCTAAAGCCAAGATAAATAGCGTACGCAAAGTGTCACCCTTACATGACCCACTGATACTCAACCTACAGATTAGGGGTGTAATCGGATCAGGTTCATTTAGTTTTTTGATGGTTTTGAAATTGAATTGATGCAATATGTTTTGAAATTTAGTAAAACAAACTGACCAAGTGAATCATTTGAATCACAACAAACCAATGCTCTTTGGTTTGGTTATGCTCGGTTTGTTCTGGTTTGATCGGGTGAAAACAAATGGGGCCTTGAATTTGGGCCTGTTTCTAGCCCTTGTAAATAACCAAATAAATAAACAATCAAAATACAATCAAACTTAGGAAAGTGGCTATGGTGATGCATAATCAGAACACAAGCAATCAAACTTAGGGCATCCATAGGGGCTATAGCTATGCATAATCAGAATACAACAAATCAAATGTAGGGCATCCAAATTAGCGTTGTGAAGTTAGGGCATCAAATATGGGGCTTTTCTAATATTTATATATAAAATAAAAAGAAGTGTTTGAAAGTACCTTAGGATGAGCCGAGGGACTCAAAAGTCGCTTGAGTTGGAGAAGAGTCACCAGAGATGAGACTCATGCCAGATTAAATCATGAGATTTAGTCAGTCTAAGAGTGATTTTCATCCGGTCTAAGAGAGAGTGAGAAACTGAGAGGCGAGAGGGGGACATTGAGAGTAAAGAGCGATAATCGAGGATGTTTGAGAGACTCGGGGTATGGATGTCGAGTCCGGATGCATATCTACAAGTGAGATCCATTAAACTTCAAATTTAAGAGTGCGGAGACTCGGCAAAAAGGGATCATATTTCTATAATTTTAATCTATTATGTGACGTAAAAGTGTTATATGTAACATACAGTGTCAAAAAGGCATTTTGCTCATTTTATAACAATTATACAATAATATATACGTATAATGCTAATGTGAAATAGAGATATATAAGAAGTGTCCGATGGAAAGTATTAGACACATATTACACACTCTTGTCCAAGTGTTAGGTGTTTGACACAAGTATTTTTGAAGAGTCCATATAACAAAAAGTGAGAGATATTCTATGAGAAATGGGGCTGACTAATGAGTGTGGACAAAGCTCCCCCATGTAGATGGCTAGGATGAAGGATAGAAGAAAAGTGGATTGCTTGGATCAAATGTAATTAAATCGGTTTTGTGCAGTTCAACGCCAAATTACAAAGCCATAAATCGAACCTAGAAAAAAAAGAAGTATCTTTTATTCAAACCAAACCGATTGGTAGGGGTGGGAATCATGCTGTGTCGTGTTGTTTTCGTGTTGTGTCATTGTGTGTTCATCCAAAACACCCCAACACCGACATGACCCATTTTTCTATACGTGTTAATAATTTTGACCATTGTTGTGAAAGGTGTGCCTAGGCGCAAGGTGCAAGGGTTGCGCCTGAAGGGACCCAAGGCGAGGCGAGTTGAATGCATCGCTCACTTTGGCCCAGGTGCTGAAAGGTGCAAGGTGACGCCTAAGCGAGCTTTTTATTTTTTATTTTATTATTATTATTTTTTCCTTGATGCTTATCTAATGGCTCTGATATGAGTTTGAAAGGGTCCAACCACATAGGGTTACAACTCATACAACTCAATACCCAAATTAGTCGACGACTCAAAGCCCTAAAATCTATCGAAGAAAGCTTGAGGTGTCGTCTCTTCTCTTCCTCAGGGCTTGTCTCGACTTTGTCTTTGATTGAGGACTACAACTTCGTCTTTAGGTGAGTCTTCTTCTTCTTCGTTGTGCTTCTTCGATTCTTCTTTGCCTTCGCCTTCTCGTTCTCTTCTTTTTTGCTGGGAGCTGTCGTCTATCTGTTTTTTTTTTTTTTTTGCTGCTACTTTGTTGCTGGAGACTTTTTTTCCCTCTTCTTCTCCTCCTCCTCTTTCCCCTTTTTCTTCGTTGCTCTTTGTTTTTTTCTTCTTTTTCTTCTTCTTCTTTGCTGCTTCTTTGGCCTGCTCTCTCTCTTCTTTTATTTTTTATTTTTCCCCTTATTCGTTGCTGCTCTTTTTTTTGGATGTTTAGTGTTTTTGTTTTTTGTTTTTTTTGTTGAATGTGGATTATTTTATCTTTGAAAATTGGAATGCTATGTAATATGCACTTTCATGGCGTTGAGAATTATTCTATAATTTGTCTTGGTTACTTTTTTTTTTTTTTTTTTTTAAATTGTCTTAGTACTATGAATCATTAGTCTATGTTACTTTATCTGTTTTGTACTAAGACTGTGTGCCTTGCTTCAATAAAGCCCGCGTCTTGCCTTGCGCCTAGGCCCCAAGAGACCTTCAGCGCCTTGGTGTGCCTTGAGCCTTTAAAAGCACTGATTTTGAAATTGACATGATCTACTTATAATCATGTGAACCCGAACACGATACATCGAACATGGTTATCATAAGAATTTGTTTCAGATTGTAAATTGCTGTAACCATGCTATTCCAAAATAACACAATTGTCATTCTTTCACATTTACTCCTGTCACAGAAACATTATCACCAATCTGTCATAAATGTCATTTGTTTGATTGAACTTTGAAGAGAGAGAGAGAGAGAGAGAGAGAGAGAGAGAGAGAGAGAGAGAGAGAGAAGGTCAATCTCTCACAGTTTAGCATATCATATTACGAATTTAGGGTTGCACTTAACTTGCATGTTATATAGAGATCTAAATCTAATCAAATTGCTAAGTGTGAGGGGAGATTTGCATTGGACTGTACAGCCGAGCAATGATAACGGCAGACTTGACGGTGCTTTGCGCCGAGCTAGCTCTCACGACGGCGCGGTCAGCAAACTGACCTGCGCGGTCGAGGAAATTGACCGGACAAGGGGCAACTGGCGTTGCCGGGCTACGATGTGCCCTGAGAGGACGGAACTCGAGGCTGCAGATGATGGTGCCGAGCTAGACCAAGCCGGGGATAGGCTTAGGACGCGTTAGCGCCGGTATGCGCTTAACCGGGCACAAGAGAAAGACTGTGTTCGCACGACCGAGATGAAAGGTTGAACGGTTGGTGGCCGGCACGCCCGTGACCGGTTGGTCGACATAAGTCGACCAGGAGCAGCTCGGCCGATGTGGTCAAACCAGATGATCCCAAGGGACAGTTCGGTGTAATGTAGCCCGGTTGAGTGCGCGTAATGGATCTCCCCGCCTAGAGCTAGGCCGGTCGAGGAACCTCGGTCAAGGGTGCCACCTGGGCCAATGGTGTGGAGGAGAGGACATCTGCTCTACGAACGCCTCAATACCGTTAGGCGGTTCTGCATGTACTGGAAGGAGGACAAAACCTTTACACGTGTAAGGTGGTGAGAGGCGAGCACTGCCACCTGTCCAGGGAAGGACAGCAGAGGTAGTGCGCGCACAATCTCGGAGCTACGTGGGCAGCCTAGATATAGAGAGAAAAGGCGAATGCTACTGGTACGCGAACTCATCCTCACAAACCTTCTCTCTCGATTCTCTTCTTCCTCAGTGAACTGACTTGAGCGTCGGAGGGTTTTTCCGGCACACCACCGCCGGGCAGCTCACCGTTTTTGTGTTGCAGAGACAGACGCCGTTGACGGAAGCTTGACGTTCAAGGCGTACGGAGTGCTAAGGATATTTCGCCCCCGTACAATTGGCGCCGTCTGTGGGAATCTCTTTGACATTTAACCCTTGTTCTGTAAGCTTCTTCGACCATTTCCATGGCCAACAACGACGAAGTTCCACTGTCCGTCGTCGATGGTGTCACTCCAGAGTACGTGCGAAGGAGAGAAGGCCTCCCTAATGTTCCAACCATGGCGGGCCTGGGAACCTCTTCGCGGGGAACGCGCGACAAGCGTGGGAGGAGTTCAGATCGCTCGCAGAGTCCTGGGGGCCGCCGGCGCCGGGGGGAGTCCCGTGAGAAGTGCCTGGAGCACAAACTCAAGGATCAGGAGGCCCTCATTCGTAAGATGGCGGCGGAGATGGAGCTTCTGAAGCGCCAAGTGAAGGGGAAGGGTGTTGCTGGAGAGGGCAACCTCAGTGAGCGCACCCCGTCCCCTCATTCTAGCAGTCGCCACCAGAGGAGGACTCATTCAATCTCCATCACCAGGAACTATGGGATTGGAGACTCTGACCAACGAGAGAGCAGATCCACCACTCGCGACAGCACCTATCGCCCCTCGCGCCCGCCATCAACGTCGCGATACTCTGCCTCCTCCCGTTCCAGGGACCTCAGGGACGTGCTGGAGGAGAGAGCGTGCCGTCGGGAGACTCAGAGGGTGCCGGCGCTCCAGAGGCTAAGTGCCCCAGTTCGTTGCAGTGAAGAGGTGATGATGCCGGCACCTAGGGGTGTAGACCCAGCACTGGTGGACAAAGAACTGGCGAGGCTTACAGCCACGCCGTTGTCCCCAGAGATTGAGGGCACCTCGCTCCCTGCCGGATTCCACCAGCCAAAATTTACTTTGTACGACGGCAAGACGGATCCGTACATGCATGTGAGCCATTACCGGCAAGTAATGGCCAGCCACCGTCGGAACGATGCCTTGATGTGCCTCATATTCCCAGCAAGTTTGGGAGAGTTGGGCCTGAAGTGGTTCGAAAGGCTCCCGGAGGGGAGTATTGAGGGGTGGCAGCAACTAGCAGAAGCCTTTGTCACCAGATTCAAGACTAACACTCGAACGCCGAAGGAGGTAGACCATCTCCTGGGCGTCAAGATGGAGTCTGGGAGTTCATTGAAGGCATACAATGCGAAGTATTGGGAGACTTACAATGAGATCCTCGACTGTCTTACCAATTTGGCGATCACTCAATACAAGAGGGGTCTCCCAATCGGGCATAGGCTGCGAGATTCACTCACGATGCATCAGCCAACCACCATGGAATCTTTGATGCAACGGATCATCGAACACATTCGTGTGGAAGAAGATGCCGCCTCTGTGACCGAGAAGGATAATCCGGTCGGGGTGGACAGAAGAGTAGTTGGGAAAGTTCATTCGATCGGGCAGGAGGAAAACCGCCCCAATGACCGACCAAAAGATCAGCGTCGCGGGACCGGCCAAAATGACAAAAATAGAGGCCGCAGAAACGACCGGGCTGATGCACCCCGCGACGCAGCAGAGGACGCCAAGAGAAAATTGAAGGCGCGGACAGAGATCACCACGGTCTTTAAAATTCCCATCTACCGCATTTTAAGCGAGATCCGCGGGGAACCTTTTGTCCGTTGGCCGGCCAAGCTGGGGAGCGCGCAGCGGGGCTTCAATCCAAAGTATCGCTGCACCTTCCATGAAGAACGGGGGCATCGGACAGAAGATTGCTTACCGCTCAAACAGCATTTGGAGGAGTTGGTGGCGGCGGGACATCTTGACCAATATATTGATGGGGGAGTCAAGCCCGCGCCAACCGGTCAAACCGAGCCAAACGGAATGGCCGCCCTAGAAGCGCCGCCACAGGGTGTGATCAACGTTATCCACGGCATCATTGAACCAGCGAGGGTCTGTGAACTGAGGGGGATGATCAAGAAGGCCGAGCACATGAAGGAAGTGCTCTCAGTCCAGCCAGCGGTAAAGAAGGGAAAGACCGAGGAGAAAGACATCCTTTCGTTCTCGACCAAAGACTTGGAGAGGATTCAGATGCCACACAATGATGCTCTCGTAGTAACGCTACGCATCAAGGACTTTGAAATCAGGAGAATTTTGATCGATCAGGGAAGTTCGGTCGAAATCATGTACTATGACGCGTTCAAACAAATGAAGTTGGAGGATAAGGATTTGGCCCCTGCAACATCTCATCTAGTCGGTTTCAACTCACAACCAGAATGGCCGATCGGAAAGATCATCTTGCCGATCAAGGCGGGGTCGGTTGTGAAGCAGGTAGAATTCTGGGTGTTTAAAGTTCCATCAACCTACAATTTGATTCTGGGTAGGGGATGGCTGCACGCCATGCAGGCAGTTGCTTCAACTTTCCATCAAGTCATGCGCTTTCCGGCGGCCAACGGGCAAATAGAGGAAGTTTGGGGAGACCAGGTGATGGCCAAGCAGTGCTTCGTTGCAGTAAACGGCAGCCGGGCGGCCAAAGGGTTTGTTCAGATGATCGAGGGGCCCGAGGGGAAGGAAGTCCTGGAAGACGTGGGCAGAAAGGCCGAGGAAAAGTCAGTCGAAGACTTGGTGGAAGTTCGCATCGACGAAAAGGATCCGACTAAGTTCTTCCTCCTGGGTTCGTCTTTGTCCAGCGCCGAACGATCGAATTATGTCAAATTCTTGGTTGCCAACTTGGAGGCTTTCGCATGGACGCCTTACGATATGCCTGGCGTCGACCCAAGCTTCATCTGCCACCAATTGAATGTCTTCCCCAATGCGCGCCCAATTATACAAAGGACGCGCCGTTCAGCCTTGCACCATGCTGAAGTGGTGGCAGAAGAAGTGAGGAACTTATTGGAAGCTGGTGCGATTGAGGAAGTGCAGTACCCTCGGTGGATATCTAACACGGTGGTGGTTCCTAAGAAGAATGGCAAATGGCGAGTCTGCGTGGACTACAAGACTGTCAACCGCGCATGCCCAAAAGATAGCTTCCCTCTCCCTCGAATTGACCAGTTGGT
This sequence comes from Camellia oleifera, assembly GCA_022316695.1. Lineage (NCBI taxonomy): Eukaryota > Viridiplantae > Streptophyta > Magnoliopsida > Ericales > Theaceae > Camellia > Camellia oleifera. The sequence goes on from CM039312.1 coordinate 84,996,053, forward strand.
GGACTTAACCGCTGGCCATCAGAGGTTTAGCTTCTTGGATGCATATCGCGGCTATCATCAAATAGCCATGTACAAACCGGACAGGGAGACCACGTCCTTCACCACCCCCAGAGGCTTATATTGCTACAAGGTCATGCCGTTCGGACTGAAGAACGCCGGGGCAACCTTCCAGCGGATGGTGACAAAAATGTTCGCTCCTCTCTTGGGCCGCACTATGGAAGCCTACATAGACGACATGGTGGTGAAGAGTAAAGAGAAGTCGCAGCACCTAGCCGACCTAGCAGAAATGTTCGCCATACTCAAGCGCCACAAGCTTCGCCTGAATGCCTCTAAGTGCGCCTTTGGGGTTGGCACTGGGAAATTCCTAGGCTTTCTGGTCACAAACCAGGGAATTGAGGCCGACCCATCACAGATCAAAGCCATACAAGAATTGGAGCGCCCTAACTCCACGAAGGACGTGCAACATCTAGCCGGGATGGCAGCCGCGCTGAATAGATTCATCAGCCGGTTTTCGGATCGTTGCAGGCCCTTCTTTAAGACCTTGAAGTCCAAATTCTTCTGGGATGATGAGTGCGACCGCGCGCTGGTCGAATTGAAGGATTATCTTTCCTCGGCGCCTATTCTGGTCACTCCTCAGCCGGGCGAAGAGTTGTTCCTTTATTTGGCCGTTTCTCAGCACGCGGTGAGCGCGGTATTGGTTCGCGCTGAGGGCACCCAGCACCTACCGATCTTTTATGTTAGCAAGACCCTGCTCCCAGCTGAGACGAGGTACCTCCCCTTAGAGAAGTTGGCGTTGGCCCTGATGATGGCGTCAAGAAAGCTGGCACATTATTTCCATGCCCATACAATAGTTGTGTTGACTGAGTTTCCGCTCAAGGTGCTTTTTGAGAAGGCAGACTTCACGGGGAGAATCCTAAAGTGGGCCGTGGAATTGGGGCAGTATGACATCAAGTTCAGACCACGCACCGCGATTAAGGCACAAGCACTTGCAGATTTCGTGGCGGAATTTGCCCCAGGTACACATCCAGTCTGTCCGGTTGATTTGGTTGGTGTGGACTTAGCACCACCCATGGTTCTGGCAACGCGAGCAGGGGAAGAGCAGAGCTTGCCTGAAATAGCAACGGATGATGCCTCATTGAAAGAAGAACCTAGCAATGATGTGAAAAGAGACCAGATCGAGCCTACCAGAGACTTGGAATTGAGAAGCTCTCAGAATCCCTCCGATTGCTGGAAGCTGTTCATTGGCGAAATGTGGAAGCTCTTCGTTGATGGGGCCTCCAACAGACATGGGGCCGGGCTAGGAGTTGTGCTAACTTCACCGGATGGGCTCATCATAGAGCAAGCAATTACGCTCGGCTTCCCAGCTTCCAACAATGAAGCGGAGTATGAGGCCCTCCTTGCCGGGCTGAGAAGTGCATTGAGAATGAAGGTCACAGCTCTTATGGTGTTCAGCGACTCCAAGCTAGTGGTCAATCAAGTCTCGGGGGAGTATGAGGCCAAGGATGAAAGAATGGCCAAGTATCAAGCGTTGGTCCGAGAAGAGATCAAGAAGTTCTCTGCGATAAGGGTCGAACAGATCAACTGCGAAGGAAATAGCACGGCCGATGAATTGGCTGGTCTCGCTTCCGCTCAGACAACCTTTCCCAATCCCTTGATGATTGAATTTTTACCTCGGCCAAGCATTGAGGAAGCAGAGGCAGCTGAGGTACTCTGCACCGACTTGGGACCTTCCTGGATGGACCCCATCATCGCCTTTTTGAAAGATCGAACTTTACCAGAAGAAAAGAAGGCGGCCCACAAGATCCGGGCAAAGTCAGAGCGGTTTTGGCTCTCACCTTCCGGAGCCTTGTACAAGAAATCTTTCACGGGGCCATATTTAAAATGTGTCCACCCCTCTAAGGTAGAAGCCTTCCTCTATGAAATTCATGAAGGCATCTGCGGCAGCCATACTGGGGGCAGATCTCTAGCATACCGAGCAATCTCGCAGGGCTATTAGTGGCCATGCATGCAGGCGGACGCGCAGAAATATGTTCGCAAATGCGAGAAATGTCAGAAATTCGCTCACCAGATCCACCAGCCAGCAAGAGAGTTGCTCTCCCTCACAAGTCCTTGGCCGTTTGCACTTTGGGGATTGGATATTGTTGGACCACTCCCAGTGGCACCGGGCAATCGCAAGTTTTTCATTGCCGCCACCGACTATTTTACCAAATGGGTGGAAGCAGAGCCGCTGGCAACTATAAAGGAGAAGGATGTGAAGAAATTTGTCTGGAAAAATGTAATCACTCGCTTCGGTATTCCCAGAGCCTTAATCTCAGACAATGGTACTCAATTCGATGGGAAACTCTTTCGCGGATTTTGCGAAGAGTTGAAGATTGAATTCTACAATTCGACGCCAGCCTATCCCCAGTCAAATGGTCAAGCAGAGGCCTCCAACAAGACCATCCTGGACGGCTTGAAGAAGCGGCTTGAGAAAGCTAAGGGTAAGTGGGTTGAAGAGCTCCCTAATGTGCTATGGGCATACCGCACTACCCCGAGACGATCGACTGGGGAAACACCGTTCGCTTTAGCCTATGGTATGGAGGCCGTCATCCCACTAGAAATTGGCATGCCAACCGTCCGCTCAGAAAGTTTCCAGCCAGACTCGAACAATGAAGTTATGGCATTGGAGTTAGACCTTGCTGAAGAAAGAAGAGAGCGTGCGCTCATTCACCTAGCGGCCTATCAGCAGGAACTGTCCAAAAAATACAACAAGGTAGTGCACCCGAGGCTATTCAAGGTTGGGGATTGGGTCCTCAGGAAAGTGCTGGGCAACACAGTGGTCCCAGGCGAAGGCAAACTCGGTGCAAATTGGGAAGGACCATACAAGGTGGTTGGTCTTGCAGGCAAAGGAGCATACCATCTGGAAGATTTAGATGGCAAGGCCGTCCCCAGGCCGTGGAACGCAGCAAACCTTAAGGTCTTTTACTTTTAAGGTGTAATTTGCTTTTGTTTAGCTTTCTTAGACCTTTAGCCGTCTGGCACTACATGTAAAAGAATAGCATTGCCTTCACAATGTTTATGTAATGAAAGCTAGCTGTATTGTTGTTGCTATATTACATTCTTGTTTTCTATTACAATCTTTGTACAATGGCACTGCACGGACGCAAGGCATGCTAGGGGCAAAAACCGACCTGAAGAGAACCGGACTGTTTTCCTCGGAATGGGAGCAGACCGCACCAGGACCGAGCTGGTTTTGCTCGGCCGAGGGAATGTTGGCGGCATGACCAACCGAACTGAAACATTGGTGAATTGCCCAATGTAGAGTCGAGCTGATTTAGCTCGGCCCATCAATCATATTGGTGAATTGCCCAATATGGGAAATGAGCTGATTTTGCTCGAAGGAATTAGCAATGTTGGTGTCTTGTCCAGCAATTGTAAGGCCGAGCTGAGTTTGCTCGGCCGAAGGGAAAAATTGAATGAACTTCAAAATGCAAGCTAGTTTTTGCTCGGCCAACTGATTATTGCCAACCGAGCAAGGCCGAGCGGATTTTGCTCGGCCAATATATAAAATGTTATCTTCTTGACAATGCAAGGGATTGCAAGGTTACTTTAAGGCTTATCATTTGCGCGGTTTAGCCGACCTGCCAGTTGCACTAAATTTGAGACAAGATATTCAAATATACAGAAGCCGAATGAAAATAGCAGTTGTACGAGCAAAAAGTTCGCAATTTCATTAATAAAGGAAATCCATTACAGAGGAAGGGCATCGCCCGGTTACATAGCACAAAAAAGAAAACAAAAAGTACAAAGAAAGCAAAGTCATCAGTCCAAGTCATCTAGGTTCTGCTCGGCTCCCTCCACCGTAGGCTCGGCGCTGGGGACAGTCTGCTCGGGCAGGATCTCCTCGGCCTCGTCGCCAGAGCCTTCCACCGAGACGACATCCCGATCAAGTACTTCATCTTTGGCATTTTGGGATGCTTCAGGTGGAGTTTGCTCGGCTGCTTTCTCGGCGGCGGCCTCTTCCTCAGCCTCCTTCCGTGCCTCGGCAATTAGACGATTTTGCTCGGCCTGGGAGTAGGCTAGCATGTAGACCGGGATATAGGCAGGGGGTGGGTTGATGAACATCTCCGAATCCTGGCCAAGGCCAACTTTTTCCACGGCAGCTTTCCAGCCGCACTGGAAAAAGATGTCCTTGGTAGCCCGGACCTGGCGCTCGTAAGTTTTTTCCCCCTGCTTATATCCGCGGTCCTCCGCCTCGTCTACCGCCTTGTCCATGGCGTCCTTGTTGGCGTCCCTCAACTTTCGGAGCTCGGCGAGGTACCGAGCTTTAGCCTTATTCTCGGCCTTCTTTTTGTCCTCGTCAGCCCGGTCAAGCTTCTGGCGCAGTTCGTCCCGCTCGTCTTTGACGACCACCTGCTCGGCCTTCAGCATGTCTATCTCGGCCTGGAGCACTTTGTTCTCGGTGATGGCGTCTCGGAGACTCTTCCGAACTGCAACCATCCGCTCGTGGGCGAGGTAGTTCTTTTGTGCGGCCTGCAAACACGAAAGATTATTAGTATATACAAGCCGATCAGAAAACCGAGCACACAGTTGAAGAAAAAACGCTGAACTTACCAGCACAATTGATTCTGCAGCCGAGCGGAGGACCTTGAGGTCGGTTAGCTCGTCGTGCTTCTTCATGTCGCCGGGCAGGATCAATCCCCTGGTCAAGTTGAAACCGAGCGAGATATCCTGGTCCTCGGCGACAGAATCGGAGGCGGAGACTGGTCGGCCCTTGTAGACGAACTCGGGCGCCCAGACCGGTGGGGCAGCAGGTCCCTTGCCCTTGGATTTTCGGGCAAGAGGTTGCTCGGTCTGGTCGCCGAGCTCGGCAGAGGCGACCTCAGTGGAGTCTTCGTCCACGAGGTCTTGCCCGGCCTCCCTCCTTTGCTTCTTCTTCGGTCGACTAGCCGGTTGTTCGCTGGCCAGGGCGAGCACCGCCCCTTCTTTCTGTCCGGCGGGGGTGGAAGAGGTTCCCCCGGTTGCTTCTGGGGGTTGGGAGTCGCCTTCGTCCCCAATGATCATGGACTTAATGGCTCGGATTTTAGCCATTTCTTGCTCGGCGGTAGTTGGGACGAGTCTAACCGGCGGCAAAGTGGGGTCTGGCTCGGGAGTTGGCTCGCGCAGAAAGTCGGTGACTCTGCCTTTGCGTGGAGCTTGGTAGTTGTACGTTTGCTCAAAACCGAGCAAGGTTGAGGACTCCCTCTCGGTTGCAGGAATGCGCAGCAAGGCTCTGATTGCTTCCTGGTTAGCGCGGTAGTAACGCGCAGCCAAATTCTTATCTGCAAAAAGAGACAAGTGTTAGACCGGTGCAATGAATAATAGTAAAAAGCAGAAAAATTGTTGTACGGTCAGCCGGGCACCTTACCGGCACTACTGAAGTTTTTCTTAATTCGCCAGCCCAGTATTGGCGCCTCGGTGTCCTCATAAGAACCGGACACCCACAGGAAGTCGTCATCATTGGACTCTTTGTCCGGGTTGCCCTCAATGAGTTTTGCTCGGCCCTTCTTTACTTTGAGGTAGTAGCAAAACCCACCCTTATTTGAACTAAGGCTGTATTGGTGAAAAATCTCTGCGAGGCCGAGATTGAGACCGAGCCTTCGGTTTAGCTTGGCTACGCCATTTATTATTTTGTATGTGTTGTTGGAAACCTGGGTTGGGCAAAGCCCTGTCTGCCTCAAAAATTCGCAGATCAGGGGTTGGACCGGGAAACGAAGTCCGCCCTCTATGATCGATACCACGGTGAAGGGGCACCGTTCTAGATCGCCCCATGGAGTTTCTCCCTTCTTGCCGAGCTCTAAGATGACGTCGTCAGGAATTTGGTACTCCTCGCGAAACTCTGCCATTGCCCCGGGCGAGCTAACCCTAAAGCGGTATTTGCCCATCTATCTCGGCTTTATTTACTCTATGGTATCTCGGTCAAAATTGTGTAGTGGTTGCTCGGACTTTGAGCTCCACGAATGATGATGCTGGAATGGTCGGTCCTATTTGTTCTGCATATTAAAAATAAGGCCAAGGGTTAGCACGGCAGATATTGCGCGGCTCCTACTGGAATAGCTCAGAAAGTTCAAGTGTTTGGCCGGCCTCCACCTACCTCGGCCCATCAGGATGGCTGATTTAGCCCTCCCCTTTTCTGGTGCTGGTTTCTACTCGGTCTAGGAGTTTTGACCGGTTAGGTTCTAATGGAGGTTTTTGCTCGGTCAAGCCCAGACAAATATTGGCTTATGATCCCCAGGTCTTTAGCACCGGTTAACCTATCTGCCGATCTAAGGTGTATATAGCTCGGTTGTAGCCTCAGTGCAAAGCCACAAACAGCTTTTTGCTCGGTTACAACCCTAAATAAGGATCTAAATGAGCGTTTTGCTCGGTTTTGCCCAGGGTTCATCGTGTTCATTGTGTTCTTCCTAAGTTCTTGGCCTATTCAATCCATCCATTGAAAAACGGGGGCACGAGGGCCCCCTTTTCCCCCCATTTCAGTTTTCCTAGGGCGTGAAAGACCCAAGCAAGGAAAAACAAAAAAAAAAAATACCAAGCACAAACGCAAAAAAAAAAAAAAAAAAAAAAAAAAAAAAACAGGGACTCCAAAATGAAGAACAACCATGGAAGCACGAAGAACAGGGAAAATGAAATGCTAGGGAGGGGAGAAAAAACTTACCAGAGGATGGAGATGAGCCTCGCGAACTTGGCAGCAACGATGAGGATGGCAGGAAGAAATGTGGAGAGTAGAAGCTCAGAGGCAGCGAGGGGTTAGGGTTTTTTGGGAGCTCGAATGGAAGATGAAGAAATGAAGGGACAAAACCCTTCGAATAGGGTTTAAAGAGTGGGGGGGAAAACCCAAACGGCTGCGCCGTTTGAATTCTGCGCGTGCCAGACGGCTGGCTGCACGACCCAATGGCCTGACGACACGTGGCTCTGACATCGCGGCAGTTAGTACGGCTGCACGACCTTTGATGGGACTGCAGAGATAATGACCGGCCAATTGGGGTAGCTCGGCGACAGAAGAGCTCCTAATTGAGATAGCTCGGCGACTGGAGTGTCCCTAATTGAGGTTGCTCGGCGTAGAAAGTGTAATCAATTCAACCATGGCTCGGCGACAGACGTAGCCTCGTTCAAGCTCGGCCTGGCGGGGGTGCGATTCAATCGCAGCTCGGACACATTGGTAAACCCAATCACGATAGCTCGGATGGGTTTAAGGGGCAATTGTGAGGGGAGATTTGCATTGGACTGTACAGCCGAGCAATGATAACGGCAGACTTGACGGTGCTTTGCGCCGAGCTAGCTCTCACGACGGCGCGGTCAGCAAACTGACCTGCGCGGTCGAGGAAATTGACCGGACAAGGGGCAACTGGTGTTGCCGGGCTACGATGTGCCCTGAGAGGACGGAACTCGAGGCTGCAGATGATGGTGCCGAGCTAGACCAAGCCGGGGATAGGCTTAGGACGCGTTAGCGCCGGTATGCGCTTAACCGGGCACAAGAGAAAGACTGTGTTCGCACGACCGAGATGAAAGGTTGAACGGTTGGTGGCCGGCATGCCCGTGACCGGTTGGTCGACATAAGTCGACCAGGAGCAGCTCGGCCGATGTGGTCAAACCAGATGATCCCAAGGGACAGTTCGGTGTAATGTAGCCCGGTTGAGTGCGCGTAATGGATCTCCCCGCCTAGTGCTAGGCCGGTCGAGGAACCTCGGTCAAGGGTGCCACCTGGGCCAATGGTGTAGAGGAGAGGACATCTGCTCCACGAACGCCTCAATACCGTTAGGCGGTTCTGCATGTACTGGAAGGAGGACAAAACCCTTACACGTGTAAGGTGGTGAGAGGCGAGCACTGCCACCTGTCCAGGGAAGGACAGCAGAGGCAGTGCGCGCACAATCTCGGAGCTACGTAGGCAGCCTAGATATAGAGAGAAAAGGCGAATGCTACTGGTACGCGAACTCATCCTCACAAACCTTCTCTCTCGATTCTCTTCTTCCTCAGTGAACTGACTTGAGCATCGGAGGGTTTTTCCGGCACACCACTGCCGGGCAGCTCACCGTTTTTGTGTTGCAGAGACAGACGCCCTATGAAGCACGGACACCTCTCCGAGGGCTCCGTACCAGTGTCAGACACGTGTCGGACACGGACACGCGTCCGACACGCATTGGACACGTGTCCGACACGCACTACAGAGTGTCCAGTTTTTTTTTTAATTTTTTTGAAGCCGGACACGTCCAGGACACGTAAGGGACACTTGCGGGACACGCACGGGGTCAATTTTAGAATTTACAAAACATTTTTGGGGTCAATTTCAGATTTTCAAAGCATTTTTGGGATCAATCTGTAAAAAAACAAAAATAACATATATTTGCCCTAAATCGATCAAAGCCCTAAATCGATCAAACACAGCAGAGAAGAAAAAGCGAGAGAGAAGGCAAAGAACCTGGTCGCTCGTCCGTGGCTCGTCATCGCTGGTCGCTGCTCGTAGCTCGTCGATCGTCGTTCGTCGTTCGTCGTTCGTCGTTCGTCGTCTCTCCTCAGCCGTCGCTCGTCGCTCGTCAGGTACACCTCCTTCTTCCTTCCTCAGCTTCGATCTTCTTCCTTCTTCTTCTGGTCGTCGTTCGTTCGTTCGTCATCAGTCGATGTCTCTCTCTCTCTCCGTCTTCGCTATCTCCCTCTGTCTTATCTCTGAGTATGGTTTTATGTTTTATTTTTTTTTTTTATGTTTTCGCGTCTTTTTTTTTTTTTTTTTTTTCATTTTATATTTTTTCCCCTCTGCCTTATTTCATTCAGAATATATATATATATTTATTAATTAGTTTTGTTAATATGTCTTATATTTTCAGAATATATATATATATATTTATTAATTAGTTTTGTTAATATGTTTTATTTGAAAAAATATATATTTGATTAGTTTTGTTAATTTTAATAATAATGTGTGTTTATTAATTTTATTATAGGAACAAATTTGTAAGTCTGAAATAATGGCTACGGGTGGTAGTTCTAATGATATACCTGATGATGATTTTGATGAGAACAAACCATTGTGGAAGTATATGACTAAATTAGCAAAGCCTGGGGAAGGAGGAGGAAATTGCCAATTACAATGTAATTTTTGTAATAATACTTTCAAAGGTTCATATACAAGAGCAAAGGCACACCTATTAAAACTCCCAGGAAAGGGAATTGGTGCTTGTAAGAAAATTACGAGTCAAAAACTTTCACAATTGCAAAATGAGAATGATGCTGCTGAATTGAGAATTAAAAATGCTCATCCCAAAAATGTACCACTGCCCCCTTCTAGTGTATCAATTGGTAGTAGTTATGCTTATGAATCAAAGAAAAGGAGAACATGGGCAAGTGGGAGTGAGAGTGGGAGTGGAAGTGCACCTAGGAGTGGGAGTGCTATTGAGAAAGCATTCAACATGAAGGATAGAGAGCAATTACATTTTGAAATTGCTAGGATGTTCTACTCGGGAGGGCTACCATTTAATCTTGCAAGAAATCCTTATTATGTTAGCTCTTACACATTTGCTGCAAACCATAATATTTCTGGATATTTGCCTCCCGGTTATAATTTGTTACGAACCACATTACTTCAAAAGGAGAGGGCAAATATTGATAGATTGTTGCAACCAATTAGGGGCACATGGAAGGAAAAAGGGGTGAGCATTGTTAGTGATGGTTGGAGTGATTCTCAAAGGAGGCCTTTGATTAATTTTATGGCGGTCAGTGAAAGTGGGCCTATGTTTATTAAGGCAGTTGATTGTTCTGGAGAAACTAAAGACAAATATTTTATTGCAAATTTGATGAAAGAAGTGATTAATGAGGTTGGGGCTAGTAATGTTGTTCAAGTCATCACGGATAATGCTCCTAATTGTAAGGCAGCTGGACAACTCATTGAAGCTCAATTCTCTCATATTCTATGGACTCCTTGTGTAGTGCACACATTAAATCTAGCTTTGAAAAATATTTGTGCGGCAAAGAATATTGAGAGGAATGAGGTCACATATGAAGAGTGTAGTTGGATTAGTGATATTGCCGGAGATGGTTTGATGATTAAGAATTTTATCTGTAATCACTCAATGCGATTGGCTATGTACAATGAATTTGTGTCATTGAAGTTGCTATCGGTTGCCGAAACACGATTTGCCTCCACAATTGTGATGCTCAAGAGGTTGAAGCTTATAAAACATGGGCTTCAAGCAATGGTAATTAGTGACAAGTGGAATTGCTATAGAGAGGATGATGTTGGGAAGGCAAAATTTGTGAAAGAAAAGATTTTGGATGATGTGTGGTGGGACTACATTGATTATATTCTTTCCTTCACGGGTCCTATATATGACATGCTTAGGGCTTGTGATACGGACAAACCTTGCCTTCACTTAGTGTATGATATGTGGGACACAATGATAGAGAAAGTGAAGATGACAATATATAGGCATGAAGGGAAAAGAATAGATGAGGAATCTACATTTTACAATGTGGTACATCAAATTCTTGTGGATCGTTGGAATAAAAACAATACTCCTCTCCATTGTATGGCACATTCATTGAATCCGAAGTAAGTATCACATTTAAATTTGTTTTAGATATTTCATTTTAATGGACTTATCTAGTCTTTCTTGAAATAATTATTTTTTCCTATTTTGCATTGTAGATATTATAGTGATGAGTGGCTCCATGAGGATCAAAATAGAGTTCCTCCACATAGGGATGAAGAGGTGACACGTGAGAGGAACAAATGTTTTAAGAGGTATTTTGAAGATATCACAGAGCGAACCAAAGTGATAACTGAGTTTGGAAAATTTTCGGGTTATATTGAAGCATTCTCGGAGTATGATTCCATTCATAATAGGTGGCACATGGACCCTTATACTTGGTGGTGTGCATATGGTGCATATGCACCATCTCTTCAAAAACTAGCTTTGAGATTACTTGTGCAACCTGCCTCTTCATCTTGTTGTGAGAGAAATTGGAGTACTTACTCCTTTATTCACTCAGTGAGAAGGAACAAAATGGTCCCTCAAAGAGCGGAGGACTTGGTGTTCATTCATAGCAATCTTCGTCTTTTATCAAGGAGGAGCTCCCAATACTTGCAAGGAGAGACAAAAATGTGGGACATTGCTGGAGATAACTTTGACTCACTTGATGATGTTGGAATGCTTGGGATAGCTAACCTCTCACTTGATGAACCGGCTATGGAGGCGGTCCTATTTACAGATGAAGGAGAAGATGGAGGTGGAGGTGGTGAAGATGTTGTAATAGTTTCCTCTACTTAAATTCACATTTCTGATATTTATGGATTTTGTAATAGATGATAGTTGTTGGTACATTGGATAATTTTATATTTTGTGGTTTGATTTTCATGCATTTTGTAACAAATGATGGTTGGTAGCTTCGAATGACATGTTATGTATTGATGGAATGCAATTTTATGTTATTTCAATGTTTTTTTAATTATTTTTTAATAATTTTATGACATATAATAAATAAAATTAATTATATATATTGAACGTATCCCCAGCGTGTCGTGTCCCCCATTTTTTGAAAATTTGCGTGTCGGCGTGTCCGTGTCGTGTCCGTGTCGTGTCGCGTGTCCGTGTCCGTGCTTCATAGCAGACGCCGTTGACGGAAGCTTGACGTTCAAGGCGTACGGAGTGCTAAGGATATTTCGCCCCCGTACACTAAGAATAAAGCATTTCAGATCCTAAGTTGCATTTGGGTTACTTGTAAGCGAATAGTGTGTTTGTGCCACATGTCGATATAAATTTTTACACGGGTCAGACAAGTTGTGTTTGAGAGATGCATGTTCAACCTGAACATGACATGTTAATATTTTTGTTGTCAGATCATATCATATTCATGTTCATGTTGAAAAATGACCAACCATAACCCTGTAATTATGTGTATGGTTTGAGTCGCGTTAACAGGTCGCACGACAAATTCTCACCCCTACATACTGGTTTGCCATATGAAAACTGGCCAAAGCAGTTGGTCAGATCTGCTGGTTCGGTGTGTGTTTATTCTTTCACCCCTAGTAGAGATGCTAAATTGAATCCAACCCCTCCACTTTTGTCCAAAACCCATTCATTCTAAACAACAAATTAGGAGCTCCCAATTGACATGATCGTAGGTTTTCTTAATATCTAATTTACAAATAAGCTATCCTGGAGTCCATTCCCTCATTTCGCAGCAAAACTGCATCCAGAATTTTCCTACCCCCAACAAAAAGCATTTTGCAAACTATGAAACCAACCATAGGCAACACATTCTGGAGGTGCATAGCAAGAAATTTTACAAAAACTTCGTATGTCCCTTTGTCAAGCTGATAAGCCGGAGATTTTTATTGTCCCTTGCCCCATTTCTTTGGAATCAAGGCAAGGAAAGACACATAAAGGCTCTTCTCAAACTGGTCTGTTTTTTATATGCTTCTCCCAAACCTTCTCCCTTGCCATATCCCAACACTGTTGAAAAAAAGAGAGGCAAGAGTCATCCATCAAGGCCTGGCGCTTTATCCACATTCAAAGATTTTAAAGCTATAATAAATCTGCTCTAAGAATGACTGCTCCAACCAACGTAACTCTTCAACTGAAATCTGAGAAACCCTCAAACTCTCAAATCTAGGTCTCCCAAATGGTGGACTCAGAATAAAGATGCTCATAGAAATCCACAATGCTTTCTCTGATCTTTCCCCTTGAAGATATCAATTTGTCCCCAATTTGGATTTTGTTAATGAAATTGCAACGCCTGTGAGCATTAGCCATTTGATGGAAGAAGCGAGTATTCATGTCGTCACCTCCCCAAGCCATAACTTCTGTGAATTTTGCCTTCAATTAATTTTCTCCATCGTAGCTATCCTCCCAAACTGCTCTTTCAATTGAGAACTAGTAATAGATTTCTCCATCAACCTCCCATTCCCCTCTTTCTCATCCAATGCCCAAATTTACCCCAAAATTTGAGCCTTTGGATTCCAGAATTACCAAACTTCTCCTTGCTCCATTTCTTCAAGCCGTCCTTCAACATTTTGATTGATTTCTTAACTAGCCCCAAATTTGGATCCATCCATAGTGTAGCCCTTCCACCACTCTTTCACTCTATCTCGGAAATTGTCAAACTGGAGCACTTGTTTTCAAATCTGAAAGGAGTCATCCATAATACCCTTATAATCCAATTTGATAGGGCAATGATCTAAAAATAGTCTTTGGAGAACTAACTGCACAAGGTCAGAAAAGTGCTTTTCTCAATGCTGAAACCATAAAAATATCGATACGAGACATATAAATATCCTCATGACTACTAGACCACACAAATTAGCCTCCAGAAAAGGCAAATCTGTAAGACTCAATTCATCAATGAAGTTTGAGAATTCCTGCATCGATTTGGAAAAGTGAGCACATCCTAACCTTTCAAAAGGGGATTGCACAATGTTGAAGTCAGCCAATGGGTCATGCAATCTAAAAGCAACGATAGCTTGGATATGGAAATAGGATATATAATTCCTCCATCTAAAATCATGATCCACACACCTAAACATACAAATAGGATATGGAAAAAATCCGTTTTCACTATCTACCCGTCCCTGAGCCTTGCTATCCTACAACAACAACATACCACCAGCACTGCCCACTGCTCCCAAAAAATTCCATTCCACAAACCTACCCACCCTATGCACCTGACCACTTCTACCCTTACACATCTTCTATCTTAGTTTCTTGAATACTAAATAAATCTGCCGTCCAATCATTAAGTAATAAAGCCTTTGACGCCAATCTTTTGCCTGCTGCATTTAGACCCCTCACATTCCAATTAATGACTTTAAGCTTTATAAGACGGCATCGAAATCCCTTTCCCTTATACGAACCTCAGTGACCGACTCCTAAGAGTTCCCACCCTAGGGCAGGGATTAGGCTACTACACCAGGCAGATCCTGTGGGCTGCCTCAACCTGACTCGGGGAACTCAGTAGGCTTGTTGCTAGCAGAGACTAGGAATAACAATGCTGCCCCCACCTGCTAACAGCACCTCTTTCCATAATTGGCAGTCCATTCCAACTTCTTCAATTCCCTTCTCGATGTACTCTTTTTGTCCTCCCTTTTATGATGCCCTTAATTGAGCAAAATTAGCCATTTGGCTTCAATCAACTCCAAGATGCAGTCAGTGTGCTTTGGAACATCTCAGGCCAGACGATATAAAACAGGCCCCATAAAGGCGTATAAAGCATGCGTTTTGGGTTTAGGCTGAAGGCGCACGACTTGTGTGCTTCTTTTAAAATGTTTGTTTATTAGAATTACAATCCTTGATATCTCTCTTTCTATTTTTTTATTTTATTTTTTGCGCTTAAAACATTAAACATACATTGCAACATAACACCTTTTGAGCCTTAATTATAGAAATAAGTTGGTTGGATTGAGCTTTCTCTTCAACCAGACTAATAATGGTATTTGTTGATATTTATGTTTTCAAATATTTAATATCACATCTTACGTATGTTGAACTTTGAATTATTTTTCTATATTAAATTATCTCTATTTTTATTGTCAATATGAGCCTCGCTTCGAGTGCAAACCATAGGCTTCCTAAGGTCATCAGCCTCCACCTGTTTTATCCCTTTGACACCTAAAGCTCTCTTGAACCTTGCTATCTCTACCACAAACCCAACATTTCCTTCCCTTTCCCCTGTTTCCAAAATTACACATTCAGAAGCCAACATCTCCTATCAAGTAGAGACCTACACATCTTCATTTGGCACAACTACCAAAGCATTAGAATAACACACCCCATCATTAAGAAAATCATTATTCCCACCATTGTTGCCACTACCTTACCATTTGATTCCATGTCTTCATTCATGACCCCAAACTCGCCATCACAAATCTTCCCACCAATCAATTCCCTCATCTTTACCTTCGTCTACTGTGATTGGTACCAACCACAAGGTTCAATCGGAGGAGAACCTATACACATGGGAACCAGAGATACAAGCAAATCTATACTCTCTCACAACATATTTTTGGCCCTCCTGTCACAATTCTGACAAAAACTTTTATTTAGCAGCCCTAAAATATCTCCATTTTAAATAGCACAATTAGACAAACAAGTTTTGCCAATGGGTGGCCCAATAATTTGCCACTTAAGAAAGTTGCTTTGTCCAACGAATTTGATTCAAGTCTCCAAAGCGCATTTGACCCAACAAGCTTTCTTTGTTGGACTTTTGTGAGGCCCATGGCCATGTTGTTGCCAACTCTTTTTGCAAATCCAACCATAGTCCAAAGATCTTTGTTGTTGGACTTGAATTGCGCTAAGCTTGATACGTGGCCCCCGTCCATCGACCAAACTTTTGCCTTTGCAAGCTAATACTCTATTCAAAATTTGAAAAGAAATGGTGAATTCAGTTATTACAATGCGTGACATTTCAAAATTAGTGTCGTATACATGTTGGACACACGGACATGGTGGGGACATGCGAACATGACGGGGCACGTATGGGAGACGCCACCTGGCATGTCCCCTTATTTAATTAATTTATTTTCAGGGGACACTAGAGACATGTGAAGTTGTCTTTTCTTCTATTTTCTTTAGTGCTTTTGATAAATGTTGAATGTTTTTATTTTTTTCGTAGATTTAAATACTTAATAGATCAACCATAAAAAAAAGATAGAAACTGTAAGTGTTAATTTAAGAGTGCTGCTATTAGCACCTCATAAATTATTTTGTACCCTCCAATTTTTAGCTTTTTTTTATTACAATAATAACCTCAAATAAAATTACTACAAAAGACATCATTAATTTTGGGACACCCCAAGTCACAATTAAATTTATACACCTACTACATTATGAATGGGTTTATAAGAACACCCACCTCCATCACCACCTATTCAGCTTTCTCAAATCCTACCTTCAAAACCTACCCACCCTTAAAATCTTGAAAACCCTTTGGTGGTAATATTCCAGCGGTAATGGTGGTAACCATTTGATTACCTACACTTTTCCGGCAATGACAATAAGTAAAAGTTTTTCTGGCAATCAATCACAACTCTATAAGATGAGAGGAGTACAACAATAAAAGCTTAGAGGAG
Source organism: Camellia oleifera (assembly GCA_022316695.1). Lineage (NCBI taxonomy): Eukaryota > Viridiplantae > Streptophyta > Magnoliopsida > Ericales > Theaceae > Camellia > Camellia oleifera. The sequence continues at coordinate 85,012,125 of CM039312.1, forward strand.
GTTCATAGCTTTGATGTTCTTAGCTCAGAGGAGATTAGTTTTGTAAGAGTAAGTTTCTTGAAAAAAAATGGCAAAAATAATAAAATCTGTTCATCATTTTTTCGGGACTGAACTCCCGAACATATGATTGAATTTCGAAAAACATTTATTATTTGTTCGGAAACAGGTAACCGAACATTATTATAATTTTTTTTTTTTGCAAGAGAAGAGATTATTATGAGAAAACTAAGGCTGTGTTTGGAATGATTTCCAAACTATAATTCTACCTACACATTCCAACTTCATGTTTGGATATGGCTTTCAAAATGTATTTCTAAAACTTTGTAGAAAACTTAGTCTCAGGCGTGATTTAAATTTTTTTTTTTTTTTCAAATTCGTCCTAACCGGTTGTCCCACCGGTCGTCCGGCCGGTTGATCGGAACAGTGCAAATTTTTTTTTTTTTTTTTTCAGTTGACATTTTTTAATTTTTATATATTCGAAAAAAATATTTTCCGAATTTTTAAATTTTTTTTGTGCGCTTTAATAGAATTTTGAGTTGTATGTTTGGTTATGAGTTGTAAGTTTTTGTATCAAATATCATATGTCACATCAAAAATTCCTCACTCAATTTAAAACTCTTTTCAAAACTCTTTCACCAAACAAATTTTCTACACTCAAATCATAATTCCAAAACTCACAAACTCAAAATACAACTCATACTCTCAAATCATATTTACAAAACTCTACTAAACGCAACCTAAGAAATTATGTATATATATACAGAAAGAGAGAGAGAAAGAGAGATAGAGAGCATACCAACTGTGATAATGGTGGATGAGGCAGCAGAGACAGTAATCACATTGCCTCTTCTTCTTCTTCTTCTTCTTCTTTGTGGGCTTTGTTAAGGTTTTTTTGGATGTGGGGTTTTTTTGGGGTGTGGGGGGTGTGCATTGGGTGAAATGTTTTCACAAGGATAATTTTGATATTATTTGGGAGAAGGGGAAGAAATTTTAAGGGTTTCAAAATTTATAAGTGGGGGTCCAAAGAAATGAGTGGTCTAAAATAATTTATGGGGTGCTAATAGCATCACTCTAATTTAAAAGTGTTTTTTTTTTATTATTATTTTTTTAAATATATAAAATTAGAGATAGTTTTTGTTAATATTGATTGATTGTGGATGTAATATAAATCTAGATAGCAAATAAAAATATATGAAAATATATTTCATTCCATGTCCCCACTGTGTCTATGTTTGTGTCTATGTCTGTGTCCTATTTTTTTGAAATCGCTACATCCGCATCCGTATCCATGTCCGTGTCCGTGCTTCTTAGGTCCATATTAACAACCTAGTTGTCCCTCATGTGCTACCTTAGTGTTCAACATGCACCTTCTCCTTCCTCACACTTGATGATATACCAATCACCAACCTCCTACGAAAAGTCGATAGAAACCCCAAAGTGGGACCTTCCTTCGACCAAAGTAGCACCTCATTCCTCTTATTGCCCCATCCATCTGAGATTTTCATAGCATTCAATCTTTGGCCTCCTCTCTCCTTATTCTACCCACTTGAGGTCTAAGAAGCATGGGCACTTCTAAGAACGTGATGTATGTGTCATGTCTGTGTTGAACACTGACACTCGTTGGACACTTCCCGTCACCTGTCAAAACATGTCCTATTTTTAAATTTTTTTTTTTTTAGATTTGGACACTCTTCAATCGCTCGTGTCCATTACTTAAAGACACGTATCTACCGATTAGATACACATGAAACCAATTAGAAGTTTTAACTAAATAACTTTGGATACAATAATAAAAGAAAAATTAATGTAAATTTATAATTTAAGTGTTATATTACATTTTTTTGTTATCTTTGAGTGATATATGCATATATATGATTTAAATTATAATAAATATATAAAATTTTATATTTCGTGTGTGTGCCCCACGTGTCGTGTCATACATTTTTTTGAAAGTTGATGTGTTGGCGTGCACGTGTTTGTGTCATGTCACGTGTCCATGTTCCTTAGCTTGAGTACCTTGCTGTTGTATCCTCATCAACCTCCACAAAACCACTGCAACAATCATAGATGGCCTTGAACCACCTTTTATCCCACAAGTGGCCAGTCAACCCAACCACTCTAATCCATACAAACCTTGGGCAATCTTCAGGCATATAACAAGCTTCTATCGGTGATATCAACAATTCAACAACAATAGTCTTTCAAGAACTGACCACCTCTACAATAAAATCCTGTTGTGCCTCGTCTTAGATGGAAAGACGAAAAGGTAAGTAGGTGCAGTAAGATCCACCACCTCTACCCCAATGAATTTGCCAAAGACAATTCACCTATTTCTAGACCTTCATCGCCTTCGTCACTTCATCCTTAAGAAGCACATACACTTCTATTAAGGTGACGTGTCTATCAAACACTTAGGCCAAGTTAGGCATCCCAAAATAAGTCCATACTTTTTATCTTTTTATCTTTTTTGGGTCACATCAATCAGCATCTCCTCTCTACTTTTTCTACACATAATTCAATAAAAGTCAAAAAGTACACTTATTTAGTCTTCCCAAACTTGGCCTAAGTCATCAAACACTTCCTAACACATGTTGGACACATGTCCAAGCATGTATCTTTTGATTTTTTAAATAATCAGACCGCCTTGAATACTTGGGGGACACACATGTTCATTGTTTAGACAACATAAAACACATTACAAGTTTGAATGAGTTAACTTTTGATCCAAGTATAAAAGAAAAATAATGTAGATTTATACCTATTAGTCACTCCTCTTTAAACTTAATAAATTAGATCGTGTTTAGGTCACTGGAATAAAATGGAATGAAATAAGCATTCCATCAAAAACTTCATTCCCATGTTTAGTTGACTAAAAAAAATAATGAAAAATGCATTGCAAATGGAATCATCATCCACCATTATAAGAGAATGATTATTCCATAACGGAGCTTAATTCCACTCTATTCTATCTCATTCCAGTGAACCAAGTGATGCATTAGTATTATGTTATATATCTATATACATATATATATTTTTTTAAAAATTGAATGAAGTATTCATACATACAACATAAAAACAGAAATAAAATGATATATTTTGTACATGTTCTCCACATGTCCATTTTTTGAAAATTGTTGTGTGGTTGTGTCCGTATCGTGTTTGTTTCATATCACATGTTCATGTTTGTACTTCTAGCTTTGCCATATCCTACCCACCAAATGGCCACTCCATCCCAGGAATCAGACTTGATCACCACATTATTCTCCGAACTTGGTTTGGGGGGGAAGAGGAGAAGAAAGAGAAAGAGGCCTCCGTGCTTGTTCTGGAATCTGCTATCTGCATGTAAGATTTTGTCAGGGTTTACCACCATCAGGATCAAAACCCTATAGAACCATCACAAAACCCCTCCTCATCTCCATGCCCTGACTATGAGATACAAATCTACCGAAACTGTAGTAAGTCCAACACTGCAGAGCTTGACTGTTGTCTCATAAGCTCCCCAGAGAGCCCCTCCACTATGACAACTTCTTGAGCTTGCCCACGAGATCTCAAAGCCAATGGAGTGGTAGATCGGTGAAGGCTCTTACCATTCTCAACCTTCGACGCTCGGTTCCTCCTGTTGCCTTTGATTCCTTTTTGAGCAATGTTTCTTGCCGTCCGACACTTCTATGCTTTTTTCATAAAACCCTAAGAGCATGCAGCAAATGCCTCAAACTCATTCTACCACCTTTGTAACAAAAATAAGTATCAAATCTTATTCCTAAAATGACTAAAACTCCCAAAAACATCAAAAAAAATAGCAACATTGCTTTGAAAAGCTATTAATGAAATTATACTTAACTTATCACACAAAAATAAAAAATAAAAATATTGAAATTTATACTTATCCCCAAAAAAATATCCTTTAATGAGGTATGTTACTTGTTTTTGAAGAAGACTAGGCCTTGAGTATTGCGGTTCCTCAACATCGAAAAGATCTTTGCAAACCATGTTAATTTCTAGCATGGATCTTCACTTTGATGCCAAACTAATGTACCCTACCACCAAATCAAGAAAGGGATTTCATTAGAGAGAGAAAATCCCAAAATGGGTACAAGAGCTCTCAAGTTTTGAGTCAAAATATCATAAATTGAATACTAGAGGGGCCTAACCACCTATTTATAGGATAAAACCCAACTGACTCTAACTCACTCTTATGGTGCTAAACATAACAACCATACTAGTTCTAACTACATCAGACTTCCCCTCTAAAGAAAGCAACTTGTCTTCAAGCTGGGACTACAACAAAATGACTCAAGACAACAAAATCAACAAAATGACTCAAAACAATGACTTACAGTAATATGATGGACATGCAATGGCGAACAAGACTAAATAGTTGCAAGTCCTTCCATCATAACGAGTTCTCGTTATGGACATCAATCGAAGCCATGTTAAGGTGTGAATAGGCCATCCATGTAGCATGTCGTTGGTGTAAGTATTTTTGAATGATCTGTATATTCAACTTGTGTAATACAAAGATTACAACCAATATTTATAGCAATCCTAAACTTAATCTATAATAGGAAATAACCCTATACCAATCGAATATTCGCAATCAATCCTACCTAATTGATACATAATACTATATTCGCAATCAACCTACCTAATTGATACATAATTCCATAATTACATAATATTCTCACAGTTGGAAGCAAGATGTCATCAAAGTAATGCTTCTCGCATGGGCTGAAAATAAACGCATCCTTTCTATACGAAGTCGGGCCGGGTACCAAATCAACACAAAGTGGAACCAATGGCTTTCAAGATAGCATAAGAGGCATTTCTCGAAAACAAAATTTAGTCAACACCCTATGAAACTTCAATGTCATGACTTTCCATCATAATTTTCTTGGAATCTAGAAAAGGGATAAAAGGTGGAATTGCAACCACATCCTTCATAATAAACAATGTAAGAGCAAAACTTGCTTCATTTACAAACCTTTCTTCATCTTGAAAGACACCTTCAAAAAGAATGAAAAGAATTATTTGGCTTATCCATAAATGAGGTAGAGGCCATGTATATAAAATAGATTCATGATACAATTTACGAAACGATATAAATAAGAAAATAATACTAAATCAGTGATTGATACAATCACAAATTATATACATAATACTAAAAATAAAAAGATTCTATGTACTCTAACTTCTATATTCAACACTCCCCCTCAAGTTGGTGTGAAGATATTCAACAATTGCAGCTTGCCAATGGATGACTGGAAGAAGCCGGAAAAAACTAAACGGCTAGTCCAAATAAATGCTATCGAACAAATCTTGTAGCCCACTAAATAATAAAGGCCGAAAAAGTGCTTTATACATCATTATCACACCCTAGAAGAGGAAAAAAAACACGGGGACTAAACTGCCCTAGAAGAGTTGCTGAAGCATCTATGGCCAGGAAACGCCCTGGTTGGCAGCCAACAAGACCTTGGTCGGCATCAGAGGTCGGAGCTAATGGCGGGATATAGTTTATGGTCGTGCCGGACCATTGTAGAAATTGGTCGGAACTAATGTCGGGACAGTTTAAGGTCATGTTGGACTGTTGTAGGAACTGATCAGAATCAATGTCGAAACAGTTTACGTGGTCATGCCAGACCGTTGTAAGAACTAACTGGAATCAATGTCGGGACATTTTAAGGGGATGATGGCAACAAATGATTGAGTGCGCCAAGGGGCAACTTATTAGAAAGTGTGCCAGGGGGCGGCTTTGGTGGTGTGCGATAGGGGGGCAGCTTTAGTTGTGCGCCAAAGGGAGCGGCTTAGGTAGTGCGCCAAAGGGGCAACTTCGGTTGTGTGCCAGAGGGGGCGACTTAGGTGGTTCATATGGTATATCACCATGCTCACCATGATATAGTTATAATGCCCCCCTCAAACTCAAATAGGTTTGAAAATAGAAATCTATTTGAGATTAAAATAGAGGGAAAGACAAGTGGAACAGAAATACAAAAAAATAAATTGCGAGTAAAAAAAAAAATATGATAGAGATGTTTGGGATAGGAATAAACTAGTGCATAACGGAAGAGATCATCACGAAGTGATACTGAAAGAAAATATGGCAGTGGAATGGTTTGAGGTCCGGAGGGTAGCCAAGGCCAGGCTGCTGCCCGTCGATGAAGCAAAATTACTAGGTACTTAACCTAGCTCTGATACCGAAAAGAATTATTTGGCTTACCTATGAATAAGGTAGAGGCCATGTATATATAATAGATTCATGATACAATTTAGGAAACAATATAAATAAGGAAACAATACTAAATCAATGATTGACACAATCACAGATTATATACATAATACTAAAAATAAAAAGATTCTATGTACTCTAATTTCTATATTCAAAACTTCACTCTCAACGAGAGAGTCATCTTCATCACCATAGTGGTCAGAGATTGGAACTCCCTCATCGTCACAAACACCAACTTTCTCTTCATATTCACAAATGTTAATTTCCTCATAAGACAATGCCTCACTATCGTCGTCAAAGATGGAAACATGTTCTTGTTTCACATCTTGATCAAAGATGGGATCATTTTTGTCACAAATGGAAAGAGCTTGACTACAATCTTGTTTTGTGTCACAATTTGCCTCTACGTCTTCTTCACCAAAGATAGAAGCTCTTCCCTCATCATATCTTGGTTCAACTACCTCGTCACTAAAGAGCATCTTATAATGACATCTTTTATCAAAAGTCTCTTTCATTCTGACACTAGTTGAGTAACCAAATTGGACATAGTCATAGGATGGTTGTCTGAATGCAAAGCCGTTTTGGTATTGATGTCTAGAACTTGAAATGCCCTTCTTTTGTTGCTTCTTAAGTAACAAAGGTGGCACGTGATTAGAAGCCAAGAAGTGCTCCTTGAGCTTCTTCCTCATCTTCCTCCACTCTCTAACCTTTTCTTTGCCTACCAACTTGTAATTGTTTCCACCAATTGGAGGCACGGCCTTTGAGGCTTTGAGAGACCAATTTCACCTTTCTTGCTTCCGGCACATCATAACACTCCAAATGACTCTCAATTATATTCAACCATTCCTCCAACACATCCAGAATGTAGCTTCCATGGAATTCGGAAAACACTAAATCCTCGACGGTGTCATTCCATTTAGAATCAAACCCATGTGAATATGCTCTAAGCCTATGTGGAGCATTGAAGGAATTATCAAGTTGGTGATCCTTTAAACCATTACTACCTTTGGAAAGAAGTTGCAAGCGTAACACTATTCCGACCAAGGTAGCCATTTGTGAACTCAACTCTTCAATCTCATTCCTTTGGTTTTGGTTGCCAATGTTCCTTTCAATTGAGGGATTCATCTCAGTTTCTTCACCCAAATTCCTAGCATAAACACAACCACCTCTATGACCTCATCCCTGATTTGCCATAACAAAATTCACTACACAGCATATATTTAGATTGCAGCAACCAGAACAAAGTTCCAGTCAAAGAATCTGACAGTCAGCATTGTTTGAATAGCAACATAAATCAGAATTTAATGCGAGCTCCAAATCTGACTTCGAAAGTTTTGAATTTAAATGAAATTCCTTTGTTCTTTGAAGTTTTCAGAGTTCAACTGGGCAAGAACAAGATCGCAACAACCAGCTAGCTTTTTATGAGATGCTCCAAGCTTCTGTCAATATCAACTTGCTCATTGGTCACAGAATTGAACTTGAAACTGAAATCACAGTTGCAAAGCCAAATCGCAAGTCGCAAAGTGAAACGGAAGAGGAAATCAAGATGGCTGACTCGAGTTCGTAATCGATTCATGATCAAAGAACCTAGAACCTGTGAATGAACAATTTCAGAGGAGTGATTCTGTACTCACGATTGATCAATGAATTCAGAATCAAGCTGAGAAGCTAAACCGAATCCAATGTCAGAATGTGATTGGAATTGAAGATCAAAATCCAGAAATCGAAGTTGCTAATGAGTCACTGAGGTTTCTTCTACAGTGTACCAAACAAGAATTGAGTTTCTTGAGTGGATTTCTTTAAACGAGATGAAGTAATTCTCTCTTCTCTTGAGTTTCTTGATGCAAGAGCTCTTCTCTCATGTCTGCGATTGAGTTCTGAATCCAAAATAGACAGTGATGCTGTTAGGGCAACAAACAGAAAGAATATTAGGGCTTCAGATTTCTGTGAATCAGCAAATCAGGTCTAGTTACAAAGCTGAGTGAATTCTCTCTTGAATCATACAATCAATGCATAGGCTAGGAACAAGAATCTGAGCCTGAAGCTCTGATACCAAAATGATGGAGCCAAATTAAGAAATGGATTTCATCAGGGAGAAAATCCCAAAATGGGTACAAGATCTCTCAAGCTTTGAAATATTTAATGTCAAAATATCATAAGATAAATACTAGAGGGGCCTAACCACCTATTTATAGGATAAAGACCCAACTAACTCTAACTAATTCCTATGGTGCTAAACATAACAACCATATTAGTTCTAACTACATCACCTACACTCCATAAGAATTTCTTCGAACATGATTGACACAAAATGTACTGGATTTTAAATTTAATTTTCATACATGAGGAGACAGAAAGAAAATAAATAGAGATGGTTAGAAGAAAAAGGATACGAGAGAGCGAAGTTATGGCATAGGAGGAGGATGCAGACTCAAAGAGTGCATATCTCTTCTAAATTATTTCTCAAACTTTCTTTATTTTTTATTTTTTATCTTCTAATGCTAATTATATTTTACACTGATAACGCCTATTAATAGGCTTAAAAAATAAAATAAAATGGAAAACCTAAAAGCAATTGCCTAAAATTCATTCTACCATGATGCAACAGATAAAGCATCAAATTTTATTCATGAAATAAAACTTCTGAAACCATACAAATTCAGCTATATATATATATATTAAAAAAAAAAAAAAAAAAAAAAAAAAAAAAAAAAAAAAAAAAACTAATATGATTGCTAATCAGGTTACTTCATTGAAAATTATCTTTTGGTACTCTTTTAGAGCGGGTGAGGGTAAAGATATTTCTTTCATGTACATCAAATCTTAGAAAGGCTTTCTACACAATTTCAAGGAACAGTGAATGTTTGTTTTCTTGATGCATCAATCTAATTAGGTTTCTTTACATTTATGCGCTGTTAGATGGGAGCATCTGAAGATATTTTATTGTATTGAGGTAAATAATGTCCTGCTTAGTTAAAAAAATGTGCTCAAGTGAGGGAGAAACATCATTTCCAAAATGCTCCATTTTCTTTCTCTTCTATCCTCTTTGTTATTCTCTATATACCTGGGCATTTTGCATAATAAAAGCAGATGACAGGAAGAGAAAATCTGGATAAAACAATATTTTGCAGAATAGCCCGAATCTCGATTACGTCCTGGAAAAGAAGAAATAATTAGTGAGTATATTTGTTGACTCCCTTCATGTTTCCTAGGATAAGTGGTTGAACAAAGGACAATGTCGCAAAAAATGAGCATTTGTATTTAAAACCAGCTAATAAATCTAGTTTTGCTTTATGACTATCCCTCACCATGAGGTTGGAATAGTCTCTGGTTGTGTGACTAAATCTACTTTACAGTGAGATTTGAAGTTCCAAATATCTACATATAATTGATGTCTGAAAATTATTTCAAAATGTGCCTATACATACCCATGCTCTCTCTCACACACCAGAATAAATGGCTTTTAGTCTCTGGCAAAGTTCTTAATATGCTATTCCCAAATTATCTTGTTAAGTATTTCAGTATGGAAGGCCTATAAATGGAACATTTTTTGATTTCCTGGTAGTGTATTGCTAGGTGGTGACTTAGTTGAATTGATTGGTTTTCATGGTGGGGCCCATCCCATTTATGTTGGTGTTTTGCCTAACATTTTTTTTTTTGGGGGGGGGGGGGGGGGAGGGATAATTGGTGATTGATGTGAGGGTACCACATACCCCACCGGTGCCCAATAAATTTTCATGTAGATGACAATATGAGCTTACCATGCATAGAAACTGTATCCCTCAAACCAGAATCTACCTGGAAATTGTAACTTTATTTGCAGAGTTCCAGTCTTTCTTTAAGGATAGGAATGAGCAGAGGGTTTGCTAGGGAGAATCGACATTTCTCATCAATTCTTCTTATTGAAAAGAAGCCCAATGCCAATAAAAATGTCACGACCTGAACCCACCCCTATAGGTTTAGACCGTAGCGGGCTAGTAATCCCAGATTATGTGGCCTCAATGACAGAATTAAGAAAAATATTTAATTAATATTGGGGCCAGAAGCGGCAGCTAAATGATAAAATTTTGTCTAATGAGGTGTGCTTATATGGCATATCATCCATTCATATGCAAAAGATATTACGAAGTCAAGATCATTCACAAGATCATTATCATACAAAACTCAAAGCCTAATTATAGACATGGTCATACGTGACCAACAAAAAGTAACTGAAAAGTCAAACGAAACAAAAGCCTCGTATGTGAGGCATCTAGGGCTGACTCTGCAAAACACAGTGTTCTTTCACAGGTTCACTAGGACTGGGGCTAGACATTCTGCTGCTCACCTACATACATATAAATACGATGTGAGCTAAAGTCCGGTCAATAATATCAGAGTAGAGAGGTTAATGAATGAGATTCGTATTAAATAAGATCATATTCGTATTACACAAAATCATACTTATAATTTAATCATTTGAAATACTCTTCCCATTCATATCAGATCCACGTAGATCATATCAAAGCAAAACGACCTCAGGTCTAATATATCCATATACAAAATGACCTTGGGTCCAACTTATATACAAAACGACCTTGGGTCCATGATTTACAAAAACAACCTTGGGTCCATCATATACAAAACGACCTTGGGTCCATCATTACGAAATGACCTTGGATCCATTATGCTTTAATCTTTGTCAAGACAAATTTAAGTCACATTGAAATATTCGAAATCTCATTCATATTTCAGAAAGCATAAGACAAATTTACTAAGATATTACTCACCTTAAGTAGGTTGATGTTCTTCTGCAACGTTCAAACCTACACATTACACATAAGCATACACATTGGAACCCATAGTTTGAATCAAATAATTCATCTTCTTATTTTTAATTTAGTTATTCATGTTGGTTTCTCACTTATTAGTTCCTTAATGAGTCATAATTCATGCCTAGGGATGCTCTGAAGAAGATGAGAATCAAGATACAAACACAGAATGACATGTCAAAATGTGCTGAAAATGGCCTGACCACTGGAGCCAACGTTTGGTCGCTCAAGCGGACTACACTGCCTGCAAAAGTACTAGATGGGTTTGCACTATGCTCGAGCCAACACTCACTCGAGTGGTCCAACGACAAACACTGAGTTCACTCGAGCCACCATTTGGTTACTCGAGTGGTCAGTAAAGTCTGCAAAACTACTGGATGCATGAAATGTGCGCTCGAGCGAAGACTTCATCACTCGAGCGGTTAGACCACATTCTGGAATTTCCAGAATACAGTTTAAACTTCAAATCATGTGTTTAAAGTGCAAAAGCTTGCATGTTGGGCTCAAACCTTTGGAAATACATATGTATGAACTTAATTTGAAACCAAACTTCCATGCATGTATAAAATTGTCTCCAAACTCTCTCCCAAAGCTTCAAAAATATGCAATTGAGTTCCAAAACAACATGATTCATGGATGCATGCAGAATTCAACTTCTAAACTCAACATAGGCAATAAAACTCGTGATCAAAATGATGATTCTACACTCTGATATGCATGCATGTATGATCTAGCTTCAAATTTCCTTTCCAAGGCTTACAAAACATGGAGACTAGCTTCAAAACAACTTAATTCTTGTGTGCATGTATGAAATAACCTTCAATTCAAGCTTAGATAGCAAAATTATATTAAAAAATGATAGAACTCTTCAAAATCATGCATGCATGTATGGATTGACTTCAAATTTATCATGTTTTAGATATTCTCTTGTGATTAATCTCATAACTTCTTGAATACACATATTTGTCAATTTAAACTCATGAATCAAGGTTCAAAAACTCACCTAAGGTCTTCAAGAACAACAATTCTAGCAAAAACTTGAGTTGACTCCCTTAGTTCTTCAATCCTTGAGCAAAATTTCAAGTCTACAAGCTCTTCTCTCTCTAAGTTGAAGTTCTTTTTCTCTCTGGAGCTCTCCCTTAGATTTTGTGAACTCAAAATGAAGAGAAATGAGCTCCAAATGAGCTTAAGGCACACATATATGGCTAGAGTGGCTTAATAGATTAATTAGAACATTAGACTAATCAAACACAACTTAATTTATCAAACTGAATCAATTTTTAATTAAGCTTGCCAAATGGTTCTAGAAATTCCATTAGTCTATTCATGTAGCCAATTTCGGTTTCTGATGCCATTAAAGCCTTCAATTTCGGATCATAACAGAAATCACAATAGATATTCCTACGATTGACAAATATGCATCCAAAAACCACATTAATCACTTAATTAGCATTCAATTTCACACTAAGCACTTGAGCACATACACAATTAAAGAATTAAAAGTATATTACGTGACGGGGTCGTCACAAAAAATTATTTTTCTAGTACTTTAGGTATATATATTCTTTACAGTTTGAATCCTAATTAACTGTTTCATTTTATGTCTAGCTGTTTTTCCCTGCCAAAGCTTCTGGATTTGTTTATTAACATTTTGTACTAAACTTCGACCAGCAGATTTTAAAGTTCAAAGTAATATGGACACTTATCAAGCTCTTTGATCTGGCTTATGCAGATGGAACTTGGTATCATGCTGTTGGAGTGCTGCAGTCAAGAGAGAACTTACCTCCGTTATTATGGCCTTTTGGGGCAGCGATTCTGCATGATTAACAAGGTCCACCAGGAAAATTTTGAGAAATGCTTTGTGCAGCAGTACTCTATGATTCACCGGCTTGAGACAAATAAGCTGCGTAATGTGGCAAAGTTTTTTGCTCATTTACTTGGGGCATTTGCTCTTCCTTGGCATGTTTTAGCTTACATACGTCTTACTGAGGAGGACACTACATCGTCTTCCCGTATTTTCATTAAGATTCTTTTTCATGTACCGGACTGGATATACAGAGATTTTTACATTCATTTTTTGGGTCTACAAATTGGTTTCATACTATTATTATAATTGAAGTAATAATGTTTCTGGTTGTCCCTATGAATGTGATTTGAAATGATCATGTACCTACCCTCCATGAAATGTTATTCTTTAACTTTTCTGGTAGGATTCTCTTTTGAATGAAATTGCAACTTCTGCAGATTTTAGTTCCCAGCTCAGCCCGACCCTAACCTTTTGAAGTTGGCTGCATGAATTATTTCATTGACCATGTTCTACTCTGGCATTAATCCCTATAAGTACTAGTTGTTTGGTTTTCCTTGATTCCTTTTATGGCTTATGCATGTCCTTTGTCTCCATGTTGCCTATTTACCACCTTTATGGCTTATGCGACTGATACATTTATCAAAAAAAAAAAAAATGATTACGCTACTGATACCCATGGGGCACATTGTGCATGAGATATCTGTGTTTTGTTGTTGCCTCCATTTTTTTTTTTTTTTTTGGTTGATTGACCTGCATTAGTGCTAATTTTGTTTCAGAAACTTGGCAGTTTTCTTTTTATGTCTACTTATTTATTAATTTCTCTCGAAGCTGGCAACTATTTTGGTTGTGGTACAGGATTTGTCAGAGCACCTTGGCATTCGCTTCCTGAATGAGTGTCTTACTGATCCCATAATGCAGGACTCATTTGAATCCATTTTCCCAAAAGATAATCCCAACAACACAAGGTTTTCCATTAATTTCTTCACGTCTATTGGGCTTGGTGGTGTTACTGAGAACTTGCAAGAGTACTTAAAGAATATGCCACGTCTTAATTATGCAACATAAACCAGTTTCTGAATCAGATAAGGAATCCAGGAGTTCTGATTCTGATGATTCAGGTTCCGAGCCAGATTCTGGGTCATTGAGGTCTGACGATGAAAGTAAAAGTGAAAGTGACAGCAATGGCAGACGAAGGAGAGGGTGAAGAACATCTCCAATACCAGGGGTCAAAATTAAAGCTGCTTTTTAGAACTTTAGATGCAGGTACTTCTGTGTTGTTTGTTTCACAATTTTGTAGAATATTGTCAATCTGAACGAGTGAAACTCTACTAGATATAGTTTCACTGTGGAAAGTTTCATTACAATAGTCTATAGTATCTCTTGTAATTCTGATTCCATACAGTTGAGGGTTCAGTTTGGTTAGAATCTGCAGCAGCTGTGTCTTGAGATTTATTTTAGAATTCAAGTTTTACAATTGTTTCTCATGTTTCTACTGCTGACAAGAAGTCTTCAAATGACCACTATGGTTTAGTATTTTGGATTTAGTATTTAAGGTTTAGGATTTACCATCCTCTTTGATTCTGATTGTGGGCATTCAATGCACTTACCACAAAGAAGAGGCCTAAAAATATATGTAAAAAAATAAATAAAAACTACTAAAGTCCAAAAAAATATGAAAAAAGAAGTTGGAAAACAGTATTTGAAAACCAAACTAATCAAGCTGCAAGGTTGTTATGTCATTCTGGTTAGTTGTGGACGGTACAAAATTGAATTCAATTTGTTTCTTATATAGATTCGAACACGAGCCTTTAAACAATTTTGGATTTGGTCCCAGTCCTTGGTAGGTTAGTACTGTTATAGGGAGGGATGGTTTGTCATGACTGAAGTTGAATTACAACATTATCTTCTATTCCTTGCCCTATTCCTGTTTTATTTTCGAACATCATCATACACGATTCGATCATTTTACAGACTTAGTATTTAGTAATATTATACAAACGAATAGAACTTAAATTTTGAATAAATTATATGCTGCGACTTTTATATTGCAATTTCAAATGCAGGATGTCGTGAAATAATATAACTCGGTGAGTCTGATGTCGAATTCACAAGAACTAGTTTGTTCAAAATAATTACCAAACACTCAAATAAGGTAATAAAAAAATATAATTTTGAATTTTTGAAATGGTTGAATAATTTGAGAAAAATAATTAATTAAAATATAAAATAAGGTGATTATAAAAAGACTGTTAAGGCGTCAAGGATCCTCCACCAATACTTTCTTTAAAATATTTTAGATTCAATTTATATTACTCAATTGAAGCATACATAAAAAGTATTTTCAATCGGAAGATAAAACGATTATTCCATATAAAATTTAATTTCAAAGAAATTAATTACTTTCACTGATTGATTACACCATAAAAATTTAGTTATTCGATTCGTAAGAAATATCAAGCTTCTATCGTGCTCGAAGTCTACACTAAAACAAGATATTATACAGAATAAAAAACTTTTACCAAATAAATCAATCAATTAATTAAAATAATCTGACATTGAAAACCATGATTGAATCATAAAAATATTTATAAAGAAAACATTGAGATTTCACCCCTAACCTGGAATGGGGGTCACTGCTGTGCCTTTGGCACAACAGTCACTGTTGTGGCTCATTTTGTTGTACATTATGAATTTATTTTTATAATGTGAACCGTTTATGTTGTAGGTTTTGTTGAGTACTTCATGTCTACCAAAAATCATATTAATCGGATATCAATAACTATATGATCGAATTGCATATTTTTATACTATTTTTCAAAAGAAAAACTTCTTGTTTATTTTTTTGGTTATCAATCATGTAGTTATTGATATCTGATTAATATGATTTTTGGTAGACATGAAGTACTCAACAAACCCTACAACATTAACGGTTCAGATTATAAAAATAAATTTATAATGTACAACAAAATGAGCCACAACAGTGACTGCTATGCTTTTGGCACAGCAGTGACCCCAGTTCCCCCTAACCTTAACAAAAAAAAAAAAATTAAATCATAAAAACAAAAAGCAAATAATATGTATTACGAAATGAATTTCCTGGAATGTTTCTGAATAGAGTCGTGATTGGAAGTTCTAAAAAACAGAGCACTAATAGCTCTAATGAGTTAGAAATATTTAAAAAAAAAAAAAAGAACAAAAAAAGATATCCATCACATCATGAGAGAGTCAGTTCATTAGTACTCTCCCTAGTGTTTCATTTTTAGCGCTCTTAAGTATTTTTATTTAAAAAATAATTGAGAGCATTAAAAGTGATACTCTAATAACACTACTAATGATGTGACAGTGAACCCTACCCGCTGCCTATGTCTTTTTTTTTTTTTTTTAATATTTTTAATACATTAATACTATTAATAATTTTTTTTCAATGGTATGAATCATTGTTGTTTTTGTTTATAATTCCCTCATCTTTTACCTATCCATCTATTTATAGCGTAACATCACCGCCATAGTGATGAACCAATTGACGCAATACACCCAATGACAGCAATTCCTTATTTTACTTTCCTACTTCTTGAGCACCTTACACGCAGGTGAACCAATTGGAAGCTCGTGTGATGTTGCGTCCCTTCCTGGCAAGAGTTTGTTTTCGACGTGACATCCTTTTTCTTTAATTGCCATTTAGCCCCAACATTTATCCTAGAAAATTAAAAATAAATCATTAAACTCACACCTAAGAATAAAGCTGGGGAATTAAATTAATAAGAGTGTGTTAATGATTAAAAATAATAAGACATTTTTAACCATTCATCGTTATACTCACACCCCTTGAAATTTAGAGAAAATAGAGTTAGCCCCGCACTTTTGACACAAAATGTAAAGCTAATAATTTGTAGAAACTGAAATAAATAAAGATAAATATACATTTTAGTACGGATGTGATGATAATATTATTATTATTTTTTTCATTCATACGATTAACGAATTATTGATGAAAAATAATCTAATAAATTAAAACCTGGAGAGGTTAATATGATTATGTTAAAAGTGTAGAATTAACTGTATTTTTTCTTAAATCTTAAGAGAAGTGAGTGTAATTTACACACATTTTTTTTTAATAATTATTTTAAACATATGGCTCTTATGTTATTATACTGGGTTCTATTTCAAGTTCCAATTACTCAGTAAGAAAAGTTTGTACTAGGGTGTACACAGATCGGATTGGTCTGATTTTATAGTAAATCAGGAACCAAACCGTAGCAATTGGTTCCAAAAAAATTAGAATTATAACCGAACCATTAAATTGTGGAACCGGACTAGAACCGAACCATAAAAATTGGTTTGATTTGGTTCAGTTTTACGATTCTAGAAATTTTATATGATAATAAATATGATATATATTTTATGTTAGTAAGCAGATTAACAATAACTAATTTGGTTAAGTTAGTTACAATTTATCAATTTCATGGTGAAAACTTTTTATATTTTAATTTTTACAAATAAAAATATAAAAAATAATAAACAAATATATCATGATTCGGTTTAGTTCGGAATCGTAATCAAAGCCTTGGTACCGAAAATTGGACCAATTTGAATGGTTCCATTATTTTCATAATCAAAACTAGAATAAAAATTAGACCAAACTAGCAATTTAAACCAAATTAAATCGATTTATCAGTTTTACTAGATTTTTTTACCCCTAGTTTGTACAAATTTTAAATTTAGGCCTGGTTTGGCAAGTGTCAATTTTAGTCAAAAAGTCAAAAAGTTATTAAAAAAACAAAAAGCCAATAACCTATATTAAAAAATCAAAAATTTCCTTTTATCTCTACTTTTTGCACATCTTTTCGTAAAAAGTCAAAAACTCATCCCAAACATGCTAGTTTTTTTTACATCACATTTTAGTCCAAAAGTCAAAAAGTTACTAAAAATGTCTGTTCCTAAACGAGGCCCAAGGTGTAGCATTTTTCTTTACCAAAACATTGTCTTGTATCTAGGTGCCGTATTGGAAAATGTTTAGAATCTCCATTAATAAGAAGAAACGAGCCTAGTCTAGTTGAATGGAAAGTTGTTATATTTTAGTTTGAAAATTTAATCAACTTAAAACATGTGTTTAAATTTGATTTGTCTATCTTTCGAGTTAAGTTTGAGTAGCTTAATCAACTTTTAAAATAGTTTTATTCATGCATATAGGGTTATCGACTTCAATTTTAGTTGCGCTTCGAAATCTATTCAAATTTAAATTGTTTATATATCGAGATTTTAAACGAGTATTTAAAGAATTGAATATGAGTCAAACTTGAATAACTTGATTCATTTAGCTTAACACTATGTGACAACGTACAAAAAGAAAGAAAACAAAATTGATTCATTAATCAACTTTAGTATGCTAGGAGAGGTTTGTCTTAGTTGACGACCATATCTTATGAAATACCTTTAAATATGTATATAGTGGTCAATTGTCATGGATTGGGCGCTTGTCATCCTTCCGAGAAACCGGCTCTACGAGTGGTACTGTGTACCCCGTGCATTATATCTAAGGACCAACTCAAGTGATGCGACTCTGCCTGCCTTGCCGCTCACAAACTAATGCGTTTGCAGGGTGTTTGGTGTAGAAATCTCATCTCCAATGAGTCAGTACATGACATGCTATCACCGCCAATCCATGACGCCCTCGTCAGGGGGATATTACCTTGCTTGCCTCCATACTTGTCTGTTTCTCTACCCATGGGAAACTTGTCCGGTGCAGACACCACCCTTGGTGTAGAGCCCACAATAAAGGTGCTTGGTATAAGTCCCACATACCGTCTCCATCACAGTACCCCTTGGCTAGCTCAGATACCACTTGTCAT
This sequence comes from Camellia oleifera, assembly GCA_022316695.1. NCBI lineage: Eukaryota > Viridiplantae > Streptophyta > Magnoliopsida > Ericales > Theaceae > Camellia > Camellia oleifera. The sequence goes on from CM039312.1 coordinate 85,030,815, forward strand.
AGACTGAGCGCTTGTCATCCTCTTGAGAAGTTGGCTTCTCGGGAGGATGACAAGCTCCTAATCCTTGACATACTATATGTGCACAAGTCAAACAATTAGATTGACAATTACAAATTGAAATAGTTAAATAGGTAAAAACTACTCCAAACAGTTACAGAAACTGTTCTAAATAATTACAACATGAACCGATTACGTTTACACTACCATAATCATTTGCTTTACAATACTATGGATATTAATCACTTTTGGAGTGGATTATACTAGAATGGGTGGTTGGGATATGGATAGGTTTGCATTCTTCTTCATTGTATTCTTCTCCATTGAATGAGTGACCCACATTGCCAACTCTATACTATTTTGATTTTTGTACTCTTCCTCCCTTGTCCAATCAAACTGTCAAAAATATTAAGGGCATATTTGTTAGCATTTCTGTTTTTTAAAACGGAATGGAAACATGTTTGGTAGCTATTTTTATTGCCTCAAAAATGCCACGAATTTGGAAACTAGTTTTCATTGCCTCTCCCCCTCCCCCTCTGGCAACACCTTCCAGTCACTCCCCAACCATGTTTTCTTGTTTTGTTTTTATTTATTGTAAAAACATATGTATACCAAAGATAGTAATTCTTTTTGTGTTTTTGTAAAAATAAATGAAGCATATTTTTTATTTTCTATAACTTATACAAACTTAAAACTGACAACATTACCAAATCCATCCTAATATTTCTTCCCTTGGTTTGTTTGAGTTGTGCATCATTGTCCAACTATTACTTATCCCCATAATAGTTGTCCCTGTTCCATTTGTAGAATTGTACACGGGAAATTGTAGAATTATACCAGGAAAATTTCAAATCAGAAATTCTACATATCTAGATTATAAATAAGAAAATGTCTCAAAATCTCAAAACTATGGTGGATATTTGAACTTGCTAGTGGAGATGCACGTGCGGTGCACATGGTATTTTTTCTTATATTTCTTTTTGTGTTTTATTATTGTTTTTATTTATTTTTAGCTTTTATAATAGTTTTACCTTTTGAACCTCTTTTTTTTTTTTTTTGGGGGGGGGGGGGGGGGGGGGGTGTTTTAATATTTAATGTTTATGTTTAAAAGTCAAAAAAATCAAGTGTTTGAATATTTGAATATTTGATCATTGATATATTTTTACACTTTTAGGTAGTGTTTAGTTAAATAAAATGATTGTAGAATGAAATTAATATCATTACACAATATATATATAATAAATATATATATATATATTTTATTTAAATTACACACATGGTGCATGTGAATGGATAATATGAATAAAATAAACATGTAGATTTATATATGGTAATTTTCACATAGGCATTGATTGTGTGGTAGTATTCAAACTATGGATAGGACTCGATGTCAATTCTATGGATTAGTGCATTGTTTGGTTAAGAATTGTTAGATCGGATTTGGAGTCCAACTAGACTCCACGTCCTTCATATGTGAGATTTTTTTGTCAATTCAAAAAAATAATATATCAATTTCTACGTATGAGGGGACATTTATATTTCTGTTTAAGCATTAAAATTCAGAAAGTAGATTGAAACAAACTCATAAAATAATTGTAATTCATATCATATGGTTGGACTTATTACTATTAAATATATAATTTACTAGGTTATTTTACTTTTTATGTGTATGTACGTGGAAACCGCTTTGTAATTAAAAGATGAACAAATAAAACACCCAACTAATATTTTAATATTATTATTATTTAAGATGATGAAATAAAACATCCAACTAACATTGTATTATTATTATTATTATAAAATAAATTAAGTAACGGAAATTGAAAGAAAAAGTATTTTTACAAAATTAATTCCTTCTTTAGTTTGATCCTCTTTGCAGTTAAATTTTGGTAATTTATTGTATTGTTATTTTCCATTTCATATTGATTTTTGTCATTTTGTACTTCTTCTGCTACAATCTTCCTAGATGTGTGATCCTTGTCATTTATCTTGTTTAGTCTTGTGATAAATATGTATGCATGTCCATAAGCAAGTTTTAGCACCTTGCAAATTTGGCATATTGATTCCTTTCTCGAGCACGACGTTCTGAAATTGCATATGCGATAAATCCTTTCATTAGTAACTATAACAAATCATGGACATTTTTTTTATTTGTTCATCGAAATTGACATACAAGTTCATACCATTGGTATTGTCCATCTCTTTTTGTTGGTGAAGGAGTATTTTATTTCCTTGTTTTGACCGATAATCTGGAAAAAAAAAAATTTATTTAAAACCAAGAGGAAAAAAAATTAATAAGAGCTACACATGAGAAGGAGAAGTGCCTATATTGAACTATTTGGTAAAAAAGAAGAATGAACATACATCAACCAATAAAATGATTGAACTTATTTCACTTAAAAATTTAACTTAGACCAAAGTAGAAATTAGTTATTTTGCTGGAAAATTCAATCAATTTGTATGTATTAATATGTGAGTTTGAAAAGCCATAAAGTAAAAGGGAAACTCTTACATATATATGTTCAGATGTTCAAACATCAATTAAGTATTAAAAAAACGTAGCAGTAGTAATAATGGAAACTTTAAATGTTTTTAACATTAAAAGCTTAAATTCTTACAAATGAGAATCTCGGTGCATTCTAAAAGGTATTGTACTTTCAAAATTACAATAAGGGGAAGAGTTAATTTATCAAAGAAGAATAATTTTTACACCCACAAGATAATCATAAGAATATTAGGAATGAATATCTTTAAAATTAAAGTAGGGGCGCAAGGAAAATTAACCTCTGCAGGCGGATGTTGATCAGCAAGCAGAAAGGCTAGAAGGTCATGGAAAAGGCAACCATAATGTTATTGACAGTATTCCCTTCTAATAATTCCACAGTTTTGGACAATGCTTTGAAGATGCTCTCCTCTTCTGATATCACAAATGCCACCTCCAAATCAAAAAAAACCTGGAATCATAAGTTGGCTACCACTATTAGAAGAGTAAATCAACATTAAGCACGTAAAAGTGAAATTGAAATCATTGCGAGGACTCTCTAGTTTAGTTTAAGCACAACGGAAATAATCCAAAGAAGCTATGACGAAAAAAAAAAAAAAAAAAAACTGCTATTTGTATAAAGCCGAACCTGATAAGTGGGCAGTTTGTCTACAAATTAGGTTGTGGTATTATGTTTTTATTTGTTTGTACAACCACTGGATTGTCAAACAGAGTTGATTGAGAGACAATGCAATCGATTGATTGGTTATGAAATCTGAAATAGAGTGGGTAACAAAGAATTAAGATGTTATGATAATTTAGAATAACAAATTAGCTCAAAAAAAAAAAAAAAAAACAAAAAAAAAAGGAAAAAGAAAAATAAAATAAAATAAAAAAGAAGAAGAAGCGAATTGAGACTACTCAACCCATTATTAGTGGTTTTAACAGAATCACTCACTCAAATTGATTGTGTGTTTGTACTATTTAGCTAATACCTTTGAGTGGTGTAAGACAATCAGTGGACAATATTGTACGTAACCAATGAAACCACAAGCACTCATTGTTCAGAAATTTATTTTATTGGATACAAATTTTATGAATGATGATGAATATTATAATACAAATAGTATAATTGGACATGAGTCATGAGTCTGAAACAAAGAACTTAACAACTTCACAAAGTGCCAATAATACCAATATGTAATGTAAAGATATTCAAAAAAAAGTAGAACCTTTTGAAAGAAAAGCTCTCTGAATCATCCAAGGTGTCTCATAGTAGATTATGACGTTTTAATGTGTCTGATTGTTTTAAGGTTGTTGGTGAAAATACCAAGAAAAAAATATATATTTTATTGATAAATAATACAAAGAAAATGAGATACAAATAGATCAGGCTGGGGCACGGCTATCTCGTTTTCTTTAAGGAGATCAAGCCCACTGCGATAGAAAGAACCCAAATACCGATACAGCAGTCACAAAACTATGACTTGTCCCCTCCAGGATACAACAGCCTGACCACTTGTCGTATGGTTCAGGCCAACTCTGCACAAGATAGTGAATTCAAAGCTCCACCAAGAAAAACACCATTTTTTTGCTAGTAATCTCTCAAGTATAAAAAAATAGTTGGTGAGTTGATGTAGAAAATAGTAGATGAGATAGACTATTCATAGGCCACTAAGACATACAAATGACCAAGAACCTAGAGAAAATGGAGAGTATACCAAACATTAACTCATCACCAAGTTCATGAATTCTAATTAATCTTAATTCATGAATAAAACAAAAGGACACCAAAGCAATGAATTTCAATACATGAACAAGATGAGATTCATGAATACAATAAAAGAAGATTCAAGAACAATATAAATAAATAAATAAATAAACGATATTAAAATGGTCCAACAATCCCCCACTCGTTTTAATATCAACAAGGAAAGAGAGATTACCAAACAAAGATAGAGTAGTATGCATCATGAAGGTGTGCTCTGCATTGAACCTTCATTAGTGAAACAGCAACCTCTACTCCAGAGTCAATAGTGGTCTTAGACTTGAACTATGACTGCTTAGGGGAAATAAAGTATTACTGCTCACACATAATAATCCAGGTGTTAACATGAGCTCTTAATAGCCAGCACATTACGGCCTTGTGCTTATCCTAGTTTTCATGAGCATATTTGAGAATAAGCCTTATTCTCCCCACTTTCTTACTCACATAGGTGAATCTGTCAAGGATGTTCCTATAATTTACATACCCCACTCAACAAGAGCTACAGAATTTCATTAAGAGTATAAAAACTCAACTCTCCAACATTACAGGATAAATGCACTTACATCATAGGGATCTATAACTAAATATTAAGGAGTGCATTTTTACAACCACTATATGATTCGTTCTTCCATTGAACCTAGTTACAGGATCTCTGGTCCCTAGGTTGGGTATCCTCATACATAGTTTATGATTTTATAGGCTTCAAACCCATCCCCCTTGATGTATTCCAGACCCTATCTCTCGCCAAGGCCTTGGTTAACGGATCCGCAAGATTATCACAAGATTTGACATAATTCAGAGTTATGATGCCATTACTCAAATAGGATCTCACATTTCTATGTTTCCTTCGAATAGGTCTGGATTTACCATTATAAAAATGGTTGTTCACTTTACCAATAGCAGCAGTGCTATCATAACGAATTAACACAGGAGGAATTGGTTTTTCCCAAAAAGGGATTTCATGTAACAAATCTTTCAACCAATTCGCTTCCTCACATGCTGAAGCTAATGCTATAAGCTCAGTTTCCATTGTAGAATTAGCAATTATAGTCTGTTTTTTAGACTTCCAACATATAGCACCACCACCTAAGGTAAAAATAAAACTCGAGGTAGAAAGAGAATCACTTGACAAAGTGTTCCAATCGGCATCACTATATCCCTCAAGTACCGCAGGATACTTATTATAAAACAAACCATAATTTTTAGTACCAGATAAATATCTCATAATTCTTCCCATGGCTAGCCAATGATCTCGACTTGGCTTGCTAGTAAACTTGTTAAGTACTCCAACAGCATAAGCAATGTCAAGTCTAGTACAGTCAGTAACATATCTCAAACTACCAATCATGCTGGCATATTCCTTTTGATTAATCACTTCTTTTTCATTTGTTACAACAGATAAATGTTTGCTTGCATCAAAAGGAATAACATGTTTACAGTCTAGAAAATTATATTTCTTTAAAATTTTCTCAACATAATGCGACTGATCAAGAAAAATGCCATCATTAGTCTTGGTAATTTTAATTCCCAAAATAAAATTGGCTTCACCAAGATCTTTTATATCAAAGTGGCTATTAAGCATATTTTTAGTCTCATTTATAATATGCAAATTAGAGCCAAAGATAAGTAGATCATCCACATATAGGCTAATAATTACATGTGCATTCTCACAAGTTTCATAATATATGCACTTATCACATTCATTAGTCTTATAGCCATTCTCAAGCATGCAGGAATCAAATTTCTCATGCCACTGTTTAGGAGCTTGTTTTAAACCATAAAGGGATTTAGTTAACTTACACACCTTGCTTTCTTGGCCAGGCTCCACAAAACCTTCGGGTTGGTCCATGTAAATTTTCTCATTTAGATCTCCATTTAAAAATGCTGTTTTCACATCCACTTGATGAATTTTTAAATCATGTATTGTAGCCACTGCTATCAACAGTCTAATAGATGTAATTCTAGTAATCGGAGAAAAAGTATCAAAGAAATCAAGATCAACTTGTTGCTTAAAACTTTTAGCGACAAGTCTCGCTTTATATTTATCTATAGTTCCATACGGTTTAAGTTTTTTTATGAAGGACCCATTTACACCCAATAGTTTTACAACCTGGAGGTAAATCCACTAGCTTCCATGTTTTATTTGAAAGTGGTGAATCTATCTCATCAATTACAGCCTCTTTCCAGAAAATAGCATCAGGTGATGATAAAGCTTTTTGCACTGTAAGAGGAATTTCTTCCACATTGTAAAGATAATAGTTAGGGCCAAAATCTTTTTCAACACTAGCTCGTTTACTTCTTCTTGGTTGGATTTGAAAATTTTCTTGCTCTTGAAAAACTTGAGGAGTAGAAGAGCTAGGCACGGATAAAATATTTTCAGAAATTATTTGACCCCCACTATTTCTAGATTTGAAAGAAAATTTATTTTTATGAAAAATAGCATCACCTGATTAAAAAATAATATTATTTTCCATGTCAAAAAATCTATAAGTTGTACTATGCAACGCATACCCAAGAAAAACACAGGTGGTAGCTCGTTCATCCAATTTAGGTCGTTTAGGATTTGCAAGCCTCACAAAAGCTAAACAACCCCAAACCCTCAAATAACCTAGATTTGGTTTATGCCTCTACCACAACTCATAAGGTACAATTTTAGTCTTTTTGTGTGGCACTCTATTTATCACATGGCAAGCTGTCAAAATAGCCTCGCCCCAAAGATTTGAGGGAGCACCTGAATCGATAAGCATAGCATTCGTTAAGTCAATTAACGTTCTATTTTTTTCTTTCAGCTACGCCATTAGATGAAGGTGAATATAGTGGAGTAGTCTCATGAATAATTCCCAATGACTGAACAAAAGAGTTGAATCCAAGAGATTCATACTCTCGGCCTCTATCACTTCTAATTCTCTTAATCTTTTTACCGAATTGATTTTTCACTTCAAGAAGGAATTCTTTAAATTTCTCAAAAGCATCACTTTTATTTTTTAATAAATATACGTTTGTGTATTTTGAAAAATCATCAATAAAAGTGGTAAAATATCAGTTACCACCTCGAGTTAAAATTCCTTCAAACTCACACAAATCAGTATGAAATAATTCTAGGAATTCGGTATTTTTTTCAACACTTTTATGAGGCCTCTTGGTGGTTTTTGCTTTACTGCAAACTTCACATTTCTCCAAAAAAAAAAAAAAAAATTCACTTTAGAAATTAATCCTAAACTACTCATGATTCCCACATATTTACTGTTAATATGACACAAGCGAGCATGTCAAAAGTTAATAGAAAACAAACTGTAAGCGGTGTCATAGTAATAATCATCAAATTAATTAGCAAGGAAATTTAAGAGATAAAATTGACATTTATACTCATCTGTATTATAGGAAGCCACTTTTGCTTCATGTGCCTCGTAGTCTTCATCATTCATCTCCTCGGTTGGGATTTTGTTTGGGTTCTTCTCGGTAAGAACATATACAACTTTCAAAAGGCTAAGGTAAAAAAGAACTTTTCCTTTCCACCTTTTAAAATGAACTCCCTTGAACTTGAAAGGCTTGTTGAGATCTCCAATTCCATCATTGATTTTTTCTGATACTTGATCCATGATTGATCTCTTTAAAATTGTTGGTGAAAATACTAGGAAAAAAAAAATATTTTATTGATAAATAATATAAAGAAAATGAGATACAAATAGATTAGGCTGAAGCACGGATATCTCGTTTTCTTTAAGGAGATCAAGCCCACTGTCGTAGGAAGAACTCAAATACCGGTGCAGCAGTTACAAAACTATGACTTGTCCCATCTAGGATACAACAGCCTGACCACTTGTCGTATGGTTCAGGCCAACTCTACACAAGATGGTGAACCCAAAGCTCCACCAAGAAAAATACCATTCTTTGCTAGTAATCTCTCAAGTATAGAAAAATAGTTGGTGAGTTGATGTAAAAAATAGTAGATGAGATAAATTATTTATAGGCCACTAAGACATACAAATGACCAAGAACCTAGAGAAAAGAGAGAGTGTACCAAATATTAACTCATCACCAAGTTCATGAATTCTAATTAATCTTAATTCATGAACAAAACAAAAGGACACCAAAGCAATAAATCTCAATACATGAACAAGATGAGATTCATGAATAAAATAAAAGAATATTCAAGAACAATATAAATAAATAAATAAATAAAAAATATTAAAATGGTCCAACAAAGGCATTTGATATTTTAAGGTGTTTGAATTTCAAAAGATGTCTGTGTTTGCTTGTAATTTTGCTGATATTTAATAAGTTTGGAAGGGTGTTTTTAGTATATATAAAAAGTAGAAAATATGATAATTTTTTTCACTTTTATAATAGTAGTAGATAATAGACTATTGTGAAAATAAATCTTCACTTTTGATTGTAAATTCTAAATCGTTTTTTGATTAATTTTTTCTAAGTTCTTAGAACTACTGATTTCAAATGAATGAGAGGCCAAGCAAATAATTACAAAAAAAAAAAAAAAAAGAGTAAAAATCTTTATAAGGTACAACTTTTGTTACGTATTTTTACATATAAAAGAAGAAAAAAAAAGAAGCTAAATTAGTTAAAAGTCAAAATAAAAAGTCAACTCATTTTTATTTTTATATTTTCACTTTTTTTTAAATCAAAAATTATTTAAAAAATCAATTTTCAAACAAACCCTTCATATGAGTCAAAGCCATGCAGAAATCTTGGTGATCCTCCAATGGAATGACAGTTCTAACTTCCTATTGGCCTTATGGTGGGAAAGCAATACAAACCAAAACTTTTCTCCCTATGTTTTATTTTTTAATTCATACTAATTTGTTCACTTAAAAAATGATTAATTAATTTCTTAATTTACAGATAATCACTTCGAATGAATTTCTTATTACTGTAGGGTTACACCAAGGATCTATCTTAAATCCTCATCTTTTTACTTTAGTTATGAATGAGTTGATGAGAAATATTTAGGATGACGTGCCATGGTGTATGCTTTTTGCAGATGATATCATGTCAGTGGATAAGACTAGAGAAAGAGTTAATACAAAGTTAGAGATTTGGAGAAAAATACTTGAATCTAAAGGATTCTGGATAAGTAGAACTAAAACATAGTACATGTAGTGTAAATTTAATAACAAAAATAATGAAAGTAGAGGAGAAATGAAGATTGAGAACCAAGAACTGCCTAAGAGTGAACATTTTCGTTATTTATAGTCAATTATCACAACCGCGAGAGGGAGAGGGGGGAGATGGATGAGGATGTGGCCCATAGATTGAGGCAGGATGGCTTAAGTGGAGAAGTGCGTTTGGAGTATTGTGCGATAAACGAATACCCACTAGACTAAAATGTAAGTTCTATAAAACAGCTATTAGACTAGCGATGTTGTATGAGGCGGAGTGTTGGACAACTAAGAAATAACATGTTGATAAGATGAGTGTTGTTGAGATGAGAATGCTAAGGTGAATGTGTGGTAAGACTAGACAAGACATAATTAAGAATGAGTGTATTTGGGAATGAGAAGGAGTAGCACCGATACAAGATAAGCTGAAAGAGAACCGATTGAGATGGTTCGGTCATATTCAACAGAGACCAATAGAGGCAGTAGTGAAGAGATATGATACAGTGACAGTAGATGGAAGTGTTTGGGAACTGGGTAGGCTTAGATTAACGTTGGCTAACGTTGTAAATAGATATATGGATCTACTTAATTTGACTAATGCAATGGCCTTTGATAGAGCCGCGTGAAGAAGAAGGATTCATGTAACTGACCACATTTGATGGGACTTAAGGCTTGGTTTAGCTTTGATTTGGTACAGATAATCACTTCAAATGTTATATAAATCAAACTAAAATCTCCTTATGTATTCATCTAACAATTAATTACTGACTTTCGAAGAGAAGGAAAAATAAATAAATAAATAAAAACATAATTAGTCAAACTAACGATCAGCTAACGTAATGGGACAATCTTCAAATTAATAATAAACTTCAAAAAGATCAGTGTAATTAAAATAAATAAATAGAGGAAACTAATGTAGTTGTCAAAAACCTCATGAAAGTGACTGCAATTGTCTAGACTTATTATTTGAGATGAAGAGGGACCTTTGATGACGTTGACCTTTTCGGAGTGGCATTGGCAGCCCTGGACCACATTATTCCCCCCCAAAAGCCTTAGACCACATGGCCAGTTGTAAATGTCAACAGCTTTAGCAACCGATACCCATCATACATACATACATAAGTGTTTGGGAAAGTGAATATTTTAGTTAATTTTTTAATTTTTTATAAAAAAATATGTAAATAAATAAAGAATTTTTTATAAAAAGATATGTAAAAAAATAAAGAGAGTGATAGGATTGAATGTTTTAATTTTTTTTTTGTGTGACTATTTTAATTAAAAAGTTAACACTCTAAACATGGGCAGTCAAAAGTGCCCGTGCATTGCACAGTCTATTATTAACGCAGTAACATTTAATTGAAAAAATAAAATGAAAAATCAACCATTAAGACATAATATAGACATTTGGGTTTAACTAGGTGGGATACCTAAAATTACTTCTAATTGCCTTTAAGATAGAATACATGCATCCAGTTTTGTAACATTATTGCATTAATTTTTGTGATTGCTATAATATTAGAGTAATAATAAACAAATAAATTCTTTTATACAATTTTAATCAAAAAAATAATACGACCTTTTGTGACTAATTTATTTCTAATCAAAACTCCCACTATCTTCATAATATAAAAAAGGCTACAGTATTTCTCTAGTTTGAAATCGGAACAGACAATGTTGTTGGACCCCATTGAGCCTGCCTCCAGGCCCATCTTGATGATCCAAATAATTCAATGAGTACATTATTCCTGCAAAAAATCATATTGATTGGACATCAATAGCCATTTGATCCATTTGTATTTGTTTCAACAACACCTACGATTTTAAAAATAAATCTCAAACACAAATGTAATTTGATCAAGTAGCTATCGATATCCGATTAACATGTTGTTTTGCAAGGATGATGCACTCAATATTTTCTATACATTGAACGGTTTGAATTATCTAAATGGCCCTGGAGTTGGGCCCACCAAGGTCCAACAACACCATCCAGTCAAAAAATGAACTAAAGACAAGTTGTACTCTTTAAAAAAATACCATTAACACATTATTCCAAAATGTGTTTTTTATATAAGGGGAAAGCACCAATAAATCCTAAATTTGGAAATGTTAATCCATTTAGTCCCGAAGGTTTTTTGTTAGACTAATAGGTCCTATTTCCCAAGAAGCTTACTATAGGCTTTTTTATGATTTCCCTTCTTTTTAAACATTAAACATTATTCATCAAACATCAAACATTAGCAACGTCAGGATTATTTATTAAACATCAAACATTAGCAACGTCAGAATTATTCGTATAATGTCGGTGAAAACATTAGCAACGTTAGAATTATTCATCCAACATCAAACATTAGCAACGTTAGAATTATTCATCAAACATCAACCATTAAACATTAGAATTATTCATCAAACATAAAACATTATTCATTAAACATCAAACACAGATTCTCAGCCATTAAATAACAGAACAAGGAAACCTATGAACCCAAAATCATGAATTTTTGAAAATCTCAAAAATCACAAAAGCATTAGAAAACAAGCCCTAACCTAAAAGCAAAAAACTATAAAATGTCAAATACACCACAGAATCAAGAAAAGAAAGAAAACCCAGAAACAATTGAAGAGGAAAATGAAAACTACGGATCTAGACATGGAGACGATTGGTTTTCAATGGAATTGGTGAGGAGGACTAACGTGCGCAGGCGATGTACTGTGATTGTTGCCAACATTTTCTGTGGTGTATGAAACGACGATTCATCAGAGAAGACTCGCTCTCTCAAGCTCTTGCGCCACCACAAACGATCACTGTCTATATATATATATATATATATGTAGATAGATATAGATGAATAGGTCGTTGATTTGTGAATGATATAGTGGTCTTGTTCGGTTTCGATTTTTGATGATGTTTCAAATTAATGAATCTGATGAAACACCCACAAACACTCATAATCTGATGGATTTGATGTTCTAATGAATTTGATGATGGATGTTTGATGAATAATGTTTGATGTTTGATGATGTTATTTGATGATGATATTGTGATGTTTTGATGTTGTTTTGATGATGATGTTTGATGTTGTTTTGATGATAATGTTGTGATGTAAAAAAAGGACTAAATGGTTCACAAAAAAACATTCAGGACTAGATAGAGTAACATTTTCTAATATGGGACTTATGAGTAATTTTTCCTTTATATAATCCTTTTGTATTCAAATAGTTTTTTTTTCTTTACTTTTTTTTATAAAGATTATTCTTACAAAAAAAAAAAAAAAGAAAAGAAAAGAAAAAAAAAGGAAAAAAGGAGCAAACACTCTTTAACTACAACTGCTAAAATTTAATGAAGATCATAAATAAAATAAAAAAAATCCAATAATACTTTATTGAAGAATGAATAGTGATGTAAAACTAAAAAAAAAAAAAAAAATTGATATAATATAAAATAAGTGGTAAGATGGATCAAGTGACTTATATTTTATACTCAATGCCACATCCTTGTCAAAAATTATGCATAAATATTATTATTTTTTTTAAAAAAATTTATGTGATATCCCAGGTCATTATGCCATTTATTATTGTGTAATTCAAGTATATTATTTCAATCCTGAACTATTATTTTGTTCCGAAAACTAGTTTTCTTCTGATTTAAAGATATTCTTTTCGAGTTGTAATTTTCGAAATCCGAGCATTAGAACGAAGCGGAGAGTGCGGATTGCCTTAATGAAAAATTTTGCCTAGCAAGCACTTTTGCAAGTGCGGCAAGGGAGGCCCTCACGTGTGGATCCTTTCAGAGGAGAACCAGTTTTCTCGGTAGATTTTCTACTCGTGATGCTGTGTTTCTCGAATGAGTGTTAGAGAGATGAGGCGCAGGTGCAGGTGTGTACAGGAAGGCAGACTAAGTGGATTTGGCCTTTGAGTATTACCACACGTGCGGTAGAAGTCCATATGTGTGGCCTGGAGCTCCGCACGTATGGGATTACGTATTTTTGTTTCGAATTTTGGACTCTTTTCACTCAAAATCTAATTCGAAAACCCTATTCTTTCCACTTTTCACCCTTTTCTCTTTCTATATCCATCTTTACTCCTATATCTCTCTACAAACCCACTCAACTCCAAACTTCTCTCTAAATTCTAGCAAGATTCACTAAGATTTTGGTAGCGGTTCCACACACCAAATCAAAGAGGGCGACGAGTGTTACGTTTCCACCGATTGAAAAGCATTTTTATCAATGTTGGATTTTAGGGCTTTTCTCTCTTCTCCTCTCCATTGCTTGAGGTAGAGATTTTCTAAAAATTTACATGTTCAGGCCCCTGAAAATTTTATTTTCTTAAAATTCCCTTACTTTTAAATTATTTCTTTGAAGTCTGTCAATTTCTTAATTAATTGCAATTTTAACCCTAGGATCAAAATATATGCTCCAATTGAAAACTCACAAACCCTAATCGATTTTGGTAACATAGGAATCATCTCTAATATTCTAATACTGATTAATTGACTCTCTAAATATGGAATTACCACTCGAAACCCTAGGTTTCTCCGGTTTTCATCATGTTCGTCTGCTGAAAGCCTTTTTATTCGAAACAAGAAAATCCAAACTGAATTAGATTCTGTAACCCTAATTTAGTTTAATTCTACACTAAAATAAATGTTCTAATTCATAAATTAAACCTAAAGCCCTCATATGTTTATTAAATCACTAATTGACCTCAAACTAGTACATATATATATATATATACTTGTACCTTTAAACCTATTTTATATACTATATTTTGAACTTTCCAACAATTGTACACAAGAAAAAAAAAAAAATAATTCCCTCAAATCTCCTCCACATGGCTGGCCACCCTAGGTAAGTGAAGTGAATACAACTTTTTTAAACAATATCCATGAATTTATGGAAAAAGTTTGCTAGTACCCCCAAAACATGGAACTATGCTTCCACCCTAAGTTCAGTCCTAACCAAGGCCTAACTAGATCATGATTAATTGCATAATTAAGATTTCTAATCATTCACTAGTCCACTAAGTTCCAAGTATATCCAAATATCCAATCTATTTTCAACCAATAGGTACTTTAGACCTTTTGCACCAATCCCTTAGCATTTTGCACACAAGAACACATACATAAACACCTCATTCAGCTGAGAGGAAGAGAGGGTAAGAGAATGAGCTTGGTGGAGGAAAGGAAAAAAAAGAGAAGGTCTTGTTAGCTAACTAACCAAGCCTCAAGTAAGCCACATTACCATCTCTCCATCTATTTCCTTTTTCAAATAAATGTTATTAGAGATTTAAAATCATAGTTTCAGATGCGTTGTAATGGTATTCATGTGTTCAAAGTTGATGAATTAGGCTTTGATTTTTCTTCTACTCATATTGCCTCTTAATAGATGCAAAACTACCTTTTCCTTCCCATATCTCACATTATTTCCAATGGCACACCATCTCTCTAAAAACATGAGTTATCAATACATCATTTAGTATGTTTTCATCACAAAAGAAGTGAAATTTTTTTCTTAGTTGGCCTCTTTTCTCACCAACCTTCTTATTTTGAGTATTGTGCATGAAAAACCTGTTTTACAACCAAATTTCGAAAATTATAGAAAAATTTAGAAAACTCTGCTGGACCTTAGTTTTATGTCAAAAACTTTCTTGAAGAGTTATCTTTCAGGAAAAATTGGTTTCATTAAAAAAGAGTGAGCAGTTTGTAGGAAAATCTGATTTTCATAACGGTCAATGAATCTGGACAGCGTTGGAGTATTTCTTAAATAACTAAAAATCTGGAAAAACTATTCCATTTACAAAAAATGTTCTAAAAATTAGATAAAATTCTCTATGAACCATAGGAAGGCCAGGCTTGGGAAAAATCTGAAATGGTCTTTATGATTTTAATCTTTAAGTGGTACTAAATTTGGAAATTTTGTTTTGCATTGGTGTTTTATGCTCTTGTGTTCATGAATATGCTTATTAATATATGATCATGTCTTGGTATGATATTACATATGTCATGGTTATATACCTTTTATTTTAGTTTTTTGATGATGTTCACATTTATGCAAATTTATTCTTTTGTTATTTGCTTGTGCTAACTAACTTAAAACATTAATATAAATGGAAAACTTAATAGGGTGGCTAATGGGGTGGCTAATGGGGTTTCGATCACATGAGTATTGTTATGAGATAAAGTTATGTTCAAATTGAATTGGTTAGCGGGACATGTTCCTTTTTGAAAGTTAAAGTCTTGTGCAAGTGGTTGTTTTAGAACCCTTGAACAGAGCGGTTGTATTCAAACCCTAGATGGTTGCGGTATGAGGAGGGATATGGGCAAAGCCCTATTTTATTGTCTCTTTTGAGGCCCTACGGTTGGTGCTACGTAGTATATAACCGTTGGTAGGCATCCGAGATAAGGTCTGCAATAAAGTAGCAAAAAATGGGGGCATACCGAATAATCTACGTTTGACTCTTGGGGTTGGGAGGATGAAATCTCTTTGAGAGATTTCTAGACTACTAACAACTAACCTTATAACCTTTGTTATTTACTTGAATGTCATGTTCCTTTCCCCTATTGTTGTAATTGTTATTGTTCATTAGATTGGGAAAAAGAGACGGGATGTGTGTGCGTTTACTGGGCATTCAAAGCTCACAACGTATCATGCCAGGTGCCGAAGAGGATCTTGCAGCAGAAAACGACGATCCGAAAACTTTTGAAGAATTTTGGTTGTCTTAGAGAAGTTAGAACTTTTTTGTATAGTCTATCTGAAATTTTGTTTTTGGGATGTAATATTAATGGAGCTAACTTTTGTAACTAAGGATATTTTCTATCTATTTTCTTATTATTATACGCTTTTTCTTTTTTTCTTTTTTTTTTTTTAATTTTTTTAAAACTAATATAGTTCCCTATGTTGCTTATAGAACCTTGCTTCAATGCCTTTTAAGATATGTCAAAAGGATAGTGTGCTACCTAAGAAAGCTGGACTTAGAAAGGAGGCTAATTTGACTCCTCTAGCGATCTGGAATCTTACTTGGTCATTGGCCATAGGACTCATTAGTAACTTTCCCTTGACTACAACCTTTAGTGTAGATTTTGGGGCGTTACATATTTAGCTCTATTATGTGTTATTTTGGTGGTTCACCAATTAATGAGGTTAGGGTTTTGATAAATTATTATCTATGTAGAAAAGAAATGGGGTTACTCTCATGATTTTCCTAAATGTTCTCCACCTTTGGACTTTACATGTTACGTGGCAAATGGGTTTGAGAAATTTATTTTCCAAAATGAGAAACCTCAAATTTGAGAAAAAGCTAAATTTTTTGGGATTGTTGAGATGTTGAGAAATATTGATGTAATTTTTGAAAAAATATTATATGACTCTTGGTTGAGTTGGGAAAGAGGAGACTGGACGTATGATTGTTACTCCTATGTTGAATTTATTGAAGATGCAAGATTATGCATTATTTATTGTCTCTTGAAATTTATATTTTGTATAAAGATAATTGTTTTGGCAACCGGTAGAGGGTTGTGTCGATTGTTGTAGAACTCACACGAAAATTAGATAAATTAAAATATTTACAAATTCATGCATAACATTGGACATTGCATAATTTCATGCTTTAACCCTCGCGTTGGATTTGAGAAATTAATTTTTAAATTGATTCATTAAGAATATTTGAAAAGGTGTTGAGAATGGGGTAAATACTTGGTGAAATCTGGTTGGAGATATAGTTTGAGAATTAAGATGGCCTGAAGGTCCATGATGAAAGACCGAAAACACACGCAAAGTAGGTTGCCATGTTCCTTCTGGTTAGAAGCCGGTAAAGTGGGTTTGGGAGTGCCTTGAGGGGCCTACTTTTAGACATCTTTCCTGGGGATTTCCAATGTTATTTACCGCCTGAGAAATTATTAAACAATCTTGATTTTGATGTTTCTTATTAAAAAGAAGTGCATGACATGTAAACTTCCAAAGAGAAAATCCTATATTTTGGCATGGCATATTGTACGCCTTGCACCTCATGGTATCGTTAAGTTAATTTCATGCATTTTATTTAGATTATCTCTGCTGGGCCTTGAGCTCATCCCTTAGTGGAAATTATTTTCAAGTGATGACAGTGTGCCTCTGCTGAGGTGATGGTGTAGAGGATCTTTCGAGAGCACGAGGCTCTATCTTTTCTTTGTTATGTTGTACAAGCCAAGGGCTAATATGTATGGGTTCTTAAGAACTATTTTTGTTGTAACCAGGCAAAGTTTTGGAATTGGTAGCCATTAGGGCATTATCTTGTATTTAAGCTATTTTAATCACTCTTTTATTATATGTTATAGATTCGTATCGTAGGGATTATGAATGTATATTTGCATGTGATCTCTTTTGTAAAACCTCTTTTGAATATCATGAATGATCAATGGATTATTTAGAAGCTCAATACTATGTATATGTAAGGTTATCATGGGTTATATTTTTAGGGTGTTACATTTTAAAGTTTTTGTCTTTATTTTTTTATATAGAATTTTATGATTTAATGTAGACCTTTCATTTGATATATATATATATATATAATATTGTTTACAAAAATAATATTTTCACATTACTCCTAAATTTTATATAAGAATCTACTTTTTTTCCATTGTGGTTGAGTTCTTCAAGAGTATTATGTGATATTGCCTGTGTGGTGGTCCAAATCAATAGCGTAGTGAGAATTCTTACGGGTAAGATGTAGTGACTCATTTTTGTTAAGTAAATGGGAGACAAAGGAGGACTCACTTAGTGTAGATTGCAATTTCTCATTTGTTAGGAGCACCAGTTTCATGTAAGCAATGCTACATAATATTCTGACCCTTCATTTGGTTAATTGGAATGATGTTGAATGTAATGGAATTATTATTCTTTTAGTATATATATATATATATTATAGAATAATCATTCCCTTACAATGTATTTTTCATCATTATTTTAGTAAATAAAAAATAAAAATAAATATTTTAATAGAATAATGATTTTGTTCCACTTTAATCTAATAAACTAAATGCTACCCAAAACTATCTAATAATTTCCAAAATGATCAAAACAATTCTACTTTGTCTATGCAAGATATTTTCAATAATATGCACAACCTAACTTAGAAATGAAGGGGGGAGGGGGGAATAATAAAAAAACACTAGGGTTTGACCCTTATAACAAATTAAGCCCCAAGTTTTTAATTTTGTCAATTGAATTTTAAATTTTAAATTTGTTTTCAATCTAAACCATTTATCTATTTTTATTAAGTAACGTCGATGGAAAAATTATATTTTAGTCATTAAATTCAATGAAGAAAAGATATTTTAGACATTTTATGTATATCTACATCAAGTTTAATGATTAAAATACTATTTTTCTGTCAATTTTACTTAACAAAAATAGGTAAATGATTTAAATTAAAAATAAATCAGAAGATTGTGATTTAAATTGACAAAATTAAAAACTTACAATTTATTTTGTTACAAAGTTTAAACCTTGGATTTTTTTTACTTTTTATAATTGTCCAAAAAAGGAAAGTTTAACACACAACACCGTAAAGCAGAAGCTTGCGCTGCCTTTAGTAAATTCCAAAATGACAGTTGGAGAAGGCGGTGAACAAAGGGTAATTACAGAAGAGACATGCTCTATTTGCACTTCGAAAGGTTGGTTGGACACCCCAATATTTTGTGTACTTTATTATAAACGTTAATATTTATTGTATTATTTTGGTTATCTCAAAAAATACATATTATATCCTCAAGAATCCTAGAGAAATACTTGACACCCCCCCAAAACTAAATTAGTCCCTAGAGAGATACTTCTCACGTAGAGCAACCTCCCAGCCATCATCGAAACCATCCCTGTCGCGACCCACCCCCGTTATAGCTCGTTCATATTCTGAGGTATCCTACAGATTCTTCTTTCCAAACGTCATAAATTCGTCCTGACATGTTCATCTGGATACTTGGTGTTGAATAAATGAAATATATACGGATACTCAGTTCCAAAAATGATAAATAGTTTAAGATACTCAGTTATGAACAAATGAATTATATGCGGATACTCAATTTCAATCGTCATAAATTGGTTCCACCATCTCCATATGGATACTCAGTGTCGAAAAAAAATAAAATATGTGCAGATACTCTGTGTAAAAAATTTCGTAAATTCCACCACCGATAACATAGAAGATTAAGAGAAAATATACCTCCTCTATAAAAAATAAATAGATAAATAAAAGTTTGGAAACATTTTCTTTATTGTCTAATGTTGACTTGAATATGAAATAGAATGTAAAAATGATGGATTTTGTTAAATATAGTATATATTCTATGTATATTTACATACCTTACCTATGTATTACCATGATTAGTTTCTTCTCTCCTATATAAAGGAGTTTGTACTTATTCATTATTATTCAATTCAATATAAGATTTTCTCTTTTCTCTTCTCTCTTTTCTTCCTAGCCTCCTATTCTTCTTCATGTTGCTTTTGTCTCTCTAGTAGACTGATTCATTCTCACATTGGTTTATGAGTATCTAGTCCTTTTCTGTTTTTAACGATTGGACTATACTAGAATCTTCGTATCTCCAAGACGAATCCAACGCCACTAGAATCATCTTCATTGGAGATCACACGCGCCTCCACGTGCCATCCAAAGTTTGGCCATGCGCTATGCTGCTACCAAACGCGCCCTATGTGCCTCTTGCTCGTGCTTACGTCAATAGCTATGGAAGCCCTGAACCACCTCGCGCTATCTTGCGCTGTGTTCTCCTTTGTTATCGTGAGCCGCGTGTTTTTGACGTCATCGCTGATGTTAGCCCTGGTCTCCAGTGCGCTACGCCTCTTGCTTTCTATCTTGCGCCACACGGATTCTAACACCATCTCCTGTTCCCGTGACATTAGCCCTAGTCCTTGGTTGACCAGTTCAATCCAACAACTTTGACCAGCCGATTCACTGCTTTTTCGGTCATTTTTTAAACTAGTTCAGAATAGTTCTTGACTATTTTCAACCTCCTGAATTTGCTGCTGTGTTCTATTTTGGTAAAATCAAACTCTATAAAGCACCTTCTTCTTTTTGTTGTCTTCTTTGAGCATTATGGATCGTTCAGACAACATCCATTCAGTCTTTGTTACACTTAATGGGTCCAACTATATTCTTTGGGCCCAAACTCTCTCTAGCTTCATCAAAGGGAAATGGCTTTCGTGTATTATTATTGGTTCTCTTTCTAATCCCATCTAGGAAGAAAAAGATATTGCCTTTGCTTTTGATGAGTGTCTTGATAAATGGGAACTAGATTATCACATGGTTCCAAGCCACTTCTGTTCCTTCCATTAGCCTTCAATTTGGTAATTTTTAGGATGATGATACCATTGCCTCTCCTGGCTATTTGGGATTTCTTGAAGGAACATTATCAGACTACTAGACATGCTTACCAATATCAACTCCTACAAACTTTTCATCACATGTACCAAGAACCTGATCAATCCATCAATGATTTCTTATCCCAAATGTCATCTGTCTGGGACTAGTTGGCTCTTTCTCAACCTACTTGGGCACATTCCGAGGATGAACAATTATTTATTGTTCATAGAAAGCATCAACGGCTATTGCAGTTCCTTATGGCTCTTCATAGCACCTTTGAGCATGTGTGTGTTTTCTTGCTCCATCGTTTGCCCTTACTGACTTTAGAGCAATCCATTACATAACTATTGTCAGAAGAAAACCCGTTTTGGGATGCTCAAAACTCAAAACTTGGATTCTGTTCTTGTTACACCATCATTACGGGGTCCTTCATCTTTACAGCCTCCTAGCTCATGCATTTACTATTTCAACCGTAGCCTACCTACTAATCGTTCTCTAGTTCAGTGCCAAGTTCGTGAATGCCTGACTTGCCACAAAACTGCTCTTGGTCATCTCCAAAGCAATTGTCCTCGAGTTACCCATGCTTCTTCATCTAGGAAAGGGTCTTCACATTCTGGGTATCAGTCTAAATCTGCCCATGGTTCTCGTTCCGCTACTGCTGCATCTGAGGGTTTCTCCACTCACCACTCTACTAATTTTACTACTCTATCATTTTTTACGGATGATGTTGAGTCCATTATCCAGTAGGTGCTTTCCAAATTCGGCACTCTTCATTCTCTTGCTCTTTTAGTAACCTTAGGTAATTCTTCGAGGTATTTTGATTCCGTCCACTGTAATCATATGACCTCTGATTTTACTATATTTTCTTCTATATCATTAGCCTTTTCTGTTCCCAGTATACATACTGGTGATGGTTCTCATATATTTGTTAATCACATTAGTCCAAATTCTACTTCCACTGTGTCCCTTTCTAATGTTAATCACATTTCTGCTCTTAAATTAAACATTATCTATATTGGTCAATTGTGTGACCTTGGTCCCATCGTTACTTTTTCTGCTAATGGTTGTTTTGTGTAGGACCCTCAGACGAAATAGATCCTTGGGATAGACAGTGGGTATGGATTTTTATTCAAGCTTCTTTATCTTCGCGTTCCATCTACATTATTCATTGCTGTTTCTATTGCCTCTTCCGTTGCCTCTACTTTTGTCATGTCTTCTTTTCACATTTGCCATTGTCACTTAGACCATGTCTCTTTTAGTCGTTTAAAAACTTTGATTTCTAGTGGTAGGTGAGGTCATGTTAGTCCTGAAGATGTCAATTGTTTATCTTGCCAAAATACTAAATAGTCTGCATTACCTTTTAATAAAAGTTATTCTATTTGTACTGCCCTATTTGATCTTGTGCATTCAGATATTTGGGGACCCTCGCCCATACTGACCATGGAGAGGAAGGGGGGTCTAAATATTTTGTGATTTTTGTTTATGATTTTTCTCGTTATACTTGGATATTTCTTTTAAAAAATTGGTCTAAACTTATTATGATTTCTCTGCCATAGTCCACACTCAGTTTTCTCAGACTATTAAACTCTTTCATTTTGATAATGCTATGGAACACTTAGATTATGATTTTCTTTCCTTTATTCGAGCACATGGTACCTAATGTCATTGTTCTTGTATAGGTATATCCCAACAAAATGGTCGTCTCAAAAGGAAGCATCGTTATATTCTAAACACTACCCAGGCCCTTTTCATGTCCTCTTCTTGTCCTGAAAAGTTTTTCGCGAAAATGCTCTCACTGTTGTCTACACCATAAATCATGTGCCTACTTCTCTCATAGCCAATCTCTTTGCTTATGAGCGTCTGTATGGTTCTCCTCCTACATACACTAATCTTAAAGTTTTTGGCTCTGCTTGTTTTGTTCTCCTTCAACCTCATGAACACACTAGACTGGAGCCTCATACTCGTCTTGCTATTTTCTAGGGTAAGGTATAGAACATAAAGGGTATTGTTGTTCGGATCTAGTCTCCAAGTGTCTTCGTATTTCTCATCATGTGATTTTTTGGGAACACAAAATGTTCTCTACTTTGTCTAAGTTTCACCTACTATAGTCCACCCATTCCCCGATTTTTACTGATCTTTCTATAGACTTGTTGTCTCTTGAATTTGATGCAGATTCTGGTCCAATGCTTTCACAGCTGCCTATGCCTACTGTCTATCCTGAGGTTTTTGTATCTGATGATGGTCCTATACCTTCTCCATCGCGTCCTATGGAGCTTCCTCCATCACTTCCTGTAGAGCTTCCTCTATTCCCATCATCCTCTTCTCCAGTAGATCGCCATTCGTCTCGGGTAAAACAATCTTCTGTTCTTCTCTGTGATTATATTATTGGTTCCACTACTTTTTCCTCTCATGAACCAATTTTTTATCGTAAGGTTGGTTCTAACCCTCTTTGGTAGCAAGCTATGACTGATGAATTGCAAGCTTTGGATAAAACCTAGGACATGGTTGATCTTCCTCCTGGAAAGAGTGTTGTCAGTTGCAAATGGGTATGTACGATCAAAACTTATTCTGATAGTTCCATTGAGCATTACAAAGCTCGTCTTCTTGTCTGGGGATTCACTAAAAAATATGGGATTTACTATGAGGAAACATTTGCTCCTATTGCCTATTTTACTTTAGTTCGCAGCTACTAGCAGTTGCTATTGCTCGCGACTGGAGTCTTTGTCAGATGGATGTCAAGAATGCTTTTCTCAAGGGTGATCTTACAAAGGAATTTTATATGCAACCTCATCCTAGTTCTTCTGTTCCGTCTATCAGAGTCTGCAAACTTCACTGTGCTTTCTATGGTTTGAAACAAGCTTTTCGTGCCTGGTTTGCCAAGTTCAGTTCTACCATTCATGACTTTGGATTCTCCTCCAGTGCCTATGATTCTTCTTTGTTTATACGTAAGATATAGCGTGGTACTATTCTTTTTCCCCTCTATATGGATAATATGATCATCATTGGGGATGACACAGTGGGTACAGTTCTTTGGTTGCTAGTTTGAGATGAAGGATTTGGGTGTCAAGACCCGAACCTGCCCCTAAAAGTCTAGGTCATGACCGGCCTAAACTTACGCCTCAAAACAAAATTTCAAACTAATATTTATAATGTTCAAATCATATTGGGGCCTAAAGCGGAAGCAAAATTAATGATAATGTCCATTGAGCTTGTGCATACATGATATTTGAAATAGTTAAAACAACGTAAACACACTAATATATATATATATATATCTCACACACATAAACATAAACTTAAGTAACTACAAAAATCTAATAATACAAGATTAAAGCCTCATCGCAGAGGCACATCTTGGGTGGCTGGACTTAGCAGGTTCACCAAAGAACTCCTGAGGCTGACCTAAGGATGGTCTCCGGTTGATCACCTACACACAGATAAAATACAGAGTGAGCGAAGCTCAATGAGTAATAATAAAGTGAAGTGACTTAAGTAAATAATCTAGATTCAAAAGAAGCATAAGACAAGACAGTTCAACATTTACATCACTTATAACATTACTCATAATCATATTTTCAAAATGGCCTTAGGCCCATCATATAACAGAACGGCCTCGGCCCCACGTATGTCAAAATGGCCTTAGGCCCAACAGAATGCAAAACGGAATGAGGTCCAACATATCATATTGTATCATGGAGTAGATGAAACATCGACATGTCCCCACCTCTCCTTGGACCCAAATCATATATGTATGGATCTAAGAGTTGACTTGTACGGACTCTAGAGGTGACTCCCACTGCAGCACTTAGTTCCGTACAACACTTTGTTCCATACTAAAAGTCACTGGGTCTTAAAGACCGAACAATCATGCTATAGCATACCATGGTATAAACAAACGGCCTAAAGCCCACTATGCCATATTATAAACATCTCATATTTCATGTTTGTGTTCCACCTTATAGGTCTTGTAACCTGTTCATTCACATAGAACATAATTTCCAGGTCGTCACAATAGTTATGTATCCAAATAAATATAAATGAACATATCTATACAATGTTATACTCACCAGCCAAATTACCTGGATGAGAGCATCGTTTATTCCAAATACCCCATTCATTATCACATTGCATAAGCCATAATCTCGAACGTGCTAAGTGTAACCAAGGTATGGAATTTATAAACAGAAACATAGAAATATATACCGTTACACTATCATTACTCACCGTGATGCGGTTGAATAATGGTCTCCACCAGTATGTGCCCTACACATAGCACATAACTCGTAAGTAAATCATTCCTCTTTAGTTTTCTCTTATTTTTCAAGCATTCGACTCGTTAAGTTCCATGAAATTAAATGTATTATATGAACATCAAATGGGCATTCTAACATATTCAGAGGGTCGAGAAGGGTGAAAGAAAATTCCTGAATTTTTTCTAGCCTGGGCCATATGTGCCTTTTTAGCAGAATACCCTCAATCCTCACCCTTGTTTTCTGCATGTGCGGTTGTGTCTCTCGCACGTGCGGCCATGGGCCCCGCACATACGGTCGGTTGCTCTGTTTGGCAGTCCAAAAACATAGCAAATTCAAGCCCCTTTTCAAGGCATTCTCAAGGTTTGGTTCAATCAATTACACTTCAACAACCAATTATATAACCATAATAAACATGATTCTCAAACTTAAAGAGATCATAACTCTTTCAATCCTTCTTGTTCTCATGATTAGGCAAAACAATTACAAATATATATAGATATAGATATAGGTATACATGAACTCAAAACATGCAAAGAGACAAATTAGAAACCAATTCCTTACAATCCAACTCAACACAATTTCAAAACATAAGGATCATCCCTTTTGACTCAACAATCCCAAGGATTACATACTCATTTCATGAGATTTGTTAAGTTTAGATCACAAGCTAAAAACCCTAGCCTTCATAAGTGCCAAAGCTTCATATCAAGACTTGATTTCAACCAATTAGAGAAGAATTTACACTTACCTTAAGTTAATCTTTGGGTTATTCTCTTAAATTCCTCCAATCTCTAAGCTTCTAGCTTGATTCTTCTTCTTCTCTCCCTTTTATCTTCTTTTCTTTTTTTCTACATGCTTTTGCCTCTTAAAAGGATAAAGATTGAGCTCCCATGTATATAATAGGTCATGTATATCTATATAGGCCATCCAAACATAACTTAACGAATCAGACGAAATCAAATTTTCAATTAACTTTCCCAAATGCCTCTAAAAATTCATATTAGCATATTCATGTATTCAATTTTGGTTTATGAACCCATGAAGGTCGGCAATTTTAGTTTTAAAAGTCGACACTCAACAAATAATTCCTCAATTCAATAGATATCATCAAATTAAAGCACATTAACCTATAATTAAATAATGATAATCTTTGATACGCATTTTGGGGTCGTTACATTGGGTTTGCTTAGCTACTTCCTCGACTTGGAAATTTCTCATGATCCTTTTGATTACTTTCTCACCCAGGTCAAGTATACCTCTAATCTCTTGACTTGTGCTAGTTTTACCAATTGCAAGACTGCAACTACTCCAGTTGATTCTTAGACTCGTCTCATACCTCTTGATAGCCATTTGTTGTCTGATGCTACTTTATATCATCAGTTGGTTGGCAGCCTTGTCTATCTTATGGTTAGGCATCTAGATATTGTCTATGCTGTTCACATTGTCAGTCAGTTCATAGTTGCTCCTCGCTCTCCACACTATAATGGTCTAGTTCACATTTTGCGATATCTCAAAGGCACTATGTTTCATAGTCTTCACTACTCAGTACACTCTTCTCTATAGTTACATGCATTTTCTGATGCAGATAGGGCATGGGATCCTACTGATCGTCGTTCTACTATACGGTTCTCCTTTTTCTTGGGTAATTTTCTCTTTACCTGGCGTAGCAAGAAGCAAACTCTTACTGCTCGTTCTAGTATTGAAGTTGCCCTTGCAGACACTACTCAAGAGCTTGTGTGGCTTCATTGGCTTCTTTCTGATATGAGAGTTTCTCATCTTGCTGCCACCAACCTATACTATGACAATCAAAGTGCTATTTAGATCACATTTAATGATGTCTTCCATGATTGCACCAAGCATATTGAGATTGATTGTCATTTCATATGACAACATGTTATGAGTGGCACTGTTCGTCTTATCTTTGTTACCTCTACTAATCAGAATCTCTACCAAAACTCATCCTGCCGGATGCTTTTTTGATTTACTTTTCAAGCTCAACTTAATACCTGCATTACCACCTTGAGTTTGAAAGGGGAGAGGGGGGAGTGTTAAATATAATATATATTCTCTATATATTTACATACCTTACATGCGTATTATCATAGTTAGCTTTTTCTCTCCTATATGAAGGAGTTTGTACCTATTCATTATTATTTAATTCAATATAAGAGTTTTTCTTTTCTCTACTCTCGTAACAGATTCAATTGAAATATGATTGAGTATGAAGATATAAAGTGAAAAAAGTGAGAAAAGAACATAGAATGAAAGATTGAGATTGATTATGATATGAGGTGTTCAAAATACTATGATTTATATATATTTTTTAATATCAAATACTTTTTAGGGAAAATTATTGATAAATCCCATTTAGAAGTCTTTTAACCCAAGAAGTCCATGAAGGAATTTTTTAACTCATTTAATCCCATGTATGTATAGTTTTATTCCATGAAATCCTTTTTCTTTATTTACACTATTTTCTTAGACACTTATGCCCTTATATTTAATTTTGATACCCTTATAAATATTTTTTAAACAGTTAGCAATTTTATGATGTGAATATTCATATTTTAAAATTTACATTGGTAGGAATGTAAAATTGGCCCGTGGGCGGCCCGAAACCCGCCCGCGAGCCGGGGCGGGCCCGGCCTGTTGACAATGTGAATATTCACATTGACATGTTAACATTCACATTAATAGGAGTGTAAAATTGGCCCGCGTCCCGTGGCGGCGCGAAACCCGCCCGCGGACCATGGGCGGCCCGAGGTGGGCCCCGATCCGGCCCGTTGACAATGTGAATATTCACATTGACATGTTAACATTCACATTGATAAGAGTATAAAATTGGCCCGCGGCCCATGGGCGGCCAAAAGCCCTCCCGTAGCCCGGGGCAGGCCCGGCCCGTTGACAATGTGAATATTCACATTGACATGTTAACATTCACATTGATAGGAGTGTAAAATTAGCCCGCGCCCCGTGGCTGCTCGAAACCCGCCTATGGCCTGTGGGCGGCCTGGGGCTGGCCCGGCCCAGCCTTTTAACAATGTGAATATTCACATTGACATGTTAACATTCACATTGATAGGAGTGTAAAATTAGCCTGTGCCTCGTGGCTGTCCGAAACCCGCCTACGGCCCGTGGGCGGCCCGGGGCGTGCCTGACCCGGCCTGTTGACAATGTGAATATTCACATTGACATGTTAACATTCACATTGATAAGAGTATAAAATTGGCCAGCGGCCCAGGGTAGGCCCGACCCGGCCCGTTGACAATGTGAATATTCACATTGACATGTTAACATTCACATTGATAAGAGTGTAAAATTGGCCCGTAACCCGTGGGCGGCCCGAAGCCCGACCGCAGTCCGAGGCGGGCTTGGCCTGACCCGTGACAATGCGAATATTCACATTGACATGTTAACATTAACATTGATAGGAGTATAAAATTTGTCCGTTGCCCGAAGTTTGCCGCGGCCCAGGTAGGCCCGGCCCGACCCATTGACAATATGAATATTCACATTGACATATTAAAATGCACATTGATAGGAATGTAGAATTGGCCCGCTGCCCGAAGCCTGCCCACGGCCCGGGACAAGCTCGTTTGGGTCCGGGTCAGAGCATGTTCGGGACCCTAGGTTAGGGCCTAGGTCATCACTTTGAAGCCCGGCCTGGCCCATCGGCCCGCTTAAGGCCCATTCAAGGCTCGATCCGAGGCCTAGCCCGCCCGAGGTGCAATGTATTTTTTTGTGAAAAATAATAAAATTTTGGTATTAAAAATTAAAAAGAATTAAAAAAAAAATGGTCAGGCTCGCCCCGGGCTGCTCACGGGCTGTGGGCGGGTTTCGGGCAGCCATGAGACACGGGCTAATTTTACACTCTTATCAATGTGAATGTTAACATGTCAATGTGAATATTCACATTGTCACGCCTTGGTCCGCTGGCCAATTTTATACTCTTATGAATGTGAATGTTAACATATCAATGTGAATATTCACATTGTCAACAAGCCGGGCCGGGCCCGCCTCGGGCCGCCCATGGGCCGTGGGCGAGTTTCGGGTAGCCACGAGGTGCGGGCTAATTTTACACTCCTATCAATGTGAATGTTAACATGTCAATGTGAATATTCACATTGTCAACAGGCCGGGCCGCGGGCGGGCTTTTGGCCGCCCATGGGCTGCGGACCAATTTTATACTCTTATCAATGTGAATGTTAACATGTCAATGTGAATATTCACATCGTCAACGGGCCGGACCGGGCTCGCTCCGGGCCGCCTATGGACCGCGGGCGGGTTTCGCGCCACCACAGGAGCCGAGCCAATTTTACACTCCTATTAATGTGAATGTTAACATGTCAATGTGAATATTCACATTGTCAATGGGCCGGGCCTGCCCCGGCCCGATTCTAATTTTTTCGGGTACCAACGAGGATTGACATGGGTCGGGCCCCTACACATTGATGATATGAACATTCACATTGACGGTGTGAACATTCACATTAGGGGTGTTTTGGTAATTATGTCACATACAGAACTTATTGAAACATAAGAAAATAATGTGAATTAAATGGAACATAAGTAGATGAAAATGATATTTTGGTCTTCTTATCTCAAATAGGACCTAATGGAATAGTCAAAAAGAATGTGGATTGGATGGAATAAAACTCTTAGAAAGTGGATTTATCAAAAAAACTCCCTACTTTTTAATCGTTTTAAATAAGAATATAATAATAATATTTTTTTTATTAAATTAAAGTGTCCAATCAATCTTTTAAGGTGAAAATAAAGCCACCCCGACTTTAAATATCAACCATCTATTATAATATATAGATATATAAATTTCATCCACATTTTTCATTAAAAGTTGAAATTATGCAAAAAGTATCTGCTACTTTGGAATCATATTATCCAGTCATCCACTAAAAGCAACTCTGCATGTTGCTTCATTGTCCTGTTATTAGATCTTGAATATATATTGAAAAAAAAAAAAAGAAAAGAAAATTGTAAAAAAGATGAAAAAAATAAATTGAAATTCTTTCATTTTGTTTTATTTTTTAAAATTTTACTTTGGTTTAAAAAAATACTCTCTCTCTCTCTGCCTCTCATCAGTTGGATTGAAGGAGGACAATGAGCACCGTTGGAGATGGAAATCATAAAGAGCACTCTTCCAATAATATTTTCCGACAACAAGAAGGAAGATGTTACATCCCCCAACTAATATTCGTCTGTGTCTTGCTGTATATTTGATTACTTCCAAAATATGCTTTGCCCAGTTGTGCTGCCTACCCTGCATTTTTCTGACTCTGTTTTTGTAATTTTATGAGTACACATAGATCTACTAGCTCACTATCTTTACACAGACACCGACTGCTGAGTTTGACTACTCCAATTTTCTCACTTTATGTTTGGTTTGAGTATATGTGGTGTTTTCTAGGGTCCAGAACATGTGGTAAGATGGGAAATAACTTCATTCCATACTATATCCTCTATATTCTTTTATGTTTTATTTTATAAACAACATCTTTGATTCACAATGATGATTTGAACAACTTTTCACGTAAGTTGTATAGATAAATTGTATAAAAAATTAGTTTTACCGGATATTACTAGACAAAAAAACAAAATATATTTTATTTTTTGAAAAAATAGACGTCAACTTAAACTTAAATTATCCATTTTATAAGATAAAATGTGATTTGTTCATCTGATGAAGGTGATTTTTTACGCAAACGGTTTTCAGTGCATGAGATGAACGGTTCGGATCATCATCGTGTGTCCAGAGTGCGATCCACAAAATGAAATATGGAAGAGTATAAAGGATAGTTATTTGGAGATGAGCCATTCTAAATAAGATCTTAACCTCAACCTCAATGTAGGTACAGTGAGCCTCCTGCAAATATTTATGTGGTGTTGAGAGAAATATTGCCTAACGTTGGAATAATCTATCTACATAGCCATCATCTATCTTTACACTTTCACATGCCTAGGAAATTTTTGTTCCAAAAAGAAAAAAGGTAATTTTTTAAAGAGAAGTTAAATTTTTTGAAGAGTCTCTCTTAATTTTATTCACAATGACGTGACAAACTACATATTGTAAGCACACTCGGCCTTCGGGGTAGGTAGGCATGACAGATTTATAACTTTTATATTCTCATCATCCCACAAGATTGTTAAAGATCCCGTCAAATAATCTTTTTATCGAAATCCATTAAGACCATTATATAACCTACATGGATCTTTTATTGTTTTCCCACATAGGTTAAGTTACTAAATAAACAACAATCAAAATTTGGACCCGCCACTTGATTTTAAGGACCAAGAACCATATGATCCCGTAAAAGCAATTGATCAATAATCACTAGAGGAACTAGATCCGGGAACTTAAGTAAAAGATGGGAAGGTTTTATGCACCACCTCGTCCGACACAAAGTCGGCCTCTGCTCATCATCTTGATAATCTTAAACTCAAAGTGTAAGATTTATGCCTGACAGGTTGCAATAAACAAAGAATGGAAGAGTTAGAAATAAGGAACATACACAAGGGAGGAAAATGAAAATGAAAATAAAATAGAAGAGGATAGAGAAGAATATAGAACATGCATAGGGGAATAAACAAAAATAAACATCATGAATGGTTATTCTATATGCAACCAAGCCAACAATTCACATGCCCAATATGGCTGAAAAATAAAGACAGAAAATGAACAAAATATAAACAATGACAGATCAGTCATTTTTGGAGTTTTAAAGTTAAATGTCATATTGTAACTAGTTGTGAGTTTTTAACCTTCTTTATTTTTTGATGTCATAATATAAACAATGACAGATCAGTCATTTTTGAGTTTTAAAGTTAAATGTCAAATTGCAGCTTGCAACATTAAATACTAATTTAAATAATTATTTCTTCATGTTGAAAATCATATTTCTTTTATGTAAGGGTTTATTTATTTATTTTTTTTTTCCATTGTTCAAGATGCATAATTAGTAATTAAAATTTTATAGTTAATTTTTTTTTTTTGCTAACATATCTCTTTCGATTAATAATTCACTAAATATTTAGTCTTTCTTGTGACATAATTAATTATAAATAAGATTTCATCAAATGTTATTTTGAGGGAAATTTTTTTTTTTGTAGAAATAATAATTACATGTATTATTAAAAATATGTTATTAACAATGCACGCATTAACAAATTAACCTAATCTTGTAGTGTAATTCATAAGTCAATTAAAGTTTTATCATATATGTATATATATATTTAATAAAAGTTTTGAAAATGCATGCTCGCAATTAGGGGTGTACAAAATATTCAATATATCGAAAAATAGAACCAGCCCGATCTCTTTGAGTTAGTTTGGTTTGATTCTTTAGTACATTGATTTGGTTCCGAATCTTCAATCATTAACCCGATAGGATTGGGTTGGTAAACCAACCTAACCCGAGACCCTATCTCACATAAAATATTAGATTTAGGCCTTATTTGTCAATTATACATTTTAGTTAAAAAGTCAAAAGTTATTATAAATTGTCACATCACTCTCTCTACTTTTCTGTACATTTTTTTGTAAAAAATTTAAAAATTATTAAAATAATTTGTTCCAAAACGAGACCTTAATTTTTATTTATTGTGTTTAACTTCGGTTCAATTTTATTGTACTATTTAAAATTCATGACATGTGTTATACAATATTTTATTTTTTATTTGTTGATTCACTTATATTTTATACAATGAAACCGTAATTTCAATCCGAACCAATCTGAATTACATTAAATTAAGTTGAGTGCATTCTCAGGTATGATTATTTTGGTATTGAGCTATGTTTGGGAAGTGGCTAAAAGAGCCAAAAAGTCAAAAAATCAACTAAAACACATCACATCACCTCTCTACTTTTCTGCACACCCTTTCGTAAAAAGTCAAAAAATTATTAAAATAGCATATTTCCAAACCAAGCCTGAGTCTAAACACTTAAACCCAATCATAATTAAACCAATTTTAAATTCAATATTAACCCGAATCAAACGGACAAATCAACATCCGACTCTGGATGGTAATGATTAATGGAGTCATTTAGTCATGCTCATGTGTGGAACAAAGGTGAAAAGTTACTTCTTATTTAAACACGGGACACCCTAGTTTTAAAAGTTACATGATTATGTGGGATTCGTCACGTGTTTGGTTTGAATCTTGAGTTTTTTTTAGTGATTTTTTATAGTTATTTTTTTTTGAAATGTTTATTTTTTTAGATTCTATTCAATTAGATGGTTTAGAAAAATAAAAATAAAAATTTATAAAACTAAATTGATATTTTTTCACAGCAAAAAATTAAGATTTTAGAGATTAAAATTTAGAAATAAAATTATTTTTTAGAAACCAAATATTTTTGTTACGAAAAGTATCATTATATTTTTAATAGCAAAAATTAGACATTAATGATGAATTATTATTCTTTTGGAACCAAATTTTATGTCTCAAAAAATAAATCATTTTGAGACTAAATTATTTTGTTTCTAAAAATCTATTTATTAGTGACATTTTCAAAATTGTCAGTAAAAGTCTTATTTTTGGCTTTTCAGGATAACTTTTTAACGATTATCCTTATAACGATAAAATTGGTCCTTAAATATCTTTTGTAACAAAATTTTTTTAAAAATCAAAACATTTAATTTCTAAAATGCTTATATGTTGGAGTGTCTTTATCTATAATCTTTATTAAACTACTTCAGAATTTTTTAAAACTTTTTTACCTTTTAGGTTCTTTTAAACTAAAAACTTGTTTGATTAGGCTGAGTATAGCATAACATTGAGACATAACAATCCTTAAAACTTACATTCTATTGTTTAGTTGTAATTTTTATTATTCGGATTAGATTTTGATGGATAATTTATTTAACAAAATTGAGGAATTGTTTAATATTACAATTAATAATGTAAAAAATATATATAATTGATCTCACTAATCTAGCAGGATAACTGATTTTACACTAATTCCATAGACTGTTAATCCCTTCACTCTTAATCTTTCTAATCAAACAAGACTTAAATAAACTAGAAAGTAAAAAAATAAAAAATTAAAAAAATTAAAAATATAACATTTTAAACTGAATTTCAAACCACATAAAGAAGTTTATATAGTCATCTAATTCATAAAAGAGTGCTACTATTTACTCCTACTTTTTTTTTTTTATAATTATTTTGGACCCCTCATTTCTTTGGACATGCACTTTCTAAAATTACTTCTCAATTGTATTTCTTTGGACCCCATACCATATTCCCAACTTTACCCTCTTTCTTTGTAGCCCAATCATTCTCACCTCATTTTTTCCAACAGCCTACCCTCGCTTGCCCCCGTCACCCTCTCCGATGACCCATTCTACCATTGCCCACCATACCAGCCCCTTTCCACCACCTCATTCGCGCCTTCTTGCCACTCAAGTTACATCTCTGGTGGCTCTGTCGAACCCTCCATTCGCGACCATCGTCCTTTTTACAATCTGCCCAGATCTTGTTGGCAGTTTAGAACCGAACCACTACCATTTGTTTGGTGGTATATGTCTGAACTACTACCATTTATTCGGTGGTCTACATTGCCCATATCTAGTTCGACAATCTATGACCGAAGCACAACCATTTGTTCGGTAGTATATGTCCGAATTAACATTATTTGTTCGGTACTAGTTTTTCGAACCAAGCGTAATAATTTCAATCTCTCTCTATATGTCACGCCCCAATTTGCCCCTGAAAATTTGGGCATGACCTATTCAGAAACAGACACTTATCCTGCTATATAGAATAACCAGGGCCTAAATGGAAGCGTTAATAAAATAAAATAACATGCAGACACATCCATTGAGCAACTACAAACATGCCAGGATCACGACTCGAAGTTAAACATAAAGTGAACGTGTCCGTGATTAAGTTACATATGCCGTTACAAGACTAGCCTAGAGGTTGGGCATACAACACAATGCTAGATACAAACAACTTTGGCCAACAAAACATGAATACAAAATGATAAAGTCTAGTAAAACTGCACTAGCATGCAAGGGGTTGTCCAAGTGCCTGGTTGTCCTTAGGTTGACAAAAGAGAGATGGTACCGATGCTGGGACTGACCTCCAAGTTAGTTTCCTACAGAAACAAACAAATTAACAGAGTGAGACATGCTCGGTGAATAATAATACGTAAGCAGTTTAATAACCAACTCAATCCACAATATATAATCGTGCATTTACAAAAATAAGACTGATATGATTTTACCTTCAGAACGGCCTTTTGCCTAACATTATAATTATAACAGAACGGCCTATTGGCCCAGAAATATCAGAATAGCCTTTCGGCCCAGAACATACTAATATGTACGTAAATCTTTTTATTATTACGTTTCCATATTTTACAGTTATTACAGAACAGCTTGTCGGCCCAGAATTAACAGAACGCATATAGCGTGGAGGAACAGAACGCATATAGCGTGGGGAAACAGAACGCATATAGCGTGGGGTAACAGAACGCATATAGCGTGGGGTAACAGAACGCATATAGCGTGGGGTATGGACTCAAGAGGTGACTCGTACGGATTCCAGAGGTGGCTCCCACCAAGGTGTAGCACTTCGTTCCGTACAGCACTTTGTTCCATACCAGAAGTCAATAAGTCTCAAAATCGACCATACATATCGTGCTTAATCGTGAACGGAACGGATCAATAAGGCAAAATACATTAACAGATTAAATAAACAGAACAGA
Organism: Camellia oleifera; assembly: GCA_022316695.1. Lineage (NCBI taxonomy): Eukaryota > Viridiplantae > Streptophyta > Magnoliopsida > Ericales > Theaceae > Camellia > Camellia oleifera. The sequence goes on from CM039312.1 coordinate 85,066,513, forward strand.
ACAATCTCAAATCCATATGAACATCGTCAGACCATAGGATACACAAATCATCTCATAGCTTATTACACATAGACATAATCGCCTCATGTATATTAGGACATTAATAATACTCCTTACAAGAACGGAATAAGTTACCTCATAACAGTCTTGACTCATCATTGACAAAACAGAAGGAGTCAGAATACATGAGCATTATTGTTTCTCTTGTTCACTACAAATCAATGCAGATAATTGACAGACAGCAGAACATTAATAATGTTATCAACAGTAAGCAATCCCAATTATATATCATGTTTCTAATCAGATGTTAACTTAAGTCCATCATCTTAATAAATCATCTACCTTTATTATGCGACATCATACATAACTTTTAGCTTAGTACATTACTGATAATCCTGAACTGTAGATGAAACACAGAATAAAGCCAACTCTTTCCACGTTCACATAGGTTACATCGATCCTCAATCCACATACATGTCACCATATTTCCACGGAGAACAGAATGTTATTAACAATGATTATTAACGGAAAAATAAGGTACGTATGGAGTACTATTACTCACAGTGCTTGGCTGCTTGGTCTGCCCCTGTAGTTGTCCCTACACAATTTATAATACACAAAGAAATCGGATCACATAAACTTATTTCGTTCTTAATTAATTCTCTTTATCCAAATTACACATCACTTTGCACTTCAACATAATTCAAACTAAATCTTTGAATCTCATTTCAACACTCCACAATTGAGTTCATGTCATCCAGATCCTTACTAAGTTATTTCCCTAATTTTCCTTTACATTATTACATACATTCCAACATTTATAACAAGGTTCATTCGCTAAATTTAAACATAATTGCCAAACATTTCCAAATTCCAATTAAACCTGTAGACCTACAATTCAATAACTCAATTTCATTATACTACTTTCAAATTAGGCCAACTCATGGGTTATCATCATTAATCAACCTAGGGTTTCAAGAAAATGTTGAAATTCAAGACAAATTCAAACCTATTAATTCATTACCTTTAATTCTAATTTTCCCGTTGATTAAACACTTAAGAATCATAATTTACCCTTTTAACCCATCAATTTAACTCTCAAGATTCCATACCTCAAAAATCAAGCAAGCTTTGGTGAGATTCCTCCATAATTTCGGAATTCCAATCGGTTAAAAACATTGCTCTTCGCTTATTCTCCATCCTTGATGCCAAAATCATGGTAGATTGTTGCTCAAACTAGAGGAGATCAAGGTTTTGGGGCTAGGGTTTCGAAGGGTTTCGGACTTAGGAGAAGAAGAAATAAGAGAGGGGAAAGAAAATGTAGAAAAAGACCTCAAAATCCCGTTTTTTTAAGCTGCTGGTCCGCTCTTCCCGCTCGAGCGTCCCTATTCCCGCTCGAGCGGACCTGTTCCCAGCACAGATTTCAAAACTTCGAACACGTATAATTCTCCCATCTGGACTCCGTTTTAGGTCGTTCTTGTGTCCAAATTGAAGCCCTGGAAATAAGCTTTCCAATGGTTCCAACCTCACATCCAAACTCAAAGGGTGGAAAAAGAAAAGGACAAATGAGTGATGGTTGGTCGTAAACGAATTATTCAAACTACAGTTTTGGATCCAATCTTACTCTACCATCATATTACCACCACAATCAATACCCCGAAATAAAATAAGGAGGTTCCAAATACCTTATTACAAATGCCTCAGACGAACCCACGTGCCTCAACATTCAAGCTCACCAGGCGACCCGCTTGAGCGCCCCTCTTTGCGCTCGAGCACTCCGACGAACAAGGACGTCTGCTCGAGTGTCCACTTCTACGCTCGAGCGGGAATCTACAACCCTTAGATTCTCAGGCAGTCTGCAACAATATACTGGGAGCCTCACAAGTCCGCTCGAGCGGAGGAAAGAATTTCTGGATCGTCACACTATATGTATCCCTTTCGTTGTCAATCTCTCTTTGTTCTAGTCTAAGGTCGTAGGGGATAGGTGATGTGATTGCGATGGTTGGGGTTGCAATGGTGGACATCACAATGGTGAGAATCGTTGGTGAATGAAGTGAGGGTTGTATTGGTGATGGGATCACCAAAAAGTAAAAAGGTATTATCTTGGGAAGAGATGTTAGAGGACGAGAATGAGGAAGGTTGCTGAACGGTGTCACTAGAAGCTGCCGACCAGAGTAGAGGTAGGGGTGGGAGTGATATTATCCCGATTTTGACCCGGCTCTTGTGGTATCCCGGACTCGGGTTTAATGCTTTCACACTGTTGTTTACCCCTTACTTCCCTTGTATCTCTTTGAAATTGGCGTTTGGGTTGTTGTGCTCGTGTTTGGGCAGGTTGGTCGCTTGTTTTTCAAATCTTGTGTTACCCAGAATTTTGGTCTTCCGCTCGAGTGCACTTCCTACACTCGAGCGGGCTTTGCAAACTCTCAGTACTTTTGTAGATTTGCAAAAATACTGGGAGAGTGATTTCTATGCTCGAGCGGCGTTTCCTACATTCGAGCAGGTGGGCGCTTGAGCGGCCTTTCTTGCGCTAGAGCATTGGTTTGTTGTCTGCAAAGCTACTGGATGTGTGTTTTCTACGATCGAGCACCACTTCTTGCGCTTGAGCGGTGAGCGTCTTGTTCATTGTGTCTTGGTGCTCGAGTGGCCTTTCTTGTGTTCGAGCGGAACGACTTATTGTGTCTGACGCTCGAGCGTCAACTCTTGAGCTTGAGTAGACTGTGCGTATATCAGATCGCGGAAATGACTTTTTACATCACTTTTTAGATCTTTTTTTCCTAAAACCTAAAGTTGAGACTCTCTCTCTCTACATTTTCACCTAATTTTAGTGATTTCTTCACCCTAATTCCTTTGATAAAAAGGTAGACCATCTCAAGATCTCCATTTTGATCTGAATAGAGTTGGATTTGGGCATCTTTGAAGTTTCACTCATGTTGGGCTTGTCTTCTCTCTTTGAGATAGGGATTTTCTACACTTTCATATGGTTTTTAGTTTAGTTATTTGTTGTTGTGTAACAATGGTGGGATTTGGGAGTATTTTGAAAAAACCTAGGGTTTGGGTGTGAAATAAAAAGAGGGGTTTCTAAATGAGTGTGAAATAAATGATTATAGGCTTCGAATATGAGGTTCTATGGTGGCAAAATAGTTAATTTTGGCATTTGGGTTGATATATGAAAAAAAGAAGTTTTGCCCTAAATGGGTCAAATTGTTATTTTGTACAAATAACCAAGTTGATGATGATAATGTGCAATTGGATGATTGTTGATGTAAATGGTGGAGTTGGACACATGTTGTCTCGCACCTATGGAAATTTGAATAATTTATCTTTTGAGAAGATTATATATCTGTTTAGAAATATCTGTATTGGGCTATTGGTGGAAGATAGCTATGATTGTTGTAGAAAATGCATGAGGATTAGGTAAATTGAAACTAATCTAATGTTGGTTGTCTTGAATATGACTATGTTTTAAATACATTGTATATGTATGAATGTTTGGGAGGAGAAAAGGGATATACTCCATTGTGTGGGTGAAGAAAGGGGATATACTCCATTGTTTAAGAGGAGATAGGGAATGCACTTCATTGAAATTAAGTTGGCCGAAGTGTCCAGGGTGAAACTCTTCATAAAATTGTAAAGACATTAGGACAAAAGGATACAGGTCCTTTTGGGACAAAGGTGTTGGGGGAGTTTTTGGAGTGAAGCAACCAATTATTCAACAAAGACATCACATGATCATGATGATGTCCCTCTTATTTCCATTTCCATTTCCATATCTAACTGACACATCACATAGCGCACTCGACAAAGTCTTCCTCAAATATCATGTCTTTCACTCACAATACCAATCACTTCTTAATGTTGTTTATATTTACATTATTATTAAGGTAAATTATAAATATACTTTTTCAAGTTTTTTAAAAATATAAATTATTTTTTATAATTTTAAAAATTATAAATAATTTATTATCAAAATTTTTTATGTAATAAAATTAATAAAAAAAATTAAAATTTCTAATTACTCTCTTCTTCAACAGTAAAATTATCATAATTTTTAATTTAAATATATTTATGATATTATTAAATTCTATTAATTACTCTAATAATTTATTAATAAAAGAGTGATACTCCATCCTGCAAATTTTGATCCCCAAATGCCCCCCTAATGAGTAGGTGTTAGCACCTTGATATTTAGGAGTTGGCGGCCTGACACTTGGTGGCACCTTGCACCTATGTTAGGCTTGGACCGCGGCATGCAGGAGGCATGTCAAAACAACAACATAGGCAATTAGCTGTGTCATTCGGTGGCGGCACTCAACCCTTGGCCAAAGTATGGGCAACATGGCACGTACAAGGCATTAATATGACCTTAATGCTAGGGTGCAACATACTTGGGGGTTTAACAAAATCAGATGGTTTGAATTGGTTAGACTGCAAGGCATGGTGCACAACTTGCTGGTTAGCAAGGCAGTTAGGCTTGAGCAAGGCCAACATATGGCACTCCAGGCTCTATTTAGCTGGAGGCTTGAGAAATTCGAATTGTCTAAAGCAAGACAAAGGCTTCCTAAAATATAGGGGCAATTATGGGCAGTTATGCATAGAACCAGAGAAGCTGGCAAGGAACAAGGAAGACTGAAATAAAGGAGCAGTTAGTGACAGTTATTTCTGTAGGCTTGTTTCAAATACGTGTCAACCCCTTGGCCGTTGAGGGTGTCAACTGCCATGCCAGGTGGCATGTGTTCCTTATGTTTAGTAGCCTATTTGAATTTCAAATGTTCTAATTGTAGCTTATAAATAGGCATGGCCATGCAAACTCGAATTGATCGAGTGTTTGAGAGTTTGGCATTTGGCTTTCCTTTGTAATTGTTGGTGCAATAATAAGGTTGAGTTTTCTCGTAATTGTTGTGTTTCTTATCTTGTATGCATGACGAAATTTAATTTGTGTGTGTAAGCTACATACATTGGCTGAGACTAAGTGTTGGGACTTAGTGCCATCGTAGGGAAATTTTATAAACTGAAAATTGGCCCTGTGACAATTGGTATTAGAGCATGGTTGCTCATAAATGGTGTTTGGTATGGATGCTTTGAAAGGATGAGTGACTCGATTGGAGAATCTAGTGGGGGGCATCTGCTGATGAACATTGCTCTTTGATGGATTGATTGGATGTCGTGGCTTCTGGGTTCTTTGCTCTCAAGGCCTTGACGGCAGATCGGTTTAAGGGAGCCTTGGAAGACATGACTGCCACGGTTGATACATGGAAGGACAAGTTGCAGAACGTGGAAGACGAATTGTCTATCCTCAAGAAGGCTGTCTGTGGGCATTCTGGTCATGGTGACGTCCCTTTGAAAGTAAAAGTCCTTAACCCTAAGGCATTTGGCAGTGCTTGCAATGCTAAGGAACTTGAGAACATTTTGTGGGATATAAAGCAATATTTCAAGGCTACCCATGTTCCCGAAGTGGAGAAAGTCACGATCACAAGCATGTATCTCTCTAGGGATGCAAAACTTTGGTGGCGTACAAGAATGGAGGATGATGCTCGTCCTATGATCGAGACATGGTAATTGTTAAAGAAAGATTTGAAGGAGCAGTTCCTTTCTTACAACTTGTTTTAGGTTGCAAGAGACACTTTGAAGTGATTGAAACATAGTAGATCAGTAAGAGAATATGTGAAGTAATTCAGTTTGCTAATGTTGGACATCAAAAACATGTCTGAGGAAGACAAGTTGTTCAACTTCATGTTGGGCCTTTAGAATTGGGCACAATTGGAACTTCGTAGGTTGGGGGTAAAAGATTTGCCCTTTGCCGTGGCTACTGGGGATGGTTTACTTGACTACAAATTGCATCAAGCATCCACTTCTGAATCCAAATCTTCCAAACCGAAAAGAAAAGAGAAGAAGGGAGACAAGAAGTTGAAGGAGGGCTACAAGAAAGGGAAAGAGGGCTACAAGTCCAAATACAAAGGCGAGGAATCACAAAGTAAGGGAACAAATCTAACTCTAGTTGCTTCATTTGTGATGGACCTCACCAAGCCAAAGACTATCCGAAGCGGGAGAAGTTAACTGCCATAGTTGCTAAAGATGATATGGCAGGATCTGACTCAGATTGCCTAACTTGAGTTAACCCCTTGCAATTACTGAATGTAATTCATGCAGAGAGGACCCTCTTATCTGGTTTGATGTACATAAAGGTGTTGATGGATGGTATTGAAGTGTTTGCGATGGTTGACATTGGTGCCATCCATAACTTTTGTCACAACCTAAACCTGTCCATATAGGTTTAGCATCATAACTGGCCAGTAATCCTGGGATTATCAAAGGACTTTGACTTGAAAATCACATAAATAAAGGGGTTGCGGAAGCAAATATACAAAATGCAACGTTCATTGAGCCGTACAAACTTACATGAGATAGATAATTTAAAGCTTTATACATATATATGATGTCAAAAGTTCATAAGTCATGCAACACTGTATAGGTATCATCAAAAGGGACTGAGCCCAGTGTACATTTAAACAAAACAAAATGAAAACAAAAACATCAAAACTTGACTTTTTCAAATGGGAACCTCCCCGGAAGGCACAGTGGCTGGCTGACCCAAACTCTCTAGGCAGCAGCTTAGGCCTGGTCATGTACCTGCTTACCTACATACATAATATAAATAATGAGCGAAAACTCAGTGAATAATAATAGAGTAATAGGTTTAATGAATGATGTCCCATATTAGATTCAAAAAGCAGAACCAGATTCATATTCTTATTCAGAGTTCTGAAGCATGTACTTGTTCAATTTCACGGAGGATCATACGTGGTACACCCATTAGTGCTAACAGATCAGATACAGAGTATTAAGGGTCATACTTGATTAGTTCCATAAAGGAACCTTCAGTACCGGGAACAGATAACATACTTAAGCCACGATATTGTTACCCCCAGGTGAGGCCATGAGACCACAGTATTATTACTCCCGGGCAAGGACCTTGTGCTCATAGACCATGGTATTGTTACCCCCCGACAAGGGCCTTGTGCTAAGGATGCCATGAGTACTTGTTAGAAATTAGACAATCATTAATTGTATAGAATATAACATTTCATCAGACAAATCTTATTTCATCACACAAAAAATAAATAAAGTTGAACATAACTTTACTAAGTTATTACCCACAGATGGCGCCACTTGCAAAACAGATTAAGCAGATAAACCAGACCATCTATGGCGCGTGACCTACATAAACATAGAACAGATATGTATTAAATTACACATCCGGAATCATTAACTTAGTTCTTTCTTATCTTGGTGTGTTTCTAATCTTTATCCTCATTAGTATGTCTTAATTATTTCCTAGGAATTCCTAGGATGCAATATGCCAAAACATGTTGTTCAAAACTCAGTCAAAATTTGCTGAAAATAGGGTTCTCGCTTGAGCGTAGCTTCGTTCACTCAACTTAAGGCTCAAACATAAGGGTGGTCGCTTGAGCGCAACTTCGGTCGCTCGAGCGGTCTATAAAACTCTACGAAAGTACTGGTTGAGTGAATTTTTCGCTCGACGCATGCTCGAGCATGAGACTGAGGTTTTCATTCGAGCACAACTTTGGTCACTTGAGCGGTTTGCAAAACTTGTAAACTTTTGAGAGCATGCAATTTACGCTTGAGCCAACTTTTTGGTCGCTCGAGCAGAAGTGCAGAATTTTGGAATTTCCAAATTTGCTCCCACACTCAAAACTTGAATTGAAAGCCTCAAAATGCAACCTTTTGGACTTGAGAAAAAATGTCTAAACTTGTAAAATGTTGGGAATTCAAAATCATTTTGCAAAATCAAAGCCTAAAAGTATGCCAATTGTGCAAAATCAAACTCAAAATTTTGAAAGTATAACGTGTAAGTAATGGATTGAGTTCAAAGCTTCCAAATCATGATCAAATAAGGTAAATTGATGGAAAACATGATAAATTCTCAAAACTAAGGTAGAATTAGGACATGCATGTGAGAATTCCTAACAATTAAACTCAAAATGGAAGAAAATATGTATGCATGCATGGAATGTTCTTCCTTCCTACTTCATAAGCTCAATTCTTGCATTCTCCACTTAATTCTTAGACTTCATGTCCTTGATATCATAATTATATTGTCTAAGTGTTGAATCCTTACCTCAACTTCTCAATTAATCTCTAGGTGATGAATTCACTACGATTCCAAGCCAAATCCTTGAATACCCAAGCAAACGTCTCCCAAATTCAAGAAATTTCCTTGTTTGATCTCAATTCTCTCATCTTCTCTCTCTCACACGTTTTTGAGGCTCAAAAAGCTTGAAATAAGAGTGTAAAATGAAATCAAGAGTTCACTTGTGCCTTATATAGGCTTGATTAGGAAACTTATTAGTGACTAATTAATTAACATTATTTATTCTAATTATTTGGTTCTGAACCGAATTTAAATTGAACCTACCATATAATACTAAAAGTTCTAACTAACACATAGCCTAAGTCAATTTCGTGATCAGATGCCGACAAGGCCTTCAATTTGTAGAACAAAACAGAAACACAAACAGATATTTCTGTGATAAACATATAGAAACACAAATAATGCAACACACATGCAATTAATTTAGAATTTCATCTTAATTACTTATTAGGCATCCGTAATCATGGTTTAACAGTTAATCATAGGTTGGGGTTATTATAACTTTGTGTTTGAGAGGGTAGTGCAGTCCCTAAAGTTGAAAATTGTCCAAAATCCAAGCAAAATCAAGATTGTGAATTCTGTAGCCCAACCAGTGCATGAGATGGCTCGGGATGTGAAGGTAACAGTAGGTGAATGGATTGGACAATTGAACCCGATGGCAGTCCCACTAGATGACTTTGATGTTATTCTTGGAACGACTTTTTTATGGCTGCAAAAGTGGCATTGATGCCATATTTGGGTGGGTTATTAATTTCAGATGAGAATCAACCTTGTTTTGTGTCGGGATCTACTTGACTAGACAAGAAAAATGGGGCAAAGAAGAATGATGAGATGCTGTCGGTTGCGTAAGTACTTAATGGGCTAAAAAAGGGCGATGAGACATTCCTTGTAGCATTGATAGAAATCAAGTCTGACCTTACTATTGAAGTGTTGGATATAGTGGCTGATGTCTTGGTGGAGTTCATTGATGTAATGCCTCCAAAATTACCTAAATCTTTCTTTCATCGGCGTGTCACTAATCACAAAATCAAATTGGTGCATGGTGCTAAGGCTCTTGCAAAGGCACCCTACTAAATGTTGTCGTTGGAACTTGTTGAACTAAGGAAGTAGTTGTTGGAAGCCAATTTAGTCCAGCCCTACAAAGCCCCATACGGTGCCCTAGTGCTGTTCCAAAAGAAGCAAGATGGATCATTGCGGATGTGGGTGGATTATCAGGCCCTAAACAATGTGACTATAAAAAATAAGTACCATGTCCCTTTGATGGCTGATCTGTTCGACCATCTTAGCAAGGCCACTTTCTTCACAAAGTTGGACCTTCGCTTGGGTTACTGGCAAGTTTGGGTTGCGGAAGGGGATGAGGCAAAGATCACTTGCATAACTAGATATGGTTCTTTTGGATTTTTAGTTACGCCTTTTGGCCTTACCAATGTTCTTGCGACATTTTGTAATTTAATGAATGATGTCTTTAATGATTATGTTGATTGGTTTGTAGCTGTTTACTTGGATGATATTGCAATCTATAGTGAAACATTACATGACCATTTGACCCATCTTAGAAAAGTGTTCTCTTGACTGTGGGAAAATAAACTCTATGTAAAGAAGGAGAAGTGTGAGTTTGCTTAAAAAGAAATCAAGTTTATTGGGCATATTATTTGCCAAGGCCACGCCAAAATGGATGGAAAAAAGGTGCATGCTATTATGGAATGGTCTTCACCAACCAATGTTGTAGAGTTGCGATCCTTCTTGGGTTTGGCAAATTACCACATAAAGTTTTTGAGGGGTATTCAAAGGAGGCTACTCCCCTCACTGATTTGTTGAAGAAAGATCACAAATGGCATTGGTCCGTTAGTTATCAAGAGGCCTTTGACAAATTGAAAGGTGCGGTAGTAAGTGAACCAGTCTTGTGATTGTCTAATTTTGAGTTGCCTTTCGAAGTGCACACAGATGCCTCAGACAAAGCGCTTGGAGGGGTATGGGTGCAAGAGGGACACCCTGTGGCCTTTGAAAGCAAAAAATTGAATGTTGCTAAGAAGAATTATTTGGCCCATGAGAAGGAAATGACAGCGGTGGTACATTGCCTTCTCACTTGGAGGGTTTATCTGTTGGGGACTAGATTTTGGGTTCTTACTAATAATGTGGTCAATGCATTCTTCAAAAATCAGAAAACGTTGTCTCCAAGGCAGGCCCATTGGTAGGAATTCCTTGAAGAATATGACTTTAAGTGGCGAGACAAGCCTAGACGACACAACCTAGTCACTGACGCCTTAAGTCAGAAAGAGATAGTTGAATATGTGGATACTATTTCCAACATTGAAACACAATTGCTGGAAAGGATTAGGGATAGTGTTGCAATTGATTCAGAGTATCAACGGTTGGTGCAAAAAGTAAAGGATGGTATTGTTCGTCGGTATTTGCTTGAAGATGGTCTTTTCCATTGCAAAGGAAACAGACTATATGTCCCCAGTGTTGGGGGACTGAGATTGGAACTTCTTAGAGAGACGTATGATCTGCAATGGGTTGGTCATCCGGGACAACAACGCATGATGGCACTCTTGTCTTATTCATATGTTTGGCCGAAAATAGAAGATGATATGGAGGCCTATGTGTAGACACCCCATTTTTGACCGTCCTCAAGACTTGGTTGTGCTTGTAGGTACACCCAACAACTGGTTTGATTGCTCGCCCAGCATTCGATTGTCGCAGCGGAACGGCACCGGTTTGAGTTTCCCGGACCTTGTATCCTTTCTGCCTCATTTTTGGACCCTGACTAGGTCCTGTTAGAGTGGCCCTCATAATGCATTGCCGGCCATGGCGTTTCCTCTGCCGGCCACTGATGAAGCCCTGCCGGCCATTACTGATGGCCGGCACCCCCCCTATCTTAGCTGGTTTCTAGGCAGATCTTTTGAGCCAGCTGGATTTTCATTTGCTCCCCTCCATACACGTGTATGGAGGGATGGAAGCCTTGAAAAGCTTGTTCAAGAAGCTTTGGCTTTGCATTGTTCTATATAAGGAAGAGCCTTCTTCCTTATGCAAAGGTTCTGAGTTTTGAAGAAGAAAAACTCTCTTCCTCTCTATATTATGTGTGTTTTAGGCTTTAGAGTTGGATTTCTTTGCACTTTTGCACTACAACACCTAGATATACACCTCCATCCTCCATTCCATCACTTTGGAAGCCATTTAAAGAGGTTGGAAGCTTAGAATCTTGGACCAAAACCTGCTGGAAAGCTGCTCTTCTAGGGTAAGTGCCTATTTCCCTCAAACTTGCACTTTCTTGCTTCATCTATAAGCCTTACTTGCAAGCATTTTTGGACTTTGTCATGAACTGAAAAAGGTCATATTTTGAGCTCCTCTATATGTTTGATCAAGGACTCTTTGCTGTTTGAGGCCTCCTCCCCCCCCTTGCATGCTTTATCCCTCTTTGTAGGCCTTTTTTGCATGATGTATTAGCCTCATTTGTGAGCACTTATGGGCTCCAAGACAAACTAAAAATTGCATTATTTTGAGCCCCTCTTCAACTTTGTTGAAGGGCTCCTCTCTGTTTGAGGCCATCTACTGTCCCTTGTGCTTTATCTCTCCTTTTAGGGCCATTTTTGCATGATAGATTAGCCCTATTTGTGTTCACTTTTGAGTTTTGTTATAAAATGGAAAGAGACTTTTTTTGACCTCCTCTTTGAGTTTGTTTAAGGTTCCATTTTTGTTTGGAGTCATCTCCTTCTTTGCATGCTTTATTTCTCCATGCTTTGAGCCATACATGTGAGCATTTGTATCGGCCTTGTTTTGGCCTATTAGCCACTGAAATCCAGTGGATTTTCAGTGGCCTTGTTGTGTTCTTGAAGGCCAAAATTAGAGGGGGGTGACCCCCTCTCTCATTGTCTTGTTTGGTGGCCTTTTTGGCCTTCCAAAGAGACCCCATTTTGTATGCCTCTAGGCCTTGTTCCAGGCCCTTTTCAGTGGGTTTTAGGACCCTCTTGAGCCATTTCCAGAATTGGTTTGGCCTTGTTGAATGTTCATCTTGCATGTGCCTAATAATCCCTTGTGTGGCCCTCCAGAGAAGCCCCTCATTTTGGCATGCATTGGCTGCATTTCCATGATTATTTGGGAGGGTATTTTCACATGTTTAGTTCACTGATTTTGGCTGGTTTGGTGAGATTTCATATGCTTCATATACATGTCATACAACTCATGCCTACTAGCTAATCTTGCATGCTATGTTAGTCCATCATGCTAGCATCTTTTGGCCATGCTTTGAACTAGAAATGTTCATGTGTTGGGGCTGCCTTGCCTCTGTATTTATGCTTCCTAGTCAAATAATGCATGCTTTGTATAGCTGTAGTGTAATTGGCTTTGCAAGCTTTGTGTTTCAGTGATGCATGCATGCTATCTTTGAGATATTTAGATGATTTGGCATCATTGAATGCTTCATTTCAGAGCATATACCATTGTCACATTCTCACTTCATTCATGCTTCAAGTGCCTTTGAATGTCGTGCATTATTGCCTAGTTTAAGGCTTAGCTTGTATGCTTGCATGTCTAGGTGTTTGAGCCTTCATTCCAGCATGTTTAAGTCCTTGTTTAGGCTTAACTAAACTCTGTCCATGCTTAGTTCATGTGTTCGTGCCATGTATTGCATGCCTCATTTGTATTGCTCTTTGCTAGCTTTCATGACTTAGGACCTTCGCATGCTTTACTTGTGTTGTTTAAATGATTTGGCATCATTTATCATCTCATTTCAATGCATATAGTGTTGTTACACTTGCACATTTGGCACTTCTTAGGTACTTTTGAGAGTTGCCCTTTTAGGCCCCTTTTGTTGAACCTTTCGCATTTTGCATGCTTGAGTGTTTTTGTGTGGCTTAATTCATCGCTATTGGCTACTAATTTGGACCTAGTTGAGAGTTGTCCATCTTTGGTGTAAGCCCATTTTGCCATGTTGTCGCATGCTCGTTACATGTAGTATGTTGTTGCATACTCGCTTAGCTTTACATGCCTTGCATGTTCATATGTTCATATTGCATTTTGTCATAGGTTGTTGCCTCACATTATGCTCATATGCTTGTTGCATGTTCGGTTTGATTGCATGTTTGCATACTTAGGTCATGTTGCATGTTTGCCATGCTTATGTGTTGCATTGCTTGGATTAAGTGTTAATCCGAGCACAAGGAACGAGGGGCGTTTCATACTTCAAGTGATGGAACACGTCTCAATTCTCGGTCACCGAAGCTCTTGATGATTCATGATAGAGTTCTAGGCTTTACTTGCTCTATTTGTGCATTCATTTTCATATTGATTTGCACAAGTTGGATCTTTGGCCATCATGCATCGGGATGCGTGATTGATGGTCGTGAATCTGACTTGGCCTCTCCCTTGATGTTTTGAGATGATTTGGAGTGCCATGGTGCGTACATGTCCTAGGGAAACCCTCATTTTCCTCTATTTTGTGCTTCGTTATAGTTTGGTGTCACAGCACACCAGTGGCCGGCAGCCTGCCATTGATGGCCGGTAGTGTGCCACCTTTGGCCAGCAGTGGGCCATCTCTGGCCGGCAGCTTTCCATCCTTGGCCGGCAGGCCACTGGGAGCTTCCCCTGCAGTGTTTTGGTAAGTTTCAGCACCCAGAACTGGAGGACACCCTGCAAACAGAGCCTCCAAAGAGCAAATGGAAGGCATTCCAAGGCGAGGAACCGAAGCGAGCATGTGCATCCCTTGTGTCCCAAGGTTTCTAATTATGTAATAACTTAGATTAATTAGCTTCAGTAGCTAGCTAGATGCATGCTCAGTTGAAATTAGTTAATTTGTTAATTGACTCATTTGTTTTTGTAATTATTTAATTAGCTTAGATGGTTAATTAAATTAGTTTGTGATGTAATAAGTAATTAGCTTAAATTGTACCTATTTTGGACATTCGGACTCTTTTATTCGGATCCTCCCTATGAGGGCACAATGTTGTAATAAGTGTGGGTGCGTGTGTGCATGTCTTCCAACCCCACGTCTTTCTCCCTTTTATTTAAACTGCTTATAATGGTTAGATTTAAGGCATACTTCAATTAGCATACCTTATGCTATGCATGCGTGCATTCATCCATTTGTATTCCATGCACCGGGCTCGGCGCATCATACTAACTGCATAAGTATTCCAAATCTAACTTGAAATACGTGTTACTTGTCACATTTCATATGCCATCTTAGATTAGCCGAGCCTACTCTAGATTGCATTTTGTATGCGATGCATTAGCCACTTAACATGGACTAGGGTCATGCATGTTTTGCTAACTAGCTTCATTGTTTTGGCACGGAGTACACTGTAAGTCTTTTATGCTTTAGCATCTCACATAAGTGTGAATGTTAACATGACAACATGCTTACCATGTGGCTATATGCTTATTTGATTAACTGCCTGAATGCCTGTGGGTGAAGGTTGGATTACTTGAATTAGAATAATTGATTGAAATCCGTATTTTAGCCTAATTGCGAGTAACAAATTTCAAAACATTTACAAACAAACGGATATGTAATGCTTTGTTCCAAATTAGGCGATCTAGTCTATACTTGTTTTGCTGTGCGCATCACATAGTAAATCTAGGTTAATTAATCGGAATAAGAACGCATGTGTTTTCAAAAACGAGATATCACGGTTAGTAGAGGCCGATCTTCGGATCAGGCGAGAGGGGGTGCTCATAGCTGACCTTCCCCAATCGTACCCAAGTTCCCGAGCCGAGGCAACTTTGGTGATGACGGACATGTGGCCTTTGGCACCGAGTTAGGGTTTCCTAAATTTTCCCATTATAAAATATTTAGGTGGCGACTCTATATCTGGCAAAGCAGTCCATGTTTGGCACTTCTTTCAAAAAATCTGTTTTTCTCAAAACGATTTGCCGAATTTGGACTCTTTGGTTCAAGATTAAGAACCGTGACAAATTGAGTCTGAACTGTAACGCCATCGAGGTCCCTCGAGGGCGCATCTACACTATGTCAAGAGTTGCATGGTGTGCCAACTGGACAAGATAGAAATGAAGAAGGCGATTGGGTTGTTGTAACCATTGTCGGTCCCTAAGAAGCCTTGGGTTTTAGTGTCCATGGACTTCATCTCTAGGCTTCCTAAAATCAATGGAATGCGTTCCATCATGGTAGTTGTTGACCATTTTTCTAAGTATGCTGTATTCATTTCTGCTCCTCATGCTTGTCCCACTGATATTACTGCTGATTTGTTTCACAAGTATGTTGTAAAATACTTTGGCTTGCTTGAGGACATATTTGGTGATAGGGATACCCAATTTACGGGAAGGTTTTGGATTGTGCTCTTTAATTTGTTAGGTTAAAAATTAAAGTTCTCCATAACAAATCACCCTTAGATGGATGGCCAGACCGAAAGAATGAATGGGTTGCTTGAGGAGTATCTTTGATATTACATGACTGCAAGTCAAAAGAATTAGGTCGAATTGTTGGATAGTGCACAGTTTTGCTACAATTTGCATAGATCATTTGCAACTGAGATGAGGTTTGAGTTAGCTATGGGGTAGCAGCCTCTAACTCCTTATGAAGTGGCTAAAACAGGCTCTGGTGGTAGATGTCCAACAGCATACCACTTTGCAAGAGCTAAACAAGAATCGTTGGAAGAAGTACAAGATAGTTCAGCTAAAGCAAGAAGTATGCTGACAAATGGAGAAGACCCTTAGAGTTCAAAGTGGGAGACAAAGTGCTATTGAAGCTTACTTCTCATATTTGGAAGAAGATAAGTAGTAAGGTGGTGCACCGTGGTCAAATTTCGAAATATGATCGCCCCTTTGAAATCATAAAACGTGTGGGAAATGTTGCATACAGGCTGGTGTTACACGATTGATTGAAAATCCACCCAACTTTCCATGTTAGTTTTCTAAAACCTTTTCATGAGGATCAAACTAACTTGACAAGGACACAGGCTTCGAAGGCACCTCCATTGATCGGAAAATAGTTTGACAGAGAGATAGAATAGATTCTTTATCACAAGACTGAAGGGTAGAGTAAAAAGAATTGAAGGACCCATTACTTAGTGAAGTGGAAGGTTCCCCAGAATTTGATGCAAGTCGGGAA
Source organism: Camellia oleifera (assembly GCA_022316695.1). NCBI lineage: Eukaryota > Viridiplantae > Streptophyta > Magnoliopsida > Ericales > Theaceae > Camellia > Camellia oleifera. The sequence goes on from CM039312.1 coordinate 85,082,748, forward strand.
AAAGATGTAACATTGTGGCAGCTTGAAAAACAATTCGAAGAGTACTCGAAGACTCTAACAACGAGGACGTTAGCTTCTTCTGGTGGGGGTGGTTTGTTAGCACCTTGATATTTGGGAGTTGGCGGCTTGACACTTGGTGGCATCTTGCACCTATGTTAGGCCTAAATCGCGGCATAAAGACAGCATGTCAAAAAAACAAGTTGGGCAATCGGTTGTGTCATTTGGCGGCGACACTCAAACCTTGGCCAAAGTACAGGAAACATAGCACAAGCAAGGCATTAATATGACGTTAATGCTAGGATGCAGCACACTTGGGGGTTAACCAAAATTAGACTGCTTGACTTGGCTAGACAGCAAGGCGTGGTGCAGAGCTTAGCTGGTTAGCAATGCAGTTAGGCTTGAGCAAGGCCAACATATGGCACTCCAGGCTCTGTTTGGTAGGTGGCTTGAGAAATTCAAATTGTCTAAAGCAAGACAATGACTTCCTAAAATATAGGGGCAGTTGTGGGTGATTATGCACAGAACTAGACATGCTAGTTAGGAACAACGAAGGCTGAAATAAAAGAGCAGGTGGTGATAGTTATTTTTGTAGACTTGTTTCAAATATGTGTTAACCCCTTCGTAGTTGGGGGTGTCAACTATCATGCCAGATGGCATGTATCCCTTTTGTTTTGTAGCTTGTTTGAATTTCAAATTTTCTAATTGTAGCCTATATATAGGCATGGCCATGCAAACTCGAATTGATCAAGTGTTTGAGAGTTTGGCATTTGGCTTTCTTTTGTAATTGTTGGTGCAATAATAAGGTTGGATTTTTTCGTAATTGCTGTGTTGCTTATCTTATATGCTTGATAAAATTTAATTTGTGTGTTACATTGTAGACACCTCATTTTTTACCGTCCTCAAGACTTGGATGTTCTTGTAGGTACATCCAGCAACAAGTTTGATTGCTTGTCGAGTACTCGACTTCTGCGATGGAATGCTCCAGGTTTGATCTTTCCAAACTCTATTTCCATTCTGTCTCATACTTGGACCATGTATTGGTCCTTTTGGCATGTTGCTTTTGGAGAACTGCCAGCTATGGTAGGCCTCTGCTGGCCATGGGATTTGCCCTGCCGGCCACCACTGTTTCAGTAGATATTTTTGCAGATATTTTGACAGTTGTTTGCACAGGTAAGCCCATCTGCACCCACGTGAATGGCTGGATCTCTTTAAGGCTCTTTTGTATCTTCTATATATAAAGCCCATCTATATGCATGCAAAGGGTTACAAAGTTTGAGCTGAGATATTTTCCTTCGTCTCTCTCTCTAGAATCCTCTCTCTCTACATTTTAGGCTTGAAAGTGTATTTTCTCTTCATATTTGCACTAAAACACCTAGCCAAACACCTTCACCCTAGTGTTGAGGATCTTAGAGGCCTTGTTTGAGCTCCTTGGAGTGGTTTTGGCTTGGTTTTGGCTTAGAAGCTTGCTGTTTTCTTGCTGTGCTTCAAGGGTAAGAGTTTCACCCTTTTAAGCTTTGTTCTAGTTCATTGCTTTGCCATCTTTGTATGCAACTTTGAAGCTGTTTTTAGTCTAAAAAAAGTTCTATTTTGAGGCTTAAAAATGTTGGTTTGAGCCTTGTGTGGTTAAGGGGGTGGTTCTCCTCTTTTGCTTTTTGGCTTGTAAAGCCTCCTGAGCCACCTTTCATATCCTTTGTTTTGGCCTTTCTACCACTGAAACTCAGAGGTATTTCAGTGGTGGAAAGTTGGTTTTGAGGCTTAAAATAGGAGGGGGTGATCCTCTCTCCTTGTATCTTGTTTGCTTGTGTTGATAGCCTCATACTTGAGCATGCTCTTCTACTCTTTTGTGACTTAGTTCAAGCATGTTTTTGGCCTTATTTTAACATGCTTTAACTCTGTTTTTGGGTGTTTGGGTCATCTCTTGCTTGCTTTTGGTACTTGTAGTGCAACCATGCTTGTTGGCCTAACATGCTTCATGCTTTAGCCTATCATCCTAGCTTGTGTTAGCTCTACCTCAGCATGTTTTTGCCATTATTTTAGCATGATTTAGCTCTATTTTGAGTGGTCTTGGCCATGTGAGGCTTGTTGTGCATGGTTGTAGTGTAAAGGCCCTTGACTAGCTTTGAGTTTCAAAGTCTCTAGCATGCTTTGCTTGAGTTGTTTGCATGCCTTAGCCTCATTTCTCACATGATTTCAGTGCATATAGCATAGTCACATTCTCACATATTCCACTCTTTCATAGCTTTTGTGAGTTGTGCCTTATGCCTTGTTTGTGAGCCAATACTTGAGCATGATTTTATTGCCTCATGAACTTCCATCTCAGCATGTTTTGGCCTTTATTTTGACATGTTTGGGCTCTGTCTAGAGCTGGTTTGGCTGTTTGAGTTCGATATTGCATGATGCTAGTGTAAAGCTCTTCACTAGTTTTAATGCTTAAAGTGTCTAACATGTTGTACATGAGTTGTTTGCATGTTAGAGTCTTGTGTTTCATGCCATTTTAGCACTGAAATTCTACCACCTCCCTCCCTTCTTCATCTTTTCATTTGTTTTGAGGATTGGTTAGTCTTGAGGTTGTGTTTAATACTTAGGATTGAGGCTTATGCTTAAATGGCTTCAACTTTCTTTTGAGGGTTCCTCCTAGTCAAAGGCATGGTCTCTCCTATGCCTTAAACCATTCTTTTGGTTGACCTCTTTCTCATTAGAGGACTTTCACATTTGGACAAATCAATTAAGGGATGGTTTGGTAACTTAAAATGTGTAAACAAGAATTGAGCTAGGTAAAACATGCCAAGATAAACATGTGTTGTGTTGTATTGCATTGTGTTCAATTGGACGTTATATTGAACACAAGGTGGATTGGTCCATTTCATACTTGAAGTGATGAAAATGAGTCAATCCCCTTTGTCTCCATTGCCTTGATCACCCTTGATAAGGTAGTGGTCTTAGTGTCTTGTTTGTTGTGTATTCATCGAATTTGTACAAATTGGATCCTTGGCCATCATGCATTGAGATGCTTGATTGATGGTTTTGGATCTAATGGTGCCTCTCCCTTGATGTTTTGAGATGATAAGGAGTGGCACAGTACATACATACCTTTGGGAGACCCTCAATTTTCCTCTATTTTGTGCTCTGTTGCAGTTCGATATCACAGCACACCAGTGGCTGACACTCTTTCATCAGTGGCTAGCACCCTTTCATTGTTGGCCGGCAGATGCCCACCCTTGGCCGACAGATGGCTGGCAGTAGCTCCTCATGGCCGGTAGGTCAGTGGTGCACTCCCCAGCATTGTTGTGGTAAGGTTCAACAGAAAGTTCTTGGAGACACCCTGCAAACAGAGCCTCTAAAAGAGCAAACCGAAAGGTGTTTTGAGGTGGCAACCGAGAGCATGCATCCTTCATTACTCAAGGCAGACCTGAGGCAGCCTAGCTTACATGTTTTACATGCTTAGATGGTTTTGTAATTTGATTAATTAATTTGTTAATTAGTTAAAGTGTTGTAATAATTAGTAAGTAGTTTGCTAGTTATTCGTTTGGTTTGTAATAATTAGTTTAATTAGATTAGTTAGTTAGCTTAGCTAGTTAGCTTAGCTTATTCGTTCGGACCCTTCTTCGCGAGGGCGTATTGTTGTAATAAGGGTGCGTGTGTGTGTGCATGTCTTCCAACCCCACTTCTTTCTCCCTTTTACTTAACCGCTTTCGATGGTTAGTTTAGGGCACGTTTTGATTAGCATACCTTATGCTTTGCATGTTTGCATCATTCATTTGTCTTGCATGCACCGGGCTCGGCGCATCATTCAAACTGCATCGTATTTCAATACCTACTTGAATATGTGTTTCAAAGCATGTTATCAAGTGTTGCATTCATATGCCATCTTAGATAGCCGAGCCTATTTTAGTTGCATTTTTGCATGTGTTGCATTAGGCATCTTAACATAGTTAGGATCATGCATGGTTTCTAACTAGTTTTCTGTTTTGGCTCGGAGTACACTGTAAGTGTTTATACTTTAGCATCCTTGCATGAGTGTGAGTGTTGCCATGATAGCATGCTTGCTATGAGGCTATTTGCTTAAGTGATTAATTGTATGAATGCCTGTGGGTGAAGGCTTGATTGCCTGAATTGGAACAACTCGATGAGTGTGAGTTTTAATCCCACTTTGCGAAGTGGCAAAATCATGTTTTAAAGCCCACTTGAGGGTGGCAAATCCGCATTTTAGCATACTTGCGAGTAGCACTTTCAAAGCATTTTAAAAAACAAACATGAGTTGTTTTGTTCCAATTCTCGTGATTGAGTCTATACTCGTATGCAGTGCGCGTCACATAGTAAGTTAGCTAAATAACCGGAATAAGAACACATGTGTTTATCAAACAACATATCATGTTAGTAGAGGCCGATCTTTGATCAGGCGAGCGGGAGTGCTCATTTCATGACCTTCCCCTCTCGTACCCAAGTTCCCGAGTCGAGACAACTTTGGTGATGACGGACACGTGGCCTTTGGCATGAGTCAGGGTTTCCTAAATTTCTCAAAATAAAATATTTAGGTGGCGACTCTGTAATCTGGCAAAGCAGTCCAGTTTGGCATTATTTGATTTAAAATTTGATTTTCCAAAATGATTTGCTGAATTGGACTCTTTGGTGATTTATTAGTCTTACATTGCACTTTGTGAGATTAGATTCAGAATCGTGACAGGAGTCTAAACTGTAGTAAGACCAATTCGCGCCCTCTCCGAAAGGAGGAGGGGGGGGCGCGCGGAGAAAGTCGGGCTCTACATATATACATTGGCTGAGACTAAGTGTTGGGACTTAGTGCCATTGTAGGAAAATTTGATAGACTGAAAATTAGCCTTGTGACAGTAGGCAAGGTGATGTGGTGTGTGATGTGACATAATATATATATATATATATTTACACTTGATATATTAATTCTAGTTCTTCTTGATAATATATAATTTCTTGAATTATTCTATCAATTATTTTTCTAGTAAATTTTATAACTCTAGCAGTGCCAATATCTAGTAGATTTTGTAAAAATTATGATGTTGTTAACAGTTTGGAATTAGCACTAGTAATTGATTACGATATAATAATAAATCTTGAACATAGAAATATTGATAAATACTCATATAATATTAATATTGAAGTGAAGTAGCGTAATATCTTTATACTTTTAGTAATTTTATTTCTAGGCCCACTACGTTTCCGAAATAAGAACAATATCTATAGGTTTTAACTGTTGCTTGAACATTGTCGGCGTAGGGTTCTAGCGTTAGCAAACTTCCAGTTTATAGAGGTGGTGATCCTCAATCTTACCTTCTTTATATCAGACTTAGCTCAAATCCGTTTCATTTCCTACCTCAGATCATAAATTTAAAAATTCTTCTATTTGAACACATAGGTGGCCTAACATTGAACACTAAAAACATATAAAAACACACTTACTATTCACAAGGTCTACTAATTCAAAACACTATCTACACAAGTTTCACGAAATCTCTAATTTCAACTAAGAGCATCAACAAACAAGTCTAACCAAGAGACTACAAACAAAGATCCACCAAAGAGAATTACTAAGTGACCAAAGGCCACACAAAAAACTCCCGTAAGGAATACCCAAAAGACCAAAAGCCTATAAAGGATTTTAAGGAGATCTATCAAGAAATTGAATAGTTAAGCTAAAAAGAGTGCGTCTTCACATACTTATAGCCAAAGAATCATTTCTAAAGATAATTAAGGTTAAAATTGGTATGCTTATAATCTAATCCAAAACTATGGAAACACTCAAAATAATGCTTTAAGAAGTCTAAAATCAAGTTCATGTTAACTAAATAAGAATTCCCACAAATCCCAACCGAATAAAAAATAGAAAAAATTATCAAAACTGAAATAATTAAATAGACAATAAGCCAAAAAATAACACAAATATAGTGTTAATAGCACAACAATAAAGCCTTATAGCCCAAATAAAGCTTTAGAAGAAAGTTGAAGTCGAATGGTTGTAATCTATAATCCTTTTTGACATAGGTGGCAACCCATAATAAGGTACTATGGACTCAAAAATCTCGCAAGTCTCAACTTTCATTAAAATCTAGATTTATTTGTTTTTCTTTTTACATCTAGTTGCCAAGTTAATTCTTTCAATATGTTTTGATATGCTTCAAAAAAAAAAAAAAAAAAAATAGTTTAGGATGCAGTAAATGAGACTAATTACTTCCACTAATATCAAAAGAAAATTAAAAAAAAGTGATGTACGTGAAGTTGTAAAGATTTTTTGTAGGCATGGTTTCCTCTATGAGAGGTGGTAGTTTCTTTCTTCCCAAACCCATTTTTCATGTTACACTCATTTTCATGAGTAAGAAGACGAGAATCACCTTTCTCTCATTAGAGTTTTTTTCCCTTTTTACCATTTTTGCTAGTTTTGATGATATAGAAGCCTAGATATGGCTTCTTTTGCGAGAATAGGTTTGATCTCCCCTCTCACCATCATTTTTATTTGATTTAGAGAGATTATACTCATTTTCATGTAGGAGAGAGAGAAACTCCCTATCCTCGTAGGAGTTTTCTTTATTTTGTCTTGTCATTTTTTTAGCTTCTAGTCATTATACTGCTTTGTGCGTCAAAATGGGTTTCTCTCTTTATTCACTACTCCTTTACTCTTTCCTAGTTTAGACTTGTCTTTATTATCATCATAGTCACATGATTAGTATAAGAACATGCATTTGAGTTCGGACCATTTTTATTTTAGGTTGTGTGATGCGTGCTTTGATGATTCATATGCCATTTGGTTAGCATCCAGACTTTTAGGATGCATTATGTGTGTGCCTCACATTAGATATAGCATCTAGGATCATGGATTGTTTTCTAACCCTTTATGTTCTTGGCATGGTGTGGAGGAGTACTAGGTGAGCTTCTTTCATCTTTACATCCTACTTGTGATTGCTTCTTATTATGTCCAACATGCTACCATGAGTATGTGCTTACTTGCTATATCTCCGTGATTGCTCATTATGTGGAAGTTTCGTTGCCTAAGTTGGAATAGTTTCAATCTCCTCACATGGCAGATTTCTCGATTTTTCATAAGACTTTCTTTTTAAACTCTTTTCAAAATAGCGAGAGATTACCAAAGCAGGTGATTTGATCTATATTTGTTTACTCCACCTAGTAAAGATAACAATAATAAATGGGTTATATAATCATACCATGTTAATAATTCTCATATCATAGACTGGTAGAGGTCGATCTTTGATCGAGTGAGCGAGGGTGTTCAACTCATGACCTTCCCTCTCATACTTAAGTTCCCGAGTTGAGACACTTTGGTTATGATAGATCATGGCCTTTTGGCACAAGTCACGGTGTCGATGTTGTGCCTTTTTGGGTATTAGGTGCATTTCCACCCAATGTTGTACCAACTTGCGTCTGAAAGTCGCCACTTAATTTTAAGGGAAATTAAGAAACCTATACCGATGAAAAATAAGTATAAGACCTTATCCGTCATAACCAAATAATCAAGGTTTAGGAAAAGGAAAAGGTCATTGAATGAAAGCACCCTCTTTTAACCAATCCGAAGATTGACCTCTATTAACTCTCTATTTTGTGATTTTAGTGATTAAATGTTTCACAAACTTCATTATTAACCCTAAAAACCATTACTAAACCTAAAACTGAGTGATTGAATAATGAATATCACTTAATTTAGATCTAATGAATACAATCATATTTTCATTCAAAAATCTTATTTTCCATCAAAAAGTCATTAAATGGCCATAAACAACATCTAACTAAGCAAGACTCATAATAACATCCAAAACATACAAATTTACATGAAAAAGCATATAGACTTGGATTATTGAAAACAATGCACAAAAAGCAAGCATATGCCATGAAAATCAAGGAAACTCGCCGGATTCCACCACTACACGTCCAACTATGCATGATATGGTTAAAATAAAGTATAATAATCCTAAACATGCTATCTACAAACAATATGCATCCTAAACCCGATTTAAGGGATCTAACATATTTAATGCACAAAAAGCAACTAACAAATAAATAAATACAACATGCAGAACATTACAATAAATAAATCGGGCTTGATGCATGTAAATATAAAAACTAACGTAAACATGCTACTATCATGACTTAAATAAAACATGCAAGAAGAAAGTCAAAAAAATAATGCAAAACCAAGAAACTACATGATGACCACGTAAAACTAACACCCTAACATGATTAGATATCGAAAAGAGAGACCAAAAGTTAAATAAACAAAATCAGTGGACTTACCCATTATTTTGCAGAAAAAGCAAGAAAAGGCGAAAAAAAGTGAAGAACGCCTTAGTTTCCTTGCTTGAAACTTCCCTCAGGTTTTGGTTCAAGTTTAATTGCTTTGTTTCAACCTTAGATGCACTTTAGGATTATCAAAAGCTGTTGCTAGGGTTAGAGATTTCGGAGCCAAGGGTTTTGGGTGAAGGGAAGTAGTGTTTCTCTCTTAAAACTCTCAACACTAGCAAAAAGTTGGTCAAAACTTGGTCCTCTCCAAAGAGAGGGAGAAGTGGGGTTATATATAGGCTGAGGGAGAAGGTTTTGGAATGCCTTAGGTCACTCTAGGGTTTCCCATCGCTTTCTCCTTGAACCTCCCAATCAAATCGGAGGTAAAATTCACATAGCACTACTGATAGGACGTGCGGCTGCACATCTTGTTTGCGCAACATGTGCGGCCACGTGAACCTTGTGCAACTGCGCAGCCTACTTGTGTAAAATGTGTGGCCGTGTGATACTTGTATGACCAGGCATATAGCCTAGCCTCCAAACACAAGCGCACGTGTCCTTTATGCATGCCAACCATACATACATGTACAAGTACATGGTTCCAGGCTTTTGGACCCTCCTTTCTCCAAAGTAGGTCTGTTTGATTTCCAATTGACGTTTTTGTGTGACATAAGTCAAGATTTTGAAAAATATCTAGCAATTCAAACTCAACTAGACCTCTACCTCCTTGGTGGGGACCAAAAAGTTAACTTTGGATAAAAACAAGTTCAAGGGCAAAATGGTCATTTTCACAAAAATGAGTTTTGGCCAAAACGGTGTTACATAACAGCTTTTGCCAACCTTAAGCATCTCTACGGAAGAAAAAAAAAATGCCATTTGATCATCAGAAAGCTTATAGGCATCTGAAGTCTTACATTCATCAAGATTGGGGTGTCTACAGACCGGTTTCTTAGTTTTCCCCAGAAGATTAGGTGGCAGCTCTTAGTCTGGTGATATAGTCCATTTTTGGCATTTCTTGTGATTAGTAGATTCTCTAAGAAATTGCCAAATATGGATTCTTATTCTGTTCCACATTGCACTTGGGGAATCAGACCAAAGGTTTGTACTGTCTAGACCCCCCCCAGTCCGAGAGATCCCACAACGGCCATAGGAAAAGATGGGAATAAAAGTAATTGGAAATATATCTAATTTTCTTTGTCTGTTAGCACTGTGTGTATTACAATGAATTTTTTCTAGCTATAGTAACTATGTGAATTTTCTGTGGTTGTGGTAACTATGTGTATGTGGGAACTGTGTATACTAAAATGATGTTCAAACTGATTTTCTCTGCTTGTGCATGCTATCATTTTGAATTTTCTCTGCATGTGTATATCTAATACACTTCTTCCTATTTGTTTTGCAAGGTTTTTTTTCTCTTTCTTTTGCCATTGTTGACTCTGAGAATAAGGACAATTGGTTTTGGTTCCTTGAACATTTGTGTCGGTTATTGGCGGTGAAGAGGGTGATAAGTTTCATATCAGATTGGCATTGTGGTATTGTGGAAGGAATTGCAAAGTTTTTCCCTAATTATTATCATGTATTTTGTCTTGAACATTTAAAGAGAAATTTGAGGGATAGGTTTTCAAGTGGACACACAAATTTGGTTAGGGTGACGATTTTGTCAGAGTTTTCTGAATGTGCTTATGCTCCAACAAAGACGTTGTTCCATTACAAGTTCAATGAATTAAAACGTAAGGGAGGAGATATCGTAAATGGTTTCTTGAGAAGTTTACCATATGAAAATTGGAGTAATGCATACTGGGGAAATGTATTAAAATGTTGTCGACTCGTTCAATTCATGGATACGAGAAGCTTGAAACTTGCCAATAACAAATTTGGTGGACATGATATGGTTGCAAATCAGAAATATGAGGTTTGATAGGATGTTGTTTTCTAGTAAATCGAATAAAGTTCTTTGTCCTCATATGAATGGTGTGTTTGAGAAGGCTTTCATGGATGGAAGGATGTGGAATGTGAGTTCATCATTCGAGAATGTGTTTGAAGTGCATTGTTTTTCTTCAGTTATGGTTGATCTTGGTTTGCAAACTTGTTTATGTCACAAGTGGGAAACAAATGGGTATCCATGTCAACATGTTGTTGCAACGATTTTTAGGAGTGGAAACAATTTGAATGCATACGTTGAACCATTTTTTTTCATGCTGATATGTATTGTCATGCATACTCGTTTTCAATTGGCTCAGTTCCAACTGTTGAAAAATCTATTTTTACCATTGATGATGCTACAATTTTACCACCATTGAGTAAGAGACCAGCTTGGAGGTCGAAAATGAACATAATTCCTTCTAGTGGAGAGTTAAAAGGGTGATGAAGTGTAGTCGGTGTGGGAGTATTAGTTGGCATAATAAGAGGACATGCAATGAATCTTTAGTTAACAGCTAAGGATATCCATCCGTTTTAATTGTTTACATTACATTTTATTGATTGAGTAATACATTTTTGTTTTAGGTGTGTTGTGGTTGCGTTAAGTTGAGGATGTTAGAGAAATTTATGTTGCATTTTTATGTTGGTTAATAGAGAGAAATTTGTCTGCTTATGAATCCTATTACAAGATAATGTGTACCTTTGTGCATTGTGTTTTGTAATTTTCTTTGAACTTTTTCTGATTTTTTTTTTTTTTTTGGTAATTTCTAGATCAGTACAACACATAGTTTGTGCATTGTGTTTTTTTGTATTGGATGGTGCTTTTTCTAGAGTGTGATTTGATTGAAGTGTCATCAAGTTTCTTCAAAGATAGACATGTTTGATGCATATGAATGTGGCAAAAATTAATTTAAAAATGATAGACCAAATTTAAGAGTTAATAGTGAATAATTTAACGCTTGATTTGGTACCAGATAAAATTACTAATGTAAAAATTAATTTCTAATGCATTGTTTTGGTACACCTAAATCTTGATAATCTTGCAAGAACTAAATTGAGTGGGTACCCCCATCATATGATCAGATATTTTAGTAACTCAACTCCATTTTTTCCATATTGTCATATTGTATCATTTTGGATTAGTAGTCGGCCCGTGCCATGTTAAAATGTAATACAAAAAAAAATTATCCTTTAATTAAAAGTACTAAGTGCATGAACATTAAAATTTCTTTTTTCTCACAAGTTAAATCTCATGAAACAATATCTACTTAAATTAATGTAGTTAATTTCAACGCAATTTCATTTCTTAAATTTCAAAAAATTATACCCTATTTTAATTTTTTTAAAATTTTTCTTACTACATGGACTCTAAAATAATAAATAAAAATATATCTCAAATGGATATTGTATCAACTTAAAATTTTATTATATATATTGTTTGAAAAAAATCTGCATCCATTAGTGCTATAATATTACTAAAAAAAATTAATATTATATTTTACAAAGATTTATTTATAAATCCCATTTAAAAGACTTATAGCACAATAAGTCCATAAAGTTTCTTGTATTTCACCTAGTCTCACATATTTGACTTGTATCCCAGGAGGTCCTTTTTTCTTATTTATAATATTTTTGGGACTATTATAACCTTTGTTCTATTTTTGATAGTACGTATCACACACAATTGTAATCTTCACATTTCTTCTTTCTGTTTTGGCAATTTTGATGATCATCAATTCTAAAAAAATTAGTGGGATACGTTTCTTATATGTATTGGTAGGGTTTCGAAACTTTGTTTTACACGTTGGTGGTGAGAGAATATTGTGTTCTTTCGAAGCTCTATGTTCTCCATTATTACAGTTTGAAACTCTGTGTATTCCATTGTTGCAGTTCGCAGCTCTGTTTTCTTCTAGTTAGAGATCGAAGAGACGGTTTTTTATATGCATTATATATTCAAAATTGTTGGACAAAGGTTAACACCATTTTTGTTTTGTAATTGCAAGCAAGTACGTGGTTGGTAGGAATTCATGTTCAGTAATGTTTGGTAGGGAGGTATGTTCAGAATTGTTCAATAATTGATTAAAGTTGGATTTGACATTTTGTTTTGAGATGGATTGATATGATATCAGTATGTGTATATGCTTATTGATTTGGTATTTTAGTGAATATGAACGTTCTATAACACCCCGAAGAAAAACACAATAAAGACTCAATAACTTCCAATTTCATTATCTTGTTTCCATATTAACTCCCACCGTTTAATGTATGTGGAAAATAAAGCCTCAACATTTACACCATCACCAAATCTCCTACATTTACATTCATTAAGCTCAAGAGATTTACAAAAAATATCCCACATGCGATTATACATTTAACATTCTTGAAATATAAATCTATAGCATGTGGCACAATATGTCAAGTACAAAATAATGCTCTAAAGGGCTACAATTTCCAAGGCTTATGTCCGGTTACACAAAATAATGGTTTTCAAACCAATACATGTAAAGCCCTTGGCTTATCAAAATAATTATAACAAAAGGGAAAGAGCTTGTACTCTCAAAATACATTCCACGCCTTTAACTTGGCGGTATCACCACATCCTTTCCTGCACAAAATCCCATACGGTGAGCACAAAGCCCAGCAGAAAAAATCTTAATAAAGTATATACATTTTATACAGTCTCCTGAGATGAATGCATATGCCATGTCTTACTCAAAAACATATATCTCTATCTTTTGAAACTTTTGTGCACAATGTAATTTGAAGATATAACAATTCAATAACTTCAATGTAGTTCAAGGGGTGGTAAATACGACTCAGGAAATCCCTAGGTTGGTGTCTGTAAGAAGGCATAACAAGCACTACCAATCCCCACTTTACCGGTTGCTATCTGGAAGGCACGTGGTACCTCTTCCGTCGTGTTTTCGCTCTTTCACCATGGACACTCAGGCCAACTTAATCAATACCAACTACACTGCCTATCCGGACTTACCACCATATTTACCCCAAAACAAATCAAAATGATCATGTTTCACAAAACAATTTCTTTCTCAAGGCAATAACTTTCCTATGCAAGGTTCAAAATCAATTATAACAATGATTAAATGGAATGGAAATGCAAAATATAACAATGCATCAATATAGTTCCATTTTTCAATCCAACAATACAATTCTCCATTGTGACCAAATTCCCACATCTTTTATCAATATAACATCATAATATAATTCCATGAGATAATATAACAATATGAATATTCATGTATTCTCCACATGTTAAACATCATTTTCTAAACTTGGTTTTCCAAGACAAACCAACAATAAGTTTTGAAATCAATAATTGTCATTTCCTCCACGAAATTCCTCATTTGATACAATTATAGAAATTTCTCCACCATTCTTCACATAACAATTTGCCAAGCTGAATTTTCACAATACCTCAACTTTTTCCCAAAATCCCCAAATTCTAGGGTTTCACCAAAACTTGGTTTTTGTTCCATTTTTTGAAAAGATTTTTCCAAACAACACCCACACTTTAGAACATCGCTTATATTCTCAAAAGCTTTGGGAAAAATAGAGAAAATCCACTCATATAATCAACCAGGGTTCAACAACCCCAAATCATGATCAAAACATATATGAAATACTCCAAATAAGCATAGACTTGCAAAAACACATATATCAAACATTATCCCTACCTCAAGCTTGGAAGAGGAAGGAGATGAAAAATCTAAAACTCAATGAAGATGAAAATGCGATCCAATCAATGTAGACGTAGCCGTTGTCGCCCTCTTCGATTTGGTGTAAAAAGCCTCCTCAAATTCTTGAAGATTAGAGCTACATCTTAGAGAGTAGTTTGGATTTGGGTGTGTTTGTAGAGAGAAGGAAGAGAAAAGATTAGTTTAAAGAGAAAAGGATGGAAAAGTGTGTAACACACTTTTGGCATCAGTTTTAAGGAAAAGAACACGAAATTTGAGATAGGCGCACTGAAATTTGCACGAACGGTTTGAATTCCCTATGAGCGAAATTCCAATCGGCACGAGCGGATTTTGATGCCTCTGTGAGCAGTTTGCTCCAGAGAAGAACCCAGAAAATTTCCCAAAATTCACTCAAGCGGTTTACAGAATTCGCACGAGCGGTTGCCAAATCCGCATGAGCCCAGAAACTCAGAAATTGATTTTTGTACTCCGGAACCAGTTCCAATGCCCAAAATCCAGAATTTTTAACTCGGGAAAGTCAAGAGAGGTTAAGTAAGAGTAGAAAAGAAATCTCAACGACCCAATACGATAAACAAAATGCCAAAAGTAATGCACACAACCTTACTACTCAATAAAAGTCAAGTCAAACATCCAAGATATCACATCTCTCAATAAGAGTCAAGTCAAACATTTGAGAAATTTTGCCCCCGAAATTTGGTCACACCGCTCACCAACCACCTCCAAAGAACATAGACAATACAAGAACAAAAGGCTTCTAGTGGTAACAACCACACTAATGACAATAACAAATCCACAATAACAACAAATCAATTATAGCATGGAGATCTCAATCTCAACAACGTCTCACTACCATCATCAAAATTTTCCATGGGCCAAGGCCACAATACCAATAGCCACAAATGCGATAATCATAAGCATAAGTTCAACAATAATTGTAACCATATAATAGTTCTCATGCTTAAAAAGAAAATGATAATCACAACAACAAGTGGTTTACAATTCCAACAATTTATTCTCAAACACAAGAGAAAATTACAATCTAGAACTAACTAAACATTCTCAAATAAATTCAGATACTTGGAGCGGACTTCTACCTCCCATTCCCAAGTTGCTTCCTCAACCCCATGGTGCCTTCACAACACCTTCACTAACGGTATAGTCTTGCCCCTCAACACTTGTTCTCAGACATCTAAAATTTGAACCGGTCGCTCTTTATATAAGGCATCCTCATCTACCTCCAAGTTAACCTAATCAAGTACATGTGAAGGGTTGGGTTTGTACTTCCAAAGCATAGATATATGGAACACATTGTGAACCCCAGAAAGCTATGGCGGTAAGGCCAAACGGTAAGCCACTTCCCCAATCCGATCTAAAATCTCAAAAGGTCTAATAAACCTTGGAGACAATTTTCCACTCTTACCAAATCTTATCAAACCCCGTCTCGGCAAGATCTTAAGAAACACATAGTCACTAACCTCAAAAGATAGAGGTCGCTTTCTCTTATCGGTATAACTCTTCTGTTGGCTTTGAGCTATAGCGAACCTCTTTTGAATGAGAGAAACTTTCTTGATCGTTCTCTAACAATCTTCGGGCCCAACATCAGTGCATCACCCACCTCGGCCCAACAAATTGGTGATCTACAGGGTTGGCCATACAATGCCTCAAATGGTGCCATCCCAATACTAGCTTGATAACTATTGTTATAGGCGAACTCAATCAACGATATGTGTCTCTCCCAAGACCCCTTGAAATCAAGGACACAAGCTCTAAGCATGTCCTAAAAAATCTGAATAGTACACTCTGACTGCCCATCGATCTGAGGATGATAAGCGTTGCTAAGGGTCAACTTAGTTCTCAATGCCTCTTAAAGGCTTTGCCACACCTGAGCAGTGAAACAAGGATCTCTATCTTAAACAATGGTTATAGGGATCCCATGAAGTTAAACTATCTCTCTAATGTACAACTCTGCTAAGTAATGAACTGAGTTACCAATGCACATCAGAATGAAGTGCATAAACTTAGTCAACCTATCAACAGTCAACTAAACGGCATCATTGCCTTGTTGTGTTCTAGGAAGCCTAACTACAAAATCCACGGTAAAATGCTCATATTTTCACTCGGTAACAGGTAAAGGTTGTAACAAACTAGCTGGCTTTTGGTGCTCGGCCTTCACGTGTTGGCAAGTAAGGCATTTTGAAAAAATAAGGCAACGTCTCGTTTCATACCTCTCCACCAAAACTGACGACTAAGATCATAATACATTTTTGTGCTTCCTAGATGTACTGCAAGGCGTAAGTGATGAAATTCTGGGAGTACCTTATCTCTACAAGATTTCGGTACAAACAAATGGTCTAGATACCTCACACTCAAATCTGAGTGGATATTCAAACTCTTCTCTTCCTTCCCGTTAGAGATCCTATCACAGATTGTCTCCACCTCATGGTCACCTTATTGTGCCTCTATGACTTTGCTTATCAAGGTAGGTTGAACAATTAAAGTAAATAAGGTAGCACCCTTGCTAGACTTGCCCAACTGTAAATCAAACTCACGGATATCACCAAGCATATCCCATTCCCGAATGGCCACACTTGCCACACTGCCCATAAATTTTTGACTCAAGGCATCGGCCACTACGTTGGCCTTTTTTGGATGATAATGCAACTCAATGTCAGAATATTCCATAAATTCCATCCAGCTCCGTTGGCGTAAATTCAAATCTTTTTGGGAAAACAAGTATTTTAGACTCTTATGATCGGATAAAACATCAAACTTTTCACCATACAAATAATGCCTCCAAATCTTCAAGGAAAAAATTACCGCTGCTAACTCTAAATCATAGGTGGGGTAGTTCTTCTCATGAGTTTTCAATTGTCGCGAACCATAGGCCACAACCTTCCCTTCTTGCATCAATACACAACCAAGTCCATCCCAAGACGCATCACAATAAACGGTATAACCCAAGCCCTTTTTCAGAATTATCAAAATCAGTGCGGTGGTCAAACTAGTTTAAGTTCTTGGAATGACTTCTCACAAGTCTCATTCTATACAAATTTGACACCCTTCCTTGTCAACCTAGTCAATGGTGTGGCTAGTCTAGAGAAGTCCCTTACGAAATGATGATAATACCCGGCCAACCCTAGGGAACTCCGGATTTCAAAAACATTTTTAGGTTGCTCCCAATCTTGCACAACATCTATCTTAGAAGAATCCATAGTTACTCCTTCTGTCAACACAACATGCCCCAAAAATTTCACTTCAGTCAGCCAAAACTCACATTTCTCAAATTTAGCATACAATTGGTGCACCCTAAGCAAGTCAAGCACTATCCGTAAGTGTTTCTCGTGTTCCTCATTGAAGATTGAATACATCAAGATATCATCCACAAAGATGACCACGAAACAGTCTAAGAAATCTTTGAAGACTCGATTCATCAAGTCCATAAAGGAAGTAGGAGCATTGGTTAAACCGAAAGGCATTACTAGGAATTCATAGTGGCCGTAATGCGTGAAAAAAACCATTTTCTAGATATCTTCCTCCCTAACTCTCAACTGATGGTACCCTGATCTCAAGTCTATCTTCAAAAAGCAATAAGACCCTCTAAGTTGGTCAAATAAGTCATCTATTCCGAGTAGTGAATACTTGTTCTTAATAGTAACTCGATTCAATTTGCGGTAATCAATACACAACCATAATGACCCATCCTTCTTCTTTGCAAAGAGAGTCGGCGCTCTCCAAGGTGATGTACCAGGGCGAATGAAACCCTTGTCTAAAAGTTCTTGGAGTTAAATCTTCAACTCATGTAATTCTACAGGTGTGAATCTATGTGGTGCCATGGAAATCGGTGTCGTGCCAAGCACTAACTCAATGGAGAACTCAATCTCCCGGTGGGGTGACAAACTAGTAAGATCCTCGAGAAAGACATCGGGGTATTCATAACCTACCCTCGGCAATTCAACTCAGACCCCATCACTCTCATTACCAAGAGAGTTACAAGAAGACAACTAAGCTCACCCCTGCCATGAGGGTCATAAACTGGAGATAAGACCCTATCAGTTCAGTCCCCCAAAAAATAAAAACAGTCACCATTCGAGGTGCACACCATAACCCTCTGACAGTAACAATCAATAATAACACGATATGAAGACAACCAGTCCATGCCTAAAATGACATCAAAACCTGACATGTCTAACAACACAAATGCAAAAGGAAGTTGGCGCCCGGCAACCTCTATCTCACAATCATGACATCCTCGGTCCAAGTCAATTTTACCCCCAACTGGTGACTCTACCCTTAACGAAGATGCTATCAGAGCCACCTCTAACCCCAATGCAAAAGCAAAAGCATAAGATATAAATAAATGCGACGTACCCATATCAATCAACACATTAGCCAAAGAATTGAACACAACAAAAATACCTCTCACAACAAAGGATCCTAGCAACTGCTCTAGCACTGTAATAGCATACACGTGCCCCTTTAGCTTCTGATCAACCTGCTCATCTCTCGAAGCATAAGCCTACAGTACTAACTGAGCCGAGGCGGCTTCCTGATTAGCTCATGGGGTTTAAATTGAACGAGTCTACTGATGGCACTGAGTCTGCCTCGAACCTAAAGCGCTAGATACGCCTCCCAACTGCGAGCAAGCTCTCCTCAAATGACCTGACTAACCGTACTGAAAGCAAGTAGGTCCTTGTTCCCTACTCTAGGATTGATTTTGAGATCGGTTAGGTAGTGGTGGTGTTAACATCTGTTGCCCTCTACCCTTTTGTGGGCAGCCACTGGCCTTGTGACCTAGTTGGCCACACTTGAAACAAGCAAAGCTGCCTTGAGAATTCCTCCCCAGGCCAACACTCGACAATGGAAATATAGATCTAGTTTGCTGTGATTGGGGTTGGGATGAAGAGGTGCCCCTATGTTTCTTACTAAGTCTGAAATCCTCCTATGACTCTTAACCCCTAGACCTCGAACCCTAAAGTCTCTCCTCATTGACTTGCACTGTAATCTCTACATGTGCCGCCGCCTCCAGAACATGGTCATAGTTCCAGATCATGTTCCCGGCAACCTTGAACAAGACCTTCGTTCTCAATCTTTTCTCGAATTTTGTAGTGGTCATAGTTCATATCAGGGTATCCCAACAAAACTTATACACAAGGAGTTATCATCTTAAAGTTACATATTCGTAGCAAACATCGTAACAAAATTAACCAAAGGTTTAACATTCACACGATAAAAGCTCCATTTTGGAGGCTTAACAGTACAGATCCACAAAAGCGACTTTGAGGCTGGCCTTGGGTTGGCCTCCAGGTTGATCACCTACATACATATAAAATACAGAGTGAGCAAAGCTCAATGAATAATAGTAAAGTAAAGAGGTTTATGAATGAACATGTGCATTAAGAAAACATTCAAATGTATCTTTCATTATAATGTTCATAATCACATTATGAAACGGCCTCAGGTCCAACATAACTTGGAACGACCTTGGGCCCAACATAACAACCTTAGACCCAACATATTAACAGAACAGCCTCAAGCCCAATATATTAACAGAAAGACCTCAAGCCCATCATATAAACACTTGGGCCCAACATAGTCACAGCTGTACAGAACGACCTCAAGTCCAAGCAAATCATATCAAAACAGAACAGCCTCGGGCTCATATTTCATATGTCATTTACATTTCATGAAGCTCATTCACATTTCAAACAAAAAACAAATAGCATAAAGCATATCCTTTCAGAAAGAAAATTAATACTTTAAAACATATCTTTACAATACTATTAGTCACAATGATATTGGTCATGCAGTGGTCCTTCTGGCAAGTGACTTGCACAACATAATGCATATGCGAATTCGATAAACAATTCATTCATTTCTTAGCCTTTTCCTTTATTTAATCATTTTCTATTTATCTTTAGACATTTCGGAGGGTCTAAACATGCTCATAAACAAGTCCAAAGAGTCAAAAAGGTTAACAGAAATTGACAGATTTTCTCCGTGTTTTCTGCACATACGAAAGCCCCTCACTGCACATGCAATAAAAGCAGAATCTCGGCTCTGTTTTGTTCTAGGTTCCGGACGTGCGGCTGTGAACTCCGCACGTGTGGTTCTAGGTTTTCCTCAGCAGTCCAAAAATTGATCAAATTCCAAGTTTCCAAACTCATTTTCAAGGCTCAATTCATGTAAAACCACTTCAAAAACATGATATATGTACCTAATTAAAAGAGATTTCAAACTCAATTGGATGAAGACTTGCTTAAGTTCCCAATTCAAAACCCTAACTTCTATGTTTTCATGAATTTCTTCATGTTCATCAAAGTTCACTTAAAGCTTCAGTTTGTAAGTAACTCTTTGAGTTCAAATCCTACAAAAGCTAAAGATTAGGGCTCAAGTTCTCACAAGTAACCTCAAGACAAACAAATATGAAGATATTCAGTCTTAAATCAAACAAATCCAAGGGATCCAAGTTCAATTCCATGAATATAGTTCAATTAAACTCTTAATTCAAAACCCTAACTCTTTTGGGTGTTAAATCTCCATTTCAAGTCTTGATTTTAAATAAGTGAAGAGGTATTCCAAGAGTTTGAGTTGATTGAGCTAATTCCTTGAATTTCCCCTATCAAATTCCCAAGCTTTCAAGCCTCTAGTTGGTCTTCTCCCTTTCTCCTCTTGTTCTCTCTCTCTCTCTAGAACCTCCCAACTAGATATTTTTGAGTCTAAGTCTAAGTTCTCTAAGGCTCTCATATAAATCTATTTTAGTTTAAGTTAAAAGTGTAGGTTAAATAGTTCTAACTTAACTTCCTAGCTTAATTAAATGCAATTAATTCATTCCGAATCAAATTTTTACAAAACTTCATATTAGGCTCTATAAATCATGTTGATCACAAGTATTTAATCAATTTTGGTTTCTGTAGTCTCTAAGACCTTCAATTTTTAACTCAAAGTTTTAATTTCAACAAATTTTCCAACAATCAACAGATAGAAATTCAAAATCATATCAGTCACACAATTAAACATGCAATTTCACACCAAACATATAATCACATAGATAATTAGAGAATGAAAGCATAATATGGAGTCGGGTTATCACAGTCTTCCCACCTTTAGGAAGTTTGGTCCTTCAAACTTGTGTTACCTCAAGTTGAAAATAACTCTGGATATCGTTGTCTCATTTTTTCTTCTAGTTCCTAAATGGCTTCCTTCCCGTAGTGTTCTTTCCATTCAACTTTCACCATTGGGATTATCTTGTTTTGTAACTACTTCACTTGTTGATCCAAAATCTGAATGGGTTTTTCTTCATAGACCATATCATCATCTAAAGCAATCTAATGGTAGTCTATAACATGAGAAGGATGTCAGAGGTAACCTCATAACATTGATACATGAAACACATTATGTATTTGTTCCATATCCAGTGGTAAGGCAACACGATAAGCAATTGGACCCAATCTTTCCAAAATTTGAAACGGACCTATGTATTGGGGTGCCAATTTCCCTTTTCTTCCAAATCTTGTTCGCCATTTCATCAAGGTGACCTTGATAAAAACATAATCATCAACCTCAAATTCTAAATCCCTCATTCTTTGATCTACGTAACTCTTTCGCCGGCTTTGGGTGGTTTTCGATCTTTGTTGAATGGTCTTGATTTTCTTGGTAGTTACTTGTAGAATTTCAGGCCCAAACAATGCTCTATCACCAATTTCGATCCAACAAATTGGGGATCAACATTTTATCCCATATAAAGTTTCATATGGCGCCATCCCTATACTCGAATGGAAACTATTTTTGTATGAAAGTTAACCAAAACACACATCCGAAGCATGTCCTCCAACATTTGTATTGTTCTTTCTGACTGACCATCGATTTGTGGGTAGAACGCCATATTGAACCTCAACTCTATCCTCAGTGCATCCTGTAAACTTTGTCAAAATCTTGATACAAATTTAGGATCTCTAAGTGTTTGAGGAATTATTCTCAAATGAGTCGCATGTGCTTCCATACTTTTTGAATAAATGAGTATATCATCAATGAACACAACTACAAATTCATCCAAGTACGGTTTAAAAATGAGGTTCATTAGATCCATGAAGGCCGTCGGTGCATTAGTAACTCCGAATGGCATAAATAAAAATTTGTAATGGTCATACCTGGTTTGAAAAGCAATCTTCTCAATGTTCTTGGCTCTTACTTTCAATTGATGATACCCGGATCTCAAATCTATTTTGGAAAATACTTGTGCTCCCTGCAACTGATCAAATAAATCATCAATCTTGGGCAAACGGTACTTATTCTTTACAGTTACTTTATTAAGCTCTTGATAGTCGATACACAATTGGATTGTCCCGTCCTTTTTCTTTACAAAAAGAATTGGTGCGCCCCAAGGCAAAGTGCTTAGTGGGATAAAACCTTTATCAAGCAATTATTGCAACTATACTTTCAATTCCTTCATTTCTATCGTTGACATTCTGTAAGGAGCCTTCGAAATTGGCTAAGTTCCCAGCACAACATCAATTACAAACTTAATTTCATGATCCACCAAATTCCCTAGCAACTCTTCTGGGAAAACATCAAAAAACTCATGGACAATAGGAATATTATCAACACACGTTTGCTGGTTGTGCATTCAAAATACTACACAAATAGCCCTGGCAACCCTTCTGTAATAATTTACATGCTTTCATGGTTGATATCTAATAAGGTGGAGGAATTACCTCATGCCCTGCAAAAGTAAATTCATATTGTCCCAGAGGTTGGAAGACAACTTACTTAGACATACAGTCAATGGTCACATGATATTTCCTTAACTAATCCATCCCCAAAATTATATCAATATGATCCATATCAAGAGGTATCAAATTAGCATATAATTGAACATCCCCAATTAAAATCTCACATGCAGGATAAATATAAGCACATAACATAGAGTCCCCATATGGTGAAGACACACACAACACATAATTCAATGGTTCCATAGATCTATTCAAATTAGGAGAAAATGTTTTCGAAACAAAAGAATGAGTGGAACCCGAATCAAGTAACAGATGAGCAGGTTAGCCATTGATAGAGAGTGTATCTGAGACCACAACCTTTGTATTCTGAACATCACCAGGAATAAGGGCAAAGACTCTCCCCTGTTTGACATTATCTCGTGTACTGCTAGGCGTTGCTGTAGTCTTTGTTATTGGAGCTGGAGTTGAACTGGCTGAACTTGTAGTTGCTCTATTCAAATTTTGTCGCTCTTTTGGGGGACAATCCCTCACTATGTGGCCCATCTTTCCACACTTAAAGCATGCTCCAGTTGTTCGATAACAAACTTCGCTGTGTTTCTTCCCACACTCTGGGCAAGTTGGTGTTGAGTCACGAGTAGAATTTGAACTGCTGGAGGAGGTTCCCAAATTCAGTTTCTTGTTTTGTGAAAATGCTGATCCTTTTTGCACATTAGTACCTTGCCTTTTCCTTTTCCACTCTGAGATTCGGTTTTGAGCTACTATATTAGCTTCAGACAATAACGCCTTATCCAATACATCAATATATTTTGGCCACTTTAAAACATTGATCCACTCCAAAATGGCATTCCTGAGTCCTTCCTTGAATTTCCTTGCTTTCTTGTAGTCTGTATCCACCATGTGCGGTGCAAAACAGACTAGTTCTATACATTGCACTTCATACTCTGCTACAGTTTTGTTTCCCTGCTTCAAGTTCTCAAACTCGGTGACCTTCTTGTCCCTGATGCACTGTGGAAAATATTTGTCATAAAAGAATTCTAAAAATTGAGTCCAGTTCAGTCCTCGATGTTCATCCCATATAAGTATCCACCATCTTCGTGCTTCGTCTTCCAATGTAAAGGCGGCAAATAGCACTTTTTGTGCTACAGTGCGAACTATTTCTCTTTCCCCAACATCCAAGCTTCGATCTTAAGTGGGTCCACACCTCCATGAAATAAAGGCGGTTTCATCTTTCTAAACTCTTTTGTAAGTGTGATTGTTCAATCTTTTGCTTGGTTGTCTTGTACCACTGTTGGATCAAGCATAAGTGGCAGTTGTGGTGGTTATTGTTGCTGTTGTTGTTGTTGGTGGTATCTCATAGCCTCTGCCATTTCCATTATCATTCTTTCTAGTCGATCAAACCATGTGGAGGCAGCCTCCTCCAATTCATCTGCCCTCGTTCTCACCATAATCTATAGAACAATAGATTATAATACACACATAACGTATGCACAAGTACATATTGATAAAATTTATCTTTGTTTCATACTTCATATCATTTTTTATATCATGTTTCATGTCATATTTATATCATATACAAGTAGCATGAATGCAACCTAAATCCTTTCTGACTCCTTGTAACTCAAATGGACCTGTGTGTGAGGTATTAACTCGTGCTCTAATACCAAACTATCACGACCCAAACTCGCCCCTAAAAGTTTGGATCATAACCAGCCATTAATCTCTTGATTACCTACAGCCTCAGACAGATTACATAGAGTTTACAATAATGGGCCTAAGCGGAAGCAAATAATATAGCATAATGTCTATTAAGCAATGCTTACATGTCCAAGTTAATATAATCACACACAAGTATACATATCAAGGTATCTCAACAAAACTTATACACAAGGAGTTATCATCTTAAAGTTACATCTTCGTAGCAAGCATTGTAACAAAATTAACAAAAGATTTAACATTCCAAGGGAATTCTCAAAAGGTAAAAGCTCCATTTTGGAGGCTTAACATTGCAAATCCACAAAAGCAACTCCTGAGGCTGACCTAAGGTTGGTCTCCAGGTTGGTCTCCTACATACATATAAAATACGGAGTGAGCAAAGCTCAATGAATAATAGTAAAGTAAAGAGGTTTAATGAATGAGCATGTGCCTTCAGAAAACATTCAAATGTATCTTTCATTACAATGTTCATAATCACATTATGGAATGACCTTAGCCCCAACATAACTCGGAACGGCCTTGGGCCCAACATAACACAGAACGACCTTAGGCCCAACATATTAACAGAACCTCAGGCCTAACATATTAACAGAACGGCCTTAGGCCCATCATATAAATAGAACGGCCTTGGGCCCAACATAGTCACAACTGTTCAGAACAACCTCAGGTCCTACCAAAGCATATCAAAACAGAACGGCCTCGGGCCCACATTTCATGAAACTCATTCATTTCAAACAAAATTCAAATTGTAGAAAACATATCCTTTAAGAAAGAAAATAAATACTTTAAAACATATCTTTAGAATACTATTACTCACAGTGATACTAGTCGTGTGGTGGTCCTTCTGGCAGGTGATCTACACAACATAACACATATACGAATTCGGTAAACAATTCATTCATTTCTTAGATTTTTTCTTTATTTAATCATTTTACAATTCATTCATTTTTTGTTTATCTTTAGACGTTTCGGAGGGTCTAAACATGCTCATAAACAGGTTTAGAGGGTCGAAGAGGTTAACAGAAATTGATAGATTTTCTTCTTTGTTTTCTGCACGTGCGGAAGCCCCTCACCGCACATGCGGAAGCCCCTCACTGCATGTGCGGAAGGTGCTGCACGTGCAGCCCATACATACAATAAAAGAAGAATGCTCAGCTCTGTTTTGTTTTGGGTTTCGTACGTGTGGCTGTGAGCTCCGCACGTGTGGTTCTAGGTTTTCCTCAGCAGTCCAAAAATTGATCAAATTCCAAGTTTCCAAACTCATTTTCAAGGATCAATTCATGTAAAACCACTTCAAAAACATGATATATGTACCTAATTAAAAGAGATTTCAAACTCAATTGGATGAAGACTTGCTTAAGTTCCCAATTTAAAAAACCCTAGCTTCCATGTTTTCATGAATTTCTTCATGTTCATCAAAGTACACTTGAGTTCAAATCCTAAAAAAGCTAAAGATTAGGGCTCAAGTTCTCCCAAGTAACCTCAAGACAAACAAATATGAAGATATTCAGTCTTAAATCAAACAAATCCAAAGGATCCAAGTTCAATTCCAGGAATATAGTTCAATTATGCTCTTAATTCAAAACCCTAACTCTTTTAGGTGTGAAATCTCCATTTTAGGTCTTCATTTTAAACAAGTGAAGAGGTATTCCAAGAGTTTGAGTTGATTTATACATACCTTGAGCTAATTCGTTGAATTTCCCCTTCAAATTCCCAAGCTTTCATACCTCTAGTTAATCTTCTCCCTTTCTCCTCTTATTTCTCCTCTTGTTCTCTCTCTCTCTCTCTAGAACCTCCCAACAAGATATTTTTGAGTCTAAGTCTAAGTTCTCTAGGGTTCTCATATAAATCTATTTTAGTTTAAGTTAAAAGTATAGGTTAATGAGTTCTAACTTAATTTCGTAGCTTAATTAAATGCAATTAATTCATTCCGAATCAAATTTTTACAAAACTTCATATTAAGCTCTAAAAATCATGTTGATCACAACTTTTCAATCAATTTTGGTTTCTGTCATCTCTAAGACCTTCAATTTTCAACTCAAAGTTCTAATTTCAATAGATTTTCCTACAATCAACAGATAGAAATTCAAAATTATATCATTCACATAATTAAACATGCAATTTCACACCAAACATATAATCACATAGATAATTAAAGAATGAAAGCATAATATGTAGTCAGGTTATCACACCCTAAGTTTACTATCATCAATGTGAAATATCTCAAATGTCTTCACTATTTGCTTAAGCCACTCATCCGCTTTCGTGGGCTCCGGGCCACCGTAAAACTCATCCAACTTGGCCTGCAAAAACTCTCTTGTAAGAAAACTCGCCCTTGACTCCGCGACTTTCTCTCGGGCTTGGCTCTTTGCCTTCAAGATGTTCTTTGACTTTCTCAAAGCCCCTGCCATCTATTAGGCTAGGGCACCCATTGCGGCTTGACCTGCTTGTTTTGGGACTCCCGCTTGCCCCATTTGTTCGGCCACGTTAGCTTGGCCGAACCCTTCTTCTTGTACCGGAACCTTATGGACCCTTCACGCACACCTCGGTGAGTCCTACAGCGCCTCTTGCCTCTACCACCACGTGCCTAACATCTTCTTGACATCCTAAATAAGGATAAGAATAAACAATTTAGCACACAATCTCATATGTGCTTGCAACTTATCTTACACGTCCTATCACAACAATTTTATGCATTTCCATATCACATAAACACTTAGTTTTACTCCACTTAAGCACTTAGTCATGTAAACACATACAGATTACTCCTTTACGATGAAATTTGTCCCACAAAATACCAAGAATTCTTATTAGAATGAGCATTGATCAGGTGCCATTCTAATAAGGCTTCAAGGAATTTAATAGGTACAAACAACATCCAAAAGGTTCAATCCCATACCCATCTAGTCATATAAGTATGTTATCACATAACACCTAAAACATGGAACATCTCCTAATTTAGCAAAATAAATCCGTTGTGGAAAAACGACCACTTCCCGCGAGCCCTAAGTATTCAAACCCAGTAGCTCTGATACTAAGTTGTAACATCCCGAAGAAAAACACAATAAAGACTCAATAACTTCCAATTTCATTATCTTGTTTCCAAATCAGCAACTCCCACCATTTAATGTATATAGAAAATAAACCCTCAACATTTATAACATCACCAAATATCCCACATTTATACTCATTAAACTCAAGAGATTTACAAAAATATCCCATATGCTGTAACAACCCCGATCCCTGATTAACGTTAAGCTATGATTAATTATGTTTAATTGGCAATTAAGAAGAAATCCTGAAATTGATTACATGTGTGCATTGCATTATGGTATTTATATATGTTCAACGTGGGAAAATCTGTTTATGTTTTTCTTTCGATTTACGAATTGAAGGCCCTATTGGCATCCGATTCAGAAATTGACTTGATTTATGCGTTAGGTAGGATTTATGAGATTTTATGGTAGTTTTAATTAAACGTCGAATCGGAACGATTAAATTAGAATAACTAATGTTAATTAGTTTAGCTTAAGGTATTTACAAGTGTGCCATTGAGTGGGCTTTTACAAGATTGTTTCACACCTTATACATGTTTTGACTCTATCATTTTCCATCTTCAACACCAAACGTAAGAGAGAGTGTGAGAAGGGAGAATTGGTTCAAGACTTGAGGAATTGAGCTCAAATTGAGGGAGGTGCTAGGAAATGTTGTTAATTGAAGAAGATTTGTAGAGCCTCAACATCAATTTTTGTAGATTGAAGCCTCTAGGTAAGAGAGTAAACTCTTAATTGAGTAATTGAATTAGAATCTACAAGATCATTGGTGAATTAAGTGAATTCATTTAGGAATTGCACTAGAATTGGAAGGAATTGGGCCATACCATGCATGCATGTACATTTTCTCACAAATTGAGCATGAGTTCAAAGATTTCTTTCATGCATGTGTTCATCTCACTTACATTTTGGGAGTTTATCATGTTTTCCATTAAATTTTCAAGTTTGATCATGTTTTGAAAAGGTTGGATCCAAGAAAAATTCATGCATGTTGTGTTCTTCAAACATTTACAAAGTTAAGTTGAATTTTGTGCAATTGGCAAACTCTTGGGCCATAATTTTGTGAAATGATCCGCAATTCTTCATGTTTTACAAGCTTACTATGTTATCTCAAGTTTTGGGGCCCAAGAGATGTGTTTTGAAGAGTTGAATCCATGTTTTGAAAATTGGAAGCAAATCTGGAAAACCCAGAATTCTGCTTCCTCGCTCGAGCGAAGTATTCCACGCTCGAGCGACCAACCTTATTTCACACTTTCGCTCGAGCGACAAAAAGGTTGGCTGGAGCGTAAATTGCATGCTTCCAGGTGTGTGTGCATCTGGAAGCACGCTTGAGCGACGAGAGTTACGCTCAAGTAAAGGATTGTGTCTCACGCTCGATCAAGCGTCGAGCGACCGTCGAGCGAAGATTTCATGCATCCAGAACTTTTTCACATTTTGCAGACCGCTCGAGCGATGGAGTGTCCGCTCGAGTGACCACTCACTTTCGGCATGCTCGCTCGAGCGAAGGAAGCTACGCTCGAGTGAGACCCCCGTTTTAGCAAAAATTTGGCTAAGTGTTTCAAGTACATTTTTGCATCCTCATTCCATCATAGACATTCCTAGGCCATGATTAAGACTTCATAATGAGATTAAGGGCTAGAAAAACACTAAGAACAAATGAGATAAGTTATGTGCAATCCGAGTGTGCGTTTTATGCATGAATCTGCTATGTTATGTAGGTCATGTGCCTCAAGTTAGCTGAATTGCCCACTTTACCGTTTACCTAGAGCTACCGGTTATCTGTGAGTAATAACTCAATAAAGTTATCTTCAAGTAAATTATTTTCTGCTCACGGATTAAGAACTGTTTTATGAAATGTTATGTTTTATGCTATGAATGATTGTCCAAGTCTAACAAGCAATTATGACATAATGCTATGATTCAAGTATATGCAAGTTCCCGGTCCGGAGGTCCCTTATGGACTGACAAGCCATCTATGCCTAGTTGGAGGTTCCATAGTGGAACTGACAAGTTTACAAGTTCCCAGTCCGGAGGTCCCTTCATGGGACTGACAAGTTATTCTTACTCGGTTGTAGGTTCTTATATAGAACTGAAAAGTATGATTTAAGATATTCTGTGTGTGATCTATCAACGCGGATGGATGTATTATGTAAGACTAAGCATGAACTCTGAATTCTATATATGCTCAGAATGAGAATGTGAATATGAATTCCAATTTCAGCCATGGTTATGGGACATCATTCATCAAAGTCTTTACTCTGTTATAATTCACTAGGCTTTAGTTCACTATTTATATTATGTATGTAGGTGAGCCAACACGTGACCAGACCGGGGGTTGACGGCCTATGTTTCAGTTTTGTCAGCCAACCATTGTGCCTCCTGAGGAGGTTCCGTTGAATTCAAGTTTTATGGTTGCTTTTGTAACCATGTTAAGCTATGTCTATACTATGTTATGTTTGGACAAGACGTCTAGTAATGTGTATCTGAAAGTGATATGTAAAGTTTGTGTTGTTGTTATAAAAAGTTTTAAGTTATCTGTCCCATGTATGTCGGCACAACTCTATGGACTATGTATGTCTTGATTATTTGCTTCTGCAGCCCCTGCTATATGTTATCATGTCAATAGGCCTTTGGTGATCCAAGGATTACTGGCCGGTTACGATGCTAAACCTACAGGGGCGGGTTTGGGACGTGACAGAGTGGTATCAGAGCACGAGTTCTACCACACACACAAGTCCATATGAGCTTAGGATGTCCTAGTAAGAAGTAGGGGCATTCCGTCTGTATGTATGAGTGTGTGTTTAACAAGTGAAAGCATAAACCTGATTATAATCATGTGATATGGAAATAAATAATTTGGATAATGTAAAAAGGACTATTTGCCTATGTTCATAATGTTCTGTTTACCTATAGCAAATGGACAATGCAAGAAGTGATGGAACTGTTGAATCACCTGAGGCTCGAATGAGCCGAATGGAACAAATGCTTGCAGCTTTGACTGAGGCAATGACTCAACAACAACAGAGGCAACAACACTTACCTCCCCCACCAGTCCAGGTGGAGCCAGAAAATAATGACCTCATAAGTTTAACTCATAAGTTTTTGAAGATGAAACCACCGACGTTCGTAGGGGGCATTGAACCACTAAAAGATGAAACATGGTTACTCGAAATGGAGAAGCTATTTGAAGTGTTCCCTTGTTCTGAGGTCCAGAAAGTTCTCCTAGCTACCTATACTCTGAAAGATGAAGCTCGAAGGTGGTGGTTACTAATCCGAAGCGGTAATGGAAATATGACATGGGCACAATTTAATGCAATCTTCTATGATAAATATTTTCCCCAATGTTTCCGAGATCAGAAAGTTTCTGAATTTCAAGAACTTAAGCAAGGCAGGATGTCTGTGGCTAAGTATGAGGCCAAATTTACCGAGTTGGCTCGATTTGCTCCTCATATGGTAGATACTGATTATAAAAAGGCACCGAAATTTGAAGGCGGATTGGACCTGGAAGTGTTCAACCGAGTAGGCGTCTTGAAATTGCCTACTTATGTGGAAGTTTTAGACAGAGCAATAATGGCAGAAGCCACAATAGCAGCAATGAAACAAGCCAAAACACCAGTAACAGAATGGAAAAGTAGAAGGTCTGGATCTAATTTTCAGAAAGGTCGTTCCTTCTTCACGAATAAAAAGCAACATACAGATTCTTCGAGCAACTCCAGCCAAAGTAGTGGGTCTATACCACTTTGTGCAGACTGTGGAAGGAGGCATAAAGGCATGTGTCAACGTGCATCGAGTGCGTGTTTCCGGTGTGGCAAAACCGGTCATATGACTAGAGATTGCCCAATGAGGTTTGACCATGTTAGCCATCCAGAGGCAAGTCCAGCCGGATCCGTTCCTGTAATAAAGGCCAATACTAAAACGAATGTCAGAAGTAATACTGGAAATGAGACACTGAGATAAGGACGAGTGTTTGTGCTCACCCCTGGAGATGTACAGAATGCCGAAACAGTGGTGTCAGGTATAATTCCTATTTGTGCTCAGAATGCCTATGTATTGATTGATTCTAGTTCTACGTATTCTTTTGTTTTACATGCTTTCTCTCAAAAATTAACTAGACCGATAGAATCTGTGACTTGTTTACGATCTGTGTCTACACCATTTGGGAGTTCTGTGATATGTGCTTTTGTATACCCGATATGTGATATTAAAATTGGTGACATGACATTGTATGTTGACTTACTGCCTTTGAACATTGATCATTTTGACTGTATTTTGGGTGTGGATTGGCTGACCAAATATTGTGTGATGATTGATTGTGTGAACAAAACCATTGTGTTCAAACCACCTGGTATGCCTGATTTTACTTTCAATGGGAATGGGGTAGTTCCTCCACCATACTTGATTTCGTTTATGAAAGCTAAGAAATTGTTAAGGAAAGGCTGTCGGGGCTATTTGTGTTGTGCATTGACTGAATCTGTAGATAGCACCGATGTGGAAACCATTCCTGTGGCTTGTGACTTTTCTAATGTGTTTCCTAATGATCTACCTGGGGATTTAATTGATAATGAAATTGAATTTACCATCAATGTAATACCTAGAACACAACCCATCTCCAAGACTCCATATAGGATGTCGACTTCTGAACTGAAAGAATTAAAGGTCCAACTTCAAGAACTCTTAGCCAAGAAATTCATCCGTCCGAGTACCTCGCCTTGGGGTGCTCTGGTATTATTTGTCAAAAAGAAAGTCGGATCTTTGAGACTATGTATTGACTATAGGGAATTAAACAAAGTGACCATTAAGAACAAATATCCATTGCCCTGAATAGATGATTTGTTTGACCAACTCCAAGGAGCCCAAGTGTTCTCTAAAATTGACCTTAGATCCGGATATCATCAGTTAAAGGTCAAGGTAGAAGATGTAAAGAAAAAAGCATTCAGGACTAGATATGGACACTATGAATTTTTGGTAATGCCATTTGGTTTAACAAATACACCAGCAGCCTTTATGGACTTAATGAACAGAGTCTTCAAACAATATCTTGACAAATTTATTGTTGTGTTTATCGAAGACAGGAAAGAGCACGAGAATTATCTGAGAACCACCTTGTAGATTCTGAGAGAAAAGAAATTGTATACAAAATTATCCAAGTGCGAATTCTGGCTTGATAATGTGGCATTCTTGGGACATGTGATTAACAAGCACAGCATCTCTGTTGACCCTCAGAAAATTGAAGCTATTGTGGACTGGCCTAAGCCAACAAATGTGTCAGAAGTTAGAAGTTTTCTGGGACTTGCTGGTTATTACAAAAGATTTGTGAAAGACTTCTCAAAACTTGCAATGTCATTGACACAATTAACACAGAAAAATGTACAGTTTGATTGGAACGATCAGCGTGAATCAGCCTTTCAAGAGTTGAAAACCAGGTTAGTGACTGCACCAATCTTAACTTTACCTAATGGTACTGATGGGTTCCAAATTTACAGTGATGCTTCATATAAAGGGTTGGGGTGTGTGCTAATGCAAAATAGGAAGGTAATTGCTTATGCTTCACGACAACTCCGACCACATGAAAGGAATTACCCGATGCGTGATCTTGAATTGGCAGCAGTGGTGTTTGCTTTAAAAATCTGGCGGCATTATTTATATGGAGCTACATGTGAAGTGTATACTGATCATAAAAGCCTCAAATATTTCTTTACCCAAAAGGAATTGAACATGAGATAGAGGAGGTGGTTGAAGCTAATTAAGGATTATGATTTGCAGATTTTGTATCATCCACGGAAAGCTAATACTGTGGCAAATGCCTTGAGCCGAAAATCTATTGGGAATTTGTCATGTTTGCTCACTAGCCAGGAGGAATTGTTATGTGACCTAGAGAAGAACGAGATTGAGATTGTGATATGCGAACAGGGCGAAATACTAGTTGCCATTTCCGCTCAGCCTGTAATCATTGAAGAAATCAAACAGAAGCAACTTAAAGATAAGTACTTGAAAAAGATTGTGGAAGAATTTGACTCAAAGCCAAGGCCGGGGTTTGTATTTGAGAATAACGTGTTGAAATTCCAAAATAGACTCTGTGCACCAGATTTCTCTAACTTAAGGAAGCGTATTATGACCGAAGCTCACAACACCAAGTTTGCCATGCATCCGGGAAACACAAAGATGTATCATGATTTGAAACAGAATTTTTGGTGGCCCAGAATGAAAAAGTGTATTGCAGGTTTTATGGCTAGATGTTTACACTGCCAACAAGTTAAAGCCGAACATCAACGATCCCCTGGCTTGTTACAGCCCCTTCCAATACCAGAATGGAAATCGGAGCACATTACCATAGATTTCATTGTGGGATTGCCTCTCTCTCCTCGAGGTATGGATTCTATCTAGGTTGTAGTTGATCGTTTAACTAAGTTTGCACATTTTTTACCTGTCAAAACTATTTATAATGCAGATACGTTGGCTAACATGTATGTGAACAAAATTGTGAGATTTCATGGTGTACCAGTATCTATTGTATCTGACAGAGATTCAAAGTTTACATCGAGGTTCTAGCAGAGTTTACAATAGGCTTTGGGGATAGAATTGAGGTTAAGCAGCTCTTATCATCCACAAACAGATGGTCAGACAGAGTGGACCAATCAAACCTTGGAGGACATGCTCAGAATGTGCATGTTAGACTTCCAAGGAAGTTGGGAGACTTATTTACCATTGGCTGAATTTGTGTATAATAACAGTTACCATTCAAGCATTGGAATGGCTCCTTATGAAGCTTTCTATGGAAGAAAATGCCAATCTCCGATATATTGGGCCAAAGTAGACGACAGACCGTTGCTGGGACCGGAACTTGTGCAAGAAACTACTGAAAATGTGAAATTGATTCAGCAAAGGTTGAAAACCGCCCAAAGCCGGCAAAAGAGTTATGCTGATGTTCGAAGAAGGGACAGAGAATATGAAGTAGGGGATCATGTGTTCATAAAAGTGACTGCTATGAAAGGACAAACGCGGTTTGGTGTGAAGGGCAAATTAGCACCAAGGTATGTCGGGCCATATGAAATCCTTGAAAAGATCAATTTAGTAACCTATCGAGTGGCCCTACCTCCGGTTATGGAGCATGTGCACAACGTATTTCATGTGTCAATGCTTCGGGAATATTTAAGAGATCCACTCCATGTCATTGAACCAACACGTGTGCTCCTAAAGGATGATTACACATACGAAGAAAGGCCTATTCAGATTGTGAACCGCCGGATCAAAAGATTGAGGAACAAGGAAATACCACTGATAAAAGTTGATTGGCAGAACCATGGAGGAACTTATGCTAACTGGGAAACCGAAGAAGACATGATGAAGAGATACCCTGAGTTGTTTCCTCTGAATCCGGTATTCTTCTAAGACGAAGGTAACTCGAGTTTGGAGGACCAAACTCTTTAAGAGGGGGGGGGGGGGGGGAGACTGTAACAACCCGGATCCCTGATTAACGTTAAGCTATGATTAATTATGTTTAATTGGCAATTAAGAAGAAATCCTGAAATTGATTACATGTGTGCATTGCATTATGGTATTTATATATGTTCAACGTGGGAAAATCTGTTTATGTTTTTCTTTCGATTTACGAATTGAAGGCCCTATTGGCATTCGATTCAGAAATTGACTTGATTTATGCGTTAGGTAGGATTTATGAGATTTTATGGTAGTTTTAATTAAACGTCGAATCGGAACGATTAAATTAGAATAACTAATGTTAATTAGTTTAGCTTAAGGTATTTACAAGTGTGCCATTGTTTCACACCTTATACATGTTTTGACTCTATCATTTTCCATCTTCAACACCAAACGTGGGAGAGAGTGTGAGAAGGGAGAATTGGTTCAAGACTTGAGGAATTGAGCTCAAATTGAGGGAGGTGCTAGGAAATGTTGTTAATTAAAGAAGATTTGTAGAGCCTCAACGTCAATTTTTGTAGATTGAAGCCTCTAGGTAACAGACTAAACTCTTAATTGAGTAATTGAATTAGAATCTACAAGATCATTGGTGAATTAAGTGAATTCATTTAGGAATTGCACTAGACTTGGAAGGAATTGGGCCATACCATGCATGCATGTACATTTTCTCACAAATTGAGCATGAGTTCAAAGATTTCTTTCATGCATGTGTTCATCTCACTTACATTTTGGGATTTTATCATGTTTTCCATTAAATTTCCAAGTTTGATCATGTTTTGAAAAGGTTGGATCCAGGAAAAATTCATGCATGTTGTGTTCTTCAAACATTTACAAAGTTAAGTTGAATTTTGTGCAATTGGCAAACTCTTGGGCCATAATTTTGTGAAATGATCCTCAATTCTTCATGTTTTACAAGTTTACTATGTTATCTCAAGTTTTGGGGCCCAAGAGATGTGTTTTGAAGAGTTGAATCCATGTTTTGAAAATTGGAAGCAAATCTAGAAAACCCAGAATTCTGCTTCCTCGCTCGAGTGAAGGATTCCACGCTCGAGCAACCAACCTTATTTCACACTTCCGCTAGAGCGACAAAAAGGTTGGCTTGAGCGTAAATTACATGCTCTCAGGTGTTTGTGCGTCTGGAAGCACACTCGAGCGAAGATTTCATGCATCCAGAACTTTTTCACATTTTGCAGACCGCTCGAGCGAAGGAGTGTGTGCTCGAGCGACCACTCACTTTCGGCATGCTCGCTCGAGTGAAGGAAGCTACGCTCGAGCGAGACCCCTGTTTCAGCAAAAATTTGGCTAAGTGTTTCAAGTACATTTTTGCATCCTCATTCCATCATAAACATTCCTAGGCCATGATTAAGACTACATAATGAGGTTAAGGGCTAGAAAAACACTAAGAACAAATGAGATAAGTTATGTGCAATCTGAGTGTGCGTTTCATACATGAATCTACTATGTTATGTAGGTCACGCGCCTCAAGTTAGCTGAATT
Organism: Camellia oleifera; assembly: GCA_022316695.1. NCBI lineage: Eukaryota > Viridiplantae > Streptophyta > Magnoliopsida > Ericales > Theaceae > Camellia > Camellia oleifera. Next base: position 85,119,072 of record CM039312.1, read on the forward strand.
GCCCACTTTACCGTCTACCTGGACCTACCGGTTATCTGTGAGTAATAACTTAGTAAAGTTATGTTCAAGTAAATTATTTTCTGCTCACAGATTAAGAACTATTTTATGAAATGTTATGTTTTATGCTATGAATGATTGTCCAAGTCTAACAAGCAATTATGACATAATGCTATGATTCAAGTATATGCAAGTTCCCGGTCCGGAGGTCCCTTATGGACTGACAAGCCATCTATGCCCGGCTGGAGGTTCCTTAGTGGAACTGACAAGTTTACAAGTTCCCAATCCGGAGGTCCCTTCATGGGACTGACAAGTTATTCTTACCCGGCCGAAGGTTCTTATATAGAACTGAAAAGTATGATTTAAGATATTCTGTGTGTGATCTATCAACGCGGATGGATGTATTATGTAAGACTAAGCATGAACGTTGAATTCTATTTATGCTCAGAATGAGAATGTGAATATGAATTCCAGTTTCAGCCATGGTTATGGGACATCATTCATCAAAGTCTTTACTCTATTATTATTCATTGGGCTTTAGCTCACTATTTATATTATGTATGTAGGTGAGCCAGCACATGACCAGGCCGGGAGTTGATGGCCTATGTTTCAGTTTTGTCAGCCAACCATTGTGCCTCCTGAGCAGGTTCCGTTGAAGTCAAGTTTTATGGTTGTTTTTGTAACCATGTTAAGCTATGTCTATACTATGTTATGTTTGGACAAGACGTCTAGTAATGTGTATCTGAAAGTGATATGTAAAGTTTGTATCGATGTTATAAAAAGTTTTAAGTTATCTATCCCATGTATGTCGACACAGCTCTATGGACTATGTATGTCTTGATTATTTGCTTCCACAGCCCCTGCTATATGTTATCATGTTAAGAGGCCTTTGGTGATCTAAGGATTATTGGTTGGTTACGGTGCTAAACCTATAAGTGCAGATTTGGGACGTGACATATGTGATTAGACATTCAACATTCCTAGAATATAAATCTATAGCATGTGACACAATATGTCAAGTACAAAACAATTCCATCAAGGGATACAATTTGCAAGGCTTGTGCCCGGCTACACAAAATAATGGTTTTCAAACCTATACATGTAAAGCCCTTAGCTTATCAAAATAATTACAACAAAAGGGAAAGAGCCTTGTGCTCTCAAAATACAATCCACGCCTTTAACTCGGCGGGACCACCACATCCTTTCCTACACAAAATCCAATAGGGTGAGCACAAAGCTCAGTAGAAAAAATCTTAACAAACTTTATACACTTTATACAGTCTCTTGAGATGAATGCACATGCCATGTCATGCTCAAAAACATATATCTCTATCTTTCGAAACTTTTGTGCACAATGCAATTTGAAGATACAACAATTCAATAACTTCAATGTTCTCAAAGGGTGGTAAATATGACTCAAATAATCACTAGGTAGGTGTTTGCAAGTAGGCATAGCAAGCACTACCAATCCCCACTTTACTGGTTGCTATCCAGAAGACACGTGGTACCTCCCGTGTTTTCGGTCTTTCACCATGCACACTAAGACTAACTTAATCAATACTAACTACACCCCTTATGCAGACTTACCAATGTATTTACCCCAAAACAAATCAAAATGATCTTGTTTCACAAAACAATTTCTTTCTCAAGGCAATAACTTTCCAATACAAGGTTCAAAATCAGTTATGACAATGATTAAATAGAATGGCAATGCAAAATATAACAATGCATCAATATAGTTCCATTTTTCAATCCCACCACACAATCCTCCATTATGATCAAATTCTCACATCTCTTATCAATATAACATCATAATATAAGTCCAAGAGATAATATAACAATGTCACATTCATGTATTCTCCACATGTTAAACATCATTTTCTAAACTTGGTTTTCCAAGACAAACCAACAATAAGTTTTGAAATCAATAATTCTCATTTCCTCTATGAAATTCCTCACTTGATACAATTATAGAAATTTCTCCATCATTTTTTCACATAACAATTCACCCACCATAATTTTCACAATACCTCAACTTTTTCCCAAAACCTCCAAATTCTAGGGTTTCACCAAAACTAGGTTTTTGTTCCATTTTTTGGAAAGATTTTTTGAAAACAACACCCACACTTTAGAACATAGCTCACTGTAACACGCCCGCGAGGGACCCCGCGCTACACGCTACAGTTCGGACTCGATTTTGTTTGCAATTCTAAATCTGAACCAAAGAGTTCAAATCCGGCAAATCGTTTTGAGAAAACAGATTTTTGAAAAGAAGTGCCAAACATGGACTGCTTTGCCAGATATAGAGTCGCCACCTAAATATTTTTTAATAGGGAAATTTAGGAAACCCTGACTCGGTGCCAAAGGCCACATGTCCGTCATCACCAAAGTTGCCTCGGCTCAGGAGCTTGGGTACGATTGGGGAAGGTCAGCTATGAGCACCCCCTCTTGCCCGGTCCGAAGACCGACCTCTACTAACCGTGATATCCGATTTTGAAAACGTTATGTGTTCTTATTCCGGTTATTAGCCTAGAATTACTATGTTATGCACACAGCAAACAAGTATAGACTAGATTGCCTAATTTGGAAATAAGCATTGCATATCCGTTTGTCTTGAAAAAAACACTTTGGAATTTGCTACTCGCAAGTAGGCTAAAATACGGATTTCAACGAGTTTTTCCAACTCAGACAATCCAACCTTCACCCACAGGTATTCAAACAGTTTATCTCACATAAGCATTTAGTCGCATGGTAAGCATGCTGTCATGTTAACACTCACACGCATGCGGTACGCTAAAGCATGAAAATACTTACATCGTACTCCGTGCCAACACAATAAACTAGTTAGCAAACATGCATGGTTCTAGTTCATGTTAAGTTTGACTAATGCAACACATACAGGATGCAATTAGAGTAGGCTCGGCTAACCTAAACATGGCATGTGAAATGCGATCAATTGATGCACGTATTCAATTTGGAATTGAAGTACAAATGCAATTAGCGTGATGCGCCGAGCCCGGTGCATGTAAGACAAATGTATGGATGCACGCATGCATAGCATAAGGTATGCTAATTTAAACATGCCCTAATCTACCATCATAAGCGGGTAAATAAAAGGGAAGAAAGAAGTCGGGATTGGAAGACATGCACACACACGCACCCACACGCACCCACACTTATTACAGATTCGCCCTCGCCCGGAGGGACCAAATAAATATTACAGATAATTAACCTACAAGCTAATTAAATATTACAGGCCATCTAATTAGCTAAGCAAATTAACTAATCTAGGGAAAACAGTAAATCGCCTCGGGAGGAGAGCCTGATGCAATGCATGCTCGGTCTTGCTCGGAAATGCACTGCCATATGCAAGCTGCCTCTGTTTTCCCTGCTATACTCTTTTGAAGACTGCCAAAGCCTTAGGGTTGCCTCTCTGAGCACTGTACAGTACCACCGGCTGGATAGAATGGCCACCGGCTGTAGAAGATGTTCGTCGGCTGAGAATGAATCCATCGGCCACTAATTGTTTGCCGGTCGGCACTCTGTGCAGTCGGTCGGCAAAAAGTTCCTGCAGAACCTGTTTGACAGCAGCAGAGGACAGAGCTTTGCATGGCAATCCAATTCAAGCCATATATGCACCAATCATGTCCCTTATCATGTTAGTGACTCAAAGGGACATGCTCCTTGGTTCTCGGACCATCAATCGCGCATTTCCATGCGTGATGGCCCAAGGGACCAAGTGTGCACATTTTGATGTCAAATGCAATGCAAACCAACAAACCAAAGGGGCCCAATTCTTATCACTAGATCAAGGAACAAGGCATGCATGCAAGATGCAATGCAACCTAGGCGTATGAACTAGCATGCAACATGAGCATACAAGGTATACATGCAAGCATGCAAACAAACATGCAAGGTAAGCATGCAAGCAAGCATAAGATGGACTTAAACATGATTTAGGCAGCCTTAAATAGACCTAAAACAGTGGCCAAAGTGCTATGAAATGAGGACTAAACACACATACACACATGCACATGTTAAAGGGCTAACACTCAAGCCCAAAAGGGCAACTCTCAAGCACACTTGAAAGAGGCATAACATGGACTAATGGCATGAAAGATAAACTCTAAAAATCATGTTACAAAAGGTGCTAAGCCAATTAAACAAGATAAACAAGGCATGCAAACAAAGCCAAAAACCTAAGACAAGCCAAGAGGCTTAAACCAAGACTAAGTCAACCAAACCTCACAAGGCCAAGAGGACTTAAAACAAGTCTAAGGCAGACCTAGACAACACCCAAGGGACACCTAGATGGCATCTAAGTGGCTCAAATTCAAAGGGCATGCACAGTGGCCAAAACATGGAGCATGCAAGACAAGCTTTCAAAGCTTCAAAGAGGCATCCAAGGCAAGCATACAAGCATGTTAAAGGGACTGAAATAACATGGCAAATGGTCCCAACCCACTAAATTAAGGCAAGGATGCATGCTATACATTCACACACTTAAGGCCAACAAACCAAAAATGCAAAGGGGCTATACTAAGCATGCCAAAGTCGACCCAAACAACTAAGGACAGACTTCAAACATAGCAAAATAAGCACAAAAGCTTCACAAAGCCAAGCCTAAAACATGCTAGAACAATGGTTTACAACCTAAGGCATGTTAAGGCAACAAAATGGCATTACAAGGCATGTATGCTAAGCAAGCATGGTGTACCAAAACCAACATACAACAATGCTATTTCATGGCAAAATAAGCATAAATAACAGCCAAGGCATGGTCAACATGAGGCTTAGCGAGGTGCTCATTAAAGAGGCAAAAATGGCCCTTTTCAAGGACAATAAGGAGAGGGGGTGGCCCTCTCCTTCTTGGGACTTCAAGGCACCATCCTTACCACTAAAATCCCTCAAGATTTCAGTGGTGAGGAGGCCCAAACACCAAAGTCCCGGAGCTCACTCAAAATAGCACAAAATGGAGCCCCTCAAGGCTTAAGAGGGTCAAACACCTCCAAACCACAAAACACTCTAAACAAACTATTTAGATGGCTCAAAAATAGAACTTTTTTATGTTATACACTAAGCTCAAAAATAGTTTTAAGATAGGCAAAAATAGTATGCAAGAATGGGGTAAAAAGGGGTAAGATTGTTACCCTTGAAGAACCTCTTCACAAACGGTGGACCAGCCCCTTCCTTGAGCTCAAAACAGCTCCAAAGCTTCAAGAACAAACCTCTGGCCCTTCAAGAACCAAGAAAAGGTGTAACACTATGTGTTTGTGTGCAATAGTAAGCCTAAACACACACCATACAAGAGAATGAGAGATATAGATATAGGATAGATGCAAAACCCTAAACCTAGAACCAGAGCTTCTCTCACAACTTTTCTAACCTTTTTTGTCTAACCCTCATGCCAAGAGAGGAGCCCTCTCCTTATAGGCAAACCAATCTTGTAAAGCTTACCAAGGAAGCTAACAAGAAGGCCATCCCTCCATACACGTGTATGGAGGGGAACAAAATGCAAGCCAGCTGTATTAAAATATCTGCAAAAGCAGATGAACAGTAGTCGGCTGCTCAAAATTGCCATTTTGACAAAATGGACTGCCGACCGACAACAAAGAATGCCGACCGGCAATATACATTGCCGATGGCAACAAAACACCAGCCGGTGGCCTCTAGCCATGGCCGGTGATGTGTGGGGATGCCTCACAAGGCATTCCTTGCCCCCTCCAAGGCAAAACACAAGTGTTTGGTGCAAAACCATACACTAAACAGTTGAGTTCGGAGATCCTGAGGCAAGGTGCGTAGCCGAGACCTCTGGGAACTCCAAACGAACACAAACATGGATGATCACCGGGTGTTCAAATGGTGACGTCCAAGTCTTGAGGACGGTCAAAAATGGGGTGTCTACACTCACATTCTCAAAAGCTATGGAAAAAATTGAGAAAATCCACTCATACAATCATCTAGGGTTTAACAACCCAAAATCATGATCCAAACATATATGAAATACTCCAAACAAGCATAGACTTGCAAAAACATATATATAACTCAAAGATTATCCCTATCTCAAGCTTGGAAGAGGAAGGAGATGAAAACCCTAAAATTAAACGACGATAAAAACTCGATTCGATCGGTGTAGACGTAGCCCTCGTCGTTCTCTTTGATTTGGTATAAAAAGCACCCTCAAGTTCTTGAAGATAGCTAAACCTTTGTGAGAAGTTTGGATTTGGGTGTGTTTGCAGAGAAAAGGGAGAGAAAAGATGAGTTTAGAGATAGGGGGTGAAAATGTGTGTGTAATACGTTTTTGGCATCAGTTTTGAGAAAAAGAGCACAAAATTCGAGACAGATGCTCCGAAATCTGCGTAAACGGTTTGAATTCTGTACGAGTAGAATTCCAATCTGCACAGGTGGATTCTAATGCCTCCACAGGCGGTTTGCTCCAGAAAAGAACCCAAAAAAATTCCAAAAATCCGCTCGAGTGGTTTACAGAATCTGCACGAGCTGTTTTCTACCCAAAAAGACCCAAAAACCCCTGTGAGAATCCACTCTAGTGGTTACCAAATCCGCACGAGCGGTTTTGCCTAGAAACTCAGAAATTGATTTTTGTACTTTGAAACTAGTTCCAATGCCCAAAATCAAGAATTTTTTACCCGGAAAAGTTAAGAGATGTTAAATAAGAGTAGAAAAGAAATCTCAACGACCCCAACACGATAAACAAAAGTAACACACACGACCTTACTACTCAATACTAGTGAAGTCCAACACCCTGGACATCACACGTTCACATCCACTGGAGTCATTGTTGTTGTGCATTATCAGATTTTAATATTTTGCATTTGGTGATATAAACTTTAATGTTGGAAACATGTGATGGTTGCATGATATGAAATTGCATGATTATTGCATAATGTGAATGTTTACATATTACTGATTATTGTATGAGTTTGCATGGTTATTACATGGTATGAATGTTCACATTGTATGAAGTCATTACTTGTTAAGGATTATCACATTGTAATGTGTTGCAATTGGTGTTGTGATCAGCACATCATTAATTAATGTTAATATTCACATTAAGGAATAGTCATACAAGTGCAAACAATAATGAGTTAATATTCACATTAAAAAATAGTCATACTATATCATAAAAAACAATGTGTTATTTGGTCACAAGCATACTGTGTGCATAGAAATGTGAATGTTCACATTAATTTTGAAATACAAATAAGTAGTCGCACCCAATATTAATGTTTACACACTCATGTAACATTGAGTGTGTGTATGGTTCCATGAGGAAATGTTATTTACCAACATGCATTTGTAATGAGAAGTTCAGAGATGAGATTATTGATATTGTCCATTTCATTGAGGGGGCTTTACCTGTGAGATATTTAAGTGTTCCTCTTATTTCTACTAACTTGAAGGCTTTTGATTGTCATCAACTGGTGGAAAGGATTATAGAGAGGATAAAGAGTTAGACGACCAAATGTTTGTCATATGCTGGTAGGAGCCAATTGATTCAATCTATTTTGATTTCTATGCAAGTGTATTAGTCTTCCTTGTTCATTCTTCCGAAGAAGATTATCAAGGAATTTCTTTTGGTCTCGGAGTGATCTTAGGAAGTTTGGGGCTAAAGTCTTTGGGGAGAGGATTTGGGCTCCTAAAAAACAGGGTGGGTTGGGGTTTAAATCTCTTGAGGTTTGGAATAGAGCTGTTGTGGCCAAACATGTGTGGTTCTTATTCTTGGGGAGTGGGGAGCAATCTATGTGGTGTCAATCAGTGAAATCTTATATTCTTAAAGGTAGGAGTTTTTGGAAAGTTAACATTCCAAGTAACCCTTCTTGGGTTTGGAGAAAAATTCTATCTCTAAGACCCCTTATCTTTCCTCTCATTAAGCATATTGTGGGGGATGCAAACAATACCTTCCTTTGGTATGACAACTGGCATCCTTTGGGCTCTTTATGGTCCAAGTTTGGTGATAGGATCATCTATGATTTTTCTATTCATGGGATGCGAAGGTTAAAGATATTATTGAGAACAATGCTTGGAAATGTCCCTCTGCCCTGACTTGGGAGATAAAGGAGCTAATTGATAATACTCCCTAATCCTTGCAACCTAGTTAGTCTTTGGATAAAATAAGGTGGATTCCTTCTCATGATGGTGAATTCTCCATTAATTCCTATAACACTCCCAAAATATTAACAACCCACCTCATTATATTCAAGGAAAAGTAGAAACTTACCTCATGATATTCAAAGGAAAAGCAAAAACTTACATAATATTGACCATCCATTAATTCTCTTTTTCCTTACAAAAGATGACATATGTATGTATACATTCATAAATCCAAGATCATGAATCTATAGCATATGACATGTATGAATAAATTGGAACAAAAGAAAGTACAAATAAGTTAATGCCTTACTGGCTACATCTTTCCAAGTCTATGCATGGCAACAACAAAATGAGTTGAATTCCATACATATAAAGCCCAAGGCTTGTGCAACAAATATTTACGTAAAAGAAACAAAAAGAAGTTCTTGGCTACAAGGTCCTCCCATCATAGCATTGACACCTGAAAGTTGTTTTCCACATAGTGTGAGCTAAAGCCCAGTAGAGAATGCCTTAACACACTGTATGATGCTTAAAAAAGTCATATGGTAAATGCATATGAATGCACTTTACCGAAACATTATACTTTCTCTTTCAAAACAATGTAATGCCATAGTCTGAAAGTTGTTTTCCACATAGTCTGAGCTAAAGCCCAGTAGAGAATGCCTTAACACACTGTATGATGCTTAAAAAAGTCATATGGTAAATGCATATGAATGCACTTTACCGAAATATTATACTTTCTCTTTCAAAACAATGTAATGCCATAGTGTTATATATATATATATATATATCAATTCATAAAAGAATACTTTTTAAAGTCAAAAAACAGGGCAATGGATACAAGCACTGAGAATCTCTAGGTACGTGTCTGCTATTGACACCTAACCGCACAAGTTTCTAGACTTTCACCAAGAACACATTGGCCAACAAAATAAAACTACAACCACGCCCACTAACCAGATTCACTAAGGTAACACATTTTTTTTTTCTCTCAAAATGATACATTTTCAATGTTTAAGTATGAAATAATGCGCAATCCAAAATATATGAGTAGTTGGTTTTAATTAACCTAATCCTCATGTAATTTCTACAACAATCAAACTATCTTCCACCGATAGCCTAAAATAGATATCTTTATGCAACAGATAAATTTCCAACAATAATTATAATTTCATAATTTCAAAATGGGAGTGATAATACATATCAACTCCACTCTCATCATCAACAGATACATTCATTTTATCTTTTCAGAAATCAACATCTTCCTCTTTAATTCATAAGTCAAACATTAATGATTTCTAATAAAGTATCATTTTCTTTCAAAAACACATTTAAAGGAGAAATTTCCAATATTTCAATACAACTCAACAATATACTCATTCCCACAACCTTTATTAAGAACCCATTTGAAAACCCATCTTTTACATTTCAAAACCAAACCTTAAATTAAACCCCGAACCCCAAACTCCCAAATCATAATACTTTACAAGGAGCACATAACGAAGCTAAGAATCATACAAGGAGGTTGAAGAAGTCCCTACCTTAAGAGTAGAAAAAGATGAGAGCAAGACCCAACTCTACATAGTGTCAAAAATGGAAGTTTCTCAGATTAAAATGGTCACCTTTACAAGCTCTACACTTTACTCCAAATCACAAGTTCGACGAGATCAACGGATTTTGGTGTATTTGAGGTGTTTAGACAAGAACTAGAGAGAGAGAGTGAAGAAATTATGTTTTGGGATGTTTGAAAGAGAAAAGCAAAGTAGAAAGTGACAAAAAAGGACCTTTCTCCAATCTGATATATGCACAAACTGCACGAACTACCAAACCACCCCCTCGAGCATCAGACATAAGTGATACGGCTCGACCTCACAATGACTCCCTTTTAGAAGTTTTACAAACTGCAGAAGACCACTCGAACGACTAAAGAGGCGCCCTAGCAAAGATCACTCCACTTCCAGAAGTTTTGCAGACCTACAAAAGTACTAGGAGAACCCAAAGACCGCTCGAGTGACAAAACCACCAATCAAGAAAACAAGAAAAGAAACAGACAGCAATTTTCTTGACAAACTAACTCCCAACCTGTTCACAACACAACAAATAACTCCAAAATAACTAAATCTGAATAACAACAAGATAAGGAGTATAAACAACAATAAAAAGTATCAGATCCCATATCCAAAAACATGAAAGGGTCAGGTCTAACCCATGCTGTTATAATCCTTCTCCCTTAAGAAATTTTGTCCCCAAAATTAAAATCAAACACCAATCACACATTATTCCAATTGCAATAATAACTCATGTTAGAAACTGTGTTAAGACATGGCCATTCAACCCAAGGACACTACTATTTTAAATCTCCAAAATATTATAACGTTTATATATTGCAACACAATGGACTTTTTAATACAAAACTCAAACACCAACAAACAGGTCTGGATACTTCTTACGGACTTCAGTCCCGCATTCCCAAGTTACCTCCTTAACTCCATGGTGTTGCCACAACACCTTAACCAATGGGATAGTCTAGCCCCTCAAGACTTGATCCCGAGTATCTAATACTTGAACCGACCTCTCTTCATACGAGGCATCCTCATCTACCTCTAAATCAGTCTAATCCCAGCATGTGTGAAGTATCATGCTCGTACTTCTGGAGCATATAGATATGAAACATGTCATGAACCCCAGAAAGTTGGGGTGGTAGGGCTAAATGGTAAGCTACCTCCCCAATTGGCTCTAGAATCTCAAAAGGCCTAATGAACCTAGGAAACAACTTCCCAAATCTCATCAAACCCTGCCTTGACAAGGTCTTAAGAAACACGTGATCCTCCACCTCAAAAGAAAAAGGCTTTCTCCTACGACCGGCATAGCTTTTTCGACAACTCTGAGCTGAAGCCAACCTCTTATGAATAAGTGCAACATTTTCCGTCATTTCCCGGACCAATTCAGGACCTAACATATGTTCGTCACCCACCTTGGCCCAACACACAGGAGATCTACACAGTCGACCATATAAGGCCTCAAAAGGTACCAAACCAACACTCGTCTGAAAACTATTATTATAGGCAAATTCCACCCAAGGAAAATGCCTCTTCCATGACCCCTTAAAATCAAGAATGTAAGCCCAGGGCATGTCCTCTAAAATCTGAATGGTGCGCTCAGACTATCGTCAGTCTGAGGATGATAAGTAGTGCTAAAAGTTAACTTAGTGCCCAAGGCACCCTGTAGGCTCTGCCACAACCAAGTTGTGAAATGTGGATCCTTATCTGAGACGATAGTCACTAGGACCTTGTGAAGTCATACTATATCTCTAACATACAGATCATTAAGGTAGTCTACTGAATCACTCGTGCGCATAGGTATAAAGTGTGTAGATTTGGTTAACCAGTCGACAACTACCCATATACATCATTACCCCCATTGAGTGCTCAGAAGACCCACAACAAAATCCATTGTAACATGTTCCCACTTCCACTTGTCTGTAGGTAAGGATTGCAAGAAACCCGTTGGTCGCTGATGCTCAACCTTCATTTGTTGACAACTAAAGCACCTCGAAACAAATAAAGCTATATCTCTCTTCATTTCCCTCCACCAAAACTGGTGACTAAGATTGTGATACATCTTTGTGCCTCTCGGGTGCATCGCAAGGCGTCAATGGTGGAACTCTCAGAGTACCTCCTCTCTATAAGATTCTGGTACAAAAAGGCAATTTTGACATCTCATACTTGCATCCGAATGAACATTCAAGCCATTCTCTTCCTTTTCACTGGAGATCTTCCCTCGGATAGCCTCTACTTCATGATCACACTATTGTGCCTCTATAACCCGGCTAACTAAGGTAGGTTGTGCAACTACGGTAAATGAAGTGGCCAACTCAACAGACTCGCCCAGGTACAAGTCAAATTCATTGATGGCACCCAACATCTTCCACTCCCGGATGGCAATACTCGCTACTCTACTCATAGATTTCCTACTCATGGCATCAACCACTACATTCTCTGGATGATAATGCAACTCAAAATTGTAATCCTCCATAAACTCTATCCATCTCTTCTGTCTCAAATTCAAGTCCTTCTGTGAGAATCGATATTTCAGACTTTTGTGATCGAAAATTTCTCCCCATGCAAGTAATGCCTCTAGATTTTTAAGGCAAAAATCAATGATGCTAGTTCTAAGTTGTGGGTAGGATAATTTGTCTCATGTGTTTTCAATTGCCATGAACCATAGGGTACCACTTTCCCTTAACACATCAATGCACAACCCAAACCTTCCCAAGATACATCACAATAAATTGAATAACTCAAACCCTTCTCTAGAATAATCAAAACTGGAGCAATAGTGAGTCTAACTGTAAGCTCTTGAAATGACTTTTTAGAAGTCTTACTCCACACAAATCTAACTCTTTTAATGGTGAGGCCAGTCTAGAGAAATCTTTTACAAAACGTTGGTAATACCTAGCTAAGCCTAGGAAACTTAGGATCTCAAAGGCATTCTTAGGTTATTCCCAATCTTGCACTGCATCTATCTTGGATGAATCTATAGTCACCTCTTTCCTGGACGGCACATAGCCTAGGAACTTAACCTCGTTGAGCTAAAACTTACACTTCCCAAACTTAGCATATAAATGGTGTGGTCTAAGAAACTCAAGTATAAGCTACAAGTGTTCCTTGTGTTCCTCCTTGGAAGGTTAGTAGACTACGATGTCATCAACGAAGACAACCACGAATTGATCTAAGAACTCATGAAAGACTCGATTCATCAAGACCATAAATGAAGCCAGTGCATTGGTTAGCCCAAAAGGCATTACGAAGAACTCATAGTTGCCATACCGTGTACAAAATGTTGTTTTCTAAATATCCTCTTCTTTCACCCTCAACTGGTGATACCCCGGTCTCAAATTGTTCTTCAAAAAGCAACGCGACCCCTTCAACTAGTCAAACAAATCATCTATTCGTAGTAATGGGCACTTGTTCTTAACAATTACTTGGTTTAACTTTCAGTAATTGATGCACAGTCGTAATGTGGCATCTTTCTTCTTTGCATAGAAAGCCGGTGCTCCCCAAGGCGAGGTACTAGGGCAGATGAAACCATTATCTAATAAATCCTTAAGCTGCACCTTCAACTCACATAAATCGGCCGGTGTAAACCTATATGGTGCCATGGAAATCAGAGCCGTGCCTGGTGTTAAGTTAATAGAGAACTCAATCTCTCTATGTGGTAGTAACTCTGTGAGATCCTTTGGAAAGATAACCGGATGCTCTCGAACTACTCTCGACAATTCACCCCGAATTGTATTACCCCCATCAGCTACCATGATGGCAAAAAGAAAACTCAATTCTCCTCGACCCTTAAGGTCATACAACAGAGGAGTAGGACTATCACCCTGGTCACACATAAAGTAGAAGGACTCTCCTGATGGTGTGCACACTGACACCCTCTTACGATGGCAATCTATCGAAGCCTAGTAATAATTTAACTAATCTATATCCAGAATTATGTCAAAAGCATGCCTACCAAGAACAAGAAAGTTGAAAGAGAGCCAACGATCTACAACCTCAATCTCACAGGAGTGGCATACTCGACCCAATGCCACTCTACCCCCAATAAGTGTCTCAATCAATATAGGAGACTCCAATAGCTCAAACTCCAACCCTAAAGTGGATGCAAAAGAAGATGATATGAAGGAATGAGATGCACTAGTCTCAATCAACACATTGGTAATAGAGTTGCACAACAAGAAGTTACCTTTCACAATAGAAGGTATTGGCAATTGATTCGGCATGGTAACAACATACATATGCCCTGAAGGCCTCTTATCCACCTACTCACCCCTCGAAGTATAGGCTTGATACACAGGTTAAGCCAAAGTGGCTCCCTGATTGGCCTTTTAGGCCTGTACTAACTATGCTGGTTGGTGGCTTTATGTCTGCCTCAAATCAAACGCACTAGATGTGCCACCAGACTGAGGGCAAAACCTTCTCAAATACCCCGACTGCTCACACTGAAAACAAGTAGGCGACTTCTCTCTTTTTTGGCCCTGACCCTGAGAATAAGTCAAGGATGGTATAGACTGTTGCCCTCCTCCTCTCTGTGGGAAAATTGAAGATTTGTGGCCTAACTGACCACACTTGAAACAAGTGAATCCACCTTGGTTTCCTCTCCTTGAACCCAAACTCAGCACAAGAAAGGTGGATCTAGACTGTATAACTTGGGACTACTATAGGGTGGAACTTATTTGCTGTTTGTTGTCCCTCGTAACACCTTGAACATCCTGACTCCTCTACTTGGAGCCCATCATTCGCTCCTCCTCTACTTCGATCACAGTCTCTAAGTAGGCCACTGACTCCACAAGTCGGCTGTAATCCCTAATCATATACCCGGCCACCATGAAAAGGAGCTCGATCCTCAACCTCTTCTCGAACTCGATGCAACAACATTCCTCCATCGCCACAAGTTTTGATGCAAACCTCGAAAGGCTAGTGAAAGCCACCTCAAACTCAGCCACTGGTGTTTTTAATTATTTGAGCTTCAAAAATTGCTCCCTCAACTTCTCCCTCGCTGTGAATAGAAAAAACATGTTCTAGAAGGCCTTAACAAAAGCCTTCCAAGTCACCCTAATATGTCATCTCGTATACTTCCACCATTGACCTATATCTCCTTTAAGTTGAAAAGACACCAAGGTCACCCTCAAACCATCGTCCTCGATACCAAGCATGTCAAATCTTCACCATCTGCTCAAGCCACTCGTCGGCCTTTAGTGGCTCCTTCAGATCCCTGACAAACTCATCCAAATTCGATCAGAAGAACTCCATCTTTAGAAAAGATGGCCCTGTCTCCATAAAATGGGCCTGGACTTAATTCCTAGCCTTGAGAATATCCATAGATTCCCATAACGCTTCTGCCATTTCGCAGACTAAAGTGCGCATAGCTTGCTGACCTGCTAGCTCGGACACATTGGCCTGACCAACTCCCTCCTCCCGTGTTAAAATTTCATTCGGTATTGGCACCTCTTGCCACCTAGGTCTACCACGCCTACCTCCACCACATCCATATCCTGACATTCTAATAAAGGTAACACAATAATTTAGCACATTTGTAAATGTGTCGAAGCTAATTCACTCACATCCTAATACAGCGAACAACAATAATTCATTCCACATAAGCACCAAGTCAGATAGTCACAAACGAATTTCGTTTCTAGATAGTAGCCGTTCCGCAACATTGCCAGAGTTTTAGTTAGAATTAGCAATGATCAAGTGCTAATCTAACAAGACTTGTGGAGTTCGTAGACCCAATCAATATCTAAGAAACCAAATCCCATACTTACCTAGTTGCATAAACATGTTATCACATTGCATACTAGGTCTACTTCTAATATTATCTAGCGAGATAAATCCATTATTGTAAAAACCATGTCCCACGATCCCAAGTATTCAAATCTGATAGTTTGAGACTATTTCATTTTTATCCCTATACTTTTACACGATTTTCAATGAACCCCCCAAACTACTCTTATTTTCACGCGTACCCCCATACTATTTAAATTACTATCAGTTTTGCCCCTACCGCCATATTTGAAACAAAAAATGTTAAAAAAATTACATTTTAACCCCAAATTTTAAAATAAAGATGCAAACTCACCCTTTCCTATCAGCAAACCACCACCACCAACCCACATTTCAAGCCCTTCTATCTCCTTCCTCATAAATCTGTTTCACCTCATTTTTACGTTGTTGGATTCAACTCATGGTCTAGTTTTCGTATCACATATCACACGTCTCGTTCTTCCTTTTTTTACATGCTATTGGAGCTCCGAAAGTTGATAAAAAAAATAAGACTTTTCTTCTCATTTTTTACTTTTCTTTGAGCCACCTTTTGGACTTCATATCTTTCTCGATTCTTAACAGTTCTACTTTATTCTTTTGTCATTCTCCTCACCTCACTTCCTACTTCGCCCTACATTACCTCGCTTTCTCACTTCTTCGTGTAATGGGTGGTTTTGGTATGCCGAAAGTTGTCCGAAAACTAATTTTGAAAATTTCAAAACATTCATCTTTTGTTTCTTTCTTCTCAATCTTCCTCATTCTTCTTCTTCTTCACTTATAAAATGATGTAAAACATGGTTCTAGGTGGTAACAGTGTTGGTGATGGTGGTGGTGGCGGTCTAGCGATGGCGACGGCAACAGTGCTCGCAATGATGGTGGTCGTGGAGTTTGAAGGTAGTAGTAATGAAATTTGCTTGTAAAAGAGGTGGGTTTGGTGTTTGAAAGGTGGTGGTGATGGTGATGCTCATGGTCGTAGTGAAGTTGGTGGTTCGGTTGGTGATGAGAAGATAATACAAAACTAAAATAAGCATTGGCATTCCATTCGAATTTTCAACATACCAAACATGCTCCAAATCTTATACAACCAATGATTAAGTCCGAATGTGTTGCACCTCATGAAACTGGACCAAGAGACCTCAAGAAATTATCTATTATTAGAAAATCACATTCAACGCTATTAATCACTGAGCTACCCGTGTGGGTTAAATCTATGGAACATGTCATATTTTTCTAATTTCAATTGAAAATTTATCACTATCTCTATTGTCAATAAATATATGAAAAAGCCAATCACCATTTAAAATTAGAAAAAAAAATTACAGTAAAAAAAAAAAACATATATAACTATATATAGATGAGAGAGAAAATAGTTTTCTCAAAGCTTGAATACAGATACATGACTTTCAATTACAACATCACTTTTAAATCAATAATAACAATTTCATACAATACAATCACAACAAAAACTAGGTCCTCATTTGCGACAAATTTTTGTGATGACAAGTCTTCGATAGGTTGTACATTGAAAGTCATGTTTGGTGTGTTTTGTTCGAGGTGGTGATGTTGGTGAAGTTGGTTGTTCGGGTACTGATGTTAGAGAAGTTGATGAAGTTGGTGGTTTGGGTGGTCGGTTACCCCCTAGAACCATGCTCTACATCATGTTATAAGTGAAGAAGAAAAAGAAGAATGAGGAAGATGGAGGAGAAAGAAACAAAGGATGAATGTTTCGAAATTTTTTAAATTAGTTTTTAGACAACTTTCAGCATACCAAAACCGTCCATTACACAAAGAAGTGAGAAAGCGAGGTAGTGTAGGGCGAAGTAGGAAGTGAGGTAAAGAGAATGGTGAAAGAATGAAGTAGAATCGTCAAGAATCAAGAAAGATATGAAATCCGAAAGATGGCTCAAAGAAAAGTCGAAAATGAGAAGAAAATTTTTATTCTTTTATCAACTTTTGGAGCTCCGATAGCATGCAAAAAGAGGAAGAACAAAATGTGTGAGATGTGATATGAAAACTAGACCATGAGTTGAATCCAACAACGTAAAAATGAGATGAAACGGAGTTATGACGAAGGAGATAGAAGGGCTTGAAGTGGTGGTTGGTGGTGGTGGTTTGCTGGTAGGAAAGGGTGGGTTTGTATCTTTATTTTGAAATTTGGAGATAAAATGTAATTTTTTTTAACGTTTTCTATTTCAAATCTGACGGCAGGGGCAAAATTGATAGTAATTTAAATAGTATGGGGGTACGTGTGAAAACAAGAGTAGTCTGGGGGGGTCATTGAAAATCGTGACAAAGTATAGGGGTAAAAATAAAATAATCTCTGATAGTTCTGATACCAAGTAGTAACACCCCCCTTCAAAAAAAAATAAATAATAACCCATCTCATAATATTCAAAGGAAAAGTAGAAACTTACATAATATTAACCTTCTATTAACTCTCTTTTACCTTACAAAAGATGACATATGCATGCATACATTCATAAATCCTAGATCCTGAATATATAGCATATGACATGTATAAATGAACTGGAACAAAAGTAAGTACAAATAAGTTGCTACCTTACTAGCCGCATCTTTCCAAGTCTATGCTTGGGAACAATAAAATGAGTTGAACTCCATACATATAAAGCCCAAGCTTGTACAACAAATATTTATGTAAAATAAACAAAAAGAAGCTCTCGGCTCCTACGTCCTTCCAAGCTACGTCCTTGGTGGAGGCCATATCATCGGCACCTGAAAGTTGTTTTCCACATAGGGTGAGCTAAAGCCTAGTAGTTGCCTTAACACAGTATATAATGCTTAACAAAGTCATATGGTGAATGCATATGCATGTCGTTTACCAAAACATTATACTTTCTCTTTCAAAACAATGCAATGTTATAGTGTTATACATATATATATATATCAATTCATAAAGCAATACTTTTTAAACTCAGAAAATAGGGTAGTGGATATAAGCACTAGGAATCTCTAGGTACGTGTTTGCTAGTAGGCTATACAAGCATTACCCAAGCCATTTCACCTGTACTAACCAAAAGATCAGCACCTAACTGTGCGGGTTTCTAGATTTTCACCAAGGACACACTAACCAACATAATAAAACCACAACCACACTCTCTAACTAGATTCACCAAGGTATACACCCCTTTTTCTCAAAATGATACATTTTCAATGTTTAAGTATAAAACAATGCTCAATGCAAGATGTATGAGTAGTTAGTTTTAATTTACCTAATCCTTATGTAATTTCTACAACAATCAAAGATATCCTCCATCAATAGCTCAAAACAGATATCTCTATGCAACAGATAAATTTTCAACAACAATTGTAATTTCATAATCTCAAAATGGAAGTGATAATACATATTTAACTCCACTCTCATCATCAATAGATATATCATTATATTTTCAAAACTCAACATCTTTCCCTTTCATTCATAGGTCAAAAGCTAATGATTTCCAATAAAACATCATTTTCTTTCAAAAATGCATTTAAAGGAAAAATTTCCAATATTTCAACACAACTCAACAATATATGCATTCCCACAACCTTTCTCAAGAACCCATTTGAAAACCCCTCTTTTACATTTCAAAACCAAACCCTAAATCAAACCCCCAACTCCCAAATCACAATACTTTGCAAAGAGCACATAAAGAAGCTAAGAATCATACAAGAAGGTTGAAGAAATCCCTATCTCAAGAGTAGAAGAAGATGAAAGGAAGACTCAATTCTAGATGAAGTCAAAAATGCAAGTTTCTTCGATTAAAATGTTTACCTTTACAAGATCTACACTTTACTTCAAAACACAAGGGCGACGAAATCAACCGATTTGGGTATATTTGAGGTGTTTAGACAAGAACTAGAGAGAGTGTGAAGAAATTAGGTCTTGGGGTGTTTTAGAGAGAGGAGAAAAATAAAAAGTGACAGAAAATGACTTTTTTCCGATCTAATATACACATAGACTGCTCGAGCCAGCAAACCACTTGCTTAAGTAACAGACACAAGTAAGTGACGCAGTTAGAGCGACTAAAACATGGCTCGAGTGCACAATGATCCCCTCCCAGAAGTTTTGCAGACTGTAGAAGACCGCTTAAGCGTCTAAAGGACCGATCAAGCGAAGATCACCCCACTCCCAGAAGTTTTACAGATCTACAAAAGTATTAGGAGAACCAAAAGACCACTCGAGTAACCAAACCACTGCTCAAGCGAACAAGAAAAGAAACAGGCTACAATTTTCTTGAAAAACTAACTCCCAACATGTTCACAACACAACCAACAACTCCAAAAAAAAAATTAATCTGAATAACAATAAAATAAGAAGGAGTATAGATAACAATAAAAAGTATCAATTCCCGAATCCAAGAACATGAAAGGGTTAGGTCTAACTCATGCTGTTATAATTCCACAATGAATTTTTTGAGGAAAACTTTTGACAAAGTTCCTTGGGCTGCTATTATTTAGGGCCCTCACATTATCCCTAAGGCTAGCTCTGTTACTTGGATGGCTATCCAATGTAGACTCAACACTAGGGATTGGTTAAAGGTGTTTGGTTTAACCCAAGTTTTTAAATGTGCTTTTTGTCATTATCCTAATGAGGATCATAATCATTTTGTTTTTTTCACTGTCCTTTCTTTGATAGAGTTTGGAGTAATTTGAAGTCTATAATTAATGTATCCTAACCTAACCTTCAATGGTCAGCCTTGGTTGAGTATACTTCTAAATTTGTTAAAGGGAATTCTGTGGGTGCTATTATTTCTAAACTTGTGTTTACTTGTACAATATATCAGTTGTGGCTTACTAGGAATAATAGAATCTTTAACCAAGATATGAGCCCTGAAGAGGTGGTTATTAGGAGAATTGTGGATATAATCACATTTCAAATTCTTTCTATGTCTAATTTGAAAGTTTCTCCTAGTGATAGTTGGTTTCTTTGTATGGAGAATGCCCAATTCTATCTTGAAAGGTAATTCAAATTTAGCTAAAGGAAGCAGGAGAATCTTATGTGATGGGAGTTTAGTAAACGTGGGCTCAATGAATGTGAGTAAATATTCTGTGTTATCTAACTATTTGCTCTTGTGCAATTACCAAGGCAGTAAGTGAGAGTGTTCAGTTATACCATTGAGGGTTGAGTGCATGTGAGAAACATATACAATCATGTTCAAATCACTGTCCATAATGAGAGATCTAATGTGTCTGATTATATATATATATATATATGTATATATGTGCTTTCTCCTCTTTTTTACAGATATATGGATATGTTGTTTGTGTGGTTTGAGGTTCAACAAAATGGGTTGAGTGTTGTTAGTATACATACTGAGTGGTTCCTTTAAATTTTTGAGTGTTGTAAGCTTATATATTGTGGGTTGAGTGTTGTGAGCCATATATTTTGTGTTGTTTGGTTTTCATCAAATTTTCTCGAAGTGATGTTGTTTGATTATTGGTTGTACTTATCCTATTTCCAATATTAGACAGGGTCTACTAATTGTCCGAGTTTGAGAAGGTGTGGTAGAACAGCCAAGGTCGCCAAGGTGGGGATGCAATTTGTCTTTCTTATGGTTTTTGCTGGTTACATGATGTATATACAGTGCTATGCTTTTGTTTTTGTGCACACCCTACAAGGGTCTTAATAGTTTTATGTTATAGTGGGCCTCTTTTTGCTATAGGCTCAATGTGTTGGATACCTACCTTCACGAGTTGTGCAAAGGCACATTTTTGTAGATTTTCCTCTATTTTGGGCTCTCATGTTGGTGTTCACAACCCCCATAACGCTTATGGGGCCTTTGAACACTTTCCTAGCCCTCTATATGGTTTGGTTGCCTTCTACTATGGGTTGTGCAATGGTTAGTTGTTGACTGTTCTTTAGTGGGGTCTATATTGATTTTCTTTTGTTGATACCGGTTTGATCGTGATGTGTGTGGCAGGCTGCTCTTAGTTGTATTGTATAGTTTGTGTTAGGGGTTGGGGCATGCCACTTGTACTTGTTTAAATTTTCCTATTTTTATTTCTGACTTATTCACCTTAAAAAAAAAATGTGAAAGTTCACATCAACATTTAGTGAGAGATTTTCAAAAGGTAGACGATTTATGATTTTGGGAATGTGAGATATTTTCTCCGTAGAATAAGGGAGAGATTTTTCTCTATAGAATGAGGGAAAGATTCTTATTCATGAGAGAGAGAGAGAGAGAGAGAGAGAGAGATTTTCTCCATAGAATAAAAGAGAGATTTTTTCCCTAGAATGAGGGACATATTTTCTCCATGGATTGAGTGATTTCAAAATGAAAACATGTGCAAAAAATTGGAAGGATGATTTGGTTATATTACCCTAAATAGGACCTAATGGAATATTAAAAAAGAAGATGAGTTAAATGGAATATAACATTTAGAAATACGACTTTCTGAAAACCTTTATTTTAATACACTTTAATAAATATATGAATATTTTAAAATAGTAGTACATTTTTCCTAGAGTCTTTTCTTTCTTTGTTTGTTTGTTTTTCTTTGGCTAAATTATAAATATATCTCCTGAGCTTTGTTTAAAATATAAATTATCCCTTGTAGTTCTAGAAATTACAAGTACTCTCTTGTTAGAATTTTTTATTTTATAGAATTAACCAAAAAAAAAAAAAAAAATCTAACTGCTCTCCTAGGCAATAATAAAACTAGATGAATTGTTAACTGAAATATATTTCTGATATCATTAAAAACTGTTAATTAACTTAATGATTTATTAATAAAATGAGTCAATTGTTATGTAATTAGAAACTTTAAGCGGTGTGACATAATTTCTAGAATCACATGAGGCAATCTGTATTTTAAATAATTCTCAAGAGGGGTGTGTGTAGATGTCCCATTTTGATTGGCCCTAAAACTTAGGCGCTTTCTTCCAAACACCCAATGATGAAAGTTGGAATGTGCTATCCTTCGAATTCTTAGCAAGAGCGTCGGGTTCAAGCTTTAATCCCAACCTTATACCCGTTTTGGCCAAACAATTTTAGACCCTCTTAAAACATTTTAAAAATATTTTGGTGGCACAATTCCAAACATTTCTACAAATGTCCTGAGGCTCGCCTTTTCAAACTCCAAATGTTGTCTTTTTTAGTCGACTGAACATGGGATATAGTGGGAATTAATGGAAGGGGTAAAATCTTCTAAAATACTTGCTTCTCCTTTCAAATCATGCAAACTTTACCCTATTGATCTAACAGTATATTTTTTATCTGGCCGTACAACAATTTATGGAAAGAAGATCAATGTACTCGACTGGATGAATAATGGTATGCACAGCTGAATTGTCCGGGTACAGAGCATTTTTGGGAATTTTGGCTTTTTTTTTCAAATATTTAAGATATTTTTACATTTGGCTTCCTCTGCAACCTTCGCACAAATATCTTAGATATTTGCCTTGGCTTCCTATGTAAGCTTCATGCAAATATCTTAGATATTTTCCTTGATTTCCTATGTAAGCTTCGTGCAAATATCTTAGATATTTTGCATTTGGCTTCCTATGTAAGCTTTGCTCTAAAAGTCTATATATACAACCTCTCCAACTCATTTCAAAAGGTCTGGAAATGATTTTTAAAGGCTTCAGAACAAAAACTACCCTCCACCTAAAAGCTTCTCACTGTTTCATCTCTCCCCTTCTACATACACCACCTAAACTCCATCAAAGCTTGATCATGTGGCTCCTTGCTAAATGTTCAAGCCATTTCCAAGAACTTTGAGGGTGCTAGGAGAGATTTGTGAACAAGAAAGCTTATCATCTCTTTAAGATGTGAAATTTTGCCCTTTTTTACTTTTCTTTTCTCTTTTTTTCATCTCTAACCTCTGTATTTCATTATTGTTGTGATGTAATCATGTGATGGGTCTTCATGAATGTGGAGAGAACTACGATGTAGCCACCCATCCATTGAGTTGACTGTTCTCTTTACTTTATTGTGCTTTTGCTCACTTTTCTTACTTTTTGGTGCTATAATTCATTGTTGTTGTATATAAATGTGTTAATTGGAACCATGTGGATGTTAAGGGTATAGAAAGTAGCTACCCATCCACAAGTTTGGTTATGTGATGTAATTGCTTTCAGTTTCATACACTTTCTCATTATCTACCTCATCATCCAAACATGTTGGCTCATTTGCTCCAACCCATTCCCAATTCTAATGAGTAGTGGTGGTTGTTGCATGGAGCTATTTGGATGATTCTTGCGATTTGGTATTAAAGAGGATGTTGGCTTTCATTTTGTTAATATTTATCTTGGAACTAAAGTAAGAGGTTTTTAGGTAAAAAAATGTTGAAAACTCTCTTCTCAACCATTTCAGACATGGAAAGGGATGGAAACATCCTTATTCCATGAGATGAAGAAGAGTCTTTAATAATTTTTGATGGATCTCTTACTTTCAAGGAAAAGCTTCCACTAAGACATAGTGGGCATTAATCTACTCTCTAAATTAATAACATGGATTTAGCCACTAACCTACCCTTATTCACAAAGAAATGATGTAGGTTCCCATCTAGTTCTTAGATATTTTGCTTTGATTTATTTGATTTGTTGAATTATTGCAAAATATCTATTGTATACGACTATGATATACTATTATTAAAGGTTGAGGCCCATCTACCTCTTCCTTAAGTGTTTTTTGTGAGAAGGAGAGGTAGAAGGAATGTGGCGTCCCAAATTTTAGGGACATCAAGGTAATATAATACGACAATACGCCAGGGCTTAATTAACAGATACACAACATTATACCAATAATTAAGCACAAAATATAAGTAATTACACTAAAAGAAAATATTAATAATAGCTACAGATAAAATTCTACAAATAATTAAATACAGATCAGTTTCTTGATACAAAAAGATTATCCAAAATACAAGAAACATAAAGTCTAATCTCTAGGGCAGCATGGTTCCTCAAAGCTTTTAGGGATTCTGTTCTTGGTGTAAAATTCGCCTTCACCTGGCATAAAACGCCATAAGTTTGGAATGCCTAGTAAACACAAAGAACGGCACAATCATAACATACAGTGAAACTAATAATTAAGCAAAACTTATAATTAAATTTCGGTACTCAAGAATAACAGTCAATTAAGTTAGTTCTAGGAAACTCCTTGCGGAATGTCATTCCTACCCAGCCATTAACACTAGCCACATGCAATTCTGACTCCTCCTTGGTTAATACAATACCAACGCGCCGCTTACTGCATAACCACCAGTGCATCGCTTACCACACAATTACCAATGATGCCCACGCATCTAGGTTACATACCCTAGTGGTGACATCATGGTCTGCCCCAAGGGACCTAGAGCTTCTAGGGATACTCTCCCTGTGTGAGACCCTCACTGCCATTCTTAAGATTAAGATTTTGAAATAAAAGTGGACTCAAGTTTTTTTTTTTTTTTTTTTTTGAATTTTCTTAAAAATTGATAAAGTTGATTGTTTTTCTAATTCTATGAGTTACAAACTTAGAAAATTATTTAGGTTAAAAAAATATATCCTTAGGTCCTACCAAAATTATCACATACTTTAGACATACCTAATATTACTCCATACTTTAGACACCCCATTTTTGACCGTCCTCGAGACTTGGACGTCATCGTTTGAACACTCGATGATTTTGTATGCTCGTGTTCATTTTGAGCGCCTGAAGTTCTTGGCGTAGTGCCTTGCCTTCAAGCCTCTCAACTTGTCTATTTTGTGCTTGGTTGAGGACCAAGAGCTTGTTGTTTCAAATCTGGAGGAGAGGGTGGCTTGTCGGCCATCCCCATAGTCCATCGGCCATGGCTTGTGCCTGCCGACCATCAGTGGTGGCCGGTCGGCCACTGGTGATAGCCGACGACCATTTTTCTCCTTTTTCAGATATTTGTTTGCTAGTTGTGCCAGTTGTTGCTCACTAATGTGTATCCATACACGTGTATGGAGGGATGAATACAAGCTCTAAACTTGTTTTTCTATATATAGGGGGTTCTCTCCCCCATTTTGGAGGGTTAGACAATTTGGAACAAAATTTTCTCTCTCTCTCTAGAATTCTCTCTCTCTCTCTCTCTCTCTCTCTCTCTCTCTCTCTCTCTTCTTATTTTGTGCTTTGTAGTTAGCTTTGTCTACACTTTTGCACATAGACCCTTGATCAATCTTGACTACCTTGGAGCTGAGGTTTTAGGAGGTCTTCTTGGAGCCTTAGAAAGGGTTTTAAGCTTGAATTTGTTCCTGTTTTGTGCTGTGCTTCAAGAGGTAAAAGACTTACCTTGTAGGCTTTGTTTTGATCACTTGCTTTGTCACATTTTTGTACTATTTTTGGCCTGGTTTTCAACTACAAAAAACTCTAATTTTTTAGCTTTAACATGATAGTTTGAAGTCATTTTGTGTAAAGGGGTAGTCTACTCTTCTTGTTGCCTAATTGTGAAGCTTTTTGTGCCATCTTTCAAGTCCTTTAAACCAAACTTTTTGGCCCTTTTAACCATTGAAATTCTGAGTTATTTTAGTGGTAAAAATCAACTTTTGAAGTCCAAAATAGGAGGGGTTAGCCTCCTCTCCTTGTGTCTTGCTTCCATGCCTAGGTTGTTTCACATGTTAGCTTGATTTTCTAGCTTAACTTAGCTTAATTCAAGCATGTTTTAGGCTCTATTTTGGCATGTTTGAGCTCTATTTTGGGCTGGTTGGAGCACTTAAAGCTTGCTTTATATGCTTGTAGTGCAATTGTGCTTGTTAGTTTAGCTTGTGCTATGCTTTAGCCTCTTATTCTAGCTTAACTTTGCTTAATCTCAGCATGATTTTGCCACTGTTTTGACTGGCCTTAGCTTTGTTTTGAGCTGGTTTGGCCCTTTGAGGCTTGTATTGTGTGGTTGTAGTGCAATCTCTTCAACTAACTTAATGTGTTAAGCTTTTAAACATGATTTGCATGAGTTGCTTACCTTTTTTTTTAGTGTCTTTTTTCATTCCATATCAGCACTGAAATCTCTGCAATCTCCCTCTATTCTTTACTCTTTCATTTGTTTTGAAAGTGACTTCGAACCCCTTGTTGGCTTGAGTGTGGAATTGAGACCCTCATGCTTAATGGTTTAGTTCTTTCGAGAGTTCATTACCAACAGCATGAGGCCTCTTTCATGCTCCAGGTACTTGCGGTTTAACTCCTCTTTCCATTAGAGGACACTCACCTTTTGGACTAACCAATTAAAGAATTGATTGGTAATCTAAAATTGGTAAACAAAATGAACAAAGTAAAAGAGGCAAGATAAGCATCTTGTGTTACATTGCATGTGTTCAATCGGACGTTATATTGAACACAAAGAAGATTGGAACATTTCATACTCAAAGTGATGAAATGAGCCAATCTTCGTGGTCTCCATTGCCTTTGATCACACATGATAAGGCGATGGTCTTGAGTCTTGTTTTTTGCATACAATGAAGTTGTGCTTCTTGGTTCTTTGGCCATCATGCATCGAGAGTGCTTGGTTGGTGATTTTGGAGCCAAGAATTACACTCCTTTGAACTTGTGTGATGATAAGGAGGGTAATAGTACACATACTCCTTGAGAATACACTGTTTTGCCTCTGTTTGCTCTTTGTTGCAGCAAAAAAGAAAAGTCCAAGAAAAGGGTGGCCGACCGGCCACCAGAAGTGGCCGACAGCCACCAATTGTAGCAGATCGTCCATCAATGAAAAGTTGGTTCAGTATGTTCTTGAGGTGGAGCAGAGGTGTGCTGGAAGTTGGTGTAATTTTCAGTAGTCAAAGCAAGTGCAAACAGGGGTATCCGATGGCAAGGCGGTGGATTTTCGGGAGGAAGTCAACTGAGCATGCATGCCTCCCTCGCCCTCCAGGCCATTTAATTGCTTTAATTAGTTAGTGTAACTAGTTAATCAATTCCAGTTTGTAACATTTAATTTTTTTAATTAGTTAGTTTGTTTCAATTGTTGTAATAATTAGTTAACTAGAATAGTTATTTAACTGTGTCGTAATAGCTTAGCTTAATTAGCGTAGCTAGTTAGCTTATTCATTTGAACCCTCCTTCACAAGGGTGCAATGTTGTAATAAGTGTGCGTGCGTGTGTGCATGTCTTCCAACCCCACGTCTTTCTCCTTTTTACTTAATCGCTTTTGATGGTTAGATTAGGGACATTTTCAATTAGCATACCTTATGCTTGCATGTTTGCATCATTCATTTGTCTTGCATGCACCGAGGCTCGGCGCATCATTCAAACTGCATTGTAATTTCAATACACTTCTTTGAATACGTTTTCAAAGCATGCTATCAAAGTGTTCCATATGACATATTAGTAGCTGAGCCTATTAAATTCATATTGCATGTGCTGCATTAGGCATCTTGTATAGTTAGGATCATGCATTTTTTCTAACTAGCTTTTGTTTTGGCTCGAAGTACTCGGTGAGTTTTATGTTTTAGCACACTTGCATGAGTGTGATTTCTATATTGCCATGTTTCGCATGCTTGCCATGAGGCTATGTGCTTACTTGTTAAATTGCATGAATGCCTGTGGATGGAGGTTTTGTTGTTTGAATTAGAACAATTCAATGAATGTGAGTTTTAAACCCACTTTGCAAAGTGGAAAAATCATGTTTTAAGCCCATCATGTTTGATGGCAAATCCGTACTTTTAAGCCCACTTGAGGGTGGCAACTTCAAACCATTTTCGAAAACAAATATGAGTTGAATTCGTTCCAATTCTTGCGACATAGTCTATCCTAGCTTGTGTGCGTCACATAGTAAAGTTAGCTAATAACCAGAATAAGAACACATGAGGTTTATAAAACATCATATCATGATTAGTAGAGGCCGATCCTTCAATCGGGCGAGCAGGGGTGCTCATTTCAGGACCTTCCCCTCTCGTACCCAAGTTCCTGAGCCCAGGCAACTTTGGTGATGACGGACACGTAGCCTTTGACATGAGTCAGGGTTTCCTAAATTTTCCAAAATAAAATATTTTGGTGGCAACTCTGTAATCTAGCAAAGGAGTCTAGTTTTGGCATTATTTGATCTAAAATCAATTTTCCAAAATGATTTGCTGGATTGGACTCTTTGGTGTTTATCAATTTCATATTGCACTTTGTGAGATTAGATTCAGAACCGTGACAGGAGTCCGAACTGTAAGACCAATTCGAGCTCTTCGAAAGGGGGCACAAAAAAGTCGAGCTACACATCTATATACAAATAGCATGTATTAGGAGGGGAAAAACATGTGGTAAAAGAACTTGAGAGAAAAGGTGATGTAGGTTTTACCTTTGTTGTACAAGACTCAACACAATTCTTCTTTTTCTTCTACTCTTCTCTCCCTCTCTTTTTCTTTTTCTTTTTTTTTTTTCTTTCCAAGATCAATCTCTCTCACTCCTCGAATGCATGGCTGAAAAATGTGTAAAATGAAGGGGGGAAGTATGCATATATATAGAGAAAGAATTGGGAGGTTTCTTAGGGACTAAGTTCCATAAGTACAATTTCTCAAAGTTGTCCATCAAGGGCATCAAGGCCCTTCCATCCATCACATGGCCAACTACTTGAGCTCCAATAAATATACATACATATATATATATATATGAGATATATTTGTATTTATAAACGTAAAATAATAGGCACAAGTATATTAATTAATAAAATATTACAATTATGGTTTGGAATGAAATAAAATAGAAGTATATATGGACCAAGTCTAAATTTATTAAACCTTGATATTTATTATTAATATACTAATATTAGAAAATTTAAAATAATAAATTCAGGTCCCATTAAATTAAAGTGCAAAAAAAGGCGAGAAACCAAACGAAAACGGCATTACCGAGAATTAAGATTTTAAAATAATTAATCTATAATTACAGGGTCTAATAATTAATACTAGGGTTTTAAAGGTGATTATTAATCTACTGTGATCGATTACGGTTTACTCAGATTAATCCGTGATGCTTCCCGATTCTTGGGTTTAAAACACAATTAGCGAAAATTTAAGGACTTTATTGAAATAAACTCAAGGTTAGGGATTTAAAGGTAATTACAAAAATTAGGGTCTCTACAAGGGATGAGCACCCCTTGGAAGATGTGCTTTGTTTCTGTTCTGGACCTTTCTACACCAAACTGAGTTTCCCCAGAGGTCATATTTGGTCGGAAATCTTTATGGTCGGCCAGACCAATTTGTGTGTGGCTGGATGATTTTCCTAGAGCAGAACAAATAGTTTTTGGGAAGTGCTCTTCTAGGTGTTTCTAGAACTGCTAGTTAAATTGTTTTGTTTATATAGTATAATTTGTTAGATTCAGCGATAATGGGGCTAAATCAATTCATTATTGTGATAATTCCTCCAACCCCATGTCTTTCTTTCTTTTATTATTTCATTCAATCGTTGTAATAATTTATTCCCCTCTCCCCCCTGTATTTCTCTCTTTTCATTTGAATTATTGTAATAAGTTCCAACCCTACGTCTTTTTATCTCTTTTCTTCACATGCTTTTCATGTATGTTGTATATAGCATCACATCTTATTTATTATATCCGTGCTTTGCATCTATCTTTCATGCACTAAGATTCAACTAATTTGTATCTATGGGTTTCATCAATTCTTACGTGCCTTTGTGCGCTAATTCATGCATTGAGATGATTTATGTATCGAATATTACTAGCCGAATCTCTTGTTACATTCTGTGTATATATTGCATTAGATATTTGTATATTGGATCATGCACATGTTTATAGCATATTACTTTTGTGGCTTACCATGGAGAAGTACTAGGTGAGCATTTAAAGTTTTAACATCCCGGTTGTGTATGTTATTTTACAATGTCTAGCACCCTATCATATGGCTACATGCTTAAGTGATATATCTCCTTGAATGCCAGTGGATGAAGGTTGTGTTGCTTGGGTTGGGATGATGTTGATTGATGCATGTGACCTCAGTTTCTCTGTGAGTTATAAATTTATTCAAAAACCTTTCAAAATGTATAAAATCAAAGCATACCAAAATAACTGACATGATATATACTTCTTTGCTTCATATAGTAATGTTAGCATTATTAATAATCGGAATATGAGCATATATTGTTTATAAAACTCATATCATGACTTAGTAGAGGCCAATATTTTGATCAGGTAAGCAGGAGTGCTCAATTAATGACCTTTTCCGCTCATACTTAAGGTTTCAAACTGAGACATCTTTGGTTATGACGAATAATGGCCTTTGGACCGAGTCACGGGTTTCCTTATTTCCCTAAAAGATTAGGTGACGATTTTGAAATTCGGTGATGCAGTCTATTTCTAGCATATTTTTAGAAAAAAATGGATATTTTTATAAAGTTGACAAATCTGGACTCTCATTTTCTGTTTTACACCACACTAGTGATATCAGATCAGAAATCAGGAGTCTAAACTTTTGGGTGTGCTCGAGTACCCCCGGGACACCTACAGTTTTTTGGCGACTCTATTGGGGAAACTAAGAGACCTTGACTCAAACTCCATGATATGAGATTTATTTACATATATATGTTCATTGGATTGCATGCACGGTGCGCTTAAGTCACTATGTGTGCCATCTGATATCCTGAATGGCTTGCCAAACATGGGCTCTGTCACAGTGGGAACACAAGCCTAGGATCTGGACCACCAATGTATTGCTTGATCCTCCCTTCAATTATAGGTGTTCAGTAGGGTAGGTATATCGGTGTCTTTCTATGATACCCTTTTTGACCAGACTGACCTAGTACATGTACAGAAGCTCTAGTACCTTCCAAAATTAGGATATGATGCTTTCCAATGTCTAGGATGTGATGATGCCACTTGTCTGAATAGTGGAGCCTTAGATCATAGAAAGATAGGATAAGGAAACCCTAACCTCCAGGGGTGTTTGGAATGCTTGCTTATATGCGAATGTGAAATCTTAGGAAAGAGGACACCCAATCCTTGGAGAATTTTATTTTCTTAGGGGATTTCTTTTTAAATTTGGGGTCATATCAGAATCAGAATTTGAGGTTAGAATCTAGGGAGTTGTGTTTGTTTGGTGAAGCATCAGAATTTGGGAATTGTATCTGAATGGATGAATTTATAGTAAGATCAGAACTAAGAAGTCAAAATTGTGTCATGCTTTGTTTTGACCAACATGTCTAGTACCATGATCTAATGGGGTATTTGCTTTGATGTGAGGATTCATTGAGGTCAAGAGAGCTTGATTTTGTATGCTTTGGTGGGTCGCCCACAAGAAGTCATCCCCAATTCAGAAATAGCCATACTCAATCCAAAAAAAGCCCAATGCAATCCAACTCGAAAAAAGCTTAACCCATCCCACTTTATATAATCTGACCTATCCAAATCAAAAACACTCCAGTTCATTCAAAACTCAAAAAGCTATCTCAAAAACACTCCAGTCCATCCAATCCTGCAAAGGCCATCTCTAATAAGGTCACATCCACCCAGTTTCATAATTGCTAATTCACCCGATCCAATAATGACCCAAAATCCAGTGGATCTAGTCGACATGCTTATAGTTCTTCAACGAACTATGGATACTTTTGATGACACAGTAGTTGCTTAGCGTAATGCCATTGTTGGGATGTAACAACTAGCCGGGGCAACTACTACACATCTACTGCTAATCAATCATCTGGTTCCAGACCCACCTCCACCAGTCGATAATTTCCTAGATCTTGACTAACCAAAAGAGCCAGCCCAGGCTCTAGCTCCAGCATATCCTGTCAAGGGGCTCCTTCCCCTTAATCTTACTGAGTTTGATCCAACTATGCTGAAGATAGGCAAGTTAGAGAAGTTATTCAAAAAGTCACAAGGGATCAATTCTATCCCTGATATTGAGAATAGGTATACTGAAACTGCTGTCAGATTACCAGAAAGATTCAAGATGCCACATGTAGACCGGTTCGATGGATCGAAGGACCTCTTGGTGCATATCCGGTTGTTTTCAAATGTCTTACAGCCGATGGGCTTAGCTCGAGCCCGAAAGCTATCTATGTTTGGGCGAATTTTGTCAGGTATAGCTGCCGCTTGGTATGCTAAATTGGAGGATTCAGTGAAAAAAAGCTAGAAGGACCTGCTGAGGCATTCATCACTTAGTACTCCTACAATGCACAAATTGAAGTAACCACTCAGGACTTAAAGTAATCTGTTAGAAGCCCAAAGAGAGCTTCATGGAATTCATAACAAGATAGAGAGCCAAGGCAGCCATGATGACCAACATGCCTTCAAAGAAGGATCAGATTCAAATAGTCATGAGAAATCTACATAGCAAGATGCTGCAAAAAATGATAGTCCTTCCTCTTTTTACCTTTAAAGAGTTTTATAAAATGAGGGTTCAAATTGAAGATGCCACGAAGCAAGGGATCATATTAGACGAGCAAAAACCCATGAGAAAGACCTTCGTTCACGGTTCCAATGCTACTAGCAATAGTAGCATCACCGCGAAATCTTCAAAAGTCAGGATTGTTACCACCTCAACCAAAACAACCAACCCATTTACTAAAACCAACTTACAATCTTACAATTCAACCGGACCCCAAAACCAAAGCTTTTACCCTCTTTACATAGCCCTATCCCAAGCTATGAAAGTGTTGTTGGATAAGGGACACCTCGAACACCTAGATCCTAGACCTCTTCCTAATCCTTTTCTACCCAAGCACGATGCAACCAAGTACTGTGCCTTCCACCAGCAACATGGCCATGGTATTGATCAATGTATCTGTCTCCATCATAAGATTCAGGATCTCATTGATAATAAAATCATAGTTCCACCGCAAAGGCCAAACGTCACCACTAACCCATTGCCTACCCATAACCGAGTACCACCACCTTCTCACCTTAACCTCATCCATACACTATCATCCACCTACAACCCCAGTATATTCATCATTCTGTCTCATCTACCCAAGCCTAAGGTGTTCATTCTAGAGGGTACCAACTTGTGCATAATGGACGCACTTGAACCCTAATCATCTCAAACCCCAAAAAGTGAACTCTAGAAAGGCCCAACTCAATCAATCCATCCAGACTAATCCAGTTCAGATACACCAAGTGCACTAATGGCCAAACCCACTACTTCTAAGATGTTGGGATGATTAAAGACCTTCAAAGAACTGTGACAGATTCAACCTTTGAGGTTTTGGTCTCGTCATCTACTATATCCCATATTGGGAATTTCGTATCAAAAACCCTTCAATCTTGGTGCAAGCTAAAAATGGAATGAGCCAACCCAAAGTTGAAACTGTGATGAAGGTTGATGGTGATGATAAAATGGTAGCTCAATTGGACACATTGTTCAAAGATATCTCAAGCTTGGGTGGTACCATATCAATAGCAAATGGGTCTTGCCCAGATATAGCCATCTAATTCCTTGACAAAGCTGTAGCAAGCAATAAGAATGAGTCTGGGGCAAGTATTGATCCTTGTGCACATCTCCGATGGGTTATTAAGACTTTGAAGATCAAATGGATAAACAGGTGGGAAATCCTTGTAGTTGTTAAGAAAATTGTGGATAAAACTTTTGCACTCAATATCGCAATGTGCAGATGAGGGTTACCGCAAGTAAATTCAGTGTGAGAGGCCAGGTCGAAAGCACTTTGAATCAGGGATCAACAAACAAATGAAGGCCAAGCCATGGAAAGAGATGCCTTACTAGAAATATCCATCCTAACTTCAATCCCAAACCCATAAGAGTCCTTCCCATGAGTACCCAGTCTACACCCACCAGCTCCTTTGCCAATGCTTCTAGGACTGGTGTTTGCTGCTTCCAAAATCGCACCTTCAATCCTTTATATATGGCCTCGTCCAAAGCTTTTCAAATCATCACAAAGAAAGACCCCCTCAAACCCCTTGACCCTCTACCTATCCCCGAAATTCTCCTAGCCCGGTATGACCCGACCAAATACTATGCCTTTAACTAATAGCATGATCATGACACCGATCATTGCTATCGTCTTCATCATGAGATTCAAGATCTCATCGACAACAAAATGATAGCTCCACCTCAAAAACCCAACATCCCTACCAACCTATTACCACCCCACAGCATAAATTGCATCCATGTCTGGCCAATAATCAACTTTGACCCTAGCCAGTACATCATACCCGCTAATGAACCCAAACCTATGGTGTTTATTCCTGAATCTTCAAATCTCTGCCTCATCAAAAATTTTGAGAAAGAAAGGCAACATGAACAATTCTTTGAAGAGTTGCAAGGCTTATTCAATCTTAGTGAGTTCGACCTTAATAAGGTTAAAGTAAAGCGGGAGGCTCCCTTAACTATTGCCAGCAATGATAGTTGGAATAATGAGTCTCAAGACTAACTAGAGGCAATTGTTGAAAGTGCTTAGAAAGGACCTTTTGAACTAGGGGCATGGTGTGAGAAATTGTAGAGGGAAGTTGCTTCGGTTGAAGAGAAGTTCAGAGGCTACCAAGAGAGTTT
Source organism: Camellia oleifera (assembly GCA_022316695.1). Taxonomy (NCBI): domain Eukaryota; kingdom Viridiplantae; phylum Streptophyta; class Magnoliopsida; order Ericales; family Theaceae; genus Camellia; species Camellia oleifera. The sequence goes on from CM039312.1 coordinate 85,153,893, forward strand.
CGATAGTGATGTTGAAATAAAGACGAGTTGGGACCTACCAGTGGGCTATTTGAAGCTTGTCATGAATTCTGCCAATGGAGTTGGAAAATGAAGAACCCTTTTGTGTTTAGGATACTAATGATGATGTGATTTTGTTCAAACTCTAAGTTGTGTCTTGTGGATGGTTGAGTCGTGAGCCGAGTTAGAGTCTTGTTTTCTTTGTCTTTTCTTGTGTCATTGTGTCAGTTGCATCATTTCCTTTTAGTTGCTCTCGTATACCTTCGAGTCTTTGTCTTTTCAATAAGAGAATGAAAGTTGAGTTTTTGATCATTTAATTGTGCCTACAATAATCCATGTGTGACCTAATGAAAACAAGAAAAGCTTTGAAAATTTTCAATTAAACATAGGAAATGTGTAAATTGTTCAAATGTGCTATTAAGAATGAGATTTCACTAATAAGCTCTAGCATTGATGAGGATCCCCCAAATGGTTCGAACGAATTCTGAATTGTCATCGTAGTGCTCTTCATAATCATTCCAAAATTTCAAGTGGTTTCTTGTTACAAACCGGCGAGGATGAATTCAGAATCATGTGTGGTGTTTTACACTGTTTTTAGAATTCTATTCACACTGTAGCAATCATTTTGGCGAGCACAAGATGGCTTTCAGACCTCACAAATCCTAGAATTCCTCCCCATGGTGCTTTCACTACTCGAAAAGGAAAAATAAGAAGAAAAAAGAAAAAAGAAGAAAAATGAAAAAGTCAACCATCAAGCCAGGGGCATCCATGAAATGAAACAAACTGTGAGGAAAGGAAGTTCTATATGAATTCAAAGAAACTAAACACAAGAAGGTACCACATTATGAGGAGAATTGACCTTGATTGTGAAGTGAAAGCAAGGAAGATGACCTGCACAAGTCAAGGGAGAAACAAGCTCGAATCAAGCTGAAGTGAATTTCATTGTTAAGGAAAGGATGATTACTAATCAAATTGACCGCAAGTGTTGTAACATTGCCCTTGAGAGGCTCGCTGGGCCAAAAACCCGAAAGGGTGACTCAAGCAAAACTTAGAGCTTCAAAAAGTGAAAAATGAAAATAATGAGAGCTCGCAGGGCCAAAAATCCAAAAGGGCGGCTCTAACAAAAGTTGAAGCGCAAAAGAAGAGTGTCAATACCTGAGTGAACCTTAACTATGAGCTACATGAGATCTAATTCTTATGTTGAGATACATAGGCAACCTATTCTTAAGATTTGACCCAATATCCTTGCCTAATCCATATCTTTAGCTTCGTATCCTTCCATGAGCTATAATGACTGTCGTACATAGCATATTCACGTCAGATGATGAGGAACTAGTTTGAATCAACAAGTGGAGTAATTTTCAATATTTAAAATTATCAATAAAATCTTCAAACATGAGCCCATAAGGAATTGAAACCTGACCTTTTGCAAAATCTATGGTTAAAGATGATTCTTGAATAAATGAGTGAACATAAGGAAAACTAGGGGAACCATCAATGATCAGCCACCTTGTGTCTTTTCTTTTCTTCTTTGGCTTTTGGGGTCAGTTTCAAGTCTTATTGTTTTCTTGTCAAGCATGTGCCTCAATCTAGGCTTATCGAGTCTCTTTTGTGTCTACTAGTTTGTGCATGGCTTGAAGTTCAATAGAGTGGCATGGTCAGAATTCCATACATGCACCTTCGCTTCAAATTCAAAACAAATCCATGTGTAGAAGTCATTAACAAGCTGAGAGTGCCTACACAAGGGGCATCAAGTCCATGATCATTACAAAGTGTATGTGAGAAATCCATCGCTACTTTCTCAACTCTCTAGGGCTTGAGAGAAGTATAAGTTGGATTGGTTGGCAGTTGTTTTATGATCTGATGATCCCCATCACAGGAGCCTGCATAATGTTGAAAAAATGCAAACAGCGGTTTGACACCAGAGGCAAGAGTACATCTAACTTGGCTATCAGCTAAACAAAGGGCATGAACCATACTTTTATCCTAGCTATTTGTCAAGCACTTTCCTCTCAGTAAGGGTGGGTTCACCCCTATGATGATTCTGATATGATTCAAACGTTGACAATTATCCCCAACCAATTCAAGACTCTCTTTGGTTGCCTTCTTTCCTCAGATTGATATATGTGCTTTGACTCATGCATGCATGCTCACACACTTTAGTGGCTTTGAACTACATGATTGGTTGCTCTAGCTCTCAACTTTGTTCTTTACTTGTAACTATCAATAACTGAGTTGCATTGAGGTGCCTCAATTTGTGTTTAGTTTAACCCAGGGAGTTGGGTTTGCTTCAATAAGTTGTACAAATTGTCATGCTTTGTCACATAATGTGGTATGACCTACACACTACCTTGCATTCATTCCATGAGATATGTGGTGTAACACTCTCCATACTGCTTATCTCATAAGTTGCATCATGCATCGTTCCATACACTCTACATATCTCACATCATTCATCGCACACTACTTTCCATGCCTTGAGATGTGCAGCATGCACCCTTTTCACTTTTAGTACTTTTTTGAATAAAGTGCATGCCCTTGCACGATCCCTTTTGCCTTCAAAAAGGTTACGTTCCTCATATCTGCATCTTTTGTTACGCTTCATCATCATTCGCACGAGGCTTGCTTGGTATATTGCCATCTTTGCATTTTATTATCATTCTATTGCACTGCATTGCATAGATCAACAGCTCTCAAGGTAGTGCAAAAGCACATAAGTCCAACTCTCAATCGGCTTCTATGCCTATTTCCGAAGCTAAGAGGTATACCGCTTTTTGTGTCTACCACATGTTGTATTTCATGCATTGCATTCTTTATCTTATTGCCTTTACCCTTTATATGTAAAGGGTGCTTGGTTTGTTTTTCCTTGGTTAATATCGTGATGTTCTCGTATGAAAGTATGGTTAGGGTTGTCGATTAACACCACCTTTGTTTCTTCTTGGTCAACACCCTTCTTATTTTCGCAATTTCACTGCGATTAGAGTGTGTTTCTCTTCGTGTGATTCCAGCACGGTTAGAGTGTGTTCCTCTTCTTGCGATTTCAGTACGCTTAGAGTGTGTTCCTTTTCTCGTGATTTCAGCGCATATAGCGATCCCGGGTTTACCCCTTGTTGTATAGTGATCCGGACGTGTGTCCGTCGATGTTAGTAGTTGAGTATTATCTTGTTTACATCCTTTCTTACTTTGTATTTGAGTTATAGGATGTGTTGGGCAGGTGTGTTGCAGGTTGGTTGTGTTTGGAAGCCAAGTGTTGCTACCTAGATTTTTGGACCTTCACTCGAGCGAGGAGTCGGTCGCTTGAGCGAGAGTTGAGTTTTGTGTCTGGCGGCTCGAGCCAGGTATTCTTCGCTCGAGCGTGCGTCTGCGTCTCAGTTGGACCTGAGAGCTGTAGTTTTTGGCTCAAGCGAGCTTTACTTCGCTCGAGCGAGATCAGTGTTTTTAGATCCTTCGCTCGAGCCAGAGTTTCTTCGCTCGAGCGAACGATTGCGTCTGGTACTGGACCTGAACACTGTGATTTTTGGCTCGAGCAAGCTTTCCTCCGCTCGAGCGGTCTGGTTGTCTTTCGCTCGAGCGAGCATTCTGTCGCTCGAGCGTGCTTTTAAGTTGTTAGCTCAAGCGAGACTTTATTGGCTCGAGCGAGGGTTTTCTGTGTCTGGTCGCTCGAGCTACCAAGTCTTCGCTCGAGCGAGCCTGTTTATATCAGCGGGCAGTAGCGATTTCAAAATCACTTTTTCATCCACTTTTCATTTTCAAACCCTAAAATCCGAGACCTTCTCTCTCTAAACTTACACTCTCTCTAAGATTTGATCTACCTAGGGTGATTTCCTACCCTAAGTCCTTTGTTAAAAAGATAGAGGGTGTTGAGGGCTTCGATTTAATCTGAAAATCTTTGGATTTGGAGCACGTTGGTCGTTGGGTCTTCATCTCCTTTTGAGCTCAAACTTCGAGGTAGGGATATCCTACTCCTCTTTATGGATTTTGTCTTTAAATTGTAGCATTTTGATATGTTGGGAGTTATTATGTAATTTTGAGAGAACGATGGGCCTTTTGTGTAATTTTACAAAGTTGGGGTTTATTTATAGTAAACCTAGAGGCATGTTTGGTGTAGAGAAATGGAATTTATGTTAAAACATTGATGAAAATGGAACCTTAAGGGTTGTAATGTTAATTATGGAAAATGCCCTAATTACATTGACTAATTAACTGGTATAATTAATTGTGAGAAATGAGGAATTGAATTGGAAAGGTTGAGATTGGAAGTGTATGAGATGAAAGGGTGTAGTTGGTTTGTTTATCACTCCCGAATTGAAATGTTGATATATTATCCATTCTGTGCATTTATTTTCTGTTTAGAAATAACTGCTTTGGGCTATCGGTGGAGGATAGTCTTGATTGTTGTAGACAATGCATGATGATTAGGCAAACTAAAACTAATCACTGAAATGTGTCAATGAGTATGATGGTTAAAAGAGTACATTAACTTTATGTATTAATTGATGATGTGTATAATAATTGTTTATATGCATTGTGCTGTGTTGGAGGAGATAAGGCATGTACTCCACGGTTTAGGGGATGATAGGGATTGGACCTCTAAACCGGATGTTGTTGGGAGGAGATAGGGGATGGACTCCATGGATAGAGCTCATATGCTTATCTAGTGATGTGTTAACACAACTCATATGCTTGTCTTTGGAAGTATGATAGTGCTCTTATGCATATCTGTTGATGTGTTGATATAGCTAGTATGCTTATCTATTATGAAATGGGAAAATGTTTAGTATGAGTTATTGTCTCATATAAGTTGTTGGGCCAGGTTCTGAGCCATGATTATGAATTGAGAATTGAAAGGAAATGAAAAATGAAATATAACATAGACTGGTAAGATACGAAACAGCGGGATGATATATGTGGATATGTTAGTGTTGGCCATCTATCAACTGCTAATCTTTTAGTCATTGTTCATAGCTGGTTTAGTGTGTTTCTACTGGGTTGTGGCTCACCCTATAGGGGAATATCATTTTCAGGTACAGGTAGCATGCCACCTCCAAGGACATAGCTTGGGAGGCTAGAGGCGGGCAGACTTTTTGTTGTCTTTCTTTCTGATGTATTACATGTAAATTCAAGCCAAGGGCTTAATGTGTAAATGAGTTAGTACTCTCCTTTTTGTAACCAAGTGTTAACTTGGAAAGCTGTAAGCCCTTAGGGCATTTGCTTTTGTTGTTAACATGTAATACTTTTTGTAATGAAACTCTGATGAATAGAAGAATGAGGATCTTTTATATATCAATGCATGTCTATATTGTGGGTTTAATGTTATTATTTTGAGGGTGTTACAGCGCAGTTAGCGTGTGTTCCTCTTCTCGTGATTTCAGCGCGGTTAGAGTGTGTTCCTCTTCCCACGATTTCAGCGTGGTTAAGGTGTGTTCCTCTTCCCGCAATTTCAGCACGATTAGGGTGTGTTCCTCTTCCCGCGATTTCAGCGCGGTTAAAGTGTGTTCCTCTTCTTGCGATTTCAGTGCGGTTAGAGTGTGTTCCTCTTTCTGCGATTTCAATGCGATTAGGGTGTGTTCCTCTTCCTGGGATTTCAGCACGGTTAGAGTGTGTTCCTCTTCCCGTGATTTCAGCACAGTTAGAGTGTGTTCCTCTTCTCGCAATTTTAGCATGATTAGAGTGTGTTCCTCCTCTTACGTCGCGGCGTGTTTGGAATGTTTTGGCCTCGACCACCCTTTCTCGTCTCGCATAAAGTGCATTTGGATTTGCATTTCTTTCTTTCATGTAGAAAACATGTTTGTGCATCTCATTTTATATCACTTGTGCAAAGAATAAGTTTGAATGGCATTCTTTATTGCCTTTGCAACTGTTACCAAGCTTCATGTCATTTGCATGAGGTTTGCCTCTTTCATGTGCCATATTTGTATCTTCATTATTATTAAATCACGTACCATCGATGTTCAAACCAACGGTGTGGTACACGCAAACCCAACTTTCAAGCAAAATTAGAGCGTGTAAGTCCAATTCTTAGTTGCATTTTATCTGCATCCTACCCCTGAACTATGCTAGTTTGATTCCTTGCAAGAGGATACATAGGCAACCCTTAGGTTCAACCAACTGTATCTGCATTTTATTTGTTTGCCCAAGTCTTACGACCTCGTCAAAAGGGTTGTCTATGGGCTTTGACATCCACTCACGTCGTGAAATGACACGTTGAGCTTTGTCAAAGAGAGGCAACTGTAGACACCCTATTTTGACTGGCCCTAAGAGTTGGGTATTTTCTTCCAAACACCCGATGATGAAAGTTGGAATGTGCTATCCTTTGAATTCCTCAACAGGAGAGCAGGGTTCAAGCTTTAGTCCCAACTTTACACCCATTTTGGCTAAACTATTTTAGACCACCTAAAACCTTCTTAAAACATTTTGGTGGCACAATTCCAAACATTTCTACAAATGTCCCGAGGCTCACCTATTCAAACTCCAAATATTGTCTTTTTTCAGTAGACCGAGTAAGGGATATAATGGGAATGAATAGAAGGGATGGAATCCTCTAAAATACTTGTTTCCCATTTCAAATCATGTAAACTTTACCCTATTGATCTAACGGTATATTTTTCATCTGGCCATACAACAATTTATGGTCAGATGAAAAATGTAGTTGGCCAAGTAAATAATGGTACGGCGGGCTGAATTGTACAGATACAAAGCCTTTTAGGAATTTTAACTTTTTCTGCAAATATCTAAAATATTTTTACATTTGGCTTCCTCTGCAAGCTTCATACAAATATCTTAGATATTTGCAATGGCTTCCTATGTAAGTTTCATGCAAATATCTTAGATATTTGTCTTAGCTTCCTATGTAGGCTTCATGCAAATATCTTAGATATTTTGCATTTGGCTTCCTATGTAAGCTTTGCTCCAAAAGTCTATATATATATAGCCTTTTGAATTCATTTGAAAGGGTTAGAAAATTATTCTTAAAGGTTTGAGAGCAAAAACTACCTTCCACTTAAAAACTTCTCACTATTTCATCTCTCCCATCCTACATACACCACCTAAACTCCATCAAAGCTTGATCTTAAGGCTCATTGCTAAGTGTTCAAGCCATCTCCAAGAACCTTGAGGGTGCTAAGAGAGAGTTTGTGAACAATAAAGCTTATCCTCTCTTCAAGAGTTGAACTTTTGCCTCTTTTTTTTTTTTTTTTTTTTTTTAAAAAAAAACTTTTCTTCTCTCTTTCTTCATCTCGAAGCTCTGTATTTTATTATTGTTGTGTTACAATCATGTGATGGGTCCTCATGGATGTGAAGGGAACTAGGATGTAGCCACTCATCCATTGAGTTGATTGTTCTTTTTACTTTATTGTGTTTTGCACACTTTTCTTACTTTCTGGTGCTATAATTCATTATTGTTGTATATAGATCTGTTAATTGGAACCTTGTGGATGTGAGGGAGTAGAAAGTAGCCACCCATCCACAAGTTTGGTTATGTAATGTAATTGCTTTCATTTTTATACACTTTCTCATTATCTATCTCATCATCCAGACATGTTGGCTCATCTGCTTCAATCCATTCTCAACTCTAATGAGTTGTGGTGGTTATTGCATAGAGCTATTTGGATGATTCTTGAGATTTGGTGTTAAGAAGGTTGTTTGCTTCCATTTTGTTGATATTTCTCTTAGAAGTAAAGTAAGAGGTTTTTGGGTCCAAAATGTTGAAAATTCTCTTCTCAACCATTTTGAACATGGAAATGGATGGAAACATCCTTATTCCATGAGATGAAGATGAGTCTTCAATAATTTTTATGAATCTCTTACTTTCAAGGCAAAGCTTCCACTAAGAAATAGTGAGCATTAATTTACTCTCTTTAAATTAATAGTGTGGATTTGGGTAGTAACCTACCCTTATTCACAAAGAGATGATGTAGGTTCCCATCTAGTTCTTAGGCTTGAATTTCTTCTTGCTTTGATTCATTTGAACTGTTGAATTGTTGTAAAATATCTATTATATACGACTATGATATACTATTATTAAGGGTTGAAGCCCATCTACCTCTTCCTTAAGTGTTTTCTGTGAAAGGGAGAGGTAGAATGAATGAGTACCCTTTGGAAGATGTACTTTGCTTTTGTTCTGAACCTTTCTGCACCAAGCTGAGCTTCCTTAGAGGTCATGTTTGGCCTGACATCTTTATGGTCAGTCAGACAAACTTGTGTGTGGCCAGATGATTTTTCTAGAGCAGAACAAACAGTTTCTAAGGAGTGCTCTCCCGAGTGTTTTCGAAACTGCTGGTTAAATTCTTTTGTTTATATAGTATCATTTGTTAGATTTAGCAATAATTGGGCTAAATCAATTCATTGTTGTAATAATTCCTCCAATGCCATGTCTTTTCTTTCTTTTATTATTTCATTCAATTGTTGTAATAATTCCTTCTCTCTCTCTCTCTCTCTCTCTCTCCCCCCCCCCCTCCCCAATCTTTCTTTCTTTTCATTTGAATTATTGTAATAACTTCAAGCCCCACGTCTTTCTATCTCTTTTATTTACATGCTTTCCATGTATGTTGTATATAGCATTACGTCTTATTTATTATATTCATGCTTTAAGATTTGACTAATTTGCATCTGTGGGTTTCATCAATTCTTATGTGCCTTTGTGCACTAATTCATGCCTTGAGATGATTTATGTATCAAATATTAGTAGTCGAATCTCTTGTTGCATTCTATGTATGTATTGCATTAGATATTTGTATATAGGATCATGCACATATGTATAGCATATTACTTTCGTGGCTTACCACGGAGGACTACTAGGTGAGCATTTAAAGTTTTAGCATCCCGGTTATGTATGTTATTTTACTATGTCTAGCACCCTATCATATGGCTACGTGCTTAAGTGATATATCTCCTTGAATGCCAGTGGATAAAGGTTATGTTGTTTGGGTTGGGATAATGTTGATTGATGCATGTGAGCTCAGTTTCTTTGTGAGTTGTACATTTATTCAAAAACCTTTCAAAATGCATAAAATTGAATCATACCAAAATAAGTGACATGATCTATACTTGTTTGCTTCACATAGTAATGTTAGCATTATTAATAATCGAAACATGAGCATATATTATTTACAAAACTCATATCATGGCTTACTAGAGGCAAATATTTTGATCGGGTGAGCGAAGGTGCTCAATTCATGACATTTCCCCCTCATACCTAAGGTTCCAAACCGAGCCATCTTTTGTTATAACAAACAGTGGCCTTTGGCATGACTCATGGGTTTCCTAATTTCTCGAAAAGATTAGGTGACGACTCTGAGATTTAGTGATGCAGTCCATTTCAAGCATATTTTTGCAAAAACAAATGAAGTTTTTGTAAAGTTGTTAGATTTGGACTCTCATTTTCTATTTCACACTACACTAGTGATATCAAATAAAAAATCAAGAGTTTGAATTGTTGGGCGAGCTCGGATACCCACGGGACACCTGTAATGTGTATTTGTAATTTATCCCTTTTTTTATATTTTGGGATAAATTACAAATGCACCCCCTAAGGTTTGTTTAAAATATGATTTACCTCCCGCGATTTAGAAATTACATCCCTCCGTTTAAAATTTATAATTTCATAACAAATGGCTCATTTTATTAATAAATTATCAAGTCAATTAACAGTTTTTATTAATGTTAGAACTTTATTTCAATTAATAATTCGGGTAATTTTATCATTGTATAGGAGAGCAGTTAAAAATTTTATTTTTTCAATTAATTATCTTTAATAAAAAAATTCTAATAAGGGATATTTATAATTTTTTTTAACATAAAACTAATCTGTATTATAAATAAATCTGAAAAATGCATTTATAACTTACTCTATTTTTTTAACTTACAACGTTGTTATTGGAACAGTTAGAATAATTTGAAAGTATATGTAGATAGTGCATGGGTGAGTGGAAAGTTGGCTGAATAGGTAAATAGATGCAAATGTCAAAAACAAAAGAGTGTATTTTGGTCTCATTTAAATAAACAAATAAATAAAAATTTTAAAACAATAAGGGCCTGTTTGGTAACACTTACGTTTTCAGTTTATATTTACAAAAATTTTATAAACTGGTTTTTGTTTATTTTTAGAAAAACATAAAGTACAAACGCGTTTGGTTCGGACAAAATGTTTGAAAATTTTAAAAAATATAAACTAAAAGAGTGAGAAATGGCGAGTGGTGGCATGGCAGGTGATGGCTGGTGACGAGTGGTGGCAGCGAAAGACAGTGGTGGCGGGTGGGTGGCGACGGAAGACGGTAATGGTAGGTGGTGGCGAGTGGTGGTGACGGAAGACGATGATGGCAGGTGGCAGGTGATGGGTAATAGTAGTGAGTGGGTGGTGGCGGCAGAAGACAGTGATGGAGGGTGGTGGCGGAAGATAGTGGTGGAAAGTGGTGGCAAGTGGTGGCGGCAGGTGGTGGCGGAAGACAGTAGTGGAAAGTGGTGGCGGGTGGCGGGTGGCGGGTGGTGGCGGCAAAAGACGGTGGTGGAAAGTGGTGGTAGGTGACAGGTGGTGGCGGCGGAAGATAGCGGTGGAAAGTGGTGGCGGGTGGTAGTAGCAAAAGATGGTGGTGGCGGGTGGTGGCGGCGGAAGACGGTGGTGGAAAGTGGTGGCAGGTGGCGGGTGGCAGCGGTGAAAGACGGTGGTGGAAAGTGGTGGCAGGTGGTAGCGGCGGAAGATGGTGGTGGAAAGTGGTGGCGGGTGGTAGTGGCGGAAGATGGTGGTGGCGGGTGCTGGCAGCGGAAGACGGTGGTGGAAAGTAGTGGCGAGTGGTGGCAGCCAAAGACGGTGGTGGAAAGTGGTGGCAGGTGGTGGTGTAGACCGCCCCAAACTCACTCCGCGCGCCCCCCCTTTCGGAGAGGGCTCGAATTGGGTTCATAGCTACTACAGTTCAAACTCCTGTCACGGTTCTAAATCTAATCTCACAAAGTGCAATGTAAGACTGATAAATCACCAAAGAGTCCAAATTCGGCAAATCATTTTGGAAAATCGATTTTAATCAAAAAGCGCCAAACATGGACTGCTTTGCCAGATTTCAGAGTCACCACCTAAATATTTTGTTTTGGGAAATTTAGAAAACCCTGACTCGTGCCTAAAGCCACGTGTCCGTCATCACCAAAGTTGCCTCGGCTCGAGAACTTGGGTACAAGAGGGGAAGGTCCTGAAATGAGCACCCCCGCTCGCTCGATCAAAGGATCGGCCTCTACTGATCATGATATGTTGTTTTGAAAACACATGTGTTCTTATTCCGGTTATTAATCTAACTTACTATGTGATGCGCACAACACACAAGTATAGACTCAATCGCAAGGATTGGAACAAAACATCTCATGTTTGTTTTCGAAAATGGTTTGAAAGTGCTACACGCAAGTAGGCTAAAACGCGGATTTGCCACCTTCAAGTGGGCTGAAAACAACATGATTTTGCCACTTCAAGTGGGCTTAAAACGCACATTTTGATGAATTGTTCCAATTCAAGCAACGAAGCTTTTATCCATAGGCATTCATGCATTTAAACACATAAACACATAGCCTCATGGCAAGTATGCTATCATGGCATTCACTTACACACATGCAAGGATGGTAAAGTATAAACACTTACAGTGTACTCCGAGCCAAAACAGAAAACTAGTTAGAAATCGATGCATGATCCTAACTATACAAGATGCCTGATGCAATACATGCAAAAATGCAACTAAGTAAGTTGGGCTATCTGAAATGGCATATGAATGCAACACTCGATACATGTATTCAAATAGGAATTGAAATACAATGCAGTTTGAATGATGCGCTGAGCCCGGTGCATGCAAGACAAATGAATGATGCACGCATGCAAAGCATAAGAATGCTAATTGAAATATGCTCTAATCTAACCACCGAAAGCGGATAAATAAAAGGGAGAAAGACATGGGGTTGAAAGACATTCACACACACACGCACACTTATTACAACATTTGCCCTCTCGATGGAGGGTCCGAATAATAAGCTAACTAGCTACGCTAATTAAACTAATTATTACAAATCAAAACTAATTAACTATTCCTAATTAACTAATTATTACAAAAACAAATCGATTAATTAAGCACATTAACTAATTAAGTACAAAACCGACAAATTAGCTAACTAAGTAAAGTAGCTAAAGCAGTTAAAAGAGGTCCTCGGGGCGAGAGGTGCACACTTGCTCGATCGCCTCACTCGGAAATCCATTGCTATGCCCAGAATTGCCTCTGTTTGCATTTAAGTTGATCTCTAAAAAGTGTGCCAATCTCCAGAATGCTTCTGCTCCAACATGGGGACCTCCTGGTGGGCTGCCGACTAGAAAAGGGGGCTGTAGACCAGAAAAACTGGTTATAGACCAGAAAAAGTGGTCGGTCGACCACCCCCACTGGTCGGCCGACCAGTTGATTTGCCGAGCTCCAGTTTTGCTGCAATAGAGAACAACAAAGGGCATAGCAGTGTATTTGCAAGATATGTGTGCACAACCACCCTCCCTATCATTTCTTAAGCTCAAGGGAGTGTGGTACTCGACTCTCGGGCCACCAACCGAGCATCGCAATGCACGATGGCCGAGAAGCCAAGTTTGCTCAAGTCAATGTCAATGAATGCACAAATAACACATAAGGGCCTCCACCCTATCATACACAATCAAGGGCGTCGGCGACCGAGAAATGAGGCACGTTTCATCACTTCAAGTATGAAACATCCCTCGTTTTTCATGTTTGGATTAACGTCCGATCCAAACACATGCAATACAACACAACATATTAAAGGCCCCGAAACTCAAAACTAGTCAAGCCCCTTTACACTACAACCATATTAAGCAATGCTCAAATGACCCTAACCATTCAAAAAAGATTTAAGGCAGGTCAAAATAGTGGCAAAAACATGCTAGACTTGTAGTATAGATAGCAAGAAAGATATGCTCATGTATTAGCTCGCAAACAAAGCATAAAGGCACAACTCTCAAACACAATGAACGAGTGATAAACATGAGAGTATGACAGAATTTTATGCTCTGAAATTACATACCAAATGATGCCATATCACACAAACATCACCAAAGGCATGCTAGGGGTCTCCAAACACAAGGCTAGCAAAGCCAATTACACTATAGCCCCACAAGGCAAGCCATACATGACCAAGGCCACTTGGAACAGAGTTTAAGCATGCTAAATCAAGGCCAAAAGCATGCTAAAACAGAGCTAAAGCAAGCTAGAATTAGAGGTATAAAGCATGATGCATGTTAAGCCTACAAAGGGGGATTGCACTACAAGTACAAAAACCAAGCAAGAGGTGACCCCACCAACTAAAATCAGAGTTAAAGCATGGAAAATAATGGCTAAAAACATGCTTGAACTAAGCAAATTCAAGGCACAAAGACATGCTACTTTGCAAGGCCACAAGTAGGATTACACTACAAGTGCAATAAGCATGCAAGAGGTGACCAAGACAACCAAAAAAAGATTTATGGTAGGTCTAAAAAGTCACAAAAATGAGCCTAAACAAAGCCATAAAGAAGTAAAAACACATGCTCATTTGGTTGGCCATCAACACATGCAAATAAGAGAAGATGGAGGGGACCACCCCCACCTATTTGGGACCTCAAAACATAATTTTTGTCACTGAAAAACCTCTGAGTTTTAGTGGTAAAAAGGCCCAAAAAGTTGGATTTGAAGGTGGTGAGAAGTTGCACAAAAGGCCTCATAAGCCAAGAAATAGAAAGGGAGAATAACCCCCTAGCCAAACAAGGCACAAACCAACACTTTTAGGACTGAAAAGCAGAGGGAAAATAGAGGTTTTTTTAGTTCAACATGACCCCAAAAACAGCCCCAAAGTAGTTGAAAATTATGGTAAAACAATAGTGCACAAAGAGCTTAAAAGGAATAAGGGGTTACCTTTGAAGCACAGCAGCAAATCAGCCTCTTTTCTGAGCCAAACAACCTTCCAACAGCCCAAAAATAGGTTCCAAGGGACCTCAGCCCAATGGTGATCAACTTTGGTTAAGGGTCTCTTTGCAAAAGTGTAGAGAATTCTAAGCTTAAGTCTCAAAAACAAGAGGAGAATGAGAAAATTCTAGAGAGAGAGAGAGTTTTCAACTCTAAAATTTCTAGAGAGAGAGGACTTTTAGTGTGAGAAGCTCCCAAATTTTCTAACCCTTGCAATATATGAGATATATTTTCCATATATAGCAATTCAAGAGCTTTGGGTCAGAAATATCTGAATTGGAAATATCTGTGACAGTCTAGAACAGCTGGAGCAAAATATCTGCAAAATTCTGGGCTTTCTAGGCACAAATGGTCTACCGACCACCTCAACTGGTTGACCGGCCACTTTTTCTGGTCAACAAGGATCATTTCTGGTCGGCATAAGGTCGGCATGCTCCATTTGTGGTCGGCACACTCCCTTAGTGGTCGGCAGCAAAAATCAATCTTGGTCCCCAACTTGAAACAAGCATAACTCCTTCATCTGGATGCCTTTTCAGGTCATGCTTGAGCCTAAACTGTAGCCCCGGAAGTCTTCTTTCCAATAGTGGTAGTCTCACATCAAAATTCCAAGTATGCTAAGAGATATCCGTAGTTTAGTGAAGACTGCTTAGTTTCAGCTCAATCGGATTGATACCCAACTCCAACCAGCCATATCTCCCTCATCCGGACATGGCTTCAAGAGATTCTTAAGTGCAAAATGAAGCCCCAGAAGTCTTATTTCCAACGGTGGTGGCCTCATAGCTGAAATCCAAGTATTCAAAAGGATAGGCCAGATTTAGCGAGGGATGCTCAACTCTCTCTTAACAATTCATGCCCATCTTTTTCCCAACTTGGTTTCTTCCCTCTTCTCCTCTTTTCTTCAACTCCAAACCCCTAAACAAGGTGTTTCAAAAGATTATTCAAAAATTTCATCTCTCTTTCATTCATTTCCACTTTGTCCTTGCTCGGTTTACAGAAAAGCGCAACATTTAACGAAATGCGAGCGTCGGAACATCGTAAGAACTTTATTTCAAAAATATTTTGAAAGAGAGGGCCTTAAGGTCTAAAAACCATTCAAAATAGTTTTGGTCCAAAATAGGGGTGTGAGGTTTTGGATTTGAAGCTCTCTTTGCCAAAGAAATCGACCATTTGCATAGCATAGCCTGCATCACTAAGTAAGCAATCAGTAGTGCCCAAGTCTTAAAGGCGGTCAAAAATGGGGTGTCTACAGGTGGCGGCATAAGATGGTGGTGGAAAGTGGTGGCGAGTGGTAGTGGCGGGAGATAGTGGTGGCGGCAGCGGAAGACGGTGGTAGAAAGTGGTAGTAAGTGGCAGGTGGTGGTGGTGGAAGATGGTGGTGGTGGAAAGTAGCGGCAGAAGACGGTGGTGGGTGGTGGCGGCAAAAGACGGTGGTAGAGGGTGGTGGCGGAAGACGGTGGTGGAAAATGGTGGCAGGTAGTGGTGAGTGGTGGGTGGTCAAAAAAAAAAAAAACTGAAAACGTAAACTCATTTTTTGAGTTTACAAATTTTGGCCAAATTTATAAACTGAAACCACTAGTTTATAAACCAAAATATTTACCAAAAAAGTTTTTATGATAATTTTTAAAATTTTTGTAAATATAAACTGAAAACTGAAAACGTAAGTGTTACCAAACGCCACCTACATAAATCGTTATTCTAGTTTCTATAGTGGTGATATAGTTCGGAGGGTTACTATATCCCTATCTTTTTACTTTGTCCCCCACTCTATCCAGAAAAATGAATTCTCTCAATTTTTTCTTTTTCAACCCTCACCTTAATATCAACTATACCCCTAACCCTAAACTCAAACCTAAACCCAAATCCTAGACCTCAACCCTAATCCCATCCCCACCAACTCCAGCAACCACCGCCGCTACCTAGGGTGGCCAACATACAGTCCATTTTCACCGTTTCGTAGCCTAGACCTAGGGTTTTCAGAAATCGGTGATGGCAGCGACAATAACATTGTTATCATCCTCCAGCACCAGAGTGGACACATATGACACTTCGGCGATTGGCGTCGAAGCGATCTCATTGGTGCGAAATTGTTGGCGAATACTGAAACTTCCTCACTGAAATCAAGTGTGCGAGGCGATGAGCTTCGCTGGATCTCGCTTGATTCCTACCAAATGTTCGAATGCCCTACAAATGAAATCGAAATAGAAAAAGAAATCAGAGATTGAAGATTTGTGATAAGAGATAGAGAGGGAGAGAGAGAGGGAGAGAGATGAGAATAGGGGTTTAGGGTTTTGAGGGATTTGAGAGTACTATTTGAAGGGAGAGTAGAGACAACAATCACTGAGTTGACAAATTGTAGTTCGAAGCTCATTTCTGCAACTCTCTTTCGTGCCTATTGATGATTCTCTCTCTCTCTCTCTCTCTCTCTCTCTCTCTCTCTCTCTCTCTCGAAGTGGTAGCGGTGAAGGGCTATGAAGGTGGTGGTGGTCACGATGGTGCTACAAGGTTGGTGGCGCTGGAAATAGCTGAAGAAGAAGAAGAGAAGAAGGAGGCGACAGTGGGGTAGAGTGGATGAGATCTAGTGATGGCAAAGAGATTGCAGGCTAGAGTAAAGTGGAGGTGTGGGGTTGGGGTTGGGGTTAGGGTTGGGAGGATAGAGATGGAGTCAAAAATAGAAATTGGTGTTAAGGATAAAATTGTAATAAGAAAAATAGAAGAGATGAGAGTCCAAAAAAAATGTAAGGGCATTTAGCAATCCTCGTAGTTAATCTCATACAGTGGGCACTTGCTAACAAAAGATTTTTTTATTTTTTATTTTTTTAAGTTAGCTTGCCTCTGGATTGGAGGATATTTTGACGATGGATTACTATGGATTCTGTTTTGATGATTTAAATTATTTATTTTATATATTTTTAGAGTATGTCGTTAAAATAAAAATTAAATTGATTTAATAATTATAAGATTTTTATTTTATCGTGTTTGTTTAAAAAAATTTAAATGGTTTATTTTTTAAAGTATATTTGTCATTTATTTTTTCAAAACAAACTTGATAAAATTTATAAAAAAAAAAAAAAATTATAACTAAGAAATCCATCTGAATTTTTTTATAAATAATATATATTTAGAATAAATTATTTAAATTACCGAAATAGAGAATAGGAGATGAGAAAAAAGAACAAAGCAACAAAATCTTTGACCAAGACAAGCGCAATTAATGAATGGAAAATGCTATGAACCCTAAATAAATTACTAAATAGATAATTTGTGTGGGTTTCATACCCATATGAGAGGTTTGATAATTTATTTGGGATCTCTAACATAATTCTTAATAAATTAAAAACTAGCAATAACTTATAAAGATTGAATAGATTTAATGTTGGCTATTGGGGGCCGGCATTGATACATTCATATAAGAGCAGTTAATTTATGCTTTATAATTTGGGTGTTTGTTGGTTAAGCTAAAAATTATGGTACACCTTAAAATATGTGTATTATATGTATTTTATAATAATAGAAAAAATGGTATAACTTTTTATTTTTTAGTTATAATTAAAATAAAATAAAAAAGAAGTTATAACTAAATATAAAACAATGAAAATAAAAAAAGGTCATAACTAAATATCTTAAAATAATGTCTCATAACTAAATAAAAAAAAAATGATCATAACTGAAAAAAATGACGTAATTAAATGTGCATATGAAATGGAGGTGTGTACAATAGAATTATCCGTTATTTATTACTTAAAAATCAAAATACGAAGAGAAGAATCAAGGTGAGCTTGGAGCATCATTCGCTCTGTTTGGTTTTAATTTTCAGAATTCACTTTTCAAAAAATTCTACTTTTTTGTTTTCTGCATTTTTTTATTTTCGCTGAATTTTTTTAATATTTTAAGTATTTTTTTTTAAATTTTTAGATACATGTGACATAAATACGCTTAAAAAGTATAATATTTGTGAAAAAAAATCTTTAAAACTAAATACCAAAAAATCAAAAAAAAATGAAAATTCAATATATTTTTTTGTATTTTTTTATATATATTAATTTTTTAAAATATTTTTTCACAAATATTTTACTATTTAAATATATCTAAATAATGTGCATCTAACAAAATAAAAAAAAATAAAAAATACTTAAAATTTTAAAAATATTCACTAAAAATAAAAATAAAAATATGAAAAATAAAAAATTTAATTCTCAAAAAATTAAAACCAAACATACAATATTATCTGGTCCCACTCCCCTTGGAAACCCTCCTTGTTGAGCTGAGAGTATACTATTATTATGGAAAATATTTGAGATCTCTCCAAAAAAAACATTCATAAAAGCACATTGTTGCAGGCTTTTATTGGTATGATTTTAATATTACAAAATAATTGAATAAACTCCTACTGATAAGAGTTATACGCGACTGTATTATTATTAGATATAATTGTTAAAAAATCTAAGCTAAAGAAAGTATAAAACATTGAGTTTAGTGAATATTTTTTTACTAGTGAAAGATCTATCATTTGAAAAATAGTTTCATAAAAAGTCTTTTTGTTTGTTTCGAAAGATATTTTGTTTATAATTTTATCCCTTTAATTTATTTGTTGACTTTGTTGACTATCTGTTCAAATTTTTTCCTATCTATTAAAAAATTTTCCTTATCTATTAAAAAATTTCCCTATCTTTTCAATTTTTTCCTATCTATTAAGTTTTTTTTTTTACCGTATTTGTTTAATTTTTTAATATTTTTCACTTCAAATTTTCCTGATCTGTTTAAATATTTTTCCAAAAAAATTCTATCTAGCCAAATTTATTATTGTTCAAATTTTTTGACTATCTGTTTAATTTTTCCCTTATTTGTTCAAATATCTGATCAAATTTAATTATCTGTTGAACTTGTTTCTTCATCATCATCATTAACAACAACAATCAGCTAAAAAAATAATAAAGATCTGATTTAAGATATCCACATATCTGAATCTAACTTCATCACACACACACAAAGAGAGAGAGAAACCAACCACTGGTGAGTACCTAATTTTCATCATCCTTTAACCACTTTCTCTCTTTCTCTCTTTCTCTCATTTGAAATTTATTATCTGTTCAAATTTTTTGACTCTGTTTAATTTTTTTCCCTTATCTATTCAAATATCTGGCCAAATTTAATTATCTATTGCAATTTGTTTCTTCATCATCATCATCATTAACAACAATCAACTAAAAAAATAATAAGGATCTGATCTAAGATCTCCATAGATCCAAATCTAACTTCATCACAGAAAGAGAGAGAGAAACCAACTGTTGTTGAGTACCTAATTTTCATCATGCTTTAACCACTTCCTCATTTGTGCACAGTTTAATAAAGTTACATCACATATATTGAATTTCAGTTTCAATAATATTATTTTGACTCTTATATGTCCATTGTTTTTCTAGTATACATGAGAAAACAACCATAAGGCTGTTATGTTTCCATTGGAACAAGACTTTAGTTGCAATAAATTAGTTGAATAAGACTTTACTTGACATTAGGAGAATTTAAATTTCATATTCATGTGTTATCAGATTTTTAGTTAGGTTGGTCCTATTTTGTTGGGTTGTTCCAAGTGTAGTGAAATAGTGGGTTTGTTCCTGTTTTAGTGTAATATTGGCTACTAAACTTCAGCAGTGGTTCACTTTATTCCTATTTATTGTACTGATCTCAGTTGAAAATAATTATCCAGAATTTTATTCCACACTTATGTGATATTAGAATATTGTGTTTCCCTCGAAGCAAAACCATTTTCTTTTTTATTTTCTTGTTCCCAACTCTCTTCCAGCATCTCTGTTTTTCTTGTCTTTCCTTTCTAGCAAAAATAGGTAAACAGAAGAACAAGAACACCAGCTCTACTGCAACCGCACATAACAGCTTGGTATAAGAGCCAGGCATGGAAGAGCAGTGGTTGGGGTAATTGGAGACTGATGTCATGACCCAAACCTACCCTTAAAAGCTTAGGACATGACCAACCTGTACTTAGGCCTCAAAAGAAAATTTCCAAAAATATTTATTAACTAATGGGGCCAAAACGGAAGCAATTACGTAAAAGAATGTCCATTGAGTAGTACAGATATGCCAGGATCATAACACATTTAAGTGTAGATGGAGGAGTCTACACGCATAGTTTATATAACTACAATCCAAGTCATGTTTATATACAAAGAGTTCATAACCCAAAAATTACATGATCATAAAGCGTTGAACAAAAGCCACCAAGAACATACCAAAAAGAAAGTGGCAATAAAGGTAAAAGATTTCAACTTTGGGTTTAACAAAAGAAGTCCTCAAAAGGCGCTTGAAGCTGACCTAGGGCTGACCTCCAAGCTAACCACCTACAAAACATACATGAATACGGAATGAGCCAGACTTAGTGAATAATGAAAATGTAAGAAAGCATATAAATGAGCATGTGTCTTGCAAAATATGTACGTAATATATGTATGTCCTTTTTATCAATACATTCCAAAATGGCCTCGGGCCCAATATAATAACAAAACAGCCTCGGGCTCAATGATAACAGAACGACCTCAAGTCCAATAATAACAGAACGGCCACGGGCCCAATAATAACAGAACGGCCTCGTTACCAATAATAACAGAACGGCCTCGTTACCAATAATAACAGAATGACCTCAGACCCAATTCATATGTCATTGCGGTCAAGTAATCAATCAGTTTAACCAAAGCACAAGTTGTACAAACCATATCATTCATGAACAAAAATATATAATTCGTAACTTTCAACGTGTTATTACACTACTATTACCCACAGTGATCCAGTCGTGCAGTGGTCCCTTCTAGTGAGTGACCTACATATTACACACAAACCAATAAGTGATGCATTCTTTTCTTAGCTTCTTGCTTTTCATCATTCTCCCGTTTCGTTCACTTATTAATCAATTTTAAGCCTTTCGGAGGGATTAAATATACACATTAATAGATTTAGAGAGTCAAAAGGGTAGCAGAAAATAATAGAATTCTTCTTCAGTTCCCACACATGCGGAGGCCCCTTACCGCACGTGCGGCCCACAGGCGCTTTTATTTTAAAATATGAACTTTGCCTCCCCCGTTTTTCGCATGTACAGCTGTGCATCCCGTACATGTGGCCATGAGCCTCGCACATGCAGTCTTGGGCTCTGCTGTGTAGTCCGAAAATTCAACATATTTCAAACTCTCTAAAGATAGTTTCAAGGCTCTATTTTAAGCAATTTCATTCCCAAAACCATAACATGTGACCATAATAAACATAAATACAACTCACTTAGATCATAGCTCACCTTAATTGTACACATACAACTCAAATTTCCATATCTCTTTCATGTCTTCTATTTTCATGGTGTATTCAAACATATATATACATATATGAGTTCAAAACATGCAAAGACCAAAGATTTAAAAGTCATTTTCTCAATCTAACTCAAGACCAACTCAAAATGCAAGAATTAACTCTTAAATCAAACCATTGTAAAGACTCCTTATGAATTCCATGATGTTAACTCAAGCAAGATCATTAGTCCCAAAACCCTAACTTCCATGGGTGTCAAAACTTCATTCTAAGTCTTGATTCTAATCAATTAAGGGACGATATAGAGGAATCTTGGTGAGTTGAACATACCTTAAGCTAGATTTCTTGAAACCCCTCTTCAATCCTTCAATCTTCAAGCCCTAGGTTGAGTTCTCTCCCCCTTTCCTCTCTTCTCTTCTTTTCTTCTCTAAAGCCCTTCCAGGGAGATATTTTTATGTTTGAGTCTAAGTGTTGGCTCAAGTATTTATCTATACTAACCAATGTCATGCTTGTTGAGCCTAAGTGGGCTTAAGTAAGAGTTTTAGCCAAATAAAGCTAAATAATTCATTATGAATTAAATTTTTACAAAACTTCATATTATGGCCTAAAAATCATGCTCATCATAACTGTAAAGTCAATTTCCGGTTATCGCACCTTTAAGGCTTTCAATTTGCAATTCAAATGTCGTAATTTCAACAGATTTTCTCATAACCGATTGATACAATTTGATAAACGTGTAATACCCTCATCCCAACATGAAATTTCATATTAAACATATAACACACATATAATCACACATCTAATAAGAGATTTAAGCATATGAGAGTGTTGGGTTCTTACACTTTAGCAACTGGACAGGAAAGAATGATGAAAGAGATACAAGAGATGTTCGCAGCTATGACTACCAAGTTGGACCACATCACAACTAACCAAGTTCGTGACCCTGGAGAAAGTTCTCATAACCAAAATCAAAGTGTTGGAGGATGAACCCTCGGAAGTGAAGGAACCAACCGTGAAGTACGTAGCAACTCTGCCCTCAATATTTTCCTAAGGCAATGAAGCTTGATTTTCCACGCTTCAATGGAATCGATAATCTAACGAGTTGGGTTTGCCGAGTTGAATAATTTTCCAACATTTATCAAACGCCTGAAGATGATAGAGTGCCACTAGCATCCTTCAACCTTGAAGATGACGCCCAACTTTGGTATCAATTATTGAAGGAAGATACTCCGATCATATCGTGGAAAGATTTTAAACAAGGTCTACTAAACAGATATGGGCCTACCCGGTTTCAAGACTTCTTTGGTGATTTAACAAAGCAACAACAAACTGGTTCAGTAAGAGAATACCAAACCCAGTTTGAGAAGTTGCTGGTTCAAGTAGGGAGGTTGACACTATCACATCAAGTTGGTTGTTTCATAAGCGGGCTGAAGGAAAGTATCAAGGGTGATGTCCAAGCTAGTCAACATGCCACACTCTCTGCTGCCATTGGATTAGCAAGGCTATATGAGAAGCGTTGGTACTCGAATCGACGGACTATTCAACCAGAGGTGCGTAGAACAATTCCTAATCGTTCTTCAATTCCTAACTCAAGTCCCATGCCTATCAAAAGACTTAGTCCCGCTAAACTCCATGATAGAAGAAGCAAAGGTTTATGTTTCAATTGTAATGAAAAGTTCTGCCCAAGACATCGGTGTAAAAAATTATTTCTAATTGAAGGGAGTTGGTTAGATGATGAGGATGATGATGTAGACATGGAGGTGATAGAACTTAAGAAAAATAAAGAAACTCCAGAAATTTTGCTTCATGCCATCTATGGTACACGAGCTCTATAAACCATGAAGGTACGAGGTCTGATCGGCCAACATCAAATAACACTTTTGATTGATTCAGGAAGTAGTCATAATTTTTTGAATAGTAAGGTTGCCTGTAAGCTTGGTGTTTCACCTAGCTTGACGGGAAAATTTGAAGTTGTCATTGCTAACGAAGAAAAGATTAGCAGCTCTAGCTGTTGTAAAGGAATTTGCACAATTATTCAAGGAGTTCGTATTACAGCAGATTACTTCTTACTTTCATTAAGAGAGTGTGATGTTGTTCTTGGTGCCCAATGGTTGAGTACGTTGGGACTTATTATCTGGGATTTCTCTAAGCTACAATTGAAGTTTTGTCATAAGGGAAAAGAGGTGGTGTTTACTGGCTTAGCTGCTCTAGAAAACAAGGTCATGAGTAAGAAAGAAATCACCAAGGAATTCAGAAAAAGAAGAGCGAAGTTTTGTTACAGACTTGTTCTCTCTCAGTGCATATCACACAAGGTAATCTCTCAACACACTTGGCTTTGGAATTAAATACACTAAAGTTGCAGAAAATTTTGAGTTTTTGTCAAGATGTGTTCAAGGAGCCCAATGGATTGCCTCCTCCTAGGACCCATGATCACAAAATTCCCTTGAAGCAAGGAAGTGAAGCAGTTAGCATGAAACCATATAGATACCCTCATTATCAAAAAAATGAGATTGAAAAATTGGTGGCTGATATGCTAAACTCCGGGATGATCCGACTGAGTCAAAGTCCTTATTCTTCCCCAACATTGTTGGTGAAGAAACATGATGGGTCTTGGAGGCTCTATGTTGATTACAGAGGCTTGAACCAGATTACCATTAAAGATAAATTCCCTATACCAATCATCAATGAATTATTAGATGAACTCCACGGAGCAAAATTTTTTACCAAGTTGGATCTACGATCTGGTTACCACCAAATAAGGGTACATTCTAAAGACATCACTAAGACAGCATTTCGAACACATCAAGGACATTATGAGCTCCTCGCAATGCCCTTTGATCTTACCAACACCCCCTCTACCTTTCAATCCTTGATGAATGAGATATTCAAGATCCACCTCCGTAAGTTCATCGTTGTATTTTTTGATGATATTCTAATTTACAGTAAATCATGGAATCTTGATATTACTTTAAATATTTTGAAGACTAACTAGTTATTTGTGAAAAAAGAGAAATGCCCATTTTCTCAACAGGAAGTCAAATACTTGGGCCATGTAATAACCACTAAAGGTGTTGCAGCGGACCTTGAAAAAATTGCTGCTATGCAAGAATGGCCTAAGCCCAAAACAGTTAAGGCATTCAAGGGTTTCCTTGGATTGACTGGGTAGGCCGGTTACTTGCTTTGTCGACGTCGATCCCTACATGAATGGAATCAATAAAAGAAGAGGTCGGTAACCACCCTAGCTTGCAATGATTAATTAAGCTATGCCAACAAGGAGAAGCTATCGGGCCATAGGACTACAAAGAAGATATCTTTTACTTCAAGAATCAGATTTATGTAGTAGTTGATTCTGCTTTGATTTTTCTTATTGTTAAGGAGATGCATTCTAGTACTCATGAAGGTATCACAAGACTTTACAAAGAATAAAGTATGTTTTTTTATTGGCAAGGCACAAAAAATTTTCAACGACAGTATATCAAGAGTTATGAAACTAGCCAAAGGCACAAGGGAGAGAATCTCAAGCCTGCTGGATTCTTACAACCACTTCTAATTCCTACGCAAGTATGGACAGATATATCAATGGACTTTGTGGAAGACTTGCCTAACTCAAAGGGGAAGTGTGTTATTTTTGTGGTAGTTTATTAGCTCTCCAAATTTGCACACTTTATTCCTTTCTCTTATCCGTACTCTGCTGTTGCAATAGCTAAGGTTTTTTTTTCAACAAATCTTTAAATTGTATGGCATGCCTAAAAGCAACGTATGTAATAGAGATGCCACCTTCACTAGCATTTTTTGGAGGGAGCTTTTTAACATGTAGGGAACCAACTTCAACTTTAGTTCTTCTTATCACCAGTAAAATAACGGGCAAACCAAAGTGGTCAATCGAACAGTCGAGATGTATCTTCGTTGTTTCACAAGTCATAGGCTGAAAGAGTGGGTTCACTGGATTCCTTGGGTTGAGTACTATTACAGCACCAGCACACATTCTTCTACCAAGAGAACCCTTATGAGATCGTGTTTGGCAAACCTCCACCTACACTTTTATCGTATGTTCCAGGCATTTCATGTCATGACCCAAACCTGCCCCTATGGGTTTAGTACCGTAACCGGCCAGTAATTCGAGATTACCGAAGGCCTTCTTAATAATAAGACAGTAATACAAAGTGCATGGGTTGGCGGAAGCCAAAACAGTAATTAAAAGATGTCCAATGAGCTGTGACAGTCTGTATGCAAAAAGACTTTTTATAACATATGCACATTCAGAACAAAAATAGTATATACATACATTATTTACAAGCATTCAGGTTAGAGACCAAATCCCCACCATAACAGTATAATACAAAAATCACTCAGCCTATACATAACAGAGACAGATAGGGTGAATCTGAGACACCCCAAAAGCATCCTTAGCTTGAACAGATCTGGAACCTCACAGTGAGGCACGGTGGTTGGCTTGACAAAACGGGAGCTTACCCTAACGCTCCTAGCAACGGTCCGGTACCTGTACACCTACATATATATATGAGCAGTGAGCTAAAGCCCAGTGAATGACATATGCGTAAAGAGGTTAAGAATGAATGTCCTTCCAGTATTGAAAACAGTCATTTATCAGCATATCGGTAATTTAGTTTGTGGCTCATATTTCATGCCATAACAGTTGTTCAGAAACTATAATAGTCATATGTGGTACATCCAATAGCAAAACAGTGCAGCAGGTCTTAATAGACCGAACAGTCAGTTGATGGCCATCATATTAGTAAACAGTAGTGGTTCCGAACATGGGAACCGACAGAGATCTCTGTGACAGTAGCAGTACAGTACAGTAACAGTAAATTGCTATGGATGCCACGAATACAGTTCACAAATAGGACAAACATTCATTCAGTAAGAAATATCATTTCAGAAAATAGTACAGTTATTCATTCAGAAAATATTCATGATTGAACATATCTTTACAACATTGTTACTCACAGAGCACTAGGCTATAAGCAGCTAGAGCATCCTCGGATGCCAACCCTATACAGTTACAGAACGAACACACACTAAGCTACACAGTTGGGAAAAAAATAACTTAATCCCTAATTTGCCTCGGTGTGGTTCTATAGCATTATCCTCATTAAAATGCCTTAAACTAGGCCTAGGAATGCCTAGGATAGAATGAGGATGCAAAAATGCACTTTTAAACACTTTTCAAAATTTTCAGAAAACAGGGGTCTGGCTCGAGCGTAGATTTCTACGCTCGAGCGGACATGCAGACGAAGGATCCCCGCTCGAGCTTCACTTTACCCGCTCGAGCGGACTGTAAAACATGGCAAAAGTACTGGATGCACGAAATTCACGCTCGACGGGCGCTCGACCCCAGCTCGAGCATGATACACAAGTCCTCGCTCGAGCGTGCATTCTCTCGCTCGAGTGGACTGTAAACACATGCAAAGTACTGGATACACGCATTTCATGCTCGAGCATCACTTTTCTTGCTCGAGCGGACTACATGAATTCAGTGTGTACGCTCGAGCGTGTAGTTACCCGCTCGAGCGTGAGTCCAAAACCTGGAATTTCCAGATTTGAACCTCAAGCTCAAAACCACCTTTTAAAGCATCAAATCCGATCCTTTTGGGCTAATTTTCTAGAAAACACTTCTAAACTCATAATATGATATGTTTCAAAAATCAATCTGAGAAATCAAAGCCCAAAGGTAGTTCAATTAAACACCATTTTCAAATAAGTTTTCATGAACATGAAGAACAATGCAAATTCAACACATACATGGGTTCTTAGGAACTCCAATGCTACAAAACAAGATTAAATGCAATGTTTAACTTCAAAACATGGTGAGTTCATGGATCAAGACCAAAAATATGAACATGCATGAAGAAATCCTCATGAAACAACTTCAAAACTCAATAATATGAACATGCATGCATGATACAAGCTTCAATTCAACAATCTAAACCAATTCTAGACTCAACTCACTAATTTCTCATGGATCATGCAAGATACAACTTGAATTCACAAACAAGAAGGTAAATTCTCTACCTTAGGTCCTCAATTTCAAGTGTGGGAGTCTAATTTTGCAATCTCCTCTTCAAGTCTTCTAAATTCAAGCAAGGTTTCTAGTTGAACTCAATTTTCTCCAACACTCTAGCTCTCTCTCACGTTTTTGGTCTCAAGTGGCTAAGGAAATGAAGAATGATGCAAGACTAAGCTTCAAAGAACATTTGGTGAAGTGGCCCACTAGATGGCAAAAGGGTAATAAACATAACTAGTGTAGTTTAACATTATTTAATCTAATTTAATCATACCAAATCACATTTCAATTAAATATACCATAAAATCACATAAATTCTAACTAGCATAAAACATTAATCAATTTTAGATTCGGCTGCCGATAAGGTCTTCAATTTGCAGTTTAAACATAATACACGAACAAATAATTTGATGACAAATAGATAGAAATGCATGAAACTAATATACTCAATCAATCAGTTCAGAATTTCAATCGATCAGTCAGTTAACATGCTTAATCATAGATTAGCGCTAATCAGTGGTGAGGGTTGTCACACTTCACAAGTAGAGGCTATGGATCAAGAGTTGCGAGATAGGGAGCCAGTTATCAAGGAGTTACGAGGCTGATTGAATGAGGTTTAACAGCGAATGAATAGAATTGACAGAAATTTCAATGTTGGAGATTTTGTATATCTCAAGTTGCAACCATATAGGCAAGTGTCCTTAACCCTTCGAAGAAATCTCAAGCTATCACCCAAATATTATGGACCATTTGAAATTCTTGATAAAATTGGACCAGTGGCATACAAGCTCAAACTACCAGAAAACTTAAGGCTTCATCCAGTGTTCCATGTCTCTTTGCTGAAAAAGAAGGTGGGGATGAATGTAGAAACTTTGGATTCTCTTCCCATCATTCTTGAAGAGAGTAATATAATTGTCCCTTTGCCTTAAGCCATCCTCAATCAAAGAAAGAAGAAACATAGAGAAGAACTTTTGGTTTATTGGCAAGGATTGTCACCTTCCGACACCACATGGGAAAATATGGCTGAGCTTCGTTTGCGATTTCCTGAAGCTACCCTTGAGGACAAGGGTGTTTTCTAGAAGGAAGGAATATTATGTTTCCATTGGAGCAGAACTTCAGTTGCAATAAATTGGTTGAATAAGTCTTTACTTGACATTAGGAGAATTTAAATTTGATATCCATGTTTATCAAATTTTCTGTTAGGTTGTTCCTATTTTGTTGGGTTGTTCCAAGTGTAGTAAGATAGTAGGTTTGTTCCTATTTTAGTGTAATATTGGCTGCTAAACGTTAGTAGAGTGGTTCACTTTATTCCTATTTATTGTACTGATCTCAGTTGGAAATTATCATCCAGAATTTTATTCCACACTTGTGTGATATTGGAGGATTGGGTTTCCCTCGAAGCAAACCCATTTTCTTTTTGATTTCCTTGTTCCCAACTCTCTCCCAGCAACTTTGTTTTTTATGTCTTTCCTTTCTAGCAAAAATAGGTAAACAGAAGAACAAGAACACCAACTCTGCTGCAGTCGCACATAACAAAGGCATGTTAAAAGTAAAGATATGTTCCCCTCCCCCCCTCCAAAAAAAAAAAAAAGAAGCTAAAGATATGTGAAATCACCTTTGTTTGTGGTGAAAGAAAGTGATTTGGAAATAGATTTGGGTAGATCTGTGTATGCAAACAGATTTGGAGAGAGAAGTGTGTGGATCTCTCATAGGTCTGGGCATATCTGTGTATGCAAACAAATTTGAAGAGTGAGAGGTGTGGATCTCTCACAATGACAATTGACAGATGACGTCTTAGGCGGTGCAACGGACGATGAGGAGGACTACGAAGCTTTATTTGACGAGCTTGAGAGAGAAGATAAGGAGAAAGAGATAGCGTAGAGCTTTGTTCGACGAGCCCAAATCTAACTTCTCTACATCTTCGTTGTTCCCGGCTTCAATAGCTACTGACGGTGGCGATTGCCATCGTCATTTTGCGTCAAGCGAGGGAGATAGATTGTGGGAGGGATAGGGGTGGGAGATCGAACAGTGGCATGGACGGTAACAGTGACGGTGACGATGTATGTGGTAGTGAGAGTATGACAGACGGAGGAGATAGAAACACTAGGATAGAGAGAAGATAAGAGGAGACATAGAGAGAGAGAGAGAGATAGAGAAGGTTTTGAGAAATTGTAAGTGTTTGTATGTTTTCATATAGGGGGTATTTTGGTTATTTTATGAGAGTTTGTTCTTATGGATATAATATTATAGCGCCTATACCTTTAGACAAAGAAAATTTAAATTTGAATTTATGGATAAAGTGGCTTATTATTATTATTATTATTATGGATAGAGAAGTTGTCACAACCCAACCCCAGAGGCTTAGAGTTGAAATCGCAACTTACTAACTTATTCTTATTCAAAGCAAAATTAAGCTGTGCAAATAAAAATAATTAAACATAAATTTTACTACATCTTACTATTTAAGAAAGAGGAAATACATTTCTAGGGCTTTCATTATTTTATTATTCAGTGACCAGCCCCGAATAGAAACAAAAGGGAGTAAAAATATAAAAAAAAATAAAAATAAAATAGTGATTCAACATCAGTCTATGAGTAGGTTCCATTTTGTGGGGTTATGAGTTTCCCTTACATCTCGTCACCTGAAAGGGTAACAGCTATAAGCACACAGCAGAGTGAGAAATATTATGCCAAGAGTGTAGGGAATACAAAATAACTATGGATAATTAGTTAGGCTAAAATATTTGCATAATTTAATTTAAAATGACAATTTATTTAAAGTGGCAGAATACAGAAATCATGTAAATAAATAATCATAACCACGGTATAAAACAGAACAGAACGGAAGTCACAGAAGTGACAGTTAGAACAGACGTCAATGGATCCATGACAAACAGAGGACCACAGAGTAGTCAAACAGAGGCCAGTGGCTATTTAAGTCTCCCAAGGCGTGGGACTCCCGTGGTGATACTTACAAAACATAATTGTTTATAAAGTTATAGTCAAATATATACTAAAATTTAAACAAACATATCCATGGGTTTCCTTTTAAGTAAATAGAGTTTAGAAAGTAACCAACGTAACTGAAATGTTTATAAACATAACTTTTATTTATGTAACTTAATAAATATAACTTGTATAAAATAAGCTATGGTAACTCAAAACATTCGTAAAACATATAATGGTAAATCAAGGTATAATATAACTCACCTTAATTATAACCCTTAGCCTTACTTTGTTATCAGAACTTTCCTAGTATAAGTTCCTTACCCTCAACGAACGTATCTTTCTCTCTCGGTTTTTCTTTCTTTATTTCTTCCCTATACAGCACTTCCTCCCCTATTTATACACAGTTCAAGTGATGACTCAACACCCTAAGGCTCCAAGTACTCACTCCCTCTATCCGAGTCTAGGTGTCCAGGTGGCTCTCCGTTTCTCATTTTGGTAGATTTGAAATCTAACTAATTAATGATCCTTGATCTGTTTTTGATAATCTGGCAAGATTGTAATCTAAGTAATTGATGACCCTTGATTTGTTTTTATCTAAACAACTAATATACCTTAACTAAAATTGGTATTTAATAATAAAATTGGTATTTAATTTATCTTAATAAATTTCTTTGTCATATATTTAATAACCATAATGATAAATTAATTTACCTAGCACATATAACTTATTCATTTTATTATTGCCATTATTATTCTTCTTATTCCATATATTATTGTTATTATTATTTATTTATTTATTTACTATCTTTAATTTTAATTTGACCCAACTAGTATTAGAATTTCATATTTCTGTTAATTTGGCCCTAAATAAAAATCCCTAATTAATCCCATATCACCCAGTGCTAAATTAGACTCTGTATTTATTATTAATTATTTAATAATATATATCACATACACCCATAATTATATAACTATAAATATTTGTGTGGTATTTAATTAAACATTCAGGGTGTCACATTTCTCATCTCCTAAATAGAAGTTTGTCCCCAAACTCGACGTACCTTAATTTTCGAAGAGGTGTAGGTATTTGGTTTGCATTTAACTCTCCGTTTCCCACATAGCTTCTTTGATGTGTTGATTTCGCCATAAGACCTTTACCAGCGGTATGGTCTTGTTTCGGAGATCTTGATTACGACGATTGAGAATCTGTACTAGCTGTTCTTCATAAGAGAGATCTTCTCAAACTTTCAAGTTCTCATAGTCGATACATGTTCTAGATCTCGGAGATACCATAGAAGCATTGATACGTGAAACACGCTGTGGATATTAGATAGCTTAGGAGGTAGTGCAAGGCGATAGGCTACAGGACCAATTCTTTCCAGTATCTCGAATGGCTCGATGTAACGTGGGTTTAGCTTTCTGCGCTTTCCGAATCGGATCACTCCTCTTGTTGGTGAGATTTTGAGAAACACATGATCTCCTACTTGAAATTCCAAGTCTCGTCTCCGAGTATCCGTATAACTTTTCTGGCTGCTCTAAGCAGTGCGAATCTGCCATTGGATGAGTTGGATTTTCTCACTTGTGACTTGCACGATTTCGGGGCCTAACAATTTCCTGTCCCCGATCTCCGTCCAGCACAGAGGCGATCGGCATCTCCTTCCATACAGGGCTTCGTACGGCGCCATTCCAATGCTTGCCTGATAGCTGTTGTTAAAAGCGAATTCTACCAAAGGTAGGTGCTCATCCCAGTTACCTTTGAGGTCTAACACGCATACACGTAACATGTCTTCCAACGTCTGGATTGTTCTTTCGGATTGCCCATCGGTTTGTGGATGATAGGGTGTGCTGAATTTCAGTGTAGTTCCCAAAGCTTCTTGCAATTTATTCCAGAATTGAGACACGAAACGAGGGTCTCGGTCAGACACAATTGAAACTGGGATACCATGCACCGAATAATCTTTTTGATATATAAAGTGGCAAACTTATTCAGAGGGTACATGATTTTGATTGGTAGAAAGTGTGCTGACTTTGTCAATCGGTCTACTATGACCTATATTGTATCATTCTTTGAAAATGACTGTGGTAGCCCGACCACGAAATCCATAGTAATGGGTTCCCATTTCCATTCAGGAATAGAGAGTGGTTGCAGCAGCCTTGCAGGTCTCTGATGTTCTGCTTTAACATGCTGACAATGCAAACATTTGGAAACATGGCTTGCTATATCTCTTTTCATTCCGGTTCACCAATAGTGTTCCTTCAGATCATGATACATCTTTGTGTTGCCAGAGTGGACTGCAAATCTTGAGTTATGAGCTTCCTCCAGTATCTTCTTCTTGAGTTCCGGGATGTTGGGTATGCAAATTCGATTTCGAAATTTCAGTATCCCATTGCTTATAATAAAATCAGGATCAGGCGTGTTCCCTTGTTCCTCATATCTTTTCTTCAAGAGTTTATCTTCCCATTGGCATGTTTTGATTTCTCCAATCAATGTAGGCTCCATGATTACATTGGCGAGCAACCTATTGACCTTGCGGGAAACGAGAGTGCATGCCAAACTTCTTGTTGACTTTCAGCTCAGTGCGTCTGCCACCACGTTAGCTTTGCCCGGATGGTGATGGATCTCTATCTCGTAGTCTTTCATAAATTCTAACCACCGCCGTTGCCTCATATTCAATTCCTTCTGTGTGAATAGATATTTTAAACTCTTGTGGTCAGTATAAATCTCGCAGGTTGTACCGTAGAGATAATGACGCCAAATGTTGAGAGCAAAGATCACCGCAGCCAATTCCAAATCGTGAGTCAGGTAGTTCTTCTCGTGAGTCTTTAATTGTCGTGACGCATAAGCAATGACTTTTCCGTCTTGCATGAGAACACAACCTAACCCATTGTATGAGGCATCACTATAGATTACGAACCCATCTGCTCCGGTAGGGAGTGCTAGTATAGGGGCTGACACAAGTTAGCCTTTTAATTTTTGAAAGCAATGCTCCTGTTTATCGGTCCATTCAAAGGGTGTGTTTTTCTGAGTTAGCTAGGTCAAGGGAGATGCTATCTTTGAGAAATCTTGCACGAAGCGTCGATAATAGCCAGCTAGACCCAAGAAACTCCGAATTTCTGACACATTAGTAGGTCGTGGCCAGTCCACAATTGCTGCAACCTTTTGGGGGTCAACTGAGATGCCGTCTTTATTAATGACGTGACCGAGAAAGTGTACACTAGTGATCCAAAATTCGCATTTCTTCAACTTGGCATAAAGTTTGTGATCACGTAGTGTTTGTAGAACCATTCGCAAGTGTTGCTCATGAGCTTTTGGTGACTTGGAGTATATGAGGATGTCGTCAATGAAGACGATGACGAACTCATCAAGATAGGGTTTGAACACTCTGTTCATGAGGTCCATGAAGGCTGCTGGGGCATTTATGACGCCAAAAGGCATGACGAGAAATTCATAGTGCCCGTAACGGGTTCTGAAGGCAGTCTTTTCAATGCTTTTCGTTTTGACTTTTAGTTGATAATAGCCAAAACGTAAGTCAATTTTGGAAAATACTTGTGCACCTTGAAGTTGATCAAACAAGTCATCGATTCGCGGCAAAGGATATCGATTCTTGATGTTAACCTTATTCAGCTCCCGGTAATCGATGCATAATCTCATCGTGCCATCATTTTTCTTCACGAACAGTACTGGAGCTCCCCAGGGTGAGGTACTAGGCCGAATGAAACCTTTGTCCAAGAGTTCTTGGAGTTGAGTCTTCAGCTCTTTCAATTCTGCCATCGACATGCGATAAGGAGTTTTTGATATAGGCTGCGTGCCAGGTTGGGTTTCAATGGTGAATTCGATCTCCCGATCAACTGGAATACGGGGTAGATCTTCAAGAAAGACATCCGGGAATTCTCGAACTACAGGAATTGCATCAACGGTGGGGGCCTCTTTTTGTGTATCAATCACATAACAAATATAACTACCACAACACTTTCTTAGGAGTCATTGGGCTGCCATGGAGGATATGATACAGGAAGGGTTAGAAATTTCAGCCCCATCAAAGACAATTTCGGGTTGGTTTGGTAACTTGAGGGAGACCTTTTTGGCTTTACAATCGATAGAGGCGTGGTTGGCAGCCAGCCAATCCATACCTAAGATTGCATCAAAGTTTCCAATGCGGAGGGGAATCAAGTCTACATATAAGGTTTTGCCTTTTAGGAATACAACACAAGATCTGTACACATCAGTACTACAGGCAGACTTACCAGAAGGAAAAGACACAGACAATTTATATCCTAATGGTTCGGGTGTTGATGTCAACGTGACAGCAAAGTGTGGTGCAACAAAAGAATGAGTTGACCCAGAGTCAATAAGGATATGAGCTAAAAGACCACAGATAGAAAGTGTACCTGACACAACATTTTCAGTAACTTCCGGTTTTCCAGGCACCAAGGCGAAAGCCTGACCTTGGCGGTTTTGGTCCTTCTTTTCTCCTCCCGGTCCCACGGTTCTCCTAACTGGACCAGAGGGGCTGGCTGTAGGATTAACCATCTTTGGACAATCCTTTAGCAAGTGGCCAAACTGTCCGCATCTAAAACACGCTCCCGTGTCTCGATGGCATTGTCCCCAATGAATCCTCCCACAAGTGGGGCAAGTTGGAATAGTGCCACCTCGGGCGTTGGTAGGACCGTGGTGGCCTGAGTTGGTTGTGCCCATGTTCACCTTTTTATGAGGTGCAACACCGGGTCTTCTGTTCCCGTAATGAATCTGGAAAGTATTTTTCATAGAATACTTCCAAGAATCTTGCCCAAGTCGTAATTTCTTCTTTGGCCAGAGTGAGAAGCCACCATTCCTGTGCATTGTCTTTGAAAGTGAAAGCGGCGAAAGTTACCTTTTGCCTCTTGATGCAAGGTAGGGCACAAAAAATCTTTTCCATGTCTTTCACCCAAGCATCTGCTACCATGGGGTCTGGGCCGCCGGTAAATGTGGTGGGTTTTAGATCCTGGAACTGTTTTATGGTAACCGGCCCTTCTTGCCGTCCCGGCGTCCCATTGTTGATGTTAGCTTGCAAGGCTTGTAGAAAACTAGTAACCGCTCTTTCCATTACTCTTTCCATCGATTCCATACCACTAACTGATGACTCACTTCCATTACCATTAGCCATTCTACAAGTAATAAACGAGGTATTATATTTTCAACGCAGCATATATATAGCACAACATGTAGTACACTTTATATTTATATAAACTGCCAACATTACACATTTTTTATTTATTTATTTTACAATTCATATTACATTAGTCAGAATATGTTGGTGTCCCATCCCTGTGGTAAACAAAAACAAAAGTCAACAAAAAGGGGATTAGAACATATCAAGGTCAGCATACAAAAGATTTTCCACTAGCCAGATCTAGAGTGGTGGGTCAGATGGGCCGAAAAACCAGGGGAAATAGTGCTGCATAAAAAGCTCAAATTCCCACCCCAACTGGATTATACCAAAACATACCCATGCTACCTGGACCGTGAAAATGGGGATATACCGTATATGACCCACAAATGCTCAGTCGACAATCCAGCCAAGCGTCTCAACATATGACAGATCATTTTTGAAGTCAACATTTTGAATATTAATGATCTCTAGTGGGTTAGGGACTGTGGTGAAAATATAATCTTCGGGGTACACGTTCCCCCTCCTGGCTGCAAACTCTGGGGATAGAGGGCCTATAATATAATGCGGGCGGTCGTGACCCGGGGCGACGCTAAGGATGCGAGATGGTCCGAGAAAATTTCTGCGTGTATGGGCAAGGCTATGCCTCCATAACAAGTGTGGGACGTCAGTGAGGTCAACCTAGATATAAATTGGCCGACCCATTAATCGGCCAAGACCTGGGTGCAATTCCCTGACTATTTCCTCAGAATCTCCCCAACCCTCAGGTGAGGCGGGGACGGGAGCAGGGTGTTCGGCTAAGATTTCATCTAAGTTGATGGTCTGGAGGTCATTCCAAAAAGCATCATCAAGGTAAATCTCTGACATCCTACAACACCAGAATAAACATGAGGTTTTTCACAGGAAAACTACAATTCAAATTACACTTCATATTACACAGGAAAACTAACGTCACATGTAAATATTTATTATTATTTTATTTTATTTTGATTTTACCATATATATATTAGCTATATGGTTTTAGTTATAGATTTATTTATAACTCTTTTTTATTTTTTTTTGAACCGTTACTCTGATACCACCTTTGTCACGACCCAACCCCATGTGCTTAGAGTTGAAATCGTAACTTACTAACTTATTCTTATTCGAAGCAAAATTAAGCTACGCAAATAAAAATAATTAAACATAAATTTTACTACATCTTACTATTTAAGAAAGAGGAAATCATTTCTAGGGCTTTCATTATTTTATTATTCAGTAACCAGCCCCGAATAGAAACAAAAGGGAGTAAAAATATAAAAAAAAATAAAAATAAAATAGTGATTCAACATCAGTCCATGAGCAGGTTCCATTTTGTGGGGTTATGAGTTTCCCTTACATCTCATCACCTGAAAGGGTAACAGCTATAAGCACACAACAGAGTGAGAAATATTATGCAAAGAGTGTAGGGAATACAAAATAACTATAGATAATTAGTTAGGCTAAAATATTTGCATAATTTAATTTAAAATGACAATTTATTTAAAGTGGCAGAATACAGAAATCATGTAAATAAATAATCATAACCACGGTATAAAACAGAACAGAACGGAAGTCATAGAAGTGACAGTTAGAACAGAGGTCAATGGATTCATGACAAACAGAGGACCACAGAGTGGTCAAACAGAGGCCAGTGGCTATTTAAGTCTCCCAAGGCGTGGGACTCCCGTAGTGATACTTACAAAACATAATTGTTTATAAAGTTATAGTCAAATATATACTAAAATTTAAACAAACATATCTATGGTTTCCTTTTAAGTAAATAGAGTTTAAAAAGTAACCTACGTAACTGAAATGTTTATAAACATAACTTTTATTTATATAACTTAATAAATATAACTTGTATAAAATAAGTTATGTTAACTCAAAATATTCGTAAAACATATAATGGTAAATCAAGGTATAATATAACTCACCTTAATTATAACCCTTAGCCTTACTTTGTTATCAGAACTTTCCTAGTATAAGTTCCTTACCCTCAACGGACGTATCTCTCTCTCTCTCGGTTTTTCTTTCTTTATTTCTTCCCTATATAGCACTTCCTCTCCTATTTATACACAGTTCAAGTGATGACTCAACACCCTAAGGCTCCAAGTACTCACTCCCTCTATCTGAGTCTAGGCGTCCAGGTGGCTCTCCGTTTCTCATTTTGGTAGATTTGAAATCTAACTGATTAATGATCGATCCTTGATCTTCTCATTTTGGTAGATTTGAAATCTAACTGATTAATGATCGATCCTTGATCTGTTTTTGATAATCTGGCAAGATTGTAATCTGGCAAGATTGTAATCTAAGTAATTGATGGCCCTTGATTTGTTTTTATCTAAACAACTAATATACCTTAACTAAAATTGGTATTTAATAATAAAATTGGTATTTAATTTATCTTAATAAATTTCTTTGTCATATATTTAATAACCATAATGATAAATTAATTTACCTAGCACATATAACTTATTCATTTTATTATTGCCATTATTATTCTTCTTATTCCATATATTATTGTTATTATTATTTATTTATTTATTTACTATCTTTAATTTTAATTTGACCTAACTAGTATTAGAATTTTATATTTCTGTTAATTTGGTCTTAAATAAAAATTCCTAATTAATCTCATATAACCCAATGATAAATTAGATTCTATACTTATTATTAATTATTTAATAATATATATCACATACATTCATAATTATATAACTATAAATATTTATATAATATTTAATTAAACATTTAGCTTGTCACAGAAGTCACCCAAACAAAATACATATCCACGAATTCAACAGAAAAATCCCTCCACAACCTTAACGCCTTAGACATTAGAGAGTAATCCAATGGTCTAGTAGTTATACTTTAAGATGCAATAAGTGAGAGGTTAGAAATTCAAATTGATGATGTAGCAGCAAATCCTTCAATTTTAATACTGACATACTAGCCCAATCTTTAATAAATAAAAAAGAAATAAAAAACAACTTAACGTGTTGCTTTTTCAGCTATCAAAATGCTATGAAGCATGGGTAATTCGAAAAATATATCGTATTTGTATTGGATATTTACTAATTTATAGTATTTTGTATGGTATTCTTGCATATGTATCGGGTACATAAAATACATATTCAAATTTTTTCTTCTTAATTTTTGACGTACTCAAACATACCTAGTACATACTCAAGCTATATCGTACTTCAGCCAAAGCATTATTTTTTTTCTACTACATAGATAAAATTTCTTTTACTAGATTTTTTTTTTATTTTTAGTTTTATACTTTGCATGATTTTAAAGTTAATTTATAATTTGTAAGTTACTTAATATAATGATATTTAATTTTGATTTACACCTTTATTTTTTATATTACTTTTGGCATTAAATATTAATTGTATATTGAATCATAACAAATTAAATTATTTAATCAATTTTTATATTACTCTAAATTTAAAATAAGTATTTTTTTACAAACATACCAATACGTATCCGTATCTTATCTTTTTTAAAATTTTACCGTACCAATCAGTTTGTTTGGTTTGAGTTTTCTGAATTAAGTTTTTTGAAAACTAAGTTTTTTTATTTTTGTGTTTTTTTGTTTTTAGTGAATATTTTTAAAATCTTAAACATTTTTCTTTTTACTTTTTTAGATGCACCTTACTTAGATGTATCTGAAAAGTAAAAAATTTGTAAAAAAATATTTTAAAAAATTAATAAATACGTAGAAATATAAAAAATATACTGAATTCTTGTATTTTTTTTATATAATATTTAGTGAATTTTTAAAAGATTTTTTTCTAATTTTTTTACTTTTTATTTATGTTAAGTGTGTCTAAAAAATAAAAAAAATTACTTAAAATATTTAAAAAATTCAATAAAAATAAAAAAACGAAAAATTAAAAAATAAATTTTTTTAAAAAATATTTTTGAAAAAATAGAACCAACCAAGCTTAATCGTATCGTAACCGGTGCTTCAGTCAAAATGTTAAGAAAATATTGGGGTGTCGTTAGACTCACTCACACTGACTGCTATCTCACTAACGACATCGATCCGTGAATCTCATCTCTCTCTCTCTCTCCTCCCCCATCCACACGTATATGTACAGATTACATATGTATATATCCATCAAAAATATCTCATTTGGATGTATATAATGTAATCGACAACATAAAATATCTCATTTGGATGTACATAATGTAATCTACAATATATACAGGGCCTTAGACGTTATTCTTCTGAGTTCAATTTTCAGTTCATATCGTATCTCTGCTTCAACACTAAGCATTTACTGAATTTTAGCTTTTGAGAGCTACTACTTGTTTTGTTTACCCCCATCTCTCTCTCTTTCTCTCTCTCTCTCTCTCTCTCTCTCTATATATATATATATATGTGTGTGTGTGTATGTATACATCATCACTGCAGGATATCTTTTTACCTTTTCCTGTAATTAATGTGGGGTGTAAGATTGTTTCGCAAGAAACCATTCTTAACTTCCACGGGACCGTTTGGTGTCACACTCAGAACTGTCGTATTCTTTGATTGGATTGCTATAAATTAAAGGCTCTGGGATTGTTGTTTTGTTTTACTTAGAGCAGTTCTTTTGTTGTTGAATGTTGAGATCAAAGTGTGTCTGTGGTTTTTTTTTTTTAAGTCTGATCATCTTTGGTCTTGTTGAATTTAATTGAAACAAGGGGCTGTCCTTTTTTCTTTTCTTCTTTATTTTGGGGGGATAAATTATGAAGACTTTCATGTTTGTCAATGTGCTATTTCTTTTGATTGTTACTAGTGTGTCTCTGTTATGTGGGTGTGTATTGTGTAAGGAGTGTACTAATGTTCCTACTGCATTATCATCACATACTGTTCGGTACGAGCTATTGTCTTCTAATAATGAAACATGGAAAGAAGAGATGTTTTCACATTACCATTTGATTCCTACCGATGACTCTGCGTGGTTGAATTTGCTTCCAAGAAAGATTTTGAGTGAGAGGGGAGATGAATTCAATTGGGCAATGATGTATCGAAAAATGAAGAATCCGGGTGGGTTGGAAGTGAATGGTGATTTCCTCAAGGAGGTCTCCCTACATGATGTGAGGTTGGATCAGGAGTCATTGCATGGGTGGGCACAGCAGACCAATTTGGAATACCTGTTGATGTTGGATGTAGATAACTTGGTTTGGAGCTTTAGGAAGACTGCTGATTTGCCAACACCTGGCACGCCGTATGGAGGTTGGGAAGCCCCAAATTGCGAACTTCGGGGTCATTTTGTAGGTTGGTAGTTTTTCATTGTTAATCACATCCCTTTTCTGTTTTATGTTTATATCTTTTGTTCTTGCTACTTTTCAATGTGTTTCTATCATGGTCCTTACAGAATTTGCTAATAAAATTTTAATTTCTTTTATTGTCTTTTTATAGTATCTATGCCAATGAAGTCTTGTTTTTGTGTCATGCATGAAATTGGCATTCAACTCCTGCTTTATTAATTCTTAAATCAAGAACTGCTCAACTAGAAAGCAATAGTCCTCCTTGGCTGTAAATGTTGTTTCTGTTATTTGTCATATTTTGGTTTAATTTTTAATTACTAGTGTAATATGCGTGAAATTGCTGCGTGATTTAGCTTTGTGGTTCTATGAAGGGTTCTTCTGGGGACTTCTAAGATAATTGTCAAGCAACCTTTGTGTATTTGCTTTGGGTTAATTTTGTTAAATTCTGTTTGTATCAAACGTTGAGTCATCCCATTTCATAATGGATCCCTTAAAATTGAGTAGTTCCACATTTGCAATGATCTAACAGTTTCTTTTTTGTTATGATCAAGTCTCATCTTTTTATTACTATTTTTTATTTTTAAAGCTTTTGGTCCCTATTTTGTGGCTAGTGTATGACTTCAACTTGTGAACCTCTGTTTTGGTCATTGGAATTGTATCAATTCTATATGATTTTAACAAGCAACTTACTTTTGATGTATTGAAGGCCATTACTTGAGTGCCTCAGCACATATGTGGGCTAGCACCCACAATGATACTCTCAAAGAGAAAATGTCTGCACTCGTCTCTGCTTTGTCTGCCTGTCAAGATAAAATGGGTACAGGATATCTTTCTGCTTTTCCTCCTGAGCAATTTGATCGTTTCGAAGCTATAAAACCAGTTTGGGCACCATATTACACCATTCACAAGGTATAAACTACTATAGTTGTTTACTAATTTGTTTATTATATACCATTGATATTAACACTTCCTACATCAACAGATACTGGCAGGTCTTTTGGACCAACACATATTTGCCAATAATGATCAAGCTTTAAAGATGGTGACATGGATGGTTGACTACTTTTACAACCGTGTTCAGAATGTGATAGTAAAGTACACCATTGAAAGACACTGGCTATCATTAAATGAAGAAACTGGCGGCATGAATGATGTTCTTTATAGGTTGTACACAATAACGGTGCGTAAAACTCATCTAGTAACCTCCTCAGCTCTTCATTGTGGTAAAGTAGCATAATTAAACTGTCACAATTGGTCAAGGATTTTGGTTTAATAGGTCTTTTTCATTGGGATTGGGGGGTTGGGAAGAAGGGGTACTGAAGTGTTGTCAGTCCTTCGTAGATTATCACTATATTGTTTTTTCCGTATCTGCAAATTCTCTAATAATTTCAAACTTATTTTTTGACATGGCCGTTTGTTTTTGTGACTATGTGTAGGGAGATTCAAAACATTTATTTTTGGCTCACCTTTTTGACAAACCCTGCTTTCTAGGATTGCTTGCGATAAAGGTAATTATTGTTTCTTTTGTTTAATTACTTTAAACTTCTACTGGTAAATAGATTGTATTAAATTTTTGCATCAATGTGGTGATGACATACAAGCAGTGAATAGGGCTGTCCAAAGATGCCACTAGATTCTTGAACTATTTGTGCATAAAATTGATCACATGGAATAATAGTTTGTTATGCATACATGTCATAGTTTGCCGGATAGAGAAATAATGGAGTTAGATATTGAGT
The DNA here is from genome assembly GCA_022316695.1 of Camellia oleifera. Classification (NCBI taxonomy): domain Eukaryota; kingdom Viridiplantae; phylum Streptophyta; class Magnoliopsida; order Ericales; family Theaceae; genus Camellia; species Camellia oleifera. The sequence continues at coordinate 85,196,302 of CM039312.1, forward strand.
TGGACTTTGGATGTCGAGAGTAGTGTACATTCCAACTTTATAGCAAGGATGCGGTAATAAAACCAGCTGCCCTTGATTATTGAAATATTGCACTACTTGAACAATTCTAACATGAAAAATTGATGGGAAATTGATGCAAACACCGTGCTCCTTAGATAGCCAATTACTTAATGTCAACTACACCAATCAGTTCTCTAGTCACCTCTATGTCACTCACAGCCCCAACCTATGTTATCTTTTGCCTTCTCTTGCCATTTGGCACCCTCAACTTAGATTGAATGACTTATTTGTTTCTATGCCATAATTGGTCTAGGTTGCATCAAATCATGACTTTTCTCTTTCTCAAAAGGCATGCGTATTATGTATGATCATTGTGGAACAACCTAAAATGACCATTATGAAACAACCTAAAACCAATTCACTACTAAACTTGACATGTTTTAGTCTTTGACATCTTATCCCTTGCGCCTAAACCATTCCTAGAAACAATAAAAAAATAAAAGAGAGGAGAAGAAGAGAAAAGGGAGAGGAGACCGAGGAACAAAATTTCAATTCTTTTCCATCAAAACGGTAGAAATGTTTTTGTTTCCACATAAACCAAATGAAACATTAGTGGAATGCTAAATTCCAATGTTCCACCAAAACATACTACAACGCTACATAACAATACCAAAATAGAGAGTTGTTTTAAGTTTCGATACCTTTTAGCCTATCCAACAATACTCGTTTCCATTTGCAATTTTTTGTCAAGAAAATATTTGAGATGAAAGAAAAATATTAAATTGGGTAAATTACATTGACCTCCCCTGAGGTTTGAAGAATTATAGCGAGTCCCACAATTTTGACGTAATTGAAATGGCCTCCCTTTAATTTCAAACTGTATAACATTATCAAAATTTTAACCATATCACTATTTTATTAATAGAATTTCAATTTCTCTATTTTACTAATTATTTTTAAAAAATTTGAAAATGAAAAAACAAGTTAATGGGTGAGACAAAATTACTTGTTTGTGAATGTAAAATACTTTTTCTTTACAAAGATTGTTGCTGGTATTTTTTTTTTTTCTTCTCATTCATAATGCTACTAATTTTTAATTTTTTTTAAAAAAAAAAAAACTTTTTCTTACAATGGAAAACCCCCCATTCCTTCCAAATTAGTCCTTTAAATTGTTTCCGTTATGAACATGTTATATTCATAGACCTCAAATACATTCAATTTTTTTAATTATTAAGAACGTATTAACATTTATGAAGGCTCTAATTTTTGTTTTGAAATATATTCTTATGTTTGAATCATTTCCGTTTCCAAGCTAACCAAAAAACATACCAAAATGAATTTTTGATCCTTGGAAAGGACAAGGCAAGAGAGGAAGAATTAAATAAAGCTAGAGAAGAAAGAAGATCTCCTAGAACACACACGAAGAGAGAACAAGACCCTTCACATTAATTCTGTAATTTGTACTTCAGTAGTGATATACTCTGTTTTAGAGCCATAATATATTGTATGGTTTAGAAAGCTCTGCACCCATTTATAGAGTTTTAGATCACTCAAAAATAATCAAAAAGATCCTTTTTAATGTGGTAATATAAGATCCAAATTCCGTTGTTTGATGCTTGGGTATGAGACTAAAACTACTTACATATGGTCTTGGATTCATTTGTGTTGTCCTTGACCTTCTCGTGAGAGATTGTAGGATCAGTTCTCCTTAAGCTCATTTTTTTTAGTTGATTAGTAATATTCCATTAATCATAAATTTGTTTGTTTTCCTTGACTGTAATGTAACCTCCATCATGATAGTATACAGTGTTATTGCAAGCATAATCATCTATTAAATATTGACTCACAAAAACTGTCCATTTTTTGTTCTAATTTATTGATCTAAATTTTTCATCAAAACAACAAGCATTCAATGTGAAGTTATTTCATATAGAATTATTTCTTGTGTGAAGTTATTGCTGTAAATCTCTTGAAAAAGGCAAGCTCGTGTAGTCAGATTTCTCTAAACTAACTCGCTTCTGAGAATTTTGAGTGCTGATTTAGATACCTACAAGGAAGATGAGAGATGGGAGACATAGAAAGGAGAAGAGAAGTTGCATGTCAATATATATATGTATATATCTCATAGTGGCTTAGGCCTTGAGACGGCTCTACATATATATATCTCATAAAAAAAAGGAAATTCTCTTATAGGAATTTGATTATTTAAACTAATTTGATATTAATCAATATGGTTTATCGGTTTTTCAGTACCTGAAAACTCATTGGGCACACTTATCAAACACAAGAGCGCATTAAGGGGCCCCTAAACAATAACCTATTTGATACATAAATTTTTTTTAAGCAGAGAAGATTGTATTAGAGAACGTGTTGGGGGGACAAATCCCAAGTAATAATAAATGAATAGAACATAAGATAACTTCAAAGTCCCTCTACCAAACCCAAGAAGTGTAAGTAACCACACCCAACTATGAAAATACATCAATATAGTGCCAACTATGCAAAAGGTTCCTTTTCAATACATGGGTTTCCAATTAATCTCTCCGGCTTCGCCAATAACCACAACCGAAGTGTATCAAGATGCTCTTCCCTCTTCCTTTAGCTTTGTCCTAAAATCTTCCATACAGACAAAGAAGGTACCAAGAGGGTTCTTGGAAACCTTACTTTTCCCACTCAAGCTTCCATCAATAACCTTAACATTACACTTATCCACACTCAATCCCCTCTTCAAATGCTTATCATTGCTTGAGCAATGAAGCCTTCTAAGCTCCCTATCCTCATGGAGGATAATAAATCACTCCTTATTTGTAACCTTCTGGCTCTCGCCAATCTTTGTAACCACTTGTTCAATCTAGTCATGACTACTAAGGAAATCAGCATTATCATTTTAATAATCAACCCCTTGGAATTTTCATTTAGTCTGGCAACCTTTTTAAACATTAATTCTCCATTGACATCCACATCAAAGGAGAAATCAACCACAGGTCTATTCTTGATGACATCCCCAAAGGAATTGGGTCCAAAACTATGGATTACATCACTTAGGATAGATAATAATGTATGGAATGCTCTTTTGTCTCTCTGCTTTTCATCATTTTTTCCCTTTTAATCTTTTGAATAATTACCAATGGTTTCTAACACATCGGAATATGTCACACGAGGCTAGATATTGTTTTAGCAAACAAAGAACACTTTGAATCCACAAGGAGGAGAGAATGCTCAAAGAGAAACAAAATTATATTGAATAACAGTTGATTTGCCCTAAGGCATATATCCTTATTTATAATGAGCTAAACCCTAACTAAATAAGAAAACAAGAATTAGGCTAATTCCTTGTTAGACATTAAGATAAACAGAAAATTGCCAAAAATAGAAAATTTGAGTTAAGCCCAAATATAAATACTAGGAAACAATAGAAATGCACCAAAATAGAAGGTGCTAAAAATGGACTTCTCAAAATAAAGTTGTTTCGAAAACAAAACTTTCCTAAAATGGCAAAATCACTAATTTGAGGGCCTAAATGAAGGAATTTTGCTAAAATCCACCCTTCATCATCACCGAGGCGACAATGAATTTGATTTAAGACGCCGTTTATGATCAGACTATCAAATTTGAGATGATTCTAATTTCATCACAAAAGTGTCACTACTACTCTCAATATGGCTTATTCCTTGTCTTTTGCCGATCCAGTTGTTCCTAGAATTCCTCCGCTACTTGTTCAACATAAGACCCTTCTTCTCGGAGAGAACTCGACCTCGAGTTCGATTCTAGGTAGAGAGGTTCTTCATCATGATACTCATATAAATCAGCAACATTAAAGATCTTGGAAATCTTCATGTCTTCTGGTAGCTCAATCACATAAATTGATTTTCTTCAACACCTTATATAGACCATACTTCCGAGGCTTCAATTTGTTGTATGCACCAACTGAAAACTTGTCTTTACGCAAAAACACCATCACTGAATCTTCTTCCTTGAATAGTTTGGGGCACCTATGGTTGTCTATAGCTTCCTTATACTTGGCATTTGTCTTCTCCAGCTTTTGTTTTACTTCTTCTTGGACTGCTTGGGCTTGTTTGGCCATGGTTTCATCCACAATACTCACTCCTTGACCTCGAGAGACAAGCGTCGCAAGTCTACTGCATGCTTTGGTGGTGTCACATACACCAAAGAGAATGGTGACTTTTGTATGGCACTGTCATGGCACTGTGAAATGCGTTATTATATGCGAATTTTGCCTGAGGCAAAGCCAGATCCCATTGCTTTGGTTTGTCTCCACAAATGCTGTGAACCAAATTTCCCAAAGTTCTATTAGTCACCTCCGTTTGATCATCTGTTTGAGGATACATGGTTGAACTATAATTCAAGGCAGTGTCAAATATCTCTCACAAGGTCACCCATGATCTGAAGTAATGGATTGAGAGGTACTCCATGCAAGCGAACTACTTCTCGAAAGAATAATTGAGCCACATGAGAGCCGTCTGAAGTCTTTCGGTAAGGAATAAAATGTGCCATCTTTGAAAACCTGTCAACCACCACGAACACAGAATCGACTCCATGTTGGTTACAAGGAAGTCCCAATACAAAGTCCATCGACAAGTCTTCCTAAATGTTGTTAGGAACAAGTAAAGGCATATATAGGCCAGTATTTTGAGATTATCCTTTGGATACCTGACAAATGTCACACTTCCTCACAAAATTGCCAACATCTTGCTTCAACTAAGGCCAGAAATATCATTCTTCCATACTTGCAATAGTGTTGTCCTTGCCCAAATGTCCACTTAAGTCACTGCCATGGAGATCCCAAATCAATTTCTCTTGCAAAGAGGCACGGGGAATGCACAAGCGATTTCCTCAAAATAGATATCCTTCAATTATGTGGAAATTGGTGGCTGGGTGTCTTTGAATACACTTGGCCCATATCTCCTTGAAGTCATCGTCATCTTAATAAAGGCTTTTCAAGAACTCAAAACCCACAATCTCATGTGTCAACGTGACTAATAAGCTAGCCCGTCGACTCAATGCATCTGTAACTCGATTTAGAACCCCTTATTTGTGTTGAATGGTAAAAGGAAATTTCTGAAGGAAAGTAGACCATCTTACGTGCATGTTATCCAGGTGCTTCTAGTTGTTAATAAACTTTAAGGCTTGATGATCAGTATGCAAAACAAACTCTCTGTATCAGGTAATGTTCCCAATGCTTCAAAGCTCGAACCACTGCATAAAATTCTTGATCATAAATACTCCATTTTTGCCGAGCTTCACTTAATTTTTCACTGAAAAAGGCCACTAGCTTATGTTCTTGAGACAAGATAGCCCCGATGCCCACACCACTAGCATCACACTCTACGTCAAAGATCTTCTCAAAATTGGGCAAAGCTAGCACTGCTGCAGTGCATAACTTCTCTTTGATAAACAAAAAGCTCTTCTCTGCATCATCACCCCACATAAATTTTCCTTTATTCATGAACTTTGTTATTGGTGATACAATAGTGCTGAAACTCTGAATGAAATGCCCATAGAATGTAGCCAACCCATGGAAACTCCGAACATCACTAACAGTCTTGGGTGTTGGCCACTCTTGGATGGCTCGAATCTTCTCTTGATCCACATGAATGCCCTCCCAACTAACTACATAACCCAAGAACAACAAAATACTTGTTAAGAAACTTCACTTCTTACGGTTAATGTACAGCTTGCTTACCTCCAGTGTTGTGAACACATCTTGCAAATGTGCTAGGTGGTCGTCCTTTGATTTACTGTAGATTAAGATGTCATCAAAATAAAAATAAAAAAATAAAAAAAACTCCGAATTTTCTAGTGAAAGGCCATAATACCTGATGCATAACTCTCATAAAGGTGCTGGGAGCATTGGAGAGGCCGAATGGCATAACCCAACCATTCATACAAAGCATCATTTGTCTTGAATGTTGTTTTCCACTCATCTCCAGGACGAATCCGAATTTAATGGTACCCACTTCGCAGATCGATCTTTGAGAACCACTTTGATCCTTCCAGTATGTCCAACATATCATCTAGTTGGGGAATGAGAAATCTGTACTTGATGGTAATCTTGTTAATGGCTCAACTGTCTACACATATTCGCCAACTTCCATCTTTCTTTGGCGTTAATAACGCAAGAATAGCACAGGGACTCAGGCTTTCATGAATGAGCATTTCATAGCAACTCTTCGATTTTCTCTCGCAGAATCTCACTCTCTTTTGGACTCATTTTGTAGAGTGGTTGGTTCGGTAAACCTTCTCTTGGTACAAAAACAATCTAATGCTGAATGTCCCTCATTGGTGGAAGGTCATCTAGCAAATCATCAGCAGCAAAGCTCCTTGAATTCCTCCAGTAATGGTTGAATTTTCTGAGGATTTAGTATTATTGTTTTCTCCTTAACCTCAAGTACAATTGTTTTCTCCACCATAGCATATACCTCTTGTGAGGCTTTCGTATCTACCACAAACTCGGCCTTTGAACTGGCCATAGTGAGGAAAGACTTCCCTTCTACTTTTAGAGGCACTGTGTGTTGCTTTAAAGGACTCATAACAATTTTATGAGACCCCCAGTTGAACACATAAGTGTTTTCTCGCTCCCTAAATGTAACATCCACATCAAATTGCCAAGGTTTGCTGAGCAATACATGACTAGCATCCATATCAACTATATCACATAATACATCTAATTTATAATTTTTGCCAATAGAAATAGGTACCTTACATATTTCAGTTACCTTTGCAGAAGGTCCTTTTTTTTTTTAATCTAGCCAAGTTCAAGTGACAACTTCAGGTCCTCTACCAATCACATAGCCACCAAATTTTCACAGCTTTCATTGTCCATGATAAGGTCACATACCTTTTGATTTATAGAATAACAATATTGAAAAATACTACGATGTTGACTAAGGTTCTCTGTTTTTGGTGCAAATAGAACCCCTTGCACTACACAGTTGACTCATTCTCCCTGTTCTATTGCAAATTCAGTCCCATTATACTTATCACCCTCATACTCTGCTTCTTCATCAGTCCCAATTTCATGTTCCTTTTTGGCTAAATTAATTGTTCTCCATTCTGGGCACACATGAGAGCGATGGCCAGGATTTCCGCATCTATAACACTTATATGTTGTTGATTTGGCATAAGGATTTGTGTTTCGACATGCCTCCCTGCTACTTGATCCAGTCGTATAGTTGCCTCTCCCCACTAGCAGCATTTCTCTGTTGATTTACTGGAAATATTGGTTGGGCAACCTCTTTTCCTTTTTCAGTAGTAGGAAACAATGAATCAAAAAGGCTCCGACAATATCTGGAATATGTCGTCTTGCGCTCAATTAAAGCTTTCTGCTGATCAGTTAAGACATTAATACTTGGCCCTCCAAAATTTAAACTATTCATTTCAACTATTGCTTTCCAATAATTGCTTTTAGGACTAGAAAATTGATTAATATTTGATGAACAAAGACAATTGTGATGTTCATCTTCTGATGTTGTATTGTCAGAGTCTGATTCTAATTTAGAATTCCATAGTCACTATTTGTTGGTACTCCACAATTATAACATTTTGCTTTAGATTTATCTGTCTTCTGATAGGTAGAGGTTGATGATTTTATTTGCTGATTAAAAGACCTTTTCTTGGGAAAATACTGCTTTTTCCTTATAAGATTTTGTATAAGGTTTTATTTTTCTTTGTTTCTTTTGAGATTTAGGATACTGAATTTTGGTGTCATAAGCAAATTGATCGCAAAATTATCCTAATTACATACATCTAGTTAAATTCTATTTCTTCATTTGATACTGAAATTTAAGATCATTACAGAGTGCTAGACCTTACTGGATAACTATGGCAATTAATTGGCCATATGTGTACGGGTGCTAAGGGATTTGCAATCCATCATGCTTATCCCTAAGCTTCTTTCTGATTTTCTCTGAAAATAGATTCAGTAGGCCATTAATAAACTTGGCCTTCCAGTGCTCACTATTACCGTCAGTATGCTATATAAGAAAGACATCTTTGTACGAACGAAAATGTGTAAGAGAGTGACACATGTTACGATCTGTTGTTCCAACACCTAGCCCCACAAAATGAACAGGCTTTATTCAACATGGTAATTATGCTTCTTCATAAAACTGATTTCTGTGTCAAAGTGAAGTTTGAAACCTTGTTTGAATATCTTTGATGATGTCTACCTCTTAAGTAAATGTGATTTTCTTTTTTCCTTTTTTGTAATGATATTCCTTATTTTCTTTTGTCTTTTACATGTAGGCTGATGATATTTCTGGATTTCATGCCAATACTCATATTCCAATTGTTATTGGATCTCAAATGCGATATGAAGTTACTGGTGATTCGCTTTATAAGGTAAGCAGCTGTAATTTGTTTCAATGTCATGTCTGTCTCTTTTTTTTTTTTTGTACAAATGATGTGGATAAAAACAAGAAACACCAAACAATAGTGTTGTTGAAGCTTATGAGTGGGTACAAAGGGAGAAGGATGAGAAACTTTCTAAAAGTAGAAATGGTCCAACTAGCTAATAGAAAATGATAGGAATACAACTCTTCGGTCCTTGACAGTAGATGAGCCGCAACAATATCAAGGACTAAAATGACCTCTAAACTACTCAAATTTGACAACCTCCTGTCTCTGGCTAGAATATCTTGATGCTTATTGGGAGACCCAAGAAAACCAAAATCTATTTCATCAAATTAGTGCAAGAGCAAGGACCAAGACTTCGATTTGTTCATTCATTCCACCACCACGCAAGTAGAGTTACCTTCGGTCAAAATAATGATGCAAATCCAGGGAAACCTCATCTGCAAGGCGTTTCAAAGAGCCATAATTTTTTATCTGATGGTAATTCATACTGGCTTGAGTGGAAAATGGGGCTGTTTGGTATCATTTTCCATTGTCTTAGATTTGTTTTTTGGTTTTCCTTTGCATGTCTGGAAATGGAAATGATAGTTTTTGAAAACATAGCCGTTAATTGTAGTGTGTTGGCGATTTTCATAGATAGCGTGGGCTAGGTTATCTAGACTAATAGTATTGGTCAGTGTGGCCAATTGTCATTGATTGTAGATCACCAGAGTATGCAATTGCGATTCCATTCCTACTAAAGTAATATTTTTAGTTTGAACACTTCAAAATAAGTGTCAGTCATGTCAAATACAGGGACACGGCGGGAACACATACACATATGAGACACACCACGTGACATGTCCCTTTATTTAATTTTTTTTTTTTTTTTTAGGGATACTCCGGGGACATGCCAAGTAACTTTTCTTTTCCCATTTCTGTAGTGTTTTTGATGAATGTTGGATATTGAATGTTTATTCTTTTTTCTTATATTTAAATACTTAATAAATCATTCATAAAAAATATATAAACGATAAGTGTTAATTAAAAATGATTTTTTTTCCTAATATCAAAGTACTATTAGTTTTTGTGAATTTTGATTGTTTGTGGATGTAATATTAATCTACATAGCAAATAAAAATATATGAAATAATATTTTATTGCCAAGTCTCCGCAGTGTTTGTATTCCCATTTTTTTTTTTGAAATTACCGTATCCTGTATCCATGTTTGTGTTTGTGCTTCTTAGGTTTGAGCATATTGCATTAGTCTAGGATAGCTTTTAATGGCAAAATTAATTTAACATAAATTGTCCTGCATACAATGTGGAAAAAATAAAATGAATGAATTGGTTTATCTGTGAATAAGGTAAAAGCCATGTATATAATAGATTCATGATATAATTTAGAAAATAATATAAAAAAGACACTAAATCCATGATAAAAAAATCCCAAATTTTATACAATCTACTAAAAATAAAAAGATTCGATATGCTCTAATTCCTATATCCAACACTCCCCCTTAAGCTAGTGTGAAGATATTCAACAAACACAGCTTGCCAATGGATGACTGCAACAATGTCGTTCCTACAGACTTTGTGAACATGTTCGCTAACTGCTGAGATAGAGAGACAAAGGATGGACTCAAAAATACCAGTTTGAATCTTTTCTCGAATAAAATGTATATCAACCTTTATATTCTTAGTATGCTAATGTAGGACAAAATCAGAAGACAACATAATAGCAAACTTGTTATCACAAAACAAAGAGGCAGGAGTAGGCTCTTCAAATCCCAACTCTGCTATAATAGAACAAAGCCATAGAATCTCACGTGTTCCCTGTGCCATAGCCCGATACTCAGCTTCTGCAGAAGACCTAGAAACAACTGCATGCTTCTTACTTTTCCCTGATATAAGTTGATCACCATAAAAAGTACAGGAGCCAGAAGTAGAACGCCTATCAATTCTAGATCCTGCATAGTTAGCATAAGTGAAACAAAAGAATCCAGATTGAGGATCGGCTGTAAAGAATAATCCTAAGCCAGGAGAGATCTTCAAATATCTCAAAATGTGATGAACCACATCAAGATGTTTTGTACAAGGTGCATGCATGAATTGACTAACAACGCTGACTGCAAATGTCAAGTCAAGTCTAGTGTTGGTCAAATAAATAAGACACCCAACAAGATGTTGTGCTGATACATACTTGGGTCCTCTAGCAACTCGCCAGACTTTGATGTGAGCTTGACATTGGGATCCATAGGAGTAAAATCAGGTTTACACCCTAACATATCAATATCCTGAAGTAAGTCAAAAGTATACTTTCTCTGAGATAAGAAAATCCCCTACTGTGAGTGAGTCACCTCAATCCCTAGAAAATACTTGAGACTTCCCAAATCCTTAATATTAAAGGTGTGTCCCAAATCCCTTTTTACTTGATCAATGCCTACCGAATCATCACTTGTGAGAATAATATTGTTCACATAAACCAGCAAGACTATACATTGGCCTGCTGAATTATTAGGAATAAAGAAAGTATGGTATGACTGGCACTGAACAAGACCCATGGAGATGATGACAAAACTGAAACAACCAAACCAAGCTCATGGAGATTGTTTCAAGTCATACAAAGACTTGCGCAATCGACACACTTTCCCTGAATACTCTCCCTCTACCTGAAAACCAAGAGGAGATGCCATATAAATCGTCTTAAGAAGATCCCCATGAAGAAAGGTATTATTGACATCAACCTGATGAAGAGGCCAAGAATGGGATGTTGATGAGAAGACGAACGGAGGTAAGCTTGGAAACAAGGGAAAAAGTGACTCCAAAATCCTTGCTAGGAACCTGGGTGAAGCCCTTGACCACCAAGCGGGCTTGCTAACAGTCAGTAGAGCCATCAGCTAGATACTTCATAATGAATACCCATTTGTAGCCCACTGTACTCTCACTAGAAGGTAAAGAAACCAGATCCCAAATATGATTAGACTGTAAAGCTTTCATCTCAGCCTGCATAGCCTCCACCCATTTTGGATTCTGAAAGGCCTCTGACATAGAATGAGGAATGGCCTCTGAATCAAGCTTGCCAAGAAAAGAATGATATGTAGGGGAGACCCTGTCATATGAAAGATACTAGGAAATGGGATGATTAGTACTACTCAAATAACCCCAATGGTCTGGAGGATGTTGATCCTGGGAGGGATTACGATGAGGAGGTAGAAGGGACATATGTAAATAAGAAGAAGTACCTGACCCAAAGACTAGAGAGGTGGTAGGGGGCAGCTAAGAGCCAGGGGCGACGAGAGGATACCTACAATGGAGGGGGGGAAAGGAGGCAAAGGTGGAGAATGAGGAGGGGGAACAACCTTATCCGTAACCTCGTCTAAAATAGGAATATAACGGGAGTGGAAGCCTACAAAGGAGGGTTAGTATTAAAAAATGGGTGATCTTCACAGAAAGTAGCATCCAAGGTGTGGTGGAAGTGACGAGGCACAAGATCAAAACACTTATACCCTTTTGACATGGAAAAATACCCCTAAAAGGCCCAATGAATAGACGTGTCATCCAACTTTGTACGAGCAGGATTCCGATCCTGAACAAAATAGGTACCACCAAAGACATGATGTAGGAGAGGAAATAGAGTAGTGTGGGACATATGAACATGAAACGGGATAAGACGCTGCAACACACGACTAGGGGTCCTATTAATAAGATAGACAAAGGTGAGGATAGTCATATGGCAACAGGACTTAGGGACACTCATACCATGAAGGAAACACCTCACAACAGACATAATATGACGGTTATTATGTTTGACAACACCATTTTGCTCAGGAGTCTGAGGACACGTAAGTTGTTGAAGAGTACCAGTCTAATTTAAATGGGAACAAAATGCATTGGAAATATATTTCCCACCATTATCAGAAAGGATATTCATAACAACTGTACGAAATTGATTCTTAACCATTGCAAAAACTGAACATCGGAATGTATAAGGTTAAAAACACTAGGGGCACGAGTTATACGAGGTATGTAACTAGTACGAGTATGTTTGGATAATTAACAAACCACATAATGGAACTTAGAATCTTTGCAACCTTTATTTAATAAAGGAAAAATTTGACATAAGTATGGAAAATTGGTATGACTCATACGAGCATGCCACAATTATAAAGTTTGAACATTAAAAACACAAGATATAGAAGTAGGCAAAACAGACACTTGAAAACTAGCTAAAGTAGAAAAATGTTGGTCTGGTGGATCCCTAAAGTAGTAAAGTCCATCACGCTCATAGCCTTTGCCAAAAATCCTCTTTGAACTCAAGTCCTGTAAGAGACATGAAGAAGGTAAGAAAATAACCGCACAATTGAAGGTCTTGGCAAGCCAACTAACTGACAGGAGATTATATGCAAAATTAGGAACATGCAATATAGAGGATAGAGTAATATCAGGAGATAAAGACACCAGATCCTTATTATAAATAGAGGATAAAGACCCATCGACAACACAAACAAATTGTTCTACAGTAGTAGGGATGGGAGATGAAAGAAAGAAAAACTCACCCATCATATGATCATTAGCCCTAGAATCCAAAACCCATGAGGGACTAGCAAAACGAACATGGAAAGCAGTAGAAGTACCTGTAGCAAGAGTAACAGTAGTGAAGGATGATGGGCCAGAAGAAATAGTGATAAAATCCCCAAGTTGAGTTTGAAGTTGGCCAAATTTGAGTCTATAATTGCTATAAAGTAGGGATACTCGGAGACACAGAAGTAGGAGTGGCCTCCACTAAAGTAGCAATGCGAGGTGTGCCGGAACCATGAGTGCAAGAAGATTGGTGCCTTGATTCAGGATGAAGTTTGAAGCAATGAGCCTTGACATGACCAGGAGCCCCAATGATGACTGGTAATTGAACCAGTAGAACCCTGAGGACTAGAGTTTGTGGCAAGGGCCATTTGATCAGATAAGATAGGAGTCACTGGAGTAGTGGTAGGTTGAACCAGACACCAACGACGCTCATTATTATCAATGGTGGCGAAGGCCTCATATAGGGATGGCATCGGTGAAGTGTTTAAAATCTGAGTTCGAATAGATTCAAACTCGGAGTTTGACCCATCAGAAACTGATAAGTGTGTTGGCGAGCAAGGTGTGTGGATATAAGAGTGGCAGCGTCTGCTAGTAATTCAGTTAAAGGCTCATATTAAGCCAATTCCTCCTAATGGGCTTGAAGGTATCCAATGAACTCTGCCATAGGGAAACCTAAAGTAGATTGAGAGGCACAAGTAATGTCCTGATAGAGCTCAAAGATACGAACATCATTATGAGCCATATGTATATGTCTGAGACATGGAACGCCAAAGACTCTGAATTGTGTCGTAATAAAGAAACATATGGTAAATACGATCCTCCATGGAATTGAACATCCATCCTAGAATATTGCAATTATCTATATCTCACTGGGCACGTGTAGGATCTGTCTTTGCAAGCTGGGTAGTATAAGATGAGAGCTAATGGGCTTTTCCCTTCCCCCTAAATAGAGTAAAAGTAATGTAGACATCACAGTAAAAGTTATTCATGCAAAAAATTAATTTCATCAGATAATTATGAGCATATGAATAAATGGCATTTTATTTTAAAAAATGAATGGTTTAAGTTTACAATCACATTTGTCTTTCATTTTATAAAACAAAATATGATTTTTTCTTATCTACTACTATTATAAAAGTGTGAAGAGTTTATCATGTTTTTTACTTTTTTTAAATTCCAATTTTACACTCTCAAACCTACTATATTTTCTAAAAGTCATGAAGAGTTCTATATAAACAAACCATTTCTTTATTTTTAGAGTTGAACACTCAAAAATACTATATCTACTTCCAAGAGCCTTATAACAAATTGTCTCCTTTCTTATAAAAAAAAAGAAAGAAAAGAAGTCTCCATATTTTTTACATCGATGATGATTGAAAAATAAAAAATAATTACTCTTTTTTATTTTTGTCTACTTCTATACTGATATAAATAATATTTACAATTGTCCATCATTGATCAAATCACTGTGAATAATTTTAGTTGAATCTTGAAGTTGTATGCATTCGTTCAAATTTAAACAGAGGAAAGCGCATGCATTTTTAAAATAGGGATTTGTGTTGCATCTCAAAAATTAGCAAGTTATCTTCATACACTTTCTTGTTGTTTAAATTATATTTTATGAACTATAATATTTTACATTGTACTTTAATAGCCAAGATATGATGTCAAAATTCTAAACAATAACCACTTTCGTTAGTTTTATTTTTTAAATCTGTTTTTTAGTTTTTTATTTTTCATATTTTCTCAGTTTTAGTGTTAAAGATGCTGGAATTTCTTCTTATTTTATATTTAAATTATACTTTTACATGAAAATCTAATATCTAATAATCTAAATAGAATTAAAAAGTAAAATATTGGTAAAAAAAAAATTATAAATTCAAACATATTATATTTTTTGTTGTTGTTGTTATTATTATTATTATTATTATTATTATTATTATTATTATCAAAAAGAATACACAAAAAATTATTTTCTAAGTGTGTTTAGATTAAGTGAATCTAAATCTAAAAGTAAAATTAAAAAATAAAAAATATTAAATTAAGTGAATGTAAAAGAAAATAAAAAAGGGTTATTAAAAAAACAGTATCAAAGATTAAAAAAAAAAAAAACACATAAAAACCAAAAAATTCAAAACAAAAGTTTGAAAAACCAAACCAAAAACTATGAACTTTTCTTTTTTAAAATCTTTCTTCACTAATATCTAATTTTACACAAATTATTCACAAATTCCTTTCAATTTTTATGTGAATTTAATGATGTAACTAAAAAATGGTGCATACACACAAAAATGTAACACTAAACATCTACATTATGACCAACTGTTTGATTATGAATAATTACCTTATCATTGTTACCTGTATTATATTGTTGCAAAAGATCTCACATATTAGTTTTGTGATATCTTATATATGTCAATGTCTACATATATACATATAAATAAAATATAAATATAAATATAAATTTATATATGTTACTTTATTCATATTTTGTCAATCTGTAATGTTATATTACCATTGGATACTTTAATTTTCTAACATGTATCACTTTAGTAATATATTTATATTTGCTAGGAAAAAATTGCGGAATTGTGAATTGTTCTCCTATCAACTTATGTTCAATACATATATATACATACATGTCATAGAAACAAATGTCCACAATAAACACTTTCAATAATAAACCAAGACTTTGCAAAACACCTATATCACAATAATAATTGTACTTTTATTTATTTATTTTTTTCACGACAATTGTATAGCAATTGTATACTAATGACTAATGTTATATTTTTCATCATGCAAGATATTCGTAACATAAGAACCGAGACTCAACAACTTTTGATATATAAAAATATATTACATATTGATATTAATGCATTCTTACAACAATAGTAAAAAAATAATATACAATAGTTGGTTAAATGAATTTGTATTATGAGATGAACTATTAAACAAAATTGTGTAATTGTGCAATTAATTTCATACCTTCAATTGTATTATAGGTATGGATTAAGGAAAATTGAAGTGGGAAGTTGATAGAAAAAAAAAATTTGTGTAATACTACATATTTAAAAGACCTGTTTATTGCTTGTTTTAAGATAATATTGTGATCTCAATAATCTAACTATAAATTAATGTTTATGTTTATAAAATTTCTCATTTACCATTTAAAATTTTTGGCGGAGTATATATTCATTTCTTGCTTAATTGTATTTTGGATACAGATCAATTTACCTATACAAGTCTCCATACTTTATATTCATATCACATACCAATTTAAGAGACACGTATAATTAAAGTACTAACAATTGATAAAAATCACGTGCCATGTGCAACACGTGCCCAACCACTAGTATTTATTTATAAATGTCCAATGAAACTCATTTTTTGTGTGGATCACCTTTATTGCGAAACCTACGAGATAGATGATTCAAATCATTAGTACGGACTGAGAATTAAACCTAATAAGAAAAGTATGGAGAGATATGGAGAGATAAGGTATGGAGGGGAGTCCAGCCCCGTGGCACATAATTATCGAAAAATTAGGGCTGATGGGTGCTCAAGTGTTCTTGGCCTGAACAAACAATAAGCCCCCATGCAAAACTTGCTATGAGGGCACTCAAATTATGGCATCTGCAGAGCAGTCCAGAGAGCCGCTCAAAAACTACTCGAGTGCTTTTTTGTAGGATGGAAATCCAGAGAAGCTTGCTCGGAAATTGCTTGAGTGGCATGTGAAATTTCAAACCATATAATATATAATTTTATTAGGCCTCGTTTGAATGTTGGATTGATTTAGAAAAACATGTAAAAGCCTTGAGGTCCCAAGTTCTACTCTTCCCGTGGCTAGCCACCAGGGCGACAGCACATATGATTGGTAGGACAAACCTTCCAGGCCTGGGCGAACCGTACCAAGTGTTAGGAGTGTGGGTTCGAATCCCCACCTGTGTGATAGGGTCCTAGACCCTAAATTTGATCCTTTGATTGGGGATCAACCACCAACAATCCTTTCAATTAGGGATTATTAGCCACCTAAACTCTTAATAGTATTCAATCTCCTCAAAACCATTACAATAAGCATCTTTATATAAGAAAAATAACATAGACTTCCTAAATTGATTAGATAGTAATTGAAAAGAAGTAGAATTCCTAACATAGTTGGTTTCATAACATTCGACCGCACTAGAATCACAGCTTGTCCTCAAGCTGGAAAATCGGGATAACGAACACAAAAAGCAGCATGGTCTTCCCAAGTAGCTTCATTAACAGAATGACCCATTCCACTGAATGAGCCAACGTGTGACAGCTTGATTGTTCTGCTTGAAGATGTTGCGATCTAAAATTTTCTCAGGCACTCATTTAGAAACATCAGCAAGAGAAGGTAAGTAGGGGTTGGAAGTAGCATTTGCTCCCAACTTTAACTTCAAGGTAGAGACATGAAAAACGAGATGTATGCGACACCCTTCAGGAAGGTCCAACTTGTAAGCAACAAAACCAACCTACGCAATAATGCGAAAAGGTCCATAAAAACGGGGAGAAAGTTTGGAATCATGACGCGATGCAGCTATAGACTGGCGATAAGGTTGCAGCCACAAAAAAACCCAATCATTCATAGCAAAACGACGTTCAGTTTGATTGGCATCAGCATAGAATTTCATACGAGCTTGAGCAGATTGCAGATGATCCTTTAAAAGTTGCAAAGTACGATCGCGATCTCGTAAAGCAAGGTCAACTGTATGAACAATAGTCGTACCAGGAAGATAAGCTGAAACTGAAGGTGGAGGGCAGCTGTAGAAAGCCTCAAACAAAGTCATTTGAATAGCAGAATGATAAGTGGTATTGTACCACCATTCAGCCCAAGGCAACCAGCGGGACCAATCGTGAGTTTTTTGACCCACAAAACATCGAAATAACACTCTAAAGTGCGGTTAGCAACCTTGGTTTGACCATCAGTTTAAGGGTGATAAGCCGAACTCCGACATAATTGCGTACCGTGCATAGTGAAGAAGGCTTCCCAAAAATTACTAAGAAAGATGGGGTCTCTATCATTGACAATTGTACAAGGCATGCCATGCAAGCGAACAATATCTCTGACAAAAACATCAGCAATAGTAGTGGTGGAATAAGGATGAGAAAGAGCACTAAAGTGAGCATATTTGGAGGTGATACACAACCACTAAAACTGTAGTTTTCTAATGCGAAGATGGCAATCCCTCAATAAAGTCCATCGATAAATCAAGCCACACATCATTAGGGATTGGCAAAGGGCTAAGAAGTCCAGGGGGCGAAATAGCTTCTATCTTGTTGCGTTGACATACATCACATTGAGCAATAAAAGTTTTTGTTGCTCCTTTCATACCAGGCCAATAAAAATTATGATGTAGACATTTGTATGTACGTAAGAACCCAGAATGACCTCTTGTTGGAGTTGCATGAAATTCATGCAATAACTTAGAACACGAAGGAGAAGATGGAACAACCACAATGCGACCTTTATAGTGAAGAATGCCATCAACATAAGAATAGTGCTTCTTAGACGAAGAAGAGTGTTGAAGACCATTAATACTAGCACGCATGGCACTCACAAATAATATCATCAATACCAGAAAAAATAGAGGAAGATAAGGCAAGAAGACTCGATGGCTCATGGACACGAGATAAGGCATCGGCAGCCTTGTTGTCAAGTCCTGGGCAACAGTTATAGCCCAATAATTTAGATAGCGACTTTTGTTGTTCAAGGGAAGAAATTCGTTGTTCCAAAAAATATTTTAGAATTTGATGATCTGTATAAATTTTAAAGTGACGGCCTAATAAATAAGGATGCCATTTTTGGAACGCACAAACAATAGCAAGCATCTCTTTATCATAAATTGAGGGATTCAAATTTCTACTAGAAAGAGCCTTGCTAAAATATGCAATAGAATGACATCCTCGCATGAGAACAGCGCTTAAACCATTGCTCGAAGCATCACACTCAATAGAAAATTCTTTAGAGAAATCAGGCAACGCTAACACTGGAGTTGTTGTTAAGGCCAACTTCAAATTAGAAAAAGCAACAGCATCAGCATCATTCCAAACAAAAGAATCTATCTTTAGTAGTTGGGTCAAAGGTTCACTGATTTTGCCATAGTTTTTTACAAATTTGCCTTAATATCCGGTTAAGCCAAGAAACCCACGAATACCCTTAATGGAGGATGGAATAGGCCACTCGAAAACACTAGCAATTTTGTCACTGTCAACTGACACGCCCTGAGCTAAAATAATATGGCCAAGATACCCAATTGAGCTTTGAGCGAAAGAGCATTTTGATTCTTTCACAAATAGGTGATTAGCACGCAAAATACCAAAAACGATCGATAAATGGGGAATATGATCTGAGAGGGAAGCACTATACACCAAAATATCATTGAAAAAAAACAAGCACAAACTTACGTAAGTAAGAATGAAAGAGATCGTTCATTAAACTTTGGAACGTAGCAGGAGCATTAGAAAGGCCAAATGACATGACCAAAAATTCATAATGGCCATCATGTGTGCAAAATGCTATCTTGGGAATATTTGGTTCTTGCACCCTAATTTGATGATATCTAGAACAAAGATCTAACTTAGAAAATATAGTCACACCATGTAACTCATCGAGTAGCTCTTCTACCACTAGAATAGGGAAGCGATCTTTGATTGTAATTTTATGAAGTGCATGATAATCAACACACGTACGCCAGGAACCATCTTTTTTGCGAACCAACAAAACTGGAGATAAATATGGACTTGAGCCATGACGAATAAGGCTAGCCTCTCGTAACTTCTTAACCGCTTTTTCGATTTCATCTTTTTGGAAGTGAGGATACCGGTAAGCACGCACATCACTAGTGAAGACCCAGGTACAAGGGAAATATGATGATCATGAGACCTGACAGGTGGAAGAGTTGTGGGTGTACCAAAAATATCCAAAAATTAAGAAAGAATAGCTGCAATGTCAACATGCACTTTAGAAGGTACAGTTGGAGGTAGCAGAAAATTAGAATTTAATTGTAAAAGGACCTCATGGCGCTCACGCTATAAAAGATGTACCAAGCCATTACCCATAAGCATGACAGTAGGAGAACCATCACCAACCAAAGTGAACTCTTGATCTGCGACTTGAAATTTCATGGTTAAATTGCAAAAATCCCAAGCAATTAAGCCTAATGAATGTAACCATTGTGCTCCCAAAACTACCTCACAGGTGGAAACTATATAGCCTTGTAAATTAAGTTGAACATCAGAACACTTACCCAAGCTATTTAAAATCAACCATCAGCCACCATGACTCGTAAAGATTTGTCCCTTTGAATAAAATAACCACACTATTTAGCAATAGAAGGATGGATAAAATTATGTGTGGAACCAGAGTTGATGAGGACTGTAATACGTTGATTTTTTAGAGTGCCGCTGATGCGCATTGTTTCAGGTCCAGTTGACCCCATAAGAGCATATAACGAAATTTCAGAAGTTGGGGTTTCTGGGACACCACCAACTACAGTTTCAGATTCAAAGTCCTCAACTTCGACCTCCAGTTCACCTTCCAAGAGAGATAATTATGGCTTTTGGCATCGATGACCAAGCTTATAAATCTCATCGCAATTAAAACAAAGACCCTTCTCACGTCGTTCCTTCTGTTCAATCCATGACAAACGTTTAACACCAGTAGGTAAGGATGTTAATTAGTTAACAGGCTTAGGTACATAAGATATGTTAGAAGGCTATGAAGAAGATGGACGAGAAATAGTCTTGGTCATATTATGTGAGATGGTTGCTATAATTGCATCCTCTTGGCCAAGTGCTAATTCAAAGGTCTCTGTTAGACTCACTGGACAAAGCAAACGAACACCAACCCTTATGTCGGCACGAAGTCTAGAAAGAAAAATACTAATTTGATGCGACTCAAGTAAACCTAGAACCATATTAGCAAGTCGCTCAAACGCCGTAAAAAATTCACGAACAGTGCCAATCTGAGACAGTTTGGCTAATGAACTATATGGATCAATGTGTGTGTCGAGAACCAAAACGGGTGCATATGGCTTGAGAAAATTGTTGCCAAGTCAAAACCCCAAGGGACTGTTTAATCTAGCGATACCAAGAAATAGCATCGCCTTGAAGGTGCATTGTAGCCAAAGGAACCATCTGTGCGTCTAAAACACCATTAAGTTCTTGATATTGTTCAGCTTGAAATAACCACCCTTTAGGATCAGTACCATTAAATTTTGGAAAATCAATTTGGAGAGTTCGACCCTGAAAATTTGGACCAGCACGCTGATCGTCGTCGTCACGTTGTATAAGTGGATTAAGATTGATGCCAGGTTGGGGAAGGCGAGCTTCACATTGCCTATCCTGCAACAATGCTTGGATATTTTGAAGAATGGTATTATTGGTTTGTCTATCACGTATCGACTCTTGCATATTGGTAGACATCACGTCCATCCTAGTAGTAAGAGTAGCAACTTGTTCCTCGAGTTCCTAAACAGTCATGTTGATGATGATGAATGGTAGAGTAGGAAGAGATGAAAGCTCAAAGATCGAATGCTCTGATACCAGACGATGGGGTCCTAGACCCTGAATTTGATCCTTTGATTGGGGATCAGCCACCAACAATCCTTTGAATCGGGGATTAGCCACCTAAACTCTTAATATTATTCAATCTCCTCAAAACCATTACAATAAGCATCTTTATATAAGAAAAATAACATAGACTTCCTAATATAATTAGACTTCCTAAATTGATTAGATAGTAATTGAAAAGAAATGGACTTCCTAATATAATTGGTTTCCTAACACTGTGTGTGAGTTCGTAACTTACTGCTATAGGGTTGAGTGGCCCTACTCTGTAGCAACCACCCAAAATGGAAACCTCTGGGGCCTTGGCTCCTTAGGGTTTGGTCCCAGAGGTTACCCCTATGTGGTTAGACCTTTTTTAGTTTCTTGAAAATTGCCCATTTTTAGAATCTTTGTAAAAACAAAAAAATTTCCAAAACATTTTTGCCCCTTTTCAGCACATAATATGTTGTGCCATATTGGGGTCATAGAATCACCAATTGCTCCTGGGCTTTGAAAAACAATACCAAGCAGGCATGTAATCCCTTGAAAGTTCCTAAAGATGCCACCATTTTCTGAATTGAATTGGGTTGCCAAATGGGGCAACCGTAGAAATTAGTTTGGAGAGCACGTATGCAGTAGTTTCGTTGCCTTTTGTTTTCAAGTTTTTCTGAAAGAGAGCATCTTTTGAAACTTAAAATGCTGTTTTTCCAGGAAATAGGGACTTTCTTCATGGATATTGTTAATTCTTCTCACAGCTATGCAACTGGAGGCACGTCAGTCAGCGAGTTCTGGTATATGACTGCCTGACATTTTGAATATAGCATATTGATAAATAAGCTCTGTTCTTCTTACTTTAATCTGCCATTTTCTGGTTACATTTGTATTAGTGACAAGTTTTTATGTCTACCCGTTTGCTTGTTTCCTTTAATGCTCATTTTGATCCTGGGTTGTGTTATTCTCCTTTCTCAACCTATGTACAGGTCAGACCCAAAGAGACTAGCAGACACTCTACAAGCTGAGAATGAAGAATCCTGTACAACATATAATATGCTGAAGGTATTCTGATTTTTTATCTTTCAATTGTTGAGGGAGAAAGTGGCAGTTAGATTTGAGTTTATTCTATGACAACATTTTTATATTTTATGGACCAAATGGAGTGAATTCTAATTTTAATTTTTTCAACATCTACATGTTATGACAATTTAGAATGGTGGTTGGAAACTTTTTAGATCTTGATGAAGAGAGTTCATACCGATCTCTGTCCAACTTTGGAGTATCATGCATTTTTCTGTCAGTGGCAGGGCATTGCCATCAGTCATTGACCTGAAAGTTTTCATATTATTTTGTAAATTATAGTGTGTTGCTGTATTCGATCATGCATTGACATGCTATATTGTAGGTTTCACGCCACTTGTTTAGATGGACCAAGGAAATGGCATATGCAGATTACTATGAGAGGGCTCTGACGAATGGTGTGCTAAGCATCCAAAGAGGAAGGGAGCCTGGAGTGATGATCTACATGCTCCCACAAGGCAAAGGAGCTTCCAAGGCCAGAAGCTACCATGGATGGGGAACAAAGTTCAATACTTTTTGGTGCTGCTATGGGACTGGTGTGGAATTGAAACCTCAATATTTCTTTTAAACAATTTTTTATTGTTATTACTTTTTTTTAATTTTTGAAATCTCTGGTTGTTTCAAAGAAAATCCAGAGTTTGGCAGAAATTTTTTTAACTGCACCATGAAACCTTAGATTTTCTTTTTCTCTTTTTCTTTTTTCTTTCCTGCAAGTCTCTATGGTTGTTTCATGAACCATGATATTCCAAGTTGTTCAGATCAGACATTCTTTTTGAGCTTCTTTGTACCTTTGTGGTTTGCTATTTATCTTTCATATCCATGACAAATGATTTTATTTCTAAATCAGTTGTTTTGATTCTTTGAACTAGCCTAGTGTTCTACCGTTATATCTATTGCAAATGTTTTCCTTGGTGTTCTATCAATTTGATGGTTTATTTTTCCTGGCTTCTTTAGGAATCGAGTCATTCTCAAAGTTGGGAGATTCAATATACTTTGAAGAAGCAGGCAAAGTTCCAGGTCTTTACATCATTCAGTACATATCGAGCTCACTAAATTGGACATCTGGACAGATTTTGCTAAATCAGAAAGTAGAGCCTGCTGTTTCATGGAATCCTCACCTTCACGTGACGTTGACGATTCTTTCACAGGTAACTTTTAACAATGTTAAAGCATATCTAGAATATATTATTTTCCATATTTGTTAGGTTTTTATATTTCTATAGGCTTCCTTATTCTGATGGTTTTTTGATTAGCACTCCATATAAATCCTATATATATTATAATAGTTCAATACAACAATATTATACAACGTTATTCAATATACAGATATTCTCTTCTCTCTCTCTATATATATATACAATTATCTTAACATGGTATCAAAGCTATAAGATCCGGCCCATCTTTTTGGTTTACCGGCGGCTGGCCAATTGGCAACCTTACCTTCGCTGCCAGCTGGGAGTCTCAACACATACTGATGTTAATCCCAATCTCCAGCAACCAACCAACCAACCAACCAACCATCACCTCTACTGCGGCCATCAAACCTCAATCTTCTACTCCTTCAATCTAGATCTGAATCCGGACTAAAATCCATTTATTTTTATTTATTTATTTTTTTGTGCTGCTGCATTCTCTCTCAGTTCTCTTCCTTTCAACCTCAAATATGTTTCTATCTTAAAACCTATATCATGATACACCATATGAACCATCTAAACCACCCCTTGGCGCACCACCTAAGCCTCCTGTGGCACACCTTGTCATAAGCTGCCCTCAGTACACTCTTTCATCTGTTGTCATCATTGTTCAGCACCACGTCATAAGTTACGCGTGTGTCACGTTTGCTGGTTCAACATCCATTCCTTTTTAATCGTTTCCCAATGCCCATTAAATCAATTGCCTCCCAGGGACCCTCTCACAATAAACACGCCATTCAAAATCACCCCTAGCAGGCCCTTATTGTTTGCCCTACCAGTAGACTCTTCTCAATCGCCCCTCGTAGGCTCTTTCGTTTTCCCTAGAAATGGACTCTTCTCAATTGCCCTTAGTAGACCCTTATCGTTTTCCCTAGCAACAGACTCTTCTCAATTTCCCTTGGCAAGCTATTTCGTTTGCTATACAGCAAACTCTCATTTATTTTTTATTTTGTTCTTTCAAACTCAAGTTAGTTTACCTACTTGAGTTTGAGGGGGGCTATTAAAGCATATCTAGAATATATTATTTTTCATATTTGTTAGGTTTCATATTTCTATAGGTTTCCTTATTCTCAAAATTTCTTGATTAGTATTTCATATAAGTCCTATATATAGACCACGTATTGTAATAGTTCAATACAACAATATTATACAACATTATTCAATATATAGATATTCTCTTTTCCCTCTCTCTCTCTCTTTTGTCTTCTCTCCCTTTATACAATTATCTTAACAAACAATTAGTATATTAATTTATACCTTAGTTACTAGGATATTAAAGCAAAAAGGAAGTGCAAACTTAGGTTTGGGCATGCTCTCTCAAAAGGCGGTCATTTTTCACCAACATGAATTAAGGTGCATCTATGCTATGGAAACATAGATATGACTGAAAGTATGTTAAACCAAATGTAGTCCTAATAGAAAGCAATGAACTCGTCACATGATGGTTCTTGCTACTTTCTTGGTAGGGGCACTTACTAATTAGTCCTATTAATTAGACTTATTTACTTATAGTCCTTACTGATAAATTTATCACTATAAATTTATTCATAAAAAAAAAAGATTTGATAAATTTATTAATAGGACTTAATGGGTAATAAGTCCTAAAACTAGGACCTGTTGGTAATTTACCCTTTTTGTTATAGGAATTATTTATTTGTCTAGTACTTCATTCAGGGTAAATCACATAGTAACTATATTACATGAAATTTTGAAAATAAATCAAATATCTATGTTGGACATCTAAGTTGGAGGAGTGTGGAATGTGTCTGGGACTTTCATTGGATACGTTTTATAAATTTGTATATAACACTAACATATATGTATATATTATGGTATAATTTTTATAAAATGAGTAAAATGCCTTTTTGAGCTTATATATTATATATAACATTATTTTGACTCACATAATGGATTAGTGTTGAGACTACTAAGCCAACTGTCAACTGAGCCAATATAGCCACAGTTGCAGAAGCACACCCCTTCAGCTCAATTCACACTTCAGCCACAAGCCAAGCCACCTTTCAGCCACAGTTATCAAAACAGTTATGCAGTCCACGTGTGGCAGTTGTAACTAGCTTGTAATATGTAAATTCTGTTAGGCTGTTAGAGATTCTAGAATACTCTGCATTAGACCTCTATATATAGATAAATTGTAAGTGTGAAAAGTAAGATTTCAATAAATGAAATATCTCTATTTTTCATAATTTTCTTCATGGTATCAGAGCATCAATCTCTTGCGAGTTGATCCTCATCTGTATTCGATCTTGCTTCATCCTCATTTGTGTTCAATCTTGATTCATCTTCCTGTTTCAGTTAATTCAATGTCTTCAAATTCGATTCCTTCTAATCTTTCACTTCTCATTTCCAATCTGTCTTCGTTTATCACTGTCAAGCTTGATGCCTCAAATTTTCTGATTTGGAAGAATCAAACTCAGAATATTTTGAAAGCTACTGATTTACTTGGCATTGTTGATGGTACTTCACCTTGTCCATCCGTTACAATCAAAGATGATTCTGGCTCAGAGGTTGATAATCCTGCCTATTCTCAATGAAAACTTGTAGATGCACATCTTCTTAGTTGCATCACTGCAACTTTATCACCTGCACTCTATTCCACAGTTCTTCATCTTCACAGTTGTTCTGAGGTTTGGAGTGCTTTACACAAGAGGTTTACTGCACTTTCTCGATCTCATGTGCATCAACTCAAGAACAAACTTAACAGTGTTACCAAGAAAACTGATTCTATGGAGGCATATCTCACTAAAATCAAAGAGTTAGTAAGTCAATTAGCTCTTGCCTCTGCATTCATTGATGATGAAGATCTCGTGCTTTTGATTTTGAATGGACTTCCTGAAGAATATGATGCATTTAAGACGACAATTAGAGCTCGTTAATCCATTTCAGTTGATGAACTGAGTTCTCTGCTTATCTCTGAAGCCATACATGTTGAGTCTAAACATCACAAAGATCATACTGAACCTACTGTGGCCTTCTCTTATGTTCGAGGTTCTTTGAATTATACCTATTGAGGTTCTAGATCTCGAGGAAGATACTCTAGAGGAGGGCGAGGAGGCCGTTCATATGGCTCAACTGGATCTCCAAATAATCATTCACAGAATCAACATTCTGGTTCTTCCTATCCAAATAATCATTCACAGAATCAACATTCTGGTTCTTCCTATTCTTCTAGTCATCCTACGAATCATGTTAGCCGTGGTTCATTTCGAGGACCAGGTCGATCTGCTTCTTCTCTGATCTGTCAAATTTGTGGAGGACATGGTCATGCTGCTTTAGATTGCTGGTATAGACTGGATCCACAATTTCAGTCTACCACTTCTCCACAGAACAATTCACAGGCCTTTGTTGCTTCCTCTCATCCAGCTTCTTCTGCTTCAGCCCCTTGGTATCTCGACTCTGCAGCTACTGAGCATATCACACTTGATTTGAATAATCTCACTTCTTCTCATCCTTATCACGGATCTGATCAAATAACAGTCGGTGATGGTAATACAATTCCTATTCATCACACTGGTAATGGCTTACTTCCTACACCTCATTTCTCCTTCCGACTGAAAAATGTTTTACATACTCCTTCTATCTCCTCTAATCTTGTTTCTGTTCACAAATTAGCCAAAGATAATAACTGTTCTATTACCTTTGATGATTCTACCTTTGTGGTTCAGGACAAGGTTTCAAAGAAAGTTCTTCATCAAGGTTCTAATATCAATGACTTATACCATTTTAATCCATCTCTTTCTGCTGCTGCCATCTCACCACCTATGTTGCATGCTCATCTCAGTTCTTCTCATGCTACTGTACCTGTTTCTACTTCTGTTTGGCATAATAGATTAGGCCATCCATGTGTAATAAAGTTGAATCATCTCATGCCTTACTTGTCTTGTTCTAAGTCTGATCATCAGTCTACTACTTTTGATTGTGCTGACTGTTGTATAGCTAAGAGTCATAAGCTACCTTTTCATCTATCCAATTCCACTGTAAATGCACCACTTTCCCTCATCCATAGTGATGTTTGGGGTCCATTTGCTTCTAGTTCTGGTTACAAGTATTATGTTTTGTTTGTTGATGATTTTAGTCGATTTACTTGGCTTTATCCTTTGGCTTATAAGAGTGAAGTTTGTGCTAAATTCATGGAGTTTAAGGCTTATGATGAAAATCAGTTTGCCACTACTTTACATATTTTACGAACTGATGGAGGCTCATAATATTTTACATCCAAAATGAACACATATTTGACTACTCATGGAATTATTCGTCAGCATTCTTGTCCCTATACTCCCTCTCAGAATGGTATTGCTGAGAGGAAGCACCGCCATATCACTGAGACTGCTACAGCTCTTCTCCATCATTCTTCTGTTCGTTTGCACTACTGGTTTGATGCCATAGCTATTGCTACTTTTCTTATTAACAGACTTCCATCCTCTAAGCTTACTCATAAGTCTCCTTTTGAAGTTCTTTTTAAATCCATACCAGATTTTTCCTATTTTAAAACTTTTGGCTGCCAATGCTTTCCTTGGCTCAAACCTTATCAGTCTACTAAACTTCAACCCAAATCTATGGCATGTGTCTTTCTTGGCTACCATCCTTTTGCTAAGGGCTACCAGTGTCTTGATCCTAAATCCGGCAAAGTTTATCTTTCTCGACATGTTGTCTTTCATGAACATATTTTTCCCTTTGCTTTCTCCTCTTCACCTGCTCCTTCTCTTCCTCATTTGCATTCTTTTTTCTGGCCTTCATCCTCACCATCCCATTCTTCTTCTCATATTTCTCCAGTGCAGCCTCAGGTCCATGTTCCACACTCTGCTTCACAGAATCAGCAACAGATTCCAGCCCCCAATCAGCAGGCCCAGCCTCAGCAGGTCCCAAATCTGTAGGCTCAGAATCAGCAGGTCCCAAATCTGCAGGCTCAGAATCAGCGATCTGCACAGACTCAGCAACATGCACAGCCTCAGAATTTCTCTCAGCCTGTCCATACTCAGTCCCAGCAACATCAGCATGTCAATACTCAGTCCCAGCCACATGCACATATTCAGCAGGCACAGAAACCGCAACATGCACAGACTCAGCATGTCCATACTCAGTCACAGCTTCCACATACTCAGACCCAGCATCAGCCTTCATCTCAGTCACAGCACCAGCATGTCCATACTTAGACACAAAGTCAGATTACTCAGACACAACATCCGACTTCCTCTGATTCTCTTGCCTTTGTTTCTTCTTCCATTCCTATTCAATCCTGTAGGTTTTTGAGAAGAGAAGAAAAACAGAGAAAATGAAGAATAGAAATTGAATGAAATGAAAGAATAAAAGCAGGAAATGATAAAATCTGATATGATGCAGCAAAGAGGAATACACTTCATTCATTTTGGTGCATTACATTTATAGTAAGAATATCTGAACTGAAAAGATAATGAATCCCAAAAATTATGGTAACAACCAAGATTTCTGATAACACTAACAATATCCTAAAGAATAGGACTTATTGACTGGAAAAACAAATTCTAGTTATTGACTGAAACTAATCAAAGAAAACTTCAATGTGGCAGTCCTGAAGCAAATTATTAACACTCCTCCTTGCTTTAGGCACTGCAAATTCCAATCATTTTCCTTAGTAACTCGAACTTGCCAACTGGAAGTGGCTTTGTGAACAAATCTGCCAGCTGATCTTCAGACTTGCAGTAAGCAAGTTTCACTTTTCCAGTTTGTTGCACTTCCCTCAAGAAGTAGAGCTTGATGTTGAAGTGTTTTGTTTTTCTGTGAAATACTGGATTTCGTGAAATTGCAATTGCTGCTTGATTATCAACAAAAATCTCAGTACCTTCATTTTGCACCATGTGTAAATCAGATAGAACTTTCCTTAGCCATAGAGCTTGGTTTGCTGCTGCAGTTGCTGCAATAAACTCTGCTTCTGCAGTGGATTGTGCTACAATCTCTTGTTTCTTTGAACACCATGAAAAAACACCTGAGCCTAGGTTAAAACAGTATCCTGAGGTACTTTTCATGTCATCAACAGAACCACCCCAATCACTATCTGAAAAACCACTCAACTTGAAGTTCTGACTCTTCTCAAACTTGACACCACAATCAAGACTGCCCTTAATAAACCTTAAGACTCTTTTTGCTGCTCTTAAATGCACTTCACTAGCACAATGCATAAAATGAGATAAGAGACTTACAGCAAATAGAATATCAGGTCTTGTTGCTGTAAGATACATCAAGCAACCAATCAAACTTCTGTAATAGCCTTCATCAACTTTACTAGCACCATCTTCTTTGCTCAGCTTCTCTTTTTGACCCATTGGTGTGTTTATTGCTTTGCACTCCTCCATCTGAAATTTCTTCAAAATTTCCTTTGCATACTTCTTTTGACAGATGAAAACTTCATTTTGGCTTTGCTGGACCTCCAAGCCAAGAAAGTAAGTCATAAGACCAAGATTTGTCATCTCAAAGACCTGCATCATCTCTTGTTTAAACTCCTCAATCATCTGTGCATTATCTCCTGTTACCAAAAGGTCATCAACATAAAGAGATACAATAAGAACATAACTACCCTTTTGTTTAACATAAAGAGTAGCTTCAGCTAAGCTTTTTGTGAAGCCTAAGCTTAGCAAATGTTCATCAATCCTGCTGTACCAAGCTTTTGGAGCTTGCTTTAGGCCGTGAAGAGCCTTTTTGAGCAAATAGACCTTATCCTCTTCACCTTGCACAACAAAACCTTTTGGTTGTTCCACATAAATTTCTTCTTGTAGAACACCATTTAGAAAAGCTGATTTGACATCTAGTTGAAACACTTTCCAGCCTTTTTGTGCTGATAAGGCTAACAACAACCTGATAGTGTCTAGTCTAGCAACAGGAGCAAACGTTTCAGAATAATCAACACCAAAAATTTGAGCATAGCCCTTGACGACGAGCCTTGCTTTGTGTTTGTTGATGGAGTTATCAGCATTTAGCTTCGTTCGGTACACCCACTTTACTCCAATGATCCTTCTGCCTTCTGGTTTGTTAACTAATTCCCAGGTTTTGTTTTTGTGAATCATTGACATCTCCTCCTCCATTGCTTTCTTCCACTTCGGGTCTTTAAGAGCTTCTTCATGATCAGTAGGTTCACATAATGCTACATTACATCTTTGATAGATGTCTGAAAGTGATCTTGTTCCTCTAACTGGTGGATCATCTATCAATTTATTTTCCCACTAGTCTGTTGTCTCCTCCTCAAAAGAATTGCTTCTAAATTCTTCTAAAGGTCTGTTAGTTTCTTGTGAATTTTCCCAGTCCCATTGCTCATCCTCATTGAAGTGAACATCTCTAGTTATCACCATTTTTCTTGTTTGAGGATGATATACTTTGTTGGCTTTAGAAATTGTGCTATAGCCAACAAAGATACCTGGAATTGCTTTTTTGTCAAGCTTGTCTCTCTTAACCTGTGGAACATGGACAAAACACAAACAACCAAATACTTTAAGAAAACTTAGTGAAGGTATATACCCATACCAAGCTTCAAATGGAGTTTTGTCTTCAACAGCCACACTTGGAAGCCGATTTTGCAGAAATATTGTTGTATTGGCTGCCTCTGCCCAGAAACTTTTTGGCAACCCCTTCTCATGCAGCATGCATCTAGCCATCTCCATGACATATCTGTTCTTCCTTTCACTCACTCCATTTTGCTGTGGAGTGTAAGGAGCAGTGAGCTGATGTTCTATGCCAGCTTCATCACAAAACAGGTTAAATTCTGCAGAAGTGTACTCTTTTCCGTTATCAGACCTTAAGATTTGAATTTTGCAACCGCTTAAATTTTCCACCATTTTTTTAAACTTCCAAAATACTCCAGCAACTTCAGACTTGAACTTTAGGAAATAAATCCAACACATTCTTGTAAAATCATCAATGAAAAGAATGTAATACCGGCTACCTTGAAGAGATGGTGTTCTTTGAGGTCCTCCCACATCTGTATGAACTAGTTGCAGCTTTTGTGTTGCTCTCCAGGATGATTTAGGAAATGGTTTCCTACTTTGTTTACCAAATTGACAAGCATGACAATTTGGCAAGTGATCAACCAGAACTGGTAATCCTCTTGTCACTTCATCTTTCTTCATCTTGAGCATTCGTTGAAGATGACAATGCCCAAGCCTTTTGTGCCAGACTTCAGTGATGTTGACATTGGTGGAATAAGCTGTGTGCTCCTCCTCTGTAGGATCAAATAAGAAGCTTTTCCCTTTCATTTTGACACATAAAATCTCCTTTCTAGCAGCATCGTAGATGTGACAATACAAGTCTTCAAAGGACACCTTAAATCCTTTTTCAATTAACTGGCCAACACTCAGCAGATTTTGATCAATATCTGGTACATAAAGAACATCTGAAATAGTTTTTGTACCTGAACTAGTTGTCATTGCAATGGTTCCTTTTCCTTTTGCAGCGATATAACCACAATTCCCTATCCTGACTTTAGTCATTGCAGTAGCCTTTAACTCCTTAAAAAGAGTTTTGTCAAAGGTCATATGGTTTGTACAACCACTGTCAATAAGCCAACTTTCTGAGGAGACCTTTGTAGAGAAACACGTTGCCACAAACATCTGATCTTCTTCATCTTGATCAGCTACATGGACTTCTTCCTCTGGTTTTTGAGATTCGCTTTTGCAAATCACAGCTTCATGTCCAAGCTGATTGCACTTGCTGCACTTTGCATTAGGCCTCTTCCAACACTTGAATAGAGAATGACCCATTTTGCCGCAATGTTCACAAGGCGGGAAATTTCTCCTTGAGCTTCCATCTTTGTTTTGAGTGCGACTGCTTGAACTACTCCCAGAACTTTCCTGTTGGTATTTGACTGACAAGGCTCCTTCTACGGTACACTCTTGTCTCGTAACTCTCCTTTGTTCTTGAGCCTGCAAAGCACTCAATAGTTCTGCCAAGGTGATCTTGGACAGATCTTTAGTATTTTCCAAGGTGGTTATTGAGGCTTCATATTTTTCAGGCACCGTAACAAGAATTTTGTCAACAATTCTTGAATCATCAAATTTAGTGCCAAGAAGCCTTACCTTGTTGGCAATGCCAAGCAATCTGTCTGAATATTCTTTGATTGTCTCAGCATCTTTCATCTTTTGCAGCTCAAATCCCCTCATTAGATTGAGCGCTTGCATTCCTCGTATTCTTTCATCTCCTACATATTCCGTTTTCAGATGCTCCCAGATTTCTTTTGCTGATTTGAGATTCATGATCTTCGTGAGAATTGTTGTTGAAACACCAGCAAACAATGCTGCTTTGGCCTTTGATTTTCTGGTCTTCTTCTCTTTGTGGCTTTTCATCTGAGCTACCGTCGGATTGTTTGGCAGCAGAGCAACTTCGTAATCTTCTTCGACGGCTTCCCATAGATCCAAAGCCTCCAGATAAGTTTCCATTCTAACAGCCCAAAGTTGGTAATTTTCTCCATCAAAAATATGTGGAGCAGCTTGAGAGAAATTGGGGAAATAAGTTTTTGCTTCCATGGATACTCACAGATCCCGTAAGAATGTAGCTCTGATACCAATTGTAGGTTTTTGAGAAGAGAAGAAAAACAGAGAAAATGAAGAATAGAAATTGAATGAAATGAAAGAATAAAAGCAGGAAATGATAAAATCTGATATGATGCAGCAAAGAGGAATACACTTCATTCATTCTGGTTCATTACATTTATAGTAAGAATATCTGAACTGAAAAGATAATGAATCCCAAAAATTATGGTAACAACCAAGATTTCTAATAACACTAACAATATCCTAAAGAATAGGACTTATTGACTGGAAAAACAAATTCTAGTTATTGACTGAAACTAATCAAAGAAAACTTCAATGTGGCAGTCCTGAAGCAAATTATTAACAAATCCATTGCCATCCAACTACCTCCTTTACCTTTGACTTCCTCTAATACTCATCCTATGACCACTCGATCCAAATCTGGTGCATCACCTCATTGTTTAGCCACAGCTACAACTTTGTTTTTAGATTCAGAACCACCTTCCTACAAGGAAGCCTTACTTTCACCCATCTGGCATAAGGCTATGCTTGAAGAGTTTCATGCCTTGCAAAAACAACACACTTGGTCCTTAGTGTCTCTTCCACCTACTAACCATGCTATTGGGTGTAAATGGGTCTTCAAGGTGAAAAGAAACTCCGATGGATCTATTGCCCGGTATAAAGCTCGTTTAGTAGCTAAAGGGTACTTACAACAAGAAGGGCTGGATTTTCATGAAACCTTTAGCCCCGTTGCTAAGCAACCTACTATTCGAATTTTGCTTTGCCTTGCTCTTCATCATAACTGGTCTCTTAAACAGTTGGATATTTCCAATGCCTTCCTTCATGGCATTCTTGATGAAGACGTATTTATGCTTCAACCTCTAGGGTTTGTAGATACTTCCTTCCCTTCTCATGTTTGCAAACTTCACAAAGCCCTATATGGTCTCAAACAAGCTCCCCGGGCATGGTATTCCACCTTTTCTACCTTCTTACTTTCCCAAGGGTTTGTAAATAGTAAATGTGATTCCTCCCTCTTCATTCAAAGAACTTCTACCTCAGTTACTTACTTACTCATCTATGTTGATGACATCTTACTTACTGGAAATAATTCTGTCCATATTCAGCAACTTATCACTCATATGCATAATGCCTTTTCTATGAAGGAATTAGGGACCATTTCCTATTTTCTTGGCATCTCTGTTCAGTCTACCAATACAGGATATTTTCTGTCTCAGCAAAAATATGCCAAGGACATCCTCTTGAAAGCAGGTCTTTCTGCTTGTAAACCTTGTTCCTCTCCTATATCTGTCAAGCCCAACACTCCTCCAAATGCTTCTCTTCCATTTGATAACCCTGCTCTTTATAGGAGTCTTGTTGGAGCCTTACAATATCTTACCATAACCCGACCTGATCTCTCTTTGGCTGTTAATCAAGCATGTCAGCACATGCATGCTCCTACAGTGGGTCACTTTGCTGCAGTTAAAAGGATTCTGAGATTTGTGTAGGGTACTCTCCCTCATGGGTTGCACTATACTCCCAGTTCTTTTGATCTTCATGGTTTTTCAGATGCCAATTGGGCTGGTGATATTCATGATAGAAAATCTATCTCAGGTTATTGTGTGTTTTTGGGAAATAATCTAGTGTCTTGGTCTGCCAAGAAACAGGCCACTGTATCCCGCTCATCAACTGAGGCAGAGTATCGTGCTTTAGCACATACTGCTGCTGAGCTTAGTTGGATTACAATGTTGCTCACTGAAATGGGTATCTCTTCTCCAACCACACCTATGCTTTGGTGTGATAATCTGTCTGCCATGGCTTTGGCTTCCAATCCCGTATTTCATTCTCACTGGAAGCATATCGAAATCGATTGTCATTTTGTGCGAGATAAAATTTTGGCTAAGCAGTTTGTTGTCCAATACATTCCTACTATTGATCAACTAGCTGATTTGTTTACCAAGCCCTTGTCTGTTTCAAGATTTCAATACCTCAAGGACAAGCTCATGGTCTTTGAGCAGCCCATCAGCTTGCAGGGGAATGTTGAGACTACTAAGCCAACTGTCAACTGAGCCAATACAGCCACAGTTGCAGAAGCACACCCCTTCAGCTCAATTCACACTTCAGCCACAAGCCAAGCCACCTTTCAGCCACAGTTATCAAAACAGTTATGCAGTCCACGTGTGGCAGTTGTAACTAGCTTGTAATATGTAAATTCTGTTAGGCTGTTAGAGATTCTAGAATACTCTGCATTAGACCTCTATATATAGATAAATTGTAAGTGTGAAAAGTAAGATTTCAATAAATGAAATATCTCTGTTTTTCATAATTTTCTTCAATTAGAAGTATAATAATATGATCCTTTTTGCCGAGTCTGCGTACTTTTAAATTTGAGATTTGATGGGTCAGACCGCTAACACCTGCACCTGACACTAATACCCAAGTCCATATAACGTAGCTTAGAAATGGACTTGATAAGGTGATTCCAAGCAGAACTAGCTGAATAAAATGGACCATATAGAATTTTCTTTACCACTCTCTTTGTTCCAAAAAGAAGAGGAAACAGAAAAGAAGATACCAGAATTTCACATTCTTTACAACATGATTGGTCATATACCAAACTTTTCCAATTTTTGGAATCAAATAAAGAATTGTTAAGATCCTATTTGAGTTAATGTTATTTTATTAGTTCAGGTGCTTTCTCACCTGAGTCATCTGATTCTGGTTTATGCAGAAAGGGCCAGGTCTAACATCTACCTTGTATTTACGTATACCGCTCTGGACATACTCAAATGATGCGAAGGCAGTATTAAATGGCCAGGATTTGTCACTACCAGCTCCAGGTGTGAACTTTGGTCTCTCTCTCTCTCTCTTTAGTCCTTACTCCTTACTGAATTTTGCTCTTACTTTTTCAAGTCCTTTTCTCCTGAGACGTGAATCTTTTCATTTCTCATGGCAATTATTCCACATAGATGAAATAAACCTTCAGTTAACAGCAAGTTCCAATTTAACTTCACTTGTTGCAACTTTGAAGCAAAGCATAGAGTTCATATTTTCCTACTTCTGATGCAGGCAACTTCTTATCAGTCACTAGAAAATGGAGCGCTGGTGACAAAATAACTCTTGAACTGCCAATAAGTTTAAGAACCGAGGCCATTAAAGGTATTGCAATGCTCTCATAATATTAGATGACCGATAGGACTCCTAGGCTACAACATGCATGAGACTATATGTATATGTATATATTTATCTATTCTATCTATTCCATTATATAAAGCGCACACTCCATTTGATGTGAATGTTGTCACGCTTTTTGCTTTTTCCAAAATTTTCCTCCACATCTAGTAACTGCTAAATGGTTTTTCTCATTCATCACACTGCCCAAAATTGCTGTGTTTGCCTCATGCATCAAACTGCGCAAAAAATTAGATTTAAAATTGTGCATGCTCATTGTATTTGCCCACCACTAGTATGTATATATGCATAGAGAAATTTCTGGAAGCTTTTGTATCGGCAATAATTGAAGAATTATTTTGATAAAACTTCAGATGAACGGCCGGAGTATGCTTCTATTCAGGCAATTCTTTATGGGCCCTACCTACTTGCTGGTCTGACCAGTGGAGACTGGGACGTCAAAACAGAGTCAGCTTCTTCCCTTTCCGACTGGATAACTCCAATTCCCGCTGCTTACAACTCTCACTTGATTTCTCTTTCCCAAGACTCTGGAAATTCAACGTTTGCCCTCACAAACTCGAACCAGTCAATTACAATGGAGAAGTTTCCTGAGCCGGGCACTGATTCTTCTGTGAGAGCCACTTTTAGACTCATCTTAAATGACTCGACATCCTCAGAATTTTCAGAACCGAAAGATGCTATTGGGAAATCAGTAATGCTTGAACCGTTTGATTTTCCTGGTATGGTTATTTCGCACCAAGGAACAGAAAAAAGCCTTGTAGTTGCAGATTCAGCTGATGGAAGCAGTTCTGTTTTCCTTTTGGTTGCTGGACTAAATGGGAAGCCTGATACAGTTTCAATGGAGTCCGAAAGCAACAAGGGTTGCTTTATATATAGTGGTGTGGACTATAAACCTGGTTCAAGCATCAAGCTCAGCTGCAAACCTGAATCATCGGATGGTGAATTTGAACAGGCAACCAGCTTTTCAATGAAAGGTGGAATTAGCAACTATCATCCCATCAGTTTTGTGGCAAAAGGGGTGAAAAGGAATTTTCTTCTTACTCCTTTACTTAGCTTAAGGGATGAATCTTATACTCTGTATTTTAATTTTCAATCTTGAACACATAGGGTGGGAGGTAGGGAAGACTGGAATTGCAATGATGGAAAACTAATAATATAGTTTCTTCTTATAGCTACCTATTATCATAATTTTATTTTACTGTAAGATTATGGATGAGATTAATGTCTTGACTTCATGTCATGGGATTAGCAATATCATTGAATTACCTGTCCTTCACTATTTTCGACACTTTCATTTTTTTATTTTGATTTTGATTTTTGGTTTTGGTGTTTTTAGACTAGAGATAAGAAAACAATCCACCAGGATGAGGCTGAACTTCAATTCCTATTAAATTAAGTCTTTCATAGCTAATTTTGTCCCAAAGTTGAGTAAACATATGCTAAATACCGTGTTTGATTGCTGGATTATTTTTTTATGGGATTAGATACGAAAAGATTATTAATAGGATTATGAGTGATAAGTTATACTGTGAGATTAGATGGGATGAAAGATTGGATATATGTTAGGATTATAAGAGTTAAGTTATACCATGTGATAATATATGAGATAAATGATTGGATAGAAAGAGTGAGATATTATATTTTATTAGAATGAAATAAAAATATATAATTATTTTTTATTGTTGGATGAAGAAAAAAAAAATAATTCAGAGAGGCATCATTCTTCTGATATCACATTACCTATGATATTATTTAATCCTCCAATTTTCCTCTATTTAATCTTCCATACTAGTATTAAAATTAGCTAGATCTAGAGTTTAGTACCATGGAAAACAAACACAGAATTGAATTATCCAGTGAGATCTATATGCTCACCACCTCCAATCTCTTTCTCCTTATCCTTATCCTGCAATCCAACACCGGACTAGTAATTTAGTGAACTCCGCAAGTTTCCTCCACTTTCAATCCCACTAATAGTGAGGAAAACAAACATTGAGTTACTACCATTCAGTATGATATCATTCACATAAATTGGAAGAAGAATAGTATCTCAACCTGATCGGGAAAAAAAATTGTGTCTTCCTCATTATTAACAAAACCAAGAGGCTGCAGAAATGTGGAGAAGATAGAATCAATATACCCAGGTGGCTGTGTCACATAAACATCCTGAGTAATTACACCATGCAAGAAAGCATTTTAGACATCCAATTGCTTCAAAGAAAATTGATGTTGAAGAGCAAAAGTGAGAGACATCCTAATAGTTAGTTACTTCACAATTGGACTAAAAGTATTTTGTAAAATCAATCTATGCAATCTGCTTATTCCTTAGATAGTGGGAATGAATTCTATTACTTGATTGACCTTGACAGATATGTGTACCATACCGAACAAGCAATATGCTGATATGCTTAATGTACCACCAGCCAAGGCAGCTCGACCAGATACAGTATGAGGGATTCACCTTTGCCTTTGACAGAAGAAGAACGGATGAAGGAAAGGAGCTTTATACTATTTCTGTTCTACTACTTTTATCAAATTAAGCAACAAAAAGAGAACAAGGAGAAGTTAGGCAACGAAGAAGATAGATAAAATTTACCTTGTTTATTATGTTATCCTAGTTTATCCTACCATTATTACATTATATATACAAAACCATAAAGTCATCCTAGTTTATCCTACCATTATTACATTATAGAAAATTAACAAACTAATACGGCCAAAATTTTGCACCTTTCTACCAAAAGCTATAAACCTAGATATAGGCTTAGACAAAAGTACTACAAAAAATAAATACAAGATCAAAAAAGTCTTGAGAAAATAAAAACAACCAAATAGAGTGGTTTTTAACCTTAAACACCCATTGACAACCTATAGTATAGACATAAGAGAAGGAGGTGAATAGATACCAATTTCCTTGAGCAAGCAAAACATCATATTCCTCTTGCACGGTATCCCTTCAGGATGAAAGCTTACAGCCTTCTGCAAAAAATTTAGGTTTTAAAATAGGGTTGATGTACTTGAGCTGGTAATTAGAAGTCTGCAGCACAGTCGATATATATATATATATATATATTTCTAAGCCGGCTGCACATGTTAACCTCAAAACAATGTGCTACAGTTTTGTCCATTAATAAAATATTAGATATATAGGGTATTTTTGGTACAATTTTTTATAAATTGAAAATTAATAATCAGAAAATAGATATCAACAACACTATTTTCTCCATTTTTAAATAGTCAGCATTTTTTTTTTTAAAATTTGTTTAAATTACTTCTACTTAATAAATTGTAAACAGAAGTTGTAAAAATAGTTTTATACAAATTCTCAAAATTTAAAAAATAAAATTATTATAACCTTCTTATTTAATGCATCCTTAAGTACCCATCCTGACAATATATATATATACTAGAAAAATATTGCACTGGACACTATTGTAATAAATTTATGTTTTACAAATATAATAATTTTTGTAGTAAATTTAAATTTCACAGCTACAATAAAAAATTTATAAAGGGAAAAAAAATTATTAATAATGAAGTGTCAATGACATTTTTTAAATTATGAAGACAATGATAGATTGTATTTTTATTGAAAATGAAATAACCAGAAGAAGTTATACTGTTCTATATATAAATTTGTATAAAATTCTATTGGAAAAAGAAAAATCCCAAGGTTTGAATCATGAAACAAAATAAATTCTGAATTTTTAATTTCATCAATTTAAATTCTAAATTTTTGGTTTTTTTTCAATCTAAACTATTTGTCTATTTTTGTTAAATAAAAAGGACAAAAAAAAAAAAATTATATTTAGTCATTAAACTCAACTTAAGTGTATAGAAAATATCTAAAATATAATTTATGTATAATTTAATGACTAATATATATATATATATTTCATTTATTTTACTTAACAAAAATAGGCAAATGGTTTAGATTGAAAGCAAATCAAAAGTTTTTGGTTTAAATTGACAAAATTAAAAATTCAGAATATATTTTGTTACAAGGTTCAACCTCTAGGTTTTTTTATTTTTTATTATAATTTTTCCAATTCTAGTTGTAAATTATTACTCTCAAATAAGAATTGGAGATTATTGCATTATGTTTGATTAGGATGTCCTAAAAAAATTTTAATTAGTTTTTACTATCAATTGGATAGAAAGAAAAAATAATTTAAAGTGGCATAAAAGTATCTTCAACAAATATATTATTTTTTAGGTGACTGCCTAAATAATAATATTTGACATTTTTAATATCTAAAGACTCCTATATCATTCTTATTTACTTAGAGTTTGAAACATCTATTTTCACAAAAGGATTTGAACTTAAGGCAAAGGAGGTGGATGGAGTTGATGGAGGATTACGACTTCGAGTTACACTATCATCAGGGGAAGGCCAATGTAGTGGCCAAAGCCTTAAGTGTAATGCCCCAAATTTCTAACCCAAATGATAATACAACAATCATGGCTCTTTCAAGAAAAATCGAATATAAATCTCCAAACTTACATTACATGATACAATAGTTCTTCATGCAACAATACATTAATCCAACAAGTAAATAAACAAATAAATGCCCCCAAGGGTTTATAAGTTTCCAAGACTTGAGCCTGGTTACACAAAATGGTTATGCAAATCCACACACATACAACCCTTGGCTTATACACAGAGTCACAGCAACATGAGAGTCTCGTACTTTCAACACACATTTCCTCGCCTTTAGTTAAGTGGCATCACCACATCTTTTCCAGCACAAAATCCCGTAGGGTGAGCATAAAATCCAGTAGGAAATCTTTAACAAAGTATATACATTTTATACAAGTCTCAAGAGATGAAATGACTATGACATGCTATGCCCTTTTGAAAGAAAATCACATCATCATCTTTGAAAACCATCATGCTCAATGATGTCATGCAATTTCAATTCTTCAAAACTTAACAATTCATTTCAAGAGCAGTAAATATGACTCTGGTAATCCCTAGGTCGGTGTCTGCAAGTAGACTATACAAGTGCTACCAATTTGTTATTTTTACCGGTATTAACCGGAAGGCTGACACCTATATGCACGGGTTTTCGGTCTTTCACCCCGGACTTTTAGGCCAACTTATTCAATATCATCTACACCACCTATCAAGACTTACTAATTTATTTACCCCAAAACTATTTCATGAAAACTTGTTTCTCAACATTCTTTTCTCAATACAAGTTTTCAAATCAACTTTCAAAATTTAATGTAATCAAATGAATTGATATGCCAATAACATAAGATGAATATAAATACTTTTATTCCAATTCATCATCCAAAGAATAACACAATTCCCTCTTCTCAAGTACCCTCAACAATTAGTCATTTCAAGACTATTTCAACGTTTTGAACAATAATTTCCAAAATGAACAATAATTCTTATATTCCCTGAAATTCATCATTTATATAAATATAAATAAGAAATTTTCCAAAGATCCATTTATTTTGACGCACAAAATAAATATAACAATATCATTCATGGATTTTCAGTCTCTTAAAAAAAATCCACAAATTCTAGGTTTTCTCACCAAAACTATACAACTCAAATCTTTTGAAAGAAAACTTTCCAAAATCATCTTTTCTTCAATTAATGAAGATCAAAGCCTATAAGATCATTTTAAAAGAACAAGAAAAAAACCCACTTTCAAAATCACTCAACTTCTTGAATCAACAATTAATTTTCAAAGCTATCGAAAGATAATTTCGAAAATCATATAGATCTTGCAAAAACATATATATAACTCTAAGAAAATCCCTACCTTAAGTTTTAAAGAAGAAATGAGATGAAACCCCCAAAATCAATGGTGTCGAAACT
Source organism: Camellia oleifera (assembly GCA_022316695.1). NCBI lineage: Eukaryota > Viridiplantae > Streptophyta > Magnoliopsida > Ericales > Theaceae > Camellia > Camellia oleifera. The sequence continues at coordinate 85,238,612 of CM039312.1, forward strand.
CGATCTTCACCGCACATAACAAAGCCCTCGAGAAGTTAACCAACTTTGATGAAGAACCTATGACAAAACTCTAATGGATCTTGAGAAATCAAGGTTATGATCCAATTTGGTGTTAGGAAAAGTAGAGAGAAGGGAGAGGAAATGTTTTTAGAGAAAGAGAGATATACAAAAGTGATCTGAAATATTAGATTTACGAATTGATATAACATGGTCCGCTTGAGCGTGGAAAACCCCGCTCGAGCGTCGAATGCACCTTCCCAGTACTTTTGCAGACAGGTCAAACTTTTGAAACCAAACATTCTCCACTCGAGCGCATAAACGGCCGCTCGAGCGAACAAGCACCTTCGAATGCATTTTGTATTTTTGCTTCAGGGGCGCTGCCTCTTGACCCCGCCAGGGCGCTGCCCTCGGACCCACCAAGGGGCACTACCCCCTAGACCTCTACGAGCTAACCTGGTAGCTCGATCCCCGACCGACCCAGTTGAAGTGGCAAAACATGAAAGAAGGATCGAAACCGGGATCGGTACAACCTTCCCCCTTTAAAGAATTTCGTCCCTGAAATTTCAAATCAAACTACCCAAACAAAGGGGTTTCTAGCGATCAAAGCCATGTTATTTCATTTTCAAATCACAATACTAACTCTCAGCCAAATTCCACAATTTCCACCATGGTTATCTCATTAACAACAACCTCTCAAATATGCGTAAACATGAAATTTCCTAAAAAGTAATGGCAACTCGCAACAACCTTATGCTTAAAACAACAACACACATATCAATATATGGTTAACAACTTTAAATACGTTTTTCTCAATACTAGGGAATATTACAAGGAAATGCAACTTAAGCATTTTCAAACAAATCCAGATATTTGGAGCGAACTTCTGCCTCCCGTTCCCATGTCGCTTCTTCAACCCCATGGTGTCTTCACAACACCTTTACCAATAGTATAGTTTTGTCCCGTAGCACTTGCTTCCGGGTATCTAATATTTGAACCGGTCGTTCTTCGTAAGAGGCATTCTCATCTACCTCCAAGTTAACCCAATCAAGAACATGAGAAGGGTCGGTTTCATACTTCCTAAGCATAAATACATGAAATACGTTGTGAACTCCTGAAAGTTGTGGCGGTAAAGCTAATTGGTATGGCACTTCCCCAATTCGCTCTAAGATCTCAAAAGGCCCAATGAACCTTGGAGATAATTTACCACTCTTACCAAATCTCATCAAGCATTGGTGAGATTTTTAGAAACACATGGTCAACAACTTCAAAAGATAAAGGTCGTCTCCTCTTATCGGCATAACTCTTTTGTCGGCTTTGGGCCGTAGCTAACCTCTTCTAAATGAGAGCAACTTTCTCGGTTGTCTCTCTAACAATTTCCAGACCTAGTAACGGTGCATCACCCTCTTCGGCCCAACAAACCGATGGTCTATAAGGTCGGCCATGCAAGGTCTCAAATGGTGCCTTCCCAATACTAGCTTAGTAACTATTGTTGTAAGCAGACTCAATCAATGGTAAGTGTGTTTCCCAAGGCCCCTTAAAATCAAGGACACAAGCTCTAAGCAAGTCCTCCAAAATCTAAATGGTACGTTCCGACTGTCCATCGGTTTGAGGATGATAAGCGGTGCTAAGAGTCAACTTAGTTCCCAACGCCTCTTGAAGGCTTTGCCATAACTGTGCAGTAAAACGAGGATCCCTATCCGACACAATAGTCACAAGGACTCCATGAAGTCGAACTATCTCTCTAATGTACAACTCTGCAAAGCGTTCAACTGAGTCACTGGTGCACATCGGAATGAATTGTGTAGACTTAGTCAACCTATCAACAATCACCCAAACAACATCATTGCCTCGCTGTGTTCTAGGAAGCCCAACTACAAAATCCATCGTAACACGCTCCCATTTCCACTCAGCTATCGATAAGGGTTGTAACAAACCCGCTGGTCTTTGGCCTTCACTTGTTGACAAGTAAGGCACTTCGATACAAATAAAGCGACATCCCGTTTCATACCCCTCCACCAAAACTGACGACTAAGATCATGATACATATTAGTGCCTCCTGGGTGTATTGCAAGGCATGAGTGATTGAACTCCCGAAGTACTTCCTCTCTACAAGATTCTGGTACAAAAAAAATGGTCTAGGTAACGTGCACTCAGATCTGAGTGAACGTTCAAACATTTCTCTTCCTTCTCATTGAAAATCTTAACACGGATTGATTCCACATCATGGTCTCCTTGTTGTGCCTTTATAACATTACTAACCAAGGTAGGTTGAGCATTCAAAGTAAACAAGGTAGCACTCTCTCCAGACTCATCCAAGTGCAAATCAAACTTGCCAATAACATCTAGCATATCCCATTCCCGAATGGCCACAATTGCCAAACTACTCACAGATTTTCGACTCAAAGCATCGGCCACTACATTGGCTTTCCCTGGATGATAGTGTAACTCAAAGTCATAATCCTCCATAAATTCCATCCACCTTCGTTGTCGTAAATTCAAGTATTTTTGAGAAAACAAATACTTTAGACTCTTATGATTGGAGAAAACCTCAAACTTCTCACCATACAAGTAATGCCTCCAAATTTTCAAAGCAAAAATCACCGCCGCTAATTCTAAATCATGGGTGGGGAATTCTTCTTATGAGTTTTCAATTGTCGTGATCCGTAGGCCACAACTTTTCCCTCTTGCATTAAGACACAACCAAGTTCATCTCCCAGATTCATCGCAATAGACAGTGTAATTCAAACCCCTTTTCGGAATTATAAAAACCAGTGCGGTAGTCAATCTAGTCTTAAGCTCTTGGAATGACTTTTTACAAGCCTCACTCCATACAAATTTGAGGTGCAACTAGTCTAGAGAAGTCCCTTACAAAACGTCGATAATATCCTGCTAATCCCAAGAAACTTCGGATTTCAAAAACATTCTTGGGTTGTTCCCAATCCTATACGACATTTGTCTTTGAGGAGTCCACAATTACTCCCTCTCTAGACACTACATGCCCCAAAAACTTCACCTCAGTTAACCAAAACTCGCATTTCTCAAATTTGGCATACAATTGGTGCTCACTAAGTAAACCCAGCACTACCCGCAAGTGAGTCTCGTGTTCCTCCTCGGAGGTTGAATAAATCAACATGTCGTTCACAAAGACGACCACAAAACAGCCCAAGTATTACCGAAAAATTCTGTTCATCAAATCTATAAAGGAAGCAGGCGCATTGGTTAACCCAAAAGGCATTACAAGGAATTCATAGTGGCCATAATGCATACGAAAGGCCGTTTACTGAATGTCCTCCTCCCAGACTCTCAACTGATGGTACCCCGACCTCAAATCTATTTTTGAAAAGTAACGAGACCTTCTAAGTTGGTCAAACAAATCATCTATTTTGGGTAGAGGATACTTGTTCTTAACTGTAACTCTATTCAACTTGCGATAATCAATACACAACTGCAACGATCCACCATTCTTCTTTGCAAAGAGAGCCGGTGCTCCCCAATATGATGTACTAGGACGAATAAAGCCCTTATTTAAAAGCTCTTGGAGTTGAATCTTCAACTCATGTAACTCGGCGGGTGCAAATCTATACGGTGACATGAAAATTTGTCACGACCTGAACCCGCCCCTATAGATTAAGGTCATAACCGGCCAGTAATCGTGAGATTACCTACGGCCTCAAATCAGATTAAGATATACTCCATCAGAGTTCAGGGGCCAAATGGAAGCAGACTTAAAAATTTTGTCCAATGAGCTATGCTTACATGGCATATCAAAACATTTCACATGTACTTAATAATAACTCACACCACATATCAGTACTCAACATCTTATATACCCAGGATCATTCAAACACATAGTCAGCTAAACCAAAAGCTTATACACAAAATGGTCTATCATGACCAGTAGAAGTAGTAAAAGAAATACAAAAGATCATAAACAAGCCTCTTACGTGAGGCACCTGGGCTGACTTCACAAAACTCGGGTTCCTTTCTTAAACTCCACTAAGGCTGGGGTTGAACGTCCCTTTGCTCACCTACATACATATAAATGAGAGTGAGCTAAGGCCCAGTGAATAATATCAAAATAAAGAGGTTAATGAATGAAATTCATTCATAAATGGATCATACTTATAATGTACATAATTGAACCACTATTCTCATTCACACCAGATTCACAATCTAAACAAAGCAAAACGACCTTAGGTCCAACACATCATGTCCATATGCAAACCGACCTCAGGTTCAATTCTTATATTAAACAATACGACCTCGGGTCCATTTATACGAAACGACCTTTGGTCCAACTAACTCTCTATTCAAAATGACCTTTGGTCCAATTCGAACACATCAAACGGCCTCGGGCCCATTCTCTTTATATTCATATCCATGCGTATTTCATATTCATGATCATGATCCGTTTCATTCAAACGGCCTTTGGCCCATCACGGTATTCCAACATACCAAACGACATATTCAAACGGCCTTTGGCCCATCTTTCATATCCGACGGCCTTTGGCCTAATCATTCATCTCCGACGGCCTTTGGCCCATTCATTCATGTCTGACGACCTTTGGCCCATTCATTCATGTCAGACGGCCTTTGGCCCACTTGTTCATGTCTAACGGCCTTTAGCCCACTTATTCATGTTCGACGGCCTTTGGCCCAATCATTATTACATTCAAACGGCCTCTGGCCCATCTTTATATTTAGACATATCAAATGGAAAACGGCAAATGGCAAACGGCCTTATACAAATTAGGCATATAGAATACTTATTCATATTTCAAATTAACAAACGCCCTTATACAAATTAGGCGTATAGAATACTCATTCATATTTCGAATTAACGAATCCATAAAGCTTATACAGAAGTAGCATTTGGAAAGTAACATACTTGAAAATATCTTTACTAAGATATTACTCACAGTGTTCCACCGGTGGATTTGCCCTTCCGCCGGTGGATTTGCCCTTGAGCTCGACCCTACACATTACATAACACATGTGGGTCACAAACGATCCAATCCGCTCTTAATTCATACATTCCTCTTAGGCTCCTTTCTCATCATTTTAACTCATTCATAATGCTCAATGCATGCCTAAGAGTGCTTGGAAATGAAAGAGAACGGAAAACAAATCACAAAACCATTTTTCAAAATATTTAAAACCGGGGTCCCCGCTCAAGCGCAACTTTTGTTGCTCGAGCGGACCCCTTTGGTCTGCAAAAGTGCTGGTTACTTCATTTTCACGCTCGAGCGTGACTTCGGACGCTCGAGCTGAGAATCAAACTACATGGCTCCCCGCTCGAGCGTGAATATCCCCGCTCGAGCGGACATCCATGTCTGCAAAAGTGCTGGGAACCAGCATTTCACGCTCGAGCGGCCATTCCCCCGCTCAAGCAGACATGCGAAATTCTGGAATTTCCAGAATTGTTCTTGAAGTTTAAGCTTGATATTCAAAGGATCAAAACTCATGTTTTTGACACAAAATCATGGAAAACATTACATAACATGAGGACAATAACAATATGAGGCCAATCATTCAAAATCATGGTCCAATCTTCAAAATTAATCAACATTTCTTTTGTATAGTCAAGGTTCATGCATTCTAACTCATACAAACTCCATATCTCTCTATGGATCATTCATGCATGCACAATATAGACCTCAATACCAATTCAAATGACACAAGTGATGTTCATCCTTATGGAGCTCAATAAAATCATGCTTGCATGTATGATTCAACTCTCAATTTTTCATAATCAACATATTTCATGCTAGCTTATGCAAGTTCATGGAAATTTCCTACATGCATGAGCATTTTAGACTTCAATTTCATCATAATTAACTCAATTCAAGTCCTTGATCATCATCTAACATGAATTCACAAAACCACAACTTAAACTTGTGAATTTACTCACCTAGGAGCTTGAATCTTCACAAATTCTTGTTAATTCTTGAGTGTAGCTTCCCAATCCACAATCTTTGAGTCAAAATGCACAATTCGCCCTCTTTCTCTCTCTAGAATCGACACACTCTCTCTCTAGAGAGCAAATTCAGGTTTTGAGTTCAACAAAAGATGAGGGACTTGAGTATGAATTGTCTATTTATAGGCTCTCTTAATCACACTTCGTTAACACTAATTAATTGAGCACCATTACATCAGTTTAATCTGATCCAAATCAATTTTCAATTAAATTTCACCTTAGGCTCTAAAAATTACGTTAATCACAATGGCGCAATCAATTTTGGCTCGGTGGCCGATAAGGCCTTCAATTTTCAGTTCAAAGCACATATTTTAACAGATTTTCCTACGGTGAACAGATACAGAGCCAAAACCACATATAATCATGCAATTAACACCTAAATTCAAATTAAGCACATAATTACAAACATAAGCATGATTAATTAACATAGTACAGGACACAGTTATCACAAAATCAGTGCCGTGCCAGGTACTAATTCAGTGGAGAACTCGATCTCCCGGTGAGGTGGTAAACTAGTAAGATTTTCTAGAAAGACATCCGGGTATTCACAAATTATCCTTGGTAACTCAACACGAGCCCCGTCACTCTCACTATCCAAGAGAGTTTCAAGAAGGCCACTAAGTTTTATCCTACTACGAGGGTCAACAACTGGCGACAAGGCTCTATCAACTCGGTTTTCCAGAAAATAGAAACAATCACCGCTTGAAGTGCGCACCGTAACTCTCTGACCGTAACAATCAATCACAGCTTGGTAAGAACACAACCAGTCCATGCCTAAAATGACATCAAAACTCAACATATCTAGCAACACAAAAGCAAACGGAAGTCGACGCCCGACAACTTCTATTTCACAATCACGACAACCCCAGTCTAAATCAACTGTACCCCCAATAGGTGACTCTACTTTGAGTGGAGGCACTAACCATGCTACCTCTAACCCCAATGCAGAAGCAAATGCAATAGATATAAATGAATGGGACACACCTGTGTCTATCAATACATTAGCCAAAGAATTACACACAACAAAAATACCTCTCACAACTGAGGATTTTGGCAACTGCTCTGGCACGGTAACAGCATACACACGCCCCTGTGGCCCTTGATTAACTTGCTCCCCTCTCAGAGCATATGCCTGTTGTACTGATTGAATTGAAGCGGCTCCCTGATTAACTCACAAAGCTTGGACTAATTGAGCTTGCTGGTGGCTCTGAGTCTGCCTCGACCCTGATGCGCTAGATGCACCTCCCAACTGTGGGCAAGTTCTCTTCATATGCCCCAGCTGACCACACTGATAACAATTAAACCCTTGACTTTTATTCTGAGACTGAGACTGACTTTGAGATCGGTTAGGTGGTGGTAACATTAACTACCCTCCTCCTTTCTGTAGCCATGAGAAGGATTTGTGACCCAGTTGGCCACACTTGAAACACGAGAAGCTACTGGATGCACTTTTTACCAGACTCGCACTAGGCAAAGGAAAAGTGGTTCTAGATTGCTGTGGTTGGGACTGGAAAGGATAGGTGTTCCTGCTTTTCTTGTTCTGCCTATAGTCTTTTTAGACTCTTGGCCCCTAGACCTTGAACTCTGAAGCCTCTCCTCCTCGGCTTGTGTGGAAATTTCTACGTGTGTCGCCATCTCCACAAGACGGTCATATTCCCGAATCATATTTCCGACATGCTTAAACATAATTTTTATTTTCAATTTCTTTTCAAATTCAATGCAACGGCGCTCTTCCATTGCCACCAACTCTGGTGCAAATCTGGACAAACTAGAGAAGACCGCCTCAAACTCGGCCACGGGCATGTCGAGTTGTTTGAGGTCTTTAAACTCTTGCCTCAATCTCTCCCTAGCAGTGGGAGGTATATAGTTATTGAAAAATCTAGAAATGCCCTAGATGTTGATTTGTGATTATGTATTAATTAAAAGCAATAAACAACAATCCCAATCAAACAATCAAGACAAATCGACACAACGATTTCATGTGGAAAAACCACAATTGGACACCTCCAATTGTGATTAAAAAACCATGGGCAACAGCCACAAAACAATCCACTAAGAAGATATACAGGAAATACACAGGTATACTCTCAATTACCTAGCGAATCCACGCTCGAATTGAACCAACCCCTATGTGCCTCTTCCAACCCCGTCTTCACCTCAGAATTGTCTTGATGATGAGCCACTCCAGAATCCACCAAAGCTTCAGGCTCAAATTTTTCAGAATCCATCGAAGAACAACTCTCTCTTTTGTGTAGAACAAACAAATAATCCTTTGATGTATACTCTTTAAACCATGAGTTGAATACTCAATCAAAACATCAAAGAAAACCAGCAAAATATCTCCAGATATAAACCCTAGGACCCAAGAAGAAGATCTGGAGAAGTTATCCTAGATTTGGACTGAAACACGTATTTATAGAAAACTGTCCTGCGATCTCCGCTCGAGCGTCAGATTGGCCGCTCGAGCGGACCTACGCTCGAGTGCGGAAAGTTCTGCTTGAGCGAGAAAAAACATCTAGTATTTTTGCAGGCGATGAAACTTCTGAAACCCAGCATTCTTCGCTCGAGCGGACAGGCAATTTGGAATGCATTTTTGCATTTTGCTTCGGGGGCGCTGCCCCTCGACCCTGCCGTGGCGTTGCCCCTTGGACCCCCGCGAGCTGATCGGGTAGCTCGATCCTCGTTATAATCAGCGAAGTGGCAATCTTCAAAGCATTAACATCACAAACTTCTCTGCAAGGCACAATTTGGGTAGGATTCGCATCTAAACACTCATAGCCTCACTGAGATAAAAAATGCAAAAACAAATACAACTGAAAGGAGTTTTGTCAAACGGGGTTGCCAAGAATAAAAACCTAACACTTATCTTGGAAAGCAACCAGAAAGGCTTCCCATGTTGGCTCCACTCTACCCTTGGCATATTTCCACCATTGACCCGCGTCTCCCTTAAGGTAGTAACTCGCTAGACTCACTCTTAGTTCACTATCTTTGATGTGAAGCATCTCAAATGTCTTCACAGTTTGTTCGAGCCACTCATCCGCTTTCTTGGGCTCGGGACCACCATGGAACTCATCCGGTTTGGCCCGCAAGAACTCTCTAGTAAGGAAACTCGCCCTTGACTCCATGGTGTTCTCTCGAGCTTGATTCTCCACCCTCAACAAGTTCATAGACTCCCTTAAAGCCCCTGCCATTTCTCGAGCCAGGGCCCCCATTGCTGTTTAACCCGCTTGTCCCACCTGCTCGACCACATTAGCTTGGCCTGCTTGCTCGACCATATTAGCTTGGCCGAACCCTTTTTCTTGCACCGGAACCGTGTGGACCGATACCTTATGCACACCTCGGCGAGCCCTACCACGCCTCCCGCCTCTATCACCATGGAGTTGACTGACATCCTAATAAAGGACACAAGAGAAATAATTTAGCACATTAACTCATATGTGCTCGTAACTTGACTCACACATTCAACTACAACAATTCCATATATTTCTCTACCATATACACAATTCAATTTCACTTCACATAAGTACTTAGTCATGTAAACACATACGGATTATTCTTTTACAATGAAATCCGTCCCACGAAAAACCAAGAATTCTTCGTAGAACGAGTATTGATCAAGTACCCTTCTAATGAGACCTCAAGGAATTTAACAGGCGTAAACAACATCCCAAAAGTCCAGTCCCATACCCATTTAGTCACATAAGCATGTTATCACATAGTCACAAAATGCATAACACTTCCTAAGCATGCTAAATAAACCCATTGCGGTTAAACAACCACTTCCCACGAGCTCCAAGTATTCAAACCCGGTAGCTCTGACACCAAGTTGTAACACCCCAAATTTCTAGCCCAAATGATAATACAACAATCATGGCTCTTTCAAGGAAAACCGAACATAAATCTCCAAACTTACATTACATGATACAATAGTTCTTCATGTAACAATACATTAATCCAACAACAAGTAAATAAACAAATAAATACCCCAAAGAGTTTACAAGTTTCTTAGGTTTGAGCCTGGTTACACAAAACGGTTACACAAACCCACACACATACAGCCCTTGGCTTACACACAAGTCACAGCAAAATAAGAGTCTCGTACTCTCAACACACATTTCCTCGCCTTTAGTTAAGCGGCATCACCACATCTTTTCCTGCACAAAATCCCGTAGGGTGAGTATAAAGCCCAGTAGGAAATCCTTAACAAAGTATATACATTTTATACAAGTCTCAAGAGATGAAATGCACATGCCATGTTATGCCCTTTTGAAAGAAAATCACATCTTCATCTTTGAAAACCATAATGTTCAATTATGTCACGCAATTTCAATTCTTCAAAACATAACAATTCATTTCAAGAGTGGTAAATACGACTCTGGTAAGTCCTAGGTTGGTGTCTGCAAGTAGACTATACAAGTGTTACCAATTTGTCATTTTTATCGGTATTAATCGGAAGGCTGACACCTATCCGCATGGGTTTTCGGTCTTTCACCCCGAACTCTCAGGCCAACTTATTCAATATCATCTACACCATCTATCAAGACTTACCAACGTATTTACCCCAAAACCATTCCATGAAAACTTGTTTCTCAACATTATTTTCCCAATGCAAGTTTTCAAATCAACTTTCAAAGTTTAATGTAATCAAATGAATTGATATGCTAATAACACAAGATGAACATAAATACTTTTATTCCAATTCATTATCAAAAGAATAACACAATTCCCTCTTCTCAAGTATCCTAAACAATTAGTCATTTCAAGACTATTTCAACGTTTTGAACAATAATTTCCAAAATGAACAATAATTCTCATATTCCCTGAAATTCATCAATTATATAAATATAAATAAGAAATTTTCCAAAGATCCATTTATTTTGACACACAAAATAAATATAACAATATCATTCATGGATTTTAGTCTCTTAAAAAAAATCTCCAAATTCTTGGTTTTCTCACCAAAACTATACAACTCAAATCTTTGGAAGAAAACTTCCAAAATCATCTTTTCTTCAATCAACAAAGATCAAAACCCATAAGATCATTTTAAAAGAACAAGAGACAAATCCACTTTCAAAATCGCTCAACTTCTTGAATCAACAATCAATTTTCAAAGCTGAAAGATGATTTCAAAAATCATATAGATCTTGCAAAAGCATATATATAACTCTAAGAAAATCCCTACCTCAAGTTTTGAAGAAGAAATGAGATAAAACCCCCAAAATCAATGGTGTCGATACTCGATCTTCACTGCACACAACGAAGCCCTTGAGAAGTTAACCAACTTTGATAAAGAACCTATGATAGAACTCTAATGGATCTTAAGAAATTAAGGTTTTGATCCAATTTGGCGTAGAGAAAAGTATAGAGAAGGGAGAGGAAATGTTTTTAGAGAGAGATATACAAAAGTGATTTGAAATATCAGATTCACGAACTAATATAACATGGTCCGCTTGAGCGTGGAAAGCCCCGCTCGAGCATCGAATACACCTTCCTAGTATTTTTGCAGATAGGTCAAACTTCTAAAACCAAGCATTTTTCGCTCGAGCGCATAAGCGGCCACTCGAGAGGACAAGCAACTTCGAATGCATTTTGTATTTTTGCTTCGGGGGCGTTGCCCCTCTACCCCGCGAAGGCGCTACCCTCAGACTTGCCAAGGGACGCTGCCCCTTGGAACCCCGCGAGCTGACCGGGCAGCTCGATCTCCGATCGGCCTAGTCGAAGTGGCAAAACATGAAAGAAGGATCAAAACCGGGATCGCTACATTAAGGAGGAAATCCTTTAGTAGTATAGCTAGTGTTGCCGTTTGGGAATGGGAGATGTTGGGTGCCATTGGTGAGTTTGACTTGTATCTCGGCGAGTCCGTTGAGTCGGTTAATTTGTTTACTGCATTGCACAACCTACAATTGTGAATCGGGTTATAGAAGCACAGAGGGGTGATCTTGAGGTAGAAACCCTCCAAAAGAAGATCTCTAGTGGGAAGGTAGAGAAAGGCATGAACGTGTATTTTGACTCGAGTGTTAGATACATTGACTGTCTTCCGGAGTCTTGTCGAGAGGAGCTACTCTAAGAGTTTTACCATTCACGCCTTGTGGTACATCCTGGAGGCACAAAGATGATCACGACCTTAGTCGCTAGTTTTGATAGAAAGGGATCACTACAACAAAAGTAACCTATGGTGACGAAAACTAGTGAAGAAAATAAATTTTGTCACTAAATAAGAATAATTCGTGAGGAATTTATAAATTTTGTCACATATAATAAAAAAAAATAAAAATAATAGGTGACGATTTTATTTTCGTCAATAATTACTTCCTTTTAGGTGAAGAAAAATTAAGTTTCATCATCAAAAATTTTCCCGCTAATTTTTTTAGGTGGCGCCAAAATTTTGAGACTTTTGGTAAGAAAAAAATTTGTCACTAATTATAAAATTATTTGTGAGGAATATATTTTCGTCACCAATAATTTTTAATATTTTTGAGATCTTTTGATAAGGAAATAATATTGTCACTAATTTTGATGGGAAAGTTTTGATGTATTGAGCGGAAATGAAAAAAAAAAAATGTATTAATTTTTTTTGTGCCTTTTCTGTTTATCATCTCTCTCAAAATAGGGTTTTAATTTTTGTTTTGTCTTTTTCTATTTATCATCTCTCTCTCTCTATATATATATATCAAAACAGACGCACATAATACCTCTTTGCCCTCGCTCTTTGCCCTCGCTACTCCACCTTCAATGTTGACACTACAGTCGGCCCTTCTTGTATAAACAGGGCTCCACTCTTTGCATCAAACCGAGGTGCTTTTTTTCTCTTTTTTTTTCTTCTTGTATTGCATCAATTTATTTGAGTTACAATTAGGGCACTCAGATAGTCACAACCTCACCACTATCACAGCCAAACAGTCCTTAAAAGGACAGTAGAAATTCTGAGAAACAAGAATGATCCATTCACACAGCACATTTTCCCACCGATCAAACACTAATTTAGGTATAATGAGACGACATGACTCAGGCTGCAAAACCCCTTCACAATTCAATTTTGGACACTTCACCATTGATATATTCTCTTGAATTTTCACTGTGACATGTTTGGCAATGTAGTCTGAGCAAAACAAATGGGTACAACTAGTGTTGTTTTCAAACATTTTTGATTTTATGGGTTTTCAATCTTCACAAATTTTTTAGCTTATAATTTGGCTTTATTGTTGATTTGGTAAATAAATTTGGAATTGCTTTCTTTATTGAGCAATTTAAAAGGTTTGATTTATCATTTGGGTTTTCAAGTTTATAGGTATTTTTTGGGTATTTTTTGGTAGTTAATTGTTAGCCATTAATACTCTGCTCAGGAATTAGATTTATAAAATGGGGATTTGATTCTGTCGATTTGTGCTTTATTTCATCATATTGAACAAATATTTGGAAAAAAAATGGAATAAAAAAATTTGTTGTTTTATTTGAATAGAAATTTCTTAAATATATTTGGGTTACTTTGTTTGAGTTGAGAAAGTAGAAGACATTGATCTTGTGAGTACAATGAAATGAAAATGAAAGAAAATGACGAAGATTTGAGGAAGAGAACAGAGAGAGAGAGAGAGAGAGAGAGAGAGAGTTGAATTTTGCTCTGGTTTCATTCTATTCTTTGAAGAAGAAGACAGATTTTATCCTATGTGAGTGCTAGAACTTTCACTTTGACTATCACTACTGTAGTATAAGTGTGGCCTTACTTATGTCTATATCTATCACAAGCAAGTTTGAATCTTTCTTGCTCTCTGGATATCTATATGTTTAGGTGGTTTATGATTGTTAGTTGTTGTTGTGGTTGTTGGATATCAATTATGAAGATTAACAACTCTTTTAGATATGTGCTTTGTTGATGTTATTATCTTTAGTGTCTGTTATGTGATTTGGTGGAATTGTTGTTAGTGTACTGGTTGGTTTGTTGTGTTTCTTTTTTTTCCTTCTTCTAAATTTCTCTTGTAAATCTTTTTATTGTGAATATATATATATATATATATCTATGGTGACGAAAGTTATTGAAAAAAACAAATTTCATCACTAAATAAGAATAATCCATGAGGAATTATAAATTTTGTCACATATAATAAAGAAATAAAAATGATAGGTGACAAAATTTATTTTCGTCAATAGATGCATAGTTTTAATTACAATGTGTTCCATTTAACAATAGAACACATCCCATAGATGCACAGTTTTTCATAAAAGAACAACTCATATAGGATAACTTTATCAATAAGTCAGAGTGACAATAAATTTTGTTACACTACATCTAAATTAAGATTTTCCTCTCTCTCTCTCTCTCTGGTGTTTTTTTTTTCCTTGGCAAAACATAGGTTAAATACATGGTAAAATGAATGTGTGGTATTTCCAAATATATTAGATATACCTCCAAAATTTCAATCTAGATTGTGTCATTTCAACACATTATAATGAAATCCTATACGCAAATTATTGACATATCTACTTTTGCTATAGGGAAACCAATAATTGCTTAAGTTTATTTTCGTCTTTTTATTGGTGAATATCTTCTTAAATTAAATGTCATTGCAACCAGTCTAATCAATTCACATGCTTGTCAAAAGTATGTAAATTTTTTTCTGTTCATTCTTTTGAAAAATGGATACAATAGTACCGAATGATGGGAGCACTACATCAAAAACAAATGTAATCCATATGTAGAATCTCATATGTAGTGCAGAATGGAATATATTATCATTTATGTACAAAAAATGAAAAATGGTGTGGAAACTGACAAGAAAGTTCCCCAATCTTGTATACCTCTCCTTTTCCAAAGATAATGCTAGAAGTCCAACTAACTTTGGTTCCTACTTGTTGCCTTTTAGGGGCTAAGGTATCCTTCTTTTTCTTCAACCAGCACTACATCAAGAACATGAAAGAAATGACATTATCAATGTTTTAGTAGGCAAAAAATTCTGAATACTGCATTTTATGAAATCCTAAACAACTTCTTAAAATATGTCCCAAAAGTCCATTTCTAATCAAATGAAGGAGGAACTTTACTAAATAGCATTTGGATGATTTTAAAATCCCGGTATAATGTCTGTGTATATATTTTATTTTATTTATTTTGATAAATAACCAAACTTTATTAGAAAAGTATCAAGAAGATGCAAAAAGATACAAAACTGAAAGCCACCACAGCTCAAAGAATTAACAAATCAAATCCTTCTCAAAATCTAAAAAAGCCAAAACATCAAGATTGATCAAGTGTGTCACCAAACTGTACAAAATTGTAAGAAGATGACTCTCTAACCAAGGGACTGAGTGAGACACTCCTTGGAAAACATGCCTATTACGCTCTAACCACACCAACCATAGAAGACAATGAGAAGCGAGCATCTACGCCTTCTGACGCCTCCTCCCAACTCAACCCCCAGCCCAGCTTTGCATAACTGCCGTAATTGAATGCGGCTGCACCCAATTCAAGCCAAAGGTTGCAACAAGCAGCATCCAAAGACGGGAAACGACTGGACAATGAACCAACAAATGGTCCACCGACTCTGCAGCACCACAATACAAACAACACCAATTGACCAAAATGTGGCCACGACGAATCAAATTATCCAAGGTCAAGATACGTCCTAACATGGCTGTCAACACAAAAAAGGCAACCTTGGATGATGTACTTGACACCCAAACACATCTCCAAGGGAATACAACAGCCTCTACATGAACAATCGCACCATAAAACGAGGATACAGAAAACTTCCCCTTAGCCCTACGGCAATCCCACAGCAAAGAATCCTGCCCAACCTCCTCAATACGCAATGCATATAAAAAATGCAACAACTCCAAAAGCTGATCTTGCTCCCAATCCTGTACAGCACGGTGCAAATGCACATTTTAAACAGTTGAATCATCATGTCTATAATGCACAACACCTACCCGCACCTCCGTATCAAAGGCAATATCAAAAATCAAAGGAAACCGCATTTCTAAGGAAAGATCTCCTAATTAAATCGCAATGTGCAGAGTAATACTAAATCACACACGGTGAATCTTTTTAGACAACTAAATCTAGTTGAATGCCATCAAAATCTGACTAGTGCATTGCCAAATTGTATCAATTGACCAGCACAAACAATTTTAACAAAATCAAAAACCAAACACAACCACTAAAAACATAAACAAAATGATCAAATTCATCAAATTATTCAAAACTCTGTAAAAGCAAACATCAAATTCTAAGTCACATAACTGAATTGTTGCCCACAACTAATACTAAAGCCCAAGCTGTGAAATCTTTTCATACAACTAAATCTAGTTAAATTCTCATCGAAGTTTGACTAATGCACTGTTGAATTGTATCAATTGACCATCACAAACAATTCAGAATAAAAAACCAATTCAAACAGAGTAACCACAATAACACACCAAATGATCAAATTCAATCAAATCATTAAAAAATCTGTGAAAGCAATCGTCAAATTGTAACTCACCTCACCGATTTGCTTGCGACAAGCCTCCTAATTCCCACAAAACACCCAAGAATCACACAAACAAGGCCCATGATTCCTAGTACACATGGCCTTACAAGCCTTACAACACTCAGAAAAATTGAACTTGAATTCAGAACACCACTTCACAGCAGCCCCCCCACAGCTCCAAAATCTCGATCCCTTTACAACACTCCCCACTTTCTCCCTCCAAATCACCCCCAACAAATGCCAAAGACTCTAAATTTGAAGAAACTTTGGTGGGTCTCAAAGCCACTGACGCAAACATGTAAACCATTGTACAAGAGACGAGGCCCATCAAGAGGAGGATTAGAGAGGCCTAGCGAGTGGATTCAGAGTCGCTTGGCTTCCGACCCATTTGAGATTGAGACGTGATTCATTTGATTGTTAATGTTTATCCTTGGAAGGCAAGTAGACAATTACTTATTTGCTTGGTTGTTTTCACAACATTGATTGACTTCTGCTGCTTTCATAGTTTTCCCTTATTGAATAGGTTTCTAAATAACATATTGATGAAATAATGACTCGGGAAGGGGGGGTTAACCCTCAAAGAAGTTAACTAATTATCTGTTGTAGATAGAATGGGAAAAAGAAGGATTGTCAATAGATTTCTAGCGAAGGTTCATTAAGTGACGTGGCTTGATTATGCTACTCTAACTCCGTAAATTTGTTATCTATTTAATTATGTTTACTAATATCAAGTACTTGTGCAAATTGTTTTGTTTCCCTATTTTTCCCATCATGAGAAATTTCCTTGTTATGTTGAAAGTTTTGACTGGCTTCAGAAAATCACTGATATTGTTATGTAACACTATCATTGAAATAGTATCTGTAGTAGGCTGATATATTAGTGTGATGAAAAATTTCTTGCATTGTCGACTAGGGCACTTTCACACCAGTACTTATAGCCATTACAGTATGTTAAGGTGTCTGAATTTGATAGGTTTTGTAAAAGCATTCTGAAACCTTTTTATTAACCCTAAATTTTGATAGGGTGGGCCTTAGTGTGATGGTAAAGTTTCTCCATTGCAATTTGGGCATCACTGATTCAAACCACGGAAACAACCTCTTGACATGCAGGGATAACACTGCGTACATTTGACCCTCTTTAGGACCCTCAACAATAGAGTCTCGTGCATTAGGACTAGCCTCTATTTTTTTTATCAATTTTTCCTCTTCTATCTTGTTCTAGAGTTAAGTTGCTATTTTTAGGAGGTATTGATGCCTTAGTGGAAGATCGAATAAGAGGAGAATCAACTAATACAACCCAGGAGGAGGAGGAGGTTCGCACTTTTGATAAATTGTTGAATGATGCCAAACATGAGGTGTACCCTAGTTGCACAAATTATACTTTATTAAAGTTTGTCATCGAGATACTTAATATGAAGGTAACAAACCATTGGAGTAATAAGTCAATTGACATGCTGCTAGAGTTTTTAACAAAGCTTTTACCGAAGGATAATTTGGTTCCAAAGTCAACTTATGAAGCTAAAAACATACTATGTGAATTGGGTTTTTCATACGAGCTCATTGATGCTTGTATAAACAATTATGTGCTCTTTTAGAAGGAAAATGCAACACAGGATAAATGTCCAAATTGTAAGACTTCCAGATACAAGACAAATCATGGTAGAGGTAAGAAGATCTCTCGTAAGGTCTTTCGATACTTCCTGTTAACACTGAGATTGAAAAGGTTGTACTTGTCGAGGAAGAGAGCTGAGGATGTGAAATGGTTCAAGGAAAAACATCTAGATGACGGTGTATTGAGGCATTCTACAGATAGTTATGAGTGGAAGGAATTCGATTCACAATATCTTGAATTCGCCTTGGAGCCTTGAAATTTGTGTCTAGGGTTGGCTATTGATGGATTCAACCTTTTTAGAAATATGAATAACTCATATAGTTTGTGGCCTGTTGTACTTATTCCGTACAACTTGCCACTATGGTTGGCTATGAAGGATCCATTTTCATGTTGTCATTACTTATTCGTGGTGAATCACAACCAGTAATTGATATTGATGTCTACATGAGACCTTTAGTGGATGAATTGAATGAATTGTGGAAAAATGGTACATTAACCTATGATGCCTCAACTGGTGAGACTTTTTGCATGCGTGCAGCTTTGTTGTGGACAATAAATGATTGGCCGGCATTTGGTGACATGTCTAGATGGAGAACAAAGGGTCATTATTCTTGTTACACTTATAATGATGAACCGTATTTTGAATCTTTAAGTAAGATTGCATACACTAACCATCGATGCAACTTGCCTGAAGACCACCCAGAAAGGTGAAAGGGTAGAGCATATAATGGCAAGCATGAAAAATGGAAGAGATCTTTGGTGATACCGATAGAAAAGATTGAAGAAGAATTGGATAGCATGACGGGTGTCACATATGGAAAGCATCCAAGCAACAGGAAAAGACCTCATCAGAACCTAAATTGGACAAAGGTAAGCATCTTGTATGAGCTACTGTATTGGAAGAAAATGAGGCTTTAACACAACATTGATGTCATGCATATGGAAAAGAACTTTAGTGAAAATGTTTTTGGAACTATGTTGGGAATTGATAAGAAAAACAAGGATACATATAAGGCACACATGGAATTGCAAGATATGAATATAAGGAAAGAATTGTGGCTGACACAAACATAAGGAAAGAATTGTGGCTGACACAAAATCCCGATGGATCAAATGTCATACCTCGAACCAGCTTCTCACTAACCCCAAAAGAGAGAGAGAGAGAGAGAGAGAGAGAGAGAGAGAGAGAGAGAGAGAGGGTTTTTTTGAATTCTTAAAATCAGTCAAGTATCCAGATAGGTACGCGACTGCAAAAAATGGTAGATTAACAGGATTGAAAAGCCATGACTGCCATGTACTTATACAACGGATTCTTCCTATTGTGATGCGTGGTTACGTGGATAAAGAGATCAGTACAACACTTTTTGAGTTAGGTAGCTTCTTTTAATATCTATGCTTAAGGACACTGAAACGAAGTGAAATGGAGAAATTAGAGGAACTCATAGTACTCATGCTATGTAAGTTAGAAAAGATCTTTCCTCCAGCCTTCTTCGATGTGATGGTTCATTTGGCCATTCACTTGCCACGTGAGACTATTCTCGGAGGATCTGTGCAATATCGGTGGATGTACCCGATTGAAAGGTAATTTCTAAAATTGTACTTTGAAATGAAAGGTATAGATTATGTTGTGTGCCTAACCTTACTCCTAATTGGTTATCTCTTTGAGGTTTCTTAGAGCTTTAAAAAAGTTTGTCACCAACCGAGCTCGACCAGAAGGTTCTATTATAGAGGCTTACATTGTCAAGGAGTGTATTACTTTTTGCTCAATGTATCTTAAAGGGATTGAAATCGTGCATAATCAAGATGCACGAAATGAAGATTATTGAGTCCGTCGTTAAGGTTTGACAATATTCACCGAAACTGCTCGTCCTATTGGCCAAATCAGAAAGCATGTTGAGATGTCACAGGAACTTCGTAATATTGCTCATTGGTTCTTATTTTACAATAGCCCTAAGATTGAGAAGTATCTTCAGTACATGTTTATTATAATTATATATATTCTAACATTTTTCATGTTATTAGTCATTAATAATAGTAGTATTTCACTTATTAACCAAAACTATTTGAGTAGGGAACACAAGAATTTGTTACAAATTTCCACTGGACAAGATATAACTTAGATACAACAGAAGGAATTTCCGAAGTGGTTCAAAGAATATGTAAGTCATTTTTGAATTTTCACAATTGCCTAAACACTATTAGGCTTGTATAAAATTCAAACATTACTAACATAATTCAAGTGTTGCATATTGCATGTGGATGTAGGTAAATAGATTCAGAGTTGATGAGGCACCAGAAGCAACCAAAGAATTGTGGTCATTAGCGAATGGTCCCAATTTCCTAGTACTCGGGTTGTATAATCAATGGTGTAAGATTCCATACCAAGGAATTAGAAAACCGTCATAAGAGTCAAAATAGTGGTGTGCTTACTAAAGGGGACTACAAGGGAGAGATGCACGAATTCTATGGTCACTTGTGCAATATTTGGGAATTTGAGTACATGTGTCAAAATAAAGTTGTTTTGTTTCAATGTGAATGGTACAACATCGGCAACACTAGTAGAAGTAGAACTGTACGAGTTGACACGTATTGCACAAGCATCGATGTCACAAGTCGATGGTATCAATCTGACCCTTTTATCTTACCTAGTCAAGCTAAACAAGTGTTCTACCTGAATAACACCAAATGGGGGCAACCTTGGCAAGTCGTGCAACAGGTCCAACATAGGGGTGTGTTTGATGTACCAGAGGTTGGTGATGGAGAACCACCGGATCAACTAGAATTTAATGATGCATTCCAACAAGAAAACATTAACTCAGTTGTCCCAATCAACATTGAATATATTATTCGATTTCATAAGGATGATATTGAAGCTGAGGTTATTTCGAATAAAACAATGAGAGATGGTAGAGATGACAAAGAAGATGAAGAACTTGACATACTTGATGATGATATGGATCCTGATATGGATTACGACATGTAGTTTTTGTTTTGTATTTTCTATATGGACATATGTTTTTTATGCTTTATATGGTTATGCTATATTTTGTTTTGTCTCTTCAAGTAAATATTCTGCTTTATATTTTATGTTTTATATCAATTTATGCTTTTTAATTACCAAAATGGCCAAAGGGGAGAAACAATGGATCAAACCAGGTTTTCTAGCGAAACAGAAGCGAACAAAGTACGAAATGGAAAGCTATAAGACAATCAAGAAGAATAATAGGAAAATTGATGCTCTACAATTGAAGCGTATAGTAGCTTCTTTGATGGGTTCTACTCAGCCCAACTTGTTAATGAGAAGGGAAAGAACATTAGGGTTGAGGTAGATGATGATGACTACATACCATCAGATCATGAGGATGATACTAATGCTGAGTCTTTTGAAAGTGTTGACGATAAGGTACTATATGTATAATATCTAATTTTTGTTATTATGTCTCGTAGCAATATATTCGTTAATGATGCTTTGTTAATACTATCTTTATATTTCCATATACATGTTTTTACTTATCAATTTTTATGTATTTATTGTTTATGCTTTTGTATTATGTTTTTTAGGGCTTACCAATGCCACTAAAATGATTGGCGCAATCATCTCTTCAACCTTCGCACGAGGCAATTTTTGTTTCGAATGGGGATTCATGTGACAATGTGGAGATCCAACACTCACAGCCACTTGATGTTGATATAGAGGCACAAAGGGAGGCAATCCCCTAATCGAGTGTCGGTAAGATCTTGAATTTTACTATTAAAATGAAATTTTCTATTTTAATATAATGTGTACTTGTCACATTTACATAGGTTGAGATTTGTTATTATACTTATATAATAATTACTGAGTAATGTATCATGTATCCATAATATTGTCATATCATCATTGTAAATTTTTTCCCCTAATCAACATAACAAGTTAATATTGCAAGGAAGCATATTGCTTCATACTAATGTATTTGAATACATGCTACATTCATAACCATCATGCCATTACCAATTTTTTTTTGGATCTTACGTTTGTATATTTTTATGTAGCTGTCTGAATAGTTGGGGAAAAACATTATTGAGTTGGGTTTAAGTTTTGATAATTTCTAAACAATTCTAAAAAAATCTATATAATAAAGCAGGGCTATTTTTTTTAAAATGTATCAAAATGCTTAAGAGATACATTTCATTTATATAGCGATTCCGGTTTTAACTCGACCCTTTTTGCATCTTAGACTTAGGTTTCTTGGTTCCATGTTGTTGTATATGTATTACTTCTCTTGCATCTCCTTAAATTTGGCTTTTGAGTTGTTGTGGTTGCATTTGGGACAAGTTGGTTGCTTAGTTTCAAAACTTTTGTTGCCCAGATTTTTGTTCCTTCGCTCGAGTAGCACTTCTTGCGCTTGAGCGGGTTTTTCAAACTCTCAGTACTTTTGTAGGTTTGCAAAACTACTAGGAGAGTGTATTCTACACTCGAGCGGGTGTGCGCTCGAGGGGCTATTGTTGCCCTCGAGTGACGTTCTTATGTCTTCAAAACTACTGGATGTGTGTATTCTGCACTCAAGCGTCACTTCTTGCGCTTGAACAGAATAACTTATTGTGTCTGACGCTCGAGCATCAACTCTCGCGCTTGAGCGGACTGCGCATATATAAGTTCATAATAGCCACATTTTACATCATTTTTTCATCTCTTTGTCTCTCTAAAACTCTCTAAAACCCTAAATCTTAAGTTTCTCTTTCTAAAGCTCATCTTCTCTATACTATTTTACATAGATCCGTTGGGTTCTCCACTCTAGTGCCTTTGAGAAAAAGGTAGAGCATGTCGTGGGCTCTTTTTCATCCGAACAAAAGTGGGTTTTGGTGTCTTTGAAGTTCTCCTTTGCTTTGCTTGTCTTCTAACTTTGAAGTAGGGACTTTCTCCACTTTTGTATGAGTTTTAACTTTGTTATTTGTTGATGGGTAAGAAATGTTGAGACTTGTTGTGATTTTGAACAAACCTAGGGTTTGGGTTAAATCAGAAGAGGGGTTTTTGAATGAACGTATCAGAAATGGTTATGGAAGTAGATATGAGCTTATGTTGTGTTAAAATGGTTGATTTTGGTGTTTGGGATGAGATTGGGAAAACAGGGGTTTTACCCTAAAATGTCTTGAATAATTATTTTATATAAATAATGGAATTGGCATTGGGAATATGAAATTGGATGAATGTTTATATAAATGGTGGAATTAGATATGTATTATCTTGTACCTATGGAAATTTGGACAATGTACTAGTTATAAAGGTTGTATATCTGTTTTGGGCTATCGGTGGAGGATAGCCAGAATTGTTGTAGA
The DNA here is from genome assembly GCA_022316695.1 of Camellia oleifera. Classification (NCBI taxonomy): domain Eukaryota; kingdom Viridiplantae; phylum Streptophyta; class Magnoliopsida; order Ericales; family Theaceae; genus Camellia; species Camellia oleifera. The sequence goes on from CM039312.1 coordinate 85,261,983, forward strand.
AATTGCATGTGGATTAGGCAAATTAAAACGAATCTCTTAGCCATTATCATTGAATATGATTATGATTTATATACATTATATGTGTGTGATGTTTGAGAGAAAAAATGGGATGTACTCCATGTTTGGGAGGAGAAAGGGGATGGACTTCATTAAACTAAGTTAGCCTATGTGTCCAGGGTAAAAGTCCCAAAAATCGCGCGTATACATGGGTGCCGATTCATGCGGACAAAGTTTTCGTAAAATGGCAAGTGAATGTATTTTGTATGATAATTGTGTTGGTTGGAGGCCCATGGGGTGTATCCTCTGTTTGATTGACTAAATGAAGTGGGTATAACTAGTGAATTGATATGTAAGTTTGACATAATATGGTTTTAGAAAAGTTGTAAAAGATTTGTCATTTGGGAATTGAATATGTGCATCATACTTACATCTTTTTTAATATTCATATATTGTGTTAGGTTGTTTCTATTGAGCTTTGGCTCACCCTACTTGAGAAACCATTTTCAGGTGTTGGTGACATGACTCCTCCAAGGACTTAGCTTGGGAGGACCTGGGAGTTGAAGGCTTTGTTTTGTCATTTTATATTTAATATTTGTACAAGCTTAGGGTTTTATATGTATGGAGCTTAAAACTCTCTCTTTTGTTGTAACCAAGCATAGTCTTGGAAAGATGTAAGCCTGTAGGGCATTTATTTCATTGAGCATTAAGTTGGTATCATATGCTATAGATTCAGGGTAGAGCTTATGAATGTATATTGCATGTGTCACTTTTGTAAATTAACAACGATTTATGAAAGATTACTACTTTGTTTATGTCATTGTTCATATGTTGTTGGGGGTCGATTTATGGCATTTATTTTAGGGCGTTACAACTTGGTATCAGAGCGTATCGGGTTTGAATACTTTGGGTACGTGGGAAGTGGTTAGTACCACAATGGGTTTGTCTCGCTTGCTAGTGACTTTAGTATGAACGATGTGTGCTTATATGATATCATGCTTATGTGGTTATAAGGGTATGTGATTAAATTTCTAGGATGTTAATTGAGTCTACGAGTTTCTAGAAGTCTTATTAGAAGAGTACTTGATCACTGCTATTTCTAATTGGAACTTTAGCAATGCCGCATAACGGTCATTATTCGGAAATGAAATTTGTATGTGTTGACATGACAACGTGTTTATGTGGAGTGAATTACTGTTGTCCACCGCATTAGAACACGAATGAGTTAGCTTTGGCACATTTGTAAATGTGCTAATCTATTTTGTTACCTTTATTAGGATGTCAGGACGTGTACGTGGTGGTGGTATGCATGGTAGGCCTAGAAGGCATGAGGTACCTTTACAAGATAAGATTTCGGCACAGGAAGAAGGAGTTGGTCAGGCCAATGTGGTCAAACCAGTTGGTCAATAGGCCATGGGTGCCTTAGCAGCGAAATGGCCGGAGCTTTGCGGGAATCCATGGACATTCTCAGAGTTGAGAATCAAGTCCAGGCCCATGTTATTGAAACGAGACCGTCTTTTTTGAAGTGGGAGTTTTTCTTGTCTAACCCGGATGCGTTTTTGGGTGATCCCAAGGAGCCACTGAAGGCAGATGAGTGGCTAGAGCAAATAGTGAAGACGTTCGAGATGCTTGGCATCGAGGATGACCAATTGAGAGTGACCATGGCATCCTTTTAGCTAAAGGGAGACGCAGGTTAGTGGTGGAAGTATGCGCGTGGGTGCATTGGAGTGACTTAGGAGGCTTTTGTCAGCGCCTTCCAAGACAAGTTTCTACCTCCCACGGTTAGGGAGAAGTTAAGGGACTAGTTTTCCAAGCAGGTGCAGTTGAACATTTTGGTAGCCGAGTTTAAGACCACCTTTACTAGCCTCTCTAGGTTTGCACCAGAGCTAGTGTCGACAGAGGAGCACTGTTGTTTGGAGTTCGAGAAGAGATTGAGGATCGGGCTCATGTTTAAAGTGGATAGGTTGATGATTAGGGACTATGGATGCCTTGTGGAGGCGGTGGCTCATCTGGAGACCATGATGTAGATAGAGGAGGAGAGGATGAGGGGCTTTAGGAGGAGCCAGGATATTCAAGGGGACAATAAGAGATAGAGGGGTTCTAACCCACAGCCGTCCCAGGGAGCTCAGTCGAGGTCCACATTTTTAGTGCTGAGTTCGGGTTTTGGGAGAGGTGGTCAGGGAGATTTTACTTGTTCCAAGTGTGGTCAGTTGGGCCACAAGTCTCCTACTTTCCTGCAGAGGGAAGGAGGGCAACGATCTACATCGTCTTCGGCTCGTTCTCAGAGCCAGAGTCAGAGGAGAGGCTAGCTACTCACTTGTTATTAGTGTGGGCAGGTGGGACATATGAAGTGGTTTTGCCCATAGATGGGTGGTATACCCGGTGCGTCTGGTTCGAGGCAGACACAGAGCCACTAGCCTACACAGTCAACACAGGCCTTGAGGGCCAATCATGGAGCCTCTTCGGCTCAATCGGTGCATCGGGCTTATGTTTCGAGGGGTGAGCAGGTTGAGCAGAGACCCACAGGGCGTGTGTATGTTGTTATCGTGCTAGATCTAGTACCAACGCCTTCGGTAGTGAGAGGTACCTTTTTGTTTTGTAATTTGATTGCTAATGTGTTGATTGATACGAGTGCATCCCATTTTTTTATCTCGTCTGCATTTGCTTCAGTTTTGGGGTTAGAGTTGGCTCAGTTAGCATCTTCTATCTATGTAGAGTCACCTATTGGTGGTGAGGTTGTTTTGAAGCAAGGGTGTCGAGGTTGTGATATAGAGGTTGCCGATCGCCGACTTCCTTTTGCATTTGTGTTGATTGATATGTCTAGTTTTGATGTTATATTGGGTATGGACTAGTTGTCATGATATCGGGCTATTATAGATTGCTACTGCCAGAGGGTTACTGTATGTACCTTGGGTGGTAATTGCTTTTATTTCTTGGGGGACCGGGTGAATAGAGTCTTATCACCGGTGTATGATCCGCATGGATGAAGTGAGCTTAGTTTCCTTCTTGCCAACTTCTTAAGCACGGAGTGTGATGAAATCCAAGTTGAGTTGCCAAGGGTAGTTTGTGAATACCCAGATGTTTTTCCAGAGGATCTTACTAGTTTACCACCTCACCGTGAGATTGAGCTCTCTATTGATCTAGTGCCTGGCACGACACCGATTTCTATGGCACCATATTGTTTGCTCTTGCCGAGTTAAGTGAGTTGAAGATTCAACTCCAGGAATTGTTAGATAAGAGTTTTATTCGTCCTAGTACTTCGCCTTGGGAAGCACCAACTCTTTTTGCCAAAAAGAAAGACGGTGCATTACGACTTTGTATAGATTATCGGAAGTTGAACCGGGTAATTGTCAAGAACAAGTACCCAATGCCTCATATAGATGATTTGTTTGATCAGTTAAAGGGGTCTTGTTGTTTCTCTAAGATAGACCTAAGATCGGGTTATCACCAGTTGAGAGTAAGGGAGGAGGATATCCTGACGACGGTATTTCATACGCAGTATGGCCATTATGAGTTTCTGGTGATGTCTTTTAGGCTAACCAATGCACCAGTTGTGTTTATGGATTTGATGAACCGGATCTTCCGCGAGTTCCTAGACCGCTTCATGGACAACATCTTGATTTACTCACCCTCTGAGGAGGAGCACAAGAAACACTTGTGAGTAGTGCTCGAGTTGCTTAGAGCCCACAAGCTATATGTTAAGTTTGGAAAATATGAATTCTTGTTGAGAGAGGTCAAGTTCTTAGGCCATGTGGTATCTGAGGAAGGGGTGGCTATAGATTCATCCAAGATAGAGGCAATGCAAGATTGGGAACAACCTAAGAATGCTTTTGAGATTCGTAGTTTCTGAGGGTTAGCCGGGTATTATCGTAGATTTGTGAAGGATTTCTCTAGATTAGCTTCACCTTTGACCTGATTGACAAGAAAATGAGCTAAGTTTGTGTGAAGCCAGACCTGTGAGAAGTCGTTCCAAGAGCTTAAGATTAAACTTACCATTGCTCCAATATTGATTATTTCGGAGAGGGATTTGGGCTATTCTGTGTATTGTGATGCCTCACGGGAAGGCTTGGGTTGTGTTTTGGTGCAAGAGGGGAAGGTAGTAACATATGGCTCGCGGCAGTTGAAAACACATAAGAGAAACTACCCTACTCATGACCTAGATTTAGCGGTGGGGATATTTGATTTGAAGATTTGGAGGCATTATCTGTATGGTGAGAAGTTCAAAGTGTTTTATGATCTTAAGAGTCTGAAACATCTGTTTACATAGAAAGAATTGAATTTGAGGTAGAGGAGGTGGATGGAGTTTATAGAAGATTATGATTTTGAGTTACATTATCATCTGGGAAAGGCCAATGTTGTGGCCGATGCTGAGTAAGAAATCCATTAGTAGTGTAGCTAGTATTACCATCTGGGAATGGGAGATGTTGGGTGTTATTGGGGAGTTTGACTTGCATCTTGGCAAGTCTGTTGATTCTACAGATTTGTTTTCGGTAATTGCACAACCTACACTTGTGAACCGAGTGATAGAAGCACAAAAGGGTGACCTAGAGGTAAAATCCCTCTGGGAAAAGATTTCCAATGGGAAGGTAGAAAGAGGCTTGAACGTGTATTCCGATTCGAGTGTTAGATATCTTGACCGTCTCTTTATGTCGGAGTCTTACTAAGAGAGGAAGTACTCCGAGAGTTTCACCATCCTCACCTTGCAGTGCATCCAGGAGGCATAAAGATGTATCACGACTTTAACTGCCAGTTTTGGTGAAGGGAAATGAAGAAGGATGTGGCTGTGTTTGTGTCAAAATGCCTTACTTGTTAATAAGTGAAGGCCGAGCATCAAAGGCTAGTGGGTTTGTTACAACCCTTGTTGCCTATAGCTGAGTGGAAGTGGGAGCATGTCACGATGGATTTTGTTGTGGGTCTTTCGAGGACTCAACGGGGTAGTGATTCCATTTGGGTGGTAGTTGACCAGTTGACTAAGTCAATGCACTTTATACCTATGCGCATAAGTGACTTGGTAGATTATGTTGCCGACATTTACATTAGGGACATAGTGAGGTTGCACGATGTCCCAATGACGATTGTTTCGGATAGAGATTCATGTTTTACAGCCCGGTTGTGGTAGAGTTTACAGAGTGCCTTTGGCATGAGACTGACCTTTAGCACGGCGTATCATCCTCAGACTGACGGGCAATTAGAGTGCACAATTTCGATAATAGAGGATATGCTTCGGGGTTGTGTCATTGACTTTAAGGGTTTGTGGGAGAGGCACTTGCCCTTACTGGAGTTTGCCTATAATAATAGCTTCAAATCATGCATTGGTATGGCATCGTTTGAGGCCTTGTATGGCCGACCGTGTAGATTTCCTATGTGTTGGGCCGGGGTGGGTGATACATCAATGCTGGGCCTAGAGTTAGTCCGAGAAAATACGGAGAAGGTTGCACTTATTTGTAAGAGGTTGGCTACAACCCAGAGTCGCCAAAAGAGTTATGCCAATTGTGGAAGGAGACACTTGTCTTTTGAGGTGGGAGATCATGTCTTAGCAGGGGTTTGATGAGGTTTGGAAATAGTAGGAAGTTGTCCCCTCGATTCATTGGGCCTTTTGAGATCCTTGAGCAGATTAGGAAGGTAGCTTATCGTTTGGCCTTCCCGCCACAGCTTTCTAGGGTTCACGATGTGTTCCATATTAGCATGCTTTGAAAGTATGAGCCGGATCCATTGCATGTGTTGGATTGGATAGACTTAGAGGGAGATGAAGATGCCTCATATGAGGAGAGACTGGTGAGAGTCTTGGGTACTCAGGACCAAGTCTTGCGAGACAAGATGATCCCGTTGGTTAAGGTATTATGGAAACATCACGGGGTTGAGGAAGCAACTTGGAAACATGAGTTGTAAGTCCATGAGAAGTATTCAGACTTGTTCGTTAATGTTTGAGCGTGTATTGTAATTTTGATTATATTAATGAAATATGAAAGCATTGTATATGTTTTGAGGATATGAAAACATGGTGTATGTTGTGTATGTTTTGAAAACATGGATTTAATGTAAACATTGCATATGTTTTGAAAAAGGAGTTGTGTATTCAGTATCAAGAATTCATTCATCATGTGATGGGATCAAATGACGGGTGGATGGGTCATGAGGTTGAAATTGATTTGCAATCATTATGGTAATTGGTTAAAGCTTGGTTTTGAAACTTAATTAGTAATTTCGGTGACGAAACTCTTTAAGGGGGGAAGTTATAGCGTTTTCAATTTTAACCTAACCCTTTTTGCATCTTGGACTCGGGTTTCTTGGTTCCATGTTGTTGTATATGTATTACTTCTCTTGTATCTCTTTAAATTTGGCTTTTGAGTTATTGTGGTTGCGTTTGGGACATGTTGGTTGCTTAGTTTCCAAACTTTTGTAGATATTTGCTCCTCCGTTCGAGCGACACTTCTTGCGCTTGAGCGGGCTTTGCAAACTCTCAGTACTTTTGCAGGTCTGCAAAACTGCTGGGAGAGTGTATTCTACGCTCGAGCGGGTGTGCGCTTGAGAGGCCATTCTTGCACTTAAGCAATGTTCTTCTGTCTACAAAACTACTGGATGTGTGTATTCTGTGCTCGAGCGTCACTTCTTGCGCTTGAGCGGAACAACTTGTTGTGCCTGACGCTCGAGCGTCAACTCTTGCGCTCGAGCGGATTGTGCGTATATTAATTCGTAACAACCACATTTTACATCACTTTTTCATCTCTTTCTCTCTCTAAAACTCTCCAAAACCCTTGATTTTGAGTTTCTCTCTCTAAAACTCATCGTCTCTCTACTATTTCACCTAGATCCGTTGGGTTCTCCACTCTAGTGCCTTTGAGAAAATGATAGAGCATGTTGTGGGCTCTCTTTTCATCGGAATAAAAGTGGGTTTCGGTGTCTTTGAAGTTCCCCTTTGCTTTACTCATCTTCTAACTTTGAAATAGGGACTTTCTCTACTCTTGTATGAGTTTTAACTTGGTTACTTGTTGATGGGTAAGAAATGTTGAGACTTATTGTGATTTTGAACAAGCCTAAGGTTTGGGTTAAAATCAAAAGAGGGTTTTCGAATGAACGTATCGGAAATGGTTATGGAAGTAGATATGAGCTTATGTTGTGTTAAAATGGTTGATTTTGGTGTTTGGGATAAGATTGGAAAAGATGGGGTTTTACACTAAAATGTCTTGAATAATTATTTTGTATAAATAGTGGAATTGGTATTGGGAATATAAAATTGGATGGATGTTTTATAAATGGTGGAATTAGATATGTATTATCTCACACCTGTGAAAATTTGGACAATTTACCTATTATAAAGATTGTATATCTGTTTAGAAATATCTATTTTGGGCTATTGGTGGAGGATAGTTAGGATTGTTGTAGAAATTGCATGTGGATTAGACAAATTGAAATGAATCTCTTAGCCATTATCATTGAATATGATTATGATTTACATACATTGTATATGTATGATGTTTGGGAGGAGAAAGGGGATGTACTCCATGTTTGGGAAGGGAAAGGGGATGGACTCCATTGAAGTACGTTAGCATGTGTGTCCACAATGAATGTCCTGAAAACCGCGCATATACATGGGTACCGATACCCGCGGACAAAATTTTCATAAAATGGCAAGTGAATGTATTTTGTATGATAATTATGTTGGTTGGAGGCCCATGATGTGTATCCTCTGTTTGATTGACTAAATGAAGTGGGTATAACTAGTGAATTTAGATGTAAGTTTGACATAACATGGTTTCGGATAATTTGTAAAAGATTTGTCATTTGGGAATTGAATATGTGCATCATACTTATATCTTTGTTAATATTCATATATTGTGTTAGATTATTTCTACTCGGCTTTGGCTCACCTTACTTAGGAAACCATTTTCAGGTGCTGGTGACATGCCTCCTCCAAGGACTTAGCTTGGGAGGACGTGGAAGTTGAAGGCTCTATTTTGTCATTTTGTATTTAATATTTTTACAAGCCTAGGGCTTTATATGTATGAATCTTAAAAATTTCTCTCTTTTTTTTATAACCAAGCACAGTCTTAGAAAGATGTAAGCCCGTAGGGCATTTATTTTGTTGAGCATTAAGTTGGTATCACATGCTATAAATTTAGGGTAGAGCTTATGAATGTATATTACATGTGTCACTTTTGTAAATTAACTCTGATTTATGAAAGATTAATACTTTGTTTATGTCATTGTGCATATGTTGTTGGAGGCCGATTTATGGCATTTATTTTAGGGCGTTACAGTTTGAATGGCTAAGATGAATCCTAAATTTATATTAATGGTTTAGATCAATGATTTCTACTTCCCTTACAACCCTTCAGACTCAGCTGTTCATCGCAAGGTGCTATTGAGAATTACTTCAGACTTTCAGTGTTTTTTTTTTTTTTTTTTTCGACTGAGAATTATTTTAGAATTGTTGAGAACTCGGCTGTGTTGTTTTTGCTTTTGCCTCTCCCATTCTCTCTTTGTTTTTGTTTTTGGCTTATGGCTATGTCTCTTTTTGAATTTCCCTTGCTGTAATTCAAACCCCAAAAACTAACCTCCATCAAACACATTCCCTTACAGTAGGTATGGTTTAATGATCAGAAAAGTGGTAGTGTAGTATGGGGTTGCGACTGTTTTTAAATTTCCCTTGTTGTAATTCAAAACCCCTATCCTCCATCAAGCACATTCCCTTACAATAGGTATGGTTTAATGATAAAAAAAACTGGTAGTGTAGTATGCTTAATACATACATGGTTTTCACTAACTTCTGATTCTGGAAGTGGTGTTGAACATGATGAACTTTGAGGAGATGCAGACTGGTCAACATGTAAGAGCTTGGTTATTGATTTCGAATGTTTCTTTGGTTTTGAAGGCATCTCTTCCTAACTCCCTAGATTCCTTCCTCTCTTATAAGCTTAAAAGGTGAGAAATTTGCAAAAAAAATAGTGATAGTTAAAGAAAAAACATTTGACGATGAAAACTTAAAGTAACAAATGATAATAAACCATTGAAGGAAAGAAAAAAAAAAAGGGGGGGGGGGCAATCGCACCAACCATTTAATCCCTAATTTTATGCTAAAGCCTCTATTTGATACACCAAAGTTTTACAAATAAAATACAATCTATGAATTCCAACCATATGTATACATATATACTGAAATTCTGTTGATACTCTTACGTGAAGTTTGAGATAATTTTTTAAAAAACTTTTCAAATAAATTTGACCAATCCTCTGTTTTAGAGAAGATAATAGATATTGAACTCCTAGGAGAGTCCATGTGTTGGAGAATTTCCCCATTTTTGCATTAAATGTACATATTCTTTGTCTAATAAAGTAAATCACTTACCAAAAAAACAAACCAAGCCTAAAAAAGCTGTGACACACAAACAAAAACCAAAACCCCCTCAAAAAAATGTCTACCAACATTAGAACTCAAAATTCCTAATAGAACTTTCATCAAACAAGTAATTTTATAACCTCTACTCCAACTTCTACAAACCCAGTAACCAATCATTGTTATGTTTTCCATAGCAGCCAACATACATGGAACCCAAAGATTAAGAAAATAAAATAAGACCCCAAGCACAACCCGCAAGGGAATAGGTAGAAGCCTTACAACATGAGCATCAAACCAGTTGGAATTTAGCTCCATACTTCCTATCCATATGTATAGCACCACCAAAACAAAAAGGACAACTATCAAGCACACTCCATACATTGAACTGGCCCAGATTGCAGGCTGGCTCAAGTTTGCATTCCCCATAACTTTATTCTTCCAAGATTCAGCATGATCTGTTAGGACCACCCACACAGATCCAGCCAAATGAAACCAAATGAGCAACAACCTATAGCAAAATTCACACATTGTGGCCACTAAATCACTCAACCCACATAGATAAGTAGCACTCAGAAATGATAGTAGGTGAGTAAAACAAAATACTCCAATTTAACAAACAATTTGGGGGTTTCTTCACTTGACCCACAATGAAAAAAATCCCTATAATAAGTACCAACAGTAAACAGTTAAAAAGTTTTTGAAACTAGTTCACTCAACCCATAGCTTACAACACTTACTCAATATATAAGGGCACACTATCTCTCAACCCACCATCCCTATAAAGGAACTAGATTGGCAACCTGCACAGCAATATGTTAGTTAAAAACATTTAAAACAGTAAACCTCACTATCTGGCTCACATCACTTAATGCTCCTGTATGTTCTCACCAGCACTCAACCCTCAACAACAACACTCAACCCTCATTTGGTTTATCCCCGACACTCAACCCTAAAAAAGTTACTCTCCACTCAAATTTATAATGGTGGCTGGAAGCCTCCATTCTTGCTGAAACAAGCATCAGTTGGTGAATTCTTAATGTTCTTTAAAGCCAAACATCTGTACCAGATCATGCTAATAATGCTCTTTATGGCAACCTCTTCAGGTTTCCTTTCTTTATTAAACACCATGTTATTTCTCTCCAACCAAATTTGATAAATAGTGCAGTAGAAACCAAGCTTTTTAAGAATGGTAGCTAGAGATTTACCCTTACAATCTCTTGCCACCACATCCACTCAGTCAGCCCAGTTATTACAAGTCCAGCATTTTTTGAGGATGGCATCCCAAACTCTAGAAGAAAATAGGTAGTGGAAGAACAAATGGTCATGATCTTCCCTATTATAAACACACAGAGGACATATGGGGGCAGGGTTGATACCAAATATGCTCACCCCTAGAGACTAGAAACCAAATAGTTTAGAAATGAAAGCAATAATTAAATTAATAACTTAATTATGATAAAAATCAACGTAAGTTAATTGGTTTGGAAAAACAAAGTAAGAATTCAATTAAGTTGGTTAAAAAAAAAAAAGAAGATAAGTTCAATTCATTGTAATCCATTATGAATGTTTGAATGTGAATTGTGTAGGTCAAATCCTTGAGGAAAGGCATCCAAACCAAGCCCACTGTGAGTAATATCTCTATAAAGATATGTTCAAAATGTATTTTGAAAATTGTGACATAAATGATTTTATGACATGTTATTTGATATGAATGAATAAAGATCCTTTTGTTAAATGTATTCATAGCATCTTTTAGTGAGGCCTTGCCTAGGGAATACAATACTATGGCCCTTCTATTATTGGATTTATAGACATCTCTGATGCTTGACCCAAGTGATCCCTTCATTAGACCTTTATGGTCCCTTCGATAGACCTTCATGGCAATTTTGCTTTTGACCTTGATGGTCTCTTTGAATTAGGCCTATTGGCCACTTTATTACTCTATTGGATGTTACCACATATAATACTTTATTAATAGCTTTTGATACAACAAATGTTTGTTATGAATTCGATACATGATTCATTTTGGAATTATAAGACATGTTTTGATTTATGATGGACTTCATTAATTAACCTCTTTATTTTGATATTACTCATTGGGCTTCTAACTCACCCCCTTCCCCTATATGTATGTAGGTAAGCAGTAGGAGGATTAATCATAGTGTTTGCCCAAGAGTCTGCCTGTTTTGTCAAGCCATTTGAAGATGTGCCTCCTTGTCAAGGCTTAGCTTTGGTTTTTGTTAAGCTATGTCAAGTTTTGTCTTAGTCTTTTATGTGATTTTGGGATGTATAAGATAATTGGTTGTACCTTATGTGACTATTATAAGTATGCTATAAGATGCTTAGTGTGTTTCTACTTATATCATGTATGCACTGCTCAAAAGAAAATTTTATTTCTATTTTACTTCGGTTTCAGTCCCCAATATAAAATAAATATTTTTTTGATTTGGTTATGAGGCCGTAGGTAATCTATAATTACTAGCCGGTCACCACTCTAACCTTTAGGGGAGGATTGGGGTCATGACAATCAATCAGCAATTGGAAGCAGCTTCAACAAGCATTAATCTCACATTTTATTACCAATAGCCGACCACCAAAAGAGGTGGACATGCTCCTTACCATGAACAAGGAGGACACAGAGAGTTTATGAGATTATGCTAGCACATACTGGTCAGCTTATAATGAGATCGCAACTGCAATGAATAGCTAGCAGTTGCTTCATTTAAGCTAGGCTTACAACCGACTAGTAAGTTCCACCAATCTTTGACTAAAAAACCTCCCACAAATGTGGGCACCTTGATGAGCCAAGTAGAGCAGCATTGTGAGATCGATGATGATCTGTGAGGATCTGAAGAACCAAATCCCACATGGCTTCCTTTGAAAAGTCCGCAGAAAGAAGGAAAGACGGCTCATGATCCTAAAATAAAGGAGTCAAACCTAATCACCAAACAATCTATTTGGTTTCTAGTCTGGGGTGGTTGTCGAATACCTTCGTCATAAAAAGTAAGAATAGAAAGTGGAGTGTCTGTGTAGACTTGAAGAGCTTAAATAGAGCATGTCCAAAGGATAACTTTCATTTGCCAAAAATCAATCAGTTGGTAGATGCCGCATCTGGACAGTAGAGGATGAGCTTTTTGGATGCATACCAAGGGTATCATCAAATAGCTATGCACCCAGATGATCATGATAAAACGACTTTCATCACCCTTGTGGGGTTGTTTTGCTATAAGGTGATATCATTCAGATTAAAGATGTTCCATGATCTAATTGAGCGGCACCTTAAAGTGTATATTGATGACATGGTAATCAAGTTGCAACGAAAGAAGGATCATATAATGGATGGTTAGGAAGCATTTAGGATCCTCTAAAGATTCAACATAAAGATGAACACATCAAAGTGTGCATGTGGGGTTGGCTCAGGCAAGTCTCTCGGTTATATTGTCACTTAATAGGGAATAAAGGCAAGCCCGGAGCAGCTTCAAGCACTGCTCAAAATAATCCCACCCACGTCGATAAAAGAGATCCAGACAATTACAAGAATGAAGGTCATTTTCCTATTTAAAGTTGAACTCACCATGAGAAGTGCCAATCTATTTGAGAATGAAATAAATGAAACCCTGATCCTAAAGAAGCTAGACTTCTCCGAAGAAAAATGGGAGCGAGCGTTTCTTAGTTTGATGTGGTATCAATAAGAGATGGCTCAGATGTATGGGATTGACAATCTAGTTCTAAAAAAAGATTTTTCCAATTGATAATGGACCATACTAGGTCACGTATTTGGCTAGAGAGGAAACTTATAAGATTGCCAACCTTCAAAGGAAATGTGCTTCCTAGGCCTTGGATTGCTATGCATTTGAAGAAGCATTATCATTAACTTTATGATGTGATAATGCTTAGATTAAAAGCATAATGAATAAATATAAGGTTCAATGATTCTACTAAAAGTAATTTTATTTATTTCATTAAAGGTTTACAAAATAGTATGATCAGCAATCCACGAAAACAAAAAGGATGCTCGACCTAGAAAGAAAAGCTTCTATGGGTTTTCTAGCACATCTGGGATAGGGACATCTAGATTCGAAAGAGGAATCCCAATATACATTCGAGATGACTCAGACACTCTGGAACATCTCATGTTAGCTTTCCACCCATCTCTAAAGAAAATGTTTTTAAGTTGGTTCAGTTGGTCAAGGCAGAGGGCATTATCTTCTTTCAAAATGGCTTCAGTATTCTTCTTTATACCTGCTGTCTGCCGAGCTCGTTCTTCTTCTAAAGTAGCATTGAGTGCTTTGTGCTCCACTCTAAGTCGATTGATATAACGTGTGGCAGCTTCAAAGTTCTCCCTTATTGCTATCTGACCAGACTTCGCAGAAGTCACCCGCGCTTTAGCCTGAGCAAGATCCTCTTTGATCTGCTTCTTCTCTACTTCCATCTATTACCTCTCTTCCGCACATCTTCCTCTTTTCTTCGATTTGTTGCATCTCCTTATCACAACGATCACTCTTCCTGGTCAGTCTGATTCCAACTTCCATGAATTAATCACCACTTACATTGACACATATTCGAACTTCAACATCAAGGATCATGACATACATTTTATAAAAAGCAAGACAACAACCTTACCATAACCAAATTTTGGATGCCATGTCCAAATATCTGTTGATTGGAATGCCCTTCCAGATGACGAATGTCTCCAAGGACGCCCATGCCTCGAGCCATAGCCAAAGCAATGCCTATATTCGAAAAGACAGAATCCCTTGTCTTCACTGAATAGTCTCTTATCATCGGTTGAAAAATGTACTCAATCGGATCCTCAGCCAAAGTTTCAGTTTGTTCTTCACTTGATTGAAGACGTCGGCTGTCATGACCCAAACCTGCCCCTAAAAGTTTGGGCCATAATCGGCCAGTAATCCCTCGATTACCTACGGCCTCATACTAAATACAAACTAGTTTTAATCATGGGGCTTAAGTGGAAGCAATTAACATAAATATGACGTCCATTGAGCAATGCCTAAATGATCAAGTCATGCCATACCAATATACATATTATAACTTACAAGCACAACTTATGTGCAATGAACCCTTCATCATTTCATTACAGGTTTACAAAACCATTTTATCAAAAACAAACAACAAAAGGCTATACAAAGACTTCGTATCAAAAGGTCAACAAAATGCCACAAAGTAGGCTTGACATGACAGATTCACAAAAGCAGGTCCTGTGGCTAACACTAAGGCTGCTCTCCTTGCTGTTCACCTACATGCATATAACACAACAAGTGAATGAAGCTCAATGAATAATCATAAAGTGGAGGGATATAATTGCATAGCTTTATATTTAAAGAGAACATGTTACTAAAAGACAACACCTTTCAAGTTGAAGCATTTATGTCATTACCCATTTCATGTTTACAGAACGGCCTTAAGCCCACATATAACAAAATGGCCTCGGGAGGCTGACATAAAACAGAACGACCTCAGGCCCACATATAACAGAATGGCCTCGGGCCCATATATAATAGATTCCAATTCAAGTTCATAAAGTTCCATCATGCCGTATTCAAGACAGCTTCCAGAATATATATAGCAATCATAAATTCATGAACAATAGAATTTAATTTTATACACTATTACTTACAGTGATTTTGGCCACGCGATGATCCTTCTTGCAAGCAACCTACACAACATGGCACACATACAACTTTGGTAAACAATTCCCTTACATTTATTTTTAAATTAACCACGTATGTGTCGATGAGTTCCTATTTATCTGTTAACTTTCCGGAGGGTTTAAACATGGTCAAAAATACGTTCAGAGGACTGAGGAGTTAACAGAAATTTACAATTTCTAGCCTGGTTTCCGCATGTAAGGAAGCCCTTCACCGCACATACAGCTCGTACTTGCAATAAAAGTAGAAAGCTCTGCTCTGTTTCACTTTGGTTTCCATATGTGCAGAGCTCACCGCCGTACATGTGATTTTTGGCTCATCTATGTAGTCCGAAAATAGGTTTAACTTCAAGCTCCCAAACACATTTTCAATCCTCAATTCATGTAAATCCACTTCAAAAACATGATATATATATACTTAATTAAAGTGTAACTCAACCTCAATTGAATTAAAACTTGCTTAAATTCCACCATCTTATCCCTAGCTCCCCAAATTCTTCATTTCCTTCCAAATTCAACTAGATCTCCACTTGTATGTAACTCTTTGAGTTCAAAACATATTAAATCTAGAGATCAAGGCTCAAATTTTCACCATCAAACTCAAGTCAAGTATATTCATGGGAATTATCTCTTAAATCAAGCAAATCTAAAGGATCAAAGTTCAATTTCATGAATATAGTTCATTTTAAACCTTTGATTCAAAACCCTAACTCATTTGAGTGTTTAAGCTCCATTTTAAGTCTTGATTTTGAGCAGTTGAAGAGTTAATTCAAGAGTTTTAGTTGAATCATGCATACCTTGAGCGAGATCCTTGAATTCTCTACCAATTCTTCAAGTCTTCAAGCTTCTAGGTTGAATCTCTCTTCCTTCTCTTCTTTTCTTCCTTAGGTTTTTCTCTAACAAGGTTTTGTTGAGTTATACATTGACTACCAAGCTTAAGTAAAGCCTATTTCATTATATGTATACACATGGCTCCTTACACTTATTACTTAGCTTAATTAAATCAAGTTTAAACTTAACTAATTATGTGTTAATCTAATTAAATCAGATTAATTCATTCTGAATCAAATTTTTACCAAACTTCACACTAAGTCTCAAAAATTAGGCTAATTATAGATATTAAATCAATTTTGATTTCTGGCGCCTCTAAGGCCTTCAATTTTTAGTTCAAAGTTTTAAATTTCAACAGATTTGTTCTACAACAACATATAGGAAGTCAAATCATATAATTCACACAATTAAACGTGCAATTTCATACCAAACATATAGTCACACATATAATAAAAGAATTAAAGCAAAATATGGGGTAGGGTTATCACAATCTTCCTCCCTTCAGAAGTTTGGTCCTCCAAACTTGTGTTTCCTCAAGTCAAAAACAAATCCAGACATTACTGTTTCATTTTCTCTCCCCTTTCCCACGTGACTACTTTTCCATAATGTAATGTCCATTCAACCTTCACCATTGGGATTATCTTGTTCCTCAACTACTTTACTTGTTGATCAAGAATTTGAATTGGCTTTTCTTCATTGACTATATTGTCATCCAAGGCAATTCGATGATGGTCAATAACATGAGAGGGATCCTGAAGGTAGCTGCACAACATCGATACATGAAATACATTATGTATTTGTTCCGTACCCAGCGGCAAGGCAACACGATATGCAATCGGATCCAATCTTTCTTAATTCTGAAACGACCCTATGTATTGAAGTGCCAATTTTAATTTTCTTCCAAATCTTATTTGCCCTTTCATCGAAGTGACTTTGATAATGACATGATCACCAACGTCGTACTCTGAATCCCTTCTCCTTTGGTCTACGTAACTATTTTGTCGACTTTGGGCGATTTTCAACCTTTGTTAAATGATCTTGATTTTCTCAGTAATGACTTGTACAATTTCAGGCCAAAACAACACTCGTTCACCAACTTTGGTACAACTAATTGGAGACTGACATTTTCTTCTGTACAAAGCTTCATATGGCGCCATTCCTATACTTGAGTAAAAACTGTTGTTATTCGCAAATTCTATCAAAGGTAGGTAAATCTCCTAATTTCCTTGAAAGTCCAACATGCACATGAGGAGCATGTCCTCCAATGTTTGTATTGTTCTTTCTGATTGGCCATCAGTTTATGGGTGGAACATCGTATTGAACCTTCACTCTGTTCCCATTGCGTCCTGTAAGCTTTGCCAAAATCTTAATACAAATTTAAGGTTTGTTAGAGAAAATCGAAACTGGAACACCATTTAATCAGACATTCTCATTTATATATACAGTGGCAAGTTTATCTGTATTATAGTTAGATTTCACCGGAGAGAAGTGAGCAGATTTGGTCAGTCTATCCATAACTACACACATAGAATTCATACCTAGAGGTATTCAGGGTAAGCTAACCACAAAATCCATAGTTATATACTCCGACTTCCATTCCAAAATAGGGAGAGCCTAAAGTAAACTCGTCGGTCTTTCGTGCTCTGCTTTTACTTGTTGACATTGTAGACATTTAGAAATAAACTCTGCAATCTCTCTCTTCATGTTAGGCCACCAGAAAATTTGCTTAAGATCTTGGTACATTTTCGTGTTTCCAAGATGCATTGCAAACTTTGACTTATGCGCTTCCTGTATAACTCTCCTTCTAATTCCTAGAACATGTGGAACACACAACCTTTCTTTGAACTTCAACACTTGGCTTTCAAAGGTGAAACCCAGTTTCGGCTTTGTTTGTAGCTCATCACAAATCTTCTTAAGGAACTCATCCAATATTTGCCTTTGTTTAATTTCTTCAATGATAGACAGCTGGGCTGAAATTGTGGCTAACACTCCACCCTGTTCACGTACTACAACTTCTACCTCCATTCTTTGTAGATCAAGTAGTAACTCTTTTCGTAAACATGCTAGGTTCCCCATGGACCTTTTGCTCAAAGAATCTACTATAGTGTTGGCTTTACCGGGATGGTAGTGAATCTGCAAATCATAATCTTTAATAAGTTCTAACCACCGTCTTTGACACATGTTTAACTCCTTTTGAGTAAAGAAGTACTTTAAACATTTATGGTTGGTGTAGACCTCACAAGTTGTTCCATAAAGATAATGTCACCATATCTTCAATGCAAAAACGACCACGGTAAGCTCCAAGTTATGTGTGGGGTAATTCTTCTCATGAGGCTTCAATTGACGAGAATCATAAGCAATCACTCTTCCATTCTACATAAGAACACACCCCAATCCTTTATAAAAAAAGCGTCACTATAAATGACAAACCCTTTTGTACCTGATGGTAGATCTAGAACTGTTATTGTGGTCAGCCTTGTCTTTAATTCAAGGAAAACTGACTCCCTTTGTTCTGTCCACTCAAACTGAATACCCTTCTGAGTCAATTGAGTAAGCGGTACTGCAATCTTGGAGAAATCTCTCACAAATCGTCTGTAGTACCCTGCTAAACCCAAGAAACTATGCACGTCTGTGACATTAGTGAGATTGGCCAAGTTCACAATAGCTTCTATCTTTTGTGGATCAACAAAAATACCCTCTTTATTAATTACATGCCATAAGAATACTACTTCATGCAACCAAAACTCACATTTCTTCAACTTAGCATATGATTTCTTGTCTCCAAGGGTTTGAAGAATTATTTTCAAATGCTTCTCATGCTCCTCCTTACTTTTCAAGTAAATAAGTATATCATCAATGAACACAACAACAAATTCATCTAAATATGGTTTAAAATTTTGGCTCATCAAATCCATGAAAGTCGCCAGTGCATTAGTAACTCTGAATGGCATATCTAAGAATTTGTAATGCCCATACCTGGCTCAAAAAATAGTCTTTTCAACGTCTTCAACCTTAACTTTCAATATACCAGGATCTCAAATCTATTTTTGCAAATACTTGTGCTCCCTGCAACTGATCAAATAGATCATCAATTCTGGGGAAAGGGTATTTATTCTTTACAGTTACTTTATTAAGCTCTCGATAGTCGATACACAATCAAAGTGTCCCGTCTTTCTTCTTTACAAAAAGAACCAGCGCGTCCCAAGGTGAGGTACTTGGTCAGATGATCCATTTATCAAGAAATTCTTTCAATTGCACTTTCAGTTCTTTCATTTTAGCTGTTGACATTCTATACGGAGCCTTCGAAACCAGCTGAGTTCCAAGCACAACATCAATTACAAACTCAATTTCACAGTCCACCAAATCCCCTGGCAAATCTTCCTGGAATACATCTGGAAACTCACTCACAATCGAATACATTTGGAAACTCACTCACAATCGGAATATTATCAACACACACATCTGTTGCCTGTACATTCAGGATACTACACAAATAATCCTAGCAACCTTTTTGAAGTAACTTACTCGCTTTCATAGCTGATATCAAATAGGGTGGAGAAACTACCCCGTGTTCCACAAAAGTAAATTGATTTTGTCCCGAAGGTCGGAAGATAACTTGTTTGGACACACAGTCAATGGTTGCATGATATTTACTTAACTAATCCATCCCCAAAATTATATCAAAATGATCCATATCAAGAGGCATCAAGTTAGAATGTAAGTAACATCCCCAATCAGAATCTCACATGCAGAATAAATAGAAGTGCATAACATAGAACCCCCAGATGGCAAGGACACACACAACACATAACCTAAAGGTTCCAAGGATCTATTCAAAATACTAGCAAAAACATTTTACACAAATGAATGTGTAGAACTTGAATCAAGTAACACATGAGCAGGTTGGTCATTAATAGAAAGTGTACCTAAGACTTCCACCTCTGTATTCTGAACGTCACTAGGAACAAGGCAAAGACCCTCCCCTGTCAGACATTATCTCTAGTAGCGACAGGATTTGCAATAGTCTTTGTTACTCGAGTTGAAGCGGCTGAACTAGCAGCTAGCCTATTCACATTTTGTTGCACACTTTAGGGACAATTCTTTGCTATATGGCCAGTTTTCCGACATTTGAAGCAAGCCCCAGTTGTGCGGTAGCAAACTCCACAATGCTTCTTTCCACATTCCGAACAATTTAGTGTTGAATCGGCGATAGATCCAGAAGTATTCAAGGTCCCCAAATTCAATCTCTTGTGTTGAGATAATGTCGACCCTCTCTGTACATTGGAGCCTTGTCCTTTTCCTCTCCATTTTGAGAATCGATTTTGAGCAGCCATATTACTTTCAGTCAGTAGAGCCTTGTCCAACACATCGACATATTAGGGCAACTTCAATACATTCACCCTCTATTGTATAGATTCTCGAAGTCCTCCATCAAACTGTCTTACTTTCTTATAGTCCGTGTCCACCATGTGTGGTGCGAAACAGGCGAACTCAGCAAATTGCGCTTCATACTTAGCAACTATTTTGTTTCCCTATCTTAGCCATCAAGTTTTGCCACTTTCTTGTCTCGAACACACGGGAAATATTTTTCATAAAAGACCTCTAGAAATTGTGTCCAATTGATCCATTGAAGTTTATCCCGAATAAGCATCCACCAGTGACGTGTTTCGTCTTCTAGGGTAAAAAAGGCAAGTAGCACTTTTTATGTCTAAGTACAAGGGAAAACTTTGAACAATTTTTTCTGTTACCAACACCCAAGCTTCGACCTTGAGTGGGTCCACACCTCCATGAAACAAAGGCGGCTTCATTTTCTTAAACTCCATTGTAAGTGCAATTGTTTGATCATCTACTTGATTGTCTAGTACCACTTGAGGGTTAACCACAGGTGACGGTGGTGGCAATTGTTATTGTTGTTGTCTCATAGCTTCAGTCATTTCCATTATCATTCTTTCCATTCCATCGAGCCGAGTGGAGGTAGACTCCTTCAGTTCCTTCACTCTCGTTCTCACCATGATATATATGACAATATATTATAATACACATAGAAAATATTCACAAGAGCATATTAACAAGGGTTATCTTTAGTTCATACTTCATATCACATTTTATATCATTTCCTTATAGTATAGATGCATCGTGAATGCAACTTAAATCTTTTCTAGACTAATTTCCTCAACTAGACTAGTGTGTGAAATAAGAACTCGTGCTCTGATACCACTCTGTCATGACCCAAACCTACCCCCTAAAAGTTTGGACCATAACCAGCTAGCAATCCCACGATTACCTACGGCCTCATACTGAATACAAACTAGTTTTAATTATGGGGCCTAAGCGGAAGCAATTAACCTAAATATGACGTCCATTGAGCAATGCCTAAATGATTAAGTCATGCCATACCAACATACATATTATGACTTACAAGCACAACTTATTTACAATGAACCCTTCATCATTCAATTACAGGTATACAAAACCATTTTATTGAAAACAAACAACAAAAGGCTTTACAAAGACTTAGCATCAAAAGGTCAACAAAACGCCACCAAGCAGGCCTGACATGACAGGTTCACAAAAGCAGGTCCTAGGGCAAACCTTAAGGCTGGTCTCTTTGCTATTCACCTATATGCATATAACACAAGAAGTGAGCGAAGCTCAATGAATAATAGTAAAGTGGAGAGATATAATTGCATAGCTACATATCTAAAGAGAACATGCTATTGAAGTACAATGCCTTTTAGGTTGAAGCATTCATGTCATTACCCATTTCACATTTACAAAATGGCCTTGGGCCCACATATAACAGAACGACCTTAGGCCCACCTATAATAGAATGGCCTCGGGCCCTCATATAACAGAACGGCCTCAGACCCACATATAATAGATTCCAATTCAAGTTTGTAAAGTTCCATCATGTCGTAATCAAGACAACTTCCAGAATATATAGCAATCATAAATTCATGAACAATTAGAATTTAATTTATATACTATTACTCACAGTGATTTTCGTCACGCGATGATCCTTCTTGTAAGCAACCAACACAACATGGTTGTAGACACCCCATTTTTGACTGCCCGTAAGATTTGGGCGCTTTGTCCTGTGCACTCGATGATGAAAGTTACATTGTGTGTGATTCGAATGATCAACAAAGGACTCCAAGGCCGGGCTTTGAAATAGTCTCAACACCTTCCTATTTACCTTGTTTATACTTCAGAGGTCTCCTTTTACATTGTGCCATCCTATAGTGAGCTTGAAATAAAGAAATAGGGGAGCACATTGGGGCTCGGCCGTGCCTCATTGGAAGTCGGCCGTGCCTTGGTAGCGATAAACACTATTTTGGGTAGGAGCCTGCTAGTTGTCTATTTTTGAAGATATTTTCGACCTATTTTGCTTAAATTCTATAAATACGAGCTTATATCTTTGTTTTGAGGATCGAACAATTTCCAAAGAGCTTATATACACACTTGAGAGCCTCATATTCTTGTGTAAGCCACCTTTGAGCAAACCTCAGAGGAGAGTGTAAGGTTAAGCTATATAAAAGAGGTCATCTGGGAATGCACAAGCTTTGTGTGGAGGAAGAGGAATCGAAGCGTCTTATGGTGGCTATCAATGGAGGAGAGTGCGGGGCGCACATGAATGGTGTGATGCTAGCCCGGAAAATCCTCATACAAGGTTATTACTAGTCAACTATGGAGGAGGATTGTACGGGTTTTGTACGGTGATGCCATAAATGCCAAATTCATGCCAATTGCATGAACATACTGCCTTCTAGGCTTTACAATATGACTTCACCATGGCCTTTCTTAGTTTGGGGAATCGACGTTATCCGTGTAGTCTCGCCAAAGGGGTCAAATAAGCATGAGTTTATCCTAGTAGCGATTGATTACTTCATGAAGTGGGTGGAAGCTCAGTTCTATGCCATGTTGAAAGCGTTGCATGTAGCCAAATTCATTAGAAATAACATCATCTGCCAGTACGAAATTCCGAACGAGATCATATCAGATAACGACTCACACTTCAAGAAAGAGGTGGTAGATCTGCTTGAGAAATACAACGTGGCTTTTCACAAGTCATCGACATATAGACCATAGACTAACAGAGCTGTTGAGGCCGCTAATAAGAATATCAAGAATATCATGCGAAAGATAGTGGAAACATACAGGCACTAGCTCGATAAATTGCCATTCGCGTTCTGGAGCTACAAAACCTCAATCCGAACATTTATAAGAGCAACCCCCGATTGTCTCGTCTATGGGATGGAGGCTATTTTTCCAATTGAAATTGAAGTGCTGTCACTATGAGTTATGGCCAAGTGTCAGATAGTGGAGGTGGACTGGCAACTAAGTAGATTGGAGGAGTTAATATGGTTTGATGAGAGAAGACTAAGGGCATTGTATCATGTCCAGGGCTACCAATGCCGAATTGCTAGGGCTTTTAACAAGAAAGTTAAGTCCAGGAATCTCAAGGAGGGAGACATGGTATTGAAAGACAACCGGACTCCGATCCATGACCCTAGGGGCAAGTTCAGACCTAATTGGATTGGTCCATACATCATCAAATCTATTTGGTCAGGAGGGGTGATTATTCTTATGGACTTAGATGTCCTAGAGTTTTCACAGCTGATCAACATAGACAAGTTGAAGAAATACTATCCCTAAGGGGCTCGTTAGGCCAAAAACCCGAAAGGGCGACCTAGGCAAAAGTTAGAGCATGAAAAATTAGAAATAAAGAAAAACTGAGCTCGTAAGGTTGAAAACCCTAAAGGGCGACCTTGGCAAAAGTTAGAGCGCAAAAGGAGAGAGTTAATACTCGAGTGAATCTGAACCGAACTATGTAAGGCCTGATTCCCATCTTTGGGATACGTAGGCAACTTCATGGTGAAGTTCGGCTGTAACCATCTCCAACTCAACTGTCCTATTTGTTGATGTTTGATCAGGCCATCTTTCTCCATTATCAGTTAGCTCAATTGTGTGATCTTTATGTCGGCAGAAGGGTTGGTATGGCGGATGCAGTTATGGACAGTTGCAATCTATTGATTCAGGGCTGTATATCTTGAGGGTTGATTCTATGTATGTCAGGTGGTGATCATTCCCAAAAACGGTTTTGAAAAGTTTTAATAAAAGTTGATTTTGTTCAAAATTTTGACCTTTTTACAACTTGGACCATTTTGGGACCAAAAGGAAAATTTTAGTGCTCGCAACTTTTATTTCATTGATTTCAACATAAGTACATTCTCAAACTCTCTAATTTAAATCAAAGTTGCTTTATATCGCAAGACTTGAAAAGGAAGGTCAAAGTAATAAACTGGGGGCATAGATAAGTCAAGTGGTTCTACATCCTCTACTCATACTTGAGGAAGTCTCTGCAGCCAAAGTTGGCCCAACTTGTGCTTCGTCCTTAAGCCAAGCCAAGCACTCGTCAAAAAGGGCATAACTGAAGCTAGGGGCAGGGGCCAGAAGCTCTCTTGTTTTCCAAGTAATGAGGTACCGAGGAAAGTGTGAACCACGAATGGGTAATGAAGCCGAGTATTCCACCTCCTCATCTAGACGTGTCTAATCATGCCCAAACTGGCATCTGAATTGGAAGGAAAAATAGAACACGCAGTGTGTGAGGCCAATCAACTGTATACCCAGCTGACGGGACATGCTGTAGCTCATCTCAATCAAATTAAGCTAGAGGCAACGCTAGGCTATGTTAGCTCCAGATTTGCTGCACATCCAGTTGCACCACCATCCCTCATTAGAAAAGTCCATTAGCAGTTGGCAAAAGAAGCAAGCTCGGGCTAAATACTCAAGGCAAGGGTCTACCACTTTCAGCTTATCCATCAACCATATCTGGAAAGGGATGAAAAATAAGAGAGATTAAAGAATAGAGAGATGTACATGGAGAGAAAAGTAAAGAAAAGGGCTTAGAGAGAGAAATAGAGAGTGAGTGCCGAATGATATGAGGAATCATAAATAAGAAAGGATGGGAAACAATACCTGAAGAAGCAGCGGACTCCCTACAAATCGGGTAGTCTATCACCGATGAAAGGCATCCAAACCCATCAGGGTCTCTACCAGTGCTAAACCAATGCAGCTCTTACCCTCTTTCAGGCATTGGGCCACCTCAATCACCCTAATGTTGGCTCTACCGTGACTAGGGGCAAGAAAAAAGTGTGCGAGTAAGCATAAGTAGAGCGCGTGTTGCCGATAACCCCGCCAAAGGAGGTTGCCTCTGTTTCCAATGGCAAAAAATTGACGAATCAAACCTGGGATGTCCAACTCCCTATCATGAGCCAAGGATCGAGCCTCATGCAAAGTGAGCCCACACATCCATCCTAAAGCCTCGGCATGGCCAAAACAGGGCTAAGGCATGATTTCTTCATCAGCAGGATTCCATCAATGCTTGAAATTCTTTGAGCGTCGGACACATTTCTTGTGATCCGGAGCAAAATACATGTGTGATCGGGTTCCAACATTGAGCAGCAGCATGGAGGAACGAAAAATAAAGCAAAGTACAGCTTAAAAGAAAAAGAGCGTTTAGGCTAAAATCGCAAAAGTTCACATTTTCTGAGCTATCTAGAGTGGCTACCCAGTCTCGCAACCTATTGTTGAGCAGCGTCTCCATCTTGAGAGCAAAATACGAAAGACTTGCTATTATGCCATAAAAACAGCATGGAGAGCAACATTTATAGAGTTTGAGAAGAGGCAGTGCATGACAGTTGGACTGCACTCACCAACATCATTTTTGGGCCCGACTGTGCCGCATTGAAGCCTGACCTTGCCTATTTGGATCTAGCCGGGTCTAAATGTTGGCCAGACAGAGTAGGTCGTAGAAAAAGGGTTAGCTTTTGCCTTGGTGTACTTTGGCTGTATTTTGAGTTTTGTTTTGTTTGTATCAAGTGTTCTTTAGTGTTTTTGAGTTGTTTTTATTGTGCTTTTCTATTATCGAGTTGTAGTTTACATTTTTTCCGATTGTGGGCTATTATCTGATCCAAGAATGAAAGCAAGAGCACATATTCGCAGTTTTAAAGTCTTGTACAAAGTTACCATGCAAAGGTTATGCCATTCATCACATATTATGCAAGGAGATCATGTCAAAATCTTTCTTTTTATAAAACTGGTGGGTCCAACCCCGATGATTGTTTACAAGGACCAAAAACAAAAGAAAAGTCTTCAAAAACAAAATACATAGGTCTATCTGAATCTACATAGTTCCAAACTACAAAGCAAAAGAAAATCAAAGAAAATCAACAACCCATCCTCGCTCTCTTCCTCCTCGGCTGTGGAGGACGTGCATCATTGTCATCACTGGGGCTGCTAGACTGTATGTTGGCCTCCTCCCCCTCCTCATTGGGGGTTATATACTCATCAAAGGACTCCTCAAAGGGTAAGCACTATCTCACTCGGCCTCTCCCTCGATCAATCCCTCAGCTGCCTCTTACTGGGCTTCATTTCCGTCTCCTAGCTGGAGAAGGTCCTGCAGGTGCAACTGGTGCTGGCTCAAGCTGAAAAATAGTACAGATATTAGAAGAGACCAATAGAATTATGGGCGAGATTGTAATGACCGTAAACTAGGGGCAAAGTGTATCTCGATCCCATGGGTGGTTAGAGCAATCTACCTCCTCCACACCATCAGAAGTAGTCTGTCAACTGCCTAGAGAAGGTCATCCACATATCCTGTAAGTACTTGCAAAAGAGGAAAGATTTGAGAATATGAAACAAGTAATAAAGCACAATGGGCAGAAAAAGAGAAAGTACAGTGGGCAGACATATAAAGAGATGTGTACCTGCTTGATGCTAGAAGCGATCACAAATCTGCGGTCCCTCTCCTCAATGTGCTCAAGGGGAATCTACTCAATCACCCCATTTGGTCGTATGTATACAACCTCAGTAGGAATCATGGGAAGCCTAGGGAGGGAAGCTGAAGCAGAAACCCCTCCAGTAGTAGCGACAGTAGCAGCAACCTCAGCAATGGCGCGAATCACACCCTAGGTAAGGGGCGCCATCACCCGAGTCTGTAAGAAGGCAGTGAAGTAGCCAGGCTCATGGTACTGATCACCATCCTCTTCAACATCAGAAAGTCAATATGGGGTCCGTTGTGGAGATCATCAACTACCCTCATACTTGAAGGAGGAGGATATGGAATGTCAGGATCAGCTACACCTCGCGTTTGACGAATGAACCTCTCTCTCAAGTAATATGTCCAACTGAAGGGACCCTCGAACAAAATTCACATGGTACAGGCATGCCATGCAACAACATGGGTCGTCCTCGCTGCCTGAGGAATTCTTGCCTAGGGGTGCCAGTCAACTTGTGAATAAAAGATGCAAGCTAAGTGTCAGGTATCAGGAGTTGTCAGATATCAAGGGTTAAGAAGTATGGAAATAGTAAAATGTAAAGACTAGTATTTTGTTACCTAATCCACGATGATGGTGTCAAAGAAGCAGCAGAAGTAAGGGAAGTCTCAGTCTATGCAACAGCGTCGCTCGAATCAGGAGTTGTAGTACCGGGAGTGGGGTACTGACAACTCAATCGGCCTCACTGGGATTGGAGCCAGGGAGATGAAATACGTGTGAACCCATAGCTGCAAGCAGAAAAAGATGGATGAAGTAAATGAGTAGATAAACAGAAAATGCAAAGCAAAAATGAGCAGGAAACATAAAGTTGAATAGAATACAAAATGAGCAAGACATGCAAAGTTGAACAAAAAAGTAAGTGTGAGGTGTACCTCCTAAACTCTCCAGTAGTCGCCAAGTGAATTTGCCTTGCAGCAGTATATGAAGCTCATGTAGCAGTATAGGGTGGCCAGGCCAGTACCACCCTAATCATATTTCGCCACTTGAGGTAGGTGCACGAGTGCACCCAGGAGATATAGCTCTATAATATTTTCCCTGTTCGCAAACAAGGTAGTACCAAGGAGATACATAAGGAAGCTACGGGCATACTGAGCAACCTCCTCTGGGGTGACTGGCTAAAGGTCAGTGAAACAATCCAGAAGCCAACTATATCGCACTATCCCATGGCTGATGGTGTCTGGGATCGCCCTGAGAAGATGACATTGTGCTGCTCTCCACTGTGTTATATTAGGATCAAATAGGATTGGGCCACCAACCCCTACCTGTAGGCTGGTGAGCATTGAGAAATTGTGCGGGGTCAAAGTCAGCTCCCCAATCAATGAGAAGTGGAATGAGTCTATGGTGTCCAACTATCTCTCCATTAGGGCCCCATAGAGTAGTGGCTCAGCCCTAATTTGTATGAACCTTGAACAGAAAGGCCCAAAGCCAGCAGCATCGACCAGTGTGCGAACCTCCACAAGAATCCTCTCATACTAGTGCCAGGGGCTGGATATGGATTCATAGCCGTCAATCCTCCTAGCTATCGCCTGTAGGTTGGGAATGTTATCAATATGTGCATAACATTAACAGATAGCTTGCTTATGAAATTCAACATTTGTGCAAAATAAAGGAAAGATTGCTTACCGTGGAGGCATCGGTGTACAAGTGCTCCAGGAGCTCTCACAGCAAGATGTCCTCATCTATCCCTGTGATGAGGCCCTCAAATCTCAAGATACCACCAGGAGTCAGAGCGTGTATGCATGGCTGGTAGGTGGCCGTATCAAAAGGCCTATTGGCAAGAGGTTGTAATGGGGGCTCAGGAACGCCCTCGACCTCTATATACGCACCTAGGATGGCGCCAATACCTATAGCCGGGTCAGGAATAGAAACCTCATCACTAGCCATGGAGAAATATGAAGGAAAATGAGAAAATGTGAAAAAGTGAGTGGGTGAGTGAAATTGAGTGAAAACATCGAAAAACCAAAACCCTAGGAGAGAGAAAACAAAAAGAGAGTGAAAACTCAAACGGGGAGAGGGAAAAGTGTAGGTAGATGTGTGAAAACCTAAGAAAAAACAAGAAAAATCCCAAAACTCATCCAAATCAAGTTTTGTTCGGTTCAAAATATAGAGGAGGAAAAGAGTTTTATGAAAAAAATTCACGAGGGTTTGTGGGTTTTGCTAAAATAGGGAAAATCTAGAGAGAGAGAGAAGGCTTAGAGAGAGAGAGGAGTGATTTCGGATATGGGTGTGTGTGAAATGAGGGCTAGGTATTGTTTTAAACAACCGTGGCTCGTGGATTGACCATTCTGCCCCACTGCCATTATCGAGACCTGACTGGCTCCATTAGAGCCCGACCATGCCTCATTTGGGCTCGGCCAGCCCCTAATGCAATCCAGTGTTTTATTTTGTTTTGCTATGTTTGTTTCAGTATTAGGCCTTGCTTAGCAAAAAAAAAAAAAAGAAGAAGAAGAAGAAGAAAAAGAAGAAAAAAAAAAAGAAAAAGAAAAAAGAAGAGGAAAAAACAGTGAAAAAGAAAAAGAAAAACAGAATAAAAGAGAAATTTTAATTTTTTTTTTGTTCCTTTTGTGTGTTTTGATTATTTCATTTGTTTTGTTCAAATTACATTTGGTTTGTTATTATTATCATTATCTTTAGCCCGTTTTCAAAAAAGGAAAAAATCGGCAAACTTGTTCTCACATCCTTATTTGAGCTTTACTTTGGTTGTTTTGGGTTTGCATGTACTTGTTTTCAACTCTTTGTAAATTCTCATTTCAACTTTGCACCTTGAATTGGGTTATTTCCTTGAATTCATTCTCTGGGGCCTTCTAATCTCGCTGTGTCGAGTTTGGAATTTGTTTGCTTTTTCATTGACTCGATTTCCTCCTTTCACATGAGAAGCGTTAGGATTGTTTCCGTTCGGTTAAAAACAGTAGGTGTTTCTGTTGTTTACACCACCCTTTCCTCTTTTCGTATGAGACACGTTAGGTTGTTGTTCCCCGGTTAAAAAGAGCAGGTGTTCTTGCTATTCACACCACTCTTTCCTCTTTTCATGTGAGACACGTTAGGTTGGATAAAAATTTCAGAATTTAATGATGAGTATTTATTTTATGAAAATTCACGGACTGATTGGTGTTCAGATTAATTTATAGCATAATTTAAAATTGAGTTTTGGGTGTTCGGACCATGATTTGATACAAATTTTTTGGGTTTATTTTGGTATGTAATTGGACCATATTTGACTTATGGGTGAGACCTATGACTTAGATTTAATTTAAATTGAGTTTGTTTAATGACTCACGTTTAATGTTTAGTCCTTTTAAAATGTGATTGGTAATAACCACCTTGGGAGTTGTTATTATTTATTATATAGGATTATAATAAATGTTTGATAGTTGATTTTATGGTGTGTACCATATGGTGAAAAATTATATATTTTTTTACTAAATAAAATGGGCGTATATTTCGTGGTGAGCAAAATATTATATTTTGTGATGTGTACAAGCAAACAAGATATATTTTGTGGCGAGAAAAATTTATAACATTTTATAATTTATGTTAGTACAAAATTATATGATGTTTACCTTTCATTATATATATATATATATGCATATGTAAGAAAAGATAATAATAATAAAAATAATTCTTGGCAAGGGGCAGACCCACGTGGAGTGCTGCACCCTCCCTCTACTCATTTCACTTCATTCATTTTTCTTCTTTTTTTGTTCTTGAGCAGCACTCTCTCTCTCTCTCTCTCTCTCTCTCTCTCTCTCTCTCTCTCTCGACTCTCAGTTCTCTCTCTGGCTTAGATTTTTTTTTTTCTCTTTTACATCTATCATGTAAAACCTTTGATCCACCAAAATCAATTAAGTTTTAGACCCTAGTTCTTGAGGCCAAAATGAAGAACTTGGTGAGAGCAACATTTTGACCCATAGAGATCGAAATTCGACAAAATCAAAAATTCAGATTTTTGCTTGTTTCCTTTTCTAGCTTGAGGTAGGGATTTTTCCTACACTTCTTTATGCACTTTTACTTGATTATAGGGAGCTTAGAGTTGTACATAATTTAATTAGAATTTTGGAAAAATTTGTGATTTATTTGCTTAAATGAGAAATTTTGAGAAAAATAAAAAGTTGATGCTCAAATTGCGAAAGTGTAAACTTGGAATATGTTTGTAAGGTTATGAAAGAGTTATGTTTCAAATTTGAACAAAAATGGACTTCGATTCGATTGGTTTTGAAATTGTTATTGATTTGTGACCAAAAGAGCATTTTTAAAGAAAACAAAGGAATTACGTTTAACTTTTGGGGCTTTCGATCAAAATAAGATGTCATAGTTGAATAATGCTTGGAGAATGAGTTTGGAAAGAAAATGATGTTTTCTTGGGCATTAACGGTATTATTTTGCTTAATGTATCTGTTGGAATAAAACCGACACGATTAGAAATGGACCTTGAGAGGTTATCAGACGTGATTGTGATATGAAAACTAGTGTAGTTGTTCATATTTGATGAGATGTGGAATAGATTGTATTTATCAAAAATTTTAGAATTTAATTGTTTAAATATCTGTTTAGAAATATCTATTTTAAGCTATCGGTGGAGGATAGCCATGATGGTTGTAGAAATGCATGAGACTTAAGTAAATTGAACCACATTCCTCGTTTGTTGCATTGGACATTGCATTACATTCATTTCATTGGAAATGTATCTGTTCTTTGAGAAATGTTTAGAAATGTATATGTTTGCGAAAGATGAATACTTGGTGAATCTGGGTAGGGGATGTAGAACTGCGTGGTTAGGTGTCAAGCCTTCCAGTTTACTGGTAACAATGACAGTGGTAGTGCATTTAGGCCTACTTGCGGACACTCACCTAGAGATTCACAGAGCTTGTATTCATGTAACATATATGGTTTAAAACGGAAATGATTTTATATCTGTTGTTGCATTTCAGCATTGTATGCTTTATAAAAAGAGAGATAAACTGTTTTATCATGAGCATGGCATGAGCATATTCCTCTTTAGTCTTGTCATGGTCCATATGTTGTGTAGTATATCTCCATTGGGTTGTGGCTCACCCTAGAAGGGAAACCATTTTAGGTACAAGTGCTATGCCTCTGCCAATGCACTGACTTGGGTAGACTCGAAGCTGAGGCTTCATTTTTGTTTTATAGTTATTTGTTGAATGTAAGCCCAAGGCTGTATTGCGTTAAGTTAAAACTTCATTTTGTGTAACCAAGAATGCTCTTGGATAAATTTGTAAGCCTATAGGCCACTTATTATCTGTTTGGCTTCCATTTCATACTTGTTGTAAAATGCATGTTTGGGATTGGAACTGGGGCATTGAGATGTGAACAATATGTATTTGGCATTTGGGATTAAATGGAAATGGATGTATGGAATAGTTAGCTAGATATATGTGTTTGTCTATCAAGTAGGTTTGTTGTATAAATAGATATATCTTATCCAAATTTTCGGGGCGTTACAGTACATACATAGTTGCACGGTGTGCCGCCTTGCCATAAACAAAATTATAAACAAAATTTTGCAAAACTTGATCTACATATATTCAAGTCAAAACTTGCTGCTACACATCGTGAATGCGACCACATGTTTTTTTCTAATCTGCAAATGTGGCCGCACCTTTTGATCAATGGGCCCCACTTTTCCCATTTTGCTTTTCCATTGCAGTTCAATTTCTGAGTATTTTGTGTACCCCTCATGTATTTAATCAATTTCAAATTGACTCTTTAGAGAAAAAACTTGATTTTGGATATTCTTATTGAAGAACGGGCAATTTGGAATTGCTTACCGTGTGATCACACACCTCTTTTACCTTTTTGAAAATATTTTGAGAATATTGTTTTGGCCAAGGTTGAAAATATTTTTGAAAGTTTAATTAGAGGAATGCTAATCCAGCAAACTTATTTGTAGTCCAAGAACGCCATTGCATTGGAAATGTAACAATGTCGCACTCTCTTCCACTCTTGATTAGCACTACAGTCATTATTGTCTACAAGCATTTAGTGTGTAGCCAAGGAGGATTAAGGAATATTTTGATAGTGTAAAGAGAGGAGTTTGGTGGTGGGTGGATGAAAATGAGAGTAGTATGATAATTTCAGTTTAGTAGTAAAGGGTATTTGGGTATTTGTACTTACTAGAATGTGAGGAGAATTCGTATTTTTGACAAACCTTGAGGGAGTATTTGTAAGTTATCAATTATTATTTGGATCACATCTAGGAAAACTAGGAGCATTTGTAAAAGATAGAAGTTTGTACCTTGATTGGGAACAAGATTAATTTGTAAGTACAATGTTGGTTCTTCGTTTAAAATTGGCTAAAAAGTTAAGTTTAAGCGAAGTGAATGATTTTTAAGTATCTGTATTGGATTGTATATTTCTTGATTTATTGTGAATTTGGGGTATATTAGCTTCTTGGTGACATTTTGACATAGTAACTCATACCTTATATTTCCTTGTAAATTTGTGAGATTTATGTCTAGTTTGCTTGCTAATTGAATTTGAGTTAGTTTACTAAAATATGATATGTTAGTGTTATCATGGAAATAGTAAGGAAAAAAAAATCCCAATTGAATTTGAGTTAGTTTACTAAAATATGATATGTTATTGTTATCGTCATGGAAATAGTAAGAATTGGTACTTTAGGCAAAACTTGAAATGTGAAACATTTTCAAAAAGGTTGGATTAAGGTTATGTTACTTAAGGTATCGTAATGGAAATGAGAAGGTTAACAGAAATCCAAGTGAGATATGTTTGATAGTAAAAGGTGCCTAGTGTGGATTTTGAAAAGGAAAAAAGATAGAAATATTTGTTATTGTGGAAGTTTCAAATTGTTTAAACTTATTAATTCTATGTACTATATTGAGTTGAATATATAATATAGGATGTAATCTTGTAAACCTGTGATAGCTCGAGTAGTTAGTCATTATAGGTAAACAACATTATGACATTTTGAGTACTCTGTAAAGTATATTATATATTTTACCTCTATTAATGATTTGCAAGCAGGAGGGGGATAGGCAAATGCTTAACCAATGTTCATTTTATTTTAGGCCATACCTATGTTACTTGTTTTATTTTTTGCGTTAAAAATAATTTTAGGTTGATGCCTAAGATGATTACTTATTGGCTTTCGAGAAGCTAGAGATGAGTTTGGATGATTTTGTCAATGAACACAAAATTATTTTGTAATAATGGACATTTGATTTCTAGTCTATATCAAAATATTCTTATGTAAGTGATATAATTTTATGTCTTGAATAAATTAAGCTGTTATTTCATTTCTTTAATAATTTTTTAGCATTTTCTTTTAAATGTAATGAGTTAATCAGATTATGTCAACATCTAAAGACAGTGAAAGTAAAACCTATATTGAGGTTGAAAAATATTTTTGTCTTACGCAATAGCTATGGCAATGACAATGATCATCTGCATCTTATCGTAGTAGATTTTGATTTTAGAGATAATAAATATATATATTTAAACCACAAATAAATTGGCAGTTATATGTAAGAATATTTTTTAACTGAAATTCGATTGTGAACCTACAACGTGGATTGTGTTGTGTTGGCAACTCTAGTTGAGAAAATTAATGAGGCTTGTGACTATGAACTATATGGAAGTCTAAAAATGCACACATTTTGTCTGAAGACGGCTTAAAGAAATAAGCAATTTATTCTCAAATAATTACATTTTTTTGTGTGGTTATTTATGTTAATACTTGCAAAAGTATTTTCTTTGTAGTTTCCTTGCTGAGTTATATAAATAGTCTCTCTTGTGGACATTGGACGAGAGGAGAGATCATTCACATGCAACCTTTGGGAATGCGTGCAGACCTTAATGCTTCCGATTTACAATGATGTTCAAATTTTTACTGAAGATCCATTAATGTGGGAAGAGGAATATTGAAGGTACAATAAGTTATTGAAATTGAAGAAAGAGATTGAAGCTGCTAAAACTGCATATAAGATGAAAAAGGGCATGCATCAAAAGGTAGTGGTAGGGGATGTCGGACGAAACGAAATAGAAGGATAATGTAATAAGAGATTGCTTGTCTTATACAGAAGAGCTATGCACACATTGATGAGGTGAAGCAGCGTCTTCAAGACCCGATAAAACAAATTTGAATATTCACTTAATGACTTGATATTTATCTATTTCTTTAAATAATTTTAATTGTGCAGGATCTTAAATGTGAGGAACAATTACAAATTCTGTTTGACTATACTTTCCCATGCTACATAGGGGAACTAAGGAGTCAAGCTATTACAATGGAAAGTACTTTCCATAAAGTATTGTTGTTGTGCCCGACTAGGCTGATTCAACAAAAATGATATCCTAGAGTGTCAATGATGTGTGAGGTAATCTTATAGTGGCTTTTGAAGAAGCATCAGATGAAATGTGTTGACGCTATAAGATCACCTCACACATCTTGATAACTTTCAAAAGCCACTATAAGATCACCTCATACATCATTAACGCTCTGGGATATCATTTTGTTGAATCAGTCTAGTCGGGCGTGACAACAGTACTTTATGGCAAGTACTTTCTATTGTGATAGCTTGACTCCTCAGTTCCCCTTTGTGGCATGGGAAAGTATAGTCAAACAGAATTTATAACTGTTCCTCATATTCAAGATCTTGTACAATTAAAAATATTTAAAGAAATAGATAAATATTAAGTCATTAAGTGAATATTCAAATTTGTTTTACCAGGTCTTGAAGACGTTGCTTCACCTCATCAATGTGTGCATAGCTCTTTTGTATATGACAAGCAATCTCTTGTTACATTATCCTTCTGTTTTGTTTCGTCTGACATCGCCTACCACTACCTTTTGATGCATGCCCTTTTTCGTCTTATATGCAGCTTCAATCCATTTCTTCAATTTCAATAACCTATTGTGCCTTAGATATTCCTCTTCACGCCTTAGTGGATATTCAGTAAAAATTTGAATATCATTGTAAATCGAAGGCATTAAGGTCTGCACGCATTCCTAAAGGTCGCATGTAAATGATCTCTCCTCTCATTCAATGTTCACAAGAGAGGTTGTTTATATAACTCGGTGAGAAAACTACAAAGAAAATACTTTTGCAAGTATTAACATAAATAACCACACAAAAAAAAAATGCAATTATTTGAGAGTAAATTGCTTACTTCTTGTAAGTCATCTTCAGACAAAATGTGTGCATTTCTAGACTTCCATATAGTTCATAGTCACAAGCCTCATTAATTTTGTCAACTAGAGTTGCCAACACAACACAATCCACATTGTAGGGTCACAATCAAGTTTTAGTTAAAAAATAATCTTACACATAATTGCCAATTTATTTGTGGTTTAAATATATATATATATTACCTCTAAAATCAAAACCTGCTACTGTAAGATGCAGACGATCATCTCATTGCCATAGCTATTGCGCAAGACAAAAATATTTTTTAAGCTAAAATGGGTTTTACTTCCACTATCTTTAGATACTGACATAATCAGATTAAATCAATACATTTAAAAGAAAATGCTAAAAAATCGTTAAAAAACGAAATAACAGCTTAATATATTCATGACATAAAATTATACCACTTACATAAGAATATTTTGACATAGACTACAAATCAACATCTATTATTACAAAATAATTTTGTGTTCATTGACAAAATTGTGCAAACTCTTCCTTAGCTTCTCGAAAGCCAAGAAGTAATCATCTTGGCCTTCCTCCTAAATCATTTTTTACCCCAAAAAAAAAATAGGTAACATAGGTATGGCCTAAAACAAAATAAAAATTGGTTAAGCATTTGTCTACCCTCCTCCTGCTTGCGTATCATTAATAGAGGTAAAATATATTTTATATTTTACAAAATACTCAAAATGCCATAATGTTGTTTTGCTATAATGACTAACTACACGAGCTATCATAGGTTTACAACCTTACATTCCATATTATATATTCAACCCAATACAGTACATAGAATTAATAAGTTTAAACAATTTGAAAATTCCACAATAACAAACATTTCCATCTTTTTTCCTTTTCAAAATCCACACTAGGCACCTTTTACTATCAAACATACCTCACTTGGATTTCTGTTAACCCTTTCATTCCCATTACGATGCCTCAAGTCACATAACCTTAATCCAACCTTTTTGAAATTATTTCACATTTCAAGTTTTTGCCAAAGTACCTATTCTTACTATATTTCCATGACAACACTAACATATCATATTTTAGTAAACTAACTCAAATTCAACCGGCAAGGAAACTTGACATAAATCTTACAAATTTACAATGAAATATAAGGTGTGAGTTACTATGTCAAAATGTCACCAAGAGCCCGAAATTCATAATCAATCAAGAAAATGTTTCACATTTCAAACTTTCGCCAGAGTACCTATTCTTACCATATTTCCATGATAACACTAACATATCATATTTTAGTAAACTAACTCAAATTCAACTGGCAAGAAAACTTGACATAAATCTCACAAATTTACAAGGAAATATAAGGTGCGAGTTACTATGTCAAAATGTCACCAAGAGCCCGAAATTCATAATCAGTCAAGAAAAATACAAATCTAATACAGATACTAAAAATCATTCATTTCGCTTTAATTTAACTTTTTATCCAATTTTAAATCAAGGACCAACACTGTACTTAGAAATTAATTTTGTTCCCAATCAAGCTACAAACTTCTATCTTTTACAAATGCTCCTAGTTTTCCTAGATATGATCCAAATAGTAATTGAATAAATTACAAGTACACCCTTGAGGTTTGTCAAAAATATGAATTTTTCTCACATTCTAATTAGTACAAATTCCCCAATACTCTACCAAAAACCCTCTAATATTAAAATGAAACTATCATACTACTCTCATTTTCATCTACCCACCCACCACCAAATTCTTCTCTTTATACTATCAAAATATTTTCTAATACTCCTCAGCGACACACTAAATGCTTCTAGACAATAATGATGGTGGTGCTAAACGAGAGAGTCCTCTGATTAAGGCCAACTTTCAAAAATATTTTCGACCTTGGCAAAAATTAGTGTTTCAAAATATTTTCAAAAAGGTAAAAGAGGTGTGTGATCGCATGCTAATCAATTCCAAATTGGGTGTTCTTCAATAGAATATTCAAAATCAAGTTTTTCTCTAAAAGGTCAATTGTGAATTGATTAAATAATGAGGGTACACAAGACACTTAGAAATTGAACTACAATGCAAAGCAAAGTGGGACCCATTGATCAAAAGGTGAGGCCACATTCCATGGTCAACCATAGGTCAACACCTACTGCTGCAAAAATAGTTCGCAGATTAAAAAAAACATATGGTCGGATTCATGATGTGCAGTCGCAATCAAGTTTTGCAAGATTTCGTTTTCCATTCTGTTTATGGCAAGGCGACACACCGTGCAGCTATGTATATACAACATTAGGATTTTGACCTAATATGTATATGCTTTTCCCCCAAGTCTCCTATGCCTATATATATACCCTCCTCTTTTAATGGGGATGAATAACTGAGACAAAAACACCATACTAATCTAGCTTCAGCTTTCCACACCAACTCCAAACATCCAACCCTAATTCTATTAACCTAGAGGTGTTCCTGAGCTGCCAAAAAGTAAAGGCATGCGGTACCAAGAACCTTAAACCATCTCTGGCTAGTTTACGCTGCATCCTTTGATTTGTTCAACAAACCATAGCTAAACTTCTGTTTACCCACTATTTGCATGTATTTTCATCATGATTTTCATATCTGATAATGGTTAGATAGAAGTCACATATGTTTCATGACGATAGAGTTATTTATCATTTCTTTTTAGAAAATTCTATTTCCACGCACCTACTTACCTCTATCTGCACACTTAATGAAATATTATTTTAATGACAATTATATCCTAAATCAAAATGACGATTTAGCACTTATTGGTAAAGCTCTTTGGAGAGTTAAACTTGACGATTTCTTCTAAGAACTCTTGAATATTACCGAGAACCTTTGTCAACACACGTTTATTCAAAAATTTATCCTGGGACTTCTTTTTAAGAACTAGCTGGCTTTTGTATAAACTATCTCAAAAAACTCCTTAAAAACATAATTTTCAGTATGGATGGATGCTATCAAATAAGGAACTATATTACGAAGTGTTTCTTTTAACTTTCCTACTAAGAGTGCTTCCTGCTTAGGATCCTCCAATGCTTCATCTCTTGGTCTTGGCACATATATGGACTTGAAGCCCTCAAATGGGCTTTCTTATGAATACAAATTTTTCAATCTATATGTCACGGTTCATTATGTTCATACTAAACAATAAATAATCATCTCATTGTACACACACTATTTTCTGGGTTTTGTTTTTCTTGAAGCATAAGTTTGAATATTAGGTGTGTTAGGGAGGGTTTGAATTGAAAATAGGTACAGGTGTATGGAAGGAGGATTTATGTGGTGTGTGTATAAGGATACAAGTTAGTGTATAATTGGAATATGAAGTGTGTG
Organism: Camellia oleifera; assembly: GCA_022316695.1. Taxonomy (NCBI): domain Eukaryota; kingdom Viridiplantae; phylum Streptophyta; class Magnoliopsida; order Ericales; family Theaceae; genus Camellia; species Camellia oleifera. The sequence continues at coordinate 85,301,137 of CM039312.1, forward strand.
GAATAAGAACAATAATCTATAATTAAATTAGTAAATGTGTATATTGAGAAATGATGTGTATAGAGGTAAGTAGGTGTATGAAAATAGAATTTCCCTTTCCTTTTGCTATTTTTGCACTCTTTTGCATTTTGTATAGTTGTTTTAAGATTCATAACATGCACATCATGTATGTAGGCCGACTAACTCACCATTTTTATATGTCAATTGTTGCGTTTACTTTGTTTAATTGATTTGCATGGATAAAATCATGTTATAATGCATATTCATCATGCTATAATGCCTATCGAGTCTCTAGAGTCGTATATTGTGAGTTTTGGCATCAGTTTCATATCTAGGGTCATATGTACATAATACTAATTAAGTTTTCATGGCTTTGGTGCTCAGAATTTCAGTAAGTCTCCCTCCATTCTTTTCTGTCTATTGTGTGAGATTGCATCACTTTCCATGAACTGCATGCTTTTCTCTTGTTCTATTTGTTATAATTGATTATCTGTGTTATTTCCAACTTTGAGCAAGTTTGTATTGATGTCTTTACTAAAAATCTTAGTTTTACAGTTTAGGTATGAAAGTAGAAGGTCATTGATTGAGCACTCCTTTCGCTCAATCTAAAATATTAGTCTATCCTAATATCATTTTAGAGTCTTATTTCCACATTTAATTTATAAACTGATTTTAATCAACCTATCAACCATGTATTGGTAGGTTTCCATTTTCAGAAACTTTTCATTATTTGAAACCCTAAAATGATTTTTTGAAAGAAAATGGGATATACATGGTTAATAGGTTAGTCTAAGGGCATAGGTAGGTGATTAAAATCAATTTATAAATTAAATGTGGAAATAAGTCTCTAAAAAAGATATTAGGAGAGACTAATATTTTAGATTGAGCGAAAGGAGTGCTCAATCAATGACCTTCTACTTTCATACCTAAACTGTCAAACCAATATTTTTCGTAAAGACATATCAAATTTCCTAAATTAACACGAAGTTAGGTTTCCTAGTTTCCCCATAAAAAGTTGGTGGTGATTCTAATCATTGTGAATTAGTCTATATTTGATACCATCAATCTCAAAAATACTTATAGCACACCATTGTAAAGGCTATTTTGTGTCTTTATTAAAAATGAGGTGGATAGTTTAGAAAAAAACAAAAAAACAAAACAAAACAAAAGAAGTTACGAGTTACCAAAAAAGAAAAAAAACTAAAACTAACTTATAATCATTTTTTTTAAACGTCTTATAGCAACAGGGAATAGTAGGAGTTTGGTCATTCTTTTTGCAAGCTATAGCCACACTACATAATCAATGATGCTAATTTTTTACACATTTTGTCATATAACAAACATTTTAACACAGTTTTTTTAACTACACTACTGGAGATGCTCTAACAGAGAGAGAGAGAGAGAGAGAGAGAGAGAGAGAGAGAGAGAGAGAGAGAGACTAGGCATAACACACACAAATTAGTTAAGAGAATGCTTGTATATTCACTATAGAGAGAACTCTTACACTTTGGATGGATGTGAGGCAAATGAGCTCTCACTCCTTTTATAGGGCAACCTAGTATTCCTAGAAACATTCTAAGGCCCTTATTAATTAGGGTGTGTAGAAACATCATGGAGGCTTCTACCACATTACAAGAATATTCCCTAATTTGGAACTATCTATGTACATTCTAGAAAACGTCATGGAGGCTTCTACCACATTACAAGAATATTTCCTACTTTGGAACTATCTATGTATGTTCTAGAATTATGTACAACATTATCATATTTTTTCAAGTCTTCTAGAAGCTTTTGTAATCTTCCATTAGGCTCCCTTCCTTGAGCCTTCCCTTTGGTAGGCAATTTTGTCTAGGTAATTCAGCGGGACGTGACAATGTAGCTATGTAAACCCCCGAAAACATAGAGAATTGGACTATACATTCCACATTCTACATATATACTACATACATTCAATAAGCAGAAGTTTAAGTAAATTCCAAGCATTCTATAATCGTAACAACATTTTTAATGTTACAAAATCATATCACATGCATTAATACATTCATTGATTTTAAGACCTAAATCTATAGCATGTGATCAATAAGCAACAATATCTAAATTATTACAAATTCATGCCTTTTTGGCTACATGTTTCCAATATTATACTTGATTACAGCAAAAGTGGGTGTTAAGCTCCATCAGCTCTAGCATCATCTCAAGGTATCCCTTTTCTATCCCCTTAGCAGAGGCATACTCTCAACACCTAAAATGTTTTTTCACATAGGGTGAGCTAAAGCCTAGTAGAGACAAGTTTAATGATATATATGGTGTTTAATGAAACTATCACTACTAGAAAATGAGGCTTTTGATACGGAATTTTTTGTGACGGTTTCAAAATGGTCGCAAAAAGTAAACTTTTGCGACGGCAAAAAAAACTGTCACGAAATTATCTTTTTTGTGACGACATTTGATTGTCACAAAAAAGGCACCACTAAATACCACTATTAGAGACGGAAAATCCAAGACCGTGGTAGAATGTAATATTATATGCAACGGTATGTTATCCGTCGTTTTTTTTTTTTTTTTTTTTGCGATGCTCTTTGTTAGTCCGACGCAAAATTTTTTATTTTTGCGCAAAAAAAAAAAAACAAAAGGATGTAAAAGGAAGGGTTGAGATCACTTGAAGAAGATGAATACCTTACCAAAATGACGTCGTTTTGGTGAGGTAATTCAAAATAATAATAATAAAACAAAGCCTCTATTCTCTTGGTTACGTATTTCAGAAAAGAGTGAGAGAGAGAGAGAAAGAAGACGAAGAGCTAAGGAGTCGCTTTCCTCGCTGCCCCGTCCCCTGCTCGTCCGCCGCTACTGCCGAGGAGTGGTTGAGTTTAGATTCAAGAAGCTGGTATTCATTCAACAGATTCAACAAGTTCATCCTCCAAACTTAAAATATTAGGGTTTTTAATTCAAAAATTAGGATTTTCTATGCTTTGATTTGAGGCTTTTTACTTGATGTATTTCAAATCTATTATTGGGTTAAAAATTAGGGTTTTGATTCGAGGGTTTTTACATGATATTGAGAGCTCTCTCACCTGTCTCCTGTTATTGAAACTAGGGTTTTGATTGAAGGATTTCAATTGAACCAAAAAAATAAATAACTAGGGTTTTTCCAAATGTTCATCCTTCTCTTTTTAATAAATTATTCAAGGATCTTTCTTTTCTTTTTTTCTTTTTTTTTTTTTTTGGCCGGTGTTTATGTCTTTTCCTTGTCATTAGCGATTGGTATCTTTACTATTTTGGCACTTAATATGTGCCTATGTTTGTTTTTCCAGATTTGCATGCAAAGGCTACTATATTTGTTCTTATTTGTGCTTCTATATTTGGAGTGGATTGTACATAATTTATTATATTTGTGGACACAGTCCTTTAAATTAATTTTATTTCTATCCCATTCACATGCCCTTTTTGTAAGGTGGAATTGGTTATCGGAGACACAAGATTTTGATGTTGACCTGTTTCCCAATCTTTCTTTTCCACATACGCCACAGATGTGAGAAATTCTACTCAATAACTAATAAGCAATGAATGACCAGGTATTGTTTTTTTGTTCATAGCATTGACCCTCAACACTTGGAATGTACCATTCAAAAGTAGAAATAATGTGGTGATTTGGAATTTTAGTTAATAAAGTGTTAATGGGGAACGGATGAATAAAGTTTTTTCATTTTTTTTTTATAGTTCATAACACACCTGACTGTACAATGAGTAGTTTTTCCTACTGATTGAACTTTCTTGAGTGTTACAATTATTAAGACAGCTCTGTTAATTAAGTGAGAATTTTAAGTAGCTAAATCATGTGACTTAAGTTATTTACATTTGTAGTGGCACTTTGTGCAAGACAACCACTAGTTTTGGAATGATCTTTATAATTTGAGGAGCCATCTTCTTAGAAGTATCTGTTGACACTGCATATTCCATTTTGTGATTGATGTTGCAAGATTACTTCACATTTAGAAGTTCAATAAGTTTTGATTATTCAGAGTGTTACTCTATTTTCTTTTCCATATTATTCAGTGATTCTCATTAGTTTGTTGATGTTATTTGTTGTGTTCTTGGAATCATGAATGGTAGTGCTATAATGAAGATGCAGAGAAAAGAACTGAAGTGTAAAAAGAAGCAAGTAAAACATGTAAAAGAAATTGCTAAGTTTGAAATATGTTGTAATAACATACTACAACAAGAACTATGTTGCTTAAGGCAGGATTTTGTTCAATTTTCGCATCGCCTGGATGTACTAAATAACTGTTTCCCACATTGGGGTGAAGGTAGTGATGACCTAGAAAAGGTTGGTTTCTCTCTCTCTCTCTCTCTCTCTCTCTCTCTCTGATTGTTTAAACTATTTGAACACGCTTAACTTGAATTACATGTTTGTTGGTTATTTGATAGGTACGATGGCATTTACTTATCAATAATAGTCTATAGCATACAATTTTCTAGTGTTTGTTATTGGACTATATTTTGGTTGAGTTTACTCAAAAGCAACTTAACTGAAGTACATAGGTATTTGACTGATGGCTGTTTGGGTTATTAATCTGATGGGTGAGTAATCCAATTAGAGCTTATGTGTCTATAATTCATCACGGACTTGCTTGTATATATGTATTTTATTAAATGTATTAGGGGATAGTTGTTTGGTTGAAGATTATAAATAATGCTATTCATAAGTAGCTGTTGTCAGTCAATTTGTGCAGCCTAAGGCTATATAGTTTCAAATTTAAATACTTGAGTTATGTGTTGAGTTCTTGTTCATCCTATTTTCTATTTTCTTTGCAAGTGATTTGTTTTCGATATCTTATGCTTTTTCCCCCCTTCTTGAGCCAAAGCATACACAAGTTTTTCCCCCTTGCTTTGTTGTTGCGTTGTTACGAGAGCTTGCAGGAGTAACTATACCACCTGAAAGAATCTATGGTCTGGGAACTAGGTGAGAACATTTTTAAGTATATATATATTGTGTGTTACTACAAATGAAAATTACTCTGGCTGGTCTTTTAAGCACCCTTATCAAATTTCAGATAATCAACTTATATAAACTATTCTTATTTATATTACCAAACAATCTAACACAATCTCTTTTTTCTTTTTGATTTTTTATGCGTATTTGTTTTCCTATATGTTTTTGATGAGAGCAAATAGTGAGTCAGTGTTTTCTTTGATCATCGCCACACTTTGTGTAACGCCTCAAATTTCTAGCCCAAATGATAATACAACAATCATGGCTCTTTCAAGGAAAACCGAATATAAATCTCCAAACTTACATTACATGATACAATAGTTCTTCATGCAACAATACATTAATCCAACAAGTAACTAAACAAATAAATACCCCCAAGGGTTTACAAGTTTCCAAGGCTTGAGCCTGGTTACACAAAATGGTTATTCAAACCCACAAAAACACAGCCCTTGGCTTACACACAGAGTCACAACAAATGCGTACTCCCAACACACATACTTCCACGCCCCTAGTTGGGTGGGATCACTACATCTTTTCTTGCACAAAAATCCCGTAGGGTGAGCATAAAGCCTAGTAGGAAATTCTTAACAAAGTATATACATTTATACAAGTCTCAAGAGATGAAATGCAATGCCATTCTATGCCCTTTTTGAAAATAAATCACATTTTCATTTTTTGAAAACCATCATGCTCAATGATATCATGCAATTTCAGTTGTTCAAAACTTAACAATTTATTTCAAGGGCGGTAAATACGACTCTGGTAATCTCTAGGTCGGTGTCTGCAAATAGACTATACAAGTACTACCAAATTGTCATTTTTACCGGTATTAACCGGAATGCTCAACATCTATCTGCGCGGGTTTTCGGTCTTTCACCCCCGACTCTCAGGCCAACTTATTCAATATCATCTACACCACCTACCAAGACCTACCAACGTATTTACTCCAAAACCATTCCATGAAAATTTGTTTCTCAACATTCTTTTCTCAATGCAAGTTTTCAAATCAACTTTTAAAATTTAATATAATCAAATGAATTGCTGTGCCAATTTCACAAGATGAATATAAATACTTTTATTCCAATTCATCATCCAAGGAATAACGCAATTCCCTCTTCTCAGGTATCCCCAACAATTAGTCATTTCAAGACTATTTCAACGTTTTGAACAATAATTTCCAAAATGAACAATTTATCCTCATATTCCCTTAAATTCATCATTTATATAAATATAAATAAGAAAATTTCCAAACATCCATTTATTTTGACATACAAAATAAATATAACAATATCATTTATGGATTTTCAGTCTCCTTTAAAAAAAATCCCCAAATTCTAGGTTTTCTCACCAAAGTTATACAACTCAAATCTTTTGAAAGAAAACTTTCCAAAATCATCTTTTCTTCAATCAATGAAGATCAAAACCCATAAGATCATTTTAAAAGAACAAGAGACAAACCCACTTTCAAAATTGCTCAACTTCTTGAATTAACAATTAATTTTCAAAGCTATCAAAAGATAATTTCGAAAATCATATAGATCTTGCAAAATATATATATATATATATATATAACTCTAAGAAAATCCCTATCTCAAGTTTTGAAGAAGAAATGAGATGAAACCCCCAAAATCAACGGTGTCGAAACTCGATCTTCACCGCACACAACGAAACCCTCGAGAAGTTAACCAACTTTGATGAAGAACCTATGGCAGAACTCTAATGGATCTTGAGAAATCAAGGTTTTGATCCAATTTGGCGTAGGGAAATGTAGAAAGAAGGAAGAGGAAAAGGTTTTTAGAGAGAGATATATACAAAAGTGATATGAAATATCAAATTCACGAACTGATATAACATGGTCCACTCGAGCATGGAAAGCCCCGCTCAAGCGTCAAATACACTTCCCCAGTACTTTCACAGACAGGTTAAACCTCTAGAACCAAACATTCTCCGCTCGAGCGCATAAACGGCCGCTCGAGCGAAAAATCAACTTCTAATCCATTTTGCATTTTTTCTTCGGGGGCGCTGCCCCTCAACCCTACTGAGGCGTTGCCCTAGGACCCGTCAAGGGGCGCTGCCCCCTGGACCCCCGCGAGCTGACCGGGCAGCTCGGTCCTTGACATACTCAGCGAAGTGGCAAAACTGAGATCACTACAACCTTCCCCCCTTAAAGAATTTCGTCCCCAAAATTTCAAATCAAACTATCCAAACAAAGGGGTTTCTAGTGATCAAAACCACGCTATTTCATTTTCAAATCACAATACTAACTCTCAACCAAATTCCACCATTCTACCATGGTTATCTCATTAACAACAACCTCCCAAATATGCATAAACATGAAATTTCCCAAAAAGTAATGGCAACTCTCAACAACATTATGCTTAAAACAACAACGCACATACCAACATGTGGTTAACAACTTTAAATACGTTTCCCTAAACACTAGGGAATATTACAAAGAAAAGTAACTTAAGCATTTTCAAACAAATTCGGATATTTGGAGCGGCCTTCTGCCTCCCGTTCCCACGTCGCTTCTTCAACCCCATGGTGTCTCCACTACACCTTTACCAACGGTATAGTTTTGCCCCGTAGTATTTGCTCCAGGGTATCTAATATTTGAACCGATCATTCTTCATAAGAGGCATCCTCATCTACCTCAAAGTCAGCCTAATCAAGCACTTGAGAAGGGTCGGGTTCATGCTTCCTAAGCATCGCTACATGAAATACGTTATGAACTCCCGAAAGTTGTGGCGGTAAAGCTAACCGGTATGCCACTTCCCAAATTTGCTCTAAGATCTGAAAAGGCCCAATGAACCTTGGAGATAATTTACCACTCTTACCAAATCTCATCAAACCCTACCTTGGTGAGATTTTTAGAAACACATGGTCACCAACTTCAAAAGATAAAGGTCGTCTCCTCTTATCGGTAGCTAACCTCTTCCGAATGAGAACAATTTTCTCTATTGTCTCTCTAACAATTTCTAGACCTAGTAACGGTGCATCACCCACTTCGGCCCAACAAACCAGTGATCTACAAGGTCGGCCATACAAGGCCTGAAATGGTGCCATCCCAATACTAGCTTGGTAACTATTATTGTAAGAAAACTCAATCAATAGTAAGTGCCTTTCCCAAGGCCTCTTAAAATCAAGGACACAAGCTCTGAGCATGTCCTCCAAAATCTAAATGGTACGTTCCGATTGTCCATCAATTTGAGGATGATAAGCGGTGCTAAGAGTCAACTTAGTTCCCAACGCTTTCTAAAGATTGTGCCATAACTGGGCAATAAAACGAGGATCCCTATCCGAACAATAGTCACAGGCACTCCATGAAGTTGGACTATCTCTCTAATGTACAACTCTGCCAAGCATTCAACTGAGTCGCTGGTGCACATCGAAATGAAATGGGTAGACTCAATCAACCTATCAACAATCACCCAAACGGCGTCATTGGCTCATTGTGTTTTAGGAAGCCCAGCTACAAAATCCATAATAACAAGCTCTCATTTCCACCCCGCTATCGGTAAGGGTTGTAACAAACCAGCTGGTCTTTGGTGTTCAGCCTTCACTTGTTGACAAGTAAGGCACTTCGATACAAATAAAGTGATATCCTGTTTCATACCCATCCACCAAAACTAACGACTAAGGTCGTGATACATTTTAGTGCCTCCCGGGTGTACTGTAAGGTGTGAGTGATGGAACTCCCGAAGTACTTCCTCTCCACAAGGTTCTGGTAAAAACAAACGGTCTAGGTAATGTACGTTCAGATCCAAGTGAACGTTCAAACCTTTCTCTTACTTTCCATTGGAAATCTTAACACGGATTGATTCCACATCACGGTCTCCTTGTTGTGCCTCTATGACCTTACTAACCAAGGTAGGTTGAGCATTCAAAGTAAACAAGATAGCACTCTCTCCGGACTCACCCAAGTGCAAATCAAACTTGCCAATAACATCTAGCATATCCCATTCCCGAATGGCCACACTTGCCAAACTACTCACAGATTTTCGACTCAAAGCATTGGCCACCACATTGGCCTTCCCTGGATGATAGTGTAACTCAAAGTCATAATCCTCCATAAATTCCATCCACCTCCGTTGTCGCAAATTCAAGTCTTTTTGAGAAAACAAATACTTTAGACTCTTATAATCGGAGAAGACTTCAAACTTCACACCGTGCAAGTAATGCCTTCAAATTTTCAAAGCAAAAATCACTGCTGCTAATTCTAGATCATGGGTGAAGTAATTTTTCTCATGAGTTTTCAATTGTCGTGAACCGTTGGCCACAACTTTTCCCTCTTGCATCAAGACACAACCAAGTCCATCCCCAGACGCATCACAATAGACAGTGTAATTCAAACCGCTTTCCGAAATTATCAGAACCGGTGCGGTAGTCAATCTAGTCTTAAGCTCTTGGAATGACTTTTCACAAGCCTCACTGCACACAAATTTGATACCTTTTTCTAATCAACCTAGTCAAAGGTGCAGCTAGTCTAGAGAAGTCCCTTACAAAACGTCGATAATACCTGCTAATCCCAAGAAACTCCAGATTTCAAAAACATTCTTGGGTTGTTCCCAATCCTGTACGGCATCTATCTTTGAGAAGTCCATAGTCACTCCCTCTCTAGACACTACATGCCCCAAAAACTTCACCTCTGTTAACCAAAACTCGCATTTTTCAAATTTGGCATACAATTGGTGCTCACTAAGTAAACCCAGCACTACCCGCAAGTGAGTCTCGTGTTCCTCTTCAAAGGTTGAATAAATCAAGATGTCGTCCACAAAGACGACCACAAAACGGTCCAAGTATTCCCAAAAAATTATGTTCATCAAATCCATAAAGGAAGCCGGTGCATTAGTCAACCCAAAAGGCATTACAAGGAATTCATAGTGGCTATAACGAGTACAAAATGCCATCTTCTGAATGTCCTTCTCCCGGACTCTCAACTGATGGTACCCCGACCTCAAATCTATTTTTGAGAATCAACAAGACCCTCTAAGTTGGTCAAACAAATCATCTATTCTGGATAGAGGATACTTGTTCTTAACTGTAACTTTATTCAACTTGCGGTTATCAATACACAACCATAATGACCCTTCCTTCTTCTTCGCAAAGAGAACCGACGCTCCCCAAGGCGATGTACTAGGGCGAATGAAGCCCTTGTCTAAAACTGCTTGGAGTTGAATCTTCAACTCATGCAATTCGGCGGGTGCAAATCTATACGGTGACATGGAAATCAGTGCTGTGCCAGGCACTAATTCAATGGAGAACTTGATCTCCCGGTGAGGCGGTAAACTAGTAAGATCTTCTGGAAAGACATCCGGGTATTCACAAACTACCCTTGGTAACTCAACACGAGCCCCGTCACTCTCACTATCTAAGAGAATTGCAAGAAGGCTACTAAGCTTGCTCTTACTAGGAGAGTCAACAACTGGCGACAAGGCTCTATTAACTCGATTCCCCAGAAAATAGAAACGATCACTACTTGAAGTGCACACTGTAACTCTCTAACGGTAACAATCAATCACAACTTGATAAGAACACAACTAGTCCATGCCTAAAATGACATCAAAACTCGACATATCTAGCAACACAAAAGAAAACGGAAGTCGACACCCGACAACTTCTATTTCACAATGACAACCCCAGTCTAAATCAACTGTTTCCCCAACAGGTGACTCTACTCTGAGTGGAGGCACTAACCGTGTTACCTCTAACCCTAATGTAAAAGTAATTGCAATAGATATAAATGAATGAGACGCACTTGTGTCTATCAATACATTAGCCAAAGAATTACACACAACAAAAATACCTCTTACAACTGAGGATTCTGGCAACTGCTCTGGCATGGTAATAGCATACACGCGCCCCTGTAGCCCCTGATTGACTTGCCCCCCTCTCGGAGCATAGGCTTGTTGTACTGACTAAGCCAAAGCGGCTCCCTAATTAACTCAGGAAGCTTGGACTGATTGAGCCTACTGGTAGCTCTGAGTTTGCCTCAACCCTGATGCACCAGATGCGCCTCCTAACTGTGGGCAAGTTCTCTTCATATGCCCCAGCTGACCATACTGATAACAATTAAACCCTTGACCTTTATTCTGAGACTGAGACTGACTTTGAGATTGATTAGGTGGTGGTACTATTAACTGCCCTCCTCCCTTCTGTGGGCATGAGAAGGCTTTGTGACCCGGTTGGCCACACTTGAAACACGAGAAGCTACTCGATGCACTTTTTCCCGGACCTGCACTAAGCAAAGGAAAAGCGAATCTAGACTGTTGTGGTTGGGACTGGGATGGATAGGTGTTCCTGCTTTTCTTGTTCTGCCTATAGTCTCCTTGAGACTCTTCGCCCCTAGACCTCGAACTTCAAAGCCTCTCCTCCTCGGCTTGTATGGAAATTTCTACGTGTGTCGCTGTCTCCACAAGACGGTCATATTCCTGAATCATATTTCTGACAAGCTTGAACATAATTTTTGTTTTCAATTTCTTTTCAAATTCAATGCAACAGCTCTCTTCTGTTGCCACCAACTCTGGTGCAAATCTAGACAAACTAGAGAAGACCGCCTCAAACTCAGCCACGGGCATGTCGAATTGTTTGAGGTCTTTAAACTCTTGCCTCAATCTCTCTCTAGGACTGGGAGGTATGTACTTATCTTGGAAAGCAACCGCAAAGGCTTCCCATGTCGGCTCCACTCTACCCTTGGCATATTTCCACCATTGACCTACGTCTCCCTTAAGGTAGTAACTCGCTAGAGTCACTCTTAGTTCACTATCTTCGATGTGAAGCATCTCAAATTTCTTCACAGTTTGTTCGAGCCACTCATCCGCTTTCTTGGGCTTTGGACCACCATGGAACTCATCCGGTTTGGCCCACAAGAACTCTCTAGTAAGGAAACTCGCCCTTGACTCTGCGGTGTTCTCTTGGGCTTGATTCTCCACTCTTAACAAGTTCATAGACTCTCTTAAAGCCCCTGCCATTTCTCGAGCTAGGGCTCCCATTGTGGTTTGACCCGCTTGTCCCAGGATTCCCGCCTGCCCCACTTGTTCAGCCACATTAGCTTGGCCGAACTCTTCCTTTTTCACTGGAACCTCATGGACCAGTACCTCATGCACACCTCGGCGAGCCCTACCACGCCTCTCGCCTTTACCACCACGGGTTTGACCTCTTCCTGACATCCTATAAATAACAATAGAATTAATTTAGCACACTAACCCACACGTGCCCGCAACTTGCCTTACACGTTTGATCACAATAATGCTATATATTCCCCTATCATATAACAATTAAATTTCACCCCACATAAGCACTTAGTCATGTAAACACATACAGATTATACTCTTATGACGAGATTCGTCCTACGAAAAACCAAGAATTCTTAGTAGAATGAGTATTGATCAAGTACCCTTCTAATAAGACCTCAAGGAATTTAACAGGCGCAAACAACATCCCAAAAGTCCAATCCCATACCCATTTAGTCACATAAGCATGTTGTCACATAGTCACAAAATGCATAACACTTCCTAAGCATGTTAAATGAACCCATTGTGGTTGAACAACCACTTCCCACGAGCTCCAAGTACTCAAACCCAGTAGCTCTGATACCAAGTTGTAACGCCCCAAATTTCTGGCCCAAATGATAATACAACAATCATGGCTCTTTCAAGGAAAACCAAATATAAATCTCCAAACTTACATTATATGATACAATAGTTCTTCATGCAATAATACATTAATCCAACAACAAGTAAATAAACAAATAAATACCCCCAAGGGTTTACAAGTTTCCAAGGCTTGAGCCTGATTACACAAAACGGTTATTCAAACCCACACAAACACAGCCATTGGCTTACACATAGAGCCACAGCAAAATGAAAGTATTGTACTCCCAACACACATACTTCCATGCCCCTACTTGGGTGGGATCACCACATCTTTTCCTGCACAAAAATTCCGTAGGGTGAGCATAAAGTCTAGTAGGAAATTCTTAACAAAGTATATACATTTTACACAAGTCTCAAGAGATGAAATGCACATGCCATGCTATGCCCTTTTTGAAGATAAATCACATTTTCATCTTTTGAAAACCATCATGCTCAATGATATCATGCAATTTCAATTGTTCAAAACTTAACAATTTATTTCAAGGGTGGTAAATACGACTCTAGTAATCCCTAGGTCAGTGTTTGCAAGTAGACTATACAAGTTTTACCAAATTGTTATTTTTACTGGTATTAACCGGAAGGCTTGACACCTATCCACACGGGTTTTCGGTCTTTCACCCCGGACTCTCAAGCCAACTTATTCAATATCATCTACACCACCTATCAAGACTTACCAATGGATTTACCCCAAAATCATTCTACGAAAACTTGTTTCTCAACATTTTTTTCTCAATGCAAGTTTTCAAATCAACTTTCAAAGTCTAATGTAATCAAACGAATTGATATGCCAATTTCACAATATGAATATAAATACTTTTATTGCAAGTCATCATCCAAGGAATAACACAATTCCCTCTTCTCAAGTATCCTCAACAATTAGTCATTTCAAGAATATTTCAACGTTTTGAACAATACTTTCCAAAATGAATAACAATTCTCATATTCCCTTAAATTCATCATTTATATAAATATAAATAAGAAATTTTCCAAACATCCATTTGTTTTGACACACAAAATAAATATAACAATATCATTTATGGATTTTTAGTCTCTTTTAAAAAAAATCTCCAAATTCTAGGTTTTCTCATTAAAACTATACAACTCAAATCTTTTGAAAGAAAGCTTTCCAAAATCATATTTTCTTCAATCAACGAAGATCAAAACCCATAAGATCATTTTACAAGAACAAGAGACAAACCCACTTTCAAAATTGCTCAACTTCTTGAATCAACAATCAATTTTCAAAGCTATCGAAGGATGATTTCGAAAATCATATAGATCTTGCAAATATATATATATATATAACTCTAAGAAAATCCCTACCTCAAGTTTTGAAGAAGAAATGAGATGAAACCCCCAAAATCAACGGTGTCAAAACTCGATCTTCACCGCACACAATGAAGCCCTCAAGAAGTTAACCAACTTTGATAAAGAACCTATGGCAGAACTCTAATGGATTTTGAGAAATTAAGGTTTTGATCCAATTTGACGTAGGGAAATGTAGAGAGAAGGGGGAGGAAAGGGATTTTAGAGAGATATACAAAAGTGATCTGAAATATTAGATTCACGAATTGATATAACATGATCTGCTCGAGCATGGAAAGCCCCGCTCGAGCATCAAATACACTTTCCTAGTACTTTTGCAGACAGGTCAAACTTCTGGAACCAAACATTCTCCGCTCGAGCGCATAAACGGCCGCTCGAGCGGACAAGCAACTTTTAATGCATTTTGCTTTTTGCTTCGGGGACGCTGCCCCTCAACGCCGCCAGGGCATTGCCCTAGGACCCGCCAAGGGACGTTGCCCCTTAGACCCCCGCGAGCTGACCGGGCAGCTCGATCCTCGACATACTCAGCAAAGTGGCAAAACTGGGATTGCTACACTCTGGACCACTAGTCAATCGCTCCAATTATCTTTCTGAAAATTTGAGCATTTCGAGGTACCCATTCCATTTTGATTTCTCTTCACTATTTCTTTGATTTTGATACTCATATATACATAGTATATTCATATATATCCATAAAATTGATTCAATCATTCTTTTCTCTTTTTAATAATGAATTAGAAATGCTTGCTAATCAGGTCCATAAAACTCTGATGATATGTTTTATTATTCACTATTCATACTTCAAATCTCCATTTCAATAGCCAAGTTATCATTGTGAGAGGGGAAAAAAAGTTAAGTTGGTATCAATGTCAGATAGAAACATTGAAAATATGTTATTTTTTTGTTCCACACAGTCTTGTAAGAATAAACCCTCAACAAAATAGCACCTGCATCAAACAGTGAGTCATTTTCAACCCTGCTAGGCTATTACTTGTCACCCATCTTGTTTAATGCAAACCCTGATCTCCAATAGTCTCTCCAAGAACCTATTACATTAGAATCAGACATTAGAACAGTTAACCCTTTTCTAACTGTAAATGATTAGTTTTTTTTTTTTTGTTTCTTTTTGTAGATGTAACCCTTTTGAGTACGTGATGATATCTTTGCATATCGATATTGGAGTTTACAATCTTATTTATTTATTTATTTGTTGAAATAAATATAAAATGTTTTACATTTTCTATAGGCTTAAAATTAATTATATTGTAGATATATATATATATTTTTTGGGTTTCTTTTTGCAGATGCAACCCTGTTGAGTACGTGATAATATCTTTGCATATCGATATTAGAGCTTACTATAGATATCAAAACAAGATATAATACATATGTTTTTTTTTTTATTTGTATTGTTGATACTTTTGTTTTGTTTTAAATACAAAAATTTGAGTTATTGAATATAAAAAATTATTAGTATTGTTGGAGGATGTTTTATATTTTTTTGTAAAGAATATTCGATTGACAATTGTTACAGGGTACATATATATATATTATTCTTGGTATGATTTTGTGAATGTGAATGTGAATGTGGATGTGGACGTGGATGTATTTTATTTTAGAAAATATTAATAACTTGTATAGGGAATGAATTAATAAAATATATATTGATTTTACAAAAATAATTTTATTGCGACAATAATAAACCATCGCTAATGTAATTATAATTTCTTTACATTTTATTCGCGACGAGTTAACCTGTCGCATATGTATATTAGTTCAAATTTTTAGTGACGGTTTAAACTGTCGCAAATACGATATTAATTTAATTTTACTTTTTTTGAGATGTTTTAGACCGTTGCTAATAATATTTTTCGCGACGTCAAATATCGTTGCTAAAAAATATTTGGCGACGGCAACTAACATCGTCACTAAAAGTGAAGCTTTTCCTATTTTTTTGTGTCAAGTTAAACCGTCGCAAAAACCATTGATTAGCTGTCGCTACAAGAAAGCGACGGGTTGTAACTGTCGCAAATACTTTTTATCACGCCCCCTTCCGCCACCCCCCATTTCCCGTCGCTACTCCGTAGCAAAAAGTCATTTGCGACGATATGTGAACCTTTTGCGACGTTTAAGACCATCGCAAAAGCTCCAATTTTTAGTAGTGTATATGGTGAATGCATATGCACTGCTATTACCAAAACATACGTTTTTTCTTTTTTGAAACAATACTATGCCAGAGTTCAAATCACAATTTTATATCTTTGTTTCAAGACAGAAAACAAGGCAATAAATACACGCATTGAGACACTCTAGGTACGTGTCTGCAAGTAGGCTATAAAAGTACTATCAAAGTCACTTTACTTACAACTAACCAGAAGGAAGGCATCCTAACCACACAGATTTCTAGACTTTCACCACGGACACAAGGACCATCTTAATTAATCACAACCACACTCCCTAACCAAATTTAACACGGTATTCACTCCGTTTTCGCAAAATGACACTTTTCAATGCATAATTGTGAAACATTTGAGTAAATGCAATGTATGAGTAAATTGGTTTCAATCAACCTAGTTGCCATGCAATTTCTACAACAAACAATGCTATCCTCCACTAATAGCCAAAATAATTCTCTATTCAATATATTCAAAAATGGACAACATATAAATCAGGAGCATAGATCACCATTTCTAACAATATTTTCAGTAAAATAGTATCTTATTTATTTTCATATGATTCAAAGTTGTGATTCCACAATAAATCACTTCTAATCAAGGGTTTTGATAAAATGCTCTCAATTTTTTTTTTTTTTTTTCCTCCAAACCAACTCCTCGAATTGTCAATACTAATCACCGTTTCAAAATTTTCAATTTGGGTTTTAAGAAACCCTAAGGAAACCCCTCCTTTATGCATCAAAACATACTATGATTAAACCCAAATCCCTCAAGGTGTAGTTGAATCAAATAACACATAACCAAGTTAAATAAAATGCAAATCATTAAAGAACTCCTTAGCTCAAAGCAATTGAAAAGAAGAACCATAATTAAAAAATCAACGGTGACGGAAACTTGATCTTTTCATATTAAAATGTAACCCTCAACTTGCTCTACCTTAAAGCCCTAAGCACTAGGGGTAGGAAATAGGTGTAACTAAATGAAAAACAAGTGTTTAGAGTTCAAAAGCTGAAAATGGCTATCTAAGAGAGAAAAGGAGAAGATGAGCTCAAAGAAATAAATATTTTCAACCTTTTGGTGATATATATAGCTAGACGCTTTGCATGCACGAGAGACACAATTGCAGGTGCAGACAACTACACCGCGGGTGCGATTCCCAATCATGACCTACCCTTGCAGCCCCTCGTGGGCCATACAACTTCTCTATATTAAGGACCTGAAGGTATGTATGTATTGGTCATGGGCGTGACTTGCCCATCGCAGCCTCCTTTGTGAGCCACTGCGGGCCACGCAATTCTGCTAGGCCAACAAACCTAAAGGTCATAATTGGTCGTGGCTCTAGTCGCGTCCTCTCGCGGGAGCGACCTAGCACCCTCGTGGGTGTGATACGAACGGTCGTGGGTGTGGCCTTGCAAACAGTGGGAAAAAATGCTGCCAATGTGTTAAGTACAACCCAAGGTTCCTTATGACAATTAAACTTAAGGAATAGACAATACATTCCAAAGCAACCACATTACCAAGAGTATGAAATGATGGGGTCTTAACTCGAGCTGCTATAGGCTTGACCAATCAATCATCACTCTAAATTTAAGGGGGGAAAATTACTCATTCAATTCTTCATAAATTGCATTGCAATGAAAGATTTTTCACAGTTGTAGTTGTCATTGGTAAAATAAGAATAACAATTCTCTATTGTTTCTTTAAGAATATCTCCAATCTTTAATTTTTTTTTTCATCAAATTTAAATTTGATAATAAAATACTCAAAATTATACTTAATTTTTTCATCAAATGTTTATTAAAATAAATAAATAAATAAATAATTTTATTAATTGCTTTTCAAATTAAGGCGAGAAATATTTTTTTCCATTAAATTGAAAATTTATCAAATCTTTAATCAAATTCGAATTTGAAAATTTATTTTTTCACTGGTTTTAACTTGTAAAATCCCAAACATTTTGGATAAATTTTTACATTTACTTAAAAAGAAATTCAAGATTGAGTGACATGACTATTGATACCGTTGTTCTGCCCATGCTTGCGAATAGTATCAACTTCAAGCCAGGTTCGAAAGCCTTGCGTAGCTTTTCTGTGATTAAAAAGGGCTTGGATCACCTGTCCCCTTTCTCTGTGCCAATCTCCAGTTCCATAGCTCTTATAACTCTGATTTCACCATGTGTCTATTATGTAAAAAAGAAAAAAAAAACTTTATCAAAAACAATCCTCCTGCCACATTAACCTATCGTCAACTCTCATCCCATATAACACTCTCTTCTCTACTCCTCCCCTTTTACGCATCACCTCTCTGCCATCATTAGCAACTCCCATCATGTCATGAACCGAACCCGCCCCTATGGGTTAACGACATAACCGGCCAGTAATCTTGTGATTACCTACGGCCTCAGACCAAAACAGACATAACTCGTCAGAGTAAAGGGGCCAAACAGAAGCAAAAATTTAAAACTTTGTCCATAGAGCCGTGCTTATATGCACATCAAACAAACCATACTCATATACGTCAATAACCCACATCAAAAGTACAGAAGCATAAATTTCTTTACAGACAGGATCATCTAAACTGAGCCAACCCATAGCAGACTATATACAAATATACACAAAGTCCTCGCCAACAAGACAAAACGTAAATGCATAACAAAATGGCAAGGATGGGTCTCGTACGTGAGATATAAGGCTGACTCTCCAAAATTCCTATTGTTCATGGCAGACTTCACTGGGGCTGGGTTTGGACTTCTCTTGGCTCACCTACAAACACATGAATGAGTGTGAGCGATAGCCCAGTGAATAATATCAAATACAGAAGTTACATAACAATGTAGAACAACAGGTTCCAAACGGCCTTGGGCCCAATTCATATTTCTATTTAACGGATATATAACTATACAAATTTCAAATCAAGTGACTTGTAGTTTCAACATCCTGGCCTTTGGCCCATTCAGATTTCCATTCATGTCAAAACGACCTTCGGCCCATTCGTTTTTGTCAAAACGGCCTTCGGCCCGTTCATTTTTGTCAAAATGGCCTTTGCCCATTCATTTATATCAAAACGGCCTTCGGCCCACTTATTCATGTCAAAACAGCCTTCGGCCCACTCATTCATGTCAAAACGGCCTTCGGCCCACTCATTTCTATCGAAACGACCTTCGGTCTCTTCAGTTCTGTCAAAACGACCTTTGGTCCATTTGTGTTTATCAAAACGACCTTCGGTCCATTCACTTATTCATGTCAGACTTCTGTCCACAATCCCAATTAGCAACTCATAGAGCTTATAAGGGAATAAACAATTGAACATTTACAAGCATTCAAATATCGATATTACTCACAGTGATCGGCTTGTGGATTTGCCCTGGAGCTTGACCCTACACATATTATGAACACAAAAGGGTCACTAACAGTTCAATTCGTTCTTTAATTCACATATTCCTCTTTAGGCCTTATTTTTATCTCATTAACTCATTTACAACGCTCAACATATGCCTAAGAGTGCTTCCAAGTGAAAGGGAACGGAAAACAGAACACAGAATGCAAAAATAGAATTTCAGAAAACAGGGTCCCCGCTCGAGCGTGGGATTACCCACTCGAGCGGACCCTTAAGCCTGCAAAAGTACTGGTTACCTCAAATTTCCGCTCGAGTGTGAACTCGGCTGCTCGAGTGGACTGCCTGTCTACATGGCTCCCCGCTCGAGCGTCAAATCCCCCGCTCGATCGGGAGCCATGCTTGCCAAAAATGTTGGGAGCTCGAATTCTTCGCTCGAGCGGCACTTCCCCCGCTTGAGCGGGTGTCAAAATTGTGGAAATTCCAGGTTGTGTTCTTGAGCTCCAATTCAATTTTCCAGCTACAATTCTTGCATGCAATGGCTCAAATCTCAAATATGATCATGCTAACATGGTATAGACCTCAACTCATAACTCAATGAGGCTCCATTTCACAAATAAGTCACATGCATGCCTTAATCTCCCATCAAACTCATTAACAATATACAAATTCATGCATTCAAGCTCCCATTCACATAATATGTACATGCATGTGATGAATTAGCCACATTCTCATCTTAGACAACACAAGTGGGGATCAAAACATGAGTTTCAACTAAAACTCTACATGAATCATGTATTTCAAGCTTACACATGCTATTTCAACACAATTTCATACATGCATGCTTCTATCAAGCTTCAATTCAACAAATACAACCCAATTTCATTTCAATCTTACTCTTGATCACCAAATTAGCTTGAACACACAAAATCACAAACCATAATTCAAGAGTCACTCACCTAGAAGCTTTGATCTCCTAAGCTTTAGTCAATTCTTGAGCTAAATCTCCAAGATTTCCAAGCTTTAGGCCAAATTTGCACAATTCTCTCCTCTCTCTCACTCTAGTAACCGGCCTTGCCTCTCTCTAGAGAGTTAATCAGCCCAAATGAAGTTATAGGAAGGGAATTGAGTGTAAAATGCCTTTACATAAATCCCCACTCACAATACAATAATAATAATAAAGCAATTTGGCACTATTCAACAATTTAATCGATTTAATCTAACCCGAATCAATTTTCAATTAAATTTCACCGTAGGCTCTAAAAATTATGCCAATCACGATGGCGTAATCAATATCGGGTTCTGTGGCCGATAAGGACCTCAATTTAATTTCTGAAGCGGATTATTCAAACAGATATTCCTATGGTGAATAGATAGAATTTCAAAATCACGTATATTCACATAATGACACGTAAAATTATGCCAAACACATAATCATACTCAAATTAAGGAGCGATTAGCATACTACAGAATAGGGGTATCACAGTCTTCCCCCTTTAGGAAGTTTGGTCCTCCAAACTTAATTTACCTTCATCAGGAAACAAATGTAGATAGAGTAGCCGCATTTCCTCCTCTTTTTCCCATGTAGCATCTGTCCTATAGTGTTCTTTCCATTCCACTTTCACCATTGGAATGGATTTGCTTGTCAATTGTTTCACTTGCCGATCAACAATCCGTTCCGGCCATTCAACATATTCCATATTTTCATCAGTAGCAACCTGGTGATAATCAATCACATGAAACGGGTCTCGGAGGTAACTCCTCAACATCGACACGTGAAACACGTTATGGATTTGCTCGAATCCTGGTGGCAAGGCAACTCTGTAGGCAACTGGACCAAGCCTTTCCAAAATTTGAAACGACCCAATGTAGCGGGGCGACAACTTGCCATTTTTCCCAAATCTGACTTGGCCTTTCATCGGTGAAACACGGATGAACACATGGTCACCAACCTCATACTCGAGAGGTCTTCTCCGAACGTCTGCATAATTCTTCTGTCGGTCTTGAGCTATTTTGAGCCTTTGCCGAATGGTTTTGATCTTTTCAGAAGTGTCTTGCACAATTTCTAGCCCAAGTAAAGCTCTATCCCCGACCTCTGTCCAACAAATAGGTGATCTACACCTCCTACCATACAAAGCCTCGTATGGTGCCATACCGATGCTGGAGTGGAAGCTATTATTATAAGCAAATTCTGCAAGTGGCAAATAATCTTCCCAACTCCCCTGAAAATCCAAAGCACACATGCGAAGCATATCTTCCAAAGTTTGGATCGTTCGTTCTGATTGCCTGTCTGTCTGTGGGCGAAATGCAGTACTGAACCTCAATTCTGTTCCCATAGCTTCCTGCAAACTCTTCCACAATCTAGACACAAATTTCGGATCTCTATCTGATACAATGGATACTGGAACACCGTGTAAACGGACAATCTCATCAATGTAAATGGTAGCCAATCTATAAGCAGTAAACGTAGTTTTGACAGGCAAAAAATGTGTAGATTTAGTCAGTCTATCAACTACAATCCAAACGGAATCCATACCTCGAGGAGTCTGAGGTAGGCCAACGACGAAATCCATAGTCACATGTTCCCACTTCCACTCGGGAATAGGGAGAGGTTGAAGTAGACCACCTGGTTTCTGATGTTCAGCCTTAACTTACTGACACTGAAGGCACTTGGACACATATTTTGCAATCTCTTTCTTCATTTTAGGCCAACAATAGGTCTGTTTCAAATCCCGGTACATTTTATTGTTGCCCGGATGCATAGCAAATACGAATCTGTGGGCTTCGTCTAAAACCCTCTTTTTAAGTTCCGGAATATCGGGGACACACATTCTATTTCGGAATTTCAACGCTTCATTCTCAATGCTAAATTCTGCTTTTGGACTCGTCTCAAATTCATCAATTACCTTTCTGAGGAACTCATCCTCTTTTTGTTTCTACTGGATTTCGTCAACAATCGCCAGCTCGGCTGTAATAGCGGCTATCAATCTGCCCTGTTCACACATTACCGCTTCAATTTCAGACATCTCAAAATCTGGCAAAATCTCCCTTTGTTCAGTAAGCAACCAAGCCACACTCCCCGTTGATTTTCTGCTCAAGGCATCAGCCACTGTATTAGCTTTCCCGGGGTGATACTGAATTTCTAGGCCGTAATCTTTTATCAATTCCAGCCATCTTCTCTGACGCATATTCAACTCTTTCTGCGTGAAGAAGTATTTCAGGCTCTTATGATTCGTGTAGACTTCACACTTTGCCCCATACAAATAATGCCACCAGATTTTCAAGGCAAAAACAACTGCGGCCAATTCTAGGTCATGTGTTGGATAATTCTTCTCATGTGGCCTCAACTGTCGAGAGGCGTAAGCAATAACTTTCCCGTTTTACATTAACACACAACCCAAACCTTTATAAGATGCATCACTAAAAATTACAAAATTTTCTGTACCTGAAAGTAGTGTCAAAATTGGTGCAGTAGTCAATCTCGTCTTCAATTCATGAAAGGCTGATTCCCTTTCTTCGTTCCACTCAAAAGGTTGCCCTTTACGTGTCAATTGGGTAAGTGGCATAGCTAATTTCGAAAAGTCCTTCACAAACCTCCTGTGATACCCAACTAAACCCATGAAACTGCGAACTTCTGTCACATTAGTTGGTGTAGGCCAATTCACAATTGCCTCTATTTTCTGCAGGTCCACTGAAATTCCTTCCTTGTTGATCACATGCCCTAAGAAAACAACTTCATCCAACCAAAACTCACATTTTTTTAGTTTAGCAAATAATTTCCTGTCCCGAAGTATTTGTAAAACAGTTCTCAAGTGATGTTCATGTTCAAGTCTATCTTTGGAATATATCAAAATATCATCGATGAAGACTACAACAAACTCATCAAGGTAGGTTTTAAAAATTTTGTTCATTAAGTCCATAAATGCTGCCGGAGCATTAGTCACTCCAAATGGCATAACAAGAAACTCAAAATGACCATACATCGTTTTAAAGGCGGTTTTCTCAACATCCTCTGCCTTAACTTTCAACTGATGATACCTGGATCTCAAATCAATCTTAGAAAACACCAGTGATCCCTGCAACTGGTCAAATAAATCATCAATACGGGGTAGGGGATATTTGTTCTTTACTGTTACCTTATTCAATTCCCGATAGTCGATGCACAGGCGCAAGGTGTAACAACGCCCGCGGGGGACATCGCTACAGCTCGGACTCGATTTTGTTGCGGTTCTCAATCTTGAACCAAAGAGTCCAAATCCGGCAAATCGTTTTGAAGGAAAACAGATTTTTTTGAAAGAAGTGCCAAACATGGACTGCTTTGCCAGATAACAGAGTCGCCACCTAAATATTTTAAAATGGGAAATTTAGGAAACCCTGACTCGGTGCCGGAAGGCCACGTGTCCGTCATCACCAAAGTTGGCTCGGGAACTTGGGTACGATTAGGGAAGGTCACATCGTGAGCACCCCCTCTCGCCCGGTCAAAGACCGGCCTCTACTAACCATGATATCTGTTTTTGAAAACATTGTGCGTTCTTATTCCGGTTATTAGCCTAGGTTACTATGTGATGCTCGCAGCAAACAAGTATAGACTGGGCCGTCTGAATTGGAACAAAACATTTCATGTTTGTTTGTTTGAAAATGGTGTGATGGTGCTACCCGCAGGTAGGCTAAAATGCGGATTTGCCACCCTCGGGTGGGCTTAGAAAACAGTGATGTTGCCACTATCTAGTGGGCTTAAAACAAACAGTCAATGCATTGTCCCAATTCAAATAACTCAACCTCCACCCACAGGCATTCAAGGCAGTCATATCACATAAGCATTTAGCCTCATGGTAAGCATGCTATTCATGGCAACACTCGCACGCATACAAGGATGCTAAAGCATAAAACTTACCGAGTACTCCCAGCCAAAACAGAAAACTGATTAGAAATCATGCATGATCTTAAATATGCTGAAATGCCTAATGCAACACATGCGAAATGCAACTATAGCAGGCTCGGCTATTCTAAATATGGCATATGAGATGCAACAACTAACAAGTATTCAACTTTGGAATTGAAATACAATGCAGTTTGTATGATGTACCGAGCCCGATGCATGCAAAACAGATGAATGAATGTAAACATGCTATCATACTGTATGCTAATTGAAATATGCCCTAATCTAACCAACATAAGCAGGTAAATAAAAGGGAGAAAGAAATGGGGGTTGGAAGACATACATCACACTCACACACCCTTATTACAACATTGCCCTCGCGCAGAGGGTCCGAATAAATAATACAGTCCGAATAAAAGAATATTACAGTGCGAATAAATATACAAATTCCTAATTAATTATCAAATTAAACTAAGAAAGCTGTAAACTGGCGCACAGGCCAGGGGGCTGCCTTGCTATGATGAATAGTGCCTGCTGAGCTGCCTCGGGCGGAAATCCAATGGGATGCCCCAATTAGCCTCTATTTGCAGCATTTCTCGAAATGCGCATCGGACTCCGAAAAGTTGTTGGTCCTCGATTTTGCTGTAACAGAGAGCAAGAAAAGGGCATAGCAATGTATTTCACAAATATATGCATGCCTCGATCCTCGTGCCACCAATCACGCATACCGATGCATGATGGCCGAGGAATCGGATTGCACAACTCGATATAGGATGAATGCAGATGAATGCTACAACAAAACCTAACTCCATCATGGGTAATCCGGAGTGTCGGTGACTTGGGAATTGAGACACACTCCGTCACTCGGAGTATGGAATGTACCTCGTTTCCCGTGCCCGGGCTAACGCCTATCCCGAACACGATGCAATATGCATGATATGCATGAAATGCAGTTAACATGTGACATGACATGCACAATGCTATGAAAATGAGTAATCTCGAAATACGTGCACACGGGCACGCAAACCGAGATAATACATGAATGCAATCTAAGATACAACCTAGTATGCACAATTCGGATGAAAATGAGATGAAAATGAAACGCCTCGAAAAGCGTGCGCACGGGCACGCAAACCGAGGCGATGATGTGAAATGAGAAATCGGATAGAACCGAAGTGCCTCGAAATGCGTGCCCACGGGCACGTAAACCGAGGCGATGATGAAATGGAAAAAAAACGGATAAAACCGAAGTGCCTCGAAATGCGCGCCCACAGGCACGCAAACCGAGGCAATGATGAAATAGAAATCGGATACAACCGAAGTGCCTCGAAGTGCGTGCCCACGGACACGTAAACCGAGGCAATGATAAAATGAAAAATCGGATACAACCGAAGTGCCTCGAAGTGCGTGCCCACGGGTACGCAAACCGAGGCAATGATAAAATGAGAAATCGGATAAAACCGAAGTGCCTCGAAATGCGCGCCCACAGGCACGCAAACCGAGGCGATGATGGAAATGCAAATCGGATAAAACCGAAGTGCCTCGAAATGCGCGCCCACAGGCACGCAAACCGAGGCGATGATCCACGGAATGAAATGACATACGGAATGCAAATTGGGCTTACGCCAACATGAGAGGACCTCAGCCGCACTCACATAAGCTGCCGTTGGATAAAAAAAGAAGTGCGTCGAAATGCGTGCACACGGGCACGCAAACCGAGAAATGCATAAAATGGCATACGGAATGCAAATTGGGCTTACGCCAACATGAGAGGGCCTCAGCCACACTCACATGAGCTGCCGGCGGATAAAAAAGAAGCTGTCTCGAAATGCGTGCACACGAGCACGCAAACCGAGGCGAAGGCATACGCAATGCCATGACACGGAAAATGCAGATTGGGCTTACACTAACATGAGAGGACCTCAGCCACACTCACATAGGCTGCCGTCGGATAAAACGAGGCTGCCTCGAAATGCGCGCACACGGGCACGCAAACCGAGGCGAAGCTTTAAAGCACCAAAATGACATGCGAATTGAGATGTGACGAATGGCATAAGGAAGATGCAAAATTCAGCAACTAAAATAATGCAAAAACAGCCCCCAAATTATGATAAAATTGCAACCGATGCCCAAAATGCGAGGAAATGCACCCGAAATGGCCTACAGCCCTATTAAACATACAGAATATGGACATGGAATGCAAAACAGTGGCAAGGAAGCCCCTAAACTAGTATTTTATCAGCACAAAGCAAGGCCAAATAATGCTCACAAGTATGGAAACAAAAGCTTGCAAAAATACGGTAAAAGAGGGGAATTACAAAGCAAGTGATATGTACAATGCTCAAACCCAAAAAATCAGTTCTACAACATTGAATATGGAACAAAAATATGCACAAATTCAAGAGATGACAACCTCTAAATCAGTATGTATATATGCTGAACATAGCATGCAAAATAAGGGCCAAAAGAGGGTTATAAAGAGAGGTACCAAATGGATGCACCAAACCACTTAAGACCCTTGACAAAAAGTGTAGAATAGACCAAAACAAGACACTCTCTAAGCCTGATGGAGGCTCAAAACAGTAGCTAAACAAGTCTAACAAAGCATGCAAATTTACGGTAAAATGAAAGGATTTCAAAGGAAGTACCACAAATATACACCAAATGTCTTAAGAACCTAAACAAAACATGACAAGGAGACAAAAATAAGGCTATTTCTAAGCCTGATGAAGGCTGAAATCCGGAGCCAAATAAGTCTAACAAAGCATGCAAAATAATGAACCAAAGAGAGGTCTTGAGACAAGTAGTATATAGAAAATTCAAACAGCAAAATTTCCTTCTACAACATTGAAGAGGAGCCCAAAATATACATATTTACAGTAGATGTCATGCTCAAAATCAGATTACTCATGAGCCAAACAAAGCATGCAAAATAATGGCATAAAGAGTGATATTGAAACAAGTGCATCATAGAGGGCTCAAAAAGGGTTTAGCCCTTAAACAAACATGTAGAATAGCTCAAAATAAGGCCCCTTTCAGTTAGGGCCGGAGCTCAAAACAGTGAGCAAGTGGGCTAAGAAATTGGTGCAAGAATGAGCTAGAAAAGAGGGAAAGTGAGCTTACCCTTGAAGACCAATACTTTGACTACTTCTTGGACCAACTTTGATGACTTCAAGCTTCTGGAATCCCTCCCTTGCTGCTGGAAATGGAGTGGTGATGATAGAGCTTGAAGATGATGAAGAAAATGGGACCAAAACTTGAAGAAAAAGACTTGGATGCTTGAAGCTTTTTTGGAAGAGAGGAAAGGAGGAGATCAATATGCAAGACTCAAAGGATTTTTCTAACCCCTAAATCAGCTGGTGCCGTTGGTTTATATAGCCAAGAAGGTGGAAATATCTAACTCCAAATATCTAGATATTTTGAGGGCAAAATATCTAGATATTTTGAGGGCAAAAACAAAAGATTTTGTTCGGCCACAAAGTGGGCATCTGAGACCGCAGTGTTCCTCGAAATGATGAAACAGAGGGACCTGCCAAAATTGAACAAAAACTAATGCAAAACGAAAGCTCGGGGACCAAAACCGCGCGGGGTCCCGAAAATGGGCTGTAGGCACCGGAAGTGGTGTTCGGCTGCGAAGTGGGTATCGGAGACCCCAGTGTTCCTCAGTGTGACAAAATAGAGGTACCTGCCAAGAATGAACAAAAACCGATGCAAAATGAAAGCTCGGAGCCTAAACCGCGAAGTTCGGGGTTCCGAAAAATGGGCTGCCGGGCACCGGAAGTGGTGTTCGGCTGCGAAGTGGGTCTCAAAGACCCCAGTGTCCCTCGGAAGGACCAAACAGAGGTGTCTGCCAAAAATGAACAGACATCGATGCAAAATGAATGCTCGGGGCCAAAACCGCGCGGTTCGGGATCCCGAAAATGGGCTGCCGGGCACCGGAAGTGGTGTTCGGCTGCGAAGTGGGTTTCTGAGCCCCCAGTGTCCCTTAAATGGGAGTAAATGAGATGCATGCCAAAAACCGGAGAAATCGGAGATGGTTGGGCGGTCCCGAACCGAGGCACACGGCCTAACGGCTCCGAAAACCGGGAACCGGGCTCCGAAATGGGCAAAATGGCCTACGGCCACGAAAAGTAGCTCACGGCCACTGGGAGATAGTCTACAGGACCACTCCCTTCCCTCAGGAAAGAAAACAGAGAAAACCGAGTCTGGTTCGCAAATCGAGACAAGGAACAGAAGAGAGTTCGGAAGTCCGGAGGCAGGGCGCACGGCCGCGACTCTGAGACTTCTGAACGAGCACAGTATGCAACATCACCGAGCGCTCAATCGGTGACGTCTGAGTCTTAAGGTCGGTCAAAAATGGGGTGTCTACAGTTGCCCCTCTTTGACAGAACTCGGAAGTCATAAGAATGACGAGAGTGAATGTCAAAGCCTAGAGACGACCCATTTTTGACAAGGCCGAAGACTTAGACAATCATACAAGATAAATAGAGATATGTATGCCCGCAGGCAGGGGGCAAAATGCAAATGGTATGCAAGAAGCCAGATGTAACAGATGTTCGTGCAAATGCAGCAAGCTGTAATGAAGCAGGTATTGACAAATAGATGCAACAGTGAGACATACTCCAATCACGCTGGACTCGTGAGTGGAGGAAGAATAAAGAAAATCAAACAGGAGCGTGTTCCACGCAACCTAAGGTAAATTCCAAACACGCTGAAATTGTGAGAGGGGGTCCAAAAACAACCGCCCAGGTGTGTACGCAACACAACCCGAGATAAATTCCAAACACGCTGAAATCGCGTAAGGAACGGGAAAAGAGAGACACATAGGGAGCAATCCCAGTGTTATGGAATGGTGTGAGCACTGGAACGTATTCCAAATACTTTTAACCGAAGGAATGGTGTGAGCACTAGAACGTATTCCAAATACTTTTAATCGGAGGAATGGTGTGAGCACTGGAACGTATTCCAAATACTTTTAACCGAGGAATGGTGTGAGCACTGGAACGTATTCCAAATACTTTTAACCGGGGAATGGTGTGAGCTCTGGAACGTATTCCAAATACTTTTAACCGAGGAATGGTGTGAGCACTGGAACGTATTCCAAATACTTTTAACCGAGGAATGGTGTGAGCACTGGAACGTATTCCAAATACTTTTAACCGAGGAATGGTGTGAGCACTGGAACGTATTCCAAATACTTTTAACCGGGGAATGGTGTGAGCACTGGAACGTATTCCAAATACTTTTAACCGAGGAATGGTGTGAGCACTGGAACGTATTCCAAATACTTTTAACCGAGGAATGGTGTGAGCACTGGAACGTATTCCAAATACTTTTAACCGGGGAATGGTGTGAGCACTGGAACGTATTCCAAATACTTTTAACCGGGGAATGGTGTGAGCACTGGAACGTATTCCAAATACTTTTAACCGGGGAATGGTGTGAGCACTGGAACGTATTCCAAATACTTTTAACCGAAGGAATGGTGTGAGCACTGGAACGTATTCCAAATACTTTTAACCGAGGAATCTAACTTGTCGCACGCGCGAGGAAAAAGAATAATAGTCGCAAGTGAAAAGGTGCATAACAATGCAGGTGAAGTGCGCATAACAATGCAAGTAACGAGCATAACAATGATAGGCAAATGTGCATAACAATGCAACGAATGAGCATAGAGTGATTGATACACAAAATGAGCAGAGTATGATAGACATACTAAAGGTGAACACAAAGTGTGATAGATGCACTATATGAACAAGTGTGATCGATACACTAAGTGAGAATGTGTGATAGATACACAAAAGTGAGAACGTGTGTGATTGATACACTAAAGTGAATAATCTCAAATGGAACTTCTTTGAATGAACCGTACATACAATATCGTGCATGACTAAGAAAGAAACTTGATAGGGACAATGCGTTACAAGGCATGATGCTTAAGGAAAGCAAATAAATGGACAAAGCGGCGCTTTAGAAAGCACCTCATAAGGTGAGTGGCGGTGAACCGCTCTATTCTGACGGGGATCTCCCCTCGTGCCCTTCGAACACTTACCTTCAACTCACAGCACAAAGGCTCTGGAATGCTAACAAGTAACAATATCTGCATGTGGGAGCCACGGCTGCCGCTTGTCTTCCTGATCATATTCACAACTTTCCCTATTCTCCAACGGGGTGACAGACTAGGTTGGTTCAGTATCCAGAATTGAGGTGCATACATGCTATCTCAACCTATGGGGCTTCCATACAGATTTCAAGCCGAGGGCGCGCCTCTGGGTATTTAAACCAGACTCTAGTCTCGGAAATCCCGAACCTTTGCGTTCTAGGCCACGGCCATTCAAACTCTAATTTCCACCGTCGCAGTTGGTCTCCTAGGAACTCATCGCAAACACGGCCAAGATGCCTCTGGTAGGGAATGGTACTCAGGGAGAGCACTCCTGATCGCCATTCTGGCTTGAAGTAGACTTGATTTTGAGCTTGAGGTAGAGGCACACTCATACTTCGGAACATTGGCAAGACCTGAAGAGGTACACACGGAGTATAGTCTCGGAACTTACTGAAGTTGGAACAAACTCAGATGCTCGACATTTTCCTCTTTTGCTTTTGCTTTGCAGCCCGAAACTCATAGCTTCAGATAGGTCCTGGTTTACTGTTTTCATATGACCTGGGTTGAACCCTGCGGTTTTATGAAAGAACAAATTCTGTTTTGCACAAATGTGGAGAACGGCACGGCACTCGGAGCACAAAACGATTTTTTGAAATTGAGAGTGAGCATAAGTTCTCAATTGGGTATTGAGCCTACGACTGAATACAGCACACTACGACTCAACAAGAAAACAAAAGGCACATAACCTAGACACATCGAGTAACACTCGAGACGACTCAAAACAAGGATCGAGATAAAACAAAAAGACACGACACTCAGACGTGCACAGGGAGCCTGTTTCACCGGGTATGTTTCCCATCCTTTCTTATTTGTGATTCTCACATCACTCGGCCCTCAAGCTCTGTTTTTCTGAAAAAGCCCTTTTCTCACTTTTTCTCTCATCGCACATCTCTCTATTCTTCAATCTCTCATTTTTCAATCCCTCCCCTGGGTGGTTGATGGATAAACAGCAAGTTGTGGGCTCGTGCCTCTAGCATTCTGCTAGATTTTCTTTCTTCCGCTCACAGCTGGTGAAGTCCTCCCACAGAGGGGTTATGCTACAAATGGGTATGTAGCAAATCTGCAGCTGACATCGGTCGATGATGCCCTGCTGGGGAGTTTGGACGTGAGCAGATCTGTCCAGATGAGGGAGTGTAATGTCTGGCCCCATTCCAGTTCGTGCTTCGCACTTGGCTTGATACCTCATTGCTTGGAGGATGTGAGAGCTTTCTGCCCTTTTGCTGTTAGCTTCCGTTGTGCCCTCTTCCGGCAGGTAGAGCGCCCTTCTTGGCAAGTATGGTGCCCTTTCTGGCAAATGCATTGGCTACGGGGAAAAGACAGAACACCTAACTCAATTGTGCCCCTAGTTCATCATTTTGACCATTTTTTATTTTTGAGCTTTCTCCTAAAAAAATTTTGACCAAAATGAGAGTTAGATTAACATGTTTGTTCGATTTTTGATTTGAAATCATGCAGTTCAGGCTATGAGCACTGAAAATTTTCCTTTTTTGAGTCCAGGGAAAAGGTCCAGTTTTGGAAAAATAGGATAATTTTCGAGAGAATTAGTCAGCCTCAGTAAAAATTCTCAAAAACTATTTTTGCAAACGGCCCATGCTCAACAAGCGCGGAACCTACTCTTGAGATGCACAACCTCGAATCTGGAGGAAAACTGCCCCTTGCTTGAGGAGGGTTGCATGGCAACGGAAAGTTGCCCCTTGTTTGAACGGCACCGCGGCACGTTAAATGGCAACGGAAAGTTGCCCCTTGTTTGGATGGCGTCGCAGCACACTATAATCAGTCCTCAGAGTGATGATGACAACCGAACTCTCAGATACAGAGAAGGCAAAGATGATCAAAACCATTACATGGACACAATCGAATTTGAATCGTTTTACGGCTGGACTTCAGGATGAAGTTGCCTACGTATCCCAAACATGGGAATCAAGCCTTACGTAGTTCGGGGTCAGGGTACACTCGGGTATTTAACCTCTCCTTTTTATGCTCTAACTTTTGCCAAGGCGCCTGTTGCAGGTTTTCGACCTTGCGAGCTTTGTTTTTCTTTTCTTTTCAATTCTTTTCATTTCTTTTCATTCCTTTTCTTTTCTTTTTCTCTTTTTTGAATTTTTTGTATCTTTTCCTTTTTTCTTTTCATGTTCTTTTTTTTGCATTTTTCTTTTTGCATTTTTCTTGCTCTAACTTTTGCCTGGGTCGCCCTTCTGGGTTTTCGGCCCAGCGAGCCTCTCAAAGGGTAAAAATGTAACCAGTCCATGCCAAATGGTTCTGAGATTGAAGCCCTCTATATCCAGGAGAGTGGCTGTTGTATTGACTTGCAGAAAGATCTACCTTTGGCTCTTCGAGCACATCGGATATTTTTTGCCCCTAGTTCGAGGGGTGCTTCTGCTCTAGCCTTGCAAGCTTCTTCTGATGAGGTCTAACCTTCTTGATCTGACTTTGGTGCCTCTTGTTCGAGGGCTGCTTCAAATCTGGCCACACAGGTCTTACATTGTGGTCAACCGTTGAACCTTCTGAATTCAAGCTCAAGGTTCGGAAGCAAAGGGGTTGAGTCTCGAGGCTGAGAGTGATCCTAAGCTGCACAATCTCAAGAGCGATTCCACACATGTCTTCGCAGGACCGCGCAAAACATTTTTTGAAAGTTATTAAGAAAGCGACAAATCGCTCGCGCTGAAGACAGTGTAGGATCAATCTGGATCAAAGCCAGGGTCCTTCTCAGTACTCACACTAACAAGCATGATTTCATTCATTAAGGGCTTAGTATGCCTCTCTTTCTCTCATTTGATCAAAGTTTTGCAAATCCCGAGGAATTCCTCCCTCTTTGTTTTCACCGCAGTGTTCAAAAAGGTTTTGAAAAAACTTGGGTCAATACAATGACTTCAAGGCACAAGAGAGCAGGTGGAGTGCACTGCCATTTCATTCAAATCCCGGCACAACTAGCACATGGCAGAAGCAAATACGAGAGCGTGGAAATCACTGCTGTTTCATTCAAAATCTATTGGCATAACTGGCTCCCTGGCAGAAACAGACTCAAGATAAAACAAAAGGACAAACGCAAAACAAAATGGTGACGCTCGAGGTAACACCCCCGGAATCACCCGACTCCTATACAACAGGACCGACTCGATACAACAAGACAGACCCACAACAAAAGAGACTGACTCAAAACAAAAAGACAGACTCAAAACAAAACAACAAGGCTGACCCAATACCCAAGTCAAAATGCAAAATTAACAGAACTTGTACATTGCTCAAAACGGTGCATGCCATTCACCACAGCTAGAGTAATCCGAGCGCCATCCGCAGGTGGTTCCTCCCCCGAATCACATCACATTATCCCTTAAGTTCACCGATCCTGTGCCGATAGACTTTGCAGAGCTTGGCGGGAGGACAACCCCGTTGTCAAATAGATCCTGTACTTCATGGCGAAGACGGAAGCAGTCGTCGGTAGTATGGCCAGTTTGCTGATGGTATGCGCAGTATTGGGTAGCATCATGCGTAGTCGGAAGAGGGTTCGGGAGAGGCCGAGGCTCAAGGGGTTTGAGATGGCCTTGTCCAACAAGGATTTGGAAAGCTTTGGATAAAGGCATGTGGAGGGCATGGAAAACCCTCTGACCTCGGGGTTGGTACTTCTGGGTTTGCGGATTTTTGCTGGACGCACCCACAAAGGGATTGGCAAGTGCTAGCCTGGTTTGCTGATCTCTTCTGAGTGGAGGATTAGAGCTAACAGGATTGCCTCTGGTATATCGGCCCTTCTCCCGACTTGCCCCTTGATTCAAACTGCCCCCAACTTGAGTGGCGAAAATGCCGTCCACAGTTTTTGCAACAACTGCGAGCACTTGCTCTTTGTTCAGTCCCTCGGCTTTCAAAGCCTTAACAGCCAACAGAAGATGTTCATGGGGATCCATGTCTGCCCCTATCTTGTTCTTTCCACTCGCCTCCACTTTGCCAAGGGATTGGCATTCCTCAGATGTAGCCCGCCCCAAGACTGGGGAGCCTTTTGACATGAAATTCCCAGTATGTGGTGTGGTCGATGATGGCGCCAATGTCCCGGAGGCTAGATCGGTCACAGTTCTTTGAAGATCTTTTATCATCCTCATCAGCTCGGAAGTAGTGGGTTCACGGGTTTGAAATGATTGGGATTCAGGTGCATCCATCATGCATATGTCCATGCTTTCCGGGATAAACACCTCAGGCTTGGGTAGGTGGGCCGGGGTGATGTATATGCTGGGGTCATAGGTGGGTGGCAGTATATGGATGAGATTGAGGTAGGCAGGAGATGTTTGGTCATTGGGGTCTGAAGGTGGAGCTATCGTCCGGTTATCGATGAGATTTTGGACCTCATGACGAAGGCGGTAGCAACGGTCGGTGCCATGACCGCGCTGCTGATGGTACATACAGTACTTGGAGGGGTTATGTCTGGCTGGGAGTGGGTTGGGAAGAGGTTGAGGATTGAGGGGTTTGAGATGCCCTTTTTCCATCAAGCCTTTTAGTGCGCTAGTCAAGCTCATATAGAGGGGGGTGAAAGTTCTGCCCTGAGCTCGAGCTGGGTCGGCTATTTGCAAGCTTGAATTGGCAAAAGGGTTGGCTGTGGTGACTGTATTGATTTCAGTGCGTTCGGGAATAGTGCTACTTCCGACATTGGTATTCCTTGAAATCACCCTCCTTGTTGGTTCACTTGTTCTGGGAATGATCCCGCTGTTGAACGCATTCTCGACCTGAACCCCCAGTTCATGCAAACTTTTGAAAGTGAATACCGGAGTGACTATCAATTTCTGCAACATATCATGCTCGAGGTTCCGCACCATCATCTGCACTTGATCCCTCTCAGAAGGGCGGCGATCTGTCATCTGTGCTGCCTTTGCTCTCCATCTCGCAACAAATTTCACAAAAGACTTTGTTGGGTTCTGGCGAGTTGCTTCAAGCTCTTGGATGGTCATTTCAACCTGGGTATTGTAGGAATATTGATCGACAAAGGCCTCAGCTAACTCTTCCCAGTTTTGCTTCACTCTGTCCTCCAACCTAGTGTACCAAGTGGCTGCTACACCCGACAGGGTTCTTCCATACAGGGAGAGTTTTTGTGGCTTAGTCAGACCCATCGGCTTTAGGACATTCAAGAAAAGTCGGATATGTATCATTGGATCCCCAGACCCATCGAAACGGTCAATATATGGCATTTTGAATCCGTCTGGGAGCTGTACAACAGACTCGGTGTGCCCATTCTCAATGTCGGGAATGGAGTTAAGGCCATGTGCCCTTTTGAATTGCTTCTCAAGGTTCGCAATTTTCACTGCGATCGGATCGAGGTCATTAGCATCAAGGGGATAACGCCTCTTATTAGGCTACACCGAGGGTCTGAAAACTTGGGCTTGAGTCGACCCTTCTCGAGGACTTGGACACTGCAAATTTTCAGTTGGCGGAATTGGGTCAAAGTTCGGTTGGGGTCCCAAAGCTGGATGTGAGGTAGACGCCCCAGATGGGCGCTGCGTTTCAATGCTGGTCTCAACCTGCATGGCAATTCCCTGATTCAACGCTGTTACCACGGCCACAAATTCTTCCGAACCCTGTGCCATCACGGTCTGTTGAGTCCGAACAAAGGTGATGTGACTGGTGACTGACGGATCAGATGAACCGGAGAGCCCTGACTGGCCTTTCTTTGCCTTGCCTCAGTGAAAGAACACTGGTTTCCCTTGAATCAAATCTCTGACCTCACAAGGTCTATCAGCACAAGTTCAATGTACCTGGGGGATAGTGGAGCCTTCTGAAGCTATGGTTCCCAAGACTACCTAGCAAAAGAGAAAACAGACAGCATCTCAGCCTGATTTCACCTGAACAGATACGAGCATAGTTGAATGAGTGTGCCCTCTACTGAATTCTGCCCAAAATTCCGCCTGTAAGCTGATACCCTCAGGTAAAACTGAATCCCAAAGTACTGAACCAGTGCCCGTAGGCCTGACGCCCAAAATACTGAATTGGTGCCCGCAGGCCTGATGCCCAAACTCAAAAACTGATACATGCATTCCCTGTAGAGACGCACTCTAGCAAGCACATAACAGATAAGTGAGAGCCAAAAACACCCCTATGTTGGGGTAGGGTTTCCCTGTCCTATTTTGTCAGGAACTAGGGTTTCACTACGCACGCAGCGGCTTCAAACAACCTATAAACGGGTAAGCAACCTGTCCTAGTTTGGAATGGTCACTATGGATCCGAATATGCGCTAGGTCGAATGGTCAAAAAGGGTGCCCCGGTAAAACCGGGGTTTGTGTTCCCATACTGGCAGAGCCCGTAACCGATCAGCCTTATGGACATGCCTTGACAAGACAAGCTTCCGGCAAACCGCTCAGGAATAGCAGATGGCAAACACGGTGTCCTAGGCGCACCAATGCAAATGCAATGCAAAGAAACACACAAGTGTAGTCAAAACCAGATATCATGAGTTCGAGTCAAGTTCTCTAAATCCCCAGCAGAGTCGCCAGAAACTGTAACAACGCCCGCGGGGGACCTCGCTACAGCTCGGACTCGATTTTGTTGCGGTTCTCAATCTTGAACCAAAGAGTCCAAATCCGGCAAATCGTTTTGAAGGAAAACAGATTTTTTTGAAAGAAGTGCCAAACATGGACTGCTTTGCCAGATAACAGAGTCGCCACCTAAATATTTTAAAATGGGAAATTTAGGAAACCCTGACTCGGTGCCGGAAGGCCACGTGTCCGTCATCACCAAAGTTGGCTCGGGAACTTGGGTACGATTAGGGAAGGTCACATCGTGAGCACCCCCTCTCGCCCGGTCAAAGACCGGCCTCTACTAACCATGATATCTGTTTTTGAAAACATTGTGCGTTCTTATTCCGGTTATTAGCCTAGGTTACTATGTGATGCTCGCAGCAAACAAGTATAGACTGGGCCGTCTGAATTGGAACAAAACATTTCATGTTTGTTTGTTTGAAAATGGTGTGATGGTGCTACCCGCAGGTAGGCTAAAATGCGGATTTGCCACCCTCGGGTGGGCTTAGAAAACAGTGATGTTGCCACTATCTAGTGGGCTTAAAACAAACAGTCAATGCATTGTCCCAATTCAAATAACTCAACCTCCACCCACAGGCATTCAAGGCAGTCATATCACATAAGCATTTAGCCTCATGGTAAGCATGCTATTCATGGCAACACTCGCACGCATGCAAGGATGCTAAAGCATAAAACTTACCGAGTACTCCCAGCCAAAACAGAAAACTGATTAGAAATCATGCATGATCTTAAATATGCTGAAATGCCTAATGCAACACATGCGAAATGCAACTATAGCAGGCTCGGCTATTCTAAATATGGCATATGAGATGCAACAACTAACAAGTATTCAACTTTGGAATTGAAATACAATGCAGTTTGTATGATGTACCGAGCCCGATGCATGCAAAACAGATGAATGAATGTAAACATGCTATCATACTGTATGCTAATTGAAATATGCCCTAATCTAACCAACATAAGCAGGTAAATAAAAGGGAGAAAGAAATGGGGGTTGGAAGACATACATCACACTCACACACCCTTATTACAACATTGCCCTCGCGCAGAGGGTCCGAATAAATAATACAATCCGAATAAAAGAATATTACAGTGCGAATAAATATACAAATTCCTAATTAATTATCAAATTAAACTAAGAAAGCTGTAAACTGGCGCACAGGCCAGGGGGCTGCCTTGCTATGATGAATAGTGCCTGCTGAGCTGCCTCGGGCGGAAATCCAATGGGATGCCCCAATTAGCCTCTATTTGCAGCATTTCTCGAAATGCGCATCGGACTCCGAAAAGTTGTTGGTCCTCGATTTTGCTGTAACAGAGAGCAAGAAAAGGGCATAGCAATGTATTTCACAAATATATGCATGCCTCGATCCTCGTGCCACCAATCACGCATACCGATGCATGATGGCCGAGGAATCGGATTGCACAACTCGATATAGGATGAATGCAGATGAATGCTACAACAAAACCTAACTCCATCATGGGTAATCCGGAGTGTCGGTGACTTGGGAATTGAGACACACTCCGTCACTCGGAGTATGGAATGTACCTCGTTTCCCGTGCCCGGGCTAACGCCTATCCCGAACACGATGCAATATGCATGATATGCATGAAATGCAGTTAACATGTGACATGACATGCACAATGCTATGAAAATGAGTAATCTCGAAATACGTGCACACGGGCACGCAAACCGAGATAATACATGAATGCAATCTAAGATACAACCTAGTATGCACAATTCGGATGAAAATGAGATGAAAATGAAACGCCTCGAAAAGCGTGCGCACGGGCACGCAAACCGAGGCGATGATGTGAAATGAGAAATCGGATAAAACCGAAGTGCCTCGAAATGCGTGCCCACGGGCACGTAAACCGAGGCGATGATGAAATGGAAAAAAAACGGATAAAACCGAAGTGCCTCGAAATGCGCGCCCACAGGCACGCAAACCGAGGCAATGATGAAATGGAAATCGGATACAACCGAAGTGCCTCGAAGTGCGTGCCCACGGACACGTAAACCGAGGCAATGATAAAATGAGAAATCGGATACAACCGAAGTGCCTCGAAGTGCGTGCCCACGGGTACGCAAACCGAGGCAATGATAAAATGAGAAATCAGATAAAACCGAAGTGCCTCGAAATGCGCGCCCACAGGCACGCAAACCGAGGCGATGATGGAAATGCAAATCGGATAAAACCGAAGTGCCTCGAAATGCGCGCCCACAGGCACGCAAACCGAGGCGATGATCCACGGAATGAAATGACATACGGAATGCAAATTGGGCTTACGCCAACATGAGAGGACCTCAGCCGCACTCACATAAGCTGCCGTTGGATAAAAAAAGAAGTGCCTCGAAATGCGTGCACACGGGCACGCAAACTGAGAAATGCATAAAATGGCATACGGAATGCAAATTGGGCTTACGCCAACATGAGAGGGCCTCAGCCACACTCACATGAGCTGCCGGCGGATAAAAAAGAAGCTGTCTCGAAATGCGTGCACACGAGCACGCAAACCGAGGCGAAGGCATACGCAATGCCATGACACGAAAAATGCAGATTGGGCTTACACTAACATGAGAGGACCTCAGCCACACTCACATAGGCTGCCGTCGGATAAAACGAGGCTGCCTCGAAATGCGCGCACACGGGCACGCAAACCGAGGCGAAGCTTTAAAGCACCAAAATGACATGCGAATTGAGATGTGACGAATGGCATAAGGAAGATGCAAAATTCAGCAACTAAAATAATGCAAAAACAGCCCCCAAATTATGATAAAATTGCAACCGATGCCCAAAATGCGAGGAAATGCACCCGAAATGGCCTACAGCCCTATTAAACATACAGAATATGGACATGGAATGCAAAACAGTGGCAAGGAAGCCCCTAAACTAGCATTTTATCAGCACAAAGAAAGGCCAAATAATGCTCACAAGTATGGAAACAAAAGCTTGCAAAAATACGGTAAAAGAGGGGAATTACAAAGCAAGTGATATGTACAATGCTCAAACCCAAAAAATCAGTTCTACAACATTGAATATGGAACAAAAATATGCACAAATTCAAGAGATGACAACCTCTAAATCAGTATGTATATATGCTGAACATAGCATGCAAAATAAGGGCCAAAAGAGGGTTATAAAGAGAGGTACCAAATGGATGCACCAAACCACTTAAGACCCTTGACAAAAAGTGTAGAATAGACCAAAACAAGACACTATCTAAGCCTGATGGAGGCTCAAAACAGTATCTAAACAAGTATAACAAAGCATGCAAATTTACGGTAAAATGAAAGGATTTCAAAGGAAGTACCACAAATATACACCAAATGTCTTAAGACCCTAAACAAAACATGACAAGGAGACAAAAATAAGGCTATTTCTAAGCCTGATGAAGGCTGAAATCCGGAGCCAAATAAGTCTAACAAAGCATGCAAAATAATGAACCAAAGAGAGGTCTTGAGACAAGTAGTATATAGAAAATTCAAACAGCAAAATTTCCTTCTACAACATTGAAGAGGAGCCAAAAATATGCATATTTACAGTAGATGTCATGCTCAAAATCAGATTACTCATGAGCCAAACAAAGCATGCAAAATAATGGCATAAAGAGTGATATTGAAACAAGTGCATCATAGAGGGCTCAAAAAGGGTTTAGCCCTTAAACAAACATGTAGAATAGCTCAAAATAAGGCCTCTTTCAGTTAGGGCCGGAGCTCAAAACAGTGAGCAAGTGGGCTAAGAAATTGGTGCAAGAATGAGCTAGAAAAGAGGGAAAGTGAGCTTACCCTTGAAGACCAATACTTTGACTACTTCTTGGACCAACTTTGATGACTTCAAGCTTCTGGAATCCCTCCCTTGCTTCTGGAAATGGAGTGGTGATGATAGAGCTTGAAGATGATGAAGAAAATGGGACCAAAACTTGAAGAAAAAGACTTGGATGCTTGAAGCTTTTTTGGAAGAGAGGAAAGGAGGAGATCAATATGCAAGACTCAAAGGATTTTTCTAACCCCTAAATCAGCTGGTGCCGTTGGTTTATATAGCCAAGAAGGTGGAAATATCTAACTCCAAATATCTAGATATTTTGAGGGCAAAATATCTAGATATTTTGAGGGCAAAAACAAAAGATTTTGTTCGGCCACGAAGTGGGCATCTGAGACCGCAGTGTTCCTCGGAATGATGAAACAGAGGGACCTGCCAAAATTGAACAAAAACTAATGCAAAACGAAAGCTCGGGGACCAAAACCGCGCGGGGTCCCGAAAATGGGCTGTAGGCACCGGAAGTGGTGTTCGGCTGCGAAGTGGGTCTCGGAGACCCCAGTGTTCCTCAGTGTGACAAAATAGAGGTACCTG
Source organism: Camellia oleifera (assembly GCA_022316695.1). Taxonomy (NCBI): domain Eukaryota; kingdom Viridiplantae; phylum Streptophyta; class Magnoliopsida; order Ericales; family Theaceae; genus Camellia; species Camellia oleifera. The sequence continues at coordinate 85,342,521 of CM039312.1, forward strand.
CCAAGAATGAACAAAAACCGATGCAAAATGAAAGCTCGGGGCCTAAACCGCGAAGTTCGGGGTCCCGAAAAATGGGCTGCCAGGCACCGGAAGTGGTGTTCGGCTGCGAAGTGGGTCTCAGAGACCCCAGTGTCCCTCAGAAGGACCAAACAGAGGTGTCTGCCAAAAATGAATAGACATCGATGCAAAATGAATGCTCGGGGCCAAAACCGCGCGGTTCGGGATCCCGAAAATGGGCTGCGGGCACCGGAAGTGGTGTTCGGCTGCGAAGTGGGTTTCTGAGCCCCCAGTGTCCCTTAAACGGGAGCAAATGAGATGCATGCCAAAAACCGGAGAAATCGGAGATGGTTGGGCGGTCCCGAACCGAGGCACACGGCCTAACGGCTCCGAAAACCGGGAACCGGGCTCCGAAATGGGCAAAATGGCCTACGGCCACAAAAAGTAGCTCACGGCCACTGGGAGATAGTCTACGGGACCACTCCCTTCCCTCAGGAAAGAAAACAGAGAAAACCGAGTCTGGTTCGCAAATCGAGACAAGGCACAGAAGAGAGTTCGGAAGTCCGGAGGCAGGGCGCACGGCCGCGACTCTGAGACTTCTGAACGAGCACAGTATGCAACATCACCGAGCGCTCAATCGGTGACGTCTGAGTCTTAAGGTCGGTCAAAAATGGGGTGTCTACACAAGGTACCATCCTTCTTTTTCACAAACAGCACTGGTGCACCCCAAGGCGAAGTGCTAGGTCGGATAAACCCCTTATCAAGCAGGTCCTGCAACTGTTCTTTCAATTCCTTCATTTCAGCAGTAGCCATTATGTAGGGAACTTTAGAAATAGGCTGGGTGCCTGGCACTGTCTCAATAGTAAACTCTATCTCCCTGTCTACTAATTCCCCTGGTAATTCATTCAGAAACACATCTGGGAATTCTCTAACAATGGGAATATCATTCAATTCAACATTCACAGATTGTTCAGTCAACACATAGCACAGATAACCCTGGCACCATTTCCTGATCAGTTTACATGCTTTCATTGCAGATATCAAATAAGGTGGAGGCACTACCCCATTACCCACAAACACAATTTCTTTTTGTTCTGGTGATTTAAATACAACCCTTTTTGTCACACAATCTATGGTGGCACAATACTTGGTCAACCAATCTATGCCCAAAATTACATCGAAATGTCTAAAGTTCAAGGGCAACAAATCTACATATAAGGTAGCATCCTCAATATGCATGTCACAAAATCGATATATATAGTCACATAACACAGATTCCCCGATGGAACAGACACACACAACAAATATGGCAACAACTCTAGGGGTGGTCTTTTCAGTCTAGATGCAAATGTATATGTCACAAATGAGTGTGTTGATCCAAAATCAATTAATACAAAGGCATCTTGATTACATATTGAAATAGTACCTGAGACAACGACATTGGCATTCCGTGTATCACCCGGAACAAGCGCAAAAACTCTCTCCTGTCTCACTGTGTCCCCGGTAATAGCGGATCTCAAAGTATTTCCCGGCTTTGGATCCGACGCTGTTGAACTAGCTTCCAGTTTCCCACTATTCTGATTACATTCTCGGGCTATGTGCCCTTGCTTCCCACACTTGAAGCAGGCTCCTAATGCACGGTAACAGACTCCTCGGTGCCTTTTGCTACAAATGTTGCACATGGGAGCTGTGTCTCGGGAAGAACTTGAAATAGTCAAGGAGTCCGTGTTTTGCTTTTTCAGAAATTTCTTCTTCGAAAAGAAGCCATGTCTTTTATTGCCTTTCCATTCTGTTACTGGTTTAGCTTGTCTAGCTATATTAGCCTTTGATATAATGGCCCTGTCAAGCATCCCAATGTAGGTTTCCAACTTTAGAACATTTACCCTCTCTAGGATGTCACTTCGGAGCCCACCTTCAAAATGTCTTGCCTTCTTATAATCAGTGTCAATTACGTGTGGTGCAAACCTGGCCAACTCAGTAAATTTGGCCTCATACTCAGCGACAATCATGCTGTCTTGCTTGAGTTCCATGAACTCTGCCACTTTCCTATCCCGTACGCATTGCAGGAAGTATTTGTCATAGAATATTTCCAGAAACTTTACCCAGTCAACATCCTTATGATTTTCTCGCATCAACATCCACCATCTTCTTGCTTCATCTTCTAGCATAAAAGTGGCTAGAAGCATTTTCTGAGTCTCTGAATAAGGGAACACTTCAAATAATTTCTCAATGCCGAGGACCCACGCTTCGGCTTTCAACGGATCTAATCCCCCCGTGGAACTGTGGTGGTTTCATTTTCTTGAATTCCTTGGTGAGAGCTATAATCCGGTCATCATTCTGATTATTTGGCACGGGTGGTGCCTGAGGTAGAGGTGGCGGGTGTGGTTGCTGCCACCGCTATTGCCACTCCTGTTGCTATCTTAAAGCTTTTGCCATTTCTTGGATCAATCTTTCCATCATGTCTGTCCTGGCAGTAGAGGACTCCTCTATCTCATCACCTCTGGTTCTCACCATCTGATTAGACTTGCATTATATTTTATACAAAAGGTACAAAAGTATGCATATACTAAGAAACACATGCATTTAGATAATTTGTAATGCAAGTAGTTCACAACTCATAGTACACAATTACTCAAATCAAAACACTTAAGCATATTCTTGATGCTTCCAAAGTTCGTATCAAAATAGTTAAGCACATTATCGATGCCTCCAAATTCATATTTACCACATGAATGCATCCTAGATCTTATCTAGACGCGTATTGCTCTTTTGAACAAGTGTGTGAGTTATTAACTCGTGCTCTGATACCACTCTGTCATGACCCGAACCCGCCCCTATGGGTTAAGGACATAACCGGCCAGTAATCCTGTAATTACCTACGGCCTTAGACCAAAACATACATAACTCGTCAGAGTAAAGGGGCCAAACGGAAGCAAAAAATTTAAAACTTTGTCCATAGAGCCGTGCTTATATGCACATCAAACAAACCATACTCATATACGTCAATAACCCACATCAAAAGTACAGAAGCATAAATTTCTTCACAGACAGGATCATCTAAACTAAGCCAACCCATAATAGACTATATACAAATATACACAAAGTCCTTGCCAACAAGACAAAACGTAAATGCATAACAAAATGGCAAGAATGTCTCGTGTGTGAGACATAAGGTTGACTCTCTAAAATTTGTGTTGTTCATGGCAGACTTCACTGGGGCTGGGTTTGGACTTCTCTTGGCTCACCTATAAACACATGAATGAGCGTGATCGATAGCCCAGTGAATAATATCAAATATAGAAGTTACATAACAATGTAGAAGAACAGGTTCCAAATGGCCTTGGGCCCTATTCATATTTCTATTTAACGGATATATAACTATACAAATTTCAAATCAAGTGACTTGTAGTTTCAACATCCTGGCCTTTGGCCCATTCGGATTTCCATTCATGTCAAAACAGCCTTCGGCCCATTCGTTTTTGTCAAAATGGCCTTCGGCCCGTTCATTTCTGTCAAAATGGCCTTCGGCTCATTCATTTATATCAAAACGGCCTTCAGCCCACTTATTCATGTCAAAACGGCCTTTGGCCCACTCATTCATGTCAGAACAGCCTTCGGCCCACTCATTCATGTCAAAACGGCCTTCGGCCCACTCATTTCTATCGAAACGACCTTCGGTCCCTTCAGTTCTGTCAAAACGACCTTTGGTCCATTTGTGTTTATCAAAACGACCTTCGGTCCATTCACTTATTCATGTCAGAGTTTTGTCCACAATCCCAATTAGCAACTCATAGAGCTTATAAGGGAATAAACAATTGGACATTTACAAGCATTCAAATATTGATATTACTCACAGTGATCGGCTTGTGGATTTGCCCTGGAGCTTGACCCTACACATATTATGAACACAAAAGGGTCACTAACAGTTCAATCCGTTCTTTAATTCATATAATCCTCTTTAGGCTTTATTCTTATCTCATTAACTCATTTACAATGCTCAACATACGCCTAAGAGTGCTTGCAAGTGAAAGGGAACGGAAAATAGAACACATAATGCAAAAATAGAATTTCAGAAAACAGGGTCCCCGCTCGAGCGGACCCTTAAGTCTGCAAAAGTACTGGTTACCTCAAATTTCTGCTCGAGCGTGAAATCGGCCGCTCGAGCGGACTGCCTGTCTACATGGTTCCCCGCTCGAGCGTCAAATCCCCCGCTCGATTGGGAGCCATGCCTGCCAAAAATGTTGGGAGCTCGAATTCTCCGCTCGAGCGGCACTTCCCCCGTTCAAGCGGGCATCAAAATTGTGGAAATTCCAGGTTGTGTTCTTGAGCTCCAATTCAATTTTTCAGCTACAATTCTTGCATGCAATGGCTCAAATCTCAAATATGATCATGCTAACATGGTATAGACCTCAACTCATAACTCAATGAGGCTCAATTTCACAAATAAGTCACATGCATGCCTCAATCTCCCATCAAACTCATTAACAATATACAAATTCATGCATTCAAGCTCCCATTCACATAATATATACATGCATGTGATGAATTAGCCACATTCTTATCTTAGACAACATAAGTGGGGATCAAAACATGAGTTTCAACTAAAACTCTACATGAATCATGTATTTCAAGCTTACACATGCTATTTCAACACAATTTCATACATGCATGCTTCTATCAAGCTTTAATTCAACAAATACAACCCAATTTCATTTCAATCTTACTCTTAATCACCAAATTAGCTTGAACACACAAAATCATAAACCATAATTCAAGAATCACTCACCTAGAAGCTTTGATCTCCTAAGCTCTAGTCAATTCTTGAGCTAAATCTCCAAGATTTCCAAGCTTTAGGCCAAATTTGCACAATTCTCTCCTCTCTCACTCTAACAGCCGGCCTTGCCTCTCTCTAGAGAGTTAATCAGCCCAAATGAAGTTAAAGGAAGGGAATTGAGTGTAAAATGCCTTTACATAAATCCCCACTCACAATACAATAATAATAATAAAGCAATTTGGCACTATTCAACAATTTAATCGATTTAATCTAACTCGAATCAATTTTCAATTAAATTTCACCGTAGGCTTTAAAAATTATGCCAATCACAATGGCGTAATCAATTTTGGGTTCTGTGGCTGATAAGGCCCACAATTTAATTTTTGAAGCGGATTATTCAAACAGATATTCCTACGGTGAATAGATAGAATTTCAAAATCACGTATATTCACATAATGACACGTAAAATCATGCCAAACACATAATCATACTCAAATTAAGGACCGATTAGCATACTACGGAACAGGGGTATCACACATCACATCTTCTCCATTTCCAACATCAATTTTACTATTAATCATACTCATTATACTCTCTCTTCTCTCTATAGGTAAAAATCTGCTGAATCAAATAAATTTCTAACAATAAATTGCGAAAAAGGCTGAAGGTGTTTCAGTATAGACTATGAGAGTTTTTCTTTAAGACCAAAATCAACAAAAATATATATATATATAAATAAATAAAGAAATAAAAAAATAAATTCAAGATTGCGCCTTCAATAAAAGAATTTTGGGTTTGGGGATTTTGCCTTGCTGCTTTCACTTTATCTCCTTGATTGTATAATTTATATGTATGTATATATTTGTGTATATATATAAATATATTTGTATATATATCTGCAAATATTGATGTGTAGCAGTGGCAGAAAAAGTGAATTCGAATACCCACTTAATCCGAATCTAATCCAAACTTATGAATCCTTTTCAATTATACTTATTTAAAATTCATATTAACCCATCCAAATTAATAAATTCGTTTAAATGGATTGCTCATTGTCAATCCAATTAAAATTGATAGGTTGGATCAACAATTGAAATTGGATTTACATAGATTGGACATGGGTACCTATTTAAGTCCGTTTAAATAAATTTAAATATTTTTGAAAAAATAAAAATAGTTTTTTTAAAAATATTAAAAAATATTTTTTAGAAAAAATAAAGAACAAATATATATATATTTTTTAAAAAAACAATAAAATTATTTTTTAAATAATAATAATAATAATAATAATAATAATAATAATAATAAAGTGATAAAGTAAATGAGCTACTTGAGTTCATTTGTCCAACTTTGTATCCAATTCACCCAACCCGTATAAACCTATTTATTAAATGGGTAGTGTTGGATTGAATTACTTTAAATATATAATCTATTTTGAATCGTTCAAACTTACCCAATTGTTACCTATACCCATGTGAGTGCTCAATAATTGTGTCTCCAATATTGCTTTTGATATTTTGATGCTTGATCTGAAGTTGCAGTATCCAATATAGGCTATTGTTTTATATATATATATATATATAGGGAAAATATTAACCGTATTTATGAGGCTACAATCATAATATATATTGTGCAACTTCAGGGCTTCTAACATCTGATTTTTTATTTTATTTTATTTTATTTATTTATTTATTAGAACACTTGTTAAAAATGTATTAAATGATTCTACTTACTCCCACTATTATAGAATGTAGTAAAGATTATTAATGTATTGTACTAAAGATTTTTTGTTTTCTGAAGGGAGCAAGTTACCATTTTATTTCTCTTTCTTTCCTCCTCCTCTTTTTTTTTGGTAATTACCTCAGTGTTACTTTTTTTATTTTATTATTATCTATTTTTCTCTTTCATTATTTACCCGTCTGCTATATTAATCACCATAAAAATATAGTACTATTTCATGAAGTATAGTTAGAAAAATTTCAATTAAAAGATATGAAAAAAAATTGATATGAATACATAATTCGTTTATTGAATTAGACAAATAATACATATGAATGAGTAAAATTTTACAAAATTTGTTAGTAGGCTCCACTTAAATTTTTTTTATTTGTTCATATATATATAATATGTTTGCTTTTATGATCGAATTCTGTGTTTTTTTTTAACTTGTTAATAAAAAAGGAGTCGTTATTCCTACTTTACTTTACTCTAAATATATTTCCTTCTTTCTCTTTATTATACATAGAAAGTATGGTATTTGGAGCAAAGTGGCGTGGGAATACTAATTATATGTAATAAGGATAAAGAAGGGAGTGCATTTAAAGTAAAGTGGAATGGAAATAGCAACTCCCATAAAAACATATTAATGACAAGCATTTAAACTGTCAATAATCTACTACTATTATAAAAATGTGAAGAGCCTGTAATGTTTTCTACTCTTTTTTTTTTTTTTAAATCTCAATTTTACCCTCTCAATTCTACTATATTTTGTAAAAGTCATGAAGAGTCTTATATAAACTAACTATCTCTTTATTTTTAGAGTTGAACACTCAAAAATGATATATCTACTTCCAAGAGTCCTAAATAAATATAAACAAACCACCTCCCATTTTTTTTTATTAAAAAAAAAAAGTCGTCTCCCTCTTTTTTATGGCGATGATGATTGAAGAACAAAAAATAATTACTTTTTCTCATTTTCTATGTCTTCTTCTATATTGATATACATAATATTTACAATTGTTCATCATGGATCAAATCATTGTGAATAATTTTGGATGAATCTTAAAGTTGTATGCAATTGTTTGAATATAAATAGAGGAAAGCACTTGTGTTTTTAAAATAGAGATGTGTTGCATCCAAAAATTCACAAGTTATCTTCATAAACTTCCTTTTTGTTTAAATTATATTTTATGAACTATAATATTTTACATGGTACTTTAATAACCAAGGTATAATGTCAAATTCTAAACAAGAATCACTTTCGTTGGTTTATTTTTTATATCTGTTTTTTTAGTTTTTGATTTTTCATATTTTATATTTAAATTATAATTTTACATGAAAATCTAATATCTAATAATCTAAATAGAATTAAAAAGTAAAATATTAGTAAAAAAATTTATAAATTCAAACTTGTACTATTATTATTATTATTATTATTATTATTATTATTATTATTATTATTATTATTATTAATTTTTTTTTCAAAAAGAATATACAACAAGTTATTTTCTAAGTCTATTTAGATTAAGTGAATCTAAATCTAAAAGTAAAATTAAAAAATAAAAAAGTATTATATTAAGAGAATCTAAAAAGGAAAAAAAAAAGTTTATTAAAAAAAAGGATGTCCAAGAAAAAAATACATGAAAAACAAAAAAATTCAAAACAAAAATTTGAAAAATTAAATCAAACCAAACACTATAATATATATATATTCAAAAAATCTTTCTTCACTAATCTCTAATTTTACACAAATTATTCATTTCAATTTTTATGTGAATTTAATAATCTAATTAAAAAATAGTGTATACACACAAAAATATAACACTAAATATCTAAATTATCACTAACTACTTAATTATGAATAATTAACTTCTCATCGTTACATGTATTATATTGTTACAAAACATTTTACATATTATTTTTGTGATACCTTATATATGTCAATGTCTACATATGTAAATATATAAATATATATATATATATATATAAATGTAAATTTATATATGTTATTATATTTATACATTGTCAATCTGTAATACTATATTACCATCAGATATTTTAATTTTCTAACATGCATCGCTTTAGTAATATAATTATATTTGTTAGGAAAAAACTGTGAAATTGTGTATTGTTCTCCTATCAATTCATGTTCAATACATATATATACACATGTCATACAAATAAGTGTTCACAACAAACACTTTCAATAACAAATCAAGATTTTGGAAAACATCTTCATCATGACAATAATAATACTTTTTTTCCCTCACAGAAAAAATCACATTATTGAGGAAAAATGGATTTTGAAATTGATAACAATATGATATCACCTCAAACTTTTACTTATCAAAATATTTTTATTACAATGAGTTATAATGATGAGCAAGAAGAAAAACAAGAATATGGTGAAACAAAAAGAGTCGAGTCCTCTCATTTTGCCGATTGATCCTTGGTTGTCCTAGTTCTTCTAGAATTTGATGCCTAAGATTATTAGGGATATTGGCTCCCGCGGTTATGAGCCCATGTTGATTTTTTGGTTGGTTCCTAGCATTGTTGCTAATCTTTGAGTAGTCATTAACTCGCGTATCCACCATTCTGTTCATGGTACGGGATAAGTTGGTTTCTAGATTTCTAGTTAGAGGTAATCTTTCTACTATACTTGAAATTAAAGTTTAGTTCTTTTAGGGTGTGGCGAAATATTAAAGCAAGTAACAGGTAACAGATATAGATCAAATTGTCACTTTATATATTTATAATAGGCATCAGTACAAAAGGCTTTCAGATCAGAGTTTCATTCAAAAGGCACTACACACAGCATAATCACAAGTTACTACATATGTCTTAAAGATCCTTATTGTAAGTAGATCTTACAAAAATGTAGCTTACTACCCTTAAATTAACTCTCATTCCCAGACTAGTTGAAATCTTCCTTAGGATCCTTATCTGTTGAGTCAGTTGTCTAGCCAGGAGAGCGGGGTGTATACATTGGTGAAGGGGGAACGTGCCTAGATGACACCTCAATTAGAAATGCTAGGGTCGTTCCTGGCTGCACCGGTTGTTGCTTCATCTCCACTGGCTAACTGTTGTCCTGCCTAAGGTAGTGAGACTCACCATGCTCAACTTGCACCGGGTGTCGGGGTGGTGCTTCGTCTGCCAAGGCTCGACGTATCAGGGTGTCCATCTTTTGGTCATCATGCTCCTTACGGATTGCGCTCTTTGTTACGCGACTTAGGTACTGTAGCCGGTGTTGAACCAAGGATCTTTTTTGCTTTTCTTATAGTAAGAGTAATCTGTCTCCACTTTCCGTACCTCCTTGATGATCATCTCTTCAGTGGCAAATTTACATCATCAGCGGCTAAAGTAGGTATTGATGGATAGGGCTCTCATACCTTGCATACGAAAGGCTCCCCATGTATTGAGGCTAATGTCAGTTGTTTGACGGCTTTCTGATGACATCCTATGGTGGAGGGAAAAGTTTTAATTGTTATTCTCTTTTAATAGATATAATAGTGTGACAGTAAATTACACTAATGTACAAGGGTAAGGGATTCTAGAGTTGCATATTGGGTTCCGCGGCTATGGGTTGAACCTAGGCTTTGATAACAAGTTGTGATGCCCCAAATTCTATTTTAAGGATTAGGATAACGTCATTAAAGAGTCCTTTAGTCAATAGCCAATTAAGATCCCAAGAAGGTCGGAGTCAATATAGCATCCCTTCTAAGTCCAACCACCTTAGATAGCAATCTATCTTTTTGACAGATCTGAAGAGGTATTAACAGAAGGTCTCACAAGTAATGTGGAGATAGGCATAGGATTACAAATACAAATAATTACAGTGCTCAAATCTTAAATTACAAAACGAGTTCTATCACTATTACAATCTAAAAATAAAAGCACAAATAGACTGATACGCAAAATGGCTACTAACTTTCTCTAAAACATACACAAGTCTTCAAATGTCTCTGGCCCTTCGTCGGCCTCATATGTTTCTTTGATACCTGACATGAAACACCATGAGTTTTGAATGCCCCGTAAACGCACACACACCTCGTCACTTTTTCCCATTCCAATACACAATAGCAATTACAACAATAGGGAAAGAAACATGATATTCAAGTAAATAACAAGGGTTACAAGGTTAGCTATTAGTAGTCTAGAAATCCCTCAAAAAGATCTCATCCTCCCAACCACAAGAATCGGATGCGGATTATTCGGTATGCCTCCTCTTTTGCTATTTTGCAAACCTTACTCCAAATTCTTACTGATGCTTACATACCGCATAGCGCCAACCGAGGACCTCAAAAGAGACGGTAAAATAGGGCATTGCCCATTCCCAGTTTACACCAAACCACCTAGGGTTCAAATACAACTGCTCCGTTAAAGGGTTCTAAAAAACTACATGCGCAAGACTTTAACTTTCCAAAGAGAACATGTCCCACTAATCAATTTAATTTGAACATAACTTTATCTCATAGCAATACTCATGTGATCGAAGCCCCATTAGGCACCCCATTAAGTTTTCCATTTAGATTAATATTTTAAGTTAGTTAGCACAAGCAAGTAATAAAAGAATAAATTTACATAAATGTGAGTATCATCGAAGGACTAAAATAAAAGGTATATAACCATGACATATGTAATATCATACCAAGAAATGATCATATATTAATAAGCATATTCATGAACACTAGAGCATAAAACACTAATGCAAAACAGAATTTCCAGATTTAGTACCACTTAAAGATTAAAATCAAAAGGGCTATTTCATATTTTTTTCGCAAACCTGGCCTTCCTGTGGTTCGTAGAGAATTTTATCTAGTTTTCAGAACATGTTTCAGAAATAGAATAGTTTTTCTAGATTTTTAGTTATTTAAGAAACACTCCAGCGTTATCCAGATTCGTCGACCATTACGAAAATCGAAATTTCTTACAAGCTACTCACTCTTTTTCAATGAAACCAATTTTCCATGAAAGCTAACTCTTTAATGAAATTTTTGACATAAAACCAATGTCTAGAAGATTTTTCTACATTTTTCTAGAATTTTTGAAAGTTGGCTGTAAAAAAGATTTTTCATGCACAACACTCAAAATAAGAAGATTGATGAGAAAAGAGGCCAACTAAGGGAAATAAACAAAATTCAAAGAGTATAAATGTAACTTAAGCGGCCTCAATGTGGTAGCTTTCGGCCTACATCAGCAATTCTATATTTAGGAAGTCAATTAATTAGTATTAGGATATTAGAAATGATTCCTAAGTTGCTGAAATCGATTAGGGTTTGCGAGTTTTTAGTTGGCACATGTATTTTGATCCTAGGGTTAAAATTGTAATTAATTAAGAAATTAAGGGACTTCAAAGAAATAATTTAAAAGTGAGGGACTTTTAAGAAAATAAAATTTTCATGGGCCTCACAAATTGGCAGTTTCATACAAGTGACCTTGCAAATAGTTATAAGCATGGATCTATAAATATCGTAAAAACAATCATGAAATTCCTATATCGATTAAAATATTAAGTTACAATATCATTCCATTTTCTTAAAAAATTATTTCACATTTTCTATATAATATTATAGTTTTCAACATGCAAGATATTTGTGGCACAGGATGTGAGTCCCTTGAAAATTTTATTTTCTTAAGAGCCTTTACTTTTAAATTATTTCTTTGAAGTCCCTAAATTTATTAATTAATTGTAATTTTAACCCTAGGATCAAAGTACATGGACCAACTGAAAATTCACAAACCCTAATCGATTTCGGTAAATTAGGAATCATTTCTAATACCCTAAGACTGATTAATTGACTCTCTAAATATGGAATTACCACTTAAAACCCTAGATTTTTCAGTTTTCATCATGTTCGTCAGTTGATAGCCTTTTTATTTGAAACAAGAAATCCAAACCGAATTAGATTCTCTAACCCTAATTTAGTTTAATTCTACACTAAAATAAATATTCCAATTTATAAATTAAACCCAAAGCCCTCACATTTTTATTAAATCACTAATTGACCCCAAACTAGTACTAATACATATATATATATATATATATAATATATTTGTACCTTTAAACCTATTTTATACATTATTTTGAAATTTCTAACAATTGTACACAAGAAAAAAAATAAAATAATTCCCTCAAATCACCCTCACGTGGCCGGCCACCCTAGAGAAGTGAAATGCTTACAGCTTTTCAAACAAAATAGATGAATTCATGGAAAAAGTTTGCTAGTACCCCCAAAACATGGAACCATGCTTCCACCCTAAGTTCAATTCTAACCCAAGCCTAGCTAGATCATGATTAATTGCATAATTAATACATCTAATCATTCACTATTCCATTAAGTTCCTAGTAAATCCAAAATATCCAATCCATTTTCAACCAATATAGACCTTTTGCACCAATTTTGGTACAAATAAAACCCCTCCCTTAGCAATTTACACACAAGAACTCATATACAAACACCTCATTCAGCAGAGCAAGAGAGGGCAAGAGAGTGAGCTCGGTGGAAGAAAGGAAAGAAAGGGAAGGTCTTGTTAGCTAACCAACCAAACCTGAAGTAAGCCACATCACCATCTCTCTTTCTATTTCCTTTTTCAAATCTATGTTATTAGAGATTTAAAATCACCTTTTCAGATGTGTTGTAATGGTGTTCATGTATTCAAAGTTGATGAATTGGGCTTTGATCCTTCTTCTATTCATATTTCCTCTTAATAGATGCAAAACTACATTTTTCTTCCCATATCTCACATTATTTCCAAAGGCATAACATCACTCTGAAAATATGAGTTATTGGCACATTATTTAGTATATTTTCATCACAAAAGAAGTGAAAAATTTCCCTTAGTTGGCCTATGTTCTCACCAACCTTATTTCGAGTATTGTGCATGAAAAACCTATTTTACAGACAACTTTCAAAAATTTTAGAACAATGTAGAAAAATCTTCTAGACCTCAATTTCATGTCAAAAACTTCTTTAAAGAGTTAATTTTCAAGGAAAATTGGTTTCATTGAAAAAGAGTGAGCGGTTTGTAAGAAAATCTGATTTTTGTAATGGTCAACAAATCTGGACAGCGCTGGAGTATTTCTTAAATAACTAAAAATCTAGAAAAGCTATTCCATTTCTGAAACATGTTCTGAAAACTAGATAAAATTCTCAACGAACCATAGGAAGGTCAGGTTCGGGAAAAATCTGAAATAGTCCTTTTAATTTTAATCTTACTGAATATGGAAATTCTGTTCGCATTGGTGTTTCATACTCTTGTGTTCATGAATGTGCTTATGAATATATGATCATGTCTTGGTATGATATTACATATGTCATGATTATATACCTTTTATTTTAGTCCTTCGATGATGCTCACATTTATGCAAATTTATTCTTTTGTTACTTGCTTGTACTAACTAAATTAAACGTTAATCTAAACGGAAAACTTAATGGGGTGGCTAATGGGGTTTCGATCACATGAGTATTGTTATGAGATAAAGTTATGTTCAAATTGAATTGGTTAATGGGACGTGTTCCCTTTTGAAAGTTAAAGTCTTGCGCAAGTGGTTGTTCGGAACCCTTGAACGGAGCAGTTGTATTCGGACCCTAGGTGGTTTGGTGTGAGGAGGGAATGGGAAAGGCCCTATTTTATCATCTCTTCTGAGGTCTTAGGTTGGTGCTACGCGGTATGTAACCGTTGTTAGGCATCCGAGGTTAGGTCTACAAAGCAGCAAAAGAGGGGGCATACCGAATAATCCGCGTTCGATTCTTGTGGTTCGGAGGATAAAATCTATTTGGGAGTTTTCTAGACTACTAACAACTAACTTTGTAATCTTTGTTATTTACTTGAAAGTCATGTTCCTTTCCCCTATTGTTATAATTGCTATTGCGTATTAGATTGGGAAAAAGAGATGGGGTGTATGTGTGCGCGTTTACTGGGTGTTCAAAGTTTATGGCGTTTCATGCCAGGTACCGAAGAGGATCTTGCAGCAAAAAACGACAAGCGGGAAACTTTCGAAGACTTTTGGCTATCCTAGAGAAGTTAGAATTTTTTTGTGTTTTGTATAGTCCATTTGCAAATTTTATTTGTGGGATGTAATATTAATGGAACTGACTTTTGTAACTATGGATATTTGTAACTATTCTCTTTCTTCTTCTTTTTTCTCTCAACCAGTATAGTTTCCTACGTTGCTTATGAGACCTTGCGTTAATGTCTTTTAAGATCTATTAAAAGGGTAGTGTACTACCTATGAACGTTGGACTCAAAGGGAGGCTAATTTGACTCCTCCGATGATTTGGGATCTTACTTGGTCATTGGCCATAGTACTTATTAGTGACTTTCCTTTGATTACAACCCCTAGTGTAGATTTTGGGGCGTCACAACTTGGTATTAGAGCTTAGGTTCAACCCTTCGCCCGGGCAACCCGATACGTAACTCTAGAATCCTTTTCCCTTGTCCACTAGTGTACTTTATTATCACACTATTATATCTATTTAAAAGAGACTAACAATTAAAACTCTTTCCTCCACCATAGGATGTCATCTGGAAGCCATCAAACAACCGACATTAGCCTCGACACATGGGGAGCCTTTTGCATGCAAGATAGGAGGGCCCTGTCCGTCAATACCTACTTTAGCCACTGGCCGTGCAAATTTGCCACTGAAGAGATGATCATCAAAGAGAGACGAAAAGTGGAGACAGACTACTCTTACTATACAAAGGAGCAAAAGAGATCTTTGGTTCGACGTCGCTTGCAGTACCTAAGTCGCACAGCAAAGAGCATAGTCTGTAAAGAGTAGGATGATTGGAAGATGGACACCCTGATATGCCGAGCCTTGGCAGACGAAGCACTACCCCAACACCCAGTGCAAGTTGAGAACGGCAAGTCTCCCTACCCTGGGCAAGACAACAGTCAGCCAATTGAGGTAGAGCAACAACCAGTGCAGCCAAAAATAACCCTAGCATTTCCAATTGAGATGTCATCTGAGCACGTTCCCCCTTCACTATATATACACCCCACTCTCCTGGCCAGGCAACCAACTCAGCAAATGAGGATCCTGAAGAACATTTTGACTGGTCTGGGAATGAAAGTTAATCTAAGCGTAGTATGTTTGGCTTTTGCAAGATCCACTTATAGTAGGGATCCTTAAGATATATGTAGTAACTTTTGTCACTATGATGTGTGTAGTGCCTTTTGAATGAAACTCTGATTTGGAAGCCTTTTGTACTGATGCCTATTATAAATATATGAAGTGACGATTTGATCTATATCTGTTGACTGTTACTTGCTTTAATATTTTGCCGCACCCTAAGAAAACTAAATCTTAATTTCAAATTTAGTAGAAAGATTACCTCCAGCTAGAAATCTAGAAACCAACTTATCTCATATCATGAACAAAATGGTAGATACACGAGCTGATGACTACTCATAGACTAGTAATAATGCCCAGAACCATCCCAGAAATTAGCATGGGCCCATACCTATAGGAGCCAATATCTCTAATAATCTTGGGCATCAAATTCTAGAAAGAACTAGGACAAGTAAGGAACAATCGACAAAACGAGAGGACTCGACTCTTTTTGGAGTTCTAAAAACGAAGGCCACTGAAGTTCACAGGTGTACTAGACCCGAGAGTGGCTGAAAACTGGCTTCAGCAAATAGAGAAAATGCTGGACACTATGGGGATAACTGAAGATGTCGATAGAATAGCCTTGGTAGTATTCGAGCTAGACAGTGAGACCAATCATTGGTGGGAACTAATCAAAAATATCCATGACATTACAAACATGTCATGGAACCAGTTTAAGGATTTGTTTCTAAATAAATATTTTCAAAGTATAGTTCGTCGAGAGTGAGTCAAGGAATTCCAAAACCTTGAGTAGGGAAATATGATCGTAACTCATTACGTAGTAAAATTTGAAGAGTTGGCCCACTACACAACTAGGTATGTAGCAAATGATGAAGAGAAAGCAAGGATGTTTGAATGAGAGCTGGACCTTACAATCGGGGCAGAGTTCGATCGTAACGGCTCCACTCATATGCCGAGGTATTGGAGACGGCATTAGAATTTGAAAGGGAAGTAGCCGATGCTAGGAAAATTTGGAACAAGCAGAAAGAGGGTTAGACATCTGTAAGACCTTAAAGGGAACCAAAAGGGAAATACGGCCCCGAAGGCCTACTCAAGGCCACAACCACAACAGCAACGACAACAATTGCAACAACAGATCCATAAAGGAGGTTATCAATCAAGACCGACATGACAAATCCAGTGCTTTCATTGTCAGCAGTTGGGGCACAAAAAGAGCGAATGCCCCCAACTCTCTCCATTGGCATACCAGAGAGGAGGTTCCGGAGAAAATGCCCAGGCAATGGGTGGACAGAAGCCCTAGTTAAACAAGACTAAATCTACCAGGTAGTAACACTAGAAGAGGAGAGGAACTTAGAATGCTAGGACCAGTGGCAACCAGAAGGCAACACATCGAGTCTTTGCCTTGCAAGAAGAGGAAGGGGACCTGTGCGTAATTGAGGGTAATTTAGTACTATATAATTCTTAGGTGCATGTCTTATTTGATACTGGTGCATCGCATTCTTTTATATTCTCTGCTTGTGTTAAGTTATTAGAACTTGTATGTGAACCCTTGGAAACTACCTTAAGTGTAATATCACCTATGAGAGGGCGTTCGTATATGGTTTGATCTATAAGGATTGTAAGATATGAGTCTCGGACCTATGCCTAACTTACAATCTTCGCGTCATGGATATGTTGGACTTTGATATCATTTTGGGCATAGACTGGTTGTCCGCTTATCGAGTGGTGATCGATTGCCATCAAAAGAAGGTAGTGGCTCACGTGCCTAACAGAACACCTTTCCAGTTTAAAGGGGATATGCAAGATTCCTGGACTTCAACAAAACATAGGATGGGGTTGCACGATCAACT
This sequence comes from Camellia oleifera, assembly GCA_022316695.1. Lineage (NCBI taxonomy): Eukaryota > Viridiplantae > Streptophyta > Magnoliopsida > Ericales > Theaceae > Camellia > Camellia oleifera. Next base: position 85,359,935 of record CM039312.1, read on the forward strand.
TGCAGGTAGGGTAGCAAGTTTGATGTAAATGAAGAGAACCAAATAGAATTAGAACTTCTGTGAGTAGTAGCAAATGTGTAGATGTATTTCCTGAGGAATTACCAAGATTGCCACCAACCAGGAGGTAGACTTTAGTATTGAACTACAACCTGGAATGACAATATCTATGGCCTCATATTGTATGGCACTAATAGAACTACAAGAATTAAAGGCACAACTATAGGAGTTGCTCGAAAAAGGATTTATTAGGCCAAGTACTTCACTGAGGAGCAACCATTCTGTTTGCTAAAAACAAGGATGGGTCGCTCAGACTATGTATTGATTACCGTCAACTCAACTGAGTCACGATCAAGAACCGATACCTGCTCCCAAGGATTGATGATATTTTTTATCAACTTAGAGGCTCAAAGTATTATTCAAAGATCGATCTTAGGTCGAGTTACCATCAACTACGAGTCAAGGATAAGGATTTACCAAAGACTGCCTTTCAAACTAGATAAGGTCACTACGAGTTTGTAATAATGCCTTTCAGACTAACCAATGCGTCAGCAGTATTTATGAGCCTAATGAACAAAATCTTCGCACTATATCTTGACCAGTTTGTAGTGGTGTTTATTGATGATGTTTTGGTATACTCAAGGTCTGAAGAAGAGCATGAGCAACATTTAAGGATTGTTCTTCAAGTTCTTAGAAACAATCAGTTGTATGACAAGGCAAGCAAATGTGAGTTCTAGTTAAAAGAAGTGAAATTCTTTGGACCTGTAGTGTTTGAGAATGGGATTGCAATGGATCCAACCAATGTAGAAGCAGTCTTAGATTCGAGACAACTAAAAACTACGTCAGAAATTTGTAGTTTCTTGGGATTGGCTAGTTACTACCGAAGGTTCATTCAAGATTTCTCCAAACTAGCCAGACCAATGACTCGTTTGACGCAGAAGGGAGTAAAATATGAATGGGACGAAGCTTGCGAAAAATCCTTCCAAGAGCTAAAGAAAAGATTAACTAGTGTGCCAATTTTTATCATTCCGAAACGAGAAGTGGGGTACACTGTGTATTGCGATGCGTCTAAGGAATTGTTAGGTTGCGTGCTCATGCAAAATGGAAAGGTAGTCGCATATGGTTCCGGGCAATTGAAACCACATGAGCGAAACTACCCAACGCATGAATTGGAATTGGCGGCCGTAGTTTTTGCTTAGAAGCAATGGCGACATTACCAGCATGGGCAACAATTTGAGATTTTCACAGATCACAAGAGCTTGAAGTATCTATTTGCACAGAAGTACCTTAACTTGAGACAGCAATGGTGGATGGAGTATCTTGAGGATTTCCAATTCACTCTCTCATATCACCCCGGTAAAGCTAATGTAGTGGTAGACGCGTTGAGTCGCAAGAGTAGGGAAATGATAACGAAATTAGCCGTAAGGGAATAGGATATGGTTAAGACGCTCAATGAATTTGGAATCTAGGTGAAGACTCAAGACACGAAGGTATACCTTGGTGCACAGAATGTGATGCCAAAGTTAATAAGTGAGATCATGGAGGCCCAGAAGCAAGATCAAGAAGTAGCCCATGTCAAGGCATGTCTAGAATTAGGAAAACCAATGCTCGATTGGGCAATTCACCCTAATGGGAGTTTAAGATATCAAGGTAAACTGTTTGTGCCAAATGACAAGTTACTCAGATAAAAAATATTTAAGGAATGTCATCACTCTGTATTTGCGGTACATTTAGGAGGGACTAAATGTACCAAGATTTGAAAATGAAGTATTGGTGGAGTAGAATAAAGAACGATGTGGCGAAAATTTGTAAAAAATGATGCAAAGTTGGCATATTTCTGAGGCTCAAAGTTGAGGCTTCCTGCTAAGGAATTCAAGCATTTGACAAGCATATACAAATTCATCAATAGGTGATCACTCGGTGGCGCCTAAATTGTAAGGACAATAAAAAATAGGGTGTCTACAATTGCCTCTCTTTGACAGAGCTCGAAGTCATAAAATGACGTAAATGAATGTCAAAGCCTAGAGACGACCCATTTTGACAAGGCCGTAAGACTTGGGCAAACAATCAAAACATAAATTAAATTTGGTTGAGCTCAAAAGTTGCCTACGTATCCCTTTGCAAGGAATCAAACCAGCATAGTTCAGGGGCAAAATGCAAATGACATGCACAAAGAAATTGAAAGCTGGCCTTACACACTTCACGAAGCTAGTTATTTTTAAATAAAAAAAAACCATGACCATACAAGATAATGCAATAAGCAATAACAAGATAGCAACATATGAATGAGCCCCAGGCTTAAATCAACATAGGTTTCACGCGGAAGAACTAAAAACACACTCTCACCTCACCAAAATAGTGAGAAGGAGAGAAAAGCTGCTCAGGGTCGCATTTCACGCGTCCTAAGATACTCTATCCACGTTGAAAATCATGAGAAGAGGAGAAAAACTGCTCAGGGTTGCGTTTCACACGTCCTGAGATACTCTACCCACGCTGAAAATCGTGAGAAGAGGAGAAAGCTGCTCAGGGTTGCGTTTCACGCGTCCTGAGATACTCTATCCATGCTGAAAATCGTGAGAAGAGGAGAAAAACCGCTTAGGGTCACATTTCACACATCCTGAGATACGCTACTCACGCTGAAATCATAAAAAGAGAAAAAAAAACCACTTAGGGTCGCATTTCACGTGTCCTGAGATACTGTGATAGATGCAAAGAGTACATGATTATGTGATAGATGCACAAGGTAGTGAAAGCATGTGATAAATGCACAATGTAATGAAAATATGTGATAGATGCACGATGTGACGAAAAGTGTGTGATCGATGCACAATGTAATGAAAGTGTGCGATATGTGTGATAGATGCACAAAGTAATGAAAGTGCGCGATAGAAACGACAACCTACATAAAATGCAATGCATGTTCTATACAAGGTAATTGAAAGCATGCAACCCCTATATGCAAGATAATGATAATATGCAAATTCTATGCAAGAGAATAGAAAACACGAATAGGATGTAAGGCACATTCCATGCACACAGGATAAGCATATGAATTACGATGCAATGCGCACATGCAATGTAAGAGGTACATGAGAGTGCACATTCTATGCAACAAAGATGTAAATCAACAAGACAAACAAAATTGATGCGTGACAACAACCTCCAACTTACTCTTCGGAGGCACTACAACAGGCCCGAAAAAGATACAACTTGCTTTGGCTTGAGATTAGGACACGTCCGTACGCCGGAATACCACGGGCCTTGGAACGACACAACCGGAACACAAGTTCGAGGTCCACGGAAACCAACTCCATTTCAAATACCTCAATCCCTCTTTCCAAACCCAAAACAGGACCTCCCATACACCGAGGACCACAAAACCAGCATTGGGCCCAAAAAGTGGCCGGTTGGCCACTAATGGTGGACAGCCAGCCACTAGTGAAAAGTCGGGGGTAGTTTTGACATTTTGCTTCGGATCTCTTACACAACCAAACTTCATTTTGCACATACACCCAAGTCCGAAAATCTCCCCTCTCTCCCTCTAGGCATTTTCTCTCTCTAGATTTGTGCTTTGTGCGTGTTTTCCAGCGCCCCATGCAAACTTTTTTCGTAAACTCGCTTTGATCCTCTACGCTTTGAACCGATCAGAATTTGTTTTCGTTGATTTTTTTGGGTTCTCATCACTTTGGGCTTGTTCCTCTCAAGTTTCTCTTGGGTTTTGCGAACTTTCTTCGATTTTGAATTTTTCTTCCATTTTCTCTTTCCTAGGGTTGACTTTTTTCAAATTTTTCCTCCTTTTCAAATTTTCTCTGTTTTTCATTAGTTTTCACCCCACTTTCCAGATGGCAGATGACATTCCTCAGGATGAGTCCCCTCTCGAGGTTCCTTTTGTACTTCCACCCCTGTAGAGATTAAGGAGTCAGTGGTCACTAGGGCTGACGAGGCGACGGTGCACATTGCCGCCTATTTCGAGGTAGAGTACACTCCAAGGCTCGGGCTTAAGTTACTTCCATTGAGGATGAGGCCCTTTGATCCGGCCACTTACCACCCCCGCACACACACAATGGTGCTTGGAGGTATGATGCGCTTTGATGATTTCGTCGATGGTGTGCCGGAGGATACTTTGCTGTGGAAGCCGGACTCGCACCTCTCCTACGACACTATTAAGGTACAAACCTTACTTTCATGCACTTGCATTTGACTATCTTCTAACCATTTTAACACTAGCTTTATCTGCCTAACTTGTATTACTGCCTTTCATCTGATTCGTTCTTTTTTTGCCACAGGAGGACTCTCGCTCCTATAGGGGTTACAGGACCATGACTTCCAGGGACTGGTACCATGAGCTTCCTGCCTGGGTCCATGAGTTGGTCGACAAGGCGGGCTTTGGCCTTTTCTGCACTGGGCACCCAGGACATATGGCTAGTTGAGTCCTACTTAGAGGGTTGGTGGAGAGGTGGTAGGATACCATCAACTCCTTCCATTCCTCTTCTACCAGGGAGATGACGATGACTCCCTATGACTTCTCCATGATCACAGGCTTAGAGGTAGGGGGTGATTCGATCCCTTTCAACATGGACATGGGCCAGTGGGAGGCGACTTGGATCTACCTACTCGAAATGAGCTCGCCTCTATCCAGGCCAGCTATGGTCAGATATAGCTAGTTTCTTGAGCGCTTCCACGGGAGTCAGCCTCAGACACAAGAGGAGACAGAGCAGTACACCCGGGGCTTCTTGATATACTTTCTTGGTAGCACCTTGTTCTCGAACAGGTGGAATACCGTAGGTTTGTACGTATTGAGTGCACTTATGACCCCATCCCGGGTCTGATTTTACGACTAGAGTGGAGTTGGCCTCGCCACACTCTACAGTTACATGAGCTCCAGTTCCTGCATAAGGAGGAACAAGGTCAGAGGCTACTGGAGAGCCTGGGAGGTATACACTGTGTTTTTAACTCGGTTTGTTGCTTCTGCTTTCTGCTTTGCATTTTCTATTTTTATATATGTTCATGCCTATTGGTTCACATTGTTGATCTTTTCTTGTAGCTATGGGTTTTCGCCTATTTTTCAGCCTTTTCCCCAGAGCCGAAAAGCGAGATTCCTCCAGCAGTGCCTCAATCGCAACGATATGACGGCCGGTGCCAATGTCGGTGCCAAAGCCGCGAGGACAAGACATTTGCCTTCTACCGCCAATACTTCGATACGATGGTTTCCCGCGAGGAAATTTGAAACTCACAGCCATTTCTTCTTGATTCCCATTGCTATCATTCTGATTCATATTCTGATAACTAACAACTATAAACAACTTGTGTATCCTCTATTTGTAGATCACCTGGCAGCCCTAGGCGACGATGCTAACTGGAGTCAAGGACCAATACGCTGGGGCTTAGGGCACCTCTCGGTACCTGATCTTACTAGAGGGCCCATTCTGCCAGGCCTGGTTTTTGGGAAAGCGATTTCTTTGCTAAACCTTGGGCTTGTCTGCCCTAGTTGTTCCTATGCCACCCCCAGCATCCATGAGGATAGCTGATAGCCTCCTGGCTGAGGCAATTATTCAGTATATGGTAGGGCTGGATGTTGACTACATCCGAAGAGATGAAGATTACACGACCTTCATCTGGACTCATCTTATGTCATCCCTGGTCGGAGTTCGCACGGGCGAGGCAGTAGATGCTCCTTTGGCTGGTCAGGCTGCTCAGGAGACCGAGGCCAGTATGGAAGGGGCCCCTCCCATTGTGCAGGCTGTCGATTGGCCAATGATTCCTACTATGCTTACATGCTAGCGGTTGACCGAGATAGCTTATCAGATTCCGATAGAGCCACCAGAGGCAGGGCAGAGATATATCAGAGCCCCAGGAGCACCTTAGGTATGAACCATGCTTTATAACTTGCATCCCGGATTTTCCACCCTTTAGATACTGATTATTCAAATTCACTTGCAGGCACCCACAGAGTACACAGAGGGCCTTCTCCAGCTGGTCGATTCTCTGGTTGGCATGGTGCAAAGGAGGGAGACACTACTTGGTCTCCATGGTATTCAGGTATTCTTCCCCTTTCTTCTTGTGCATCGCATTGCTTTCTCCACTACATTGACATGCCATACTCTCACTGGTAGATTGACATGCATTCACAACACCCCATACTGCACCGACACACTGTACCGACACATTATACTCATATTGCATCTCCTTTCTGTATCATACTCATACTGCATATTCCATTCTGCAACAATACACTATGTCTGATATGTTGATGCTTGTTTTTCAGATTCCACTTGCACTGAGGGCATCAGTGGCAACATCGGTTGCACCTCCTCCAATGGCAGGAATGAGAGGTAGATAGGGCCCAGCACATGGCCGAAATGAGCGCCGAGCTTGAGGCAGAGGCAGGGGTGCTCGGGGTCGATCCTAGACAGAGGAGACTTCTTCTTCCTCAGAGCCAATTTTGAGTGGCAACGATGCTAAGACTAGCGATACTGAGGAAGCTGTGAGCTGACCTTCTGAGTCAACTGAGAATGGGGACGATGATGCTGGTTTAGGGTCTGAGAATGAGGAGGGCTCCAAGATCGGCCTTGAGTTAGGGAGCGGAGATGACGATACTGGCTCCGGCTCAAAGTCTGATTCTGATAGCGACACTGACAAAGACAGTATCCATGAGTCCCCTCTGAGAAAGAGGATGAAGAGGGCATCTCGAGCCTAAGGCAACTGGCGCAAATTTTTGTACACTTTTGATTAGCTTCTTTTATTTTGGTAGCTTAGTAGATGTATAGCTTCAGTTAGTTTCACTTTGCTTTCGAAAAGACTTGTACCTTTTTTGTAAAAACCATGATTGAGGCAAAACCTCGCAGTTTAATAAAAAGAGTTATTGTTTTTGCATCATGAGCACCACATTTGCATAGAATGAAAATGGAGTTGGCTTTGAAACCAAGAATGCATGTATTGGAATGGTGTTCTTAACCAGATAATGAGCCAACCAACGACCAAAATACAAAATACAACTCGATAAAAGAAAAACAAAATAAAAACAACTTAAACCCAACTATTTACACTTGTTAAAACAAAAGACTCAAAACAAGACCTCAAAACACAAAGACCGGAACAAAACCAACACGCCAAACTGTTAGGCCACAAAAGTGGATAGCCGGCCACAATTAGTGTACGCCCGGCCACCTGTGGTGCTCCACCAGCTGGCCTCCACTCACAACCCTATCTTCTACAAATGACCTTCTTTCGTGATTTCTTCTCCAGAACCTTATTTTAGTTGTTATTTTCTTTGAAAATAGAGACCTTTCTTGCTGAAAAGCTCATGGATTGGATAGCTACTTTGGACGGCACAGAAAAGGTAAATTTCTCAGGTTTCGGCATAAACGCGCTTTTTCCGTTAAGCCGTACTCCTCTTTGTTTTCCGCTCCTCCATCTCGCAGTCCGATGTTGGAACCCAATTATACATGTATTTCGATTAAGAGCACAACAACTATGCTCGACTTTTGAAAAGTTTCAAGCATTGATGGAATCCCAGCGCAACGAAGAAATCATGCCTTAAACTCAATTTGGCCATAACTAAGCTTTGGGACGGATGTGCGGGCTTACTTTGCATGAAGCTCGATCTTTGGCTCATGACAGGGAGCTAGATATACCCAGCTTGATTCACCGGTTTTCTAATATCGGAGACGGAGGCGACCTTCTCTGGCAAGTCTTTCAGCAACATGCCCTCTGTTTATGTATGCTTGCGCATTTTCTTCTTGCCCCTAGTTACGGCAAAGCCAACATTAAGCTAGTCGAAGTAACCCAATGCCTAAAAAAGGATAAGAGCTGCATTGGTTTAACACTGGCCGAGACCTTGATGGGTTTGGATACCTTTCATCAACGAGAGACCACCAGGTTTGCGGGGAGTCCACTACTGCTCCAGGTATTGTTTCCTACCCTTTCTTATATATGTGATTCTCATATCACTCGGCACTCACGTTCTCTTTTTCTCTCCAAATCATGTTCTTTTTTTTCTCTCAACGTACATCTCTCTATTCTTTAATCTCTCTTCTTTTTCATCCCTTCCTAGGTATGGCTCATGGATAAGCTAAAAGTGGTGGATCCTTGCCCCGAATATTCAGCCCGAGCTTACTTTTTCTGCCAACAACTAGTGGATTTTCCCAATGAGGAATGGTGGTACAACTAGATGTGCAACAGAACGGTAGTTGACATAGCTTGGCATTGTCTCTAGCTTGACTTGGCTGAAATGAGCTACAACATGACCCGACAACCTAGCATTCAATTAATTGGCCTTACGCACAATGTGTTTTACTTCCCTTTCCGGTTTAAACGCCCGTTTGGACATGATCATACCCGTCCAAATGAGGGGGTAGAATACCCGGCCTCATTTTCCATTCGTGGTTCACACTTGACTCGGTACCTCACTGCTTGGAGAACGAGAGAGCTTTTAGCCCCTGCCCCTAGTTTCAGTTATGCCCTGTCTGGGGAGTGCTTGGCTTAGCTCGAGGATGAGGCATAGGTTGGGCCAACTTTGGCTGTAGAGACTGCCACGAGCACAAGCAGAGAACACAGGAACACCTAACTCATCTATGCCCCTAGTTTATTACTTTGACTTTTCTTTTCCAGTTTTTGTGATGTAAAAGCAACTTTGATTCTAATTAGAGAATTAAAGAATGTACTTGTGTTGAAATCAATGGAATTAAAGTTGTGAGCACTAAAAATTTTCCTTTTGGTCCCAAAACGGTCCAAGTTGTAAAGGTAAAATTTTGAGAAAATTCAAATTTTATCAAAACTTTTCAAAATAATTTTCGAAAGTAATCACTACTTGACACGCACGGAATCAGCCTTTAAGATGCACAACCCTGAATCAACAAATCGCAACTGCCCATAACTGTATTGATACTGGCTCTTCTGCCACTATACTGAAGATCACATAACCAAGCTAACCGATAATAGAAAAAGATGGCCCGATCAAAATAAACGAATAGGACAGTTGAGTTGGAGATGATTACGGCTGAACTTCGAGATAAAGTTGCCTATGTATCCCAAAGACGGAAATCAGGCCTTACGTAGTTCGGTTCAGGTTCACTCAAGTATTAACTCTCTCCTTTTGCTCTCTAACTTTTGCCAAAGTCCCCCTTTAGGGTTTTCAACCTTGCGAGCTTAGTTTTTCTTTATTTCTAATTTTTGCCTAGGTTGCCCTTCTGGGTTTTCAGCCTAGCGAGTCTCTCAAGGATAGTATTTCTTCAACTTGTCCATATTGATCGGCTGTGAAAACTCCAAGCCATCCTGGTCTATGGGAATAACCACCCTTCTTAACCAGATAGATTTGATAATGTAAGAACCAGTCCAATTGGGTCTAAACTTACCCCTAGGATCATGGATGGGAGCCCGGTTGTCTTTTAGTACCAGGTCTCCTTCCTTTAGATTTCTGGACTTGACCTTCTTGTTAAAAGCCCTAGTAATCCTGCATTGGTAGCCCTGAACATGATACAATGTCCTTAGTCTTCTTTCATCAAACAACATCAACTCCTCAAACCTGCTCTGTTGCTAATCTGCCTTTGCTATCTGACACTCGGCCATAATTCGCAGCGACGGTACTTCAATTTCAATTGGCAAAACAACCTCCATCCCATAGACGAGAGAATAAGGGGTTCCCCCTGTAGATGTCCGAATCGACGTTCTGTAGCCCCAGAGTGCGAACGGTAGTTTATACGGCCAGTCCCTCTAGGTCTCAACCATTTTCCGCAAGATGTTCTTAATATTCTTGTTGGCAGACTCAACGGCTCCATTGGTCTGTGGTCTATAAGTCAATGACTTGTGAACGACCACGTTATATTTTTCAAACAAATCCACCACCTCTTTCTTGAAGTGCGAGCCGTTATCTTAGATGATTTCATTCAGGATCCCATATTAGCAGATGATGTTGTTTCCGATAAACTTGGCTACATGCAATGCCTTCAGCATGGCATAAGATTGAACTTCCACCCACTTTGTAAAATAGTCAATCGCCACCAGAATGAACTCATGCCTATTTGACCCTTTTGACGTGACTACACCGATAACATCAATTCCCTAGACTAAGAAAGGCCATGGCGAAGTCATGTTGTAGAGCTTTGACGGTAGAATATTCATGCGATTGGCATGTATTTGACATTTGTGGCGTCGCCGTACAAAACCAATGCAATCCTCCTCCATAGTTAACCAGTAATAACCTTGTTTGAGGATCTTCTGGGCTAACATCGCACTGTTCATATGCGCCCCACACTCTGGCTTCGATGAAGCGCTTCAATTCCTTTTCTTCAATGCACAGCTTGTGCATTCCCAAATGGCCTCTTTTATATAGTTTACCCCGCAGATAATGAACTAAATAGCCAGACATTGTATTCCTTATTTGTCTTTGGCATTTGCACCTGGTGGATATGTCTCATTTTCCAAGAAATTCCAAATATGATAATACCAAGGGTTTTTGTCTTCAACCTCATCTATCACGGCGATTGTTTCATAGGTTGGCGTGTATTTCTGCTCGATAATGATTGGATGCATTTTGACTCCAAGCCAGATGTCTACCATGGAAGATAGAGTTCCTAAAGCATCAGCGAACCGATTATTGTCTCTAAGTAGGTGTGTGAAAGTCAATTTTTCAAACTTCGGAATCAACATATCCAAGGCTTGATGGTAAACCTTCATCTTCTCTTCTTTGACTCTCCAATCTGCGTTTCTTGAGAAACAACCAAGTTCGAGTCCCCAATGACATCCGACCTCATTGCTCCTAGTTCTAGGGCAGCTTACACACTTCATATTCTATTAAGGGTATATGGGAGTCATCAGGTGCTATCAGCAACACACCAATCCCATAACCGTACTGATTAGACGCTCCGTCAAAATACATCGCCCACATTTCCTTTCTCCCTTATAGAACATCTTCATATAGGAACAAGTTGTTCCAGTGCCTCACCCCTTTTACTGGGTGATTCGCCAAGAATTCTGTTACAACTCTTCCTTTAATGGACTTGCACGTAACATATTTGAGATCAAATTTAGAGAAAAGAAGCAGCACGGTGTAGTGGCCTTCTCACTCTTTGGACTTGACGATCATGTCATCCACATACACCTCAACCTCTTTATGATCATATCGTGCAGAATGGTGGTCGTAGCCCTCTGATAGGTAGCCCCAATATTTTTCAACCCAAAAGGCATGAACAGGTAGTAGTAGGTGCTCCATGGAGTTGTGAAAGCTGTCTTTTCTCTGTCCTTGGGTGCTATCAGAATCTGGTTATACCCGGAAAATCCATCCATAAATGATAGCAATGCATGGCCCGCAGTGAAGTCTACCAACTCATCAATATGCGGCAGTAGGAAGTCATCCTTCGAGCTGGCTCTGTTCAAATCCCAAAAATCAACACAGACCCGAATTCTGCCATCCTTCTTCGACACTAGAACGATATTTGCCAACCAGGTCAAATACTCGGATACTAACAAGAATCCTGCATCAATTTGCTTGGTGACCTCTTTCTTGATTTTCAGTGCCTAATCTAGACGAATTCTGCTCAACTTCTGCTTGACTATCACGAAAACATCTTTGAAATCTTTTAATAAAGCAATTAAACACTCGCGTTCCTCCAAAGACAACATGGACCCGATCTGGACCATGCGCGGATCCTTCACGGTGCCCACATTAATGGCAATGATTTCATCAAAACAAGGCTTTACAAACCTCTGCTCTCAATTAATCAAGTTTTTCAAAGCCAAAGGAATTTCTTCCCCTTTGTTTTCGTTAAAATTCTGAAAATCTTAGTCAATACAATAAACCAGTGGCACAAAGAAGTACGTAGAATCTGCAACATTTTCATTCAAAAGGTCTAGATCTTCGGTTATAGACTCAAAAGAAAAGCTGAATGAAGACCTAGTCAGGACATTGGTATCCGGGTTACCACCCCCAGAAATACCAGACTCAGACCTCCCCGACTGACTTGAATCTGATTCCGACTCCACAAACTTAGTGGAATCAGATTCTGGCTCATCACTAGATTCAGAACTAGAAAGATAACCCTCCTCCAGCTTCTAAGTAAGACATGGTGCTTTAGACGCATCCAAAATACCATTGGTTGGGTCTACACCCGATCCTTCCCCGATCATGGAGATAGTAAAGTTATCCCCCAAGTTATCTAGGTCAGCCACAGGATCTGTTAGGAGATTGGCTAGTGCTGCCCCTGCTTCAGCCTCACTGTTGTCTGAGTCATCTTTCATGCTCTAGCTAACTTTGATGCTTGGTTCAGCCCTTTACTCATCACTGTCCTGTAGTTACAGATCAAAGAAAATCTCAAATCCGAGGACGTGCTTCTTTGAGGAATTTACCCAAGGCTCGAGAAAGCCATAAAAAGGGAAATCCTCTCCCTCTCGAACAAAACGGCCATTCAACGTCTCTTGGATTGGCCTGTAGATGAGCTCATAATGCTTTCCAGCTCTTTTGGCCTTGGCTCTACCCTTCATCTCTTCGCCCTTCCTTATCCATAACCCAGTCCAAAGGCATGCGGGTTGTGTGGCACCTCTGCTAATGCTGCAACACCCTTCTGCCTACTCTTTCTGAGTCCCATCCCTTGAATATGCCGCAGCTTATTCATGAAGTAGATAGACTGGGCACTGACATACATGCCTTCGTCCGTGGCCAGAATTGATTGCACTATCGGGGCTTCAACTATAGTGAATCTTGAGAGGAATACATCCTCGTCGCCATGGTTGATCTCTAGCACTGGCGTAGTCATCTTCGAAGGTGGATGAATAGATGAGTTCCTAAAAACAATTGTTACCCCTCCCCCATGAGGATACTTCAACATTTGATGGAGAGTGGAGGACACAGCCTTCACGTGATGTAACCAAGGCCTCCCTAACAACAGGTTAAAGGTAGCCAGTACATCCAGGACATGAAACTTGATCTCTTGCTCAGCTAGACCGACCTGGACTCGTACTTCCACCGTGCCTATGACCTCTCGACTTGTGTTATCATATGCCCATATCACCTGGGCTGTGGAAACAAAGTCTATCGGTTTAAGGCCAATTACATAGGCGGTACGGGATGGACAAATGTTAATGGCAGAGCCAGTATCTACCAACACCACTGGTACCCACTTCTCCCTACATTCCACATAAATATATAACGGCTTACTGTGAGCCGACCCTTCTAGCGACAGCTTTTTATCTGAGAAAGTGAGCATTAGCTTAGCACCACCTGGAAAGACCAGGCCCACAAGTTGCTCGGACGTAGTATCAATGGACAATTTAGCCTTGTCCATTGCCAACAATACTGCCTGCCGGTGTACCCATAAGGCCATGAGAAGACCCCAGATAGAGATGTCAGCTTGGATTTTCTTGAGCTCTTTCAACACTGATTCTTCTTCTAGTTGCTTCTCCTTTGGTTTCTCGGCATCTTTGTCCTTTCCAGACGCCTTTGCTTGATCCAGGTGTGGCAACTTAAAATACTGTCCACTATGGGTAAGATGATCTATCTCTTCAGCATACCATGTATTATCCAGGAGGTAGTTTTCCCAATCTTCGTCGGTATGGGCTAGACAGAAATCATTATCTTCCCACCACTCGTCATCAGCTGCCGACAAACAATTGTCCAACTTCACCTGAATCATCTTCACAGTACAAGTGCTCCCCTCGGGGTGATACATAGTTGCAGTTTTCTGACTGTCCTCAACTCATTCTCTCTCAAACTACCTCAATGCAGCTTCTTGTTTAGTGTCTGTGGTGTTCACAACTCCCACTTTTTGACTCGGGTTTCCTGCATACGTATCCTTTGGCAATTTTCCTTTCTCGTCAGCCTTTCCGGCCACTACAGCTACCTCCACTTCCTTCCCCTCTAGTTTTACCCCAGTTTCTTCTTCTTTGTCTGGCTCATCACTTAACCATCTGATGTTATCAGTCAATCCATTTAGGTTGAACCACCCGATCTGTACATTTCCTTGATCATGCTCATCAAAGAACTATAGGTTGTCTAGATCTTCTTCATGATTTACCAAATGATTATGGGCTAGGAGCGGGTTGGTAGTTACATTTGGTTTCTGAGGTAGAGCGATCACCTTTTTGTCAATGAGATCCTGAATCTCATGACACAATCGGAAGTAGTGGTCGGTGTTATGACCATGCTGTTGGTGAAACACACAATATTTTGCGAGGTTGTGTTTGGGTGGAAGGGGATCAAGAAGTAGGCAAAGTTCTAAGGGTTTTAGGTGCCCTTTTTTGACTAGCACCTGCATGGCTTTGGATAGGGTCAAGTATAGTTGGTTAAAAGTCCTTTGAGGTCGGGTAGGGTTGGATGTTGTTTGTGGGGCTATATTGGCGAAGGGGTCGGCGGTTTTTATGGTGGTGACAATACTTACATCCGATGGCCTCACAGTTGTGCTACTACTGGAAGCATTGGAATTGCAAACAAATCGCCTTTTTCCCAGCTCCTTCTCATTTGTAAAAAGCTCTTGCTTCATGGCATCTTCGATTTGCACCCCCATTTCATGAAGTTCTGTAAACATAAATAACGAGAGCATAATCATTTGCTATAACAACTTGCCATGCAGATTCCGGACGACCATTCCGATTTAGTCATTCTCGGAAGGCCTCGTGGTCATCATCGAAGCTTTGGCCCTCTATCTTGTCACGAACTCAGAGAAACCCTCTTTTAGCTCTTGACGCGTTGCTTCGAGATCATGAGTTGTGACCTCAATTTATGTCTTGTAAGAGTACTGAGTAATGAAGGCTTCGACCATCTCCTCCCAATTCTATTTGACAGAATCTTCCAACTTAGCATACCAAATGGCCACCGTAGCCGACATGGTGCGACCAAAAAGAGACAGCTTTTGTAGTCTAGTTAAGCCCATCAACCGCAAGATATCAGAAAATAGTCGCAAGTGAACCATTGGATCCCCAAAACCGTCAAAACGATCAATGTGCGGCATCTTAAACCGATCTGGCAATGTAACCGTAGAATCAGTGTATCCATCCTCTATGTTTGGGATGGAGTTAACCCCTTGCGCTCTTTTGAACAATTTTTTCAATTTGTTGACCTTGAGTGCAGTTGGGTCAACCTTGAACTCGAATGGTGCCTCAGTCTGATAAAACAAGGCTCTAGAAGCTTGTGCCAGGATAGGTTCTGCTAGATTGCCCTAGTTTTCTTGAACATTGGCAGTATTAGCAGCTACTCCAGGTGCTGGGATAACTATGGTGGGTACACAGGATACAGATGCCATAGCCGGCTGCGATGGTTGTTGCTGTAGCCTAGTTATGACCTCGGCCTGACGGGCTGTAACTTCAGCCTGATGGGCCATATCCTACTGTAGGGTCTCAACTGTTTGTTGTAGGTGGAGTATCAGTTCCTCCATATTGGCTGGGGGATACTGTGCCATTAGAATGGGTGACCTTTCTTAAGTTGAACTAGAAATAGTTTACTATTCTTCGACTGGACTGGACATAGGTGAGCTGAGAGGTGATTGTTGTAAGAATTGGACTAGCGAACTCTACCTGATTCTCCTCCGTCTTGTAACCACTGACAGTGAGGTAAACACGGGTTGTCCTTGAACAAGATCCTCGGCTTTGCAAAGTCTTCTAACTCGGGTCCAGAGTACTTGCGGGATATCTGAACTTTCTGAATCTATGGTTTTAAACTACCTAGCAAAAGAAATAAAGCAAAAAGAAAAAAGGAAAAAAAAAGAAAAGAAAAGCAGTAATCAGAAATCGCATAACACTCCAGCTAAGATGTTACCAACACAGACATGATCAAAGCTGTAGGACCGTACTCCACACTGAATTCTGTCCCCAAAACAGATAGCAACTGTACCACTAATATGCACACTCCTGCACAGTTTCACTGTAAAGCATATACCAGTTAAGAAAGAGCCAAAACACCCCTATGAGAGAGGTAGGGTTACCCTGTCCTAGTTTTTGTCTTGAGCTAGGATTCACTATTTCAAACAAGTAGTTCCACACAATCTTGCACAAGGGTGAGCATTCTGTTCTAGTTTGGATTGGTCACTATGGCTTACTATATGCAGCTAGGCTGATTGGTCAAAAGGGTACCTCAGCAAAACTACCTAATATACCTCTCACACCAAAAATTGAGAAGTGAAAAGATGTGATGACCCAAAATTTTTTTTTAAAAAAATAGTCAGTGCATAATTTAATTGAGCAAATTTTTGGATTTGACTGCTGTGCAAATTCTGTGCAAAAATAGTTCGGTTTTGTATTTTTTTAAAATAGTTTCTGATCTTAGAAAATTATGAAATTTTTATATGTTGTTCACATACGAGTCTAACACATTGGATAAAAATTTTAGAATTTATTGATAAGTATTTATTTTATGAAAATTCGCGGACTGATCGGTGTTTGATCTAGTGTACAATAGAATTTGAAATTGAGTTTTGGGTGTTTGGACCATAATTTGAGATAAATTAGTTGGGTTTATTTTGGTATATAATTGGACCATTTTTGACTTCTAGGTGAGACCCATGATTTAAATTCAATTTAATTTGAATTTGTTTATAACTCATGTTTAACTGTTTGGTCCTTTTTAATTATGTGATTGGTAGTAACCACGTTGGGAGTTGTTATTATTTATTATATAGGATTATAATAAATATTTGATATTTAATTTTATGGTGTGTATCATATGGTGAAAAATTATATATTTTATAAGGAATGAAATTAGATATATTTTTTGATAGTGAGCAAAATATTATATTTTGTGGTGTGTAAAAATATTATATTTTGTCGTGAGAAAAATTATATCATTTTATAATTTATATTATAAAATTTTGAAGTATTATTACAAAAATTATATTATAATTTTTTTGGGAGAAATCAACTTTTGAAAAAGCAAACCCACATGGGGTTGCTTCCCTTTTTGCCTTGCCCATTATTCTTTTATTGTGCATTCCCAGATGACCTCTCTTATACAACTTGTTTCCACAGATGACGAACTAGACAGCCAGATACCGTATTCCCTGTTTATCCTTAGCATTTGCCCCTAGTGGATACATATCCTTCTCTAGAAAATTCCAAATGCCACAATACCAGGGATTTTTGTCTTGAACCCCATCTATTGCAGCGATGGTTTCATAGGCAGGCATGTACTTCTGTTCAATGATGATTGGACGCATCTTTACTCTCAGCGAGATGTCTACCATGGAAGATAGAGTTGCCAATGCATCAGCAAATCAGTTGTTCTCTCGTAGTAGATGTATGAACGTCAGTTTTTCAAACCATGTAATCAGAATATCCAAGGTCTGATGATAAACCTTCATTTTCTCTTCTTTGACTTTTCAGTCTTCGTTCGCTTGAGAAATAACCAAGTTCGAGTCCCTGATAACGTCCAACCTTATTGCCCCTAATTCTAGGGCAGCTTCCAAACCAACAATACACGCCTTGCATTCTGCTTTGTTGTTGGACACTTTGAACTGGAGTTTGAAAGCTAGGGGTATATGGGAATTATCAAGTGCTATGAGCAACACACCTATCCCATAACCATACTAATTGGATGCTCCATCAAAATACATTGTCCATGTTTCCTCTTCTACCTGCAGAATGTCTTCATTTGGGAACAGATACTCCACTACCTCATTTTCTTCTACTGGGTGGTCTGCTAGGAATTCCGCTGCAGCTCTCCCTTTAACTGATTTACGCACGACATACTTAAGGTCAAACTTGGAGATAAGAAACAACCAACGAGCTAGCCTATCCATAAGTGTTGATTTCTCAAAGAGATATTTGATGGGATCTAATCTCAAAACCATAATTACGGAGTGAGCTAACAGGTAGTGTCTCAACTTCCTTGTCGCCTATAATAAAGCTAAACAAGCTTTTCCAGGAGGCATAGTGGGTCTCATAGTCTAGCATCTTCTTGTTCAAATAGTAGATGGCCTTCTCCACTTTATCTTTAGATTCTTGAGCTAGCATGCACCCTATGGTTGAATCTGTTACTGACAAATACAGAATTAGAGGCTTTCTCGGCTTTGGCGGTGACAACATAGGTGGATTATGGAGGTACTGCTTGATCTGTTCGAAGGCAAACTGACATCGATCATTCCATCAGAACTTCTTTCCTTTCTTTAACAGACCAAACAGTGGTTCACAAGTCAAGGTCAATTTGGAAATAAACCGTCTTATGTATTACACTTTGCCCAGAAAGCCGTGCACCTCCTTTTCAGTCCTCGGTGGGGGCATTTCTAAGATGGCATTGATTTTGGAAGGATCTACTTCAATTTCCCTGTGCATGATCAAAAATCCAGCATTTTCCTGGCTGTCACGCCAAAAGTGCATTTTTGTGGGTTCAACCTTAATCTGTACTCCCTGATTTGTTGAAAGAATTTTTCCAGTGCGGCATAATGGCCTTCTCGTTCTTTATATTTGGCAATCATGTCGTGCAAAATGGTGGTCACGGCTCTCTGATATGTAGCTCCAACATTCTTTAACCCAAAAGGCATGACTCTATAGCAATAAGTACCCCACGGTGTGATAATTGCAGTCTTTTCTCTGTCCTCCAGTGCCATCAGAATCTAGTTATACCCGAAGAACCCATCCATAAACAAAAGCAAGGCATAGCCAGCAGTGAAATTGACCAACTCATCGATGTGCAGCAACAAAAAGGCATCCTTCAGACTAGCTCTGTTCAAGTCCCAGAAGTCGACGCAGACTCTGATTCTGTCGTCCTTCTTTGGAGCTGGGATGATATTAGCTAACCAAGTTGGATACTCAGACACCATAAAGAAACCCGCATCAATCTATTTGGTGACGTCTTCCTTGATTTTCAATGCCCAATCTGGACGAACTCTGCACAGCTTCTGCTTGACTGGTCCAGCCTCAAGGTCAAGAGAAATCCGGTGCTGTAAAATCTCAGGATCAATTCTAGGCATGTCTTCATAGAACCACACAAAAACATCTTTGAAATCTTTCGGATACGATAGCCCTATAGTTAGGACTCCTGTGGTTCTGAATTTGATTTCACAAGTGCAACGTGAAATAGATAAACACAAATGAGTCCAAATCCGACAATTCTTTTGAAAAATCGATTTTGAATCAAAAATGCCAAAAATGGACTGCATTGTTAGATTTCAGAGTCACTACCTAAATATTTTGAAAAATTTAGGAAATACGTGACTCGTGCCAAAGGCCATGTGTCCGTTATCACCAAAGTGTCTTGGCTCAGGAACTTAGGTATGAAAGGGGAAGGTCATGAATTGAGCACCCCACTCACCCGATCAAAGATCGGCCTCTACTAATCATGATATGATTCTTATGTACAGTATATGCTCTTGTTCCAATTATTTAGGCTATTCTTACTATGTGATGCATACAAGTACAGAGTAATTTGAAAAAGTTGGAACACTTTGATTTTACGTGTGTTTTGAAAGGTGTTTGAATATGTACCACTTGAAAAAATGATCTCATATGTACACTTAAACAAATCATCCCAACTTAAGCAATTAGCCTTCATCCACAGGCATTTAAACATGTATATCACTTAAGCACTTGGCCTCATGGTATTTATGCTCAATATGGCAACAATCACTTGCATGCAATATGCTAAAGCGAAAAACGCTCATCTAGCACTTAACCGAGGCAAGCCAAGAGGTGAAAAATAGTTAGAAAAAAATGCATGATCCTAACGATGTAAAATAACTAATGCAACACAGACAACATGCAATTAAGAGGTTCGACTACTAGTATGACATGTGAATCAATTTGATATGCAGTCAAGCACCTTTTTTTTGTTGGATAATAAACAACCATAAGGTTAGAATGATGTGCCGAGCCAAATATATGCAAAAATGGATATGGTAAACATGATAATGATATGAAAAATCTAAAACATGATGCTACCATCATAAGCGGATAAATAAAAGGGAGAAAGAAGTGGAGTTGGAAGACATACACAATATTACAAGGTTGCCCTCACGTAGGAGGGTCCGAATAAATATCCTAATTAACTAACTATTACAACGCCAAAACAAAAAATGCCAAATTAACTAGCTACACTAACTTAATTATTTACATATTGAATGAATCTAATTAATTAATTATAACAAGAAATTAATTAACTAAGCTATTACAAGTTCAAAGGATAATTAATCTAGGTGAAACATACTACGATTAGCATATTTTAATGGGCCATGGTGAATGAAGAATTGTTCATGCAGGAATGCAAATTTCTACCTGAAAATGCCCTCTGTTTGGCCGCCAAAATGTTTCTGTTTTGCAGTCAGAAAATTGAAATGTTTCCTATTCTGCCATGAAAATGGCACTGCGGATCTAAAATGAGGTGGTCGGCTGGCCGGCCTTGAAAAGTGGTCCGCCGAACAGTGAGATGGCCGGCCGGCCACTAGTTTTTGCCACTGCCCTACAGCAACAGACATGAAGCAGAGCACAAACAGAGTATTTTTAGGGGTTGTTTGTCCACTCTGTCTCTCCTTATCATCAAACAAATCAAAAGAGGGGCAGTCTTAATTCAGAAATCATCAATCGATGCAAACTTATTGCACGATGATCTATGCATCGAGGGACAAAGTCTCAATAAATGACAATGAAAGACTAATAAAACCTTCTCCCTATCATGGAATTAATCAAGGGAAGTTGTAGACCTTGAATCTCGAACCATTATCATCACTAAAGAGTATAAAATCATTCAAGACTCAATGGGTTCAATTAACGTCCGATTAAGCCGAAACCATTTTATTATCTTGTACCATTTTAGTCTAATTTTATTGCCTCTTTTAATTACCTTTCCATTTTTTAGTCATTTTAGTCCAAGAATGAGAATTAAGTCCACTAAAATGGGAGAACTGTCAAACAAGAAGTTATTTTTTGCACGAGAGAGATATAATTCCTTGGTAATGAACCTATGAAGAGATTAAACCATTAAGCATGGATGGGTCTCTTTCTCAAGCTTAAACAACACTCACTTGAAACCACTCTAAAACAAATAAAACCAATAAAGGAGGGAGAGTGCAGAGATGATTATGCAAGTGTGAACATAGGTATGGAAAGTATAAAAGAAATGCTATCAACTAAAATAGGTTGGTGTCTAATGCCTAAACCACCAAACCTATGAGGACCACTACACTACAAGCATACTATACAAAGCATAAATGAAATAAATACACAAAAATAGTCCTAAAGACAGCTAAAACAGTGCTGAAATTGCCATGAAAAAGCTAGAAAAAATGAACTACAATATTGGAGAAATGATGCTATTAAGCAAGCCTAAGAAGGGGCGGCTAACCCCTTCACTTTTTAAATCTCAAAACCACTTTTTTAGCTCTAAAAAACTCTATAAAAAAAAATGGTAAAAAGTTGGAAAATAGATGGGAAACACAAGGGCAAAAGCTTAGAAAATGAATTTCAAAAAAAGGTGGTTAACCCCTCTACCTTAGATAGCTTTAAGCCACAAGTTTCAGCCCATAAAATAGTGAAAAAATAGTGTAAAAATAGTAAATAAAGATAGGGAAGAAGTAGTGTGAAGAAGCTATAAGTTATACCTCTAGAAGAGGAGTAACACTTTGATTCACAAACTAACAAATTCTCACCCTCAAATACTGAAATTTAAGCTCAAGAACCTCAGTAAGAAGCCCTAAAAATTTGGTTTATAGAGTATAGATAGGGTGTATATAGGTTGCAAGATAGAGAGAGAAAGATATTTTCAAGAATTTGAACTCTTGGAATTTTTTTTTTTAACTTGAAAACATAAGGTATGGCTCTTTATATAGAACAACTAGTTGATATCTCGAAAATATCTATATTGAGCCAGCTGGTGCAGTGCATGTATATGGGGGCATAGTTGGCAACAAATATTTGTTCTACCATAACACTTGGCCGGATGACCAGGTGGGGGATGACCGACAACTAATTTCTGGCCAGCCGACCACTTTTGGCCTGTAGGCCTTTGAGTGGTCAAGCTTGAAATAAATCTGTTTTGGTCCAAAAGTGGTGCAAGGTTTGTAGGTTTCTAAGACTCAAAACCAAGGCTTTCTGTTGAGGAAATCGAACGTTTGTACAGCATAATGTTCATCATTGGGTGATCAATCTGAGGCGCCCAAGTCTTAAGGGTAGTCAAAAATAGGGTGGCAACACTAATGGATAAAACAGTCGTCTTGCCTTCCTCACAAAATAGGAGCATTGGAGATTCTGCAGATCCTCTTGCTTCAAGCTCGTAAGAGGAGGTAGGAAGTGTATACTATTTGTTACCCTCTCTGTTTGTGTTGGTGTGCCAATATTTTTGAGTTGACTAGTTACTCATTAAGAAGCAAACTTAACCACGTACCACCAGAAAACACTCAGATTATGCCTGAGCAGTACAAGTCTTTGCGGAGACAATTTAAGGCAGAAACTAAGTACACAATCACTCAAGCTATTTCAGCCCAAGTACATAATTATAAATTGCCATTATTTTTCATTATTTTTGTCTTCTTTCAAAGTCCTGCCTTTCATTTTACTTTAAAATATGTAGTGCACAAACAGTGGATTAAAATGAAGTAGGAATTTTTTTCCATGTTTATTACTTGGGTATGACCTCTAGTTGTTATATATACAATTGCATGGTTTTGTTACTGCACCATACATGGTGCCATAAGTCTCTATCTATTTGTTAGCACAATGGCCACAACATGCTTAGGGCAATGTTTTGTACCCCTCATAATGCCTTTTCATGTCAACTGATTTTGCTGCTACAACTGCTGTTCTATTCTTGGTTGAGTATGCAAGTTTCAATGTGCTCTTTGATTATAAGTAAATTGCCATGAAATTTTCTTAAAACTATATTGAATTGTGATCAAGTTGCAATTGATGTGTGGTGGTGCGACAATCAAATAGTCTGTCTCCAATACATCAAATTAAAGCAAATGCTTGATTATGTATGCTCTTTGTTTTTAATTATATCCTTGTAAAAGTAAGCCAATTCACATATTCAACTTGTGCATTTTTGTTCCTCTTACCTTCTGTTCTTGGTCACTCATCTACGATAACTTTGTTTGATTTTTTAAATGCAGTCTTCTAGAGCGCTTATGTACAATACTGTTTGTTTGTTCAAGAGGCTCACAAGCTCAACAACAACTGGTTACCTCCTCTACGGGCTATCGTGGCAATAGTTGTTCTCGAGTTCAATGAATTCATGCTTCTGTTAAGGTAATTACATCGAATCTAGGAGGGTTGACTTCCTTCACACAAAACATATTTCTTAAGTTCACATTTAGTTTGATTGCCTTTTATTTCTAATTTTGCCCGCCCCTTTTACTAATAATCTATTTTTATTGCAAAGTCTTTGTCTTAAAGCGAAAAAGTTGAATGCACGTTTGGAAACACCATCCCAAGGTCTAAGAAAAGTTAGAGAAGCTGTTGGAAGATACATCGTATGGCGCTCGATTCATGTATATATTACAATCATATATATTAAATTACTTTTTGAAATAAATATCAATTGTTTTACAATTTTTGTAAGCTTGGAATTAATTGATATTGTAAATAATTATTTTTTTGTTTCTTTTTGCAGATGCTACCTTTCTGAGTACGCAATGATATCTTCGCATATCAATATTGGAGCTTACTGTTGATACTAAAACAAGCAATTAATATATATGTTTTTTTATTTGTACTGCCGACATTTTGGTTTTGTTTTAGATACAAATTTGAGTTCATGAATTATAAAAAATTATTAGTATTGTTGGATGATATTTTATATATTTTTCTAAAGAATGTTTGGTTGACACTGTATTGTTACAAGGTACATATACATTATTATTAGTAATTATATATATGATTTTGTGAATGTGAATGTGAATGTGAATGTGAATGTGAATGTGGATGTGTGTCGATGTGGATGTGAATGTATTTTATTTTAGATAATATTAATAATTTGTAAATTGAATGAATTAATAAAATATATATTTATTTTATGAAAATAAATTTTTTTGTGATAGTAATAAACCGTTGCTAATGTAATCATAATTTCCTTGCATTGTATTAGCAACGGGCTAACTTGTCGCATATACATATTAGTGCCATCTTTAGCGACAGTTGAAACTGTTGCGAATACATTATTAATTTCTTTTTCTTTTTCTTTTTTGCGACACTTAAGACCATCAGTAATAATACTTTTCGTGACGTCAACTACTGCGTCTAAAAAAGCTTTTGGTGGCGGTATCCTAAACCGTCACTAAAAATGATGTTTTCTCCGCTTTTTTGTATCAGGTTAAACCGTTGCAAAAACCATTGATTTATCGTCACTACAAGAAAGCGACGGTTTGGAACCATCGTAAATACTTTTTGTCATGCCCCCTTCCGCCACTCCCCATTTCCCGTCGCTAATCTGTCGCAAAAAAACTTTTGCGTCGATATGTGGACCTTTTGTGACGTTTGAGACCGTCACAAAAGGTTCGATTTTTAGTAGTGATACAAACAAGTGTCCACAACAAATACTTTCAATAACAAATCAAGACTTTGTAAAACATATCCATCATGACAATAATTATACTTTTTTCTTACAGAAAAAATCACATTATTGAGGGAAAATGAATTTTGAAATTCATAACAATATGATATCACCTCAAACTTGAACTCATCAAAATATTTTTATTACAATAAGTTATAATGCTAAGCAAGAAGAAAAATAAGAAGATGGTGAAACAAAAATTACAGAAAATCTATTGTAATATGCTCTCCAAGTAAAGTTAGATGAGTTGAAATAAGAATTGTTCTATTGGTTGTGAAGTTCAAGAAAAATAATGTATTTCATGTACACATTTTAGTCAAATTACCAAGAAAAAATCAAATGATGTCCAAACATTATCGCAGCAACTCAATGATGCAGAAAGTAAGTACATCAAATAAAAAGTTTCAATCAAGTTTTGTCATATGCTAATTACTTACAGATGACATAATAAATTATATAACTTGACAGTTTCATAAAAGTGATCCTGCAAACACTTATAAGTATAGATCTATAAAAATCGTAAAAACAATTCTTAAATTCATATATCGATCAAAATATTAAGTTACAATATTATTGTATTTTCTTGAAAAACTATTCCACATTTTCTACATAAATGAAAATATACTAATTACAAATGCCATACTTTTCATCGTGCAAGATATTCTTAGCATAAGAAATGAAATTCAACAACTCTTAATGTATAAAAATATATTACATATTGATATTAATGCATTCTTACACCAACGGTATACAAATAATATACAATAGTGGATTCAAAAATTTATATAATGAGATGAATAATTAAATAAAATTGTGTAATTATGCAATTAATTTCATATCTTCAATTGTATTACAGGTACAAATTATGAAAATTGAAGTAGGAAGTTGACAAAAAAAATATTTGTGTAATAGTATATATTTACCGAACATGTTTATTGTTTATTATTTAAGATAAGATTGTGATCTCAACAGTCTAACTATCAATTATTGTTTATGCTTATAAAATTCTTATTTATTATTTAAATTCTCCAGCTGTGTGTACCGGATTCCGCACTAGATGAAAGTGGATCGGGGCCCTGCACTCGGTTGGACTATCCAGGGACTAAGGTTCCTGCCACAAGAAGCACCGTTAGAGTTGCCCGGCCAGGGTTGGCCGGATAACCCCTCCGGTGTGGGAATCAGTGATCGGAGAAGGAGTGTATATCGAGTTGAGTTTATATCTAAATGTGATTTTTCTTGGAATAGTTCAATGACCTTCAATTTGAAGTTCATGTTGTATATATAGTGTTCCTTGCTTGCTTCTCAAGGTGGGTTCATGGAGCTTGGATGCTGCCAGGTGTCCTTTTAGCATTGCTCAAGGTAGGGGACCACCTGGTTGTTGTCATTGAATGCATATACTCATTGTAGTCATGCTGATAACAAACCACATTCCTTTGGTTCAACAACTTCCGTGATTCTAGGTGTAAGGGACCAGCTGAGGTGGCAACTTGCACATGCACATATTCACAACTTCCACGTTTCCTTGCGAGGTTTCCTCAACTCAGTACCGCTGTCCCTCAACTCGGCATCATCATGCCTTGTCTCGGCCTTTTACAGGATTATTCATGGAGATGGGCTGATCCATTCGGATATCTTTGTATGGGCTTGGCCTATTTTCTGTTCGGCCCATAGGTTCAGTCTCGCAGCTCGACCCAGCCTAGCACCACGGTTGGACTAGCCTTTCCACTACGCGTTGGGCCCAAGTGTTTGAGGACTTGGGTGGACTGTTGATCATGAAGTTGGGCTCAATTGGTTTGCCTATATACTCATCCAACCCACTTGGATTTGGACTTTAGTGGATTGGGCCGGCCCATTTCACATTTAGCCCCTACATTTGCCCCTAGCTCACGCTAAGGTTCCCCTTGGGGGGAGCTATTGTTCTACTTCCCAAGCGTTGCGTCGTTTCGGTTTTCCCCAGTTCGACCTTGGTGATGATTCAATCCTGACACACAATCCCTGCATGCGTCCTTTCATGGTGACACGTGGCGATGTGAGATAGGTGTGCAAAGATAGCGCGTCGATTCCATACCAAAGGTCATGCTCCGTGTACTTGCGCACCGGCTGGTGCAATTAATGCTCTGGCAGTCAATACAAACCCTTTTATTTGCTTTTTTGTTCCTCTAGAGAGTTTCAAAGAGAGAGAAAGAACTCTTCACGTTCCTCTGAACTAGTCTCATTGGTGCTCTGCTCAGACTTTTTCGCCGCTGGTCTTGCTCTGCTACCACTGTTCTAGTCTCTATAAGTTCTCTTGTGATTCTTCTTCTCTTGCCTCTTTCTGTCATAATCATCTTGTTTGGCCCACTCGCTGTCTGTGTTCCACACTCTGTTATCTGAGTCCTACATCTATCCTATTAGGTTTGTTAAATGGGGAAGTTTCGCTCACTGGTTGATACCCCCGAGGCCATGGCTATGTTCCGCCTGGACTATAATATTCTCGACGACGTTACCCTTTTGTTGGCGAAAGTAGACGCCAAGCGTATGGGCACAAGGAATATCGTCACTTTTCCCATCGCAGTCATAGTCGAGGGAGGGGTTCGGTTTCCCCTTGATCCGTTGGTGCGCCAGTTTCTGCATCAAGTCTAGTTAACCCCAATGCAAGTATTTGTGAACCTTTTCCGTGTTGTTTGTGGCGTATCCGCCCTCAATAGACGATTGGGTTTGAACCTTGACATATGAGATATCTTAGGTTGTTATACTCTTTCTCATAACAAAGACCACAGCACGTATTACTTTCGTGTTCACTCGTTTGATTGCCATTTGGTTATTGGGTTGCCCAATTCGGATAAACACAACGATGATTTCTTACAAGTTGGTAGAAACTAGGAATTCCCCGCCGGAACTGAGTTTCAGTCTGAGCGGATGCCCCAGAAAGACGGCTACCCAGGTTCAGGCCTCTCCTTCTAATGCCTTTTGTATTTCTTACTTTATTTTGGATGTTGCTCTGATAGGTCACTTTTTTTTTTTTTGCAGAGGCCTCTCGTTTCCAACGAAGACCGAACCGAGAGAATGCTGAAGCCATAAAAGCTGCCTTGAGGTATAAAAAGAGATCTGCACCTAGGTTATTGTATTACCAGTCTACTTGCCGCTCCACTATTCCAAAGAAAGTGAGGCTCGCTGCTTCCCTTTTGGACTCTAATACCGAGACTGACACATCTCTCACTCCTTTGGTCACGAACCGTCGCAGGAGTCAAGGTGCACTTTCTGAGAGAGTGCCCTCCCCTGCCCCCAGTTTCACAGGGGGCGGGTCTATGGCGAAGACAAGGGTGTTGGTGGATTTAGAAGCCGAGGCTTTCGGAGCCTCCGATGTTTTGGAAACCCCTCTGGAAAATACGGAGGCGAAGAGCCTCATGGAAGTAAAGATGGAGGTGGGAGCTTCTGGGACCCCTGCGACTGCTGCCGAGCCCTCAGCTTCAGTCACTGCGCGAGCAAAAAAGAGAAGAAGAGAGGCTAGCAAAGCAGTGGTGGGGGAAGCTTCTGAGGATCCTGCTGAGGATGAGGCTTTTAAGAAATGGGAGCCGCTAATGTCGCATAAAGGTAGGCCCATTTCCACTTCTGATTCAGTTGTCGCTTCACAAGATTTTGCCTTTGATTTGACTAAGTTTTTGTTGATGCCGGTTGACATGGCCGACCATAATAGGCCCCGTGATATTCCTATCCTGAAGGGGACCCTTCAGATGATGACTGCTGAAAGTGTTTCCTCGTTTTACTTGTCTTTATTGTTGCATTTCTGTCTCTTTTTCTCTTAATTCTTCGTTGTCCTTTGCAGTGTATCCAGAGAATGCATCTGTCTATTACCCGTGCTGAAAAGCTAGAAAGGGCCGTGCTGGAAGCCGCAATGAACGTTGAGACACTGACAGTAAGCTTGGAGACAGAGAAGGAAGGACGCCAAACCGCGGAGAGGAAAGCATTTCGTTTGAACAAGATTGTCGCTTCAGCTGAAAAATTGAAGAAGGCTGCTATTAGAACACAGGCTCAACTCGAGGGGAAAGTGGCCGAACTGGAGGCCGTTATTGCCGTGATGACTGCCGAGCGTTCTGCACTAGAAGCCAAACACTAGCAACAGGGTTGGGATGAAGCTGGGGCTGCCTATAAGGAAGAGGTGCTAGTGCCGCGAGATAAGGTCTTTCTAAAGGGTTGGATGAGTGCTTTGGCTGCTGCACTAGTTCCTGAAGACTCTTCTCTATTTCAAGATGTCCACGTTCATTCGAGATCCTTGGGTTCGAAGACTGTTTCCACCCATGCTGTTCTTCCTGCCGAAGTTTTCCCAGAAGATGATTCTGCAAACAAGACCCAGGACAGTAATGTTGCCACTGAAACGGTAGATGTTGAAGGGATTGAAACCCTGGAGACCGAAGCTGCAGGAGATGTGGTTAAGGAGGCTTCTACTTCTTAGGAAGTTGGAGCTACCTCTACTTTTCCTCTCCCAGATGGCCTGGACGAAATTGTTGATGCTGCTCTTGAGTTTTCCTCTGTTAATGAAAGTTGATGTTGAAAGGATTTGAACTTTTTTTTTGATTTTTTGTTTTGATGTATTTGGGCTCGGTCTCCATGACGAGCTTTCTTTCTGCACTTGCCAAGACAATTTTTCTTTTCTTTTTTCTTTTCTTTGCTGCTGGTTATGAGGCCATATGTGCCTTTTGTTGGATGATTAAATTTTCTCTTTGAACTTGCAATCTGATACTGTTTGGCTTTTATGTCTAAATGTTTTCTATACTGCCTGCCCCTGGCCGAGCACTGTTGGGACCTCGGGGCTGAATAGATGCTCGGTCTGGTTCTGTACTGCTTTTAAATAGATGCTCTGTCTGATTCTGTACTACTTGCCCCCGGCCGAGCATTGTTGGGGCCTCCGGGCCGAACTGATGCTCGGTGTGGCTTTGTACTGTTTGCCCCTGGCCGAGCACTGTTGAGACCTCGAGGCCGAACTGATGCTCGGTGTGGCTAACGGATATGTGGTATGGCTGTGCTTGAGTTCGTAAGTGGGTCTTACTTAGGTCCAGGTCGGTTTTGAAAGAGAACAATTGTTTGCCCCTACCTTGATCTAAGTAAGATTGGTACTGAAGAGTGTGCTCTTAGATAGAATTGCTTAAGTCTGTTGCAACTTTGGGAGCGCAGATGCACTTGAATGAGATAAAGGCATGAAGAGGTGTCTTACTCAAGTCCAGGTTGGTTTTAAAAAAAAACAATTGTTTGCCCCCACCTGGAGTTGAGTAAGACTAATGCTGGAAGTTTACTCTTAACAGAACCTGGTCATGCTTGTTCCAACTCTGTTTGTTTGAATCAATACTGAAGTGTTGACGTGTTGGTACTTAAGGAATTCTGTGGATTCAAAGACATTTACTTAAGATATGTTAGTGTGGTTTCCACCAAGCAATTCCACTTGGCTAAAGTCCAATTTAGTTGCCAAACATTATTCCACCAAGCAATACCACTTAGCATGTTTGAGTGCTAACCAAATTTTATATTCCGTCCAGTCGTTCTGAAACTAAGTCCATTTGGGTGAAGACCAAAGTTAATTCCGTTTGATAAACATCAAAGCTAATTCCATTTGGTGAGGACCAAAGCTAATTCCATTTGATAAACATCGAAGCTAATTCCGTTTGGTAAGAACCAAAGCTAATTCCGTTTGATAAACATCAAAGCTAATTCCGTTTGGTAAGAACCAAAGCTAATTCTGTTTGATAAACATCAAAGCTGATTCCGTTTGGTAAGAACCAAAACTAATTCCGTTTGATAAACATCAAAGCTAATTCCGTTTGGTGAGAACCAAAGCTAATTCCGTTTGATAAACATCAAAGCTAATTACAAGAATTTGATAAATTTGAGAGAAGTAGGGAAGCATTTGCATTGGTCAACATATAAATGCCTTTACATTCTGATAGAGAAGTTGGGGGATAATTCTATTGATAGTATTTCTTGAGATTTGCTACAGTCCGGGGCCGAGGCATAGCTCTGCCATTTAGATCCTCTAGGTCGTAAGCTCCATTTCCAACAACAACTGTGACTTTGTAGGGACCTTCCCAGTTAGGCCCAAGTTTGCCCTCGCCAGGCACCCTTTTGTGATCCATAACTTTCCTCAAAACCAGTTCTCCTGGTGTAAATTTCCTTGGGAAAACTTTGGTTGAAAATCTTGATGAGCTACTGCTGGTACGCTACAAGTCTAATCAGTGTTGCTTCTCTTCGGCCCTCTGCCATATCCAGTGCTTATGCAATAGCTTCCTCATTATTGGTGTTCTCAAACAATTCAGATCGAAGGGTTGGGAGGCCTACTTTGAGTGGGATGACAGCCTCCATTCCATAAGTTAGGGAGTAAGGTGTTTCCCCCGTTGAGCGTCGTGCTGTGGTTCGGTATGCCCCTAGCATGTGGGGTAATTCTTCAACCCACTTTCCTTTGACATGCTCAAGCCGTTTCTTTACTCCGTTGATGATGGTTTTGTTTGACGCCTCTGCCTGTCCATTGCTTTGCGGGTACCCTGGAGAAGAGTTCCTATACTCAATCCTGAGGTTGACACAAAACTTTCTGAAGATCTTACCATCGAACTGCGTTTCATTATCCGCAATCAGTACTCGCGGGATGCCGAAACGCACCACCACGTTTCTCATGACAAACTGCTTTGTATCCGCTACTTTGATACTTGCCAATGCCTCGACTTCGACCCACTTAGTAAAATAGTCAATTACAGTAATAAAGAATCGTCTATTCCCCGTGCCTCGCGCTAATGGTCCGACAATATCCAGGCCCCATTGGGCAAAGGGCCATGGGCTGGTGAGTGAAGTGAGAGTTTTGGCTGGTTGATGAATAAATGGAGCAAACCTCTGACATTTATCACACTTCTGTACGTACTGCTGAGCATCTTGTTGCATCTGTGGCCACCAATATCCGTGAGTGAGGGCTCAGTGTGCCAGTGACCTTCCGCCAACGTGGCATCCACAAATCCCATCGTGAATTTCGTAGAGAACATTCTCGACCAGATTTGGATGCACACATAGAAGATAAAGGCCAAGATAGGAGCGTCTGTACAGCTTCCCGGATGGTGAGATCCAAAACCAAGCTGACTTATGTCTGACTTTGTTGGCTTCCTTTTTGTCTTCGGGGAGAGTACCAGATTTTAGAAAAGCAAGTATTGGATCCATCGAGCTCAGCTCTACGCTGCTGCAAAGGACTGGAGATGCAATGCTTGGTTCTGGCACGAACTCAACCCAAACTTTTCTGGCATCTTTGGTATCCACTGATGAGCCGAGACAAGCCAGAGCATCAGCATGGCCGTTTTTGTCCCGACTAATTCGTTCCACTCGTATGGATTGAAACTTTTTGAGTAAGTCTTTGGCCTTATCTGCGTACATGGCCATTCTTTCATCCCGTGTTTCATAGACCCCAGAAAGCTAGTTTACCACTAGCTGTGAATCGCTGAAAACAAGAAGCTGTTCTGTACTGAAGTGTTCAGTACTGCGTAAGCCAGCCAACAATGCTTCGTACTCTGCCTCGTTGTTCGAAGCCTTCCAACCGAGCCTGAGAGCCTATTCCCTTAAATCCTTCTGGTGAGATAAGTACTACTCCTGCCCCCGAACCTCGGTTATTGGATGACCCGTCAACATAGAGCTGCCAGATGTTTCCAATGAAGAGTTTTCAGGCTTCCAAAGCGCAAGGCTTTCCTTGTTCAGTGGTGCGTGGCACCTGCGCCGAACTTGGATTCCCTGGTTCGGTACTCTGGGTGGGAACAAATTCTGCGACGAAATCTACTAAGACCTGGGCCTTAATTGTTGTCCTGGGTTGATACCGAATGTCAAACTCGCAAAGTTCTACCGCCTATTTTGCTGTTCTGCCAAAGAAATCGGCTCGGCTAAATACAAATCTGAGGAGGAATTCAGTGAGGACATTGATGGTATGCCCCTGGAATTAATGTTGTAACTTCCTCGAGGCGATAAGCAGCGCGTAAGCTAGCTTTTCCAATGGTAGATACCGTGTCTCGGCATCTAGTAGAGTCTTGCTAACATAGTATATAGGCCTCTGTTCCTTGTTAACTTCTCGAATTAATAATGCGCTTACGGTATGATCCGAGACTGCTAGATAGAGGTACAGCTCCTCTTCTGGCTCTGGAGTGGACAAAAGAGGAGGTGTAATGAGGTATCTTTTGAGGCTTTACAGTGCTTCAGTGCACTTGCAACTCCATTCAAATGCTGCCTTTTTCCTCAAAAGCTGGAAGAAGGGCTTCATCTGATCTGAAGATTTGCTGATGAACCGATTCAGTGCGGCCGCCATTCCGGCCAGTTTCTGCAACTCCTTAGCCTTTGTTGGTACTTCAAGATCTTGTATTGCTTTTATTTGGTCCGGATTTGCCTCAATTCCTCTGTGAGTGACCATATATCCCAAGAACTTCCATGTTCCTACCCCGAAAGCGCGTTTCGAGGCATTGAGGCGAAGCTGATGGTTTTTTAAGATGCCGAAAACTTCTCTCAAGTCTGTAAGATGGTCTATAGCGAACTTGTTCTTGACTACCATATCATCTATATAAGCTTCCATGGTTTTCCTGAATTGGTCTTTGAACATCTAAGTGATCATCCGCTAGTAGGTTGCTCCGGCATTCTTGAGGCCGAACGGCATCACTTTGTAGCAGTAAGTTCCTCTCGGAGTGATAAATGCTATCTTTTCTTGATCCAGACCGAACAGTGGTATCTGATGATAACCGCTATAAGCATCCAGAAAGCTTATGCGCTCATGCCCTGCTGTTGAGTCTACTAGTTGATCAATGCGAGGCAGAGGAAAGCTATCTTTAGGGCAGGCTTTGTTCAAGCAAGTGAAGTCAACGCAAACTCTCCATTTTCCGTTCTTCTTCTTGACTACAACTGTGTTGGACAACCATTGCGGGTACTAAACTTCTCTGATTGCTCCTGAAGCCAGGAGTTTTTCGACTTCGGCAATTACTACTTCGGTGTGCTCAACTGAGGATCTCCAACTTTTTTGCACAATGGGCCGAGCTGAAGGGTCGATGTTGAGCTTGTGGCAAGCAAATTCTGGGTCCAACCCTGGACCATCATATGCTAACCATGCGAATACTTCCATATTTTCCCTCAGCAGTTCCAGCAGCTGAAGTTTCTCATCAGTGCCTAGCGAGGTGCCGATAAGGAAGTACTTTTCTGGGTCATCCTCTTTTACTAGGACTCTCTCCAAATCCTCTACTATCTTCTCCTCTGGGGCTTCCCCTACATCTTCCAAGACTAGCTGTTCGGCCACTTCTACCGTCTGTACCCGATTACAGAGCTACTTTGCCTTTAATGCTGCCATGAAGCAATGTTTGGACGCAACTTGATCCCTTGAGATCTGCTCTACTCCGTGTTCCATTGGGAAATGGATGAGCTGGTGGTAAGTTGAAGGGACTGTCTCCATTTGATGAATCCATGTATGGCCAAGTATGGAGTTGTAAGGGGATGGTGTATTAATAACCAAGAACTCTATCTGGAGGGTTTTTGTTCCTGCCACGACTGGCAACACTATTCTGTCAAGCGGCCATTTTGGCTGTGAATTGAAACTAACCAACAGGGCTGCCGTTGGGGTGAGGTGCTGCTCAGAGAGACCAAGCTTTTTGAACAAATCATAATACAATATATCTACTGCACTACCTCAATGGGGATCTGATCGTCTTCGAGGCGAGCGTATTGCTCAATCCTGGCATTCAAGTCTTTTAATGTTGTGGCCGAGCACTTGGTATGTGATTGTCTCAACTTACTTTCCGGGCGCAGGCCATGCTTGAAAGACAAGACGGCCATCTGTTCACTACACACATTTTTCTCCATATCATTGTATTCTTCCCAGTACCTCCTAGCATTTCCTGCTCCTTTCGAAGGCTGAACAGTATATCCGGCTCTTTTGGAATCTTAGTGTTGGAGACAAACCTGGCTAGGAACTCTTCGGAGAGTTGCTTCCAGCTACGGATCAATCCAGCGGGGAGTCGATCGAACCATCAGAGTCCGGTTTCTCCCAAGCTGGATGGGAAGACTTTGCACATCAGTGCCTCATCTTGGCTCTATAGGGACATCATTTGTCTGTAATGGCTAATATGTTTCAGTGGGTCTGACTTCCCATCGTATGAAGTGGACTTTGGTGGGGTAAATTTCTTTGGAGGTCTCATGGCCTCAATTTCCTGGGAGAAAGGTAAGGAGACGAGCCTATCCAGCGCTCGGTGTTCTCTCTGGTGAACAGTACAGTCTAGATGATCCCGATGTTGTTCGCTCTGCTTGTTGCCGATCAACCAAGTACGAAGGTCTTGAAGGGGGTATTTAGTTTGTTGACTAACCGTCTTCTGTCTCTTGGCCCTTCTCTGGCGTGACCCACGGGTGTGACTGCTTGCTGCCTCACTCTGTACCAGGATAGGCTAGCTTTGTTGTCCAGACTCATTCCTGGGGAACTTCTTCACTGGTGGCTCTCTAGATGAGCTCCTCCGTCACAAACGAGAGGGCTCCGCTTCCGTCTTCTTTTCCGTTGGATCGCCCAGCACCCTCTTAAGTTGGGCTTTCAGCTCCTGTATCTCCATCCCTATAGAGTCTATGATTCGATCCCTATAATCCTTTTCCATAAGAAAGTGATGAGAAGAACCTCCAGCGAAGGGCAATTGATGCTCGACGGATTCAGGGGTCCGGTTGTTGTTTCCAATTTGTTCTTTCAGAACTATTGGGAGTGCTAAGCCTTTTTCTTTTGTTTTCTCCGTCTGTGGGGTATGTGCTAAAGGCAGAATGTCCTCCATCCCCCATTGCCGGAACTGAGCGCAGAGCTTAGAGATAAAGTGGTCCACGTTCACCGCACCAATTGTGCGTACCGGGTTCCGCACTAGATGAAAGTGGATCGGGGCCCTACACTCGGTTGGACTATCCAGGGACTGAGGTTCCTGCCACAATAAGCACCGTTAGAGCTGCCCGGCCGAGGTTGGCCGGATAACCCCTCCGGTGTGAGAATCAGTGATCGGAGAAGGAGTGTATATCGAGTTGAGTTTATATCTAAATGTGGTTTTTCTTGGAATAGTTCAATTACCTTCAATGTGAAGTTCATGTTGTATATATAGTGTTCCTTGCTTGCTTCTCAAGGTGGGTTCATGGAGCTTGGATGCTGCCAGGTGTCCTTTAGCATTGCTCAAGGTGGGGGACCACCTGGTAGTTGTCACTGAATGCATATACTCATTGTAGTCATGCTGATAACAAATCACATTCCTTTGGTTCAACAACTTCGTGATTCTAGGTGTAGGGGACCAGCTGAGGTGGCAACTTGCACATGCACACATTCACAACTTCCACGTTTCCTTGCGAGGTTTCCTCAGCTCGGTACCGTTGTGCCTCAGCTTGGCATCATTATGTCTTGTCTCGGCCTTTTACAGGATTATTCATGGAGATGGGCTGATCCATTCGGATATCTTTGTAATGGCTCGGCCTATTTTCTATTCGCTCAATAGGTTCAGTCTCGCAGCTCGGCCTAGCCCAGCACCACGGCTGGACTAGCCTTTCTACTGCGGGTTGGGCCCAAGTGCTTGAGGACTTGGGTGGACTGTTGATCATGAAGTTGGGCTCAATTAGTTTGCCCATATACGCATCCAACCCACTTGAATTTGGACTTCAGTGGATTGGGCCAGCCCAAGGCTTGGACCCGATCCATTTCACATTTAGCCCATTCACCAGCTCAGTATGTATTCATTTCTTATTTAGTTATATTTTGTATACAAATCAATTTATATATACAACTCTTCATACTTTGTATATATATGATGGGTAATGCTATAGTGTGCAACTTACACATTTTTTACCTTGCACTTACACCTTTTGTGTAAGTGGCACATGGTGTGCAACTTATACATTTCATTTATACCTTCCACTTACACTTACACCTTATACTTACACCTTTTGTGTTAGTGGCACATGGTGTGCAACCCACTTACACCTTTTGTGGGTTGCACACCTAAAAAAACTCCATATATGATATATCAATTTAAAAGATACACATAATTATAATACTAACAATTGACGAAAAATCACATATAGCGCACATGACCTGCCACTAATATAGCGGGAGAATTGATTGTACAAGGATGAAACAAGACAAGTGGAGTAATAAAAAGAAGTCGCAGAACTTGAGCATGTTCTAGTGGTATTTGTGTATGTATGCTTAAGTCAAAAGTTGTCTTGGCATCCCCATCGTTCATGGCGCCCGCCACTGGCTATATTCTTTACCAATGGTTTTTTTTTTTTTTTTTTACCAACTTGTTGAATTGAAATTGTTATATATAATTGTAGTATTATCAACTTATATGGTACACCATCAACCATTTTTTTTTTTTTAATTTTTTACCAACTTGTTCAATTGAAATTGTTATATATAATTGTAGTATTATCAAATTATATGGTACACCATCAACCATATTTTTTTTTTTTAAATTTTTTTGCCAACTTGTTCAATTGAAATTGTTATATATAATTGTAGTATTATCAACTTATATGGTACACCATATAAAAAAAAAAAAAAAAAAAAAAACACTTATTAGGTACAAAAAAATTTTAAGTTAAAAATTAATAATTCCAAAAATAAAAAATTAAAAGTATCACTTTTATAGTTTTTAAATAATTAATTTTTTTTCATCTTATTTAAATTATTTTTACCTTAAATAAAAATTATACCAAACAATTTGATACAGATTTTAAATATATATATATATATAAACTATAAACTTCAATAAACAATCCCTATGTATGTATGGCTGACTCATGCGTTGGGGAATCATGGTATCCCATTACTTTACCAAATTATTCGTATGGTTACATTACTTTACCTTATTTTTTTAATATAACATGTATCCTTAGAATACTTTTTAAATTAGGACCAACTGCATCAGTTGTCCCATGTTTTATTCTTCCTATCATTTTGATTATTATATTTTCAATTGATTCAATTTTAACTCTTAATTTTATATTTTATTTTAATTTAATTCAATTAATTTTATAAGTTGGAGTATCATGGTATCCCCATCCCACATGGTAGTTCCACCATTGGTCACATTACTTTACCAATTATTCGTATGGTGCTATCATAATAAAATAATAAATAAATAATGGAATATAAAAAACTAACATTAGTTTTTGATCTTCAACTCATTAATTTACATTGGTTATATACTAGCGTAAAACTCATACTACGCATGGGTAAGTAACAAAATATAATAAATAATACTAAATATGTTAAAAATTAATTAAATATTATAGTATTAATTTATATGAATATTTAAAAAATATATTTGAGTGATTTCATTATATTTATATAAATAAGCAGGACTAATTAATTTTTTTTTAAATATATTCAATCAAATAAACTCAATTGAAAAGGCAGAGTAAGAGTGAAATTTTATAAATATAAGATAAAGATTAAAAAACTTAAGTTTAAATTTGAAGATGAATATAGAAAGAAACAATTAGATAAATCTTCGGAAAAAATGAAGTCAACTTAAAATCAAGAGTGACAATGGATTTAGCAAATATAAGATAAAGATAAAAAAATAAATTAAAAAAATCAAATTTAAATTTGAAAATGAACTATAAAAATATATAAAGAGAAAATTAAATAAATTTTAGAAAAAGAGTTAGAGAGAAATTCAATAAATATCAAATGAAGATTGAAAAAAAAAATCAAGTTAAAATTTAAAAATTCAAAAATAAAATAAGATAAACCTGGAAAAAAAAAATCTAATATAACTCTAATCACTATAATTTTTTGAAATTTGAAAAAAAAAAATTAAAAACCCCTCAAAAATAAGAACTGATGTGTAGTAAGTTAAAAATTAGATAAGAGTCAAATAAAAACTATAATTTTTTGAAATTTAAATTTTGTGTAGTAAAAAATAAGAATTTTTGATATCTTATAATGCAAATTTTAACTCTATTTGTGTCTACTACTAATAATTTTTAACAATTTTTGTATTCTAAAACTACTTAATTAAAAAAAAAATCAAGGGATCAACTTTTTATTTCTTAATTTTGTTTTGTATCAATAACCTATAAATTTCAACAATTTTTATATTCTAAAACTACTTAATAAAAGAAAAATAGTATCACTTTTCGTTTTTAAATCTTAGTTTCATTTTAATTTTATTTTGTGTCAATAACTTATAAATTTTAGCAATTTTTGTATTCTAACTATTAAATTAAAAAAAAAATTACTTTTCTTTTTAACTCTTAGTTAGTTTTGCTTTTACTTTATGTTAAGAGCAAGTAGAGTGTAGTGTTATTCACGAGTATGAATAAATAATCAAAAATTAATTTTAAAATTAAAAAGTAATATACAATTTATCTAAAATATGTATAAAAATGATTTATAATCAATTAAATTTTATTCATTTTTACCATAGGTACACATAAATGACTTGTATATTTATGTCAACGTGACATTCACCTAATCATTAAAAATTGTCTTGGTTTATGCCCACTTATGAATCATTTGACCTATTTATTTATTAAATTGGTAAATAAATATCTATAAGCATTTTTTATTTTTTAAATAATAAATATGAACATATTTTATGCATATCTATTAAAAAATTTGACCTTAGATAAAAATATATATATATTTATATTAACACTATAAAATAAATTGTTACATATTAAAAAAAAAAATTCTAACATAGCCTCCCTAAATTATACGTCATATTTTAGTTTTAATTTTAGTAAAAATATTTGATAATAATAATTTTAAATATTATGTATAAATTATATAATAATTTATCGATTCATGGCCAGTATAAGCTAATTTGGGGGGTTCTATTGGATTAAACATTCAATGGACCAGTTTTTAGACCCTGTTTTGATGATCTGATCATTCACATTTTGGGGTTCATTGAATACATCATCTTTGCAAAAAATTAAGTCGATTAGATAACGGCAATCATGTGTTTGGATCAATTTTGTATGAACTGTTTATTTTGTCACCATCCATTTTTTTTCTTACAAAACTGATACAAACACATGGTTGTCATCATTAGATCAACCTGATTTTTTACAGGGATGATATACTCGACAAATCCTAAAATATAAATGGTTCAAATTATCGAAATGAGATCCAAAAGTGAGCCCGCAAAGGCCCAACAACACCTCTCCAATCTAATTGAGGATTGGAGAGAAGCCCAGCCCATGTTAAAGAATCAATAATGTTTAAATTTTAAGTTAAAGAATTAATTATTTTCTATGTGTGTATGTGTGAATGTATTAAAATCATGCATTAATGCAATCTTAGGGAAGCAATTTTGAAAATAAATTTTGTATAAATTAAGTAAGTAATTTGAAATGGTAATTATGGTAACATAATTTAAGGGTTTAATATAAAACTCTATGAATTTAATTATGAACTAACTAAAATGCAACACGTAATGACACTTAGTATTTTCATTATTAAAAAAATTAAAAATTTAAAAAAAAAATGAGTTGAGAGTTTGAACCTTAAAGAATCCCTATTAATGTTTACTATGTATGAAACTAATAAGGTTTGATATATGCATTGAGGAGTAATGGCCATGGTGAGAGAAAAATATTATTACGGAATTTTAATTATATAAAATATTTTATATTTTATGGTGAAGAATTTCAACTATTTTAATAGAAAATAGTTTACAACAAAATATTTTTTATTGTAATTTTTTTTAATTAGAAAACTCCTTTTTTGAGTTTGTGATTTATTAATTATTTTTTCTTAATTCGAAAACTCATTCCTTGTTCGATTGTAAGAAATGAATGATTTTAAGAATAAAAAATGCATTCTTTGTTTAAAAAATAAGGTGTTAGTATGTGATTTATTAATTATTATTTTTTTTTAAAATTAAAAAGTCAAAAAAATTGGATTAAACACATAGAGCTCTTTTAACTATTCTCACTAAAAACCTAATATAATATATAGATAATTGTAGTATTATCAACTTATTTGATACACCATCACCCAAAAAAAAAAAAAAAAACCTTGTTAAGTACAAATTTTTTAAGTAAAAAATTAATAATTTATGTGTGAGTGATATTCCGATCACACTGCCCTCCTTAGTAATCCAGCTGTAGAACACAAGCAGAGTAGATGGCTCCCTGTAACCTGCACAGAAAGAAAAGGCTCCGGCGATGGTTCTTCCACCCGGGGGCACTCCGACGATCAAGTCAGTATCTCTCAAAGATAACAAGTGTTAAAATCACTGCTCAAGACTACAAATTGCGTACCTTAGACCCGCCGAGGATGCCCTTCTTTTATAGCTTAACTTTCTCCCAATCCCACTAGAAGTCTTACTTCTATGGACTCCAATTCCGGATCTACTTTGGACTCTTCAAGAGATAAGGATAGACTCCCTAAGAGTTTTACCTTTATCCATCTTGTAGTCTTTCTTCTTTCTAGGACTCCTGTCCCTTATCCGATCTTCTCGGATTCCGATATCTTCGGAGATAACCTCGGCAACCCCGAGATCACCTCGGCGTAACTGTCAAGTCACGTGGAACCTCGGCAGACACTTCAGTGCCACCTCGACCACGTGTTGGTACTCAGAAAATACATCCCCACAACTGCCCCCTAGGTTCTATTACCTCGGCATTCTGAGGTGATGGAACCTATATTCGAACTTTTTCTCGTACGTCGGCTTAAGAACTTTATAGCCGAGATCATTTATCGTCAGGCCGACATGTCTTCATCTAAGAACAAGAATTCACACGAACTCTCCCAAGTGTATGAGCTGTCATACACCATTTTTCAACCGTTTCTCTGACGCGTTTTACCCTCAATGGTCCGTGCTGGTGACGCGCCCATAAGCCGTCTTTCCTCTGCTTGCGCCGTCTGACGCGTGCGTTACCCTAGGCACAATTATTGCCTTATTTTGCCGCCGCTTCACTTTTGACAAAAACGTTTGTCTCTCTCTTCTCCTCTTCACTTTTGTGTTCGAGTTTTTCCTGCTTTCTCTCTCTCTAAAGAGTTCTTTCTCTGCTTCGGGTCTGCCATTGCCCCTCGCGTTAAGCTCTGCAACTGCCTCCATCTGCCATTTCTGCGAAGCTCTTGCCACTGTTGCCTCTGTCGTCTGATCTCGGCGAAGATCACCCCGGCCTTCACCTATTCTGGTAAGCAACTGGCTTTTCCCCTCCGGTTCTTGATTTATCCCTGAAATTTCTTACCATTGTTGTTCTGCTTTAGTATTCAATTTGTGAATCATTCATCTGAATACGTCTTTATTCCTTGATTCTTGCACATGTTATGCACACTCGCACTGTTACACCTCTTGTTCTTAGTCTTCCACCCTTTGTGTTCTTGAATCTGAAGCTTCGCTCTTGCTTTTCTGTTTTCCAGATTTTCTGCCCTTCATACTCGTTTTTCGTAGATCTAGGTTTGGGATTTGCTTATAGAACCATCAATCCTTAGGAAAAACTGAAACCAACTCTACCAATATACATTTTAGGCTCAATCCGAGGTCCCTAGAGCCCTTTAGGAATATCCTGTCTCTGCAGCTAAATACTCGTACATCAAAACCATGGGTGTGTGGAGAGATAGGGTTAATTCCCCAACCAAACTAGAGTATTTTAGGCAAGAATTCTCCATCCCTGCCGATGTTCACCTGAGGCTAGCTGGGGAGAACGACTCCATTATGCCTGAGAACGATAACATGTCCTTTCCTGTTGTAGCCTTTGTCCAATGTGGACTTCGGTTTCCCCTAGATCCCCTCTTCCGCGAAGTCCTCCACTACTACACCCTCAACCCCATGCAACTCACCATTAACGCCTATAGAACGCTTAATGGTAT
Source organism: Camellia oleifera (assembly GCA_022316695.1). Taxonomy (NCBI): domain Eukaryota; kingdom Viridiplantae; phylum Streptophyta; class Magnoliopsida; order Ericales; family Theaceae; genus Camellia; species Camellia oleifera. The sequence continues at coordinate 85,402,198 of CM039312.1, forward strand.
AATAGCCTTAGCTTGGCAGGAGAGTGTTAGGATCACTCTTGCCGACATCCAATACTGCTACACCATGTGTGCCCTGAACCTTAAGGAAAAAGGTTATGTCTATTACCTTAAGCCGAGGTCCACAGAATTTAAGATTGTAGCCGACCTTCCAGACTCCAACAAAGGGGCTGGAGATGATTATCTCATCGCTTCTGGGAACTGGGAATTTGGCCCAGATGAAGAAGTTCATCTCTTCCCTCTTCCTCGAACGGTCAAGGAGGGCAAGGGTAAGATCCCTGTGTTAACTGCTTAATTGTTGCTTTCCACAATTTTTCCAACAAATTTGTTTCTGATGTTGTGTTTCCTTTTGCAGACGTTCGCAAGCCTCCCAAGGACTTTCGCCAGTCCTATTACCCTGGGAAAGGATTGAAGAAGCTCTTGGACCTACCAATCCATAAACGCAAAGCTCCGCTCCTGCTGAACTTTATCCCAACATACAAGTCTACCTTGGCCGACGTTCCAAAGAAGAAGAAGAAGAGCGCCTCTCCACCAACTGCTACGACTCAAACCGCATCTACATCCCGGACAGATCAAGGTTCCACTTCTGACCCAACCGATCTTCCATCCACTTCAGCCCCATACCTGATCCCCGTAACAAAAAGAAAACGTCGGTGACGACTTGTCAAAACAGCCGAGATGGTGCGCCCGAAGCCCGTTGTTCTAGATCTCCTCGCCGACCTTCCAGCCGACGTGGATGCTGTACCGTCTCAAACGGTGCCTCCACCAAAACCAAAAAGAGTCAAAAAGGCCCAGCCAAAGGCCAAAGCTACTGAGGCCGAGGTTGAAGATGCTTTGCCCATCTCCCAACTAACTTCAACTGTGAAGACCACTTCTACATCCGCCAAAAGATCTGCTGAGGCCCAGCCATCGGGGTCGACTCAGCCAAAAAGGCCGAGGTCGTCATCTGCAACGACTTCGGGGTCTAGGGTTCCCAAAGTTCCCTGGGAGCCCAAAATTACACTTGAAAACCGACCCGTCTACGCCAACGAAAGCGCCGCCGACATCAACATCGGCGTGGCACTCAGTACTGCAGTTCTCCTTGAGGGTGATCTTGAGCGTAATGCCAAGATGAACGAATACGAGAACTATGCCCTTATGCTGCAGCGCTCTGTCCAAGTAAGCCTTTGAATTTGATAATTCCCCTTACTACCACTTTTCTTCATACTTGTAAAGTTTTGCAATATTTTGTGATAACCTCTGTCTTGTGAACTTTCAGGCCATTCAACACGCCCATACCTTCTCCATGCAGGCATTTGAAGCAAAGGAGAAATTGTCCGAGATGGAGAAGGAGTTTGCTGCTTTCCAGAAACAAAACAAAAATCTCAAAAATAAAATGAAGACTCTGGAAGACCAAGCCGAGGCTGCAACTCAGGCTCAGCAAGAGGCTGATGAAAGGGCCGAGGCTGCTGAAGCCATTAAAAACGTTGCCGAAGCACAAAAGAAAGAGGCCGAGGAAAAAATGGCCCAGGCCGAGAAGGAACTGCAAGAAGCCTTGGCCACCAAGGCTGCCGAAATCAAGGCTGCCGACGAAAAAGCCTACAACCAGGGGAAGGCCGACGTCGCTGAGGACTACAAGCTTCAAGTTAGGGAGGCATGCAACAGGGGATTTTTCCTTGGTTGGATGTCCCTGGCCAAAAAGCTGAACATCCCAGATGACTCGCCATGGCGCAAGGATGATGCTGTCCCTTTGCCTTTTCCCCCTCCTCCTCCAAGTCAGACTGAAAAAGCTGAGTCTGAGTCTTCGGCTGAAGATGAAGAGGAAGACAATGCTGAAGCCTTGGTGAGGAAATCCAAGGGTGCCACGGAGACCAAGTCCCTTCCTCCAACTGAGCAGGTTATCAACTTAACCCAAGACGAAGAGGGTGATGAGGTTGAGGAGGTACCCGAGGAAACTCAACCAGTCCAGTCATTGTCTAACCTTCTTCTAGCTGAGGGAAGTGTTGAGAAGACCCTAGCCGAGATAGACGCCGAGATTGCGGCAGATAAGGAGGCCGGGGTTGAAGTGCAAAAAGACACCGAGGTTGTTCTTCCAGAGACTTCCGAGGTCCAGATTCAAACCGCTCCTGAGGCTGAAGAAACTTAGTTTTTATTTTTGCTTTAACTTTTGCACTTTCTTTTGTTTTCTGAACAATGTAAACTTTGTTTCGTGGCCGATGTGCCTTTTTCATATACAACTGTTTTTATCTTTATGCTTTAGTCTTTAATTCTTCATTGCTTCTGTATACTTAGAATATTTCGCATGATTCATATAATTCTTCCCTCGCACCATCTCCTCGGGGTTACATACCTCGGGTATGTTTACCTGAAGATTCACCTCGGCTAGGACTTCACCTGTAAACTTGTCATAAACTTCAACTAGTATAAAGCATATAAACTCAATTAATCTTCATCTTGTAAATTGCTACAAATTTCAACAAGTGAAGATAAACAATCATATCGGCTTATTTTTAACTTGTAAATTGCTACAAATTTCAACAAGTGAAGATAAACAATCATATCGGCTTAACTTTAACTTGTAAATTGCTACAAATTTCAACAAGTAAAGATAAGGAATTTATCTCGGCTTAACTTTAACTTGTAAATTGCTACAAATTTCAACAAGTAAAGATAAGGAATTTATCTCGGCTTAACTTTAACTTGTAAATTGCTACAAATTTCAACAAGTAAAGATAAGGAATTTATCTCGGCTTAACTTTAACTTGTAAATTGCTACAAATTTCAACAAGTAAAGATGAGGAATTCATCTCGGCTTAACTTCGGCTAAGCATTACTAATGTCTTCTCTCTGCCCCCAATGTGAACCTAAGTTCCTCTTGGGTTCTCATTATTCAAAAAACAATCATCATGCAAAGTTGTTTAAGTTTGGAAAAATTCTGCTGAGATTTTATTGATCATATCGGCAAAAAATCAAAGAACATATAATGATAGAAAAACTTTAAATTACAAGTATTCCATGGTCTAGGCAATGCTTTGCCCTCATTATCTTCGAGCCGATATGCCCCATTTCCTAACACTGAAGTGATTCTGTAGGGGCCTTCCCAATTTGGGCCAAGTTTGCCCTCTCTGGGATCCTTCTTATTGCCGACGACTTTTCGCAAGACTAGGTCGTTGACACGAAAATCCCTTGGATTGACCTTCTTGTTGTAAGCTTTGGAAAGCTGTTGCTGGTATACTGCAAGCTGGATTGCAGCTTTCTCTCTTCTTTCTTCCAGTAGGTCCAGATCTCGGGCTAAGAGCATATCATTAGACCCGTTCTCAACTCCCTGTGTTCTGATCCCTGGGATGCCGATCTCCAATGGAATGACTGCTTCTGTGCCATAAGCCATGGCAAAGGGGGATTCCCCTGTTGATCTTCTCGGCGTAGTACGATATGCCCAGAGCACGTTGGGCAATTCGTCTACCCACTTTCCTTTTGCTGCCTGCAGCCTCTTCTTTATTCCATCCAGAATGACTTTGTTTGATGCTTCGACTTGCCCATTACTTTGGGGAAAGCTTGGTGTTGAAAAGTAATTCTTTATCTTGAACTTTGCGCAAAAATTCTTGATAAGTTTGCTGTCAAACTGTGTTCCGTTGTCGGCAACGATTGCTTTTGGAATCCCAAATCTGGTGATGATGTTTTTCCAGATGAAGTTCTTCACATCCACATCTCGGATTTTGGCAAGAGGCTCTACTTCTATCCATTTTGTGAAGTAGTCTGCAGCTACCAGTAGGTACTTCCGTTGCCCAGTTGCTTGGGGCAATTGTCCAACGAGATCCATGCCCCATTAGGCAAATGGCCAAGGGCTGGAAACAGGGTTCAGGTCAGCAGCTGGCTGATGTATCAATGGTGCAAACCTCTGGCATTGTTCACACTTCTTTACATAGGCTTCTGCATCTTTTTGCATATAGGGCCACCAATATCCCTGGGTAATGGCCCTATGAGCTAACGATCTGCCCCCTGCGTGGCTTCCATAAACTCTTTCATGAATTTCATACAAAAAGTCTTCGACCTGAAGGGGGTGTACACACCTTAAAAGAGGTCCAGTGAAGGATCTTCTGTAGAGATGTCCTTCTGCTGTCAGGCTGAATCTTGCCGACTTCAGTCTGACCTTGTGTGCTTCCTTTCGATCTTCTGGCAGTTTTCCCTCCTTCAGGAATGCAACAATTGCATCCATCCAGCTTGGTCCCATGTCCACACATAATGCTTCTTGCATTGTGTGTGGAGATTCTATGCTCGGGCCTGATAGGTAATCGATCATTATTGTCCTTGTCTTTCCGGTTTACATTGAGCTTGCTAGATTGGCCAACGCGTCGGCGTGGTTGTTATCTTCTCGGCTAACCTGAAGAAGTCGACAGTTTTGAAACATGTCTGCCAGCCTGATGACCTCTTTTGCATATGCCGACATCCTTTCATCTCGGGCAGCAAACTCTCCTTTGATTCACTATAAGTTGTGAGTCACAAAAAACTATTACCTCATCTGCCTCTGCTGCTATTGCCAACTTCAGTCCAGCAATCAATGCTTCATATTTCGCCTCATTGTTCGAGGCTTTGAACCCCAGTCGAATAGATTGCTCCAATATCTCCCCATCGGGGGAAATTAACACTACTCCTGCTCCTGCCCCTGTCGGTTTGAGCTCCCATCAACAAAAAGTTGAAAGGAGTCGCCGATGTAAATGTTGCAGGGTCTGAGTTTTTCCTTCCTTGGTTCCTTAGCCTTTGGCTGGGCTTCTCCTTCCTTGTTCGGACATCGTTCATCTCGGCTCAGCGGAGCCCGATGTTCGATGTACTCTGGTGAGAATTCGGCCACGAAGTCGGCCAAGACTTGGCCCTTTATCGCTGTTCTCGGCCTGAACTCCAGGTCATATTGGCCCAAAACTACGGCCCATCTTGCTATTCTTCCAGTCAAGTCTCCTTGTTGCAACAAGGATTTTAGTGGGTGCTCTGTCAGAACCACTATCTTGTGACCCTGAAAATAATGGTTTAGCTTCTTTGAGGCCATTACCAAGGCCAGCATTAATTTCTCCAGTGGTAAATACCTTGTTTCTGTATCGGCCAAGGTTTTACTTACATAGTACACTGCCTTTTGCTCTCCCTTTTCTTCTCGGATTATCACAGCACTTACTGCGTGCTCTGAAACTGCTAAGTATAAAAACAGTTCCTCCCCAGGTTGAGGTGTTGAGAGGACTGGAGCCAAGGTAAGATATTTCTTCAGGTCGGCCAAAGCGGCCTCACATTCTTCTGTCCATAGAAAATCTGTGGCCTTTTTCACCAGATTGAAAAAAGGTTTACATTTGTCCGAACTTCGGCTTATGAACCTGTTTAGGGCTGCGGTCCTTCCAGTAAGCATTTGAACCTGTTTAGCCGATGTCGGACTCTATAATTCCAAAATGGCCTTGATCTGATCTGGGCTGGCTTCAATGCCCCTTCTAGTCACCAGGTATCCCAAGAACTTATCGGATCCGACTCCAAACGCGCATTTCGATGCGTTTAGTCGGAGCCGATATGTTTTGAGTATGTCAAAGACCTCTTCTAGGTCAGTAAGATGATCCTTTGGTTCCTTGGTCTTCACGACTATATCATCAATGTAGACTTCTACAGTTCGGCCGATCAAGTGTTTGAACATCTTGGTCACCAGCCTTTGGTAAGTTGCTCCTGCGTTCTTCAACCCAAAAGGCATGACTCTGTAACAATACAAACCTTTCGGGGTGATGAACGCTGTCTTCTCTTCATCTGGGGGGTACATGGCTATCTGATGATACCCCCTATATACATCCAAGAAGCTCATCCTTCCATGTCCAGATGTGGCGTCCACTAACTGGTCGATCTTTGGCAGAGGGAAGCTGTCTTTAGGACAAGCTTTATTCAAATTTGTGAAGTCTACGCAGACCCTCCACTTGCCATTCTTCTTCTTTACTACCACGGTGTTTGATAACCACGTCGGATAATTGGCTTCTCTGATGGCCCCGGCCTCTAGGAATCTGTTTACCTCTTCCTCTACTGCCTCGACGTGCATCAATGTCGGTCTTCTAGCTCGTTGTATTACAGGTTTGGCCGACCTGTCAACGTTGAGTCTGTGGCATGTGACCTCGGGGTCAATGCCAGGCAATTCATAAGGTGTCCAGGCGAACACCTCAATATTTTTTCTCAGAAAGGCTTCCAACTCCCTTTCTTCTTCTTCGGCTAATCCTGTGCCGAGAAGAAAGAAGCGTTCCTCATCGCCCTCTTGGACGAAGATTTTCTTCAATGCTTCTTCACTTTTCTCGGTCGGCTCCTTGCCGACATCATCTAGGACCTTTATGTCCTCTTCTTCAACTTCTGCTTTCTCTGGTTCCCGAATGCTGCAGGTTAACTTCATTGCTGCCATGGAGCAATTTTTTGCCTGCAACTGATCACCTCTGACTTCCTCAACCCCATGTTCTGTTGGGAACCGTAGCAGTTGATGCAATGTTGAGGGAATTGCCCCCATTGCATGCAACCATGGCCTCCCCAAGATGATGTTGTAAGGCGAGGGCGTGTCAATCACAATGAATTCTGTCTTGATCTTTTTCGTGCCAGCTTGTACCTCCAAGCTTGTTGCGCCTAAAGGCCATGTCGGCGTTCCAATGAAGCCGACCATCGGGCCGTTTGACTGCTCCATGTCATCAGGGTGAAGGCCTAACTCCTTGTAACATTTGACATACATGATGTCGCAGGAGCTGCCTTGATCAATCAAGATGCGTTTCACCTGGCACTCCCCAACCTGGAGGGATACTACCAGGGCATCATTGTGCGGGTGCTAAACCATGTCAAGGTCGGCCTCTGTGAAGGTTATCATCGGTCCTTGGCGATCTTCAGGCCAAGGTCTTTTCAGTCCGACCTGGTTGACGTGCTGCAGGTGTTTTACCCTCTGTGTCTCCCCTCGTATGTCGTTTTCGTTCACCTTTGAGTGGATCACGTTAACCACCTGAGGTCTACCTGCCTGTGGTTGCTGCGCTGGGGGGGGCGGGGCTGTTGGTGCTTGAGGCAATCGTGCCTGCTCTTCCCTGGTTCTGGCTTCATCCACAAGGTCTCTTAAATGACCTTGCCTCACCAGATCTTCTAAGTGTGCTTTAAGGGCTTTGCAACCCTGAGTTGGGTGACCCTGCTCATTGTGGTAGGCACAACGCCTACCAAGGTTTCTCCCCATAAATTCTCCTGGTGCTCTTGCCGGCACCCTGAAGTAGGGCTGATTTCGAATTTGATCAAGGACTTTTTGGACCGGAATTCGGAACACCGTCGTCACTGCTTGCTTGGCCCTCAACTCTGTCTCCTGTTTATTCTATCCATTGTTACCTCGGCCTCGCTTCGGCAAGCCATTGCCCTTTTCTGGCTTCATCTCCTTATTCCCCGACGTATCTTCCTCGGCTCTGGCATACTTCTCGATTCTCGCCATGAGCTCTTCCATACTCTTTGGCAGGGTTTTTGCCAAGGACTTCCGCAGTGGACAGTCATCCTTCAGGCCGTTCTTGAAAGAGACGACCGCCACCTCCTGGTTGCATTCAGGTATTCGATTGAACACCTTGTAGTACCGCTTTGCATAGGCTCTCAGGCTCTCATCTTTGCCGATCTTCAGAGCCATCAATGCATCCACCCTCAATGGCTGCAGTTTGTTTGTTATGAACCTGGCCACAAACATCTCGGCCAGGCCTTCCCAGCTTTTCACGCTGCCCTTCGGTAACTTGTGGAACCAATCTGATGCAATCTCCCCGAAGGATGAAGGGAACACTTTGCAGAGCAGCGGCTCGTTCCCACTGTATAATGCCATCGAATTCAAAAATAATTCAATATGGAAGTTGGGGTCTGACTTACCATCATATATCTAGAACCTCGGCATATTGAATCTTTTCGGCGCGACGAATCTATCCAATTCTGCCGAGAATGGAGTCATCGGCTTAACCGGGGAGGTCACTTCGGCTCCGGCATTCTGCTGTTTCTTCTTGAGGTAATCTCTCAAGTCCTCTTTACTTCTCCCTGCAGCCCGGCTGTTATTGGACTTCAGCCTTTTCGGCGCACTACTCTCGGCCTCATGGTGGCCCCTTTTCGATCCTTCTCCGCAGGACGCATCGAAACACAATATCCGCCCCGAAACATGCCGATGTTCTTTGGGGTTTGCTTCCTTCTCGCGATATGTCCTTCGGGACTCTTCTCTTCTCGGCCAACTTCCCTGGAGGGTCGGTGAGAGTGTCTTCCACTCCCCGTGTGCTGGGGGGCTTTGGGGACTTCTCTCCGTCCCTTCTTTTGGGCGTTTGCTGCTGGCATTGGTGTGTCCTGCAGCGGGTATGGCGGCTGCATGACATTATTCTGCATCATGAAGTTGACGACCAATTGAAGGTCTGCCAACTTGTTTGCCATCTCTTTTACTTCCTCATCCCTTCTCAGACATCTGTCTTTCCAGGTCTGGAGGTCATCCTCATTATAGTATTTGCCTCTGTCCGCTTTCTTTGATGTATCACCATCTTGTCCGACGGCTTTCTCTGCGTGATTCTGATCATGAGTTTCTTCGTTGTGGTCTCCTCCTTCAGCGTTAGAGTCGACGGGTCTTCCACTCCCAGCCGGAGCGTCGTCCCCAATCTTTTCCTTCTGTGTGTTACTGGCCATCTACCCTTCTTTCTTTCCCACAGATGGCGCCAAATTGTGTGAGTGATATTCCGATCACACTGCCCTCCTTAGTAATCTAGCTGTAGAACACAGGCAGAGTAGACGGCTCCCTGTAACCTGCACAGAAAGAAAAGGCTCGGGCGGTGGTTCTTCCACCCGGGGGCACTCCGACGATCAAGTCAGTATCTCTCAAAGATAACAAGTGCTAAAATCACTGCTCAAGACTACAAATTGCGTACCTTAGACCCGCCGAGGGTGCCCTTCTTTTATAGCTTAACTTTCTCCCAATCCCACTAGAAGTCTTACTTCTATGGACTCCAATTCCGGATCTACTTTGGACTCTTCAAGAGATAAGGATAGACTCCCTAAGAGTTTTACCTTTATCCATCTTGTAGTCTTTCTTCTTTCTAGGACTCCTGTCCCTTATCCGATCTTCTCGGATTCCGATATCTTCGGAGATAACCTCGGCAACCCCGAGATCACCTCGGCGTAACTGTCAAGTCACGTGAAACCTCGGCAGACACTTCGGTGCCACCTCGGCCATGTGTTGGTACTCAGAAAATACATCCCCACAATTTAGAAAATAAAAATTAAAAGTATCACTTTTATAGCTTTTAAATGAACAAACTTTTTCATCTTATTTAAATTATTTTTATCTTAAATAAAAATTATACTAAATAATTTGATACAAACTATGTATAACACTATAAATTACAATAAACAATCCCTGTATGTATGGTTGACTCATGAGTTGTGAGTATCATGGTATCCCCATCCTTCAAGGTAGTTCCACCATTGGTTACATTACTTTAACAATTATTCGTATGCGCTGTCATCATAAAAAATAAATAGATAATGGAAAGTAAAAAACTCACATTAATTTTTGATCTTCAACTCATTAATTTACACCCAATATATATCGGTAGTGTTACATATACTCATTAATTTACATACTAATAATATACCAACTAATATTATGTCATTATTACTGATTACACCTATTATATAAATTATAAATATTTAAAATCTCTAAAATTATATCATATTATTTGTTAATATACTAATTAATATATTAATTAGTACCAATAATATTACTCAATATATATTAGTGGCGAATCCACTAACATTAATTTTAATGAGCTTATTATACATTGTTGAATGGTGAATATTTAATATTAAAAATAAACAAACAAACACACACACACACATATATATATATATATATATTGTCAGGATGGGTACTTACTAGGGATGTATTAAATAAAGAGGTTATTATGTATTTGTTTTTTAAAATTTTGAGAATTTGTATAAAATTATTTTGTACAGTTAATGTTTGCAATTTATTAAGTAAAAATAACTTAAATAAATTAAAAAAAGTTGACTTTTTAAAAATGGGAAGAGTAGTGTCGTTGACTTCTATTTTCTGATTATTAGTTTTCAATTTACAAAAAGTTGTACCAAAGATGCCCTATATGTATAATATTTTCTATATATTTTCTTAATGGATAAAAATATGCAACGGTAACACATTGGCTAGTTTTGAGGTTAACGTGTGCAATAGGTTTAGTAATATATATTGTGAGAGCCAGATTTTAAAAGGAGGCATACTGTAACACAGGTATTGCTCGACTCTATCCAGAACTTTAAGGATGCCGAATATAAAGGGTAGATGGGCCGAATAGGTACTGAGCTATGGAGCCGAATAAATATGGACATAATGAGCGAAAAGTGGACCAGGTCCCGAGGCCCAGGGAACGAGTATAAATAAAGGAATAGCAGATTGAGAAAGGCAGGTGATAATTGTGGAGTTTAACTTAGAATACAAGTAATCTAAAACGAGAGACTGACTTGTCCGTCAAAGTGCTAATTCCGGCACTCCCGACCTGAGTGTTTACTTCCTTTCAGGTGCCTATCGATGGATCACAAGCGTCTCCCAGGATCAGAAGAGTATTTCCTAAAAACCACTTCCCCACATATATATATATATATGGGTAAATTATAAATATATTATTTGAAATTTATTTAAAATATGACTCTTTTTTTTTTGTAGTTTAGAAAATCATAAATACCCCACTGCTAAAATTATTTATTTAACAAAATTAACTGAAAAAACAAAATTTGTAAATGCTTTTCTTTATAATAATAAAATACTAAAATTATTAATTAAAATAAAATTTTGACATTATTAAATAATGTCAATTGACTTGATAATTTATCAATAAAATGAGTTATTTATTATGAAATTAAAAATTTTAAGATATATGATGTAATTTTAGAATTACAAAAAAGAATCGGTATTTTAAGAAAATTTTAAAATATATATATTTATAATTTATCCTATAAATTGTTGTCATTACACATGGAATGAGTACCTTAACTGAAAGATCAGTAGCAAAGCAAGCCAGGTTGAAAGCACCATAAATCAAAGAAAATTAGGCAAGGAGACAATAAAACTTAGGGAAAATTATCCAAAAGTCCCATATCAGCATTAGCAATCCCATTTAGTCCTACCAATTAACGCATATACTGATAGATCCCATAGGTGATAACATTATCACTAATAGGTCCTATTTTGATTTATATTTTGATATTATGGTCGCTTCTACCCCTTCATTTACTGCGTCACACCTCACTGTCACATGTCATAAGACTTATCACACTACCAAACTGTCTCACTGTCACACACGTCACACAGCAAAAAGTATTATAGGGCATTTTTCCCAATGTGACACCCAAACACCCACTGCCACACTGTCTCACTGTCACACTGTCACACAGCAAAAAGTACTATAGGGCATTTTTCCCAATGTGACACCCAAACACCCACTGTCACACAGCAAAAAAAACACACCCAAACACACACTGTCACACAGCAAAAAATGCACACAGCAAAAAGTACTATAGGGCATTTTTCCCAATGTGACACCCAAACACACACCGTCACACTGTCTCACATAACTCAACAAACAAGGGCATTTCAGGAAGATAAACATACCGTAGGACCAAATGGAGTAATAAAAATCTTTAAGGACTAATTGCACCAACATTTCACATTACGGGACTTATCAGTAACTCTCCCATAAACTTAACCCTCCGTTTCATTCATGAATTTGAGTAAGAATTAAAAAATAAAAAATAAAAAGAATATAATTATATTTTATATACATTTTTTTTTTCTTTTCAACTTTTTTTTTTCTTTTTCAAATTCATGAACCAAATATAACCTAAAAATATTGATGATTTTGTGATTAAGGTTATTTCATAAGAACAACAACAAAAAATACAAAGAATTTAAAATTCTTGATTTCATTTCATTTTCATTTTATATTTCGCTGGTCAAATCTGCCCTCCAAACACAATGTTATGGTTTATAAGATGTAGCAAGAGGGGTGGAGTTAATATTGGGAGAGAGAGAGAGAGAGAGAGAGAGAGAGAGAGAGAGAGATGCACAATGCCTACTTGTCTTCACAGGACAAGCAAATATTCATATTATCCTAATTAAGAAATCCCTCAACAGTGGCATAGGAAAAAAAAATGGAGAGATGCAGCTTAGAGTTCCCCCCGCACAGAGTTTGAGTTGTATCGTATCACGAGATGATTTACACTCTCCAGATTTGTGTAATTTTTTTTCTGCACTGTTAAGTGATTTCTGCATCCTCATTTCTGCCACTGAATTTTATACTATTTTTAAAAATAAAAATAAAATTGCTTCCATTATTTGTATTTGAAAAAAAAAATTAAAATATCTATGGTTTTCATTTTTGTTTCAGAAATAATTTTTAAAAATAAATTTTGGTGCCTAAATGTCAGTTTTTTTTTTTTCCAAAAAGATAATAATTTGTCAAACAATTTTTTTCCTTCAAAATGTAAAAACAAAACAAAATAAAACAAAATATATTTTATGACATTTATCAAATGATGTGGTAAAAAAGGATGCGACATAAAATGATACTAAATTATATAGAGAAATGTTATTTATCAGCGTATTTATTTTACTTTCTATTTGTTTTCATACAATAAATATTATGTATATTATGGAATCAACACAAAAAAAAATGTGTAAAAAGTTTTAATGAAATATTTAAATAGATTTAAACTTGAAAAAATTTGAGAGCTCGTAGGATTCACTATAAATCTCATTTCAATAATTTAAAATATTTATTATATATATTATTCAAAAAAAGAAATTAGGCTGATCAAATAATTATTATCTTTTTATTTTATCGTATTTGTCTCAAAAAATAAACGATAAACATGTTTTTAAAAAACAGATCATTCATTTTTTCAAAAACAAAAATAATAAAATTATTTTTTTCATATTAATAATTTATAATAAGATATCTACAAAATAAATAATTAAAAAGGTTCTGACAATCTGGCAAAATTTTAATATGGTTCCTCCCCACATGAATATAGAAGCGTCCGTGAAAAAACAACGTAATTGACGGTTCATTCAGAGTGCATTACTTGGGCGGGTTACTACAAGTACAATACACATGTATGCTTACTCTTCCGCAATCGTAGCTTCAACAAAACCCCAATCACGTGCTTGCGCATTCCGACGTCTTCTATTTGGGCCTCCCTCCCCATCTATCTACATACTGTTAAAAAAAAAAAAAACCTAGTGTGTTTGATTTGAGTTTTTTAGATTAAATTTTTTAAATATTAAATTTTTTAATTTTTGTATATTTTTATTTTTAGTAAATATTTTTAAAATTTTAAATATTTTTTTTATTTTTTTTAGATATACCTTACTTAGATGTATATATAAAAAAATATTTGTAAAAAAATATTTTAAAAATTAATAAATACAAAAAAATACAAAAATTTTTTTATTGAATTCTTGTATTTTTTATTTTTTATTTTTGGTATTCAGTGAATTTTTTTACTTTTATGTATATTTATGTTAGGCATGTCTAAAAAGTAAAAAAATTGATGAAAATATTAAAAAAATTCAATAAAAACAAAAAAAATACAGAAAACAAAAAATAGAATTTTCTAAAAAGTGTTTTTGAAAAAGTGTAACCAAGCAAAGTGAACTACAAGTCCTTTTTTTTTTTTCTTTTTCTTTTTTATTATGTTTTCATATGATATTAAAAAGTTAATATATTAAATTATAACGAAAAGCTTATAGTCTCTATCAATTTTAAAACCTAAATCTCTTATATTCGAGGAAGGATCTCATGTCTCCAAAAACTCATGTCCCCTTGTCAAAAATCACTCACACTCATTAGATCATTTAAGAATCTTAAAATTTGATAATCTCAAGGCATATTTAACGGTTGTGAATGATTTGAGACATAAGGACGGAAATTTTTTGAGACAAGAATCCTTAGGCCTGATATTCATATGGTTACATAAATCACTGTACCAATTATCTTGTCTCTCAATTAAGAACTATAAATCGAAATTGCATAAATCAATAAAAAAAAGTTAATTAATTAATTAAAAATTTCTTTCTCTCCCTATTTCTCTTCTTGCATGTGTCATCACCTTGCACACTTCTTCTTCTAGGACCTTGAGGCGGACCGTAACATCGTCCGCAACTCAGACCTTAATTAATGTCTGAATATTATTAATTGTTGCTGACCTTATGGCGGCTCTGACGTTCCATTCATTAACAAATTGGTCACATAAAATATAATGATAACCCCTAAAGACATATACAAGTTGACCTCATCACTCCAATGGATATTTCACTCCCTTCATTTTTCAATATTATCAGTCATTTTGAGAGTTGTTTTATGTAATTTATCAGAACTGTTTATGTACTTTAAATATTTTGATATAATTTTTATTTATAATTTATTAAGGTTTGATTTGACATGTTTTGAAAAAAAGTCAAAAAATTAAAAAATTACTATTCTATTTAAATTATATCATTTTATTTAAGTCAAATCACATTTCTAACACATTATTTCAAATCTAATCCAAACTCAACCCATATTTCATAAAAAGTCAAAAAGTACACTTATTTAGATCATTCCAAATAACCCTTAAATATAAATAAGTTAAACAAGCTGATTTTTTTTAAATAGAGTGAGAGCTGCTTTTGATTGATATTTTTAAATTATCAACTTTTAACTTATAATAAATTATACTAAGTAATACCTTTAGGCCTCGTTTGGAAAGAAACTATTTTAATAAAAAAGTCACTATAAATTGTCACATCAATCTTTCTACTTTTCTGCATTTCTTTTCGTAAAAAACTAAAAAACTATTAAAATATCATATTTTCTAAATGAGGCCTTATTGTCTAATGCTCCCTAATGTGAATACTCATTATTACTTCTTAATTTAGAAATAGTTAATATTATTTTTATTATTATTAAATAATAATAATAAATAATATTTTTTTTCTACGTATTGCTATAAAATAATAATAAACATAGAGATATTATTTAGTGGTCGTAGAGTAATATTCATATCACTCATCACTTGACACTTATCAAGTTATCTACCAAAAATTTAACAAAAAATATTAAATTTCACTATTTTAATCAGTAAATATTAAATTGGAGCACCACGTAATTTTACCCACGACTACTAAATAAATTTTTCATAAAAAAAAGTGTATGGAACCATCCTTTACAGTATTTGTTTTTTAACATAAAGTACAATTCGTTTTGTGTATAGAGAATTATGCGTTTTTGTTTCTCATTTTTTTTAGATAACTAAATAATATTTTACAACTCATCTATGAATATTTCGACTCTTTCAATTACAAAAATATGAAAAATGCTTAGAAGTACTAATTTAGCATTATCAATCCATCACTAATGATATAAAATGGACCATTTGAAGGGATAACTCCACACTCTTCTATTTATCTCTCTCTATTCTCTCCATCTTCCACCACATTAGAGGTAGATTAGGGTGCTATAATTGTAAAAATATATCACTTTCACTTTACTTAGACATTCTCCATAAAAAATATTTATACAATTTTTATAATTAAACGAATAAATAAATACGAATTTATTAATAAAAAATATGATGATATATACTAATAATTGTAAGTTTCTTGGTGTAATAATTCTATCCTTTCCCAAACCCCCAAAGTTACTAAAGTTAAAGAACTACCTCTTCACATTTCAAATTTTCAAGGTAACTAGGAAATTGAACTTCCATTCCTAAAAACAGAAAATAATAGTATCTAAAAAACGAAAAAAAAAAAAAAAAAAAAAAACAAAAAGAAGAAGAAGAAGAAAATAATCTGTGAAATTAAAGGATAGATAATTGCTAGAAATTGTGAAACTGAATCATAAGCTAGCGCTACTGAATTTAACCAGTAAGAACAAAGAAAAAATAAAAAATTCAACATTAGAGTACTTGACAATCCACAAAAAAAAAAAAAAAAAAAAAAAAAAAAAAAAAAGAGAAGAAGAAGAAGAAGAAGGGAGAATTAAAAAAATAATAATAATAAAAAGCCAGGGCTTGAGTCTTATTATAAAATAAATTGTGAATTTTTAATTTTGTTAGCTTAAATTTTAATTTTTTCATTTATTTTTAATCTAAACTATTCGCCTAATTTTGTTGAGTAAAATCAACAGAAAAATAATATTTTTGTTATTAAAGTTAACGTATATACATAAAATATCTAAAAAAAAATTTTTTATTGAGTTTAATAATGAAAATATTTTTTTTTCCATCAATTTTACCTAACGAAAATAGATAAATGATTTAGATTGAAAACAAATCAAAAGTTTGGGATTTAAATTGACAAAATTAAAAGGGCGAATTACACTAAAGGTCCTTATAGTTTGGGACTTGTGTCACTTTTGCCCCTAACTTTTCAATTGTGACTCTGAATTTTACATCTTGTTTCAAATAAGGACAATTGAATATAGCATTGCTCAATTTTAAGGGCAAAATCTTCAATTTGATAAAATATAAATTAATTTGACAAAAATAAATGTCAAATTTTTTTTAAAACTTTTAAAAATTATTTTTACCCACCAAAGATAAAATTCTGTAAAATTGATAAATCTTTTATACATTTATATTTATTTATTTATTTTTACCAAATTAATTTTTATTATGTGTTTGGATGATGATCATGTAATGGATGATTGTTTTTATTTTCATTAATTAGTTTCTATTTTTTCAAAAGTCAAATATTGCGACAACTTGGATATCATTATTAAACCAATCCAGTAAATCAAAAAACCAAACTAAAAATATTTTATATATTACATATATCGATTACACATTAAAAGTCTAACAACCACGCATTACATGATTATCACCAAATACATAATAAAAATTAATTTGGTAAAAAAATAAATAAATGTGTAAAACATTTATGAATTTAAATAATTTTTATCGTTGGTGGGTATAAATAATTTTTAAAAATATTGACATTTATTTTGTCAAATTAGTTTATATTTTATCAAATTGATGACTTTGCCCTTAAAATTGAGCAATGGTATCTTCAATTGTCCTTATTTGAAACAAGATTCAAATTCAAGATCAACTGTGTCATAATTGAAAAGTCAGTGATCAAAGTGATACGAGCCTCAAATTATAGGGATTGTTAGTGTAATTTGCCGAAATTAAAAACTTAAGTTTTATTTTGTTATAAGAATCAAATCTTAGGATTTTTTTTTTTTTTTCATAATTTCTGCAAAAAATTAAAAAGAAAAATGCGGTAGACATATTGTGTGCACCTAGGCGATATTCATTTTACATATTTGGATTGGGCTGATTAAATCAGTAGAAGTGATGATATTTAGTTTTTGGGTTGAAAGATATATTTGTGTTAGTTTTTTTACCGAATCATTTAAATTCTTATCAATTATGTATTGGCAAATTATATTAGTGGTATCTGTAGTTTGCTTCTTTGTCAATTTGGTTTTTATAATTTCAATTGCTTGAACAGATTAAGATTTTTAGAGATAACTTTAATAACAAAATCAATTTTTAGAGATAAAATATTTCAGTTATCAAAAGAGTAGTATTTTTAGTGACAAAATTAAATATTTCGTAATGAATTAATATCATTTTGAGAAAAAAAATTTCGTGCAAAAAAGTAAACTGTTTGACATGAAATTGTTGTCTCTAAAATTACATTTATTAGCGATATATTAAAAAATTTATTATTAAAGGTCATTTTTTTCTAGACAATTTTTCATGACAGTTCACATAACTCTCATAAAACTTTTTTACTTCTAGAGATGAAAGGTTTGATTTTTAAAATTCTAAGATCTCATTTGGCAACTCACTATTTTAGCTTAAAAGTTAAAAAGTCATAAAAAAAAAAGAATAAAAAAGATAATAATTTATACCAAAAAGTTAAAAATTCTATTTTCTCTCTACTTTTTACATCTTTTCGTAAAAAATCAAAAAATTATTTTAAACATACTAATTTTTTACCTCATATTTTAATTAAAAAATCAAAAAATTATTAAAACAACATATTCCCGAACAAAGTTCGCACCACCTTAGCTAGTTTAAACGAAGCTTGACGAGTCTTTCTTATTATTATTTATTACAAAGAGAGGCTTGCCTGCTATTCACGTTTTGGATTGAATGATGCAGTTTGCACTATTGTAAGCTTATCATCTACGAGTTCGTCTTAGTGATCTGGATCGTTTAAACTGTCAAATTTATTGAATAAATTATCTATACAAAAAATTAAATTGATAAATTTTGGAAGTCTCATGATGAATTTATATTTGTGGGAAAAAAAATGGACAAATATATTTTCAAAATCATATTGACCGTTCATATTTTTTTTTTATAAGAAATGTGATCTGATCATGTAATTGTTGAAATCGGATTAATTTAATTTTTTTACACAAATGAACTATTTAATGAATTTTATAATTTAATAATTCAAATTATAAAGACAGCCCTTAGTTGGCTCCAAACAATGCAAACTAGACCCTCCAGTCCAACATGAACCGGAGGCAAGCCTGGACCTTATTACAAATCTGTATATGTGGTCTTTGAACATGGATATTTAGCTAGAATATGCCTTCTATACCTGCCAAAAATAATTTGGCAGTTGAAAATGGAAGTAATCTGAAAATGTAAAATTTATATATTCATCGGAATGTATATCAATTAGTGTCAAATTTATGGCCCTGTTTGATAGAGCTGTGGAAAAGTGCTTATAGCTTATGCCTAAACAGCTTATAGCTTATAACTATGAACATAAACTGATTTCTGACTTATAAATTAAGCATCTCCTGCCCCACTCAAAGAATAAGCTGATTTCTGACTTCCAAAAAGTTATAAGTTATAAGCTATAAGCTAAACCAAACACATCAAAATAATTTAAATTAAGCTGAAAACTAAAATAAACAGCTTTTAAGCTGCACCAAACAAGGCTTATATATTCATCGGAATGTATATCAATTAGTGTCAATATGAATATGCAAAGGGCTTACAGCACCAATCTGTATATATATACTAGTTTAAAAGGTTTGGCATGGGCTATTATTAAAGTATGTTTAAATTTTATGTTTTGATATTTTTTAAAAATTAGAATATTGTTCTACGAAATTGAATAGAATAAATCATTAGATATATGATAGAATTATGTGATATGAAATGTACCATTTTTTGATTTGTTATATACCTAATGATGTAGACTATAATTCTATTACCACATCATTTTGGATGAATTTATGAGGTTTTAACATTTGTTCCGAATTTATAAAAAAAAATTATGGCGTGTACCTTTTCTCAACAGATAAATATAAAACAAATATTAAGATAATTCTCTCGGCTAAAAAAAACTACTACGATAATTCACTGAACTAATAAATAAGCAGAATAAAATAAATAAATATATATATATATATATAAATGAATAATTTTGTTAATACATAAATCATACTCGCATAACAAATGACTAATTTTATAAATAAGTAAATCATTAAGTAAATTAATAATTTTTAATGGTATGAAAAATATTTTTTAGTTAACCATTTTATTAATAAATAAATCATTAAGTCAATTAATTGTTTTTAATGATATGAGAAATATTTTTCAATAAATAATTTTGATAATTTATTATTGCAGAGGAGAATAAATTTTTTTTTTCCTGAGTTTTGTATTAGATTAAAATTTGTAACAAACGATAGTTGTAATTTCTAATATTATAGAACTGATTCATATTTCAAACAAATTATATAAGTGTATTTGTAATTTGTTAAAAAATAAAAGATTTATGTTTCATAATTAACTAAGAATATTTACGTAATTATGAAAAAACCAGTTCCATACTTAATCAAGAATGGTTACATAATTATAAAAAAAACCTGTTACATAGCTGACTAAGAATATTTGCGTAATTATGAAAAAAATTTCACTTAACATAAATGTCATCATTAATAAATTATTCAAAATAAAAATACAAAATCAAAAAGAAAAAAAAAATCTAAAGCAACTAAACAATTCATATATATATATATATATAAATATGGGAGGCTTTTCTTTATTTTTGGTATTACTATAAGCTATGGAAAAGAAATACAAACAAATGCAAGTGAGAGTAGGTTGTCCTCTCTCTCTCTCTCTCTCTCTCTCTCTCTCTCTTTATTTCGTTCTTTATTTCTTGAAGTCTTATGGTGTGTTATTACAAGAGGAAAGCTATTTTGTAATTGGTTTTGAGAGCTCATGAAAAGCACTCTGTAATCCTACGTAGTCCTTCCTTGCAGAATGAGCGAATGCAACCCAAGGTTTTTTTGACAAAATCTGGTGCGCTTTGTTATGGCCCACGGTTTATCTTGGGCCCACGGGTTGGAATTTTGTTGCGAATTCGTTAGTTGGCAGTTTTGGGTTTTCTTTTCTGAGTCACTGAGCGACAGCCTTGGTTAGTGATTATAGATGTCACCGCTATGAGGTGTGTGATATTTTATTGGCCTCTATGTTTTATGAATAATCTTGGTAGCGCGAATCCCTTCCCTCCCTAATCCCCCGAAAGCCCAAAACAACGTCGTTTTGGGCTTTCGTTTTTTTTTTTTTTTCTTCTTCCTCCATTGTCGAGTCTGCAACAGTTCGGAGGGAGAGGGAGAGGGAGAGGGAGAGGGAGAGAAAGAGAGAAGGAAGAAGAGGGCTGCGACCTCGCCGCCCGCCGTCGGCCCAGCCCCGGTCGTCGCAGCCCAGCCCCGCGTCGCTGCCCAGCCCTGCCGTCGCAGCACCACTGCCGTTGCCTCCAGCCCCGCCCCCGCCCCCGCCCCCGCCCCGGCCACCTCCCACTAGTATGGCCCCCTCCAGTCCCTCCTTCCTCCTCCCCCTCCTCCCCCTCCTCATCCTCCTCCTCCTCCTCCCTTCTCCCTCCCTCCTCCTTCTTCTCCGTTCTTCGATCTGCAAAAAAAAAAAAAATTCAAACGACGTCAAACGACGTCGTTTTCGATTCGGGGGATTAGGGGTGGAAGGGATTCGAGCGACGTAGCACGGTTGATGTTTTATTTGTGGTAGAGACTGTGAGCTTATGGGGGTCGTTATCATATTTTGATTGTATTGCTGATTGTTTTAGCTTTTTCATTTTTTTTTTGGTCTTAGCATGTGTATTAGTCAGATTCTTAAATGTTTTTATAATTTTATTTTATATACTTGCTCATATATTTTGCCCAAGTTTTTATCCATTATTTTTAATAGTAAGGGTGACTTGGGGATAAAAAATGATATATGGGTGTTGTTACATATTTTGTATAAGTCAATTACAATTCAACGCGTGGCAGAATAAGGGTAATACAAGAAGACTATTCAAGTCTTCAATAATAATCGTACACGTGGCAGTTAGTATTGGTTATTACGAGATCTGAGTAGCATTGGATCAATAAAGAGATGCAAAGTGATGTGGTTTCAACGGTTACTCACATTCAAATTCAAAATTAAGAGGGAAGCCGAACTGTAAGTGATGGCATAGTGGAGCTAATTGTAAGGCAACATTATCAGCGATCATGGAGGAGTAGTTCGACGGTTAGAAATACAGTTCGGTAGTCATCCTTGAGAAGTATAAATAGCAGAGAAGGCCCCAGAAAAAGCCCCCAGACTCAGATCCAAAAAACCAGTCTTATTCTACTTTATTTCCTTTCCAATTTTACATTTCCTGTTTTTTACATTCCTGTACTTTAAATTCCTGCACTGCACTTCGTTCATAGAAGTAGTTCAAGTAGATTGTTGCTGTAAACCTCTACGAGGCTGAGTTTGGATCATTGTAAGCTTTTCATTTTAATGAAATGCTTCAATTGTTCTTCATTTAATTATTATGTTGCTTAATTCTCCTAAATCAAGTCACCAGTAAAAGTCCTCTTCATTGAGGCTGAAAGAATTAAAACACAATCTTCTAATGGCAATTAATTTTCTGTAAGGACTGATTGATTCTTACTGGCGCGCTCGCAATTATAATAATAACCTTCGAAAGCCAAAAAGTCAACATATATTTTTGGCACGCCCAGTGTGACTAATTGAAATGGCTAGACATAGAAGACAAGGAGAAAATGAACGCTTGGAAGAAGGCGTAGAAGGAGAGGTAAAGATACCTAATTCAGAGGATAATGTGATAGCACATCCTGTGAAAACACCCATTTTGTCGGAACCTATGGTCGAACAGACCAGCAGTTCGGAACAAGTACCACATATTCATAATATTGGACGAGACCAAGGAATTGGACCATCTACTGTTTCATCTACTCAGCCAATAAATTCCCGGGGTGGCTTAGTAGATGCCATGGGACAGCAGTTAATGAACACGATGGAAAGGTGGTCAACATCCTTTATGGATCGAATGAATAACCACCAACCAACAAACGTAAGACACATGGAGGAAGTTTCAAATGTCCCTCAGCAAAGATTGGCTAGAGATAAACAGCCTATACAAGTTAATGGACATTCTAATGGTCAAACTAGTAATCAGAACTATGAAAGACCATCACCTCAATCTTGGAACGAACCTATTTCGAGGCCTATAGCAGGTCAAATGCCTCAACATTTAATAGTGAAGCCATGTAAGTTGGTGGATTTGGTCCAGTACAAGAAAATGGTATAAGAATGGTTCCAAATCCCATGTTCGAAGCCATACCTGACACGAGGGGGTTCACTAATCCCTTATTCGAATTTATACCCGGGGGGTTGGAAGGTTTTCCTATAAATGGAAGAGACACAACACCTGTTCCAGCACCTTTCGCTGGTCCTTTCACGCGACAGGCTCAAAGGGATTACCCACACCCCCAACAGCAACCTGCACCACAGGGACAACCAGTCCCAAATATACCACCTTATGGACCAAGAGGACCACAGGCACAAGTTTGTCCACCAAATCCTGTGTTTGTCCCTCCAGTAGTGGTTCAGCAGGCACAAAATATGGTCCATAGGGACCAAATTGCTGACATTGTTAAAGAGATGTGTGGACCGATGACTCAGGGGGTCCAGACTCCTGTGTACAGGAAACCATACCCAGAATGGGTAGATAGGGTACATGAATACCCAAGAGGTTTCAGGATACCAGATTTTGTCCTTTTTTGTGGGAATGGAAACCAATCAACAGTGGAGCATATTGCTAGGTTTGCTGCTCAATACGGTGAATTTACTAATAATGGCTATATGAAGTTAAGGTTATTCCCAAATTCCCTAATTGGGGGAGCATTTGTGTGGTATATTAACCTTACACCTGACTCTATCCAAATGTGGCAACAAATAGAAGAGGCATTTCATGCCCAATTCTTCCAATCAGAGCCAGAGGTTTCTATGGCAGACTTGGCAAGATTGAGTCAAAGGCCTGAAGAAAAGGCTACTCAGTTTATTGCCAGATTTAAAAGAGCACGAAACAAATGTAGGGTCATCCTACCGGAGTCAGAATTCGTGAGATTGGCTCAAAGTGGTTTAGAGTTTAGGTTTCGAAAGAAGTTTGACTCAACTGAGTTTAGAGAGTTGGTGGAACTAACCTATAATGTGTTTAGGTATGAAGCATTACTAGAGAAGGAACAAGATCGAAATAATGCATCATATAAGACATACTATGGAGATCCTAACTATGAGATTGATACAGCAGAGATTGTGGGGAAAGAACCTGTGATCTGTGAGGCATTAATTCATAAGGATACAACAATTGACCAACAGTTTAAAAAGAAAGACCTTCATAGGAAATACTCTTTCGATTTAACTAAGGCAAATGACATTTTTGATCATTTGCTTGCGGCCAACTTCCTTAAGTTACCAAAAGGAGTCAAAATTCCATCTCCAGAAGAACTTAAAGGAAAAGTATATTGTAAATGGCATAATTCTTGGTCTTACTCGATTAAAAACTGCATTGTTTTTCGAGATAAGATCCAAGAACAAATTCGGAAAGGAAGTTTAAAATTCCCAACTAAAGCGGAAAAGGCCATGGGGATCGACAATAATCCATTTCCAGAAATTAGAGATGTGGCAGCCAATGTCATTATGCCAGGCTTCTAGAACCTTGTCCTTGAAAGAATTGGAAGAAGTCAATGTGCAGATGCATGTTGCCAACCAGACAATTATCAAGAAAGACACTGGAAATCTACCAGCTATTGGACAAGGTTTCTCACACCAGAGGGAAGACTCTGATGAAGAAGCACTGGATGACGACTCTTTAGAGGCAGCTGTAATGCAAAGGATGTGTCCGAGGTGCAGACTAAGCTATAAGTGGTTGAAAGGGCTTCCAATTGATGGGAAGCAATATTACAGGGATGTGCAGAGACGTCCTAAACCAACCAATGCTTATAATAAAAGGCCATATCCATCTGGTATTAGGCAGCAGCCATTAATGGTTGAACCAACAGCTGATAGAATGTATACTAAAGGCAAGAGGCCTTTATATGAGTCTAGGCCACCTAATTATTATAGAATGAAGAGTAGTCATTCTGAAAGGAGACTGGAGAAGGGTTCAGTTTATGGGAACAAAGCCAGAGATTGGCCTCCTAGACCAGCCTCACGCAGGACAGAAAGTGGCCGCCTTTTATCAAAGGCTTGAGTTAGGCCCAAAATATGAAGTCAGAGCCAAGTAGTGGCCTTCACAGCCAGCTTCGAAGATGGCTTCGAAGGAAGAAATGAATAGTTCAACATCTGGGTCAGCAAGTTCGTGGGTACCTGGAGTTCTAGATTGGTTTGTGATGCAGAACAAACCTAGGGAAGTGTCTACTCAAAGAGATATTGTTGGAAACCAAGGTAGGATGATCAAGCCTCCTTTGGTGGCCCCAAACAATTGGGTATTGCTTAAACACCTAAAAACAAAGGAACCAGAAATGATCCTAGTAATTTCGAGATCACAAAGGAGAAAGATTCAGTGTAGGCACACTCAGTACCAGAAAGACCGGAAAGAAAGTGGAGAGAGCCCTTCATTGGTCCAGATAGAAGGAAAGAAGAATATAAAGTCAAACCATAGTCCAAAACCAACTCTACAAGGCAAAATGGGCTGCAGCAGAGAATAATTGGTCAAAGTTCACTCTGAACTAAAAGCCAGAGAGAAGTCTAGTTTAGCAGGATTGGAGAAGGCTTTGATGGAGAGTGACAGCGAGACAGAAGAAGAAATTGGCCTAAGCCAAAAGAAAGGAATGGTGTAAGAAGAAATGTTTGAAGCCTTCATGGCTGAAGTAGCTGAACAAGGTGGCCAAAAGGAGAAACAGGCACAGCCAGCCATCTAATTTGGCTCAGTGTCAGTAAATATTGTACATATACTACCGCATGAATTCCAAGTTGGAGATGAGAACCAGGAGGGACAAGAAATTGACCCAATTCCAGTCTCTAGTGAAGACTCACAAGTGAGTATGGTGCAAGATGAATCCGGAATGGCTACCCCGATGGAAACTGAATATGAGAGTGAAGAAGAGGTGAGTATTAACCTCTCATATCCTTTTGAGTATCCCTCGAACTCTATGACACAGCATGTCAAGCCTTTGTATATCAAGGTCTTCTTCAATGAGATACAATTGAATCGAGTCTTGGTGGATAATGGGGCAGCGGTGAACTTACTACCAAAATCTTCCTTCAAGAAACTAGGGAAAAGGAACCCCAAGTTAATCCCAACCAGCACAACCATTGTTGGCTTCGCTAGAGACAAACAGATAGCTCAGGGAATTCTGCCCATCAACCTGAGTGTGGGAACCAGAGACTGCATGACGGTATTTTTCGTTATCGACAGCAATGCTAAGTACAATGCTTTACTTGGTAGAGATTGGATCCACATTAACAAATGTGTGTCTTCCTCTTTGCTTCAGAAAATAATGATGGCCTTGGGCAATGGAGAGACAGAGGAAATTGATGCAGATCATCAACCCTTCATAGCCTGTGCAGACTTCGCAGAGGCCAAATTGTTTATTGAGGGATTGACACCACTCAGTATACTGAGAAAACCTGATGGCTTAGCTGAAGTGACGGCTGATGAGGAAGTGACACACCGAAGTACTTAGTCCAGGAGAGTGCTGATGAAGAGGTTATCGTTAAGGATGACAATGATACCTGGTTGTAGGCAAAGAGATGAAGCACAAGAAGCCAAGTCTTTGGCTCTAATTAAGTTCTCAATATTGGATGTAAAATCAATAGTCCAAAAAGTGCAGGAGCAAAAGAAAGAAACCATGATAATTGGCTACAAGCAAGAGCAGCAACAGGCCAGAGTTTTGGCCCTTGATAAATACTGTGCATTGGACATTGAAACAAAAGTCCAGGAGATACAGGAAGAAGAAGCCTTATGGACAGACTTTGTCTATGAGGAGAAGGGTAAAGATGTTGAATTAAAGAACCTGGGAGCAGAACAAAGCAAGAAGATGGCTTCGAAGGCAGAAGGAATCAAAGAAGAAGTTTCAGTAAGTTCTCAGACACAAGACTCCTTAGAAGAAGTAAATTTAGGGAAATGTTCTATACAACAGCCTACTTATATAAGTGCTTGGTTGAATGCTCTTGACAGAGACCAGTTGTTGGTTGTTCTGAAGAGATATAAAGATTGTTTTGCATGGTCTTATAATGAACTACCAGGATTGGATAGATCATTAGTAGAACATAGGCTCTCTATGAGGCTTAATTTCAAGCCATACAAGCAAAAACCAAGAAGAACGAGTCCAGAAGTGATTCAGAAAGTTAAAGAGGAAATTCTTAGACTACTCAAGGCAGGCTTTATTAGGATAGCCAAGTATGTTGAATGGCTATCCAATATTGTGCCTGTAGTTAAGAAGAATGGTAAAATGAGAGTATATATTGATTTCAGAAATTTAAATCTAGCAACTCCAAAAGATGAGTATCCTATGCCTATAGTGGATTTGTTGGTAAACAGCTCAGCAGGGCATCAAGTTTTATCAATGATGGATAGGCACTCTGGTTATAACCAAATCTGTATTGTAGAGGAGGATGTCCATAAGACAGCATTCAGATGTCCTGGGAATATTGGCACCTTCGAATAGGTTAAAATGCTATTTGGCCTGAAGAATGCTGGAGCTACATATCAGAGGGCTATAAACACTATCTTTCATGACCTCATTGGAGGGTATTTAGAGTGTTATATTGATGACATTGTAGTTAAATCCTAATCCATGGAGGAGCATCTGTTTTACTTAGAAGCAGCTTTTGAAAGAATGAGAAAGTTCAAGTTGAAACTCAATCATCTTAAGTGTGCTTTTGGCGTATCATCTGGAAACTTCTTGGGTTATATAGTACACAAGAAAGGAATACATATTGACTAGAATAAAGCCAAAGCCATCATTGAAGCCAGACCTCCATCAAGTAAGAAAGAATTACAAAAGTTCCTTGGACATGTTAATTTTCTTCGAAGATTCATTTCTAATACTGCAGGGAAAACTAAAGTATTTTCTTCCTTATTAAGGCTAAAAGATGAAGAGGAATTTGTGTGGACAGCTGAGCATCAAATTGCTTTCGAAAGTATCAAAGCCTACTTGGCCAACCCTCCAGTGCTGATGCCACCAAAGGATGATAAGCCCTTGAAGTTGTACATAACTGCAGCAGAAGATTCATTGGGAGCTTTCTTAGCCCAAGACAATGAAGAAGGCAAGGAGCAAACTGTTTATTACCTTAGTAGGTTTTTAAATTCTTGTGAATGTAAATACTCAGCTGTAGAAAAGCTGTGCCTTGCACTGTATTTTGTTGCAATGAAATTAAAATACTATCTGTTGCCTACAACTGCCTTGGTAATTGCAATCACAGATTTGGTTAAGTACATGTTATCTAGACCTATGTTGAGGGGAAGAATTGGCAAATGGATACTAGCCTTATCAGAATTTCATTATATGTTCCCCAAAAGGCAGTAAAAGGACAAGTTTAAGCTAATTTTTTAGCAGAGCATCCATCTCAAATAGAAAGCTAAGAGATAATGGAACTTTGTATGGCTAGTGTTGAGCCATGGCAAATGTGGTTCGATGGATCAAAAGCCAATAGCCTAACTAGAATTGGTATAGTGATTAAGTCACCACAAGGAGTAGAAACCACACATGGTTTCAGAGTGGATGAAGTTACTTGTTCTAATAATCAAGTTGAATATGAAGCCTTAATAGTGGGATTGAAAATTCTTATTGGATTACAAGTTCATGCAGTTGACATATTTGGAGATTCTCAATTGGTGGTTAACCAAGTGAAAGAGATTTTCAAATGTCAAAGTATAAGCATGTTGCCATACTATGTTGTTGCATTACATCTGCTTTCTCAATTTCAAATAGCAAATGTAACTCATGTCCCAAGATTCTTGAATAATAGAGCTAATGATGTGGCTCAGAAAGTTTTGAATTTCTAGAGAAGGGATAATGCTCAAAGGGACATAAGCTAAACAACATATCAGAAATTAATACCACCATTGAATAAAAGGAATGTGGTCTTGGAAGTCAATCTTAGTGACTTATAAGAACAAGATTGGAGGCATCCAATAATGCAGTACTTGGTTGGCCCATCTTTGAAGGTCAACAGAAAAATTAAATTGCAGTCTATGCAATACATGATGTACAGTAATGCTCTCTACAAAAGAGGGGGAGATGGTTTATTACTGGAATGTTTAGGCCCAAAAGAAGCATTAACAGCTATCGCTGAGGTTTATGAAGGCATCTGTGGTGCTTATTAGCCTAGTGTGAAAATGAGATGGTTGCTTCAAAGGCATTCCTACTATTGGCCAACTATCCTTAAAGACTGCATAGAATATGCAAAAGGTTGCCAGACATGTCAAAAGCATGGCACAATAATGCATGTGTCCATAATTGACCTACATGCAGTAGTGAAGCCTTGGCCATTTAGAGGATGGGCCATGGATATGATAGGAAAAATACACCCACCTTCTTCGAAGTATCATTGTTTCATTTTAGTGGCCACTGATTACTTCACTAAGTGGGTCGAAGCCAAGCCATACAAGGCTGTAGACCAGACTGAGGTCATTGGATTCATTAAGGATTTAATCCATAGATTTAGTATCTCACAGACTATAACTGTTGATAATGGGATTGTATTTCATGGGAGATGATAAAGTCTTTTGTGGCAGAGTTTGGAATTAACCTTGTTAATTCTAGCCCTTATTATGCACAAGCCAATGGTCAAGCTGAATTATCCAATAAGTCTTTGAAAAAAGGGTTACAAAAGGTTGTGGAAGACAATCCAAGGGTTTGGCATAACTTATTGTTGGATGTATTGTGGGCTTACAAGACTTCCCCAAGGTCAAGCACAGGAGTCACTCCTTATGCCTTAGTATATGGGCATGATGCAGTGTTACTTGTGGAGATTAATGTTAAGTCCTTAAGGGTAAGATGCCAAGACCAGTTAGATCCTGAGCAATATCATTAGAGTATGCGCTTGGAATTAGAAAGCATAGATGAAGCTAGAATTCTGGCATTAAATAGCATTTTTTTTCCAAAAGAAGAAAGCAGCCAAAAATTGTAATAAGAAAGTCAAACACATTGGCTTTGATGAAGGTGATTTGGTATGGAAGAAAATACTCCCAATAGAGATTAAAAGCCATAAGTTTGGCAAATGGTCACCTAACTGGGAAAGACCATATCAAATTCATAGAGTCTTGTCTTTTGGAGCATACCATTTGAGAAATTTGAATGGATACATACATCCCAAAAATATTAATGGCAGATATTTGAAGCGTTATTTCTCAACTATTTGGGAAACACAAGGAATAAAATAAACACTAAGTACAAGAACACAAGAATACTCAAATGATAAATAAGAATTTGTTTTTTCATAAAGAGTTGAATACATTCTGCCATAAATTGGCCCAGAAATCATTACAATGTCTCAGCTGTTCTTTTACAATAGATGTTCTATTCTTAAATGATGAGAGCAACTGGATGGCTGTGGTCATTTCCTGCTTTCGGTCAGCCAGTCCTTGGTTGGTGATCTGCAGTTTGGTGTTAGTTCGAATTAAGGCCTGATTTACTGTAGATAGCTCCTCCTCAAGTTGAGCTTTCTTCTCCAGTAGTTGAGTTCGAAAGTGGGAGACATAAGAATGTTGTTCCTTTAGTTATGATACTTCAGTATGCATTGTAGAAACAAAGCTCTGATCTTTAACCAATTTCTCATCTGCAGCATTGGCAGCATGGCAAATGTTGATGTAAAAATCAATAGTGGCTACTGCCTGAGATAAATGACGTGAGACAGTCATGCCGGATTGCTCAACAACTTTGCAGCACTGAAGGAAGCCATTTCTTATTATAGGTCTCTCTAAGGCCTCGAAAGGAATCCTTGAAAAAGATGTCAACAGCTCCAGACAGCTGTCTAAGTCCATCAGAGGTGAAGAAGGCTTGTTACTAGAGGAAGAGCTTTCAAAAATTTCTAGCAAGGAATCGGCTAGAACTAATGGCTCAGTCTCATCATTAGCTATTGGAGAGGTAGAAGGTATGTCAAAAAGACTGGCTAGTCTTGCTTCGAAGATATCTACCTCATCCGTGGACATGAAGGGTACAGAAAGAGCTGTAGTGGAAGGCACAAAGGACTGCATAGGGATAAGAGAAATGGGTGGAGCATCTTCAGCAGTTTCTATGGTTCTAGCCACCAATAGATCGAGGGAGGATGGGTTGGAACTAGGTAGAGGTGATAAATCATGAGTTGGAGAGCTACTAGTACCCTCTATAGAAGAATCAGCTACCATCAAAGAGGAAGTAGTAGTTGGAGTTTCCTTAGGAGGGGAAGGGAAAGTAAGGCTCAAAAGAGAACTAAATTGAGAAAAATCAAAAGACAGATAAGGGAGATATAGGGTTAAGCCAGAAGGAAAAGGAGCAGGAATACTTGGCCTTAGGAAAGGGTATAGAAAACATAGGGCCTGGAAGTGGCAGAATTATTTGAATGGTTTCCACATCTCGAATTTGTTCCACTTCAACTGAAACTGAGGAAGTCCTTATTGGAAGAATAGGCTCAGTAGTTGTTGCTGCAAAAGAAGAAGTACAAAGTAATATCAAGTCTCAATACCAAGAAATTGACAAGGGGAAAAGAATAGAGCCATGAAAGAAGTTACTTGTTTCAGAAGTGGCAGCAACAATGGGAGGGCTACGAAGAGAATAGTGCTCAGCAAGATGCTGCCTTCTTGCAGTTTCTCTTTGGATTACAGCAGCAGCAAAAGCTTCATCTCTTAACAGTTGTTGCTGCCGTCTTTTTTCAGCTCTCTAAAAAACAATTATGGCCTTAAAATGTTCTTGTTCTACTGCCTTCGCAGCTGCCTCATGAATAGGGTCTTCGACCAAATCAGAAGGGGAGATAGTCATCTTCCTTCTCTTTTTTCTCTATATTGGTATTGTCTGCTCCTTCTCAATTTCTCTCTCTTCAATCTGGGATTCAGATTCCTCAGAAGTGAGTTCTTCTTCTACTACTCTGGCAGTTGTCTCATGAGTGAGATCTTAGACTAAATCAGAAGAAGAGACAGCCGCTCTCTTTTTTCTTTCTAAGGGTGTCTCTTGTTCTTGCTTTACTTATTCTTCTTCTATTGCCTGAACTTTAGGTGCTTGCTTGTCAGGATCAAGCAAAAGTTTTCTTTTCTTCTTTTGCTGCTTGCTCCTTAGAAGATTTACGGCTTGGGTCTTCTGAGGAGAATCTCCTTGTGAAGCACCCGCACCACCTTCACAAAAAGAAGAACTAAAGATAAGACTAAAAAGCATTATAAAAAGGCAAAAGGAGAAGAAACAAAGATATATACCTTTCTTCGAGGTAGCCCGGGTAACTCTAGGAGGAATAGAAGAAGCAGGAGTAAATTGTATGGTGGCAGGCACAGAAACTGAAATGGTAAGAGCAGCAGAAGAAGTGACAACTCCAGCTCCTTTAGGCTTGGATTGGGGCATATCCAGCACCATTAATAAGTCTTGTGGAGCAATGGCCAAGTATACTTCCATGTTAGTCACCCACCAGATTTGGTACCTCTTTAACAGGTTACCTTGAGGAATGAAAGGGATGTATTCAAAATCGATCAAGTCCTGTATAAACTTAGAAGTTGCCTCTTATAGTCTGGATCTTCGAACCTTTAAATCCCTGCTAGTAAGACTTAGGGTGTTACTGTAGAGAGGTATTGGGACCCCTTGTGAGAAGCCAAATTGTTTAGCAAATTGAGCAGGACAATAAGGCTTAGCAATGCATTTGCAAGCTCTGAGGTTCATAGTCCCAATAAATAGCTCTCTGGGGATCAGAATAGAAGCCTATATATCCTTGTGAGGAGGTGAAGCACAGAGCTTATCACTTAGAAAATTCTTCAACCAAGATGGGCCAATAGTAATAGGTTCGAAGGGACGAAAGCTGTAAGAAGGAAGGGAAGATGGAAGTTAGTGGAAGAAAGAGAAGTAAAAAGTAAAGGTAGAAGGATAAAGTGAAGCATTGGCTAGCCTCATGCCATGAGTAGGAGGGTTTGGCTCAAAAAATTTAAGGCACTTAGACTGTAGCTCAACAAAATAAGCAAAAAGCCAAAGCTGAAGTATCCAAAATGGACCTCCTTGATTGGCATCTAAGGGTTACTCACAAAAAAGAGAACAAGCTCTATATACATGACCTAGAACATATGGAGCTAAGGCCACCTTTTTCTGTAGGACAAGGGCTTTGGCAAGAGGGGCAAATTCAGGCATGATTCTTTGAGAAGAAGTGCAGAAAAGGAATTTGCAAAGCCAATATAGTATGAAAGAAAAGAATTCTGTATCAGTTATAGGGACCTCCCTTCTATTCTCAGCCTTGACAAAGTCACTATATGATGAGTTAAAGGAGGAGAGGGAAAAGGGGATTGGTAAGTCAGGATAATCTGGTCCAATGGGGATACCAATGGGGGACAATCGTAATGATGGCAGATATTAAGAACAGTAGGGGCCATCATCCCACATCTGAATTGGAAGAAATTAAAGGCAGAATTCCAGCAGCAAAGGGCAGTAAGAATTAAGAAAGAGTCCTCTGAGATAGTAAACCTGGAAAGTTGAAGGGCATCGAGAAGGCAGAGCTCTTGAAGGTCCAAAGTCCTATCAGGGACAACCCGATCATACAGTTCTTGCCACTCCGGTCTCACCGTGGGCCAACATCGGTGGGGACGGTTCATCCTCCAGGTTCCCCAATCAAGACCACTTTCGTAAAGGAGACAATGGTCTTCTAGATGTGGATATAATGCTGGAAGCTCAGTAAGAATCTCCTTGAAGATGGGCCCAAGCACGTAGTCCTGTTGCTCATGACGTCGAGGGATGAAAATACGTTCGTCGATGGCGCTTTTCTCACCGGCCTTGTACTTTTCACATTCTGCCTCAATGAGCCTTTTCAGGGTTACAGACGGGCTCGCGCACTTTATAACTAGTACTTTCAATGAAGAAGAAGCCATTGATTGGAAGCTTTCTCAGAGGACGAAGTTAGGAAAGGGAGTAGAGAGAAGTGGAAAGTCAGTAGAGATAAAGGATTTGTGTGTAAAACGAGCGAGTGATTTCAAAATACAAAATAAAAAGGTTTTAAAAACCTTTGTATCTGGAAAATGTATCGCGTAATTCATTAAATGCTAAAAGTACATATATGAAGAGTTTCCTTCGATATCGATACTTTTGGAGGGAAAAACACATCCCAGATGTTGATGCCAGCTTCGAAGTAAAATGTTTGGCTTCGAAACCAAATTTTGGCACCAAAAGTCAAATAACAACGGCTTCGAAACTGAGAAGCTGACTTCGAAGCACATTCCATACCTAAGGATGTAAGAATACTCAAGTATTTGCTTACTTCAAAGGGATTAAAGACCTATTTTAGGTTTCTTAATGAGAGTAGTGTCTTTCGAAGCTAAATTTGAGATCCTTTAAGGATGAGAATTGGTGTTCGAAACATCAAAACCAATAGTTGGTTTATATATATACAGAAAGGATTGCCTTTTCGGACTAAAACAGTGCAGCCCTCAAAAGGGGTTTTCATATTTTTGAAAGTATGGACTATTGTTCGAAGCAAAAAATGGTCAATTTAAAACTGATTGATCGTACTAACCATGACCATATTTTGGTTATGATTAAAACAAGCTTTAAGGGGCAAGACTGTTGAATTCGAAACACTGATTTTAAATGAAATCAGCAAAAATGTTAACTGTATTTCATAAATTGGAAAAGTTCATGTTGGTATTTTAGTGTTTCATTTAAACCGATTGAGTCCAGATTTGAAGGATAAGACTGTCTAGTTCGAAGCCCTAAATTTGCTTTTAAAGACAAATAGAGGCAAGATCAAACAATACCGAACAAAGAAAAAAGTCTTAGTTGTATTAAAGCAAAATCAATTACATTGAATGGCCCTCTTTGGGTACAAATTCAAGCTCATAAAAGTAGGGAATAAAATAAATAACAAGATCATGAAATTTGGTCCAACTATGATCAATGAATTTTTGTTCTTTCTTTATTCTATCCTCTATTTCTTCTAGAATTGGCTGTATAAGTTGATGTGCTCTCACTTCATAAAAGAGCTCTTCAGCCTTTATTTCGAATGCTGTTTCTCTCAATCCTTGTTCCAACTCGTCTATATCCAAGTCATCCCAGTACGCAGAATCTTTATTCTTGAAGCTTTTGAATTCTTCAATGAAGTTCTCTGCTTCGTATTGGGCATGAACTCGAAGGGATGAGAGTTAGTTCAAAGATTGAGTAGTGGCCACAGAGGTCCGATGCCAGTGGAGGAGCAATGGAAGTTGGTCCAAAAACATGTGAAGCTCTGCTTGGGCAAGAGGGTTGAGGACGTGACCCCGAGTCAGAATGTCACAAGCCCATCGAAGGTTCTTGAGAGGGATGTCGTCCTCAAGAACATTGAAAGGAAAGTAAGAGAAGGCCACAAGCAGAAGTTGGGCTTGCTTCCGCTCAGCTAGAGTAGGAGAAGGTGGAGGCTTGTAAGGAGGAAAGACCTTATCTGCAGAGAGGGCAAGCCTCAGTCTCTCTGTCTAGCAAAGAGTTGGCAGAGGAAAAGGTATGGAAGCCTCCACTTTAGGAGGAGGAGCAAGGGCAGAAGGAACAAGGGCATTAACATAATCGAGCCAGTCAGAAGAACAAAGCTTCGCCTTCTGGGCTAAGAACGATGGATTGTACCCTTGTGCCTCTTTTGGGCGTTGGGGAGCGCGCACTATCTTTGTAGCCATGGAGGAAGTGTACCATGCTACAAGTAGATTATCCTCCAAACTGCGTCATCGGTCGATGGGCACGTAAGGGTAAACCACCGAGCTTCGCGCATAAGAAGGGAACTCTAAAGGATTAGTAAACTCAACAAAATGATGGTTAATTTGCTCCCTTAAATCACAAGCCTCAAGTTTCGACCATCTTGCCCAGTCAGAAGCCCCAGAGGAAGAAGAAGCCGCAGCCTTATCCCATGCAGAGGGTTGTGAAGAAGAATTTCCTATGTCCATATTTGTGACTTTCTTAACCAAAGGATTGAGAGCAGTTTGTTCGTAGTCCAAGGGTGAGTCAGAAGAAGAACTTCCCATGTCCATATTTGTAACTTTCTGAATCAAAGGATTAAGGGCAATGTGTTCGTAATCCAAAGGTTGATAATTTGCAAAGGCTTTCATGACCTGAATATAGAAAGGTGGATAAAGGTGACTAATTAATGCATGGAGGTTCTTTCGAGGAAGAACAACATCATCAGATGACTCTTCGTGTGCTCGATCAATGGAGGAGAAAATTGATTCGACCATAAAAAAATGTATCAGTCTGTTCGAATACTAAGGTAGTGGGGGTGTTCAAAAGATTGAAGGAGAGTTTAATGCATATGATGAATGACAATTGCATTTCTGGAAGAATCCAAAGCCCATGCATGTACTAAAACGTGGATAAAAGACCTTGATCTACTAATATCACAAAGTATTGGGTATATTAGTACGGGGGTAATGTTGGTTACATATTTTGTATAAGCCAATTACAATTCGACACGTGGCAGAATAAGGGTAATACAGGAAGACTATTCAAGTCTTCAATCATAACCGTACACATGGCAGTTAGTATTGGTTATTACCAGATCTGAGTAGCATTGGATCAACAAAGAGATGTAAAGTGATGTGGCTTCAATGGTTACTCACATTCAAATTCAAAATTAGGAGGGAAGCTTAACTGCAAGTGATGGCATAGTAGAGTTAATTGTAAGGCAATATGATCAGTGATCATGGAGGAGCAGTTCGACGGTTGGAAATGCAGCTCGATGGTCATCTTTGAGAAGTATAAATAGCAGAGAAGGCCCCAGAAAAAGCCCCCAGACTAAGATCCAAAAAATCAGTCTTATTCTACTTTATTTCCTTTCCAGTTTTATATTTCCTGTTCTTTACATTCTTGTACTTTAAATTCCTGCACTACACTTCGTTCATAGGAGTAGTTTCAAGTAGATTGTTGCTGTAAACCTCTATGAGGCTGAGTTTGAATCATTGTAAGTTTTTCATTTTAATGAAATACTTCAATTGTTCTTCATTTAATTGTTATTTTGCTTAATTCTCCGAAATCATGCCACCAGTAAAAGTTCTCTTCACTGAGGCTAAAAAAACTAAAACACAATCGTCTGATAATTGGTTGGCAATTAATTTTCTGTAAGGACTGATTGATCCTTACTAGCACGCTCGCAATTACAATAATAACATTCGAAAGTCAAAAAGCCAACAATGGGCAAATTTGGGTAATAGTTGTGTCTTCTTCTTTGATTCTTCTGCAATTCTGAGGTTTGTTATAGTCTGTTTTTGTTTTACTATTCCCCTTCTTTTTGGGAGGGAGGGGAAGGGGAGGGGGTGGTTTTTGATTTATTGTATTACTTGGGGTATATATGCCCCTTGTAAATGTGTATATTTTTTACATTTATTTTATGACTTATCCACCAAAAAAAAAAAAAAAAAAAAAAAGGTTAGTGCATTAAAAAATGTATAATTATTTTTAAAGGTAAAATTCACTTTATTTCCTTCTTGTGGTTTTTATCTCGAAACATTTTATCTCTTATAGTTCAAATATAGGTGGAAAGCACCATAGTTTTGAATTAAGTGCAAAACTAACTTTGTTAGTATTAGTGACAAAATTACCTAAATACTGTTATACAATATTCTTTTTCTCTATTCTCTATTACATATAATTTTGTATCTTAATAACATATTTAACAAATTAAATCATAAATTAACTTAAGCACTCCAACTTATTACCATAAAATTATTTTAATCTAATTTTTAATTTTTAACCAAATTTCTTATTTAATAACATTTTAAATTAAACATACATATTATATATATTTATTTAATAAATTAAATCATAACTTAACATAAATACCTTAATTTATTACCATAGAATTACTTTAATCTAATTTTAAAATTTTATTAAAATTTCTTATTTAATAACATTTTAAACTAAATTGTTGATAGAAAATGATAGTTAAGCTTAAGGTTAAGATGTTAGGAATATGATTTAATTTGGAGAAGAAGATGAATATGACAATATTTTTGACATTTGATCCTATTTTTTACTTTGACTTGGAGTTTTTGGATTGTCTACTCTTAATTCCGGAGTGTGGCACATTTTGTTATTTTTAATAGAAAAATTACCGGAAACACTTTAATATAAAATTATAAAAAAGTTA
Organism: Camellia oleifera; assembly: GCA_022316695.1. Taxonomy (NCBI): domain Eukaryota; kingdom Viridiplantae; phylum Streptophyta; class Magnoliopsida; order Ericales; family Theaceae; genus Camellia; species Camellia oleifera. The sequence goes on from CM039312.1 coordinate 85,439,791, forward strand.
TCTGCATATATTTAAACTATAGAGAAATAAAGTACTCCAAAGCAAAAGTATATGCAAGTAAAGTTTTACCTTAGTTTTTATATAACATGTATCCTAATAATACTTTTTAAATTAGGGTTTTTATATAACATGTATCCTAATAATACTTTTTAAATTAGGGTAAATTACACCGTTGGTAAAGTAATGTAACCAAGGGTGGAACAACCTTGTAGGATGGGGATATTATGATACTCCAACTTATGAGTCAACCATACATTGCACCATGGGCTACATTTCTTTACCTTACTTTATTTTTAAGTTACTAAATTTTTTATCAAATAAATGATCAAATATTTCACATGAGTGTAAGGTTCATAAAAATATGAGATCTACACCTATGTGAACATTGAGTCATTTATTTTGTAGAAAATTTAGGACCTATAGCATTTTCTAATATAAATGGGCAATGTTAGGAATACTAAGTTTTCTACTAAATAAATGACCAAATGTCTCACATGAGTGTAAGGTTTACAAAAATGTGGCATCTACACCCATGTGATTTGGACCTATAGCATTTTTTCATTGTAAATGAATAATGTTAGAGATACTAAATTTTCTACTAAATAAATAACCAAATGTCTCACATGGGTGTAAGGTCCACAAAAATGTGGAGTCTATACCCATGTGAGACATTTAATCATTTATTTTGTAGAAAATTTGGAACCTATAACATTTTTCAATGTAAAGGGTAATGTTAGAGATACTAAATTTTCTACCAAATAAATGATGGAATGTCTCACATGGGTGCAAAGTCTACAAAAATGTGGGTTCTACACACCATGTGCGACATTTGTTGTGGGTTTGGTTTGCTTTTGAGAGAGTGATTTAAAAAAGAAAAAAATTTGGGGAGAGAGTTTATAAATTTTTTTTTGATTTGTTTGGTTGTATATTTTGAAAGTAGTTTTGGAATTTGAGAGTTTGAGATAATTTGATATTTTGTTGCAATTGAATAAATGCGTGTGAGAGAAAAAATGATTGAGAATAAGAGAGAAGAGAGAAAACGTGATTGATTGATTGATGTGTAAGAGAGATAAAGTAATTTTAAAAATTTTTTGAGAAAAAACACAAACCAAACAAAATTTTGATTTTTTTTTTTTTTCAAAAATAACTCTCTCAAAAGCAAACCAAACAAGTCATTGGTAATTTATTTTGTAAAAAACTTAAGACCTATACCATTTTCTAATGTAAATGTGTAATGTTAAAGGTACTACTTATGTGAGATATTTAATTATTTTTATTTTAAAAAATTCGAGACATATAATATTTTTCAATATAAATTAATAAGAACCTCGATATTAATGGCTTTCCCAAGAAAACCCTAGAATCAAAGTTTCGAGCCGTATAAATACAGCCTTGTGGAATGTCCAAAAACCATCCACTCCATCCATCTATCTCTCTCTCTCTCTCTCTCTCTCTCTCTCTCTCAAAAGAGAAATGACAGAAAGAAAAGAGAACATAGTGATGTTCCCATTCATGGCACAAGGCCATATCATCCCTTTCTTAGCATTAGCACTTGAGTTAGAAAAGAAAAATGGATACACCATAACCTTTGTGAACACTCGACTCAACATCAAGAAACTCCGACCTTCGATCCCTCCAAACTCATCCATTCGCCTCCTTGAAATCCCATTCAACAGCTCCGACCACGGCCTCCCTCCGGACTCCGAAAACACCGACTCTCTCCCTCTACCTCTCCTCCTCCACCTCATCGTCATCTCTCCCGCTCTCAAGCCCGCCTTCCGAGACCTCATCTCTGGCCTCGTCCTCGAACATGGCCGCCCACCACTTTGCATTATTTCCGACATGTTCTTCGGATGGTCTGCCAAAGTTGCTCATGAATTCGGTGCATTTCATGCTATATTCAATGCTGGTGGGGGCTATGGCATGGCTGCTTTTCACTCTTTATGGCTACACCTTCCTTACATGAAAGTGAATTCTGAGGAGTTTCCTATGCCGGGCTTCCCCAAAGGTCACCGGATTCACACCAAACAGTTACCAGAACATTTTCAAGTAGCAGTGCCCGGTGATTCGTGGTGCTCATTTTCACAAGATATGTTTCGAGATTGGTTGGAGAGTGATGGGATTTTGTTCAACACCATAGAGGAGATTGACCATGTTGGGATGGAGTATTTTAGGCAGCAAATTGGCTGTTCCGTGTGGTCAGTTGGGCCTATTCTGTCTTCCTTGGGAAGCAAAGCTCGTGCTGGTGATGACGCTAAAGCCACAATGCTTCTTTGCATGAAATGGCTTGATTCGAAGCCTGCAAATTCAGTTCTTTATGTGGCGTTTGGGTCACAAAGTGCACCATCACCATCACAAACAATCCAGTTGGCCATGGCTTTGGAAGCTTGTGGCAAAAATTTCATTTGGGTGGTTAGGCCACCATCGAACTCAGTCACAGATCATGACCATAATGATGGAGAATGGTTTCCGAGAGGCTTTGAGAGGCGTATTCAAGATAGCAACAAAGGGCTGCTGGTGCAACAATGGGCACCTCAATTGGAAATTCTGTCCCATAAATCTCTCTGTATGTTCTTAACCCACTGTGGATGGAACTCAGTGCTTGAAGCTCTCAGCAATGGAGTCCCAATGCTTTCATGGCCGATGGGGGCAGAGCAAAACTTCAATGCCAAGATGTTGGAGGAAGAGATGGGACTCTGTGTTGGGGTGGCAAGTGGGAGCAGTGAGGTTAATCATAAAGACATGGTGAAAAAGATTGATTTGGTGATGGGTGGGTCAACTAAAGGGAAAGACATGAAAAACAAAGCTTGTGAGGTTATGGAGATGCTTAACAATGCCAAGAATGATGAGAAAGGGTTCAAGGGGTCTTCAACCAAAGCCATGGAGGATTTTCTGTATGCTGCATTGTCAAAGTCTTGTAATTATTAAACTAGCCTTGCAGATCAGAGTCAAATGATCCAAGGGGGAGGCTGCTTTCAATGTTTTTACATATATATTATTCCTCCACATGTGTTTCTGTTTTCTAGTTTCAGTTTAATTGGATTAGAAGGTCAATGCCTTGATTCCAGTTAAACAGAACAAAAATCACCATCTATTTTACTGTTGACTTCTGGATTTACACAGATTAATAAAATTTTATTAATTTTTCTTAATTGTTGATGTATAGCTATCATTTATTGATAGGGGTGTAATTGTTTGGTACGGTGGGTATTTAGGTAAAAAATTACACCGAATTGATAATGTTGATTTTATTATTTTGAATACCAATACAGATTGTTTCTCTTATCAAATCGTACCGAACCGATTGAAATGATTTGGTTTGGTGCGGTTTAATCGGTTTAGAATTTTTCAAATTTGAGCCACTTTTAAATATAATCATTAATGTATATAAAAATATTAAATTAGTTATTTGTCTACCATTTCAAACATATCCAATCTATCCATTTAATACGTACTTTTCAATTCCTAGATTAACAAAAATAAAAATAAAAAAAAGTTTAAAAATATTGAGATTTCAAGAACAAGAGTTAGAATTAAGATTATATACAATAAAAGTTTACAAACTTAAGTTATAAAGATGAAAAAGTTAATTAATTAATGTTAATAATTTATTATACTTATTAATATCATTATATCACAGGTAAACTATCAATAGATCCTAACAGTTGGACTTAATTCCTATAAAGTCCTATTGAAAATAAGTCTTGATAAAATTATCGCTAAAAATAATTTTTTTTGTAATAATTTTTTACATGTGTCGCTAAAAATTGACAATTAGTGACTTTTTATATGACATTTTTCTCATAAGACCTATTACACAATAAGTCTACTTATTAGGACCTACACATAAATATCCCATATATTATTAGATTATATATATATATATATATTATAAATACAATATATGATGGAACGGTCGATTTTGGTTTAGATCGGTGCACGAGGTATTTAAACCGACGGCGAACTGAAAATCGAAAAAAATCAAATTTAAAAACCGCATAGACTGATTCTTATTAAAAAATAGACCAAATATAACCAATTTGGTCCAATACAATTAGTTTGATTAATTTTTTTTGATTTTTCTTATATCTTTATTTATTGAAGTGGACTAGCTAATAATTTTTTTTTTAAAATTTATTAATCTGCATAAAATTTTCTTTTTAGAGAAACCCAGTTATATTTTAGTTACATTTAACATTCTTTGAATTTACGCCTATCACCCACATGCATGTGTTAGTATTGATGTGTGCATGCACGGTTCCACACGTCATTTCTGAATTTTTAAACTTAACTTAACGTCACTCTTGTTAAATGTTAACAAGTGCTCTATGGATGTTTTTTTTTTTTTTTTTTTTTTTTTTTTTTTTTTTTTTGATCGGCAAAGAAAAATTTCATTTAACAGCATGAAATTAAAAGTACAGGAAGATGAGACGTATCGAGAGAGATTCGGTAGTATAAAAATACCCCTACTACTGCTACTCGCGACCATACAACCAACCCCTAAGCCTCTCGATTTTTTTAAATAAAGTTAAGAAGAACTTAACTATAAACTAAAATACATGAGTCCCCAAAACACCCAAACCAAACAAGAATAACTAAACCAAAAAAACCCAACCAGAAACCCAAAAATAAAACCTAACAACACTCTCACAGCTGCTGCCTACCAATCATCACCCTACGCCTACTCTGCAATCCAGCCACGCCTAACACCTAATCTGCTCCAACGCCCACCTGCAGCACTCCACCGCCAAGCCCACCTGCTACAACTCCATGGCTGAACAACTCACCTCTGCTGCCACATCGCCGAAGCTCCAAACCTGCCACAACACCTCTGCTACAACTCCACGCCTAACACCTAATCTGCTCCAACACCCACCTCTGCTGCCACACCTCTGGACAACACCCAAAACCTCTGCTGCCACACCTCTGGACAACACCCAAACACCAACTCCATGGCTGTACCCTTAAGCTCCATTCCATGCCGAAGCTCCCAAAACACCCACCACCCAACTCTGCTGCCACACCTCTGGACAACACCCAAACACCAACTCCATGGCTGTACCCCTAAGCTCCATTCCATGCCGAAGCTCCAAGCCGAGGCTCCAAAACACACCTACACACCTACAGAACTCCACCCAAAACACCCAACACCCAACACCCACACCCACCGAACAGCCGATCACCCACTAGGATCCCTCCAAACAAACGGAAGAATTACACCCCTCAAACTCTCACGAGGAAGAGCGCTCGAATGAAGACCAGAAGAAGCTGGAAACGCCTACGAACCGGAAAGCACCCCTCAAGCTCCACTCGCCAAAAGCGCACGAATGCAAAACCTAGACTCCCCTGGTGAAACAGCTAAACCGGCAAGGATGAAGCACAAGAAGACACCCAAAAGCAAGCCAGAGCAGCCCCTGAAAACAGCAAAAAAAAAACACACCTGGGTGGGAAATGGAAGACTCAAGTTTATTGAAAGAGAAAGCTAGCACGACAGTTGCCAAAACGAGTTCAGCCAGCCGACCGCCATCGCCAAAGGCGGCGGCCGGCCAGCCCAAAGAAGAGGCCCGGGGAAGGAGGTTTTTTTTTAGAGACTTCTATGGATGTTATTTAATAATAGATTGTGTACAAAAAAATATTTTGAGAATATGTTAAAAGATTAAAAAGTATATTAGTTTCAATAAAAATATATTAAATTAAAAAAAAGTATTGTGTTATTCACATTTTTGTCTTTTGCTTATTGTGGGGAAGTATTTTGCGAATGAAACCACATGGCCAAGATAGCTCCGAGATGTCGGCTAAGGTGCCACGTGAATGAGTCTTGTTTGCCGAGGCGACTATGGAATTGCTGAGATGTTTTGCGGTAATGCTAGAATCCCAAGGTATCCGGATAAGGGACAAGAGTTTTAGAATAGAAGAGGCTCTCGGTCTGGATAAGGATAAGACTTATGAGGAGTTTATCCCTGTCTAACCGAGAGTCCAAAATGAGCATTGAGCCTGAGTCCAACGATGTGAGGCTTCTAGGGGACTTGGTCACTGCTAGTTATAAAAGTGAGGCACCTTCGTGGATTTAAGGTAAGTTTTTGACTTGGGAGTTTAAGTATTGTATTGATATCTGTGAGATATAAGATTCACTGACTTAATCGTCGTAGTGTCTTCAAGTCGACGAACCACCGTGGTATTATCATATTCTTGTTGGCAGGTAGTTGGCTCAACTTATTTTGCCGGTGCTCTCTAGCTAAGTTCCTTGTTTGGTTGTGTGGTCGGAAATCAACACCCACAATTTGGCGCCGTCTGTGGGAACTTAGTAGGATAGATGGCCAACAACGGACAAGCAGAGAGAATTGGGGACAACATCCACAGTCAGGATGAGGAACATGTGGATCATAATGCCAGAGGGGAGAACGAAAATGAAGGAGTGCGGGAGCCAAATCTTAGGGCGAATGATGCCGGCAAGGGGCGTGTAGACGTCCCCGAACGCCCTGGGGGGATGAACCCCCATTCTGTTCATATTGGGCTTACTACAGTTCGGACTCGATTTGTTGTCACGGTTCTTAATCTTGAACCAAAGAGTCCAAATTCGGCAAATCGTTTTTAAAAAACAGATTTTGAAAGAAGTGCCAAACATGGACTGCTTTGCCAGATACAGAGTCGCCACCTAAATATTTTTTAATGGGGGAATTTAGGAAACACTGACTCGGTGCCAAAGGCCACGTGTCCGTCATCACCAAAGTTGCCTCGGCTCAGGAACTTGGGTACGATTGGGGAAGGTCAGCTATGAGCAACCCCTCTTGCCCGATCAAAGATCGGCCTCTACTAACCGTGATATCTTGTTTTGAAAACGTTATGTGCTTTTATTTCGGTTATTAGCTTAGAATTACTATGTTATGCGTGCAGCAAACAAGTACAGACCAAATCGCCTAAATTGGAACAAAATATTTCATGTTTGTTTTGAAAATGGTTTGCTACTCGCAAGTAGGCTAAAATGCAAGTTTTGCTACCCTCGAGTGGGCTTTTTTTAGAAAAGATGGTTTTGCCACTATCTAGTGGGCTTAAAACTCGCGTTCAATGCATTGTTCCAATTTAGGTAATTCAACCTCCATCCATAGGCATTCAAGCAGTTATAACACATAAGCAGCTAGCCTCATGGTAATCATGCTATTATGACAACACTCACACGCATGCGGTATGCTAAAGCATAAAAGCTTACCTAGTACTCCAAACCAAAACAGAAACTAGTTAGTAATCATATGCATGATCCTAGTTCATGTTAAGATGGCTAATGCAACACATGCGGGATGTAGCTAGAATAGGCTCGGCTAGTCTATGGATGGCATGTGAAATGCAACAACTAACACGTATTCAAGTTAGATTTGAAATACAATGCAGTTTGCATAATGCGCCGAGCCCGGTGCATGCAATACAAATGAATGATGCACGCATGCATAGCATAAGGTATGCTAAATTAAATATGCCCTAATACTAACCATCAAAAGCAGGTAAGTAAAAGGGAGAAAGAAGTGGGGGTTAGAAGACATGCACACACGCGCCCACACTTATTACAAATTCGTCCTCGTTCGGAGGGACCAAAAGAATATACAATTTAATTAACTTACAAGCTAATTAAATAATTACAGTGCACTTAACTAATTAATAAATCAATTAAGCTACTGAACGCAATAAAGGGCCTCGGGAAGAGGGATGCATGCATGCTCAGATTGGCTTCGCCCGGAGATCCACTGCCATGCGCAAGTTGCCTCTATTTTCCCTGCTTTGCTCCTCTGAAAATTGCACAATTCCCAAGGTATGCTCCATGGACATTGGGGAACACTACCGGCCAAGAGAAATGGCCACCGGCCAAAGGAGATGATCACCGGCTACTTGTGAAGCCATCGGCCACTGATGGATGGCCGGTCGGCACTGCAGATGGCCGGCCGGTCAAATCTTCCTGCGGAATCCTGTTTTGACAGCAGCAGAGGGCAAAACAAGGCATGGCAATGCATTTCAAGCAAATGTATGCACCACCACATCCCTTATCATATTTATGACTCAAAGGGGTGTGGTCCTTGATTCTCGGACCACCAATCGCGCATTTCAATGCGTGATGGCCCAAGAAACCAAGTATGCATTTTGATTTCAAATGAAATGCAATGCAAACAAGCACAAAGAGACCCAACCTCTATCATACTCAATTCAAGAGGCAAGGCAATGCATGCACAATGCAATGCAACCTAGGCATGTGAGCTAAGGATGCAACATGTCAATGCAAGCAAACATACAAGGTATATAACAACCTAGGCAAGCAAGCATGCAAGGCATGAAGCAATGTGACCACATTTGAACAACATGCGAAAGGTGGTCTTAGACCAATATGGACAAGTCTCGGCCATGTCTAAATAGGAAGCCAAAATGCTATGGAATGAAGGCAAATACACACACAAACAATGCATGCAAACATGGCCCAACACTTAAGCATTAAAGAGCATCTTTTAAGCACACTTAAAAGAGGATAATCATGGATGAATAGCATGCATGGAAAGCTCTGAAATCATGTCATAGATGGTGCCAAACCAAGTAAGCAAAACAAGCAAAGCATGCATAGAAGCTTGGAATTAGCCCAAGGACTTAAACCATGATCATTTGACACATGAAGCAAATGATCAAAGTGAATCAAAACAGTCCCAAATCATGTCAAAGTAAGCCCCAAAACATCACTTAGATGGCATCTAAATGACCTACACATGGAATCATACACAAATGTTTAAACATGGAGCATGAAACACCAACCTTATAAAGCATTAAAGGGGCATCAAATGCAAGCATACGAGCATGGAGCAAGGACTGAAATATCATAACTAATGGTGCCAAACCACTGAAATGATGCAAATAGAGCATGGTAGAGGAGCCAACACTCAAGGCATACAAGCTAGATTGCATGGTAGCCATACAAAGCAAGCCATGGATGACCCAAATAACCAAAATCAGACCTAAATCATGCCAAAATATGCATAAAAGCTTCACAAAGTTAAGCAAAAATCAAGCTAGGAACAAGGCTCAAAACACAACGCATGTTAAGGCAATTTCATGGCATTACAAGACAAGTATGCTAAGCATGCATGGTGTGTCTAAACCAAGTAAAAAAAGAGGTAATACATGGCAAAATATTACCAAATAACACTTGAGACATGGCCAACATGCACTTAAAAATGGTGCTCACACATGAGGTTAAAATGGCACTTTTTGAAGACAACAAGGAGAGGGGGTGGCCCTCTCCTTCTTAGGACCTTAAACCACCATTCTCACCACTGAAATCCCTCAAGATTTCAGTGGTGAGGAGGCCCAAACAAGGTGGTCCCGAAGCTCACCAAAAACACACAAAAATGAGGCTAAACAAGGCCTAAGAGGGTGTAAACGACCCCAAATACAAAAGTGACCTTAATGAAGTATCTTAAACACAAAAAAACAGAACTTTTTTATGTTATACACAAAGCTCAAATCAGCAACAAAAAGAGGATAGAAGTGTGTGCAAAAACGGAGAATAAAAGAGGGTTAGATACTCACCCTTGTAGACCAACGGGGACAGCAGCCTTTGGTCCCAAAAACTAGTTCCTTAGCCTCTGAAAATGGCCTCCAAGAAGCTTAGATGGATGATAGAGAGGTGTGGTTGAGAGCTGGTGTGCAAAGGGGCCAAGAACCAACACTTATGGAGCTTGAATGTAGAGATATAGAGAGATACAACTCTTGTATGCCTTAGACCAATTCTTGGAACCCTTAAAATGGAAGAGGAGCTCTTCTATATATAGACAAGGCAAGGTGCCAAGCTTCTAAGAGAAGCTAACAAGGTGTAAGCTTCTCTTGGAAGCTAGAAAGGTGCAAGCTTCTCTAAGAAGCTAAAAAGGTTCAAGCTTCTTGGAGAAGCTAAAGAGGTTCAAGCTTCTTTGAGAAGCTAAAGAGATTCAAGCTTCTTTGAGAAGCTAGAGCAAAGGTTCAAAAGGTTCAAGCTTCCTCAAGAAGCCAACAACCAAGGGTTCAAAAGGGTTAAGCTTCCTCAAGAAGCTAACAACCAAGGGTTCAAAAGGGTCAAGCTTCCTCAAGAAGCTAAAGCAGGGGGTTCACAAGGTTCAAACCCCCCTCAAGAAGAGGTCTCGGCCAGAAGAAGAGTCAATCGGCCAAATAAAGATGGCCGACCGACCAAACAGAGTGCCGACCGGCCAAATATATGGCCGATGGCAACAAAACACTGGCCGGTGGCCTCTAGCCATGGCCGGTGATGTGTGGGGACATCTCACAAGCCATTCCTTGCACTCCAAAAGCAAAACACAAGTGTTTGGTGCAAAACCAAACACAAAACAGTCGAGTTAAGAGATCCTGAGGCAAGGTGCGTAGCCGAAACCTTCGAGAACTCAAAACGAACACGAACGTGGATGATCACCGAGTGTTCAAACGGTGACGTATAAGTCTTGAGGACGGTCAAAAATGGGGTGTCTACAGTTGCTCCTCTTTGATAGAACTCGAAAGTCATAACAATGACGGGAGTGATTGTCAAAGCCTAGAAACGACCCATTTTTGACAAGGCCGAAGACTTAGACAAAGCATACAAGCTACAGATAAAGGTATGCGCCCGAAGGCAGGGGCAAAATGCAAGACAATGTGCAAAGCTGAGCATAACTTATGATCATGCAAAAAAACATAGGGACGTATCCTGGTGTTTCGAAAAGGTATAAGCATTGGAACGTATTCCAAATGCTCTAAACCAGAGGAGGTCTAACCCGTCGCACGCGCGAGGAGAAAGAATGACAATTGCAAGTGACCAGGTGCATAACAATGCAAGATGGATGTGCATAATCAATGCAATGAATGAGCATAACAATACTAGTGAAGTGGGTGCATAACAATGCAATTAGAACGTGCATCGCAATGCAAGTAAGTGGGGAGCATAACAATGCTGTGAAGGCACAGACACATGTAAGTAAAGCGTGCGGTCTACGCAAGCAATGAAATTGAACACGTGTAAGTAAAGTATGCGGTCTACGCAATCAATGAAATTGAACATAAGCATGCGGTCTACGCAAGCGATGAATTTGAACATAAGCATGCGGTCTACGCAAGCAATGAGATTGAACATAAGCATGCGGTCTACGCAAGCAATGAAATTGGACATAAGTATGCGGTCTACGCAAGCAACGAAATGGATCAAGAACACGCGGTCTACGCAAGTAACGAAATTGATCATAAACATGTGGTCTACGCAAGCAATGAAATTGAACACAAACATGCGGTCTACGCAAGTAATGAAATTGATCACAAACATGCGGTCTACGTAAGTAGTGTAATTAATTATAAACATGCGGTCTACGCAGGTAGTGTAATTAATTATAAACATGCGGTCTACGCAAGTAATGAATTTGAACATAAGAATGCGGTCCACGCAAGCAATGAAATTGTTTATAAACATGCGGTCTACGCAAGTAATGAATTTGAACATAAGAATGCGGTCCACGCAAGCAATGAAATTGTTTATAAACATGCGGTCTACGCAAGCAAAACATGTGGTCTACGCAAGTAGTGTAATTAATTATAAACATGTGGTCTACGCAAGCAAAACATGTGGTTGTAGACACCCCATTTTTGACCGTCCATAAGACTTCGACGCGACTGATGGTTTACATGGTGGAGAAAGTTGTGCAGGGGAAAGGTGCAATTTCTTCGACAAAGAGACAGGAACAAATCCCAACTTCACGCCCCATTTTGGACCAAAGCTATTTTGAATGTTTTTTAGACCTTAAAACCCTCTATTTCAAAACATTTTTGAAATAAAGTTTCTGCGATGTTCCGAGGCTCGCCTTTTGTCGAACGTCGCATTTTTCGGTAAACCAAGCAAGGACAAAGTGGAAATGAACGAAAGAGATATGAAATCTTTGAAAAATCTTTCAAAACACCTTACTTAGGGGTTTGAAGTTGAAGAAAAGAAGAGAAGAGGGAAGAAATCCAGTCGGGGGAGAAAATGGGCATGAATCGTTAAGAGAGAGTCGAGTAGCCCTCGCCGAATCGGGCCTATTCATTTGGATACTTGGAATCAAGCTATGAGGCCACCACCATTGGAAAGCTTACTCCCGGGGTTTCATTTCGCACTCAAGAATCTCCTAAATCCAATTCCGGATAGGGGAGATATCGTTGATTGAAGTAGGGTATCACTCTGGTTGGGACCGAATCTGCGCGGCTTCATGGAAACAGGAATAAATTTTTCCACAGGAGGAATTTTGATGCAAGGTTTGCGCCATTGGAAAGATAACTTCCGGGGCTTCAATTTGGACACTTGAACGGCCACATTTGGACTTCCCAATCACCCACCAGGCACTTTTCTTTCCGGAAGCCCACTTTTTCTGTCCTAAAAGTAGCTGGCTGGCCAGAAAACCCAGAAATACTAGCCGGCCGGCCACTTATCTAAAAAAAAAAGATTTTTTTTTGCTTTTTAAACTAGCCGGCCATTATCCCCCTCCCAAGTGTGTTCTAGCCATATATTTTGTTTTCCACTACACCCATGTTCGAGGGTTTGGCCATTTTGGGGGGAAACTTGGTTTGTTTCCCCCCCCCCCCTTTTTTCCCCCATTTCCCCCCTCTTTTTGCCTATATAACCAACACCCCAGGTCTGGTTTTTAGGGCTACAAAAATTGCTAGAGAGCTCTCTTGCATACACTCTCCATTTCCCTCCCTTTTAAGCCTCCAAACTTTAGGGCCTTTGCAGCATTTACACTACACCACCTAGCCCCACCCTTCCATTCTCCATTCCAGCACATTGGGAATGTTTTGAAGAGGTTAAAGGCTCAGAATTTGGTCCAAAAGGCAGCTGAAAGATTGGTCTACAAGGGTAAGCACACTTCTTCTCTTTTCTAGCCTTTTCTTGGTTCATTTCTAAGCCTTGCTTGCTTGATTTTTTGGGCTCCGACCCTAACTGGAACTAGGCTTATTTTGAGCCATTTGTCATGTTTGTTGAAGGTTCTTACCCTGTTTGAGACCTTCAGCCACCACTTTCTTCATTACCCCTCTTGGATGCCATATTTTTGCATGATATTTTTGGCCTATATATAATCTGTTTTGAGCTCTGTCATAAACTGTGAAGTAGCTTATTTTGAGCCCTTCTTCAACATTGAAGAAGGGCTCATCACTTTTTGGGATCTCCATGTGTCACTTGCCATTGAACCCCTCTTTGGTCCCCATTTTTGCATGATTTATTAGCCTATTGTGTCTCTGTTTTTGGACTTTGGTCTGAACTGAAAATGGCCCTATTTTGACCCCGCTCTTCATATTTCATTAAGGGTGTATGGCTATTTGAGACACCCTTTGTATACTTCATGTTATAGCCCTCTTGGTGGCCTCATTTTGCATGATATTTTGAGCATACTTGTATACTGTTTTGGGGCTGGTACTAAACTGTAAAAAGCCATATTTTGGATCCCTCTTCAACATTGTTGACGGGCCCTCACTTGTTTGAGACCTCCAGCCACTACTTGCTTCTTTGCCCCTTTGTTGGCTCATTTCTTGCATGAGATCTTTGGCATACTTGTATCTGTTTTTGGGACCTGTTATAAACTGTAAAACATCATATTTTTGGCCTTTATTCAATATTGTAGAAGTGCCCTTCTCTTTTTGGGACCATAATTTGTGACTTGCTTCATTACCTCCCTTGCGGAGCCATTTTTGCATGCTAATTTAGTCCCACTTGTGCTCACTGTTTGGCCATGCTTTAAACTGTAAACATGCTTGTTTTGGGGCTTCCTTGCTTCTGTATTTACACTTCATGTTCAAATTATGCATACTTTGTATAGCTACAAGTCATTTCATGTGCTTAATCTTGCACTTCGGGATTGATTTCGTGCATCGGGTGCATTTTTGCCATGCTTCGGGGCTGTTTCGCATCTCATTTTGCTACTGAAATTTGCATGTTTGCATATCATATCCCATGCCTTGCCATGTCTTGTTAGAGTGGCATTTCCGTGCCTTAGGGTCGGTCCTCGGTTTGCGTGCACGTGTGCACGTATCCCGAGTTATCTCATTTTCATCATTATGGCCTCCTATGTGAGTGTGGCCGAGGTGCACTTGTGTTGGTGTAAGCCCATGTTGCATTGTGTATGCCATTTCATTCCATAGCATTGCGTATGCTAGGCCGTATATTAGCGCATTGTGTATGCCATGTTTCCTTGTGCATCGTGTATGCCATTTCATAGCCTTTCGCATGTTAGGTTGTATCTTAGTTGCATTTCATGCATATCATGCATATTGCATCGTGTTCGGGATAGGAGCTAGCCCAGGCACGGGAAACGAGGTACGTTCCGTACTCCGAGTGACGGAACGTGTCTCAATTCCCCAGTTACCGACACTCCGGATTATCCATGATGGAGTTAGGTTTTGTTGTATTTTCATATGCATTCGTTTCATATTGAGTTGTGCAATTCGACTCCTCGGCCATCATGCATCGATATGCGTGATTGGTGGCACGAGAATCGAGACATGCATACATTTGTGAAAATACATTGCCATGCCCCTTTCCTGCTCTCTGTTGCAGCAAAATGAAGAATCAGCAACTTTTCGGAGCTTGGCACGCATTTCAAGAACAGGTGCAAACAGAGGCTAATTGGGGCATCGTCATGAATTTCTGCACAAAGGCAATCCGAACATGCATCATTCATCACCCGGAGCGGAATCAAGGCAGTCCCTGGCTTGCATGCCAGTTTTACAGCTTTCTTAGTTAATTTGTTAATTAATTAGGAATTTGTACATTATTTAGACTGTATTATTTGGACTGTACTATTCTTTTATTCGGGACTGTATATTTATTCGGACCCTCTGTGCGAGGGCAAAATTGTAATAAGTGTGGGTGAGTGTGATGTATGTCTTCCAATCCCACGTCTTTCTTCCCTTTTATTTACCTGCTTATGATGTTTAGATTAGGGCATATTTCAATTAGCATACAGTATGATAGTATGTTTGCATTCATTCATCTATTTTACATGCACCGGGCTCGGCGCATCATACTAACTGCATTTGTATTTCAATTCCAAGTTGAATACATGATAGCTGTAGCATTCCATATGCCATGTTTAGGATAGCCGAGCCTGCTATAGTTGCATTTTTGCATGTGTTGCATTAGGCAATCCTGTATATTTAGGATCATGCATGATTTCTAATGAGTTTCTGTTTTGGCTTGGAGTACTCGGTGAGTTTTATGCTTTAGCATCCTTGCATGCGTGTGAGTGACTGCCATGATAGCATGCTTACCATGAGGCTATTTGCTTATGTGATATAACTGCTTGAATGCCTATGGGTGGAGGTTGGGTTATTTGGATTGGAACAATTCATCAAATGTTTGTTTTAAAACCCACTAGATAGTGGCAAAATCATGTTTTCTTAAGCCCACCCGAGGGTGGCAAATCCATGTCTTAGCCTACTTGTGAGTAGCACCATCAAACCATTTTCAAACAAACAAGCATGAAATGTTTTATTCCAATTCAGGCGATCCAGTCTATACTTGTATGCTGTGCGCATCACATAGTAAATCTAGGCTAATAACCGGAATAAGAACACACAATGTTTTCAAAAATAGATATGATGGTTAGTAGAGGCCGGTCTTTGACCGGGCGAGCGGGGGTGCTCACAAAGTGGCCTTCCCCAATCGTACCCAAGTTCCCGAGCCGAGGTAACTTTGGTGATGACGGACACGTGGCCTTTGGCATCGAGTCAGGGTTTCCTAAATTTCCCATTAAAAAACATTTAGGTGGCGACTCTGTATCTGGCAAAGCAGTTCATGTTTGGCACTTCTTTTCAAAAAAATCTGTTTTCAAAATCGATTTGCCAGATTTGGACTCTTTGGTTCAAGATTAAGAACTGTGACATTTGAGTCCTTGAACTGTAGTGACCCCAATATGAACGGAACGGGACTTAACCCTCCCGGGGCGTTCGGGGACGTCTACAGTTTCTGGCGACTCTGCTAGGGTTTAGAGAATTTGACTCGAACTCATGATATCTTGTTTTGACTACACTTGTGTGTTTCTTTGCATTGTATTTGCATTGGTGCGCCTAGGACACCGTGTTTGCCATTTGCTATTCCTGAACGGTTTGTCGGAGGCTTGTCTTGTCAAGGCATGACCATAAGGCTGACCGGTTATGGGCTCTGCCAGTATGGGAACACAAACCCCGGTTTTACCGGGGCACCCTTTTTGACCATTTGACCTAGTGCATATTCGGATCCGTAGTGACCATTCCAAACTAGGACATGTTACTTACCCGATATAGGTTGTTTGAAACCGTTGCGTGCGTAGTAAAACCCTAGTTCCTGACAAAATAGGACAGGGAAACCCTACCCCAACATAGGGGCGTTTTGGCTCTCACTTATCTGTTATGTGCTTGTTAGAGTGCGTCTCTACAGGGAATGTATGTATCAGTTTATGAGTTTGGGCATCAGGCCTGCGGGCACCGGTTCAGTATTTTGGGATTCAGTTTACCTAAGGGTATCAGTTTGCAGGACAGAGATTTGTGCAGAATTCAGTAGGGGGCACACTCATTCAACTATGCTCGTATCTGTTCAGATGAAATCAGGCTGAGATGCTGTCTGTTTTTTCTTTTGCTAGGTAGTCTGGGAACCATAGCTTCAGAGGGCTCCAATATCCCCCGGGTGCACCGAACTTGTGTTGATAGACTTTGTCGGGTCAGAGATTCAGTTCAAGGGCAATCAGTGTTCCTTTACCAGAGGCAGGGTGAAAAGACCAGTCAGACACAAACCATCAGTATAGCAGCTACCAGCTCAGTGGTCTTTGAATAGTCGGGTTGATATTTTCGAGCCTATTGCAGACATAGATATACCGATTGCTCAGTTAGATCAGTACAATATGTCGGGTCTAGAAGAGATGGTGCGCCAACTCCAGGATAGTATGAAAGCCATGCAGCAAGACGCTGCCCGCCAAGTGGAATTCACCAATCAACAGGCCGTGGTCATAACCCAGCAGGCGGAGCTAATTACCCGGCTACAGTAGCAAGCCGGAGCATCAGCCTCACATCAAGCTCCTCCTCCACCAAGGGTTCCGATACCCGAGGAGACACCAAATGTCCAGGCAGATACGGACATTCCAGTCGAGCCAGCTCCGCCCCCGGTTCTACCCCAGCTATCTAAAACACTCACCAACCTACCAGACTCCCCTTTTGAGTTTGAGACGGACCCCACAGCATTGAAAGTGAGCAAGCTTGAGAAATTGTTCAAAAAGTCTCAGGGGGCCCACTCTATTCCTGATATAGAGGATGGTTATACCAACTCAGTGGTAACATTACCGGAGCGGTTTAAAATGCCGCATATCGATCGGTTCGATGGCTCTTAAGACCCAATGGTGCACCTCCAACTGTTTTCTGATATCTTGAGGCCAATGGGTTTGACCACAGCCTAGAAATTGTCACTATTCGGCCGAACCTTGTCTGGGATGGCCGCAATCTGGTATGCAAAATTGGAAAACTCTGTGAAACAGAACTGGGAAGAGCTGGCTGAGGCCTTTAGTGCTCAATACTCTTACAACACACAGATTGAGGTCACAACTCGTGATCTTGAAGTCACCCGCCAAGAGCCAAAGGAGGGTTTCTCAGAGTTCGTGACGAGATGGAGAGCAAAGGCCTCAATGATGACTACAAGGCCTTCCGACAAAGATCAGATCAGGATGATTGTTCGGAATCTGCATGGCAAGTTGCTGTAAAAGATGGTCGTTCTACCTCTGTTTACCTTTCCAGCCCTTCATGAAATGGGGGTTCAAATCGAGGATGCCATCAAACAAGGGATCTTTGCAGAAGATAATGAGCCTTTGAAGAGGAATGTTGCTCGCAGTTCCAATGCTACTACTGATGGTAGCACAACTGCGAAATGCTCAGAAGTAGACACTATCACCACTTCCCTCAATGACCAAAAACCAACCACTTCAACTCGACCCCAAACCCGAAAATTCCATCATCTTTACATGAGTCTCTCCCAAGCTTTGAAAAAGCTGCAAGAAGAAGGGCACCTAGAACTCCTAGAACCCCAACCCCTTCCAAACCCTCTTCCAACAAGATACGACCCAGCTAAATACTGTGCCTACCATCAACAGCACGGTCATGATACGAACTTTTGCATCCGCCTCCGTCATAAGATTCAGGATCTTATTGATGAAGAGACCCTAGCTCCACCAAAAGGACCTCAGGTTAGTACTGACCCGTCACCCCTACATCTCAACCTCATCCATGTACTGCTGTCCACCTACGACCCCAGCATATACATCACCCCAGCCCATCTACCCAAGCCTGAGGTGTTCATTCTAGAAAGCATGGACTTATGCATGATGGATGCACCTGGACCTCAATCATCTCAAACCTGTGAACCCACTACTTCTGAGCTGAAGAGAATGATCGAAGATCTTCAGAGAACCGTGACAGATCTGGCCTCCGAGACATTGGCTCCGTCATCGACCACAGCACATGCTAAGAGTTTCACGACAAAAGGTTTCCCAATCTTGGAACGGGCTGTATTTGAGGAATGCCAATCCCTTGGCAAAGTGGAGGTGAGTGGAAAGAACAAGGCAGGGGCGGGCATGGATCCCCATGAACATCTTATGTTTGCTGTTGAGGCTTTGAAAGCTGAGGGACTGAACAAAGAGCAAGTCCTCGCAGTTGTTGCAAAAATTGTGGATGACACTTTCGCTACTCAAGTTGGGGGCAGTTTGAATCAAGGGGAAAATCGGGAAAAGGGCTGTCGTACCAGAAATGATCCTGTTAGCTCTAATCCTCCACTCATAAGAGATCAGCAAACCAGGCCAGCACCTGCCAGTCCCTTTGCGGGTGCGCCCAACAAAAATCCACAAGCCTTGAAGTACCAACCCCAAGGTCAAAGGGTCTTCCATGCCCTCCACATGCCTTTGTCCAAAGCTTTCCAAATCCTTGTAGGACAAGGCCATCTCAAACCCCTTGAGCCTCGGCCTCTCCCGAACCCTCTTCCGGCTACACATGATGCTACCCAGTATTGTGCCTTCCATCAACAAACCGGTCATGGCACTGACAATTGCTTTCGTCTTCGCCACGAAGTGCAAGATTTGATTGACGACGGGGTCATTGTCGCGCTAAGCTCTGCAAAGTCTATCGGCACTGGGTCAGTGAACTTGGGGGATAATGTGATTATGTGATCGAGGGATGAACCACCTGCGGATGGCGCTCAGATTACTCCAGCTGTGGTGGATGGCATGCACTGTTTTGAGCAATGTACAAGTGCTGTTAATTTTGCATTCTGACTTGGGTATTGGGTCAGTCTTGTTGTTTTGTTTTGAGTCTGCGCTTTTGTTTTGAGTTAGTCTTTTTGTTTTGGGTCTGTCTTGTTGTATCGAGTTAGTTCTATTGTACAGGAGTCGGGTGATTCCAGGGGGGGTATTACTTTGGGCGTCACCATTTTGTTTCGCGTTTGTCTTTTTGTTTTGTTTTGAGTCTGTTTCTGCCAGGGAGCCAGTTATGCCAACAGATTTTGAATGAAACAGCAGTGATTTTCACGCTCTCACATTTGCTTCTACCATGTGCTAGTTGTGCCGAGATTTGAATGAAATGGCAGTGCATTCCACCTGCTCTCTTGTGCCTTGAAGTCATTGTAATGACCTGAGTTTTTCGAAACCTTTTGAACACTGCGGTAAAAACAAAGAGGGAGGAATTCCTCGGGATTTGCAAAACTTTGACCAAACTGAGAGAAAGAGAGGTGTGCTAAGCCCTTAATGAATGAAATCATGCTTGTTGGAGTGAGTACTGAGAAGGACCCTGGCTTGATCCAGACTGGTTTCACACTATCTTCAGCGCGAGCGATTTGTCGCTTTCTTAAAAATTTTCAAAAACAAAATGTTTTGCGCAGTCCTGTGAAGACCTGTGTGGAGTCGCTCTTGAGATTGTGCAACCTAGGATCGCTCTTAGCCTCGAGACTCAACCCCTTTTGTTTCCAAACCTTGAACTTGAATTCAGAATGTTCAACGGTCAACTACAATGTGAGGCCTGCGTGGCCAGATTTGAAGCAGCCCTTGAACACGAGGCCAGGAGAGTCGGATCAAGAAGATCGGAAGATCAGAAAAAGCTTGCAAAACTAGAACAGAAGTACCCTTCGACCTAGGAGCGAAAATGTCCGATGTGCTCAAAGAGCCGAAGATGGATCCTTCTGCAAATCGATACAACAGCCACTCTCTTGGATACAGATGGCTTCGAGATCCTAAAACCATTTGGCATGGACTTGTTAACTTTTACCCTTTGAGAGGCTCGCTGGGCCGAAAACCCGGAAGGGCGACCCAGGCAAAAGTTAGAGCAAGAAAAAGAAAAAGAAAGAACAAAAAAAAAAAAAAAACAAGAAAAAAAAATGCAAAAAATATACAAAGAAAAGAAATGTGATGAAAAGAAAATGAAAAAATGCAAAAAAAAGAAGAAGAAAAAGGAATGAAAAGAATAGAAAAAAAAAGAAAAGAAAGAAGAACAAAGCTCGCAAGGTCGAAAACCTGCAACGGGCGTCTTGGCAAAAGTTAGAGCCTAAAAAGGAGAGGTTAATACACGAGTGTACCTTAACCCCGAACTACGTAAGGCTTGATTCCCATGTTTGGGATACGTAGGCAACTTCATTCTGAAGTCCAGCCGTAAAACACTTCAATTTGATTGTGTCCATGCGATGGTTCTGGTCATCTTTGTCTTCTCTGTATCTGAGGATTTGGTTCTGTTCGTCACTCTGAGGACTGACTACAATGCGTCACGGTGCTATCCAAACAAGGGGCAACTTTTCGTTGCCATTTAGTGTGCTGCGGCGCCAGTCAAACAAGGGGCAACTTTCCGTTGCCATTCAATGCGCCGCGGTGCCATTCAAACAAGGGGCAACTTTCCGTTGCCATGCAACTTTCTTCAAGCAAGGGACAATTTTCCTTCGGATCTGAGGTTGTGCATCTCGAGAGTGGGTTCTATGCTCGTTGAGCAGTGGCCGATTGCAAAAACAGCTTTTGAGAATTTTTACTGAGGTTGACTATTTTCTCGAAAATCATTCTATCTTTTCCAAAACTAGACCCTTTTCATGGACCCAAAAAAGGAAAATTTTCAGTGCTCATAGCCTAACTTGCATGATTTTAAATCAAAAATCGAACAAGCATGTTGATCTAACTCTCATTTTGGTCAAAACTGTTTTAGTGGAAAGCAAAAACAAAAAATGGTCGAAATAATGAACTAGGGGCACAGTTGAGTCAGGTGTTCTGTCTTTTCCCCATTGTCAACATACTCGCCAGAAAGGGCACCCTACTCGCCAAGAAGAGCACTCTACCTGCCAAGAAGGGCGCAATTGAAGTTAACGACAAAGGACTGAAAACTCTCGTATCCTCCAAGCAACGAGGTGTCGAGCCAAGTGCGAAGCACGAACTGGAATGAGGCAAGATATTCCACTCCATCATCTGGACAGATCTTATCACGTCCAAACTCCCCAGCAAAGCATCATCAACCGATGCTAGCTGCAGATTTGCTACACACCCAGTTGTAGCGCAACCCCTCTGTGGGAGGAATTCACTAGCTGTGAGCGGAAGAAAGAAGAATCTAGCTGAGTGCTAGGAGTGAGAGCCTTCAACTTGCTGTTTATCCATCAACCACCCAGGGGAGGGATTGAAAAATGAGAGATTGAAGAATAGAGAGATGTGCGATGAGAGAAAAAAGTGAGAAAAGGGCTTTTTCAGAAAAACAGAGCTTGAGGGCCGAGTGATGTGAGAACCACAAATAAGAAAGGGTAGGAAACACTACCCGGTGAAACAGGCTCCCTGTGCACGTCTGAGTGTCGTGTCTTTTTTATCCCGATTCTTGTTTTGAGTCATTTCAAGTGTTACTCGATGTGTCTAGGTTGTGTGCCTTTTATTTCCGTGTTGAGTCGTTTTGCTGTGTCCAGTCGTAGGCTCAATACCTGATTGAAAACTCATCTCTCAATTTCAAAAATAAAATCGTTTTGTGCTCCGAGTGCCGTGCCTTGCCGTTCTCCACATTTGTGCAAAACAGAATTTGTTCTTTCATAAAACTGCAGGGTTCAACCCAGGTCATGTGAGAACAGTAAAACCAGGACCTATCTGAAGCTGTGAAAGTTCCAGGCTGCAAAGCAAAAGAAAAGAGGGAAAATGTTGGGCATCTGAGATTGTTTCAACTTCTGCAAGTTCCGTCATTGCATCCTGTATGTTCAAAATGAGCTGTGCGTCCGAAAAATGGGCTGTGTGCCCGGAAATATACTATGTGCCCAAATGAGCTGTGTGCCTGAAGAATGCGCTGTCTGCCCGAGATCTGCTGTGTGCCCAAGATGAGCTGCGTGCCCGAAATGCGCTGTGTGCCCCAAAAGAGTTGTGTGCCCAGATTGAACATAATTTTATGTTGCGAGTTGCGCGCCTAACGAACAGAGTGTCGTGTTGTGAGCTGTGTGCCAAGTCTTGCATTGTACACGCGTTTCATCGTACTTATTGCATTTATTTGCATCTTGTGTTATCTCTTATTGTTTATTCTTTTACGCTGAGCAACGTTTAGGATCGTTGTCCCCCGGGACTTAACTTAGGTTGTGTGGAACACGCTCCCAAGTTGTTTGACCTCTTCTCACGATTTCAGCGTGGTTAGAGTGTTCTTTTCCTCACACGATTTTAGTGTGTTTGGAATTTATCCCAGGTTGCGTTGTAGACGCGCTGGGCGGGCTGTTTTTGGACCTCCTCTCACGATTTTAGCGTGGTTTGAGTGTCCCGTTCCTTACGCGATTTCAGCGTGTTTGGAATCTATCTCAGGTTGTGTTGTGTATGCACCTGGGCGGTTGTTTTTGGACCTCCTCTCACGATTTCAGCGTGGTTTGAGTGTCCCTTTCCTTACGCGATTTCAGCGTGTTTGGAATCTATCTCAGGTTGTGTTGTGTATGCACCTGGGCGGTTGTTTTTGGACCTCCTCTCACGATTTCAGCGTGGTTTGAGTGTCCCGTTCCTTACGCGATTTCAGCGTGTTTGGATTTTATCTCAGGTTGTGTTGTGTATGCACCTGGGCGGTTGTTTTTGGACCTCCTCTCACGATTTCAGCGTGGTTAGAGTTTGGTTCTTTCCTTACGCGATTTCAGCGTGTTTGGAATCTATTTCAGGTTGCGTTGTGTACGCACCTGGGCGGTTGTTTTGACCTCTTTTCACGATTTTAGCGTGGTTAGAGTTTGGTTCTTTCCTTACGCGATTCAGCGTGTTTGGAATCTATCTCAGGTTGCGTTGTGTACGCACCTGGGCGGTTGTTTTGACCTCTTTTCACGATTTCAGCGTGGTTAGAGTTTGGTTCTTTCCTTACGCGATTTTAGCGTGTTTGGAATCTATCTCAGGTTGCGTTGTGTACGCACCTGGGCGGTTGTTTTGACCTCTTTTCACGATTTCAGCGTGGTTAGAGTTTGGTTCTTTCCTTACGCGATTTCAGCGTGTTTGGAATCTATCTCAGGTTGCGTTGTGTACGCACCTGGGCGGTTGTTTTGACCTCTTTTCACGATTTCAGCGTGGTTAAAGTTTGGTTCTTTCTCACACGATTTCAGCGTGTTTGGAATCTATCTCAGGTTGCGTTGTGCGCGCACCTGGGCGGTTGTTTTTGGACCTCTTCTCACGATTTCAGCGTGGTATGAGTGTTCTGTTCCTTACGCGATTTCAGCGTGTTTGGAATCTATTTCAGGTTGCGTTGTGTACGCACCTGGGCGGTTGTTTTGACCTCTTTTCACGATTTCAGCGTGGTTAGAGTTTGGTTCTTTCCTTACGCGATTTCAGCGTGTTTGGAATCTATCTCAGGTTGCGTTGTGTACGCACCTGGGCGGTTGTTTTGACCTCTTTTCATGATTTCAGCGTGGTTAGAGTTTGGTTCTTTCCTTACGCGATTTCAGCGTGTTTGGAATCTATCTCAGGTTGTGTTGTGTATGCACCTGGGCAGTTTTTTGGACCTCTTTTCACGATTTTAGCGTGGTTAGAGTTTGGTTCTTCCTCACACGATTTCAGCGTGTTTGGAATCTATCTCAAGTTGTGTTGTGTATGCATCTGGACGGTTGTTTTTGGACCTCTTCTCACGATTTCAGCGTGGTTAAAGTGTTCTTTTCCTCACACGATTTCAGCGTGTTTGGAATTTATCCCAGGTTGCGTTGTAGACGTGCTGGGCGGGCTATTTTTGGACCTTCTCTCACGATTATCAGCGTGTTTTGAGTGTCCCCTTCCTCACACGATTTTCAGCGTGTCTGGAATTTATCTTAGGTTGCGTGGAACGCGCCTGATTGGTTTTCTTTGTTCTCTCACCTCTCACGAGTCCAGCACGGTTGGAGTATGTCACCATTTTGCATCTATTATACTCTCTGTTGCATCGCATCTATTATCTATTGCATCACATCCATTGCATCATATCTATTTTATTGCCTGGTCTAGGAGACCTTAAATCCTCTAAAGGTGCAATTCCTTTGGTGTTTGTCGTGCCCGAACGACTTCCAGTGGTCTGGTATAGCCACCTGCCTGTGTTAGCGGTGAGTTTCTAGAAGACCAACTGAGACGGTGGAAACTAGAGTTCGAATGGCTTATGCCTAGAACGCAAAGGTTCGGGATTTCCGAGACTAAAGTCTGGTTTAAATACCCAGGGGTATATCCTCGACTGGAAATCTGTATGGCAGCCCCATAGATTGAGATAGCATGTGTATGCGCCTCAATTCTGGATACTGAATCAACCTAGTCTGTCACCCTGTTGGAGAATAGGGAAAGCTGCGACCATAGTCAGGGAGAAAAGTAGTACCTGTGGTTCAACCAAGAAGAAGCGGAAGATTCTCACATCAGCATAAGGTAGGACATTGCCGAGGTAAGTCATTACTAATTGCCCCTGTATGGTACCTCTCTTTTCCTAGCGATCACATTGCATTTTAGCCACTACATTACAGTGCATTGCATGAATCCTCAATTTTCAAACCGGTTTCGCGTAGCGTGTAAGTCCAATCTTCAAACCGGCTTCGCGTAGCGTATAAGTCCAATTATCAAACCGGCTTCGCGTAGCGTATAAGTCCAATCTTCAAACCGGCTTCGCGTAGCGTATAAGTCCAATTATCAAACCGGCTTCGCGTAGCGTGTAAGTCCAATCTTCAAACCGACTTCGCGTAGCGTATAAGTCCAATTATCAAACCAGCTTCGTGTAGCGTATAAGTCCAATCTTCAAACCGGCTTCGCATAGCGTATAAGTCCAATTATCAAACCGGCTTCGCGTAGCATGTAAGTCCAACCTTCAAACCGGCTTCGCGTAATGTGTAAGTCCAATTTTCAAACCGGCTTCGCATAGCGTGTAAGTCCAATCTTCAAACCGGCTTCACGTAGCGTGTAAGTCCAATCTTCAAACCGGCTTCGCATAGCGTCTAAGTCCAATCTTCAAACCGGCTTCGCGTAGCGTATAAGTCCAATCTTCAAACCGGCATCGCGTAGCGTATAAGTCCAATTTTCAAACCGGCTTCGCGTAGCGTATAAGTCCAATTATCAAAATCTTCCTGCATATCATTTTGCATCCTGCCCCTGAACTACACTGGTTTGATTCCTTGCAAAGGGATACGTAGGCAGCCTGCGGGCACAACCATTTATTTATCTATATTTTGTTTGTTTGTCCAAGTCTTCGGCCTTGTCAAAAATGGGTCGTCTCTGGGCTTTGACATTCACTCCTGTCACTTCTTGACTTCCGAGTTCTGTCAAAGAGGGGCAACTGTGGACATCTCATTTTTGACCGTCCATAAGACTTCGACGCGACTGATGGTTTACATGGTGGAGAAAGTTGTGCAGAGGAAAGGTGCAATTTTTTCGGCAAAGAGAGAGGATCAAATCCCAACTTCACGCCCCATTTTGGACCAAAGCTATTTTGAATGGTTTTTAGACCTTAAAACCCTCTCTTTCAAAACATTTTTGAAATAAAGTTTCTGCGATGTTCCGAGGCTCGCCTTTTGTCAAACGTCGCATTTTTCTGTAAACCGAGCAAGGACAAAGTGGAAATGAACGAAAAAGAGATGAAATCTTTGAAAAATCTTTCAAAACACCTTACTTAGGGGTTTGAAGTTGAAGAAAAGAAGAGAAGAGGGAAGAAATCCAGTCGGGGGAGAAAATGGGCATGAACCGTTAAGAGAGAGTCGAGCAGCCCTCGCCAAATTGGGCCTATTCATTTGGATACTTGGAATCAAGCTATGAGGCCACCACTGTTGGAAATATTACTCCTGGGGCTTCATTTTTCACTCAAGAATCTCCTAAATCCAATTCCGGATAGGGGAGATATCGTTGATTGAAGTAGGGTATCACTCCGGTTGGGACCGAATCTGCGCGGCTTCACGGAAATGGGCATAACTTTTTCCACAGAGGGAATTTGGATACAAGGTTTGCGCCATTGGAGAGATAACTTCCGGGGATTCAATTTGGACACTTGAACGGCCACATTTGGACTTCCCAATCACCCACCGGGCATTTTTGTTTCCGGAAGCCCACTTTTTCTGTCCTAAAAGTAGCTGGCCGGCCAGAAAAGCCAGGAAAAGTAGCTGGCCGGCCAGAAAACCCAGAAAAACTAGTCGGCCAGCCACTTATCTAAAAAAAATGATTTTTTTTTTGCTTTTTAAACTAGCCAGGCATTATCCCCCTCCCAAGTGTGTTCTAACCATATATTTTGTTTTCCATTACACCCATGTCCGAGGGTTTGGCCATTTTGGGGGGAAACTTGGTTTGTTTCCCCCCCCCCCCTTTTTGCCCCCATTTTCCCCCTCTTTTTTCCTATATAACCAACATCCCAGGTCTGGTTTTTAGGGCTACAAAAATTGCTAGAGAGCTCTCTTGCATACACTCTCCATTTCCCTCCCTTCTAAGCCTCCAAACCTTAGGGCCTTTGCATCATTTACACTACACCACCTAGCCCCACCCTTCCATTCTCCATTCCAGCACATTGGGACTGCTTTGAAGAGGTTAAAGGCTCAGAATTTGGTCCAAAAGGCAGCTGAAAGATTGGTCTACAAGGGTAAGCACACTTCTTCTCTTTTCTAGCCTTTTCTTGGTTCATTTCTAAGCCTTGCTTGCTTGATTTTTTGGGCTCCGACCCTAACTGGAACTAGGCTTATTTTGAGCCATTTGTCATGTTTGTTGAAGGTTCTTACCCTGTTTGAGACCTCCAGCCACCACTTTCTTCATTACCCCTCTTGGATGCCATATTTTTGCATGATATTTTTGGCCTATATATAATCTGTTTTGAGCTCTGTCATAAACTGTGAAGTAGCTTATTTTGAGCCCTTCTTCAACATTGAAGAAGGGCTCATCACTTTTTGGGATCTCCATGTGTCACTTGCCATTGAACCCCTCTTTGGTCCCCATTTTTGCATGATTTATTAGCCTATTGTGTCTCTGTTTTTGGACTTTGGTCTGAACTGAAAATGGCCCTATTTTGACCCCCCTCTTCATATTTCATTAAGGGTGTATGGCTATTTGAGACACCCTTTGTATACTTCATGTTATAGCCCTCTTGGTGGCCTCATTTTGCATGATATTTTGAGCATACTTGTATACTGTTTTGGGGCTGGTACTAAACTGTAAAAAGCCATATTTTGGATCCCTCTTCAACATTGTTGACGGGCCCTCACTTGTTTGAGACCTCCAACCACTACTTGCTTCTTTGCCCCTTTGTTGGCTCATTTCTTGCACGAGATCTTTGGCATACTTTTATCTATTTTTCGGACCTGTCATAAACTGTAAAACATCATATTTTTGGCCCCTCTTAATATTTTAGAAGGCCCCTTCTCTTTTTGTGGCCATGATTTGTGACTTGCTTCATTACCTCCCTTGCGGAGCCATTTTTGCATGCTAATTTAGTCCCATTTGTGCTCACTGTTTGGCCATGCTTTAAACTGTAAACATGCTTTTTTTGGGGCTTAATTGCTTCTGTCTTTACACTTCATGTTCAAATTATGCATGCTTTGTATTGTTACAAGTCATTTCATGTGCTTAATCTTGCATTTCGGGATTGATTTCGTGCATCGGGTGCATTTTTGCCATGCTTCAGGGCTGTTTCGCATCTCATTTTGCTACTGAAATTTGCATGTTTGCATATCATATCCCATGTCTTGCCATGTTTTGTTAGAGTGGCATTTTCGTACCTTAGGATCGGTTCTCGGTTTGCGTGCACGTGTGCACGTATCCCGAGTTGTCTCATTTTCATCATTATGGCCTCCTATGTGAGTGTGGCTGAGGTCCACTTGTGTTGGTGTAAGCCCATATTGCATTGTGTATGCCATTTCATTCCATAGCATTGCGTATGCTAGGCCGTATATTAGCGCATTGTGTATGCCATATTTCCTCGTGCATCGTGTATGCCATTTTATAGCCTTTCGCATGTTAGGTTGTATCTTAGTTGCATTTCATGCATATCATGCATATTGCATCGTGTTCGGGATAGGAGCTAGCCTGGGCACGGGAAACGAGGTACGTTCTGTACTCCGAGTTACGGAACATGTCTCAATTCCCCAGTCACCGACACTCCGGATTATCCATGATGGAGTTAGGTTTTGTTGTATTTTCATATGCATTCATTTCATATTGAGTTGTGCAATTCGACTCCTCGGCCATCATGCATCGATATGCGTGATTGGTGGCACGAGGATCGAGACATGCATACATTTGTGAAAATACATTGCCATGCCCCTTTCCTGCTCTCTGTTGCAACAAAATGAAGAATCAGCAACTTTTCGGAGCTTGGCACGCATTTCAAGAACAGGTGCAAACAGAGGCTAATTGGGGCATCATCGTGGATTTCCGCACAAAGGCAACCCGAATATGCATCATTCATCACCCGGAGCGGGATCAAGGCAGTCCCTGGCTTGCATGCCAGTTTTACAGCTTTCTTAGTTAATTTGTTAATTATTTAGGAATTTGTACATTATTTGGACTGTACTATTCTTTTATTCGGGACTGTATATTTATTTGGACCCTCTGTGCAAGGGCAAAATTGTAATAAGTGTGGGTGAGTGTGATGTATGTCTTCCAATCCCACGTCTTTCTTCCCTTTTATTTACCTACTTATGATGGTTAGATTAGGGCATATTTCAATTAGCATACAGTATGATAGCATGTTTGCATTCATTCATCTGTTTTACATGCACCGGGCTCGGCGCATCATAATAACTGCATTTGTATTTCAATTCCAAGTTGAATACATGATAGCTGTAGCATTCCATATGCCATGTTTAGGATAGCCGAGCCTGCTATAGTTGCATTTTTGCATGTGTTGCATTAGGCAATCCTGTATATTTAGGATCATGCATGATTTCTAATGAGTTTCTGTTTTGGCTTGGAGTACTCGGTGAGTTTTATGCTTTAGCATCCTTGCATGGGTGTGAGTGACTGCCATGATAGCATACTTACCATGAGGCTATTTGCTTATGTGATATAACTGCTTGAATGCCTGTGGGTGGAGGTTGGGTTATTTGGATTGGAACAATTCATCAAATGTTTGTTTTAAAACCCACTAGATAGTGGCAAAATCATGTTTTCTTAAGCCCACCCGAGGGTGGCAAATCCATGTCTTAGCCTACTTGTGAGTAGCACCATCAAACCATTTTCAAACAAACAAGCATGAAATGTTTTGTACCAATTCAGGCGATCTAGTCTATACTTGTATGTTGTGCGCATCACATAGTAAATTTAGGCTAATAACCAGAATAAGAACACATAATGTTTTCAAAAATAGATATGATGGTTAGTAGAGGCCGGTCTTTGACTGGGCGAGCGGGGGTGCTCACAAAGTGACCTTCCCCAATCGTACCCAAGTTCCCGAGCCGAGGCAACTTTGGTGATGACGGACACATGGCCTTTGGCACCGAGTCAGGGTTTCCTAAATTTCCCATTAAAAAACATTTAGGTGGCGACTCTGTATCTGGCAAAGCAGTCCATGTTTGGCACTTCTTTTCAAAAAAATCTATTTTCAAAATCGATTTGCTGGATTTGGACTCTTTGGTTCAAGATTAAGAACCGTGACATTTGAGTCCTTGAACTGTAGTGACCCCAATATGAACGGAACGGGACTTAACCCTCCCGGGGCGTTCGGGGACGTCTACAGCGGTCTACGCAAGTAATGAAATTGATCATAAACGTGCGGTCTACGCAAGTAAAACATGCGATCTACGCAAGCAAAACATGCGGTCTACGCAAGTAATGAAATTGAACATAAGCAATGTAGTTTATGCAAACAATGAAATTGATTACAAACATGCGGTCTACGCAAGTAGTGTAATTAATTATAAACATGCGATCTACGCAAGCAAAACATGCGGTCCACGCAAGTAATGAATTTTGAACATAAGAATGCGGTCTACGCAAGTAAAACATGCGGTCTACGCAAGTAATGAAATTGTTCATAAACATGCGGTCTATGCAAGCAATGAAATTGTTTATAAACATGCGGTCTACGCAAGCAAAACATGTGATCTACACAAGTAAAACATGCGGTCTACGCAAGTAATGAAATTGATTATAAACATGCGGTCTACGCAAGTAATGAAATTGAACATAAGCAATGCAGTCTACGCAAACAATGAAATTGATTACAAACATGCGGTCTACGCAAGTAGTATAATTAATTATAAACATGCGGTCTACGCAAGCAAAACATGTGGTCTACGCAAGCAAAACATGCGGTCTACGCAAGTAATGAAATTGATTATAAACATGCGATCTACGCAAGCAAAACACGCGGTCTGCGCAAGCAAAACATGCGGTCTACGCAAGTAATGAAATTGATCAAATTAACGAACCCAAATTCGAACGCGACCTCCGATTTACCTTTCGGAGGGGTTTACAACACACTCAGCTCGAAAACAGGCACACCCTGTTCATATCAGAGAGAGATAACATCTGCTGCTGCTTTAATTGCCATTCTGACTTGAAGTAGGCTTAAGCTTGGGGCCGAGATACACTCATACTTCGGAGTAGTGACAAGGCCTGTGGAGGTACATCCGGAGTACAATCACGGAATTTGCTGAAGGTGAAACACACTAAGATGCTTCGATTTTCCCTCTTTTCTTTTACTTTGCAGTCTGGAACCCATATAGCTTCAGATAGGTCCTTGTTCTACTATTCTCACACCTGGGTTGAACCCTGCGGTTTATGAAAGAAAGAATCTTGTTTTGCACAAATGTGGAGAATGGCACAGCACTCTGAGCACAAACGATTTTATGAAATTGAGAGATGGGTTCTTGGCCGGGGTATTGAGCCTACGACTGAACACAGCAAAGACGACCCAACAAAGGAAAACAAAGGTAAACAACCTAAACACATCTATTGACACTCGAAATGACTCAAAACAAGAATCGAGACAAAGAAAACAAAAGACACGACACACAGGCGTGTTACAAAGATGAGAGGCCTCTCAGTGCACGAGGAGCCAGTTTCTCCGGGTATTGTTTCCCACCCTTTCTCATTTGTGATTCTCACATCACTCGGCCCTCAAGCTCTATTTTTTTGAAAAAGCCCTTTTCTTACTTTTTCTCTTTACGCACATCTCTCTATTCTTCAATCTCTTATTTTTTTATCCCTCCCCTGGGTGGTTGACGGATGAACAGGAAGTTGCGGGCTTATGCCCCTAGCATTCTGCTAGATTCTCTTTCTTCTGCTCACAACAGTGAACTTTCCCATAGAGGGGTTGTGCTACAACTGGGTGTGCAGCAAATCTGCAATTGACATCGGTTGACGATGCTCTGCTGGGGAGTTTGGATATGATCTAATCTATCCAGATGATGGAGTGGAATATCTTGCCCCATTCCAGTTTGTGCTTCGTACTTGGCTTGATACCTCGTTGCTTGGAGGGTGAGAGAGCTTTCAGTCCTTTGTTGTTGACTTCAATTGTGCCTTTTTCCGGCAGGTAGAGTGCCCTTTTTGGCAAGTATGGTGCCCTTCTGGCAAGTATTTTGACAAAGGGAAAAAGACAGAACACCTGACTCAGCTGTGCCCCTAATTCATCATTTTGACCATTTTTTGTTTTGGTTTTCTACTAAAACAATTTTGACCAACGTGAGAGTTAGATTAGCATACTTGTTCGATTTTCTGATTCAAAGTCATGCAAGTTAGGTTATGAGCACTGAAAGTTTTCCTTTTTTGGGTCCAAGAAATGGTCCAGTTTT
Source organism: Camellia oleifera (assembly GCA_022316695.1). NCBI lineage: Eukaryota > Viridiplantae > Streptophyta > Magnoliopsida > Ericales > Theaceae > Camellia > Camellia oleifera. The sequence continues at coordinate 85,471,964 of CM039312.1, forward strand.
GGAAAAGATGGAATAATTTTTGAAAGAATTAGTCAACCTCAGTAAAAATTCTCAAAAACTATTTTTGCAAATGGCCACTGCTCAACGAGCATGAAACCTACTCCTGAGACGCACAACCTCGGATGCAAAGGAAAACTGCCCTGTGCTTGAAGAGAGCTGCATGGCAACGGAAAGTTGCCCCTTGTTTGAATGGCACCGCGGCGCATTGAATGGCAACAGAAAGTTGCCCCTTGTTTGAATGGTATCGCAGCGCATTGTAATCAGTCCTCGGAGCGATGATTACAACCAAACTCTCGGATACAGAGAAGGCAAAGATGATAAAAACCATTACATGGACACAATCGAATTTGAAGTGTTTTACGGCTGGACTTCAGAATGAAGTTGCCTACGTATCCCAAAGATGGGAATAAAGCCTTACGTAGTTCGGGGTTAAGGTACACTCGGGTATTAACCTCTCCTTTTGCGCTCTAACTTTTGCCAAGGCCGCCTTTCTGGGTTTTCAACCTTGCGAGCTCTGTTTTTCTTTTTCTTTTCAATTTTTTTTTCTTCCTCTTTTTTTTTTTTATTTATTTTTTATTTTTTCTTCATTTCTTTTTTGTTCTTTGCATTTTTCTTCTTCTTCTTTTTTGTTCTTTTTCTTTTTTTCTTTGTATTTTTCTCTTGCTCTAACTTTTGCCTGGGTCGCCCTTCCCGGTTTTCGGCCCAGCGAGCCTTTCAAAGGGTAAAAGTGTAACATGTCCATGCCAAATGGTTTTAGGGTTTTGAAGCCATCCGTATCCAGGAGAGTGGCTATTGTATTGATTTACAGAAGAATCCATCTTCGGCTCTTCGAGCACATCGGACATTTGTGCCCCTAGTTCAGGGGGTGCTTCCGTTCTAGCTTCACAAGCTTCTTCTGATGAGATCTGATCTTCTTGATCTGAGTTTGGTGCCTCTTGTTTGAGGGTTGCTTCAAAATCTGGCCACACAGGCCTCTCATGATGGTTGATCGTTGAATACTCTGAACCCAAGGTCAAAGTTTTTCGAGAGCAAAGGGATTGAATATTGAGGCTGAGAGCGATCCTAAGCTGCACAATCTCAAGAGCAATTCCACACAAGTCTTCGCAGGACTGCGCAAAACATTTTTGAATTTTTGAAAACTTTTAAGAAGGCGACGAATCGCTTGCGCTGAAGATGGTGTGGAACCAATCTGGATCAAAGCTAGGGTCCTTCTCAGTACTCACACTAACAAGCATGATTTCATTCATTAAGGGCTTAGCACGCCTCTCTTTCTCTCAGTTGATCAAAGTTTTGCAAATCCCGAGAAATTCCTTCCTCTTTGTTTTCACCGCAGTGTTCAAAAAGTTTTGAAAAACTCAGGTCATTACAATGACTTAAAAGGCACAGAAGAGCAGGTGAAAAGTACTGCCGGTTTATTCCAAAATTTTCTGGCACAACTGGCACACGGCCGAAACAAGCACAAAGGCATGAAAAACAACTGTTGTTTCATTCAGATCTTCTGGTGTAACTGGCTCCAAGGCAGAAACAGACTCAAAAGAAAGCAAAAAGACAAATACAAAACAAAATGGTGATGTCTGAGGTAACACCCCCGAAATCACCTAACTCTAACAAAACAGGACTGACTCGACATAACAAGACAGACCCAACTGACTTAGTATGGGAAGACTGACTCAAAACAAAGGGGCAGACTCAAAATAAAACAACAAGACTGACCCAAAACCCAAGTCAAAATGTACACAAAAACCAACATTCGCAAATGCTCAAAACAGTGCGTGCCAAATGCCACATCCAGAGTAAATTGACTGCCGTCCGCAGGTGGTTCATCCCCTGATCATATGGTCACATTATCCCCCGCAAGTTCATTGATCAAGTGCCGATAGACTTCGCAAGACTGGCACGACAATGATTCTGTTGTCGATCAAATTTTGTATTTCGTGACAAAGACGAAGGCACATGTCAGTGTCATGGCCAGCTCGCTGATGGAAGGCACAGTAGTCAGCTGGGTTATGTGAGGGAGGGGGTTTCTTTGGTAATGGTTGCGGCTCCAGGGGCTTCAGATACCCCTTGCCAATCAGGACCCTCAAGGCCGCTGATAGAGACATGTACAGTGGGGTGAACACCCTCTGGCCCCGAGGTCGATAGTCCGAAGTTCGGGGGTTTGGAGAAGATGCGCCAACAAAGGGGTCGGTAGGTGCTGGCCGGGTTTGCTGACCTTTCCCCGGAGTAGGGTTAGAGCTGAAAGGAACATTCCTGGCATGATGGCCCTTTTCCCGGCCTACCCCTCGATTCAAACTGCTCTCACACTGAATGGCAAAAGTGCCATCCACGATCGTTGCAACGACTGCTAGTACTTGCTGTTTGTTCAGTCCTTCGGCTTTCCAAGCCTCAACAGCCCACTGAAGATGTTCATGGGGACTAATGCTTGCCCCTGGCTTGTTCTTATCACTGGCCTCCACTTTGCTAACAGATTAGCCTTCTTTGAACGTAACCCGTCCCAAGGTTGGGGAGCCTTTTGACATGAACTCCCTGGTATGTGATGTGGTTGATGATGGAGCCAAAACTCCAAAGGTTAGATCTGCCACAGTTCTCTGAAGATCTTCGATCATCTTCATCAGCTCAGAAGTAGTGGGCTCACAGGTTTGAGATGATTGGGATTCAGGTGCATCCATCATGCACAAGTCCGTGCGTTCTGGAATGAACACCGCAGGCTTGGGTAGATGGGCTGGGGTGATGTATATGCTGGGGTTGTAGCCGGATGCCATTGTGTGGATTAAATTGAGATGTGGGGGTGACAGGTTTGTGGTGGCCTGAGGTCCCTTTGGTGGAGCTATATCTCTTCGTCAATAAGGTCCTGAATCTTATGACGGAGGCGGATGCAACGGTTCGTATCATGACCGTGCTGTTGATGGTAGGTAGAATGTTTAGTTGGGTCATATCTGGGTGGAAGAGGACTTGGAAGGGGTTGAGGTTCTAGGAGCTCTAGGTATCCTTTTTCCCACAGCATTTGCAAAGCTTGAGAAAGACTCATGTACAGAGGATGGAAATTTCGGGCTTGGTGCCACGTTGAAGTGGTTGGTCTTTGGCTATTGAGGGAAATGGTGATAGTGTCTACTTCTGAGCATTTCACAGTTGTGCTACCATCAGTAGTAGCATTGGGACTGTGAACAGCATCCTTCTTCGAAGGCTCATTATCTTCCACAAAGATCCCCTGTTGGATGGCCTCATTGATTTGAACCCCAATGTCATGGAGGTCCTTAAATTTGAATATCATATGCTGCAATGTTTCGGCTTGCCTAACCATGTCTTGTTGCAACGAATCCACTGATTGCTGGAAATGTATAAGCAAATCCTCCAAATTTGCCAAAGGCTGCACCATGATAGAGGTAGATACTAGCGCTCTGACCAAGGTGATGTGACTGGTGACTAGCGGATCAGATGAACCGGTGAGCCCTGACTAGCCTTTCTTTGCCTTATCTCAGTGAAGGAACACTAGTTCCCTTTGAATTGAATCTCTGACCTGGCAAAGTCTATCAGCACAAATCCGATGAACCTCGGGGGATATCGGAGCCTTCTGAAGCTATGGTTCTAGGACTACCTAGCAAAAGAGAAAATAGACAGCACCTCAGCCTGATTTCACCAAAACAGATATGAGTATACTAGGACGACTGTGCCCTCTACTGAATTCTGCCCCAAAATTCTACCTGTAAACTGATACCCTCAGGTAAACTGAATCCCACCAAATACTGATGCCCGCAGGCCGGATGCCCAAACTTGCAGACTGATACACGCATTCCCTGTAGAGATACATTCTAAAAGCACATAGCATGTAAAAGAGAGCCAAAACACCCCTATGTTGGGGTAGGGTTTCCCTGTCCTATTTTGTCAAGAGCTAGGGTTTCACTACACAAGCATCGGTTTCAAACAACCTATGATCGGGTAAGCAACCTGTCCTAGTTTGGAATGGTCACTATGGATTTCGATATGCACTAGGTCGAATGGTCGAAAAAGGGTGCCCTGGTAAAACCGGGGTTTGTGTTCCCATACTGGCAGAGCCCGCAACCGGTCAGCCTTATGGTCATGCCTTGACAAGACAAGCCTCTGGCAAACCGTTCAGGAATAGCAGATGGCTAACACGGTATCCTAGGCGCACCAATGCACATGTAATGCAAAGAAACACACAAGTGTAGTCAAAACAGGATATCACGAGTTCGAGTCAAGCTCTCTAAATTCCCCAGCAGAGTCGCCAGAAACTGTAGACGTCCCCGAACGCCCTGAGGGGATGAACCCCCGTTCTGTTCATATTGGGCTTACTACAGTTCGGACTCGATTTGTTGTCACGGTTCTTAATCTTGAACCAAAGAGTCCAAATCCGGCAAATCGTTTTTAGAAAACAGATTTTGAAAGAAGTGGCAAACATGGACTGCTTTGCCAGATACAGAGTCGCCACCTAAATATTTTTTAATGGGGGAAATTAGGAAACCCTGACTCGGTGCCAAAGGCCACGTGTCCGTCATCACAAAAGTTGTCTCAACTCGGGAACTTGGGTACGATTGGGGAAGGTCAGCTATGAGCACCCCCTCTTGCCCGATCAAAGATCGGCCTCTACTAACCATGATATTTTGTTTTGAAAACGTTATGTGCTCTTATTCTGGTTATTAGCCTAGAATTACTATGTTATGCGCGCAGCAAACAAGTTTAGACCAAATCGCCAAAATTGGAACAAAACATTTCATGTTTGTTTTGAAAATGGTTTGCTACTCGCAAGTAGGCTAAAATGCAGGTTTTGCTACCCTCGAGTGGGCTTTTTTTAGAAAAGATGGTTTTGCCACTATCTAGTGGGCTTAAAACTCGCGTTCAATGCATTGTTCCAATTTAGGTAATTCAACCTCCATCCACAGGCATTCAAGCAGTTATAACACATAAGCAGCTAGCCTCGTGGTAATCATGCTATTATGGCAACACTCACACGCATGCGGTATGCTAAAGCATAAAAGCTTACCTAGTACTCACACTCACACTCGGCTAGTCTACGGATGGCATGTGAAATGCAACAACTAACACGTATTCAAGTTAGATTTGAAATACAATGCAGTTTGCATAATGTGCCGAGCCCGGTGCATGCAATACAAATGAATGATGTACGCATGCATAGCATAAGGTATGCTAAATTAAATATGCCCTAATACTAACCATCAAAAGCAGGTAAGTAAAAGGGAGGAAGAAGTGGGGGTTGGAAGACATGCACACACGTACCCACACTTATTACAAATTCGTCCTCGCTCGGAGGGACCAAAAGAATATACAATTTAATTAACTTACAAGCTAATTAAATAATTACAGTCCACTTAACTAATTAATAAATCAATTAAGCTACTGAACGCAGTAAAGGGCCTCGGGAAGAGGGATGCACGCATGCTCAGATTGGCTTCGCCCGGAAATCCACTGCTATGCGCAAGTTGCCTCTATTTTCCCTGCTTTGCTCCTCTGAAAATTGCACAATTCCCAAGGTATGCTCCATGGACATTGGGGAACACTACCGGCCAAGAGGAATGGCCACCGGCCAAAGGAGATGATCACCGGCTACTTGTGAAGCCATCGGCCACTGATGGATGGCCGGTCGGCACTGCAGATGGCTGGCCGGCCAAATCTTCCTGCGGAATCCTGTTTTGACAGCAGCAGAGGCCAAAACAAGGCATGACAATGCATTTTAAGCAAATGTATGCACCACCACATCCCTTATCATATTTATGACTCAAAGGGGCATGGTCCTTGATTCTCGGACCACCAATCGCGCATTTCAATGCGTGATGGCCCAAGAAACCAAGTATGCATTTTGATTTCAAATGAAATGAAATGCAAACAAGCACAAAGAGACCCAACCTCTATCATACTCAATTCAAGAGGCAAGGCAATGCATGCACAATGCAATGCAACCTAGGCATGTGAGCTAAGGATGCAACATGTCAATGCAAGCAAACATACAAGGTATATAACAACCTAGGCATGCAAGGCATGAAGCAATGTGACCACATTTGAACAACATGCGAAAGGTGATCTTAGACCAATATGGAAAAGTCTCGGCCATGTCTAAATAGGAAGCCAAAATGCTATGGAATGGAGGCAAATACACACACAAACAATGCATGCAAACATGGCCCAACACTTAAGCATTAAAGAGCATCTTTTAAGCACACTTAAAAGAGGATAATCATGGACGAATAGCATGCATGGAAAGCTCTGAAATCATGTCATAGATGGTGCAAAACCAAGTAAGCAAAACAAGCAAAGCATGCATAGAAGCTTGGAATTAGCCCAAGGACTTAAACCATGATCATTTGACACATGAAGCAAATGATCAAAGTGAATCAAAATAGTCCCAAATCATGTCAAAGTAAGCCCCAAAACATCACTTAGATGGAATCTAAATGACCTACGCATGGAATCATACACAAATGTCTAAACATGGAGCATGAAACACCAACCTTATAAAGCATTAAAGGGGCATCAAATGCAAGCATACGAGCATGGAGCAAGGACTGAAATATCATAACTAATGGTGCCAAACCACTGAAATGATGCAAATAGAGCATGGTAGAGGAGCCAACACTCAAAGCATACAAGCTAGATTGCATGGTAGCCATACAAAGCAAGCCATGGATGACCCAAATAACCAAAATCAGACCTAAATCATGCCAAAATATGCATAAAAGCTTCACAAAGTTAAGCAAAAATCAAGCTGGGAACAAGGCTCAAAACACAATGCATGTTAAGGCAATTTCATGCCATTACAAGACAAGTATGCTAAGCATGCATGGTGTGTCTAAACCAAGTAAAAATAGAGGTAATACATGGCAAAATATTACCAAATAACACTTGAGACATGGCCAACATGCGCTTAAAAATGGTGCTCACACATGAGGCTAAAATGGCACTTTTTGAAGACAACAAGGAGAGGGGGAGGCCCTCTCCTTCTTAGGACCTTAAACCACCATCCTCACCACTGAAATCCCTCAAGATTTCAATGGTGAGGAGGCCCAAACAAGGTGGTCCCGAAGCTCACCAAAAACACACAAAAATGAGGCCAAACAAGGCCTAAGAGGGGCTAAACGATCCCAAACACAAAAGTGACCTTAATAAAGTATCTTAAACACAAAAAAACAAAACTTTTTTTATGTTATACACAAAGCTCAAATCAGCAAGCAAGATAGGCTAAAAGTGTGTGCAAAAATGGGGAATAAAAGAGGGTTAGATGCTCACCCTTGTAGACCAACGGGGACAGCAGCCTTTGGTCCCAAAAACTAGTTCCTTAGCCTCTAAAAATGGCCTCCAAGAAGCTTAGATGGATGATGGAGAGGTGTGGTTGAGAGTTGGTGTGCAAAGGGGCCAAGAACCAGCACTTATGGAGCTTGAATGTAGAGATATAGAGAGATACAACTCTTGTATGCCTTAGACCAATTCTTGGAACCCTTAAAATGGAAGAGAAGCTCTTCTATATATAGACAAGGCAAGGTGCCAAGCTTCTAAGAGAAGCTAACAAGGTGTAAGCTTCTCTTTGAAGCTAGAAAGGTGCAAGCTTCTCTAAGAAGCTAAAAAGGTTCAAGCTTCTTGGAGAAGCTAAAGAGATTCAAGCTTCTTTGAGAAGCTAGAGCAAAGGTTCAAAAGGTTCAAGCTTCCTCAAGAAGCCAACAACCAAGGGTTCAAAAGGGTCAAGCTTCCTCAAGAAGCTAACAACCAAGGGTTCAAAAGGGTCAAGCTTCCTTAAGAAGCTAAAGCAGGGGGTTCAAAAGGTTCAAACCCCCCTCAAGAAGAGGTCTCGGCAGAAGAATAGTCAATCGGCCAAATAAAGATGGCCGACCGACCAAACAGAGTGCCGACCAGCCAAATATATGGCCGATGGCAACAAAACACTGGCCGGTGGCCTTTAGCCATGGCCGGTGATGTGTGGGGACGTCTCACAAGCCATTCCCTGCACTCCAAAAGCAAAACACAAGTGTTTGGTGCAAAACCAAACACAAAACAGTCGAGTTAAGAGATCCTGAGGCAAGGCGCGTAGCCGAGACCTCCGAGAACTCAAAACGAACATGAACATGGATGATCACCGAGGGTTCAAACGGTGACGTCCAAGTCTTGAGGATGGTCAAAAATGGGGTGTCTACAGGGCGTAACGGCCCGAGAAAGGGATGCCGAGATGAGTGTTACAATGAAAGTGATCCCCAGGTATGGAAGGATAGATGCTTGAGAAGGGATAAGAAGATGAAGGACATGGAAAACATGTTGACAGACTTGCAAACAGTGGTCAACTTCATGATACAAAACAACGTGATACAACCATCGTTCCCATTGCAGGACACACCAGTGCTAGTAGGCAAAATTGATGCCTAAAAAAGAGGATAGAAGACAGTCCCAGTTGTCCCATAACGTGGCAAGGGATAGAGAAACTCACATCGGCCGTCACGGGGATGTCGGGCGAATAGAGTCAATATGAGGCAAGTTGTAGAGGACACCACGAACCAAGGAGACCAATGTCAAGGGATCTCGGAAGATCCACGGGCAAGGCCTCTGTTTTGATGTAGTGGAAGATGGGAAGTCCAAGAGAATGCATAATTATACCCAAAGCAACAAGCCGAAGAGACTGAAGTCTAGTGATAGCTGAGCTCCCGATAGAACGAAAGAGGACTTGAGAGATTACCTCCAAAGAAAAAGACTCAACGCCGAGATCACATCCAACGTCCAGCCAAAGACGCCATTCTTGGTGGAGTTGGATATGTTAAAGGCTTCAAAGAGATTCAACATGTCGAGATTTCAGATCTATGACGGTAAGTCTGATCTAAACTTTCATATTGGTTTGTATTTGAATTAAATGGCTGTGTGGAGCAGGAACGAGCAACTGTTGTGCAAAGTATTTCCATCATTCTTTAGGGAGATAACTTTGAATTGATTCCATAAATTGTTGAAAAGAAGTGTAAAGAGTTGGAAAGTCCTGACCAAAATGTTTGTGGCTAGGTTTGTTACAAACAAGTCACAGCCACTAAGCGTAGACTCCCTACTGGCTTTGAAGAATAGCGATGGCAAAGGTCTTAGGGCCTATGCCAATAGATACTACGAGGTTTACAATCAGATCCCGGCTTGTAATCAGGAGTTGGTAGTCATTTCTTTTAAGAACCGCCTAGATGATGATTGCCCTCTTTGACAATCACTTGCAAAGACCCTATTGAAGAGCATGGAAGAGTTCATGGCACATATTGAGAAGTATGCCAGAGCAGAGGAAGACACGAAAGGAAAGAAGTCACTAAAGTAAGAAACAAGAAACGGCTCGTTGACGCGAGGCTGAGGGAATGTCGGTGCTGACAGGCCAGAAACAAAAATAAGGGTTATGCAGGCAATCAACACGGTATTCAGGATTCCAATCTAGAAGGTTTTGGAGAGGATTAGGAACCAGCCATACTACAAAGCACCGAAGAAAGTCCTTGGTGAGTTCATGGGCAGGAGCACTTGGAAGCATTATGCTTACCATAACGAGGATGGGCACATAACTCATGGATACAGGGCTCTGAAGTCACACCTGGAGGATCTGGTTACGTAGGGTCACCTGAGAGACCTAGTAGATGAGGCGAAGACAAGGGAAAAGCACGCGAGGCTGCCTTAGGTACCAGCAGCACCATCTCTACCACCACCATCGCAACAGGTGGATGGACCATAGGTAATCAATGTGATTCACTTGAAGGTCAATGAGAATAAAGTTCGAGGGGAGACCCAAAGAGTAAGGCACCTATAGTATGTATATCAGGTACAACAGAAGAAACCTAGAACAAATGAATATCAGGGACCGATGATCTCTTTTACTAAGGCTGACTTGGATATGGTGCAACATCCACATAATGATGCCCTGGTGGTAACCTTGAAGATTGGAGATTGCTAGGGCAACATGTATTGATTGATTAGGGCAGCTCTTTGTGAGATCATGTATGTTAGATGTTATAAGAAGCTTGGCCTCCACCAGGAGGATTGAGAGCAATTTGACAGCCCAATGGTCGGGTTCAATGGGATGCCAACATGGCCTCTAGGAGCCACCAGTCTAGAGGTGCAAGTAGTGAGCAAGAAAGCAATAATGTAGTTTACTGTGATAGATACTCCCTCCCCATACAATATCATTCTGGAAAGACTGTGGTTGCATGCAACGAGGGCTGTTCCTTTAATGCTTCACCAACTGTTGCGATTCGCAATGGAATAAGGGATTGAAGAAGTAAAGGGGGGACTAAATATAGGTGAAAAATTGCTCCATGGCAGCAATGAAGTATACTTATAATGTAAGGGAAGTTGAAAGTGTAGAGATTGAAAGCAAAGACCATGAGATCTTAGATAATGTAGACAAAGAGCCCTTTGATAAGAGCGAAGACCCATTGAAAAAGGTTTTGGTGGAAGAAGGCAATGATGAACAATTCTTCCTCCTCGGCTCTAGCTTAGCCATGGAAGAAGAAACAGAATTGAAGGCTTTCTTGAGGGAGGACATACAGGTGTTTGCCTGGACACCCAATGAGATGCCGGGGATCAGCCCCGAGGTCACCTGATACAGACTTAACGTGGATAGGTCGGCTAAAATAGTTGTCCAGAGAGCAAGGAGGCCGATAATGATACATATGCAAGTAGTTGAGGAAGAAGTAGACAAGCTACTAGAGGCACAGGCCATCTGAGAAGTGAACTATCCCACCTGCTTGGCAAGTGGAGAGTCTGCGTGGACTTTATGGACAGCTTCCCACTGCCCAAGATTGATCAACTATTGGATGCCACATTGGAGCATGGGAGAATGATTTTTCTGGATGCATACAGAGGGTATCACCAGATGGCAATGTATATCCTGGACGAAGAAAAGACTGCATTCATCATCCCTAAAGGACTCTATTGCAACATAATAATGCCCTTTAGGCTAAAGAATAGAGGAGCGACATACCAAAGATTGGTCACCAAGATGTTCAAACATCTGATTGGGAGGACAGTGGAGGTCTACATTGACGATATGGTTGTTAAAATCGAGGAACCTGGAAACCATCTGGCTAATCTAAAAGAGGTCTTTGATATATTGAGAACATAGCAGCTTTGACTCAATGCCTCGAAGTGTGCATTTGGGGCTGGATTCGGTAAGTTCCTGGGATATTTAGTCACCAAGAGGGGAATTGAAGCAAGACTAGATCAGATTAAGGCCATCTTCGATCTGAAAAGCTCGACAATAGTGAAACAAGTCCAGATTTTGACTGGCAAAGCAACAGCCCTGAACAGGTTCATCAGCCGAAGTTCAGATAAATGCGAACAATTTTTTTCAGTTATAGAAGAAAGCCACAGACTTTCTGTGGATGGAAGAATGTGAAGTTTCCCTGACCGACTTGAAGAAGTATCTGACAACCGCATCAGTGTTGTTGAACCCAGTACTGGGAGAAGAATTGTTCTTATATCTAGTAGTTTCAGACCACGCCGTAAGTGCCGTGGTCATCTAAGAAGAAAAAGGTGAGCAGAAGGCAGTGTACTATGTGAGCAAGACCCTGGCAAGTGCAGAAACCCATTACCTTCCCCTGGAGAAGTTAACATTAGCCCTGGTAATGGCCTCGAAAAAGTTGAACCACTACTTTCAAGCCCACAAGATTGTGGTGCTAACCGAGCATCCACTAAAGTCCCTGTGGGAACATGGGGACCTAACAGGTAGAGTAGCTCGATGGGCTGTAGTTCTAGGTCAGTATGACTTAGAATTCAGGCCAAGAACAGCAATTAAGGGTCAAGTTTTTGGCCGACTTTGTGGCAAAATTCTCTCTTGGCGCAATCCCAAGGTGGCACCGATGAGCCGAGGGCTAGGATGTCTAGTATAAAAAGAGGAAAACCAACTGGGGCCACAGAACTCCACGTTTACAGAACAAAAGAAGAGAGAAGAAAGGCTAAAACCCTGCGATATTTACATCGGTAACTTTTTCTGCCTCTTTGTCGATGGTAGCTCAAATCGACAAGGGGTAGTGCCAGGAGTGGTTTTGGTATCACCAGATGGCGAATGATAGAATAGTCCATTCGTTTACGGTTTAAGGCCTCGAATAATGAAGCGGAGTACAAGGCATTGATTATTGGGCTGAAACTAGTAGCAACTTTGGAAACCGACGAGGTGGTAGTATTCTGTGACTCCTAGCTCATTATAAATCAAGTGACATGCAAGTACGTAGCCTGGGATAAGAGGATGATAGCCTATGTCAAGGAGGTTGTCAAGTTGTTAATACATTTTGAAAGCTGTCTGCTACAGCAGGTTAGCCAAGATGATAACAGCCACGCCGATGCCCTGGCTAACCTCGCCAGCGTGATGAAATCAGGTAAGGCAAGGATGATAATGGTGGATTTATCTATCAGGCCCAAGTATAAAGCCCATAATAACAGAGTATGAAGCAATATGCATGGAGATGGGTCCAAGCTAGAAGGACACCATACTTGTGTTCCTGAGGAATGACAGGCTACTAGCAGACAGAAAGGAAGTGCACAAAATCAGATCGAAATCGGCCAAGTTCTGCCTATCAGCAGAAGGCCATCTGTACCGGAGATCCTTCACTGGACCACTTTTACGATGTGTGCACCCATCCTAGATAGAGGACTTTCTGTACGAAATCCATGAGGGAATATGTGGAAGCCACGCAGGGGGCAAATCACTTGTCCATAGGGCCATATCTTAGGAATACTGGTGGCCCTATATGCAGAAGGACGCTGAAGCCTATGTAAGGAAATGCAAGAAGTGTCAAAGGTTTGCACCTTTGATATACCAGCCAGCTGTAGATCTAAATCTAGTGTCCAGTCCCTGGCCATTTGCCCAGTGGGGCATGGATCTTGTTAGGCCACTGCCCCAGGCAACTAGACAAAGGAAGTTCTCACTAGTAGCAACTGACTACTTCACGAAATGGGTAGAGGCTGAACCTTTAGCCAAAATCCAAGATGTGGACGTAAAGAACTTTATTTGGAAGAACATAATCACCAGATTTGAAATCCTAAGAGCCATAGTAGCAGATAATGGTACTTAATTCAACAGCAAATTGATCAAAAACTTTTATGCGAAATACCAGATCAAGAACTATTATTCTATTGCTAGCTTCCCCCAAAGCAATAGACAAGCAGAGGCATCCAACAAGACTATCTTGGATGGAATCAAGAAAAGACCGGAAGCTATCAAGGGCAAGTGGGTGGAGGAATTCCCCAATGTCCTAGGGGCATATTGGACTGCCGAGAAGATCTACAGGAGAATCTCTTTTTGCCATGGCATATGGCATATGGCACCAAAGCAGTCATTCCACTGGAGATCAACATCCCCGGAATTAGAACCTTGTGAATAGAGAATAGAACGAATGAGGCATTCCTTGGCCGAGATCTTGATCTGATAGAAGAAAGAAGGGAGAGAGCAACAATTCAGCTGGGGGCATACTAGCAGCAGCTTGCTAGGGCATACAACAAAAAGGTCAATCCCAAGGACTTTCAAATTGGGGACTTCGTCCTAAGGAAGGTTGTCAACAATAAGAAAGATCCAAAGGAGGGCAAGCTTGGCCCAAACTGGGAAGGACCATATTGAATCATCTCGGTTGCGGGCAATGGTGCTTACCGGCTTGAGAACATTGATGGCAAAGAGCTGCCAAGACCCTAGAACACAAGCAATTTGAAGTTTTTCTACCATTAATTTCTGTTTTTTTTAAGTTTTTCCCTATGTAATGCCTTATTAGCCCATGTATTAATGAAATCCTAGCTTGATTTTGTCTTTCGAAAATGTTGTTGAAAATTATGTGATAAGACTGCAAATTTTTAAGGCGATATTCCTATGGTGAACATGACAATTAACTTAGACTTGCCATGATGGTAGAGTTAAACTAAGTCTACGATGTTTTGGTATGAAACATGACGATTAACTTAGACTTGCCATGATGGCAGAGTTGAACTGAGTCAGCGATGTTTCAATATGAAACAAGGTAATTAACTTAGACTTGCCATGATGGTAGAGTTGAACCAAGTTAGTGATGTTTTGGCATATAACAAGGCGAGACTAGCCATAATCTGGTCAGGATGTAAGAAAAGCCGAGGTAAATAAGTACTCTCAGTGCACTAAGGTTAAGCCTTAAGTGATTCGTTTAGGCGAGCCAAACATGACGACCTCGGTCAAGAATGTCTATGTCATGACCCACACCCGCCCCTAAAAGTTTGGTCCATGATCGGCCTGTACATAGGCCTCAAAACAAAATTTTACGAATATTTATTCACATATGAGGCCTTAAGCGGAAGCAAATACCAATATAAAGATAACGCCTATTGAGCTTGTGCATACATGATGACTTAAATAAATTTAAGCATTTAAATACACTTCTGTATTTACATATACAATCACATAACTTATATAGATCTCACACACATACTTACATAAGACTCCATAAATTACATAATTTCTAGTAATCAAAATTAAGGCCTCAACACGGAGGCATACCCCAGGCGGCTTGGCAGACAGGTAGATCTCAATACAATTCTAGTGTCAATCCCCAATGGCTCACCTACATAAATATACATAAAAACGGAGTGAGCAAGGCTCAGTGAATAATAGCAATGTAAGGAGGTTAGTTAAGCGAGCATAGTCTTAGAGAATGTAAATATTCATCTCAAACCATACACAGATCTTAATCATAATCATATTTTAGAACAGCCTCAGGCCTACATATAATACAGAATGGCCTCAGGCCCACATATGTACAAAACAGCCCCAGGCCCAACATATTATACAAAACGGCCTCAGGCCCACATCTCGACAGTTGTCCACACATTGGAGGGTAGGTAGAACATCAACATGTACACTACCTCCCTTGGCCTCTGGCCATGAATCATAATCGATTCGAATCATATTAGGGTCGGTGAGACATCGGCATGTCCTCACCTCCTTCAATCTTAGAGTTGTCCACACTCCGTGGCTTATAACTCAATGGCCTCGGGCCCATCACTAGCATAGCAGAATGATTGCCAGTCCTTAAGGATATCATTGCCCAATAATGCACATAAGTTTTCTAGTTATTCACCATAAGGAAACATAGCTTACTTATGCATAACAGAATGCCATCGATAACTATTAACAGCAAACAAAACAGAACATTACACCACTGTTACTCACAGTGATGGGCTTCCGGTAGCGATGAGACGATGTCCTCGTCTTGGCCTGCAAACACCATGCACATAGCATAATATGAGGATATAATCAATCTCTTTCATGTTCTCTTTAATCAATAAGCCATGGTGGTTTTAAACTCATTAGTCTTTAATAGGTCATAATCCGTGTCTCGGAAAATAGGAAGAATCGAAAGGAAAATGGTTTAGAAGAAGAAATGGTATTGAACAGGTAGACAGAAAGTGAATGATCTTCACTAATTTGGAAATATCTATTTGTGTACTTAGAATTTGGGAGTGAGACCACCACCATTGGAAACTAGACTTCCGGGGCTTGAATTTAGGCTCAAGAATCACCTAAAACGGAGTCCGAATGCAAAAGATATGCTTATTTGAAATTGGCTGAACAGGGCTGTCCCCACATGTGCGGGAAACTTGGTTGCATGTACGGGACCACGTGCTTTTTTAGCAGAATCTGGAAATGGATTGCCGTAGTGCGGGAAGACCGGCCTCACGTGTGGCTCTGGGTCAGTTTTGCTGTCCGAAAATTTTGCTTGCCCTAACTCTTGCTCTTTCCATTTCTAAGCTTGGTTTCCAACTCAAATCAACCAAAAACATGTAAAATTGTCTCATTAACATGATAAACTAACATCAATCAAGTGTAATTCCATTTTAAACAAATCAATCTTTACCTCAAAATAGAAATTCAAGTCTCATCTTTCTATATAATCAAACTTCCATAATATATACCCCAAAATCATATAAATACATCTTACACTTGGTTGATTTTCACACCAAAACTTGTTATTCCATGAATCATTCTTAAGATTGAACCCAATTGAAGCAAATTTAAGGTAATCAAGGTTCAATTCCTTGAGTTTAACCCATTTCATTCATAACCCAACACACTTGTTCATTTACATATTAATCTTCCAAGTCAATCCTTGATTTCATGTAGTAGATGAATTATTTACAAAGATAATAGTTGAAGCCACATACCTTAACTCAATTCCTTGCTTTTCCCCTTAATCTCTTCAATTTTCCCAAGCTTCATGGTTGATCTTCTTCCTTTCTCTTCAATTCTCTTCAATCATCTTCAAAGCTACCATAAATGTTGAGCTTCTCTTAGAGAATTTTGTCTCTCCTTCTCTCTCTCCCTTTCACGATTCTCTCTCTCTCTCTCTCTCTCTCTCTTAGATATTTTTGTCTCAAATGTTTTGAGTTCAACTCATATATCTCATATATATCTATACATCTAACTATATATAAGCTTGTCACAATTTGGGAGAGCCAAACACGCCCTTACAAATCGTACGAAATCGAATTCAATTTAAACTTCCCAGATGACTCTAAAAATTATGCTAATCGTAACTATGTTTTCCGTTCTGGTTTCTGAAGACTCTAAGGCCTTCAATTTACAGTGCAAAATTAACAAGCCAAACACATCTTAACGAATCAGACGAAATAAATTTCCAATTAATTTTCCCAAATATTTCTAAAAATTCCCCTTAACATATCTATGTACCCAATTTCGATTTCTAAACCCATAAAGGTCGACAATTTCAATTTTAAAGTCGTAACTCAACAAATAATGCTTCAATTCAAAAGATATAATCACATTAAAGCACATTAACCCATAGGTAAATGAAGATAATTCCTTATACGTATTTTGGGGTCATTACATTCTCCCCACCTTAGGAAGTTTGGTCCTCCAAACTTGATTTACCTTGTCACAAGTCTAGTTTCGTCTTGGATATACAACATTTCTCAATCATTTAATTGTTCACAATCCTGTACAGTCAATCTCAATGAAGTTTGTTCCAAGAATCACAAGTAATTCGTCATTACTGTCTAATTGGTAACCCAATTGCTAATTGTAGACACCCCATTTTTGACCGTCCTCAAGACTTGGACGTCACCGCTTGAATACTCGGTGATCATCTATGTTTGTGTTCGTCTTGAGTTCCCAGAGGTCTCGGCTGTGCACCTTGCCTCAGGATCTCTTGACTCGACTGTTTTGTGTCTGGTTTTGCACCAAACACTTGTGTTTTGCCTTTGAGGGGCAGGGAATGGCTTGTGGGCCATCCCCACACTCCACCGGCCATGGCTTGAGGCCACCGGCTATGTTTTGTTGCCACCGGCCAAATGTTTGGCCGGCCGGCACTCTAGATGGCTGGCCGGCTATCTTTTTTTGGTCAATTGTATCTTTGGCCGGCCGACTACTGTGCATCTGCTTTTGCAGATATTTTGGTGCAGCTGGCATGCACTTGGCTCCCCTCCATACACGTGTATGGAGGGATCTCTCTCTTTAGAGGCTTGTCTTGTAAGCTTACAAGACTAAAAAGCTCTATAAAGAGGAGCCTTCTCTCCCCTTTTGAGAGGTTAGACATTTTTTTTAGACAACTTTTTTTAGGGTTTGAGTTTTAGGGTTAGGGTTTGTTCATATCCTACCTCTATATTTCTCTCTTGTGTGTGTTTTGTCTTACTTTTACTCACAAACACCCACCATCACACCATCCCTTGGAGCTGAGGTCCTTGAGGGTTGTTTTGGAGGTTTTAGACTGATTTCAACCTAAAGAAGTTGCTGGAGCTCCATTGGTGAAGAGGGTCTTCAAGGGTAAGAAGCTTGTCCCTTTATTCTCCATTTTTGCACACTCTTTTTACCTACCTTGCAGCTGTTTTTGAGCTTTGTGTATAACATATAAAAGTTCTATTTTTTAGTGCTCTAAATAGTTGATTAAGGTTGCTTTAAGCTTTGGGGTTTTTTGACCCCTCTTAAGCCTTGAAAGGCCCCATTTTGTGCCATTTTGAGTGAACTCTGGGACTATTGAGTTTGGGCCTCCTCACCACTGAAATCTTGAGGGATTTCAGAGGTGAGGATGGTGCCTTGAGGTCCTAGGAAGGAGAGGGCCACCCCCTCTCCTTGTTGTCCTTGAAAAGGACCATTTTTGCTTCTTGAGAGAGTACCATGTTTAAGTGTGTGTTGGCCATGCCTTAGCTGATTTTCATGCTTATTATGTCATAATATGCCTCTGTTTTTAGTTGGTTTTGGTACACCATGCTTGCTTAGCATACATGCCTTGTAATGCCTTGTCTTAGCCTTAACATGTCTTATGCTTTGAGTCCTTATTCAAGCATGTTTAGGCCTAGATTTGTGAAGCCTTTATGTTTGTTTTGCCATGCTCAAGGTCTGCCCTTAGTTGTTTTGGTCGACCATAGCATGCATTGCATAGCCCCTTTGCATTTTGGCTCGTTAGCCTTTGACTTTGGACCATGTTGCGTGCTTGGCTTGCCTTTGTTTAATTGGTATGGCACCATTTTTAGCATGATTTCAGAGCTTTCCATTGCATGTCATTAGTCCATATTTAGCCTCTTTTAAGTGTGCTTACAAGTTGTCTTTATAAGCTTAAGTGTTGGCCCATTAACATGCGCATGTGTGTGTGTGTGTGTGTAAGTCCTCATTTCTATAGCATTGGCCACTGTTTTGGGCTTAGCATAGCGGTCCAATTAGTGTAAGTCCCTCCTTTGCATATTGTTGCATGCTCACCTTGTATGTTGTTACATATTTATGTTGTTGCATGATTGAAGTTGCATGATTGAATAAAGTCACATGTTTGCTTGCATGCTTAAACACCCATATTGTGCCTTACTTACTTGTTGGTTGCATTGCTTCATGTCTTGCTTGCCTAGGTTGTCATGTGCCTTGTATGTTTGCTTGCATTTCCATGTTGCATCCTTAGTTAACATGCTTAGGTTGCACTGCATTTTGCATGCATTACCTTGCCTCTTGAATTAAGTATGATAGAGGTTAGGTTTCTTTGTGTTTGTTTGCATTGCATTTCATTTGAAATTAAAATGCATCCTTGATTTCTTGGGCCATCACGCATTGAAATACACAATTGGTGGTTCGAGAATCGAGGCCATCCTCCTTTGAGTCATAAAGATGATAAGAGGTGTGGTTGGTGCATACATAGCTTGAAATACATTGCCATGCTATGCTTTGCCCTCTGCTGCTGTCAACTGCAGGTTCTGCAAGGAGTTTTGGCCGACCGGCCATATATAGTGCCGGCCGGCCATCTAATGTTGGCCGATGGATTAATTTGTGGCCGATGACCATCATACATGGCCGGTGGCCATCCCTCACAGCCAGTGGTGTTACACAGTGCCCAGAGAGCATACCTTGGGAGTTGTGCAATTTTCAGAGGAGCAGAGCAAGGAAAACAGAGGCAGCTTGAGCATGGCAGTGGATTTCCGGGCAAAACCGAACGGGCATGCATTGAGCCCTCTCCCCGAGGCTGCTGTTTACTGCCTTCTTAGATTAATTAATTTACTGTCACGCCCCAAACCCGCCCCTAAAAATTTGGGCATGACCCATTCGAAAATGGACACCAAACCTGATAAATATTATCTATGGGGCCTGGACGGAAGCATTTAATATCATACAATAGCATAAAATAATATCCATTGAGCTACCACTACTATGCCAGGATCACAGACAAAACATAATGCAGATAAATATACATTGACGTGCATCTGGAGATAGCTAAATACATATACATATACATCAAGCTTAATAATCACTTAGGGTATAAATTAAAACTTAGCAAAACTTCATAACTTGAACGGTCAACACCTAAGAATCTAGATACTCAAGGCTTGGCAACTGGTAACGGAAGTCACGGGTTAAGGTTGACCCCCAGGTTGAGTGCCTACAGAAACAGACATAAAATAAAGTGAGTCAAGCTCAGTGAATAATAGTACGTAAATCATGTAATGTTCAACTCAAACAATAAAATATATAACTGCAGAAGTATATGATTAACTACATTCTGTAAAGATGTCTCAAACACACATGGGTCTAATTTCCTTAACAGAGCAGCTTTAAGTCCCGCATGAACAGAAATACAGAATGGCCATATGCCTAAAATGACAGAACAGCCTATCAGCCCAGAAATAACAGAATAGCCTTTCGGCCCAGAACAGCCTTGCGGCCCAGAACAGCCTTTCGGCCCAGAACGTACAATTATGCACGTATAACCTTTTAGCCCAGAACATACTACTATGTACGTATATCTTTTCAACATTTCATTCTCATTGAGTTCCAATCAACACATATGCTAATATCGTAACTGACGGAAATCAGAATGATATTAACGAACATTATGTTACAAAACATACATTGAATCAAACAGAAGTTAATATCATGTTATAGCATAGCACAACCGAAACAGTAATAGAAATAACTTTAGTTTTCTTAGAATACCAGTCTGCTTAACAAGGACAGAATAACCCACATTCTAACGTGAGTCTCATAATAATGTTAAACATTTACATGCGTATCATAGATTCTCAACGACTTCGGGTCTATGTGTAACACAATGGAACATTCTCAGTTTCATACAGATATTTGGTTTAAAGATAAACATAATTCCATTTATTCATTAAGAATTGCTTATAGATAATAGAGAATTATTATTCGTCATTGACAGAGCAGGGTCATTTCAAAGTCATACCGATGTATGCCAATCTTTCAACGTTCACATTGACTTTCAACCGTCATAAATGTTTGTGTAACACTTACAAGAAACAGGGCGTTAGTAATAATAATTATCGATGCTAAATAAATTGTATATCTTTGTACTATTACTCACAGTGCATTGGCGAAGCATTTATTCCTCCCGAAGCGTGTCCTACACACATATGAAATCTCACATTAATTCTTTAAATCATTTCCCCTAATTTTCCTTTCTCATTTTAACATGATTCACAAGACCCATAACAAGATTCATTCGTAATTTTTAACATTATTTCAAAACATCTTAGAAATCTAATTAAACTTGTTCACATATCATTCAACACCCCAATTTCATTATTTTACTTCCAATTTGGCCCAATTCATGGGTTATCAACATCAATCACTTAGGGTTTCAAGAAATAATGAAGATTGTCAACAAAAATTCCAACTTCTTAAATCACCACTTTATATTCCACCATTCTCAATAATTATACATTTAGGATTTACAATCCACCATTTTAACTCATCAATTTAACTCTCAACACCTTCAAACCCCAAACCCCCCCCCCCCAATTCTTATACTATACACCACATGCTCCAAACATGGAAAATTCGCACTTTAATATAATGAAATACCACAAATCTATCTCTTAAGGTAAGTATTGAAAGGAATTAGAACCTCTACCTCAAGAACCAAGCAAGAAAACTAAGCTTTGAGAAGAATCCTTCACAATCCCGAATTCCAATCGGTTGAAAATATAGATCTTCAAGCCTTCTCCATCTTTGATGTAAGAACCATGGTAGATTGTTGATCAAAGTAGAGGAAATCAAGGATTTGGGGCTAGGGTTTCGGACTTAGGCAAAGAGGGAAGAAGAGGGGAAAAGAAAAATGGAAGAAATGATCTCAAAACCCGTTTTTTAAAGCTGCTGTCCGTAATTTCCGCTCGAGCGGACTGATTTCCGCTCGAGCGGAGCTGCCCTCAGCACAGAACTCGAAACTTTGAACAGGTACAACTCTTCCATCCGGACTCCGTTTTAGGTCGTTCTTGTGTCCAAATTGAAGCCCCGGAAATAATCTTTCCAATGATTCTGACCTCACATCCAAATTCAAAGTGTGGAAATAGAAAAGGGCAAATGAGTGACGGTTGGTCGTAAACGAATTATTCAAATTAAGGTTTTTGGTCCAATCTCACTTTACCATCATCTTATCATCTCAATCAATATCCCAAAATAAGGTAAGAACATTTCAAATACACTAAGAAGATCATCAAAATGAGCCCTCATACTTCAGAATCAAACTTAACCAGGCGACCCGCTCGAGCGCCCAACCTTGCGCTCGAGCGTGCAGACCAACAAAGTCATCCGCTCGAGCGTCAACTCCCCCGCTCGAGCGGAGAATCACAACTGCCAGAATATCAGGCCGTCTGCAAAATTGCTGGGAACCCCAAAAGTCCGCTCGAGCGGCCACTCCTCCGCTCGAGCGGAGGAAAGAATTTCTGGGTCGTTACATCCTTCCCTCCTGACAAAAATTTCGTCCTCGAAATTTGAGAAAACCAAATAGAAAACAGGTCAAACATAAACAGAAACACACCCTGTAATGTTCCAAAACTAGATCCAAACTGAGTATAGGAAAGGATCACAAATATTTCTGATCAGCATACACGCATCATAATTTCAACGGGCAAGGAACAACACTAACCATTTATAATCCCAAGGCCCATAACAACTTCTCACTTAACAACTAAGTGCACTACGTTTAGTGAATGCTCAAAACTCAATTTTAAAGACAATTCACATTGTACAGTCCAACACCAAAATTTCCAATTGCACTTCAATTAACGGCATCACTAATTCTTTATTTCATTGACATTTAAAAACATGGAATAGTGAAGACCATCATATAATTACCCCTTAAAGACACTCACATAGAGGAGTTCCTACTCAACTTCAAAAGAGGGCAATCAACAGATCAAACATACCGTAAGCTTTAAAATCTCTACACCCTTTTCGTTTCCTCACTTACTTCTCTTTTAATCAATCCTTATTTCTTCCTATGCGTAAGAAGACTTAGATATATATATATATATGTATAGAGATGGTCACAGATACATAATCAATTTCAAATAATTAAACCTTTAAGGTTTCCAATTTCTTATTCAATTATGCGAAACAAATTCCCACAGCATGCATTAAGTTCAATCACAATGAAAGTACCCTCCATGAAGTCTCTAACTAAGTCAGCCCAGCTGTAATAGTTCCTACACAATTTTGATCAGAGAGTACATGTTCGAACTTATCTTCTAATGTAATCTACTCAGTGGTACATGACCATTACATAGTTCCCAGAATAACTTAATTACGTGGTTAGACTTAAATCCGATTATGCCTCATTGAATCAAAGCTTAGCACTTACCAAATAGGTTCTGCCTAAGAGGTACCATATCTTCCATTTACAAAACATATTAAAATCATATCATTATGTAGATTTTAAACCACCTTCTCTACTTCTTGACAAAATCTGAACAGTGGGAAGAAGAATCCCCATTATAGACACCTGATCATGCCGTCATAAGTTTATTCTTCCTTTTCTTACGGGAAAACACGAGGTCAATCGCAGTGTTTCGTATTCACAACTTGTAATTATAGGGGGTCAGTAAACGGTCATACAACATTTAGAGACCAGCCATCTGGCTCAATCAGTTAACAGAAATAAAGTTTCCAGTTATCTCTCGCATGTAAATTCTATCAGGTTCATTCATATAATTATAACTCTTATTACGTATACAGTAACCATAAAAAAGAAATCATATCCTTCCAGAGTCTATAAAAGCAACAACTTATGCAATAGTACAACAAAGGAGCAATTTGATTTCGTGACATCAAGGTTCAGAATTCTTAATATTAATTCAATGTGGTAGTCAATCAATTTGTAATCATGTAGTGAATATTGTCCAAAGTTGTCTAAACATGTAAAATAAGGTAAATGTCCAATAGGTATTGCTAACCCATTAACAAAATGGAATATTTCCATGTCCTTTTGTTTTCACCAAAATCATAACTTCCATATAGGTGATATAGAACAATGTCACAACCTCTAACATTTGCATAGTTACATAAAATAGTTCACAAGAATGATTTTCTCAATCTTAAGTCACTTAATATACAAAGACAGAATTTGAATTCCTGCAGTAGCTTAGCTACTTATTGATCATTTAGGTTCACTTCGAAGTAGTCAATAGCTGCCCTTTTTCTTTCATTTTTTTTTTTTACCACCCTTATAGTACAAATCACAGATTTAACAACCAAATCCCAATTACACGTAAACTGAACTCGTTCGACACTATCAATCTACATCATGTTATGACATAGCATAAACTGAACAGATAAATAGAAGCATATTCGTACAGATTCTTAGTTATACTTGAATCAGAAACAAAAATCAGAACTTATACTTGATCATAATCCACCCGTACATGACCGTCGGTGGCAAGAGATATCTTGTAACATACTTATACCACGGTATTTTTACCCCCGGGCAAGGGCCCTTAATACTTTTACATACATGAATCATCATTCCTTAATTCGTAACATAACGTATCAGAAAATGAAGCAGTGCTTGTCATATCATGTCATTATCGTGCACTTAACAAAATAGAATAAATCACTTCTTACATGGGTCCAACTATTATCCAAAACATAACTTATCAAAATATATATCACAATATCTTTTTAAATTATAGGTCTGAACAATACCATAACAAGAAAGACATCACTATCTCATAACTAAATCTTTCATACTTAGTGTTTAAGTAATTTATGACAACTGAAACAGATTCAGATACATGCTCATAATCATATTCATATTTAAATTTTGCATAAGATCATATATGGCTAACTATCAGATCAGGTAGGTCTGAAGACCACAACAGGTAGGTCCGGAGACCACAACAGGTAGGTCCGAAGACCACAACAGGTAGGTCCAACGACCACAACAGGTAGGTCCGGAGACCACAACAGGTAGGTCCGAAGACCACAACAGGTAGGTCCAAAGACCACAAAGTTGATACCAACAGCCACGGTATTGTTACCCCCTGGCGAGGGCCATAGGAATTAAGGGTGCCACAATTACTTATACCATTTTAACAGATTGGCATGTTGGCCCAGAATTATCAGATTGGCCTTTCAGCCCAGATAGCCTTTTGGCACAGATATATCAGGAATATACAGAAGTGTGTATGGACTCAAGAGGTGGCTCGTACGGATTCTAGAGGTGGCTCCCACTAAAGTGTAGCACTTAGTTCCGTACAGCACTTTGCTCCACACCAGAAGTCAATAAGTCTCATCATATCATATCATAAGCAAAACGAGTATCATAGCGGAACAATCTTAATGTCATCAAAACATGCTTTTCAAAAATCAATCATTTCGTATAATAGACATGAGAGGTATAATAGTCATGGTTCATAATCGTTAACGTAAACAAATTACTCTTAACGTTGCTATCAGTCTTTTCATATGCACTAAGGATGTCATGCACGAAGCCTAAGTCTTTTCTAGACATCCTACAGCTCAATGGATCCGTGTGTGAGATAGCAACTCGTGCTCTGATACCACCTGTCACGCCCCAAACCCGCCCCTAAAAATTTGGGCATGACCCATTCGAAAATGGACACCAAACCTGATAAATATTATCTATGGGACCTGGACGGAAGCATTTAATATCATACAATAGCATAAAATAATATCCATTGAGCTACCACTACTATGCCAGGATCACAGACAAAACATAATGCAGATAAATATACATTGACGTGCATCTGGAGATAGCTAAATACATATACATATACATCAAGCTTAATAATCACTTAGGGTATAAATTAAAACTTAGCAAAACTTCATAACTTGAACGGTCAACACCTAAGAATCTAGATACTCAAGGCTTGGCAACTGGTAACGGAAGCCACGGGTTAAGGTTGACCCCCAGGTTGAGTGCCTACAGAAACAGACATAAAATAAAGTGAGTCAAGCTCAGTGAATAATAGTACGTAAATCATGTAATGTTCAACTCAAACAATAAAATATATAACTGCAGAAGTATATGATTAACTACATTCTGTAAAGATGTCTCAAACACACATGGGTCTAATTTCCTTAACAGAGCAGTTTTAAGTCCCGCATGAACAGAAATACAGAATGGCCATATGCCTAAAATGACAGAACAGCCTATCAGCCCAGAAATAACAGAATAGCCTTTCGGCCCAGAACAGCCTTGCGGCCCAGAACAGCCTTTCGGCCCAGAACGTACAATTATGCACGTATAACCTTTTAGCCCAGAACATACTACTATGTACGTATATCTTTTCAACATTTCATTCTCATTGAGTTCCAATCAACACATATGCTAATATCGTAACTGACGGAAATCAGAATGATATTAACGAACATTATGTTACAAAACATACATTGAATCAAACAGAAGTTAATATCATGTTATAGCATAGCACAACCGAAACAGTAATAGAAATAACTTTAGTTTTCTTAGAATACCAGTCTGCTTAACAAGGACAGAATAACCCACATTCTAACGTGAGTCTCATAATAATGTTAAACATTTACATGCGTATCATAGATTCTCAACGACTTCGGGTCTATGTGTAACACAATGGAACATTCTCAGTTTCATACAGATATTTGGTTTAAAGATAAACATAATTCCATTTATTCATTAAGAATTGCTTATAGATAATAGAGAATTATTATTCGTCATTGACAGAGCAGGGTCATTTCAAAGTCATACCGATGTATGCCAATCTTTCAACGTTCACATTGACTTTCAACCGTCATAAATGTTTGTGTAACACTTACAAGAAACAGGGCGTTAGTAATAATAATTATCGATGCTAAATAAATTGTATATCTTTGTACTATTACTCACAGTGCATTGGCGAAGCATTTATTCCTCCCGAAGCGTGTCCTACACACATATGAAATCTCACATTAATTCTTTAAATCATTTCCCCTAATTTTCCTTTCTCATTTTAACATGATTCACAAGACCCATAACAAGATTCATTCGTAATTTTTAACATTATTTCAAAACATCTTAGAAATCTAATTAAACTTGTTCACATATCATTCAACACCCCAATTTCATTATTTTACTTCCAATTTGGCCCAATTCATGGGTTATCAACATCAATCACTTAGGGTTTCAAGAAATAATGAAGATTGTCAACAAAAATTCCAACTTCTTAAATCACCACTTTATATTCCACCATTCTCAATAATTATACATTTAGGATTTACAATCCACCATTTTAACTCATCAATTTAACTCTCAACACCTTCAAACCCCAAAACCCCCCCCCCCCAATTCTTATACTATACACCACATGCTCCAAACATGGAAAATTCGCACTTTAATATAATGAAATACCACAAATCTATCTCTTAAGGTAAGTATTGAAAGGAATTAGAACCTCTACCTCAAGAACCAAGCAAGAAAACTAAGCTTTGAGAAGAATCCTTCACAATCCCGAATTCCAATCGGTTGAAAATATAGATCTTCAAGCCTTCTCCATCTTTGATGTAAGAACCATGGTAGATTGTTGATCAAAGTAGAGGAAATCAAGGATTTGGGGCTAGGGTTTCGGACTTAGGCAAAGAGGGAAGAAGAGGGGAAAAGAAAAATGGAAGAAATGATCTCAAAACCCGTTTTTTAAAGCTGCTGTCCGTAATTTCCGCTCGAGCGGACTGATTTCCGCTCGAGCGGACCTGCCCTCAGCACAGAACTCGAAACTTTGAACAGGTACAACTCTTCCATCCGGACTCCGTTTTAGGTCGTTCTTGTGTCCAAATTGAAGCCCCGGAAATAAGCTTTCCAATGATTCTAACCTCACATCCAAATTCAAAGTGTGGAAATAGAAAAGGGCAAATGAGTGACGGTTGGTCGTAAACGAATTATTCAAATTAAGGTTTTTGGTCCAATCTCACTTTACCATCATCTTATCATCTCAATCAATATCCCAAAATAAGGTAAGAACATTTCAAATACACTAAGAAGATCATCAAAATGAGCCCTCATACTTCAGAATCAAACTTAACCAGGCGACCCGCTCGAGCGCCCAACCTTGCGCTCGAGCGTGCAGACCAACAAAGTCATCCGCTCGAGCGTCAACGCCCCCGCTCGAGCAGAGAATCACAACTGCCAGAATATCAGGCCGTCTGCAAAATTGCTGGGAACCCCAAAAGTCCGCTCGAGCGGCCACTCCTCCGTTCGAGCGGAGGAAAGAATTTCTGGGTCGTTACATTTACTTAATTAATTTAATTGTCTGTAATATTTAATTAGCTAGTTGGTTAGTTAAATTGTATTATTCTTTTGGTCCCTCCGAGCGAGCGCAAATTTGTAATAAGTGTGGGTGCGTGTGTGCATGTCTTCAAACCCCCACTTCTTTCTTCCCTTTTACTTACCTGCTTTGATGGTTAGTATTAGGGCATATTTTCTTTAGCATCCTCATGCTATGCATGCGTGCATCATTCATCAGTATTGCATGCACTGGGCATGGCACATCATGCTAACTGAATAAGTATTTCAAATTTAACTTGAATACATGCTATCTGTGCATTTTCACATGTCATCCTTAGACTAGCCAAGCCTACTCTAGTGACATTCTGTATGTGTTGCATTAGGCATTTAAACATGGACTAGGATCATGCATGATTACTAACTAGTTTCTGTTTTGGCACGGAGTACTAGGTAAGCCCTTTATACTTTAGCATACCGCATGCGTGTGAGTGTTGCCATAACAACATGATTACCATGAGGCTAGCTGCTTATGTGATATAACTGCTTGAGTGCCTGTGGATGGAGGTTGAATTACCTAAATTGGAATAATGCATTAAAACTATGAGTTTTAAGCCCACTCGAGGGTGGAAAAACCTGCATTTTAGCCTACTTGCGGGTAGTAAACCATTTTCAAAACAAACATGAAATGTTTTGTTCCAATTTAGGCAATTCGGTCTATACTTGTTTGCTGCGCACATAACATAGTAATTCTAGGCTAATAATTGGAGTAAGGGCATGTAATGTTTTCAAAACAAAATATCACGGTTAGTAAAGGCCGATCTTCGGATCGGGCGAGAGGGGGTGCTCATAGCTGACCTTCCCCAATCGTACCCAAGCTCTCGAGCCGAGGCAACTTTGGTGATGATGGACACGTGGCCTTTGGTACCGAGTCAGGGTTTACTAAATTTCCCCATTAAAAAAATATTGAAGTGGCGACTCTGTATCTGGCAAAGCAGTCCATGTTTGGCACCTTCTTTACAAAAATCTGTTTTTCTCAAAACGATTTGCCGGATTTGGACTCTTTGGTTCAGATTGAGAACCATGACACAAATCGAGTCCAAACTGTAGCGAGGTCCCCCGCGGGCTTGTTACACTAATAATGCTCAACAACATCCAAAATATGATCTTATCGCTCACACCCTTCATATATTTCAATTTATTAATCCACAAGTCATATACCCCAAATAATAAATCAACTTCAAGGGTGTTTAGGAATTAATTCTCTTCAAGTATTCGATTGCATGCGACTCATAAGCTATCAATCATAATTCAAATTCTTTAGTTTGACAAATAATCCCAAATATCATAACTCTTCAAAGATTAAGGTAATATTTACTACTTAATCATGTTTCAAATGGCACATGCATCCTACAACAATTAAACCCAGAATAAACAAATGAGTTCTAAATTAACGACTTTATGGCTCTTGGTAATTCAAAATATCTCCAAACGATTTATTTCTATAACGGATGGGATAAATGAGGTCTAAATTTGATTAACCAAATCTAGGTTCAAATCCTTAACTTCACTGGAGGCCCAAATAATCAGAATTAAACTTATCAATTCAAATCAGGTTTCTAACAGACTCCAAATAGCAACCCAAATCCCGTAACAAGAAATTACCTGCTCAGATTGGACACCATAATTTCTCTTCCCAACATAAGTTGTTAATAGAATCAAATACAGATCAACCCCAATTGTCATAATTTCTAATTATATTAAAGTTGCAACCACTTAAATCAACATCTGCTGAGAGGGTCTTAAAATCAATTTCATGACATCAAACATTAAATGCATAAACCATAAAACTATTATATTCTTATTCCAATAGCTTCAAAGTAGACTGAGCATCGCATTTAATCCAAATATTGGTTCTATTCATCGTAAGTCACAACTAACTTGTTTAGGCATATTAACAATATTGATTTATCATACATTCCCATACTCTATACGAAGAATATTAAATCAGGCCCATAGAAATTCTTAATACATAATATTAGCCTAAGAAAAATCAATTCCTTGTAGATCTAAACGATTCAAACAAATGGATAGGGCCCAAATTAATCATATCAGCAACAATGTATTACTTTCATCTAACACATTTCTTAGATATTTTATTAAGTTAATCACATATCACATAGTACTTCACACATACTATAAACAACCTTCATTTTTTTTTTTTTTGCCTTTCATATGAAATCTTTCACATTAATAAGTGTTGATACAGTCTTCACATTAATAAGTGTTGATACAGTCTCAATAACAAAGTCAATTTCGGTCTACCAATTCCCTTTCAGTAGTTATCCAAACATTCATGTACGAGTCATAAATCATCAATAACAGACTCTAAAGTGGGTATCTACGCCATTAGTTCTATACAAAGAGCACAGAATTTTGGAGGTCATAAACAACTCGCTTAGGTGTATGGTCAATATTTACCCATCACATGCAAAATCATATATTATTCATCTATGTCAGAAGTACTGAATTTAATTGATGGTATGACATCTCTAAATAACATAGCCCACACAAGTTTTATTCCAAAGATCACTCATTTTAGTTCACAATAAAGGAACAATTCCTGAATTAATAACAGTAAGGTTATGATGGCAATATGTTAGGTTCAAAACAAAACATATCAAAGCAAAATTATGCCCTTAGACAAATGGTAGTCTACAGAAGGAGTACAATTTTCCTTTTATTCACATACATTCACAAGAGTGTATGTCCTAACTGAAAGGAGGAACAAAACTTCACTTATCATCCCATTTCTAATCATCGTGTAAGTCACTGTTTACTCCTTACCTATTCGTTTTACAGCCTATTGAGTAAAAAAAAAAAACATTCATATCAAACATTCACCACTATCACAAGTCTATCATCTTATGAAACATCCCTCAATTCCTTAGCCAATCCTCCATAGGAAAATTCAAAACATGACTTCCTCTTCACCAATGATCCATTTCAATGACCCAAGTAATTTGATTAACAAGCATATCATCTCACTACGATAACAATGTTTATTCATATCCTTACACGTAGGAGGACAACACAAGTAATATCTCATTCTTGCTTTTCACTATTCTCACTAGTTTTTTTTTTTTTTTTTTTTTTTTTTCAAGACACCAAATGCAAATTAGCTTGGTACATAATATCATGCAAAATCATTTAAGCTCTATGATTCAAAATTTCATATAATATGTTCTTTTGTCAGCACACATACTTCAATTTCCTCGACATACACTATATCTCTATAAATCAATATACTCAAAACCACCAACGTTCTAGTCAAAATTCCAATTTCCCTGTACCACTAAACTTCCATAAAATTCCATCTAATTCTAGGAAGCAGTCCAAACTCTTAATTACTATGGTTCCATACTTGTTATCAATCACCAAATATCTCAATCATAGTAGTCCCAATTCACATAATTCCCAATAATCACAGATCAACCTCAAATCTCTTTTGTTTTCCATAACTTTAGAAAAGATTAAACATCTAGCATAACCTTAAAATCAAATACAAACCTTGGTCCATAAATTTCTTAACCGCATTAGGCTAAACAGTAGTTCCCACACAACTTATATATCTCATTGATAATTAATTAGGTGGGTCTGAAAGTCGAAGATCACAAATAACTTACGTAGGCTTGCTAATAATGTTTTCTTACCTTACCAATATTTTACATTAAGGCATTAAATCAAACCCATATATCATTCCAATAAAATAGATCTTCCAAGTAATAAGGAAATTCCTAACACATACTCTTAGCCTGTTAATCCACTCATTCTATAGCTAAATGATTCAGATAAACGAATGGGTTCCAACTAACATTTTACTCACAATTAGCTCAAATACATAAAACACTAGTCGAGGTGTCTCTATTTATCATAACATTTGGCTCAAGTTCCATTCATCCACTTGAAAAGGTTCTACACTCTCCAATAGTCATTCAAACATACATAAACTTCCTACCGCATTCCTTGATTCTTATTTCCCAGGACATGTTCACATAATTCTCATCATATTTGAAAATGTTCTTTCCACCTTATCCAGTTGCCTCAACAATGAATTAACTTCCATTTCATCTTTACTCCCCACTATCTACTTCTAGAGTCATAAGGTGCAGATCGTTGACACATTGAGTACCATTTATTAACTACACCATAACACATAATGTCACATACAAGCATACAAAAACATGGGTAGGGCAATTCCTTCATCTCTACTTCTTATATCAACCATTTCCTAACTCTTAAGTCCTATACCCATTAGTAATCATCACATTTCCCAGTTGCTGTACTTCCATACACTTTATTAATTAATCATGACTTCAGTTTCCACAAATTCCTCACGGTTCATTTCATATGTAATCCACATAGAAACTACGTTTAATCTTTATTCACATCACATTTCCACAACCATGCTTACACTTCTCAATTTTAATGTTCTAAGAACACCGATATTCCATATATTTCATAACCTTAGCCTCAATATCATACTCATTACACAAACCCATTCTCATTTTATAACAATTATCAAATCCTCCATAGTCACAAAACTCAGCCCATCAAACAACACATACGGATCTCCTTTTATTACTCAAAGTCCGTAAGAATTCTTGTTCTAAATCTGAATACTTAACTTACTACAGAAGTTCGCATACATCTTTCAAAATGCATATCATCGCATTTCGTTACTAGATACATGAAACTTAAATGCATTCTAGACACTCTAATGCTCAATGGACATGTGTGTGAGATCATAACTCGTGCTCTGATACCACTTGTCATGACCCAAACCTGCCCTTAAAAGTTTGGTCCATGACCGGCCTGCACATAGGCCTCAAAACAAAATTTTACAAATATTTATTCACATACGGGGTCTTAAGCGAAAGCAAATACCAATATAAAGATAACGCCTATTGAGCTTGCACATATATGATGACTTAAATAAATTTAAGCATTTAAATACACTTCCATATTTACAGATACAATCACAGAACTTATATAGATCTCACACACACACTTATATAAGACTCCATAAATCACATAATTCCCAGTAATCAAAATTAAGGCCTCAACACAGAGGCGTACCCCAGGCGGCTGGGCAGACAGGTGGATCTCAATACAATTCTAGTGTCAATCCCCAATGGCTTACCTACATAGATATACATAAAAATGGAGTGAGCAAGGCTCAGTGAATAATAACAATGTAAGGAGGTAAGTTAAGTGAGCATAGCTTTAGAGAATGTAAATATGCATCTCAAGCCATACACAGATCTTAATCATAATAATATTTTAGAACGGCCTCAGGCCTGCATGTAATACAGAACGACCTCAGGCCCACATATGTACAAAATGGCCTCAGGCCCAACATATTATACAGAACGGCCTCAGGCCCACATCTCGACAACTGTCCACACATTGGAGGGTAGGTAGAACATCGACATGTACACTACCTCCCTTGGCCTCTGGCCATGAATCATAATCGATTCGAATCATATTAGGGTCAGTGAGACATCGGCATGTCCTCACCTCCTTCAATCTTAGAGTTGTCAACACTCCATGGCTTATAACTCAATGGCCTTGGGCCCATCACTAGCACAGTAGAACGACCTCCGGTCCTTAAGGATATCATTGCCCAATAATGCACATAAGTTTTCCAGTTATTCACCATAAGGAAACGTAACTTACTTATGAAAAACAGAATGCTATCGATAACTATTAACAGCAAATGAAACAGAACATTACACTACTATTACTCACAGTGATGGGCTTCCGGTAGTGATGGGACGATGTCCTCATCTTGGCCTGCAAACACCATGTACATAGCATAATATGAGGATATAATCAATCTCTTTCTTGTTCTCTTTAATCAATAAGCCATGGTGGTTTTAAACTCATTAGTCTTTAATAGGTCATAATCCGTGTCTCGGAAAATAGGAAGAATCGAGAGAAAAATGGTTTAGAAGAAGAAATGGTATTGAACTGGAAGACAGAAAGTGAATGATCTTCACTAATTTGGGCATATCTATTTGTGTACTTAGAATTTGGGAGTGAGACCACACCATTGGAAACTAGACTTCCGGGGCTTGAATTTAGGCTCAAGAATCACCTAAAACGGAGTCCGGATGCAAAAGATATGCTTATTTGAAATTGGCTAAACAGGGCTGTCCTCGCATGTGCGGGAAACTTGGCTGCACGTGCGGGGAATTGGGCCGCACGTGCGGGACCACATGCTTTTTTAGCAGAATCTGGAAATGGATTGCCGCACGTGCGGGACTACCCGCCGTACGTGCGGCTCTGGGTCAGTTTTGCTGTCCGAAAATTTTGCTTGCCCTAACTCTTGCTCTTTCCATTTCTAAGCTTGGTTTCCAACTCAAATCAACCAAAAACATGTAAAATTGTCTCATTAACATGATAAACTAACATCAATCAAGTGTAATTCCATTTTAAACAAATCAATCTTTACCTCAAAATAGAAATTCAAGTCTCATCTTTCTATATAATCAAACTTCCATAATATATACCCCAAAATCATATAAATACATCTTACACTTGGTTGATTTTCACACCAAAACTTGTTATTCCATGAATCATTCTTAAGATTGAACCCAATTGAAGCAAATTTAAGGTAATCAAGGTTCAATTCCTTGAGTTTAACCCATTTCATTCATAACCCAACACACTTGTTCATTTACATATTAATCTTCCAAGTCAATCCTTGATTTCATGTAGTAGATGAATTATTTACAAAGATAATAGTTGAAGCCACATACCTTAACTCAATTCCTTGCTTTTCCCCTTAATCTCTTCAATTTTCCCAAGCTTCATGGTTGATCTTCTTCCTTTCTCTTCAATTCTCTTCAATCATCTTCAAAGCTACCATAAATGTTGAGCTTCTCTTAGAGAATTTTGTCTCTCCTTCTCTCTCTCCCTTTCACGATTCTCTCTCTCTCTCTCTCTTAGATATTTTTGTCTCAAATGTTTTGAGTTCAACTCATATATCTCATATATATCTATACATCTAACTATATATAAGCTTGTCACAATTTGGGAGAGCCAAACACGCCCTTACGAATCGTACGAAATCAAATTCAATTTAAACTTCCCAGCTGACTCTAAAAATTATGCTGATCATAACTATGTACTCCGTTCTGGTTTCTGAAGCCTCTAAGGCCTTCAATTTATAGTGCAAAATTAACCAGCCAAACACACCTTAACGAATCAGATTAAATAAATTTGCAATTAATTTTCCCAAATAGCTCTAAAAATTCCCCTTAACATATCTATGTACCTAATTTCAATTTCTGAACCCATAAAGGTCGACAATTTCAATTTTAAAGTCGTAACTCAACAGAGAATGCTTCAATTCAAAAGATATAATCACATTAAAGTGCATTAACCCATAGGTAAATGAAGATAATTCCTTATACGCATTTTGGGGTCGTTACATTATGTAAGACTTAGGCAATAACCAGGTGATACGTCCTTAATGTGAACATAAGTGGTACTTAGGTTTGCATTAGGGGGCAGGAAATAGAAATGAGTATAACACTTGTGAAAATGTTTGGAAAATTTTACAGAATGAAGTTATCCGAGGTAATTGAATGATGGGATACCCGACGTATTTCTACCAGAGATAACCAACCAAGTTGTCAAACTTGGAAAGGCAAGAAAAGTTCTAAAGTATGAAAAAAAAATATGCAAGGTATAAAGGAAAGGCTGTGAGCATACATGAAAGCAACATTCAACACTTAGAAGAAAAGAGAAGACTTGCATTGAAAAAAGATAGCTTGTTCAAGTTCATAAACAGACATTTTGGCCTAACAAAAGCAAAGGCGTTACAATTGTTTAGATGAAAGAAGAAACAAAAGTACAATCAAAAGAAAAAGAAAAACTTCTAGGCATCAACGTGATCCTCAGATTGTGTAACCTTGGCAATTGGCATTAATTCGGCCTCGGTAGACAGGAGGGCAGACTTATTTGCTGCGATATTGGCGTCGATCTCTAGGAGGGTTTTATCTAAACTCTTCTCGGCCATATGAACTTCAGCATCAGAAGTGGCTTTGGAAGAGGCACTCGTGGAAACCTCATCCCCATTATCCTAAGTTTAGTCCAAGACTTGATAATTCAAGGTAGGGGACTTAGGGCAAGTGGTAACCTCAGCTATACTGGTTTTGTCAGCCTCGACATCTTCATCATTAGCATTGGCCTCCTCTTCGGCCTCAGATCGATCAAGCGAGGGGGGAAACAGCACGTTGAGTTGGCTTATGTTGCAGAGAGGCAATTCCTCAGGGACAGACAACTCCTTTAGGGCCACCATCCAGCCGAGATAATAGCCTTTGTTGCAAGCTAGGTTAATTTAGCTCTTATTCTGATCTCGAACATCGACTTGCCCTTCCTCGTAGGCCTTCTCGTTTGCGGCCTTGATTTCGGCCTCCTTGGTTTCTAGCTCTTCTTTTAGCTTTGTCTCGGCCTTTGCCATTTTTACCCCGGCAGCACTGGCCTCAGCCTTGGCAACATTGGCGACAGCTTCAGCTTTGGCCTCAGCTTGGCTTTGGACGATTAGGGCAGCCTTCACCTTGTCCATCAAACTCTAAACGCAAGCCTTGAGCTTTATTGAGTAAAGAAAGTGACTTGTAGCTTCTTGGGTTTTCTTTATAAGGTCCTTCACCAACTCTGCCTTGATAGCATGACAGTGAGCATACTGGATGGCCTACAAGAAAATAAATAAGTTAGTGAAATTTGGC
Organism: Camellia oleifera; assembly: GCA_022316695.1. Lineage (NCBI taxonomy): Eukaryota > Viridiplantae > Streptophyta > Magnoliopsida > Ericales > Theaceae > Camellia > Camellia oleifera. Next base: position 85,508,724 of record CM039312.1, read on the forward strand.
AGAGTATAAAAGATAGAAATTAAAGCTGAGTGAAAATACAAAATTTTAATGATTTGCTAGAACAGAGTGACGTATCATCAGGGCAAAATTTTCATACTGGTTGAAGTCGGCAAGCTGGTTCATGTCGGCTAATAGAAACACGGCCGTAGACAACGTGATGCCGACTTCCAGACTTTCAACTGCACTATCACTGGCGTTAAGAACCTATCACCAACAAGGACCTCGGGCACCCATGTATCGTCAGGATGGAAACTACTCTCATCCCCTTGGCCTTCAGACCTTTGTTTCTTTGGTGGCGATGCCTCAGATGATTTAGCCTTGGCTGGTCTCTTCTCGGTGTCGGCCAATTTGGATATTAGGATTGAGTCTTCTGGGTCCTTTTCGGAATCAGAAGGAATATGAGTAACAGTAGCCTTGGCCTTGGCCTTTTTCATACGTTTCGACTTTGGCTTAGGCCGAGAAGGTGGCATGGACTGTAGAGATACGACATCGAATAGACCAACTAATAGGTTGTCATGACCCAAACCCGCCTCTATAGGTTTAGCATCGTAACTGGCCAGTAATCCTGGGATTACCAAAGGCCTCTGAACAGGCTAACAAAATAAGGGGCTAGCAGAAACAATTATTTAAGCAAATAATGTCCATAGAGTTGTGCAAACATATATGGGACATGGATTTAAAAAAAAAAAAAAACTTAATTTACATGATTATGACGTCATTCCTATGTCACCATATATACATACAGATAAACAAAAGAAATGTTTAGACTTAACAAAAGAAATACAAAAAGGTCTTAAACATTGTTCACAAAAACTTGACCACTTCAAAATGGGAACCTTCTCGGACTGTGGTTGGCTTGAGAAAACAGAATTCTAGGCAACATCTTAAGCCTGATCCCACATTTGATCACCTACATACATAAATAATATAGTGAGCTGGAACCTAGTGAATAACAACAATAAGTGGTTCATGAATGATGTCCAAAACATATTCAGAAGTCAGAGTTCATAACAAAAACAAATTCAGATTCACATAGTCGGTACATCTATTAGCAGTTAGATCAGATTGGTCATAAGACCTATATGTATAGTCGGTACCGATGACCACAAAGGTCAATATCTTCTGCACAAGTAGCTATGGTATTGTATCCCCCAGGCGAGGGTCACTTGAATATAAGCCACAATATTATTTTCCCCGAGCGAGGGCTACGTGAACTAAGGAAGCCACAAACACATTTCAGAAAAATGCACATTCATTTATGATTCATAGAATAACATTTTAGAAAATATATCATATCATTTCAGTAAGGAAATACTTATAGTCAAACATAGCTTTACAGAGTTGTTACTCACAGATAGCTCCAATAGCAGAATAGTCAAAATAGATGAGTTAGACAGTCTATGGGGCGTGACCTACACAAACACATAGCGGATACACATTGAAACACATACTCGGAAAACTCATAACCTATTTCTTTCTATCTTGGTGTGTTTCTAATCCTTGTCCTCATTATTGTGTCTTAATTAGAGCTTAGGAATGCCTAAGATGCAAGGAGGATGTCAAAATGCACTTTAAAACACTTAGTCAAAATTGTAAAAACATGGTAGTTCGCTCGAGCGCAACATTGGTCACTTGAGCGGACCACCTTGGTTTAGAAAACTTTTGGGAGCTCTCATTTTATGTTCGAGCGTAACTTCCTACGCTCAAGCTGAGGATGAAAAATAAGGTTGGTCACTGGAGCGCAGGTTCTACTGCTCAAGCCAACCCCCAAACTCTGCAAAAGTACTAGCAGCTTGCATTCTTCACTCGAGCGCAACTTCCTACGCTTGAGCGAATAGTGCGAATTATGAAATTTCCAGATTGCACTTACAGCTCCAAAACTCAAATTCAAAGCTTCAAAAAGCATCCTTTGGGCCCAAAACTTAAGAAAACATGTCTAAACTTGTTTAAGGTCATGAATTGACGGTAATTTCTCAAAATCAAGGCCCAAAAGCAAGTCAATTGTTTGAAATCAAACTTGAAACTCAATGTATAATCCATGCAATAGTTTATACAAATTCTATCCTTCCAAAACATGATTAATTGAGGTAAAACAATGTAGAACTTGATGAATCTCCAAAACCAAGCTAGAATGACTACATGCATGTTGTTCTTGAAAGTTAAGCTCAAAATGTAAGAAAATATGCATGCATGCATGGTATGACTTAGATTTTTCAATCCTAGTTTTAATCTTGCATTAAACCACCTAATTCACTTGAATTTATTCTCTTGTTGATTCAAACACTTAGTTTATAGGTTGAATTCTTACCTCAATTCTTCAATTAGGCTCTAGATTGCTATGTCTTTGAGTTTCCAAGCCAAATTCCTCAATTTTCCAAGAAATTCTTCCTTCTCAAGATTTGATCTCAGTTCTCTCTCTCTCTCTCTCTCTCTCTCTCTCTCTCTCTCTCTCTCTCTCTCTCTCATGTTTGGGAGCTCAAAGATGACTCAATGAGAGTGTTTTGAACAATTCTAGGCGCAAATTAGCCTTATATAGGCTTGGTTAAGCAAAATTAATTAACCCTTGATTAAACTAAGCAACTAAAATTATTTTATTCTAATTACTTGGTTTCAAATTGAATTCTACATAATCTTACCAAAAAATTCTAAGCATTCAAAATAACACATTAACCTAGGCAAATTTGTGATCAAATGCTAATAAATTTGCATAGTTAAACAGAAACACATACATATAATCCTATTAAAAATAGATAGAAGCACAAATAACATGCAGTTAACTCAGAATTCCATCTTAGTTCCTGATTAAGCAATCTTAAGTAAGGTTTATTAGCTAATCACAAGTCGGGGTTGTTACAGTCTTCCCCCCTAAAAGAGTTTGGTACTCCAAACTTGAATTACCTTCATTTTGGAAGAATATCAGATCTAGAGGGAACAAGTTAGGGTATCTCTTCATCATATCCTCTTCGATCTCCCAAGTCGCATACGTCCCTCCATGATTTTTCCAATCAACCTTCACTAATGGAATTTCTTTATTTCTTAATCTCTTAATTCGATGGTTTACAATCTGGATTGGCCATTTCTCATACATATAGTCATCCTTCAGAAGCATATGCGTTGGCTTAATAATATGATGCAGATCTTGTAAATATTCCTGAAGCATAGACATGTGAAATACTTTGTGCATTTGCTCCATAATCGGCGGTAGAGCCACCTGGTAAGTCACAGGGTTGATTTTCTCAATAATATCATATGGCCTAATGTAGCGCAGTTCCAACTTGCCTTTAACCCTAAATTGAGTTTGCCCTTTTATTGGTGTTACTTTGATAGACACATGATCACCGACCTCATACTCTCTGTATCTTCTCCGGACATCCACATAACTCTTCTGATGACTGTTGTTGAATCAATTTCACTTTCTCGGTTGTCTCCTGCAAAAGTTCCGATCCCAATAACGGTCTATCTCCCACTTTAGCCCAATAAATCAGGGATTGACATTTTCTTCTGTACAAAGCTTCATAAGAAGCCATACCAATACTTGAATGATAACTGTTGTTGTACACAAACTCGGCCAATGGAAAATAAGCTTCCCAATTTCATTGGAAATCTAACACACACATTCTGAGCATATCTTCCAAGGTTTGAATGGTTTATTCAGATTGGCCATTTGTTTATGGATGATAAGCACTATTAAGTCTTAATTTTGTTCCCAAGGCTTGTTGTAAACTCTGCCAAAATCTTGACGTAAACTTTGAATCTTTATCTGACACAATGGATACTGGCACTCCGTGCAATCTCACAATCTCATTCACATAGATATTAGCCAATTTATTCGCAATATAAAAAGTTTTAACAGGTAAGAAATGTGCGAAATTAGTCAAACGATCAACAATTACCCAAATAGAGTCCATACCTCTAGAAGAACGAGATAGACCGACAATGAAGTCCATCGTAACATGCTCCCATTTCCATTCTGGTATTGGAAGCGGCTGAAGCAATCCAGCGGGTCGTTGATGTTCAACTTTTACTTGTTGGAAGTGCAAACACTTAGCTACAAAATCAGCAATGCACTTTATCATGCCAGGCCACCATAAATTCTATTTCAAATCTTTGTACATTTTCATGTTCCCTGGGTGTATAGAAAATTTAGAGTTGTGTGCCTCGGTCATGACACGCTTTCTCAGTTCTGCACAATCTGGTACACATAGCCTTTCTTGAAATTTCATTGCATTGCCTTCAAACACAAATCCAAGCCTCGGTTTTGAATCAATTTCATCAACAATCTTTTTCAGAAATTCATCTTCTAACTATTTGTCTTTAACTTCCTCAATGATTGTTGGTTGTACGAAAATTGCAGCTAAAGTTCTACACTATTCACGTAAGACAATCTCAATTTAATTTCTTTCTTGATCATACAACAACTCTTTCTATCTAGTGAGCAAATATAACAAATTCCCAATGGATTTTCGGCTCAAGGCATCTGCAACTGTATTTGCCTTTCCTAGATGATACAAAATTTGCAAATCATAATCTTTAATCAATTCAAGCCATCTTCTTTGTCTCATGTTCAATTTTTTTAGAGTAAAGAAATATTTTATGCTTTTGTGGTCAGTGTATACTTCACAAGTTGCTCCATATAGATAATGGTGCCAAATTTTTAGTGCAAACACTATAGTTGCAAGCTCAAGATCATGGGTTGGATAATTTTTCTCATGTGGTCGGAGTTGTCGAGAAGCATAAGCAATTACCCTTCCATTTTGCATTAACACAAACCCCAAGCCTCTGTACAAAGCATTACTATAAATATGAAACCCATTTGTACCATTAGGTAGGGTCAAAATTTATGCAATCACTAATTTGGTCTTCAACTCTTGGAAAGCTGATTCCCTTTGATCATTCTAGTCAAACGGTGTATTTTTCTGTGTTAATTGAGTTAATGGCAGGGCAAGTTTTGAGAAGTCTCTCACAAATCTACAATAATATCCAGCAAGCCTCAGAAAACTTCTAACTTCTGATACATTTGTCAGTTTTGGCCAGTTTACAATGGCTTCAATTTTTTGCAGGTTAACAAATATGCCATCTCTATTGATTACATGCCCTAGAAATGTTACACTGTTAAGCTAGAACTCACATTTGGACAGTTTTGCAAACAATTTCTTTTCCCTTAGAGTTTGTAACATAGTTTTCAAATGATGTTCATGCTCTTCCTTGCTTTTAGAATATATCAGTATATCATTAATAAACATAACAACAAATTCATCTAGATATGATTTGAAAACCCTATTCATGAGGTCTATAAAGGCACCAGGTGCATTGGTTACCCCAAACGGCATTACTAAAAATTCATAGTGTCCATATCTAGTTTGGAATGCAGTTTTCTTTATGCCTTCTGCCTTAACTTTTAATTGGTGATACCTGGACCTAAGGTCAATTTTGGAGACTATTTGGGCTCCCTGAAGTTGATCAAACAAATCATCTATTTTGGGCAGTGGGTATTTGTTTTTCACGGTCACTTTGTTTAATTCTTAGTAGTCTATGCACAATCTCAACTTTCTGTCTTTCTTTTTAACAAATAGAACTGGAGCACCCCAAGGCGAAAGTGCTTGGTCAGATAAACTTCTTGTCTAACAATTCTTGCAATTGAATTTTCAATTCAGAGATTGACATTTTGTATGGGGTTTTGGAAATTGGTTGCATGCCAGGTGCAATTTCAATAGTAAATTCAATTTCCCTATCAATCAAGTTTTTGGGCAGTTCATTAGGGAAAACATCAGGGAAGTCACTGACTACAGGAATAGTTTCCACATCAGCACTATCCGTAGACACATTTAAAACACAACATAAATAACTTCTACATCCTTTCTTAAGTAGTTTGTTTGCTTTCATAGCAGAGATCAAATACGGGGGAGGAACTACACCATTTTCAGCAACTACAAATTCAGGCAATCTCGGTGGCCGAAACACAACAGATTTGGAAACACAATCAATGGTAGCGTGATATGTTGTCAACCAATCCATACCCAATTTGCGGTCAAAATGATCAATATCCAATGGTAGCAAATCAACATACAACAACATATCACCAATCAAAATATTACATGCCGGGTAAACATAAGCACATATCATAGAACCCTCAGATGGTGTAGATACAAATAATAAGTAGTTCATAGTTTCTAAGGGTCTAGTCAGTTTTCGAGATAAAGCATGCGACACAAACGAATGGGTAGATCCAGAGTCTATCAAGACATATGCATTTTGAGTGCAAATAGGAAGTATACCTGACACCATAGAATCGGCGTTCTGGATGTCCCTAGGCACAAGTGCAAAAACTCAGTGTTGTCTCAAACTTTCCTTCCCGATGTTAGCTCTAGTATTCGTTCTTGGTGCAGGAGTGGATCCAGCTAAACTTGCCGCAGGATGGTTGGCATTGTTAGTTGTGGCCCATCTTACCACATTAGAAGCAAGCACCCGTTGATCGGTACCAGGCACCTTTATGTTTTCTTCCATATTCTAAGCAAGTAGGTGTTGTACCACTACTTTGACTTGAACTACTGGAAGATCCTGTGTTTTGCTTCTTTGAAAATGATTGGCCCTTTCTAAAATTGAATTCAAAATTTTTTCTTCTCTATTCAAATGTTGGAGCCTTAGCTTGTTTCATTGCTGCCAAGTTGGCTTCTATCATTAGAGCTCTGTCGAGTATATCCACACATTTAGGCAACTTTAACATGTTAACTTGGTCAAACACATCCAGGTTGAGGCTGCCTTAAAATTTTGGGCTTTTTTGTAATATGTGTCCACCATATGTGGAGCAAACTGAGCTTGCTCAGTAAATTTGACTTCATATTCAGCTACAGACATGTTGCCTTGTTTCAATCGCTCAAACTCAGATACCTTTCAATCTCGAAAGCATTGAGGAAAGTACTTTTCATAAAAGATTTCTTTAAATTGATTCCATGTCATGGTCCCATTACTATCTCGGATTAACATCCACCAACACTGGTATTCTTCTTTCAAGGTGTAAGTAGCAAATAAAACTTTCTAAATTTCAATACATTGAAAGACTTCAAACAATTTTTTGGTTTCGAGCATCCAAGTCTCAGCCTTTAGAGGCTTAATACCACCCAGAAAAGTCGGTGGCTTCATTTTGTTGAACTTCTAAGTCAATGTAATAATATCATTGTTAATCGGGTCTACTTGAACCAGAGGGAGTGGAGAAGGTAGAGGTTGTTGTCTTTGTTGCTGTATTCTTGATTCTATTAAGGCTTCAAGCATTTGTTCCATTCGGTTCATTCGGGACTCAGAAGATTCAGCTGTACCATCACTTCTTGTATTTTTCATTTTCTATAGATAAACAGAGTAGTAATAAACACAAGAATAATCTTATCACAGTGTTCATTTTAGTTCATTTCATTTCATAGACATTTCACATTGGTTCAAATATGTTCACATGATGTCACACACTTACACAAGCAGATGTAATGTCCCTAATTCTCTTCTAAGACATCCTAAGCTCATTTGGACTCGTGTGTGCAGTTTAACATGTGCTCTGATACCACTTTGTCATGACCTAAACCCGCCCCCTGTAGGTTTAGCATTGTAACCAACCAGTAATTCTGGGATTACCAAACGCCTCTGAACAGGCTAACAAAATAAGGGCCTAGCGGAAGCAATTATTCAAGCAAATAATGTCCATAGAGCTGTGCAGACATATATGAGACATAATTTTTTTTTTAAAAAAACTTAATTTACATAATTATGACGTCATTCCTACATCACCATATATACATACAGATAAACAAAAGACATGTTTAGACTTAACAAAAGAAACACAAAATGGTCTTAAACATTGTTTACAAAAATTTGACCACTTCAAAATGGGAACCTTTTCGAACTGTGGTTGGCTTGAAAAAACAGAATTCCAGACAACAGCTTAAGCTTGATCCCACACTTGATCACCTGCATACATAAATAATACAGTGAGCTGGAGCCTAGTGAATAACAATAAAGTAAGGGGTTTATGAATGATGTCCAAAACAGATTCAGAAGTCAAGTTCATATCAAAAACAAATTCAGATTCACATGCTTATCCAGAAATCATAAGCAGTTATATTCGGTACATCCATTAGCTATCAGATCGGATTGGTCATGAGACCCACATGTATAGTCGGTATTGACGACCACAAAGGTCAATATCTTGTGCACAAGTAGCCATGGTATTGTATCCCCTAGGCGAGGGCCCATGAACATAAGCCACGGTAGTTTTTTCTCTGGGTGAGGGCCATATGCATATTGGCCATGGTATTGTTTCTCCCGGGTGCAGCCCACGTGAACTAAGGATCCCACAAATACATTTCAGAAAAATAGACATTCGTTCATGATTCACAGAATGGCATTTCAGAAAGCAGATCATATCATTTCAGTTAGAAAATACTTATAGTCAAACATAACTTTACAGAGTTGTTACTCACAGATAACTCCAATAGCAGAATAGTCAGAACAGACAGGTCAGACAGTCTATGGTGTGTGACCCACACAAACACATAGCGGATACATATTGAAACACATACTTGGAAACACACACAACCCATTTCTTTCTATCTTGGTGTGTTTCTAATCCTTATCCTCATTATTGTGCTTTAATTAGGACTTAGGAATACCTAGGATGTAATGAGGATGTCAAAATGCACTTTAAAACACTTAGTCAAAATTTTGAAAACAGGGCAGTTCGCTCGAGCACAACACTGGTCGCTCAAGCGGACCCCCTTAGTTTGTAAAACTTCTGGAAGCTCTTAGTTTACGCTCGAGCTAAGGATCAAAAATAAGGGTGGTCGCTCAAGTGCAAGTTTTGTCGCCCGAGCCAACCCCCAAACTTTGCAAAAGTACTGGGATCTCGTATTCTTCCCTCGAGCGCAACTTCCTATGCTTGAGCGAATAGTGTGAATTTTGAAATTTACTTGCAGCTCTAAAACTCGAATTCAAAGCTTCAAAACACATCATTTGGGCCCAAAACTTGAGAAAACATGTCTGAACTTGAATAACATCATGAATTGAAGGTTTTTTCCCCCCTCAAAATCAAGGCCCAAAAGCAAGTCAATTGTTTGAAATCGAACTTGAAGCTCAATGTATAATCTATGCAAGAGTTTATACAAATTCTATGCTTCCAAAACATGATTAGTTGAGGTAAAACAATGTAGAACTTGATGAATTTGCAAAACCAAGCTAGAATGACTATATGCATATTGGAGTTCTTGATAGTTAAGCTCAAAATGTAAGAAAATATGCATGCATGCATGGTATGACTTAGATTGTTCAATCCTAGTTTTAATCTTGCATTAAACCACCTAATTCACTTAAATTCATTCTCTTGTTGATTCAAACACTTGGTTTATAGATTGAATTCTTACCTCAATTCTTCAATTAGGCTCTAGATTATTAATTGTTAATGTTTGGAGTCTGTTTTTCTTGTCGCATTGATTATGTTGAGTGAATGGTCACATTGTCGACATTTCATTGTTGACATTTGTGTTTTAAGTGTGAATCCTCTCATTTTGAATGTTTACAGTTTGTTTTCCATGTTACATTGATTATGTTGAGTCACATTGTCAAGATTCTATTGTTGACATTTGTATTTGAAGTATAAACCTTCTCATTATGAATGTTTGGAGTCTAATTTTCATCTTACACTGAAAATGTTCGCTCATATAGTTGATATTCCAAAATACACATTGTTCATTTGAATAATGTCTTAATTTATTTTTAGTAGGAATCTTTTCGTTATTAGTATTTGGAATCTGTTTTTTATGTCACATTAATTATGTTGAGTGAATGGTCACATTGTCAAGATTCCATTGTTGATGTTTGAAATATGAATCTTTTCATTGTGAATGTTTGGAGTTTGTTTTCCATGTCACATTGATTACGTTGTTTCACATTGTCAAGATTCCATTGTTGACATTCATGTTTAAAGCATAAATCTTCTCATTATGAATGTTTGAAGTTTGTTTTTGACGTCACATTGATTATGTTGAGTCATATACTTGAGATTCCAAAATTCACATTATTGATTCTACTAATGTCTTAATTCTTTTTTCAGTTTGAATCTTCTCATTGTTAATGTTTGGAATTTGTTTTCACATCACATTCATTATGTTGAGTTGCATTGTCAACATTCCATTGTTCATATTTGTGTTTGAAGTATGAACCTAATTTGCCTATTGTGGCATCCATTTTGTTACAATAGCTAATTTGGGACGTCTAATATGGTATTACATGGAAATGTTATACTTATTGTGGCCTGCATTTTGTCTGCAATGAACGTAATTCAGCCTTGGTTTGGTGTTCATCCATGTCTTTCATTATTTGCATTTGATTCCATTCTTGTTCCATTCTTGTGGGTTAAGCTTTTATTCCTAGGACTTTGACTACATCTGGTATTCTTTACCACCAAGTTAGCAAATTGATTGGGTTCAATAAGGTGTGTGCCTAATTTTCATGTTACATTGAAAATTTTGAGTCATATAGTTGATATTCCAATATTCATTCAAATAATGTCCAAATCTTATCATTGTTACTATTTTGGGTATGTTTTTCACGTCACATTGATTATGTTCACATTGTTGAGATTCCATTATTCGTATTCATGTTTGACATATGAATCTTCTCAGTGTGAATGTTTGCATGCCACATTGATTATTTTGAGTCATATTGCCAAGATTCCATTACTAAAATTTGTGTTTGAAGTATGAATCCTCTCATTGTGAATGTTTGTAGTTTGTTTTTCATGTTACATTGATTATGTTGAGTCACATTGTCACGATTTTGTTTTTGATATTTATGTTTGAAGTATAAAACATCCCATTGTGAATGTTTGGAGTCTAAATTTTCATCTTACATTGAAAATGTTTAGTCAAATAGTTGATATTTCAATATTTACATTTTTCATTCAAATAATGTTCTTGTCTCTATTTTTGTTTGACATTTTGTTGACAGATGTTGTATCAAACACCAAAGAAAAAAAATTAAAAAAGAACAAACAAATGAGGAAGAGACAGCTCCTGCTGATGTGAAACCCAATGTTATATGAACAAAGTGAACTACCGTTTAAACATAACTAGTCTGGTAAAGTTGATGTCAACAACGAAGTCCACTGACAGGTAGCTGAAATGTTTGAAGAGAACTTCATTTTGGATGATGTTTGATGCAATGATAAACACAAAAAATTGAACTCTCATCATGCATGAAATACGATGATGTGATAGCAAAGATCATAAAGACATACAGCCCTGCATCAAATTCTTTCAAAATTGGCCCCAAATCTCTCAAATTGTCTGCACATGACATCAAATTGATTTTTGGAGTAGACTACGGATCTATGCCAATGGAAACTTCATATGGTTCGAAGCCTACATTTGGACTTATTGGCAAGAGGTGCAAGGACACACAGAGACTTAGATAAAAAAATATCCGATCTTTGATCGATGAGGCATTGGTTGGGAGAAAGAAATTAGATAATGAGGAGGTTACTAGGTTGATAAGTTTGTATCCTTGTTTAAAGCTCTTTTATTACACAATTGGCAAGACAACTAGATGGGCATACTATCAACACATGGAGCTTTTGGACAAGATGAATGAATATGATTGGGTAGAAACCAACAAGTCCACATTAATGAATTCAATTAGCCTTCATCATCGACATCCATAATGAGTGACTGGCTGTGTTATGGCTTTAATGGTATGTAATACTACATCCACTCACATAAATATTAATGCGTATGTCTCAAACTATACATTCACATTAGTTTATAATCATAAATATTTTTTACATGTATATTGACTAATAAAAACCATTTTGGTACATTACAAGTAGTATTGGTTGTGTGAAAGTACCAAATTAGTGGAACCAATAGTGGCAAATGGAGCACCTTAATTTTTGAAATGGGATCTAACAAAACTTCACAAGAATGTGAAGAATTTGTCTTTGTTGTCAATCAATGATGATGAGGTTAGATACCAACATTATCCAATGTGAATAATATTATTTATTGCACTGAAACTAACAACAATCTCTATTACCAGGTTTATAAAGAGAAACTCACACTGACAAACCATGAAAGCACACTATTCATGCATGCAAGAATTCGGGATGAGGAGAATAAAAAATATGCACCTTAGAGTACTGTTCATCATGAAGTCAAAATTGATGAAGAAATGGACATAAGTACTAGCATACAAGGAAATGACATTGATGAGACATATAATGCAGATTTGGGCAATCAACTACAATTTTAGACTAGTATGAATCATGAAGTTAAAATTGAGGAAGAAATGGACATATGTGCTGGCGTACCAGAGGATGACATTGATATGACATATGATGGAGAGTATGGCAATGAAGCACAATTTCAAAGTAGTGCACATGATGAAGCCAATACTGAGGAAGGTATAAAGACTATTGCATATCTACATGAGCATGGGGTGCATCAAGCCATTATGTCAAAGGTTGCTTAGGATAAAATTATAGAGAAAATGGTTGCTGACCATCAAAAAGCATTAGACCTCATTAAGAAACTACAAATTGAGAATCAAAATCCGCAGGCAGCAAATGACATAAAAGAGAAAATCATCTTGGAGCTGGAAACATCAATATGTAACCACAAAGAAAATCTAACAGCATAGAATGACCTGTCCTCCATCAAACTTACAATTAATAATAAGAATGCTGAGATAGAATGGCAAAACAACTTCATAATTGACATCCAAATTGAGAAGACTATACTCCAACTTGAGAAGACTATGCTAGCAGATAAAATTGATGATGATACGATACATTTTGTCACGCAACAGATAGCCAAAAATAGGAGACTATGGATGTAGAAGTGAAGCAAAATTTGAAGAAAAAGACCCAAAAAACTCCAACATCTTTTGGTGAAGCACATCAAAATCAAACTAAGGAAAGAACTGAAGTTGTCAGATTTTGAATATCAAGACAAAAAGAGTCACAAACAGAAAACAAAGTTGGAAAATTTGAAAAAAAAAAAAAAAAAAAAAAGAACAGTGAGAAGCAATGTGAAGTTGTAGATCCAGATTTTCAAGTCTATTTGCACAAGCTTCGAGACTTTAAGCGTCCTAAGCATAATAAGTGTACGTTGACCAACAAATATGAGGTTTGAAAGATCATATCTCAACAGGACAAGCAAAAGCTAAAGAATATGCATAAAAATGGAGGTCACGGGTAAGCATAGTTCAAATGACTTGTATATCTTTATTTACCTACCATTCTTGTTTTATTATATCTAAATTCTAAATGTAAATTAACTGTTTAGTGAGGAACCACCAAGGGAACTTATGTCTTCTATAAAGATCTTGAGTCAATAATACAAGACAACTCCAGAACAAACAATGTATGATGCTTTGTACATTCTGCATTAAATGTTACATATATTAAAATTCACATCATAATCACATTACCATTGAATATATACATGTCATAGATGCATATGGGGAAATTTTAAGCAACAACCAGGAATTAATGATGACAGATTCATAACAATTTGAGAAATCATTATTTTTCAACAGCTTTTGTTTGGTATAATTTGTTATTTTATTTTATTTTTATCTTGAATTGAAAACAAGTTTGATTCCTTATTTATAAAACTCATTACTCACAAAGTGTTCTTAATGTTTATGAGCATGATTAAAGATGAAAACCTAGAACTATGAACCAAACTCAGTAATCATCACATCAAGGCTGCAAATCAGTACCGATATCTGCACTTCCTGCTCCACTTTAAGTATCATTGGACCATAGTAGTGAGCGACATGGATGATTGAGTGTAGTAGCATTACAATTCAATGAGGCCCATAGATAGTTTTGAAGACATACACCTAGCTCAAGCAAGCATAGTGGTAATTTAAACATTTCATTCTATAATACGCAGAAATGTGCATGTTTAGTTACACATTAACACAATTAAAATATTATTTATTCTATACATTTAATCATATTCACCATCACATAAAACATATATGGAATCAGATATTCAAAATTGCTGTCAACATCGAGTATGGTAGATACATTAACACCCTCAGACTATGTCAAGCCATTGCAATCAGTTGCTGCATGCCTTCAACAAGATCCAAACTCGTGAGTATTTATAATTAATACTCTCATTGACATAGCACCTACAACGAATGTGAACATAAGAATGTATTGATTTTGTATTTTATTTTATTTTATTTTTCCTGTAATTTTAATTACGGAGTTACACTTTGCTACATAATGAGGCAACATGCCCATCATGAACCGATTGAACCTGTGCTAGACAAGGAAGCTTGGTTTTCTATCAGAGCTGTGTTAGTCGAAACATTCTTGAATGATCTTGAAAGAACAAATCATGTAATTTTTGTTGTTGACACCAAAGAGAATGCATCTGAGGATTGAAATTCATATTTTCACACCCCACCATTTTGTTTTGATGTATTGATGACACAATGTTAACATCACGTTTTGTCTAAGTACAATATGTTTTGTATATAACATACCAGTCACTAACATGTGAACTTAGGTATTCTTAGTTAGTAAACAATGATTCAACAAAGTTATTGATATGAATAGCTATATAAATTTTGTCTACCAAGAAATATAGTTTTAATATGAATGCTCTTTCTTGGTCTCATTCATGGTGTATGGGTATTGTTAGTCATTAAATGTGTTTATCATGTGCTCACATACATATATCATATATCATATGAAAGTTCACATGCATATATCATATGCTCACCCAGTAAACACATATTGGTGATATATATAACTTTTCTACATTTTATTTTGCAAAAAATCAAAACAAACTATTTCAAAAAATAAAGAAAATGTAAAGAAACTACAAAATCAAAAATTTCATAGAACAAATCATCTTTTTATTGACAAATTATATCAAAATATTAAAATGCACATTAACAAGCATGCACCAACAAGTATACCAGCACATAAATTACTAAATTGTGCACTATTGCAAATGTAAGTAACATTCACAACAAAATCTTATTTATCTAAAACAAATTGTGCACTGTAAATATTCACAAGTCAATGTAATATTCACAACGATAATCAACACATGAACTAATAGAACTCTATATTTGATCTTTACACAACTTTGATTGTGGCTGCCCATCTTTTTGCATCGACCACACCTCAAATCTGTTCAAAAACATAAATCATATTCCACCCATTAACACATATTGTCTATATATGTAAGAAGATAACATTTTATTTTTCTAAAACTGAAAAATAAACTATTGCACAAATAAACAAAATGAAAAAAAAAAGCTATAAAATAACAAATTGCATAGAACGAATGAATCCCTTTTTATTGAAAAATTGTTTCGAAATACGAAACAAATACACCAACACATCAACTAATCAAATGTGTATCCAATACAAATGTATGTAACATTCACAATGATATCTTATTTATCTAAAATAAACAAGCATTGTAAATGTTCAGAACTGAATGTGAAATTTACAATGTTCACTAACATATCAACAATATAACTATGCATTGGCTCTTTGCATATTCACCAACATATCAACAATATAACTCTGTATTGGCTCTTTGCACGACTTCCGATTGTGCCTGCCCATCTTTCCACATCAGCCACACTTGATTTGACTTACTTTTTCCCCTCAAGATAGTATTCCAATCTTTCTCGGCCTACCAGCTGGCCGTTTTACAATCGGAGGTAATATGATGAAATCACTAGAAGAAAAAGCTGGTTTCTCCATAGATGGTATTGGGAAAATAGCAGCTGTATATGCTTACTAATAATTCTCCACATGAAAATATTTTTCAACACAATCATTAAGATTATATGCACTCCTTTGGATAGCCGCAATAGCATGTTCACAAGGAAATCCATTTACTTGCCCCTGGTAGCAAGTACAAATACGACGTCCAATATCAACTGTAATTGATGGAAATGAATGCACCTCGAACACATCATCATTAGCTTTACTCACATTCCATGACCTACTAGTATTGAATGAATCATAGAGCATAGTCTCAAAGGTAGGGCAAATAAGTCCATTTCACTTGATTGCAAGTTCCCTCCGCTCTAGCATTTGACACATTATTTGATTCCGGACAATATCAACCAATTTTGTTATTGAAAGATTTCGTGTTTCCTGGATCCAGTTGTTGAATGATTCAACAACATTGGATGTTATCTTATCATATCGTTGTCCTCTGACATATAACAACAAAAATTGTCACATGTTAATACCATATGTGACATTTCACACTGTTAGAACACCACAAAAGTATAAACAATGTGCATATAACCATCATTATATTCCATGAAACACACAATTGTACCCACTTTACCTAAAGTAAGCATTTGCCCAATGTTCAGGTTCCAACCTTGACAAGAAGTTATATGCTCATTGCTTTCCCTCTATAACGTTGTAGACACCCCATTTTTGACCGTCCTCAAGATTTGGACATCACCGCTTGAACACCTGGTGATCATCCTTGTTCGTGTTTGTCTTGAGTTCCCGGAGGTCTCGGCTACGCGCCTTGCCTCAGGATCTCTCGGCTTGACTATTTTGTGTTTGGTTTTGCACCAAACACTTGTGCTTTGCCTTTGAGGGGCAGGGAATGGCTTGTTGACCATCCCTATACATCACCGGCCATGGCTTGAGGCCACCGGCTGTGTTTTGTTGCCACCGGCCAAATGTTTGGCCGGCCGGCACTATAGATGGTCGACCGGCCATCTTTTTTGGTCAAATTGCATTTTTGGCTGGCCAACTACTGTGCATCTACTTTTGCAGATATTTTATGCTAGCTGGCATACACTTTGCTCCCCTCCATAAGGAGGGATCTCCCTCTTGGCTAGCCTGTCTTGTAAGCTTGCAAGATTGAGCCTTCTATAAGAGGGTTCCTCTCCTTCCTCCATTAGGGTTACAAAATTTTGACAAAGGGAGCTCTGAGTTAGGGTTAGGTCACAAGTGTATCTATCTATCTCTATCTCTCTCTCTTTTTGCCTTAAGGTGTTTTGTGCTTAGTTTTGCACACAAACACCTAGAGTTACACTTTCCTTGAGCAACTGAGGTACCAAAGAGCTATTTTTAGTGTTTTTGAGCTAAGGAAAGCAACTGGACCATTGTTTGTGAAGAGGATCATCAAGGGTAAGAACTTTACCCTTTATTCTCCATTTTTGCATAGCTTTTTAGCCTATCTTACAACTGTTTTTGAGCTTTGTGTATAACTAATAAAAGTTCTATTTTTGAGTGCTTTAAATAGTTGGTTAAGGGTGTTGTAAGCTTTGGGGTTGTTTGACCCCTCTTAAACCTTGTTAGGGTCCTTTTTTGTGCCATTTTGGTGAGCTCCGGGACCATTGTGTTTGGGCCTCCTCACCACTGAAATCTTGAGGGATTTTAGTGGTGAGGATGGTGCCTTGAGGTCCCAAGAAGGAGAGGGCTACCCCTTCTCCTTATTGTCCTTGAAAAGGGCCATTTTAGCCTCTTGAAAGAGCATCTTGTTTAAGTGCATGTTGGCCATGTCTTAAGTGTTATTTGGTAGTATTTTGCCATGTATTACCTCTATTTTTAGTTGGTTTAGACACACCTTGCATGCCTTGCATACATGTCTTGTAATGCCATGTTTTGGCCTTAACATGCTTTAGACTTTGGCCCTTGTTTTAACATGATTTTGACTTAGCTTTGTGAAGCTTATATGCATGTTTTGATGTGCTTGAGGTCTATTTTTGGTCATTTGGGCCATCTATGTTTCGCTTTGTATAGCTACCATGTAATCCCCCTTGTATGCCTTAAGCATTTATCCCTCTAGCATGCCATCCTTGCATCATTTCAGTGGTTTGGAACCACTTACCATGTTATTTCAATCCTTATAACATGCCTATATGCTTGCATTTGATGCCTCTTTAATATGTTAAAAGGTTGTTATCTTATGCCCCTTGTTTAGGCCTCTTTGTATGCTTGCATATTTAGACCACTTAGATGCCATCTAGGTGCATCTTTAGTTTTGTTTAGGTCTGCATTGGACTTTTTTTAAGTCCCCTTAGCCTTGTGAGGCTTGGTTGACTTAGCCTTGGTTTAAGCCTCCTTGGCTTGCCTTAAGTACTTGGACCATTATTGCATGCTTTGCTTGTTTTGATTAGTTGGTTTGGCACCTCTCTTTCATGCAATTTCAGAGCTTATAATGCATGCCATATATCCATGCTTAGCCTCTTTTAAGTGTGCTTAGAAGTTGCTCTTTGTGCCTAAGTGATGGACCATGTTTGCATGCATGCTTATACGTGCATTTGGCCTTATTTCCTTAGTTATTGGCCACTATTTTGGGCTTAGTATAAAGCTGCCCAAATTAGTTTAAGTCCATTGTTCGCATGTTGTTGCTTACTCACCTTGTGTGTTGTTGCATACTTGTGTGTTGTTACATGTTTAGGTTGTTTAACATGTTTACTCCATGTGTGGTTGCATGCTTGAACATCCACATTGCACTTTGCATGCTTGTTGGTTTGCATTGCCTCATGCCTTGCATGCTTGCTTGCATAGGTTGTATGCCTAGTATGCATTGTGCATTGCATGCTCATGTTGCATACTTAGTTCACGTGTCTAGGTTGCATTGCATTGGCATGCATGCTTTGCCTCTTGAATTGAATATGATAGAGGTTGAGCTCATTGTTTGTTTATGTGCATTTCATTCTACATTGAAAATGCATACTTGGTTCTTTGGGCCATCACGCATTGAAATGCGCGATTGGTGGTCCAGAACCAAGGAACACACCCCTTTGAGTCATGAATATGATAAGGGGTGTGATTGGTGCATACATTGCTTGAAATGCATTGCCATGCTATGTTTTGCCCTTTGCTATTGTCAAAAACAGATTCTGCAGGAAGATTTGGCCGGCCGGCCATCTTCATTGCCGACCGGCCATCCATAAGTGGCCGATGGATTAATTTGTGGCCGGTGACCATTATCCATGGTCGGTGGCCAATTCCTTCAGCCGGTGGTGTTCCACAGCATTCAGAGAAGCAACCCTGAGATTTGTGCAGTCTTCAGAGAAGGGTAACAGTCAAAGCAGTGGCAACTTGTGCATGGCAGTGGCTTTCCGAGCGGAGCCGAGCGTGCATTGCATTGGGTCCTCTTCCCGAGGCTGTTTACTGCTTTCATTAGATTAGTTAATTTGTTAATTAATTACTTGGTTTGTAATATTTAATTAGCTTGTAGGTTAATTAATTATTATTCTTTCGGTCCTTCCAAGTGAGGGCAAATTTGTAATAAGTGTGGGTGCGTGTGTGCATGTCTTCCAACCCCCACTTCTTCCTCCCTTTTACTTACCTGCTTTTGATGGTTAGTATTAGGACATGTTTACTTTAGCATACCTTATGCTATGCATGCATGCATCATTCATTAGTATTGCATGCACCGGGCTTGGCGCATCATGTTGATTGCATAAAGTATTTCAAATCTAACTTGAATACAAGCTATCTGTGCATTTCACATGTCATCCTAGGATTAGCCGAGCCTATTCTAGATTGCATTCTGTATGCGTTGCATTAGCCACTTAACATGGACTTGGATCATGCATTGATTGCTAAAATGTTCTTGTCTTGGCTCGGAGTACATTGTAAGTATTTTTATGCTTTAGCATCTCGCATGAGTGTGAATGTTAACGTGATAGCATGCTTACCATGTGGCTAGCTGCTTATGTGATATAAACTGCTTGAATGCCTGTGGGTGAAGGTTGGGTTGTTTGAGTTGGGACAACTCATTGAAATTCGTGTTCTTAGCCTACTTGCGAGTAGCAAATCTCAAATCATTTTCCAAACGAACGGATATGCAATGCTTTGTTCCAAATTAGGCAATCTAGTCTATACTTGTTTTGCTGTGCGCATCATATAGTAATTCTAGGCTAATAACTGGAATAAGAGCATATAATGTTTTCAAAACAAGATATCACGGTTAGTAGAGGCCGATCTTTGATCGGGTGAAAGGAGGTGCTCATAGTTGACCTTCCCCAATCGTACCCAAGCTCCCGAGTCGAGGCAACTTTAGTGATGACGGACATGTGGCCTTTGGCACCGAGTCAGGGTTTCCTAAATTCCCTCATTAAAAAATATTTAGGTGGCGACTCTATATCTGGCAAAGCAGTCCATGTTTGGAACTTCTTTTCTAAAAATCTATTTTCTCAAAACGATTTGCCAGATTTGTACTCTTTGGTTCAGATTAAGAACCGTGACAAAACGAGTCTGAACTGTGGTAGCATAAGTCCCACCAAGGCACATCCACAAACGTCCCAGATAAATACAATAAATCCCAACTCATAAGCGGAAGAATAATAGAAGCAATATACTTTCATTCATCAGAGTTTAATATACATGAGAGACTGGTACAAGAAGGAATAAAAGTTATACAGACATTCATTTGCCCTAATGGCTTACATCTTCCCAAGTTGCTGCTTGGTTATAACAAAAATGAGCCTAACTCAATCACAAATTAAAGCCCTTGGCTATACAGAACAGATACACAAAAATAGAAGCTCTTACTTTGAATCCCTCCAAGCTACTGCCTTGGTGGATGCATATCACCAACACTTAAAAATGGTTTTTCCCAAATAGGGTGAGCCAAAGCCCAGTAGAAACAATCTAACACAATATATGAGTTTTAACGAAGATATAAGTAGAGTGGGCATATACAATGTCCACAGTAAAATCATTCAAGTTTTTACAAAGTCACAATATGCCAAGTCTTATATCCCTATTCTTGTTATCTCAATTTCATTCATGTCAATTCATTTTATCGCAACTCATGAACCAATTTCATTATTTCCCAGACAATCCAACTGAGACTACAACCCAATGGTGCTCAAAATCAACACCTTAATCACACAAACACTTCAATTTTCCATTTTACAAAAAATTTGTCCGCGGGATTCGGCACCCATGTATATGCGCAGTTTTGGGACTTTTGCCCTAGACACATAGGGCAACTTAATTCAATGGAGTCCATCCCCTTTCTCCTCCCAAACATCATACATATACAATGTATTTAAAATACAGTCATATTCAATGACAACCAATAAGAGATTAGTTTCAATTCACTTAATCCCTATGCAGTTTCTACAACAATCATAGCTATCCTCCACCGATAGTCCAATACAAATATTTCAAAACAGATATTCAATCTCAAGACAAATAATTTATTCAAACTTTCATAAATGAGTGATAATACATATTCTCCTCCATCATTTATGTTCATATCCATTCAATTTTATATTTCCAATCCCAATCCCATTTATTTATATAAAATAAATATTTTAAGCATTTTAGGGCAAACTCCCTCTTTCTTAAATATCAACCCAAATGCCAAAATCAACTATTTTGTCATAATACAACCTCATATTCAACCCCATAACCATTTATAACCCATTCACTTAGAAACCTCACTTTTGATTAAATACCCAAACCTTAGGTTTGTTCATAGTACACCCAAATTTTACCATTTTTATACAACAACCCATAACTAAGTTAAATTTCATATAAGAGTGTAGAAAAATCCCTACCTTAAAGAGAGAAGACAAGCAAGGCAAAGATGAAACTTCAAAGATGCTCAAATCCAACTCTATTTGGATAAAAATGGAGATCTTGAGATGATCACTCTTTTTAACAAAGGCAAGTGGGTAGAGAGATCACTAGAACTAGGTGAAAATATGGAGAGAAAGAGTGTTTTAGAGAGAGAAGGTCTTGATCTAGGGTTTTTAGAAAAAAAAGAGTATGAAAAATGATGTAAAAAGTTACTTTTGCGATCTGATATACGCATAGTCCACTCGAGTGCAAGAAGTGACGCTCAAGTGTCAGACACAATAAGTTGTTCCGCTCGAGCGCAAGAAGTGACGCTTGAGTGTAAAATACGTGCATCTAGTAGTTTTGCAGACAATAGACCAAGGCTGGAGCACGAGAAAATGCTGCTCTAACGCCCATCCACTCAAGCATAGGAAACACCGCTTGAGCTTAAAATACACTCTCCTAGTAGTTTTGCAGACCTACAAAAGTACTGAGAGTTTTTAAATCTTGCTCGAGCGCAAGAAGTGCTGCTTGAGCCAAGAACCAAAATCCTAGGCAACAAAAAGTTTGAAAACTAAGCACCAACCTATTCCAAACATGCTCGATACAACTCATTAGTCAAACTCAAGTAAGAATAAGAGGGAAGAGACATGATCAACCATATGAGGCTATGAAACCCAAGTTCAGAATACAAAATGGGTTGGGCCTAAACCAGAAATGCTATGCCCTTACTGTAGACACTCCATTTTTGATAGCCCTTAAAACTTGGGCTTTACTGATTGTTTACTTAGTGATGCAGGCCATGCTATGCAAAGGTTCGGTTTCTTAGGCAAGGAGAGAGTCAAATCCCAACCTCACACCCCATTTTTGGACCAAACCTATTTTGACCAAAGATTTTAGACCTTGAAACCCTCTATTTCAAAATAGTTTTTGAAAAATGGTTCTACAATGTTCCAACGCTCGCATTTTGTTGAATGTCACGATTTTTGGTAAACCGAGCAAGGACAATGAATAAAAGAGAGATGAAATCTTTGAAAAATATTTCAAAACACCTCGTTTATAGGTTTGGAGTTGAAGAAAAGAGGAGAAGAGGGAAGAAACCAAATTGGGGAAGAAGCTGGGTGTGAATCGTTAAGAAAAAGTCGAGCGGTCTTTGCTAAATCAGGCCTATCCTTTTGTATACTTGGATTTAAGCTATAAGGCCACCACTGTTGAAAAAGAAACTTTTGGGGCTTCATTTTACAGTCAAGAATCTCCTAAAGCCGAGTCTGGATAGAAGAGATATGGTTGTTGGAAATTAGGCATCAATCCGTTTGAGCTGGAAATAAGCAACCTCCACTAAAAGGGGCATAAATTTTTGCACAGTTGACATTTTGATACAAGGCTGCCACCATTGTAAATCTTACTTTTGGGGCTTCAATTTGGGCACAATAATGACCTGAAAAGGAGTTCATATGAAGGAGTTATGCCCATTTGAAGTTGGACTTGCAGAGTAGAATTTCCTATCGGCCACAAATGTGCACAGTCGGCCAAAAAAGTAGCAGATCGGCCATCACAAGTAGCAGATCGGCAGCAAAGATGGACGATCAGCCAAGAGTGACACAAATTCAGAATTTTTGAAGATATTTCATCTCCAGCTATTTCTAGCAAGCTCTAGCTGTCCTAACTTAGATATTTTCGACCAAAAGCTCTTGAATTGCTATATATGAACCTATATCTCATATTTTTGAAGGGAGAGAACTTCCTAAGCAAGTTTGAGAGCTTCTCTCACTAAAATCCCTCTCTCTCTCTCTACAATTTTCAGAGTTTTAATAGCTGCCTCTCTCTCTTGCTCTTTTGTGCATAGAAGTGCACAGGAGTAGAAAAATACTCCTAGTTGGCCAAAGCATCCTTCATCAAAGTTGCATATCTATGGGCTGAGGTCCCTTGGAGCTTATTTTTGGATTTTGGAAAGGTCATTTGAGCCAGCAAAGAGGCCATTTTGCAGCTGTGCTTCAAGGGTAAGCATCTCCCTATTTTAAGCTCATTTTTGTACACTATCTTGGCCACCTTTGCATGCTTGTTTTGCCACCCTTTCAAACTATTTTTTGGCTTGGTTTTGAACTGAAGAAAGGTCTGATTTTCAGTCCTAAAAATGTTGGTTTAAGCCTTGTTTGGCTAGGGGGTGTGTCCTCCATTTTGCTCATTGGCTTGTAAGGCCTTTTGAGCTAACTTTCAAGCTTTTCAAACAACTTCTTTTTGGCCTTAAAACCACTGAATTCTAGAGTAATTTCAGTAGTGGAAAGTGTGTTTTGAGGCCTTAAATAGGAGGGGGTTGTCCCCTCTTCTCTTCTCTTGAATGCTTGTGTTGATGGCTCACAAAGTTGGCATGTTTTTTTTACCTCTTTGTGGCTCCATTTCAGTATGTCTTGGGCTTTGTTTTGCCATGATATAACATTGTTTTGTCTTGGTTTGATCCTATCATGCATGCTCCTTGCAGTTGTAGTGCAAATCCATTCACTAGCCTAACATGCATCATGTGTTTAGACCATCATTCTAGCACGTTTTGGCTCAACTCTGAGAAGCTTTTGTCCATGTTTTAGCATGCTTAAGCTCTCATTTGTGTTGTTTTGGTCATGCATGCATTGCTTTGTATAGCCATGGTTCAATCTTGCTCACTAGCTTTAAGTATTGAGTCCATTAGCATGCATTACTTGGACTATTTTCATGATTTGGCATCATTTGAAATGTGATTTTAGTACATATAGTGTGGCCATACACTCATATTTGTTACTCTTTCAATGCTTTGAAGGGTTGGTCTTTTATGCTTTAAACATGAGTCATTGTGTATGCCTTCATGCCTAAGCTTGCGAGATATCATTTCAGTATGTTTTTGGGGTTATTTTGCCATGATATAACTTTGATTTTTGTTGGCAAAGGCATCTCATGCTTGGTCTTAGTAGGTGTGGTGTAATTCTCCCTTTTGGCCTTGAATGTTTCGTGCTTCATGCTCACCATGCTAGCTTATTTCGGCTTCCTTCCATACATGTTTTAGCATCATTTTGACATGCTCTAGGACTGTTTTGGGTTGTACTTGCCATATGCTTCATGTATTGCATAACTGTAGTGCAATTGGCCTTGCTAGCTTTGAGTTTTGAGTACCATAGCATGCTTCATTTGTGTTGTTTTCATGATTTGACATCACTTAACATGACATTTCAGAGCATGTAGCATTTTCATGTTCCTACTTCTTTCACCCTTTGAGTGCCTCTAAGGATTGTGCATTGTTGGCTTGCTTATGGCCTAGCTTGTATGCATGTTTGCCTAAGCTCTTGAACTCCATTTTAGCATGTTCTTGACCATTAACTTGGCATGGTTAAGCTCTCTATAGAGCTGGTTTAATGGTTAAAACTTAGTATTGCATGCTCCTTGTGTGTTGCTCTTCACTAGCTTTAATGCTTTAAGGACCCTAGCATGCTATGCTTGTATATGTTTGAGTGATTTGGCATCATTTCATACCTGATTTGGGAGCATGTAGTGTTGTCACACTTCCATGTTTATCACTTCTTCATTGTATTTGAGGGTTGTGCTCTTAGGCTTAGTTGATGAGCCAATGCATGTGCATGCTTGTCTTGCCTTTTGGTGCCTTGATTTTGGTGTCATGGCCACTGATTTGGGCATGACTAAGGTCTGTCCATTTTCTAGTTTAAGTCCATTTAGCATGTTGTTCAAATGTTGTTACATTGCATCATGTTTGCATGCTTGAGTTGCATGTTGTTGCATGCTCATGTTGTTTGCATGTTGCATGTTCATGATGTTTAGCATGTTGATTAGATAGCATGTTGTTGCATGCTTGTTGCATTGCATTTCTGTGTTGTGTGCTTTGTATTGTGTTTGGAAAGGGTGTCAATCCAAACACGAGGAACGAGGGACGTTTCACACTTGAAGTGATGAAATGTGCCTCAATTCTCAATCGCCGACCCTCTTGATCATGCATGATAGAGGTTAAGGCATTTATGTGTTTTTGTGCATTCATTTGCCATTGATTTGTGCATTTTGGCTTCTCAGCCATCATGCATTGAGATGCGTGATTGATGGCTCGAGAACCGAGCACTACACTCTTTTGAGCCTTAGACATGATAAGGAGTGTGGTTGCACACACATTTTCTTGCAAATACATTGCTATGCCTCTGTTAGTGCTCTATTGCAGCAAAAGGAGGAATTTGCAGGAAGCAGTGGCTGATCGACCACTTAGGCTGCTGATCGACTATCAAAATTGGCCGATAGCCATAAAAATTGGCCAATGGCCATTCCTCTTGGCCGACCACTCCTTAGATTGTCCATAAGGTGTATCAGAAGTATCTTGGAGGTTGGCATAGTTTTTAGAAGTCTAAAACAGTGCAAACAGAGGCAACACGAGGCACGACAGTGGATTTCCGAGCGAAGCCAACCGAGCATGCATCTTTTCATCACCCACGAGTCCATTTCAGTATTCATGATTAGTTCATGCAATTTAATCATTTGATTAGTTTTGTAATATTCATTTAGCTTAGTATAGCTATTTGTTTCAATTCGGTTGTGTAATAATTAATTAGCTAAGTTAGTTAATTAATTTGGTTTGTAATAATTAGTTTAATTAGTGTAGCTTGTTAGCTTATTATTTGGACCCTCCGTCGAGAGGGCCAGCTGTTGTAATAAACGTGCGTATGTGTGATGCATGTCTTCCAACCCCCATTTCTTCCTCCCTTTTACTTAACCGCTTACGATGGTTAGTTTTAGGGCATGTTTCAATTAGCATCCTTATGCTTCACATGCGTGCATTCATTCATCTATTTTGCATGCACCGGGCTCGGCGCATCATACTAACTGCATTGTATTTCAATACATTTACTTGAATACATGTTCAACAGCATGTTATCAAGTTGCATTCACATGACATCTTAGAATAGCCGAGCCTATCTTAGTTGCATTTTGGCATATATTGCATTAGCCATCTTAAGATGAACTAGGATCATGCATGATTTCTAACTAGTTCTCTGTTTTGGCTCAGAGTACACTGTGAGTGTTTACGCTTTAGCATACTGCATATGTGTGAGTGACTGCCATGTCTAGCATGTTTGCCATGAGGCTAACTGCTTAAGTGATTAACTGTATGAATGCCTGTGGGTGAAGATTGGATTGCTTGAATTGGAATAATTCATTGAAATCCGCGACTTAGCCTACTTGCGAGTAGCAAACTTCAAACCGTTTTCAAACAAACGAACATGAAATGTTTTGTTCCAACTTAGGCGATCTAGTCTATACTTGTATGCTGTGCGCATCACATAGTAATTCTAGGTTAATAACCGGAATAAGAACACATGTGTTTTCAAAAATAAAATATCATGTTAGTAAAGACCGATCTTTGATCGGGCAAGCGGGGGTGCTCATTGCATGACCTTCCCCTCTTGTACTCAAGTTTCCGAGCCGAGGCAACTTTGGTGATGACGGACACGTGGCCTTAGGCACGAGTCAGGGTTTCCTAAGTTTTCCAAAATAAAATATTTAGGCGGCGACTCTGAAATCTGGCAAAGCAATCCATGTTTGGCGCTTTTTGATTAAAATCGATTTCCAAAACGATTTGCCTGATTTGGACTCTTTGGTGATTTATCAATCTTACATTGCACTTTGTGAGATTAGATTCAAAACCGTGACTTGAGTCCGAACTGTAGTAGCTAAAAACAAAACGATTCGCGCCCTCGCGCGCGGAGAGCGGAGTTCCGGGGCGGTCTACACTTACTTTTTAACTCTTCTAGTAATATATGAAAACCTGTCACAGTAGGTTTATATGCATAATCACTCAACTTCCCTATTAGGTGTTCCTTGAAACCATTTTCCATACCCTTTAACTTGTCACTAAAATTATTCTTTAGGTATTGTAAACACCATCCATGATATATTGATGGGAATGCCTTTGGCATTGTTTCCAAAAGGCCTAGGTTACGATCAGATACAAACGTCATGCATCTATCATCAGTAATTGCCTTTGATAATTCATATAGAAACTATGACCAATTGGATTCACTCTCTGAATCAACAATTGCAAATGCTACTAGAAACAATCTTAAAAAAAAAACCACTATTACCAGTCACAACTAACACACAAAAAGCAAACAAATGTAAAACTTCACATAAAAAAGCCAAACAAATCTTGGTTACCATCTTTAGCTATTGTTGCAAGCAACTGCCTTTTGTATCTCCCATTTAGAAATGTTCCATCAAGAAAAAGCAAAAGGGCGACAATATTTGAAGCCAATGATGCACATAGTGAATGCTACAAAAAAAAACCTTTTAAATTGGCTTGTCTTCAAATCATAGTCAATATTGATATGACTTCCAAATTGTAACGCTTAACAACATCACCGTACTATCTCAATTGGTCAAACGATGTTATGTAATCACCACGCATAGCCTTTCTCACTTTCTCAACACCTAACCATGCAACATGGTAGCTGATATCAAGTCCATAGTCTACCTTAAAAGTATATGCCACATTAGTGGGGCGTGTTAGTGGTCTGTTCCTAACACGCTCAGATACAATATTTGACACTAAATCAGAGCTGAGCCTTGGATTTTTTGAAGTACGAACATCAGCACCACAACTATGTGGCTTAGTCCATCTATTGAGGTAGAAAAATTGGTTTGCTCTTTGGGCTTGACCGTACACAGACCACAAAACATCCCCAATCATCTCTATGTGAGCATACAACAATAATTCGTTTTGAATCATTCTTCAAATATTTGAATTTAAACCCATCAATATGCTTAATACCATTTGCTCAAACTGTAGACAACAATGCACAATATCTATGAAGCAAATTTCCTTATGTTGAACACGCATATTTGCTAAACTACTACGTTCATCAATGCCTAATTTTTGCTCAACAATAACATCAATTTGTTCAACTCCAATTGATTTACCAAATAATAACATGTTTTGCATTTCCTCATTGTTATCCAAATGACAATTCTTATACCCCGACAATTGGTAAAACATAGTGATTGAATCGGAAGACAAATCAAACCACTTGTTGCACACACATTTCACCAACTCATCAAAGGAAAATGATTGTACCATATTTATTACAAACATGTTTGACCCATAGCAGCATAACAACATGAAAAAATCCATTTGTCTCATACCGCACTGCAAAATCATAAATACCATATAAAATTATTAGAATATTCAATCACATTTATATGTCTGAAAATTTGCTAACACAGTGAAATGCATCATGACTTTTTAAATAGTTCAAATATTCACATCATACAAAAAAAATAAAAAATAAAAAAACCATACCGCTTCAAGAAACAATCATAAACCCCACATTTATCATCACACACCACATACAATAAATTCTAAGCTCACAACATACACTCATACATACAATTTCAATTATACAACTCATATATTGATAATGTGAACTTCCAGTTCACTAAATGTTCAACAACAACTTTTTCAAATTGCATCATAACTTTTTAAATAGTTCAAATATTCACATCATACACAAAAAAAAAAAAAAAAAAAAAAAAAAGAAAGAAAGAAAAAACCTACATTCTCAACAAACAATCATAAACCCTACGTTTATCATTATGCACACCACATACAATAAATTTTAAGCTCACACTATATACTCATACATTCAATTTTAATTATACAATTTACATACTGATAGTGTGAACTTCCAGTTCACTAAATGCTTAACAATAGCATGTTCAAACTCTGATCCAACAAAACTTCATTATTCAAAATTTCACATGAACACAATGATTTCATCATAACAATGAATCAATCACTAATCGCATCACATAAACATCGCCATAATCAATTGATGATAAACGATGAAGAATGATCAAGAACAATGAAAAACAGAAAAAATCATAACAGCAATCTCAAAAAAGCTAACTTTCTCCATAATATTGATTACAAACTAGACAAAATCACAAATTGCAAAATCACACAAAATCTACAGCTTCAAAAATCGTAAAATTGAGGCCAATCTATAGCTTTAGAAATTACAAATCGCGCCAATTTGGAGCTTCACAACTCGCAAATGGCAAAAAGAAATCACAAATTGCAAAGAATTCGGAACCCAAACGCAAATCATGAACTTCCCAAATATGATATTCAAACAACAATGTAATGCCCTCAAAATAAACCCATAAAACATACAATATTGACATGCTTGGACATAAGAAAATAAAGCATAATTACATTTCATCAGAGTATTTCTTACAAATGTGTTACATGTTGACAACAAAAGTAAATGCCCTACGGGCTTACAACTTTCCAAGTCAACACTTAGTTACAAAAGGAGAGTACTAACTCTACATAAAATAAGCCCTTGGCATGATGTACATGTAATCCAACAAAAATAAACAAAAGAGTCTTCAACTCCCACAACCATCCAAGCTAAGATCTCGGAGGCGGCATAATACCTGAACCTGAAAATGATGTCCCATATAGGGTGGGCCAACACCCAGTAGAGATATGCTAAACATAATATGAGCAATAACTAAAACATTAGCTTTTGATAAATGTTTAACTCACATAAATCAATTCATAACCCATTTTAATTACATGATAAATGTGTCCACGTTTCATTTCATTTTCCATTTCTTATCTAATTCTCAATTCATAACTATGGCTCAGAACCTGGCCAAACTATTTAAATGAGACTACATCTCATATTAACCGTACTTCCATTTTAATTGAGATAACAACTCATATTAGACACTTCATACATCACAATGGATACACATAATTGTTGTATCAATCTCAAATAAAACACTTCCATACTTCATAGATGATACACAGATTTGTTGTATCAATACTTCAATAGATACACATAATTGATGTATCAACACTTCAATAGATATACATAATTCTGTATCAATGGAGTCGATCCCCTATTTCCTCCCAAATAAAATCTGGTTTAGGAGTCCATCCCCCATCTTCCCCTAAACTGTGGAGTACATCCCCTATCTCCTCCCACACAACACAATGTATATAAACACATATCATATACATAATCAATCAATATATAAATTCGATGACATATTCAATTGATTAGTTTTAGTTCGCCTAATCATCATGCATTGTCTACAACAATCAAGACTATCCTCCACCGAGAGCCCAAAGCAATTATTTCTAAACAGATAATAATTACATCCAATAGATAAATTGTCAACAATTTCCAAGGTGAGTGACTAATAATTCCAACTCCACCATTCTATCTCATAATGAGCCAATTACATTATTTCCAACTCAATTTCATATTTCCATTATAAATGTCATTAATTACACTAATGAGCCAAATATACCCAAACATGGCATTTTCCCCATTTTTCTCAATATTGACCCAAAGGTCCAAATATTATCAACAACATCAATAAATTCTATTTCAGACCCAAAACACATAAGTATAAGTCAAATGAACAAAACCCTTCTTTTCAACGTTATACATCTCAAACCCTAACTTCCCAAATCAAACCATTTATACAAAATGCTCAACATCTATGTTAAAGCTCATAAAGATGAGTGGGAATCCCTACCTCAAGAGATGAAACTGAAAGGAGATGATGAAGAAAACTTGAAATGCTTCAAAACCCAAGATTTTCGGATTGATAGGAAGCCCAAGCCAAGCTCTACACTCTTTGCAAAGACACTTAGGGAGTAGATCACTCAAGCTAGATTAATCCCTAGAGAGAAGGTATATTCTAGAGAGAGGAGCTCTCAAAAGAGGGTTTATAAAAGTAAGAGAGAGAATGGAAATGTGAAAAGCGATTCAAAATCACCCAGCTGCTGTCTGATATACGACTAGTTCACTCAAGCGGAGAATAGGATCCTCGAGCGTCAAGCACAAAAACTAGACCCGCTCAAGCGCAAAAATACCCGCTCGAGCTCCAAGATACAAAAACAAAATACACCCGCTCGAGCGCCAAGAGGCCCGCTCGAGCGCTACCCGCTCGAGCGTAAGGAAATCTGCTCAAGCGCAAAAAAACGCACTTGCAGTAGTTTGCAGAGGCATAAAATGCTGAAAGTGTGTAAACTCCGCTCGAGCGCAAAGGGACCCGCTCGAATTGAGCACCAAAAAAAACTGGGCAACAAGGAATGGGACTAAAGCTCAACCAACCTGTTCGAAACACGCCCAATACATCGTAAGACCCAAATATATGGAATTAAAGGATGACAACAAGATATATACAACAACCAACTCCACGGAACCTAAGTCCGGAATACAACAATCAAAGGAGGAAGAACCAGGATCGTTATAACCTCCCCTCCTTAAGGAATTTCGTCCTCGAAATTAAATACAAGTTTTTCAAAAACATGATTTCTCAATTAGCAACATTATTACAATGCAAAATTCAATAACTTGACCCATTACCGGTCATTCCATCTCTATTCAAAAGGCAACTTCTATATAATCTCCAACATGCATTATCAACATGCATCTCAAAACATATTCAATGCCAACAATACATTTGCATTTCTAAAACATCATTAACATGTACAATGTTAAAATTAACTTCCATTTTAAGGCAAGTTCCAAAATATATTTCCATAAACCAAAACATTTACAATGTTTTACAACTTAAGACATATTCCATGCTCTTAAAGTTTATCAATATTACAAAATTCCCATTACATGGTTAAACATTAACAAACAAGTCCGGATACTTTTCACGGACATCCAACTCACGTTCACAAGTGGCTTATTCCACTCCGTGATGTTTGCATGAAACTTTCACCAAGGGAATGGTCTTGTCTCGCAAAACTTGATCCCGCCTATCCAAGACCCGAATCGGTCTCTCCTCATACGAGATATCCTCATCAACATCCAAGTCGGTCCAATCCAATACATGGGATGCATCCGGTTCGTACTTCCGAAGCATACTAACATGAAATACGTCATGCACTCCGGACAACTGCGGCGGCAAAGCCAAACGGTAGGCAACCTCGCCAATCCTCTCAAGGATCTCGAAAGGGCCAATAAACCGAGGGGACAACTTCCCACTCTTACCAAATCTCATCAAACCCCACATAGGTGATATTTTCAAGAAGACATGATCGCCCGTCTCAAATGCTAAAGGCCTCCTCCTACGGTTGGCATAACTCTTTTGACGACTCTAGGCTGTAACAAGCCTCCTACGGATAAGCTCAACTTTCTCCGTCGTTTCCCTCACCAACTCCAGGCCCAACAAAGGTGCATCACCCACCTCAGCCCAACAAACTGGAGACCAACAAGGTCGGCCGTACAAGGCCTCAAAGGGTGCCATACCGATACTCGATTGAAAACTATTGTTGTAGGCAAACTTCACCAAGGGCAAGTGCCTCTCCCACGTCCCACTAAAGTCAAGGACAATACCTAGAAGCATATCCTCAAGGATCTGAATAGTATGCTCGGACTGTCCGCCAGTCTGAGGATGATATACCGTGCTAAAGTCAACTTAGTGCCCAAGGCACTCTGCAAACTCTGCCACAACCTAGCAGTAAAACGTGGATCTCTATTAGAGACGATTGACACTGGGACCCCGTGCAACCTCACTATGTCCCGAATATACAAGTCGGCAGGATGATCTATTGAATCTCTTACGCACATAGGGATAAAGTGCGCCAACTTAGTCAACCGGTCTACAACCACCCAAATAGTATCACTACCTCGCTGAGTCCTCCGAAGACCTACAATGAAGTCCATAGTGACATGCTCCCACTTCCACTCGGCAATAGGTAAGGGTTGTAACAAATCCGCTGGTCTCTGATGCTCGGCCTTCACTTGCTGACAAGTAAGGCACGTAGGCCCTGTTTGTTACTGCTTATTTTCACCTTTCAACTTAATTTAAGCTGTTTTGATATGTTTGGTTTAGCTTATGCTTATAGCTTATAGCTTTGTGGAAGTCAGAAATCAGCTTATTCTTTGAGTGGGGCAGGAGATGCTTTAAGAATAAGCTGAAAATCAGCTTAAGCTGAAAGTTATAAGCTATAAGCTATTTGGGCATAAGCTATAAGCAGCTTCCCACAGCTCTACCAAACAGGGCCTTAGACACAAACACTGCCACATCCTTCTTCATACCCCGCCACCAAAACTGACGACCCAAATCACGATACATCTTAGTGCCTCCCGGATGCACCGCAAGGCGTGAATGGTGAAACTCTCAGAGTACCTCCTCTCGGCAAGACTCCGACACAAACAAACGGTCTCAGTACCTCACACTCTGGTCGGGATACACAGTCAAACCCTTCTCAACCTTCCCACTGGAGATCTTCTCTCAGAGGGATTCTACATCAAGGTCACCTCTCTGTGCCTCTAACACTCGAATCACAAGTGTAGGCTGCGCAACAACAGAAAACAAGGCCGTAACCTCAACGGATTCACCCATAAGCAAATCAAACTTGCCAAGCGTCCCCAACATCTCCCACTCCCGGAAGGCTATACAAGCTACATCACTAATGGATTTCCTACTAAGGGTATCAGCCACAACATTGGCCTTTCTCGGGTGATAGTGCAACTCAAAATCGTAGTCCTCAATGAACTCCATCCACATTCTCTGCCTCAAATTCAAGTCCTTCGGTGTAAACAGATACTTCAGACTCTTATGATCCGAGAACACCTTGAATCTCTCACCGTACAGATAATGCCTCCAAATTTTCAAGGCAAAGATCACTGCTGCTAGCTCTAGATCATGGGTAGGGTAATTCCTCTCGTGTATTTTCAACTGATGTGAGCCATAGGCTACCACTTTCCCCTCTTGCATCAACACACAACCCAAACCCTCTCGTGAGGCATCACAATAAACTGCATAACCCAAACCTCTCTCCGGAATAATCAAGACCAGAGCGGTGGTCAATCTAACCTTCAACTCTTGGAACGACTTTTCACAAGTCTCACTCTATACAAATTTGACCCCTTCCCGTGTCAATCTAGTCAATGATGAAGCTAGCCTAGAGAAATCCTTCACAAACCGACGGTAATACCCAGCTAATCCCAGAAAACTGCGGATCTCAAAAACACTCTTAGGCTGTACCCAATCCTGCACTGCCTCAATCTTGGATGTATCAACAAACACCTCTTCTTCGGATACCACATGGCCTAAGAACTTAACCTCTCTTAGCCAGAACTCACACTTCCCAAACTTGGCATACAGCCTATGGGCTCTAAGCAACTCAAGCACCACTCTCAAGTGTTCCTCGTGCTCCTCCTCACAAGGTGAATAAATCAAAATGTCGTCCACGAAAACGACCACAAAACGATCTAAGAATTCCCGGAAGATCCGATTCATCAAATCCATAAATACTGCCGGTGCATTGGTGAGCCCAAATGGCATCACCAGAAACTCATAGTGGCCATACTGCGTACGGAATGCCGTCTTCAGAATATCCTCCTCCCTGACCCTCAACTGATGGTAACCCGATCTCAAGTCTATTTTAGAGAAACAACGGGACCCCTTCAATTGGTCAAAAAGGTCATCTATACGGGGCATAGGGTACGTATTCTTAACCGTAGCCTGATTCAACTTTCGATAGTCAATACAAAGTCTCAATGCACCATCTTTCTTTTTAGCAAAGAGGGCTGGTGCTCCCCATGGTGAAACACTAGGGCGAATAAACCTCTTATCTAGCAATTTCCAGAGCTAAATCTTCAACTCACTCAACTCGGCTGGGGCAAAACGGTAAGGTGCAAAAGAAATCGGCATCGTACCGAGCACTAAATCAATAGAGAACTCGATCTCTCGATGAGGTGGCAAACTAACAAGGTCCTCGGGAAAGACGTCCGAGTACTCACAAACCACTCTCGGCAATACAATCTGGGTCTCATCACACTCACCACTCATAAAGCTAGCGAGAAGACCACTAAGCTCACTTTACCCTCGGGGATCATACACCTGTGGCAACACACTACCAACCCGATCCCTCAAGAAATGGAAACAATCCCCGCTCAAGGTACATACTGTGACCCTCTGACGGTAACAATCAGTAATAGCCCGGTATGACGATAGCTAGTCCATACCCAAAATAACATCAAAACCCGACATAGCCATAACTACAAAAGAAAATGGGAGCCGACGATTGACGACCTCTATATCGCACCCTCTACACCCTTGTTTCAAAATCAATTCACCCCCAATAGGTGTTACTACACAAATAGGAGATGCTAATTGTGCCAACTCCAGCCCCAAAACAGATGCAAATGTAGCAGATATAAAGGAATGAGATGTACCCGTATCAATCAATACATTGGCAATCGAGTTGCAAAACAAAAAGGTACCTCTCACAACAGATGGAGCCGGTACAAGATCCTGTGTAGTAACAGCATACACACGCCCTGTAGGCCCCTGATCCACCTGCTCACCCCTCAGAGCAAAAGACTGTTGCACAGACTGGGACGACGAAGCTCCCTGATTGGCCCTCGAGGCCTGTATTGACTGTGCTGGCTGAAAACTCTATGTCTGTCTAGAACCAGACGCACCTGATGTGGCACTCAACTGTGGGCAGAACCTCTTCAGGTGCCCCGCCTGACCACACTGATAACAAGACAGCGGCTGGCTTCTGCCCTGACTCTGGCTCTGAGGTCGAGCCGAAGATGAAGCTGCTCTCTAACCTCCTCCCCTCTGCGGGCAAGCTGGAGACTTGTGGCCCAGCTGACCACATTTGTAACAGGTAATGTCTCCCTGGCCGCCTCTCCCAGAGCCTGCACTTGGCACTGGAAAGGTCGATCTAGCAAAAGCACCTTGGGACTGCTGAGGGTTAGGACCCCATTTGCCTCCTACCGTCCCCCTAACTATCCTGACTCCTCTTGGAGTCCCTCTGCCTCTCCTCCTCCTCCTGCATCATAATTTTCATATGGGCTGCAGCATCCACAAGACGCCTATAATCTCGGGTCATAGACCCTCCAACTCTCATCTTGAGCCTATGCCTCAGCTTCTGCTCAAACTCAATACAACGACGTTCCTCGGACGCCACAAGCTCAGGTGCAAACCTGGATAAACTAGTAAAAGCAGCCTTCAACTCGGCCACTGACAAACTCAGCTGCTTGAGCTAACAAAACTGGTCTCTCAGCTTCTCTCTGACAATTGGAGACAAGAACTTCTCCTGGAAAGCATCTACAAAGGCCTCCCATGCCCCTCCAATACGACCCCTCAAGAACTTCCACCATTGACCTGCATCTCCCTTAAGTTGGAAAGATGCCAAAGTTACCTTCAAAGCCCCATTTTCGATGCCAAGTATCTCAAAAGTCTTCGTCGTCTGTTCGAGCCATTCATCTGTCTTAAGTGGCTCTTTCGGATCACCCACAAACTCGTCCGGATTTGATCGGAAAAACTCCCTCTTCAGAAAAGAAGGCCCTGCATCAACAACCTGGGCCTGAATTGGATTCTCAGCTCTGAGAATGCCCATGGATTCCCTCAAAGCTCCTGCTATCTCGCGAGCTATGGCGTCCATGGCCTGCTGACCTACTAGCTCGACCACATTGGCTTGACCAACCCCCTCTTGCTGCACTGGAACCTCCTCCGGTATAGGCATCTCCTACCTACCACGCCTACCACCTCGTCGTCATCCTGGCATCCTAATAAAGGTAACGAAGACATTAGCACATTCACAAATGTGCCGAAGCTATAACACTCGCGTCCTAATACATTGGACAATAGTAATTCATTCCACATAAGCACATAATCACATAAGCACTTACGAATTTCATTTTCGGATAATGATAGTCTCGTGGCGTCACTAGAGTTTCGGTTAGAAACAGTATTGATCAAGTGTTTTTCCAACAAGACTCACAGAAACCCAAGGATCCAATCAACATCCTAGAAACTAAATTCCATACCCATATAACCACATAATCATGTTATCACATAAGCACATAACACTACATCTAAGTCTATAACAAGCGAGACAAACCCATTGTGATACTAATCACTTCCTACGTACCCAAAGTATTCAAACCCAGTACGCTTTGATACCAAGTTGTAACGCCCTCAAAATAAACCCATAAAACATACAATATTGACATGCTTGGACAGAAGAGAATAAATCATAATTACATTTCATCAGAGTATTTCTTACAAATGTGTTACATGTTGACAACAAAAGTAAATGCTCTACGGGCTTACAACTTTCCAAGTCAACACTTGGTTACAAAAGGAGAGTACTAACTCTACATAAAATAAGCCTTTGGCTTGATGTACATGTAATCCAACAAAAATAAACAAAAGAGTCTTCAACTCCCACAACCATCCAAGCTAAGATCTCGGAGGCAGCATAATACCTGAACCTGAAAATGATGTCCCATATAGGGTGAGCCAACGCCCAGTAGAGATATGCTAAACATAACATGAGCAATAACTAAAACATTAGCATTTGATAAATGTTTAACTCACATAAATCAATTCATAACCCATTTTAATTACATGACAAATGTGTCCACGTTTCATTTCATTTTCCATTTCTTATCCAATTCTCAATTCATAACTATGGCGCAGAACCTAGCCAAACTATTTGAATGAGACTACATCTCATATTAACTGTACTTCCATTTTAATTGAGATAACAACTCATATTAGGCACTTCATACATCACAATGGATACACATAATTGTTGAATCAATCTCAAATAAAACACTTCCATACTTCATAGATGATACACAGATTTGCTGTATCAATACTTCAAGAGATACACATAATTGTTGTATCAACACATCAATGAATACACATAATTGCTGTATCAATGGAATCCATCCCCTATCTCCTCCCAAATAAAATCCAGTTTAGGAGTCCATCCCCCATATTCCCCTAAACCGTGGAGTACATCCCCTATCTCCTCCCACACAACACAATGTATATAAACACATATCATATACATAATCAATCAATACATAAATTCGATGTATTGCTCCCATTCTCATATTCGATGACATATTCAATTGATTAGTTTTACTTCGCCTAATCATCATGCATTGTCTACAACAATCAAGACTATCCTCCACCGATAGCCCAAAGCAATTATTTCTACACAGATAATAATTACATCCAACAGATAAATTATCAACAATTTCCAAGGTGAGTGATTAATAATTCCAACTCCACCATTCTATCTCATAATGAGCCAATTACATTATTTCCAGCTCAATTTCATATTTCCATAATAAATGTCGTTAATTACACTAATGACCCAAATATACCCAAACATGACATTTTCTCATTTTTTTTCTCAATATTGACCTAAAAGTCCAAATATTATCAACAACATCAATAAATTCTATTTCAGACCCAAAACACATAAGTATGAGTCAAATGAACAAAACCCCTCTTTTTAACACTATACATTCAAACCCTAACTTCCCAAATCAAACAATTTATACAAAAAGCTCAACATCTATGTTAAAGCTCATAAAGATGAGTGAGAATCCCTACCTCAAGAGATGAAACTGAAAGGAGATGATAAAGAAAACTCGAAATGCTTCAAAACCTAAGATTTTCAAATTGATAGGAAGCCCAAGCCAAGCTCTACACTCTTTGCAAAGACACTTAGGGAGTAGATCACTCAAGCTAGATCAATCCCTGGAGAGAAGGTATATTCTAGAGAGAGGAGCTCTCAAAAGAGGGTTTAGAAAAGTAAGAGAGAGAAAGGAAATGTGAAAAGCGATTCAAAATCACCCAGCTGCCATATGATATACGACTAGTTCGCTCGAGCGGAGAATAGGACGCTCGAGCGTCAAGCACAAAAACTGAACCCGCTCAAGCGCAAAAATACCCGCTCGAGCTCCAAGACACAAAAACAAAATACACTCGCTCGGGCGCAAAGGAAAGCCCGCTCGAGCATAGATTACCATCTTCTAGTACTTTTACAGACAATGAACACCCGCTCGAGCGCCAAGAGGCCCGCTCGAGCGCTTCCCACTCGAGCGTAAGAAAATCTGCTCGAGCGCGAAAAACGCACTTGCAGTAGTTTTGCAGAGGCACAAAATGCTGAAAGTGTGTAAACTCCGCTCGAGTGCAAAGGGACTCGCTCGAGCGGACCACCAAAAAAAACTGGGCAACAAAGAATGAGATTAAAGCTCAACCAACCTGTTTGAAATACGCCCAACACATCCTAAGACTCAAATATATGGAATTAAAGGATGACAACAACATATATACAACAACTAACTCCACGGAACCTAAGTCCGGAATACAACAATCAAAGGAGGAAGAATCAGGATCGCTATAAACAAGCTATATATGTAAGGTAAAATGATAAAAAAAAATATATAATATAACTGAAAACATGACATTCGAGTCTAAAAGTGTAAACTTTAGGATTCAGTAAAATAAAAATAAAAAAGATGGACTGATTGGTATACAAGAATCTCAAATAGGATTTTTCGATAATTTTTCCTTTTAAAATTTATTTGGGAATTGACTATTTTAATTAATTTTTAAAATTTTTATGAAAACGCGTAGAAAAGTAGAAAGAGTAATTTAAAAAATTGTAATAAATTTTATTTTTTTAAAAAATTATTTTAATCACTCTCCAAATAAGGCCCCAGTGTGATATAAAATACATTCAAAATAAATACAATTCATACATTTTATATTATAAACACTTACTATGTAACAAAAAAATGAATTTAAAATTTAATTTTTTAAGAAATAAGAGAGACGAGTAAAAAAGTTGAGAAGTATCAGTGGAATCGTGAATAATAAATTGAAACACATGCATACCGTTTTTAAAGTTAAATCAAAATTAAAAAAAATAACATGGTACGGTTTTGGGAGCACGGCACGTGCTCTGTGTAGTACATAAAGTAATAATTCAAAAAAAATTATATATTTACAAAATTATTTTAAAAAATGCATTTGTGAATCACTGTAATCCTAGTATCATCTACCTCCATCAACTTTAAATTTATATTATTTATCTTAAAGCATCTCCAATGGTAGTAAATATTTTATCTATCTAAATATTACTATAAAGTATATATTAATTTTGTCTATCAAACTGTTTTATGTTTTAACTCCAATCATGCTATTTATTTTAGCTATTTATTCAAATACTATTAATTTTATAAAATGTCACATCAACAACAAAGATGGAGGGAAATTATCCTAATGATTGAATACATTTTACCTAGCGTTAAAGGCTAACTACATGTAGCTAGTGAATATGAGTTGAGCCAAAATGCCTAATCATATGTCTAGTGCATTGGAATTAAAAAAAATAAATCACACTAGGCATTTTAACTAATAAGTATTATATGCCTAGTGTATTGGAGATGCTCAATTATATATATATATATATTATTAGCAAAATAGAGACTTTATTAATAATAATCAATGAAAATAAAAATGATTATCATCAATAAAGGGGAGGGCAGTGCTAAAAAACATCACGACAAAATTAAATGATCCTAATTAAATTTACATTGAAATATCACACTTTTTCATTTGTTAGCACTTCAAAATTGGTGAAAAACCAACCAAAGGCAAACAAAACACTCGTGACAACAAACATAGAGTCACAACTGCTAGAAAAACAAAACCAGAGCCACAAAAGAAAACAAGTTGCTAAAACCCCTGTAAACACCTTTGTTCTTTTCTTGATGGCAGCCTTCACCAGCCGCTTCAGATGCATTCCTTTATCTGTTTCAAGTTGTAGATAAAATCATCAACTGAGTACATGATCTCTTTGGTTCAGGCTATAAGCCATCAGGCAAGCCAGATCTTTATGGTTCCACTTATGAAACACGGGTATGGATATGAGTACTAGTACTGGTACGATACAGGTACGTTTGTACGGTAAAATTTTTAAAAAAATAGGGTATAGGTACGACTTGGTATGCTTGTAAAAAAATATTTATTTTTAATTTAGAGCAATACACAAATAAATTAAATAGTTTAATTTGTTAAGATCCAACCTATAGTTAACATATAATACAAAAAGTAAATGTATAAATTAAAATTAAATGTTAATATATTAAATAATTTACAAACCATAATTTAATTTTAAACTCAGCTAAGCACAAAACTAAAAATAAAAAAGAAGTCTAGTAAAATGAGTTTTATCTCTGTAGTAGAAAAAAAATATATTGTTTCAACTGAGACATGGTACGGTTTGGGTATATATTAGGTACGTCTGGGTGCACCAAAAATTAAGAAAAAAAAAATTTAGGTACGATACGTATGCAGAAGTACCATACGAGATACCATATGCCGGTACATATCGAGCACAAGTACAACATATTTTTCGAAATACCCATAATTTATAGGGTTTCACACAGCTCTGAGCAACTTGGCTACACCCCATTAAAGACAGATTCATTTCTTGACTTCCAAATTGACCAAAGAACAATTGGCGGTAAGGCTTTCCACAATCTTGTTTCCAATTTCTTATGATTTCCTCCTAACCCATAACTCAATTTCATGGTACATGGTATATTCTTAATAGTAAATAGTAATATTAGGAATTCAAAAAAAGTATTTAACAATTTACTTAAAAACATAAATTCATAGATGACAATCATTTTAAATGTGACTTATATGTATATTACCTTTTAGAATTATTAGTATTGAGCCACTATAATAACATTAAGGTGTTTTTGATATTTTGGGGTTATGAAAATACAAACTCTTTTACCTTTTAGAATTATTAGTATTGAGCAACTATAATAAAATAGTGCTTTTATAGATACATAATGGTGATTAGGTAAGCAGGGCTAAGTGAGAGAAAACAATTAATGGTTAGCAAACCATTAAAAATTTCAAGCTATATATTATTGGTAATTGAATAGTAAAACATAACCTATAACCGTGGTTAATAACCATTGTTACATATAAAATTCAAAAAAAATTCTATGACTATGGCAACAATGTAAAACTGATGGGATAGAGTCAAAATATAGTAGTGCTTGACAAAGCCTCACAAAAGCAAAGGATATAGCAGCAGTTAACTCGCTGTTATAAAATTGTCAAGCAATGGGTAAATTTGAGATATAGCGACGTTTATAACCGTTGCTACATCAACCATCACAAGAAAAATATTTATACCAACTGTTGAGAAAAATGCCACGATAAACCTATGTCGACGGGTCTATTGCAGCGATTTGGCCATCGTTATTCAAAACGCAGGTAAAACTGCTCTAATATTTAGCGACACTTTTTGTTATTTTTAGTGGTGATTTTGGCCACTACTATATGTCAAATTTTTTGTTGTGTCTTTGCTTTTCTATATCTATAAAACATTGGATTAAAATATAAAATTAAAAAAAAGATTAGACAAAAATAATAAAATTAATATTGTTTTAAAATAATTTGATGAAGACATTATGTAAATTTTAAAGTTAATTCTATCATAGATGCTTTTAATGACATGAAACAGCGTGAAGCACAACTCAAGATACCACACTTTAGTAGATAAATTATTTTATAATTACTATCTTTTCAATGTTGATAAAAAAAAAAAAAAAACCACTTATTTGTATATATTTTAATCTTATTTCCATTTTTTATATGTTGCTAAATGTAACGCCTTGAAAATGATAACCATAATTCATCCCACGATATGACTCAGCAGAATAAATCACATGAGGCTAGGTATCATTCTAGCAGACGAACAAAATCCTTGAATCAACAAAGAAGAATTTTTTTTTTCAAGAACTGAATTATATTGCATCAAAGATGATTTGCCGTAAGGCATACATGCATATTTATAATAAACTAAACCCTAATTAAATAAGGAAATAAGGAATTAGAATAATTCCTTGCTAGACATGAAAATAAACAGAAAATTACCACAAATAGAAAATATGAGTTAAGCCCAAATCTACATACTAGGAAACAATAGAAACGTTCCAAAATAGATGGCGCTAAAAATGAAATTCCAAAAATAAAGTTATTTCCAAAAAGGAACTAAAATGGCAAAATCGCTAATTTGAAAGCCCAAATGAAGGAATTTGGCTAAAATCCACCGTTCATTATCGCTCATATTAGCAATTACTTTGATTGAAAACACCATTTCTGATTAGACTACCAAATTTGAGACAATTCCGAGCTCGTCCCAAAAGTGTCGCTATTGTTCTCAATTTGGTTTCTTTATTGCCCTTTTGGCGGTCCAATTGTTCCAAGAAATCTTCAGTTACTTGTTCTACATCAGTCCCTTCTTCTTGGAGAGAACTCAACCTCGAGTTCAATTCTGGATATAGGGGTTCTTTAGCATGATACTCATAGAAATCAGCTACATTAAAAGTCCTAAAAATCTTCATGTCGTTTGGTAGCTGAATCACATAAGCATTGTCATTGATTTTCTTCAACACCCAATATGGATCATACTTGTGAGGCTTCAATTTGTTGTATGTGCCAACTGGAAATCTGTCTTTGCGCCAAAACACCATTGTTGAATCTCATTTTTTGAACAGTTTAGAGCACAAATGGTTGTTTGCGGCTACCTTATATTTGGTATTTGTTTCCTTCGGCTTCTGTCGTACTTCTTCTTTGATTGCTTGGGCTTGTTTGGCCACGGTTTCGGCAGCAGTACTCACTTCTGGACCCTGAGGTAAATAGAGGAAATCAACTGCATGTTTTGGAGGCATGACATATACTAGAGAGAATAATGACTTTCCTGTGGCACTGTGAACTGCGCTATTATATATGAATTTTGCTTGAGGCAAAGCAAGATCCCACTGCTTTGGTTTGTCTCCACAAATGCTGTGAACCAAATTGCCCAAAGTCCT
The DNA here is from genome assembly GCA_022316695.1 of Camellia oleifera. NCBI lineage: Eukaryota > Viridiplantae > Streptophyta > Magnoliopsida > Ericales > Theaceae > Camellia > Camellia oleifera. The sequence goes on from CM039312.1 coordinate 85,553,025, forward strand.
ATTAGTCACCTCTGTTTGACCATCTGTTTGAGGATGTGCGGTTGAACTACGATTCAAGGCTGTGTTAAATATCTTCCACAAAGTCACCTAGAAGTGGCTAAGGAACTTGATATGATGATCTGAGGTAATGGATTGAGGAACTTCATGCAAACGAACTATTTCTCGAAAGAATAATTGAGCCACATGAGAGGCGTCTAAAGTCTTTCGACAAGGAATAAAATGTGCCATCTTTGAAAACCTGTCAACTACTACAAACATAGAATTAGCTCCACATTGGGTACGAGAGAGTCCCAATACAAAGTCCATCGACAAGTTTTCCCAAATTTTGTTAGGAATTGGTAGAGGCATATAGAGGCCAGTATTTTGAGACTACCCTTTGGATACCTGACAAATGTAGCACTTTCTCACAAATTTACCAACATCTCGCTTCAACTGAGGCCAGAAAGATCGTTCTTCCATACTTGCAATAGTTTTATCCTTGTCTAAATGTCCACTTAAGCCACTACCATGGAGATCTCGAATTAGTTTCTCTCGTAAAGAGGTACGGGGAATGCACAAGCGATTTCCTCGAAATAGATAGGCATCAGTGATGTGGAAATTAGTGACTGGTTGACTTTGACTACACTTTGCCCATATCTCCTTGAAGTCATTATCATCTGGATAAAGGTCTTTCAGAAACTCAAAACCCACAATCTCATGTGTCAACATGACTAATAAACTAGCCTGTCGACTCAAGGCATTCGTGACTCGATTCAGAACCCCTGATTTGTGGCGAATAGTAAAAGGAAATTTCTGAAGGAAAGTAGACCATCTTACATGCATGTTATCTAGGTGAAATGTTCCCAATGCTTCAAGGCTCGAACCACTACATAAAATTCTTGGTCATAAGTGCTCACTTTTGCCGAGTTCACTGCATTTTTCACTGAAAAAGGCCACTGGTTTATGTTCTTGAGATAGGATAGCCCCGATGCCCACACCACTAGTATCACACTTTACCTCAAAGATCTTCTCAAAATTGGGCAAAACTAGCATTGGTGCAGTGCACAACTTCTCTTTGACTAACAAGAAGCTCTTTTCTGTATCATCACCCCATATGACTTTTCCTTTCTTCATGCACTTTGTGATTGGTGCCACAATAGTGCTGAAACTTCGAATGAAACGCCTATAAAACGTAGCCAACCCAAGGAAACTTCGAACATCACTAACAGTCTTGGGTGTTGGCCACTCTTGGATGGCTTGAGCCTTCTCTTGATCCACATGAATGCCATCTGAACTAACCACATAACCCAAGAGCAACAAGCTACTTGTGAGGAAACTGCACTTCTTAAGGTTAATGTACAACTTGCTTACCTCTACTGCTGTCAACACCTCCTATAAATGGGCCATGTGGTTCTCCTCTGATTTACTATAGATTAAGATGTCATCAAAATGAACGACGACAAATCTCCTAGTGAAAGGTCGTAATACCTGATGCATAGCTCGCATAAAGGTGCTGGGAGCATTAGAAAGGCCGAATGGCATGACCAATCATTCATACAAACCATCCTTAGTCTTGAACACTATTTTCCATTCATCCCCAGGATGGATTTGAATTTGATGGTACCCACTTCGCAGATCGATCTTCAAAAACCACTTTGATCCTTCCAGTATGTCCAACACATCTTCTAGTCGGGAATGGGAAATTTGTACACTATGGTAATCTTGTTAATGGCTCGGTTGTCTACACACATTTTCCAACTTCCATCTTTCATTGGCATTAATAATGTTGGAACAACACATGGACTTAGGCTTTCACGAATAAGTCCATTTCGCAGCAATTCTTTAACTTTCTCTCGCAGGATTTCACTCTTTTTTGGAGTCATTTTGTAGTGTGGTAGGTTTGGTAGACTTGCTTCTGGTATGAAATCAATCTGATACTAAATGTCCCTCATGGGTTTCATCCGGCAACTCATCAACAGTAAGCTCCTGCTCTAACAATGGTTGAATTTTCTGAGGGATTGGTGTGATTGTGTTCTCCTTCGCCGCATGTACCATTGTTTCCACAACCATAGCATATACCTCTTGCGAAGTTTTCGCATCTACCACAAACTCGGCCTCTAAACTGGTTATAATGAGGAAAGACTTTGTTTCGACTTTCAGAGGCACTGTGTGTTTCTTTAAGGGACTCATAGCAATTTTATGAGACCCCCAATTGAACACATAAGTGTTGTCTTGCCCCCTAAATGTAACATCCACATCAAATTGCCAAGGTCTACCAAGTAATATATGACTAGCATCTATATCAACCACATCACATAATACATTGGATTTATAATGTTTGCCAATAGAAATAGGTACCTTACATAGTTCAGTTATCTTGACAGCAGGCCCTTTTTTTATCCAACAAATACTGTAGGGAGAGGGGCGTGGTTTAGAAGACAACTTCAGGTGCGCTACCAATTGTCTAGCCACAAAATTTTCACAACTTCCACTATCCACAATAAGGTCACACACCTTTTTATTTATGGTACAACAAGAGTGAAAAATACTATGACGTTGACTGAGGTCCTCAGTTTTTAGTTAAAACAGAACCCTTTAAACTACACAGTTGACTCGTTCTCCCTTTTCTCTGGCAAATTCAACACCATCATACTGATCACCCTTATATTTTGCGTTTTCATCATCCCTAATTTCATCTTCTTCTTCAACTAAATTAATAGTCCTTCTTTCTGGGCACACATTAGATCGATGGCTAGGCTTGCCACATCTATAACACTTATCTGTTGCTGGTTTGGCATAAGCATTTGTGTTTCGAGGTGCCTTACTGCTACTTGATCCAATCATTTGGTTTCCTTCTCCACCAGCGGTACTCCTCAACTGATTTACTGGAACTGTTGGTTGGCAGCCCTTTTTTCTTTTTCTATAGTTGAAAACGAAAAATCAAAAAGTTTTCGACGATATCCAGAATAGGTTGTCTTGAGCTCCATTAGCTCGGCTTTGAGTGCCATATTATGTGCTTCATCCACAGTCCACACTACAAATAACCCCATCTTCTCTTGAATGGTTAATTTTAACCCATTGAGATATCGGGCTACATGCTGTCCTTCTGTCTCATTCAGATTATTGCAATCTAAAAGTTGGCAAAATTCAATTGTCTAATCAAATACAGATTGGCTTCCTTGGGGGCAATTTTGGTACAACTGAAACAAGTATTGATCATAATATGGTGGTAAAAATCTATCCTGAATGAGTTGTTTCATTCGACGTCAAGTCCATACAGATTCTTTCCCTTGTCGATACCTATTTTTTTTTTTTTTTTTATAATTAATCCCACCAAATAGCAACACCTCATTTTCGTTTGTACGCCACCAATTTCACCATCTTTGATTTTGGAACATCCATCATCCCAAAAATTGCTCCACCTTTGAAAGCCAGTCAAGAAAATCCTCAATACACAGATTTCCATGGAACTGGGAAAGATCTATCTTAATTTGGTACTCATTGAACCCTTGTTGTTGTTGCCTTCTGGGTTGATAGTTGGCTGGAAGTGGTTCAAACTCTAGTCTAGACTCCTCACTATCAGATGGACAATGAAGGGGACGTCTAGGAGCATTCTAAACAGGTTGACCTTGGGTGAATCCTTTGGTGCACACTCTGTTCTGGTTAACAGGTTGGCCTTGTGCAACTTCCACAGCACGGACCCTATCAACCACTGGTGGCCTGTTGTTGGCATTGAGATTCAGTCCAATAAGCAGATCACAAATTTCATTCAACTGCTCTTACTATTTCTCATATGCAATCCATAGGGCTTCGACCCCACGATCACCGCCAGTAGGGTTTGCATGATCTACTATGTCTTGTGCCATTGAGCCAGGTGACTCATTGCTCTGATACCACTTGACATAGTAGAATAAATCACACGAGACTAGATATCGTTCTAGCAAACGAACAAAATCCTTGAATCCACGCGGAAGAATTTTTTTTTCAAAAACTGAATTATATTGCATCAAAGATGATTTTCCCTAAGGCATACATACGTATTTATAATAAACTGAACCCTAATTAAATAAGGAAATAATTCCTTGCTATACACGAAAATAAATAGAAAATTACCAAAAATAGAAAATATGAGTTAAGCCAAAATCTGCATACTAGGAAACAATATAAACTCGCTAAAATAGACGACGCTAAAAACGGACTTCCCAAAATAAAATTATTCCCAAAACGAAACTTTCCTAAAATGGCAAAATCTCTAATTTGAAGGCCTAAACGAAGGAATTTGCCTAAAATGCACTATTCAAGATTGCCGAAAACGACAATGACTTCGATTTGAAATGCTGTTTTTGATCAGACTATCAAATTTGAGATAATTCCGAGCTCGTCCCAAAAGTGTTGCTATTGCTCTCAATTTGGTTTTTTTCTTGCCTTTTGGTAGTCCAATTGTTCCAAGAAGTCTTTGGCTACTTGTTCTACATCGTGATATTAATTAAATAACATGTACCAAAATAATTATCTTCCATTCATATGATTCCATTGTGCAAAAAGTAACATATGCAGTTATACATTCATAAGTCCTAATTCTAAATCTATAGCATGTGCCTTAAGTTAAAGATATGAAATACAAATTAAACAGATATGTACATGCCCTAGTGGTTACAGCTTTCCAAGACGATGCTTGGTTACAACAAAAGGGAGTTTTAACTCAATACAGTTTACGCCCTAGGTTTGTACAAAAATATTTACAACAATAACAAAAAAAAGCTCTTGGCTCCTAGTCCTCCCAAGCTACGACATTGCCGAAGGCATATCATCAGTACTTGAAAATGATTTTTCACACAAGGTGAGTCAAAGCCCATTAGAGATACTGTAACACAGTGTATGAATCTTAACAAAGCTATAAGGTGAATGCATATGCAATACTCGTGCCAAAACATTTTATATTCCTTTCTAAAATCATGCAATGCCAAGTTTATATCACAATTCATGAAATCATTTCATTTACAATAGAAAGCAGGGCAGTGGATATAACACTGAGAATCTCTAGGTGCATGTTTGCAAATAGGCTATACAAGCACTACCAATTGCCATTTTTACCGATACTAACCAAAGGCTTGGCACCTAACCACGCTGGTTTTTGGACTTTCACCAAGGACACATAGGCCAACATAATACCACAACCACACCGCCTACCCAGATTCACCACGGTATTTATCCATTTTTTTCAAAACAATATACATTTTCAATGTGTTAAATATGCAACAATGCTTAATGCGAATGGATGAGACATTAGTTTCAATTCTTCTAATTCTCACGCAATTTCTACAACAATCGTAACTATCCTCCACCAATAGCCCAAAACATATTTCTTTACACAGATAGATAATTTTCAATAAAGATAAACTGTCCAAAATTCCAAGATGGGAGTGATAATGCATATCCAACTCTACCATCGTCATTATTATCATTCCAATTTCATAAAATTCAGCATCATTTCCATTTTCTCTTTACAAGATCAAATAATCACATTTGAGGGCAAAATCCCCTTGCTTTATAAATCAATTCCAAGGATAAAAATCTACGATTTTATCACAACTCAACCACATTTACAAACCCACAATCATTTCTAAGAAACCATTTTGAAAGCCTATTTTTTGATTTTCAAAACCAAAACCCTAGGCTTATCCGAAAATTCCCAAATCACAACATTGTTTAAAAAAACAAATAACCAAGTTAAAAACCATACAAAAGTGTGGAGAAATCCCTACCTCAAAGCTAGAAGGAGACAGAGAGAGAGAGAGAGAGAGAGAGAGAGAGAGAGAGAGAGAGAGGGACCTCGACGAAGTCGAAAACCAACTTTGTTTTGATTAAAAATAAAGCTCTATGTGAGTTCTACCTTTTTTCTCAAAGGGACTAGGGTGTACAGATCAATAGATTGAGAGTATTTAGAGGTTGAAGATAAGTTTTCGAGAGAGAGGGTCTAGATTTAGGATTTTGAAATGTTTAGAGAGAGAGAGAGAGAGAGAGATGAAAAAATGACTCAAAAAGTGAGTTTTACAAATTGATATACGCGTAGACCGCTCAAGTGACCAAAACACCACTCGAGCGACTAGACAAAATAAGAGAGCTCGCTTGAGCGAAAAAATTTATCACTCGAGCGAAGAACACCACCTCCCAGTAGTTTTGTAGACAAAGGCTAACCGTTAGAGCTCAAGAAGGACCGCTCGAGCCAAGATCACGCGAGAAAAAAAAACACACTTCCAGTACTTTTGCAGGCCTACAAAAGTACTGAGAATTCCCAAAGGACTGCTCGAGCGACCAAAGGACAGCTCAAGTGAATTGACCAAAATCTGGGCAACAGTTCTATTAAAAAAAAACTCCTAACCTGTTCAAAATGCAACAAAGACATTCAAAGAACCAAACTCAATCAAGAATAAGATGAATAAGGATATAAACAACGAAATAAAACAAGGAATCCTAGATTGAAAACAATAAACGGGTCAGGTCTAAAGCAGAATCGTTATAAGCTCCCCTCTTAAGGAATTTCATCCTCGAAATTTTAAAATCAACAAAATAACCACTATATTTAAGTCAACATAACAATGATCCATCCATCCTCATAACCATGACCCATCCACCGGTTATTCATTCTCATAACAACGATAAACAAAGTTTGTAATGTTGAATATACAATTCACTTTTTCCAAAACATATGCAATGTTGTACATTTAATTAACATAACAAGATTTTCATTACAAGTTTCAAACATCAACAAAAAGGTCTTGGATACTTCTCACAGACTTCTACCTCACATTCCCAAGTTGCCTCCTCAACACCATGGTGTCGCCACAACACCTTTACCAAAAGGAATTGTCTTGCCTCGTAAGACTTGGTCTTGTGTAGCTAAGACTCTAACCGGTCTCTCCTCATACGAGTGTAGACACCCCATTTTTGACTGCCCTCAAGACTTGGGCACTACTGATGGTTTACTTGGTGTTGGAAGCTGTGCAAGGCAAAGGTTCAGTTTCTTCGGCAAGGAGAGAGGCGAATCTCAACTTCACACCCCATTTTGAACCAAAATTATTTTGGATGGTTTTGAGACCTTAAAACCCTCTCTTTCAAAACATTTTTGAAATAAAATTCCCACGATGTTCTGACGCTCGCATTTCGGTAAATGGTGCGCTTTTCGGTAAACCGAGCAAGGACAAAGTGGAGATGAATGAAAGAGAGATGAAATTTTTGAAAAATCTTTCAAAACACCTTACTTCGGGGTTTGAAGTTGAAGAGAAGGGGAGAAGAGGGGAGAAAACAAGTTGGAGAAGAGGTTCGACATGAATTCGGGTAGAAGAGAGTCGAGCAGTCCTCGCTAAATCAAGCTCATCTATCTATACACTTGGAGTTAAGCTATGAGGCCATAACCATTGGAAAAAAACTTCCGGGGCTTCATTTTGCACTCAAGAATCTCTCAAAACCAAGTCCGGGTGGGGGAGGTATGATTGGTTGAAGTTGGGCATCATCCCGGTTGGATCGAGTCTACGCGGCTTCACCAAAAAGGGCATAACTTTTTCCATAGAAGGAATTTTAATGCAAGGTTTGCGCCATTGGAAATCTAACTTCCGGGGCTTCAATCTGGACGTCCATCGGCACTTTTTGACCTCATCAGCCACCCATCGGCACTCTATTTAGCCGACTGGCCAGTACAAATTGCAGGTCGGCAATTTATTTGGCCGATGACCTCTTTTCATGGCCGATTTGACCCTTTTGACTCTTGCAGGCATGGTGCATGCCAGCTGTGCCAGCTGGGATGCACAGACCCGACCCCCCATGCATATATGTGGCTATTTTGCACCCTTTTGAGCCTTTGACCCCCCTTTTGCTTCTAGAAGCTTGAACCATTTGGCCAGCTGTTTTAGCTTCTCCAAGAAGCCTTGAGCCATTTGCACCCTTTGCCGCTTTCATTTAGCTTCTTGGAGAAGCTTGGAGCCTTTGCCTTTGCCTATATAAGGAGCCCTCCTCCTCCATTGTTGGGGGTTGGAGTTTTTGAGTAAAAAACCATAGAGTAGACATATATATCTAACATATATATCTACAACCCTCTATATCTATCTTATCCAAGCCTCCAAACACCTTTGTTCTTGCGTCATTTGCCCTACAACACCTAGCACAACACCTCCATCCTCCATTCCAGCACTTTGGAGGCCATTTGCAGAGGTTAGAAGCTCAGAAACTTGGACCAAGGGCTGCTGGTTTGCTGCTCTTCAAAGGTAAGCACCCATTTCCCTTAAACTTGCATTTTTTTAGCTTCATTGGTTAACCTTATTTACAAGTATTTTTGAGCTTCGATGTAAACTGTAAAGAGGCTTATTTTGAGCCCTTCTTCAACATTGAAGAAGGGCTCAACATTGTTGGGGACCTCCATGTGTCACTTGCCATTGAACCCCTCTTTGGTCCCCATTTTTGCATGACTTGTTAGCACATTGAGCTTCTATTTTTCGACCCTAATCAGAACTGAAAAGGGTCTTATTTTGACCCCCTCTCCATGTCCCATGAAGGGTCTTTTGCTGTTTGATGCATGTTTTGTATACTTCATGTTATAGCCCTCTTGTGGCCTTAATCTTGCATTGCATTTTGAGCATGTTTGTATAATGATTTGGGGATTTTCATAAACTGTAAGTAGTCATATTTTTGGTCCCTCTTCAGTGTTGTAGAAGGGTCTTTTTCATTTTGGGTTTTTCATCTACCACTTGCTTCATTACCTCCCTTGCGGAGCCATTTTTGCATGATAGCTTAGCCTCACTTTTGTTCACTATTTGGCCATGTTTTGAACTGTAAAAATGATTTTTTTGGGGCTTCCTTGCTTCTGTCTTCATGCTTCATAGTCTAAAAATGCTTGCTTTGCATAGTTATAGTTCAATGCATCCGACTAGTTTTGGGTTTCGGGGCCTATAGCATGTATTGTATGACGTATTTGCATGTTTCGGGGTCATTGTGCATCATATTCCAGCACTGAAGTTTGCATGTTTATATGCCATGTTTCAATGCGTTGTGCATGTTATGTTATGTACATTGTGTGTGCCATGTAGTTACATTGCATGTTTGTGTGTTAGCTTGCATGCTTAGGTTGCATGTGCATTGTTATGCATTGCCTCACCCCTTGATCAACCATGATTGAGGTTGGGTCCCTTGTATGTTTGTGTGCATTGCATTTGACATTGAAATGCAAACTTGGCCTCTTAGGCCATCATGCGTCGAAATGCGCCATTGATGGCCGGGGGGTCAAGGGCCATGCTCCCTTGAGTCCATTGCATGATAGGGAGTGTGTCCATGCATACATTGCCTTGAAATTCCATGCCATACACTGTCTGGCCTTGTTGCTGTCAAAACTGTCTTCCGCAGGAATTGTTTGCCGACCGGCAGAACAGAGTGCCGACCGACAATGTATTGGTGGCCGATAACCTCTCAAGCAGCCGATGGTCATTTTAAACGGCCGGTGGTCATTTCATCCAGCCGATGGTGTACTGTAGTGTGCATAGAAGGTGTCTTGGAAATTTGCCAGTTTTCAGAAAGGCAGGACAGTGAAAACAGAGGCGGCAGTGGTATGGTGCGGATTTTCCGGGCAAGACGGATCGAGCATGCATCATTCGCGCATCCCGAAGCGGGGGCTGTGGCCATCTTTTCTATTCTGCATATATTTGATAATTAGAGTTTTGTAATATTTTATTTTGTATTTGGACTGTATTATTTGGGACTGTATATTCTTTTGGTTCCTCTGTGTGAGGGCATAATTGTAATAAGTGTGGGTGTGTGTGTATGTCTTCCAACCCCCATTTCTTTCTTACCTTTTATTTATCTGCTTATGATGGTAGATTAGGGCATTTTTTTAAATTAGCATACCTTATGCAATGCATGCGTGCATCCATGCATTTGTTGACATACATCGGGCTCGGTACATCATACAAACTGCATTGTTTTTTCGATTTCCAAATTGAATACATGCTATTTGTAGCATTCCATATGCCATGTTTAGGATAGCCGAGCCTGTCTAGATTACATTCTTTGCATGTGTTGCATTAGCCACTTAACATGAACTAGGATCATGCATATGATTACTAACTAGTTTCTGTTTTGGCTTGGAGTACTAGGTGAGTTTTTATGCTTTAGCATATCGCATGCGTGTGAATGTTGCCATAATAGCATGATTACCATGAGGCTAGCTGCTTATGTGATATAACTGCTTGAATGCTTGTGGATGGAGGTTGAATTACCTAAATTGGGACAATGCATTAAAAACTGTGAGTTTTAAGCCCACTAGTTAGTGGCAAAATCATCTTTTCTAAAGCCCACTTGAGGGTGGCAAAACTTGCATTTTAGCTTACCTGCGAGTAGCAAACCGTTTTCAAAACAAACATGTAGTGTTTTGTTCCAACTTAGGCGATTTGGTCTATACTTGTTTGTTGTGCGCATAACGTAGTAAATCTAGGCTAATAACCGGTATAAGAACACATAAAGTTTTCAAAATTGGATATCATCGTTAGTAGAGGCCGATCCTCGGACCGGGCGAAAGGGGGTGCTCATAGCTAACCTTCCCCGATCGTACCCAAGCTCCCGAGCCAAGACAACTTTGGTGATGACGGACACGTGGCCTTTGGCACCGAGTCAGGGTTTCCTAAATTCCCGCATTAAAAAATATTTAGGTGGCGACTCTGTATCTGGCAAAGCAGTCCATGTTTGGCATTTCTTTTCAAAATCTATTTTTCTCAAAACGATTTGCCAGAGTTGGACTCTTTGGTTCAGATTACGAACCGCGACAAACAATTGAGTCCTTCGAACTGTAGTGACCCAATAGCAAACCAGAACGGGAGGGACTCGCACTCCCTCCCCGGGATGCGTTCGGGGATGTCTACAACGAGGCACCCTCTTCCACTTCTAACTCAATCCAATCTAACACATGTGATGGGTCCGACTCATACTTCTAGAGCATACAGATATGAAACAAGTCATGAATCCCGGAAAGCTGTGGCAGTAAGGCCAAATGATAAGCTACCTCTCCAATACGCTCTCAGATCTCAAAAGGCCCAATAAATCTAACAAACAACTTCCCGCTCTTCCCAAACCACATTAAACCCCGTCTCGGTGATATCTTCTGGAAGACATGGTCTTTTACCTCAAATGATAACGGTCTTCTCTTACAGTCAGCATAACTCTTCTGATGACTCTGAGCCGAAACCAACCTCTTACAGATAAGTACAACCTTCTCTGTCGTTTCCTATACTAACTCAGGACCTAACATAGGTGCGTCACCCACCTTGGCCTAACACACTGGGGATCTATATAGTCGGTCATACAAGGCCTAAAATGGTGCCTTGCCAATACTTGCTGGGAAGATATTGTTGTAGGCAAATTCCACCAAAGGTAAGTGCCTCTCCCATGACCCCCTAAAGTCAAGAACACAACCCTGAAGCATATCCTCTAGGATCTGAATAGTATGCTCTAACTGTCGGTCAGTCTGAGGATGATAGGTGGGGCTAAATGTCAACCTAGTGCCCAAGGCATTCTCTAGGATCTGCCACAACTGAGCCGTGAAATACGGATCTCTATCTGAAACAATAGTCACAGGGACCCCATGAAGTCGAACTATGCCCATAATATGAAGGTCGGCAAGGTAATCTACCGAGTCACTCGTGTTCATAGGCACAAAATGTGTTGACTTAGTTAACCGGACTATCACCCACATGACATCATTATCCCGTTGAGTCCTCAGAAGAGCCATAACAAAATCCATCGTAGTATGCTCCCACTTCCACTTAGCTATAGGCAAGGGTTGTAACAAACTCGCTAGCCTCTAATGCTCGGGTTTCACTTGATGATAAGTAAGGCGCCTCGAAACAAACAAGGCTACATCTCTCTTTATTTCCCACCACCAAAACTGGCGGTTAAGGTTGTGACACATCTTTGTGCCTTTCGGATGTACCACAAGGCGCAAACGGTGGAACTCTCGGAGTACCTTCTCTCTACAAAACTTCAGTACGATAAGACAGCCAAGATATCTAATACTCGAGTCAGAATATACGTTCAAGCCCTTCTCTACCTTCCTACTAGATATCTTTCCCTGGATAGACTCTACCTCATGTCACCCTGTTGTGCTTTTATAACTCGGCTCACAAGCGTAGGTTGTGTAATCATAGTAAACAAAGCTGCTGACTTAACGAACTCGCCAAGATACAAGTCAAACTCAGCAATATCACCCAACATCTCTCATTCTTGGATGGAAATACTAGCTACACTACTAATGGACTTCCTACTCAAGGCATCGTCCACTACCTTCCGCATATGATAGTGCAACTGAAAGTCATAATCTCCTATAAACTCCATCCACCTCCTTTGTCTTAGATTCAAATCCTTTTGCAAAAATAGATACTTCAAACTCTCATGATCGGAGAATACCTCAAACCTCTCACTATACAGATAATTCCTCCAGATCTTCAAGGCAAAGATTACAGTTGCTAGCTCTAAGTCGTGGGTAGGATAATTCCTCTCGTGTGTTTTCAATTGACGTAAGCCATAAGCTACTACCTTTCCCTCTTGCATCAAGACACAACCCAAACCTTCCTGAGTCCCATCATAATACACTGAATAGCCCAAACCTCTCTATGAAATAATTAACACTGGAGCAACAGTAAGTCTAACCTTAAGCTCTTGAAATTACTTCTTACTAGTCTCACTCCACACAAACTTGATTCCCTTCCTCGTCAATCTAGTCAAAGGTGAGACCAACCTAGAGAAATCTTTCACAAAACGATGGTAATACCTAACTAATCCTAAGAAACTCCAGATCTCAAAGGCATTCTAAGGTTGTTTCCAATCTTGCACTACCTCTATCTTAGAAGAGTCTACTCACCCCTTTCTCGGATACCATATGGCCTAAGAATTTCGCCTCCTTCAACCAACACTCACATTTTTCGAACTTAGCATACAATTTGTGGGCTCTAAGCTATTCAAATGCAATCCACAAGTGTTCCTTGTGTTCCTCCGTAGAAGGTGAGTAAATCAAGATGTCATCAACAAAGATAACCACAAAACGGTCTAAGAACTCATGGAAGATTTGGCTCATCAAATCCACAAACAAGGACGGTGCATTGGTTAGCCCAAAAGGCATCACTAGGAACTGAAATTGGCCATACCGCATACGGAATGCCATTTTTTGGATATCCTCCTCATTCACTCTCAACTAGTGATAAGCCAATCTTAAGTCTATCATAGTAAAACTACAAGACCCCTTTAACTACAAACAAGTCATCCATACGAGACGATGGGCATTTGTTCTTAAACGTTTCCTAGTTCAACTTCTGGTAATCAATACAAAGTCACAAAGTGCCATCCTTCTTCTTGGCAAAGAGAATTGGTGCTCCCCCAGGTGAAGTACTAGGCTGGATAAAGCCCTTATCTAGCAATTCTGGGAGTTGAATATTCAGCTCACTCAACACAACAGGTGCAAATCTATACCGTGCCATGGAAATCAGTGTCGTGCCAAATACTAAATCAATAGAGGAATCAATCTCATGGTGAGGTGGCAAACTAGTGAGATCCTCGAGAAAGATGTCTGGGTATTCACAAACTACCCTTGGCAACTCTACTCTGACCACATCACTCTCAACAGCCCAAAATGTAGCAAGAAGGAAACTAAGCTTGCCTCGACCATACAGATCATACACTGGCAACAAGGCTCTATCAATATGGTCCCCTGGGAAATAAAAACAATCACCATTCAAGGTGCACACCGTAACTCTTTGATAGTAACAGTCTATCATGGCCTGATAGGATGACAACTAATCCATGCCCAAAATAACATCAAAACTCGACATATTAATCAACAAAAAAGAAAAAGGAAGTTGGCGACCGACGACCTCTATCTCACAATCTTAACCCCCTGGTCTAACACAACCTCACCCCTAATAGGTGACTCTATCCTAAGTGGAGACGCTAATTGAGCTACTTCTAACCCTAATGCCAATATGAATGCAGACGAAATGAAAGAATGTGATGCGCTAGTATCAATTAACACATTGGTAATAAAATTACACAACAAGAAGTTACCCCTCACTTCCAAAGGTGCTAACAACAAGTCTGGCGTGGTAACGGCATGCACATGCCTTAAAGGTCTCTGCTCTGCCTGCTCACCCCTTGGAGAATAAGTCTGAAACACTAATTGAGCAAAAGAGGCTCCATTATTGGCCTTTAGGCCTGAGCTGATGGTGTAGGCTGATGTCTCTATGTCTGCCTCAAACTTGACTCACCAGATGTGCCACCCGACTGAGGGCAAAACCTTCTCACGTGCCCTGACTGCCTATATTGATAACAGGTAGGTGGCTGCCCTCTTCCCTAACTTTGGCTTTGAGAACGAGCCCCAGAAAGTGTAGACTGTTGCCTTCATTCTCTCTGTGGGAAAACTAAAGACTTGTGGTCTAGCTGACCACAATTAAAACAAGTGATCCCACCTTGACTACCTCTCGGTAACCCAGAACTCAGTACAGGAAAAATGGATCTAGGCTGAGCTCCCTGGGACTACTGTGGGGTGGAACCCTTTTGCCTCTTGCTGTCCTGAGTCTCCCTTGAACCCTTTAACCTCTTTGCCTAGAGCCCGTCATTCGCTCCTCCTCTGACTAAACCACAGTCTCAAGATGAGCCGTCACCTACACATCGCATCCGTAGTCCCTAATCATAGATCTAGGTACCTTGAAAAGAAGTTCGATCCTCAGCCTTTTCTTAAACTCAATGCAACGACGTTCTTCCATCGCTACGAGTTCTGGTGCAAACCTCGACAAATTGGTAAAGGCAGCCTCAAATTTGACCATCGGTGTGTTAAGCGGCTTGAGCTTCACAAATTTCTCTATGAACATCTCCCTTGCAGTGGGAGGCAAGAACTTATCTTGGAAGACGTTGACAAAGGCCTCTCAAGTCACTCCAATGGACCCACGCGTGTACTTCCACCACTGACCTGCATCTCCCTTCAGTTGGAAGGATGCCAAGGTCACTCTCAGCCTATTGTCCTCGATGCCAAGCATCTTAAACGTCTTCACCATCTGCTCCAGCCACTCATCTGCCTTCAGTGGCTCCTTTGGATCCCCTAAAATCTTATCCAAATTAGACAGGAAGAACTCTTTCTTCAGAAACGATGGCCCTGGCCAAGCAACATGGGTCTGGACTTGATTCTTAGCTTTGAGAATGTCTATGGATTCCCACAAAGCTGCGGCCATTTCATGGGCTAAAGCACCCATGGCCTGCAGACCTACTGGCTTGGTGTAGCTTGCTTTTCGTGCTCCTTGGAGGGGTTCAGTCTCCTCGGATATGATAGCGCTATAGTTCAAACTCCTGTGGTTCTGAATCTGGTTTCACAAGTGCAGTGTGAAATGGATAAAACACAAATGAGTCCAAAGCTAACAATTTTTAGAAAAATCCATTTTAAACATTAAAGATGCCAGAAATGGACTACGTTGCCAGATTTCAGAGTCGTCACCTAAATATTTCTGGGAAATTTAGGAAACCCATAACTCGTGGCAAAAGCCACTTGTCCGTCATAACCAAAGTGCCTGGGCTCGGGAACTTAGGTATGAGAGGGGAAGGTCATAAATTGAGCATCCCACTCACCCGATCAAAGTTCAGCCTCTAATAATCATGATGTGATTTTTATTTACATTATATGCTCTTGTTTTGATTATTAATGCTACCTTACCATGTAAGGCACACAAGTATAGACTAATTCACCCATTTTGGAACGTTTTGATTTCCTGTTCGTTTTGAAAATAGTTTTGAATATGTGCCACTCAAAAAGGCAAGATCATATGTACACTGATCAAATCATCCCAATTTAAGCAAATTAGTCTTCATCCACAGACATTCAAGAGATATATCAACTAAGCGCTTAGTCTCATGGTAAATATGCTTGGTATGACAACACTAACACACATGCAATACGCTAAAGCAAGAAATGCACACCTAGTACTCAATCGAGGCAAGCCAAAATAGAAGAAAATAGTTAGAAAAATGCAAGCTCTAATATGCAAGTGACTAATGCAACACATACAAAATGCAACTACTAGGTTCAGTTTGTTAACATGGCATATGACTTAACTCAAAGCATACAATATTGCACATATTCAATTAAGTAGGGAAATGACAATATTGTTAAAATGATGAACCGGACCCAATGCATACGAAGCATAGCAATGGTATGAAACCAATGAAACCAAAATACAATGCTATATTTAACCATCATAAGCAAATAAATAAAAGGAAAAAAGAAATAGGCGTTGGAAGACATACATAATATTACAAGTGCGTCCTCGTACAAGAGAGTCCGAATGTCTGAATTTGATCTAATTATTGCAACGCCGAATTAACTAATTAATTGACTAGCTATTATAAGTTTCAAATGGAGCCACAAACATAACATATTACTATTTAAAACAAACATTATTTAAAGGACCACGGGAATCGAAAAGTCGCACATGCATGAACAAGAATAACTGCCCGAAAACTCCTCTGTTTTGCTGGCAGAACTGTTCTGTTTTGCAGTCAGAAAATTACTCTATTTTCACCCCAGCCTTTGCTCTGTTCTGCGATGAAAATGGCATTGCTTCCATAAAATAGAGTGGCCGACCGTCCTTGAAAAGTGGTTGGCCGGCCACTATTTTGGGGGTCTTCCTTGCTGCTACAGAAATGAAATAGAGAAAAAACAGAGTGTTTCCAGGAGGTGTTTGTCCCTTTTCCCTATCCCTATCATGAAACTGATCCAGGGAAGAGTAGGATCGATTCACAAACCATCAATTGTCGCAAAGTTGTTGCATGATGATCTATGATTCGATAGGACAAAGGTTTAATAAATAAAAATAAATGACCAACAAAACCTTCTCGCTATCATGGAGTTACCTCAAGGGAAGTGGTAGACATATCTTCTCAAATCATTAACATCACTAAAGAGTATGTAATGACTTAAGACACAATAGGTTCAATTAATGTCCGATTAAACCCAACTTGATTTTATTATCCTCTTTACCATGTTTACCATTTTTATTAGCCTTTTTTAAGATTACCTTTCCATTCTTTATTGATTTTGTCCAAAAGTGAGAGTTATGCCCTATAATGAAGAGAAGTGTCAAGCAAGAAGTTGTCTTTAGCATGAGAGAGATGTAATGCCTTGGTAGTGAACCTCCGAAGAGATTAAACCATTAAGCATGGAAGGTCTCTTTCTCATGCCTTAAAAAACAATCAATTGTTTGAAACAACTCTTTAAAAAAAAAGAAAAAAAAAAAGAAAGAAAACCAAGAAAGGAGGGAGGCTGTAGAGATGACTATTACAAGTGTGAATATATGTATGAAAACTATGAAATAAAAGCTATCAACTCAAATAGGTTGGTGTCTAAGGACTAAACCACCAAACCTATGAGGACTTACAACAACACAAGCGTAATACTCAAAGCATGAATAAAGTAAACACATCAAAATAGTCCAAAACTCATAAAAAAGTGATAAAAAAAAATAGTTTGAAAAGCTAAAAAAGTGAGCAAAAATGAGAGAGAATTAAAGCTAGTAAGTAAGCCTAAGGAAGGGTGGCTAACCCCTCCATTTTTTGGACCATAAAACCATATGTTTTAGCGTCTGAAAACTATGAAAATCAAGAACCAAAAGTTGAGAAACAAATGGGAAACACAAGGATAAAAGCTTATGGAATAAGGTTCAAGAAAGAGTAGTGAACCCCTCCACCTTTGGTAGCTTTAAATCACAAGCTTCAACCCACCAAAAATAGTCCAAAAATAGTGTAAAAATAGCAAGAAAAGAGAAGGAAGAAGTAGTGTTAAGATGGCCAAAGTTATACATCTTGAAGAGGAGTTGCTCTTTTGTTCACAAACCACAATGTATTCACTCTCAAGGACTGAGATTTTAGCTCAAGAACCTCAGTAAGGAGCCTCAAATTTTTGGTTTAGGAAGTGTATGTATAGTGTATGTATGTTGCAAGATAGAAAGGTAGAGTGTTTGGCAAGTTTTTAAGCTTTGGCAAATTTTTCTAACCCAAAATCAAGAGGGATGGCCAAGTATATATAGAAAAATAGGTTCGTATCTTGGAAATATCTATATTGAGCCAACTGGTGCAGTGCATGCACATAGGGGGGATAGCTGGCAGCAAATATCTTCTTGCTGGGAAACCTGGCCAGCCGGCCGGCTGGCCAGGTAGAGGGACGGTCAGCCACTAAAAGTTGGCCTGCCGGCCACCTGCTGGCCATCAGGCATCTGAGTGGTCAGGCTAGAAAAAAATTTAGGTTTTGGTCCAAAGGGGGGCGTAACGTTCTAGGCTCTGAGGCTCAAAATAGAAGCTTCTTGCTGGGGAAATAGAATGTTTGTACAGCGTAGTATTAAAGGGCAGTAAAAAATGGGGTGTCTACACTTGGCCACATTGGCTTGACCAACCCCTTCCTCCTGTGCCGAAATATTATCCGGTAATGGCACTTCCTGCCATCTAGGCCTGCCATGCCTACCACCACCACGTCCATGTCCTGCTTTCCTAATGATGTTAACATAAGAGATTAGCCCATTTACAAATATGTCGAAGATAATTCACTCATGTCCTAATGTGGTGGACAACAATTAATTTGCTCCACATAAGCACGTTGTCACGTAAACACATACAAATTTCCTTTCTAGATAATGATGGTTCTACAACGTTGCCAGAGTTCCAATTAAAAATAACAGTGATTAAGTGCTCTTCTAACAAGGCTTCTAGAAACTCGTAGTCCCAATTAATATCTTAGAAATTAAATTCCATACCCACTTAGTCACATAAGCATATTGTCACCTAGCATACCAGGTTTATTTCTAACACAACTAGCTAGATAACCCATCGTGGTAAAACCCATATCCCACAATCCCAAAGTATTCAAACCCGGTAGCTTTGATACCAAGTTGTAACGCCCTAAAAATGATAACCATAATTCATCCCACGATATTAATTAAATAACAACATCTACCGAAATAATTATCTTCCACTCATGTGAGTCGATTGTACAAAAAGTAACACATATAGTTATACATTCATAAGTCCTAACCGTAAATCTATAGCATGTGCCGAAAGTTAAAGATATGAAATACAAATTAAACAAATATATAAATGCCCTAGTGGGTATAGCTTTCCAAGATGATGCTTCGTTACAACAAAAGTGAGTTTTAACTCAATACAGTTTAAGCCCTTGGCTTGTACAAAAATAATTACAACAATAACAAAAAGTATCTCTTAACTCCTAGTCCTCTCAAGCTACAGCCTTAGCAGAGGCATATCGTCAGCACCTGAAAATGATTCTCCACATAGGGTACGTTAAAGCCTAGTAGAGATACTCTAACACAGTGTATGAATCTTATCAAAGCTATAAGGTGAATGCATATGCAATACTCATGCCAAAACATTTTATATTCCTTTCCAAAACCACGTAATGCCAAGTTCATATCACAATGCAGAAAATCATTTTTTTTACAATAGAAAATAGGGTAGTGGATACAACACTGGGAATCTCTAGGTACGTGTTTGCAAGTAGGCTATACAAGCACTACCAATTGTCATTTTTACCCGTACTAACTGAAAGGCTCGACACCTAATCATGTGGGTGTAGACACCCCATTTTTGACCGTCCTCAAGACTTGGATGTCATCATTTGAACACTCGATGATCATCCATGCTTGTGTTCGTTTTGAGTTTTCGGAGGTCTCAGCTACACACCTTGCCTTAGGATCTCTCAACTTCTCTGTTTTGTGCTTGGTTGTGGACCAAGCACTTGTGTTTTTGCTTCTGAGGAAAGAGGGTGGCCTGTTTGGCATCCCCTGAACCCATCAGCCAAGGCTTGAAGCCGTCGGCCTTGTTTTCTTGCCATCGGCCAAAAGTTTTGGCCGATCGGCACTCCTTTTAGTCGATCGGCACTTATGTTGGTCGATCGGCCATGTTTTTCGGCCGAACCCTGTTCATCTGCTTTGTGCAAATATTTTATGCCAGCCGTCACAGTTGGCATGCACAATTCACGGCCTATATACACGTGTATGGAGGGATTTGCCCCTTTGCTTAGCTTCCTCAAGAAGCTTTGCTTTTGGTTCTCTATAAGAGAGAACCATCTCCTCCCTTCTCAAGGGTTCAGAAAATTGAGTCTTGAGGGATAGGTATACTTTTGTATCTATTCTTCTTTGTTTAGCCTTGTTTTGTACTCAAAAGTGTAGTATTGTCTTACTATTGTACACAAACACACACTAGAACACCATCCTCTTGGAGTTGAGGTCCCTTGAGGTTGATTTGAGAGTTCTTGGGTTGGTTTGAGCTTGGAAAACCTACTGGTGTTTTGTTCTTGAAAGTGTTCTTCAAGGGTGAGCATTCTTGCTTTTAATACCCCTTTCTTGCTTAAGCTTTTAGACCTTCTTTCTTATTGTTTTAAGCTTAACTCTAAACTACAAAAAGTTTTATTTTTTTGTTGCTTTAGATCTTTGTTTAAGATCACTTTTTGGTTTGGGGTTGTTTTCCCCCCACTTAAGCCTTGTTAGGCCTTGTTTTAGGCCATCCCTTTTGGCCCTTGTTCTTGGCTTTGCATGACCTTCCTACCACTAAAATCTAGAGGATTTTTAGTGGTGGTAAGGTGGTTCTGGAGTCTTAAATAGGAGAGGGTCATCCCCTCTCCTTATTGTCTTGAATGCTAGTATAAATGGCTTATATCGGTAGTATGTTGGCTTGGCTTGTTTTAGCTTCATTTCAGTATGTATTAGGCTTCATTTTGCCATGATATAACACTATTTTGACTTGGTTTGGACATACCATGTATGCTTCATGTACTTGCCTTGCAATCCTTTCATTTTCCTTAACATGCATCATGCTTTAAGTCATGTTTCTAGCATGATTTTGGCTCGACTCCATGAAGCTTTTAGCCTTGTTTTAACATACTTAAGCTCTAATTTGAGTTGTTTTGACCATATATGCCATGCTTTGTATAGCCATAAGGCATTCTAGCTTGCTAGCCTTAAGTGTCCAAGTCACTAGCATGCTTTACTTGGACCATTTCAATGATTTGGCATCATTTGTTATACTATTTTAGTCCATGTTTCATGCTCAAACACTCGCACTTGTCACTCCTTTAATGCTTTAAAGAGTTGATGTTTTGTGCCTTATGAATGGGTCATTGTGTATGTCATCATGTTTAGGTCTTTGGGATGCCATCTAAGTGGATTTTTGGTCTTGTTTTACCATGCCATAACTCTATTTTTCATTGCTTAAGTCATGCCATGTTTGGTTTTGATAGGTGTAGTGTAACACCTCTTTTGTAGCCTTGCATGCCTCATGCTTTTGGCCCTTTGTTCTAGCTTATTTTGGCTTTGGTCCTTACATGTTTTAGGCTCATTTTGGCATGATCTAGGACTGTTTTGGATTATACTTGTCATTTGCTTCAGATTTTGCATAGCCTTGGTTTGAGTCCCTTGGCTAGTTTCAAGCTTTAAGCCTTTTTGCATGACTTTCTTGCTTTGTTTGGTTGGTTTGGCACCTTTTCTAACATGATTTCAGAGCTTACAATGTATGTCACATGTCCATATTTGTCCCCTTTTAAGTGTTGTCGAAAGTTGCTCTCCTATGCTTAGGTGATAGGCCAATTGGCATGCATGTTTGTATGTACCTTTGTCTTCATTTCCATAGCATTTCGGCCATTGATTTGGGCATGTTTAAGAGCTGTCCACTTTAGTTTAAGTCCATCATTTGGCATGTTGTTGCATGTTTACCTCACATGTTATCGCATGCTTGTTGCATACTTGGTACATTATATGTTGTTGCATATTAGTTCCCTTGCATGTTGTGGCATGCTAGTCCTATTACATTATGCTTACATGCTTGTTGCATGCTAGCTAATATGCTAGTCCTATTACATTATGCTTACATGCTTGTTGCATGCTAGCTAATTGACATGTTGTTGCATGCTCATCCATCTTGCATACTTGTTAGATTACATGTTGTTGCATGTTTGTTATTGGTATTGTTGTTGCATGCCTATTACGTTGTATGCATGCATGTTTGCATGCTTAGGTTGCATATCACTTGCTTGGATGCTCATGTTGCATTAGCTTGCTTGCATGCTTAAGTTGCATTGCATTGTGTGTGCATCCCTTGCCTCTTGATCAAGCATGATAGAGGTTGGAGCTCCTTATGTGTTTTGTGCATTTCATTTGATATTGAATTGCACACTTGGCTCCTTTGGCCATCATGCATTGAAATGCATGATTGGTGGTCCGAGGGTCAAGAACTACACACCTTTGAGTCTTAAACATGATAAGGGGTGTAGTTGTGTAGACATTGTCTTGCAAATATATTGCCATGCTCTGTTTGTCCTCTGCTGCAGCAACAGGAGCTTTTCATAGGAAGAGATGGTCGATCGACCATATTCAGTGCTGATCAGCAACAAACATTTGGCCGAGAGCCTTATTTTTGGTCGATCACCTTCATATCTTGGCTGATGGCCTTTCCATTTGGCCGATGGCCTTTTAGCATGACCATGAACTAGTTCTGGAGCATCAAAGAGACTTGTGCAGTTTTCAGAGGTGCAAAGCAGTGCAAACAGAGGCAACATGAAGCATGGCGATGGATTTCCAAGTGAAGCCATCCGAGCATGCATTCATCCCTCGTCTAAAGGCCATTTCAGTGTTTTAATAACTTAGAATAGTTATTTATTTCGATTTGGTTGTGTAATTAATTAATTAGCTTGTTAGTTAGTTAATTAGATGAATTGTATTATTCTTTTGGTCCCTCCGTCGAGAGGGCACAATTATGTAATAAGCGTGCGTGTGTGTGATGCATGTTTTCTAACCCCCATTTCTTTCTCCTTTTACTTAACCACTTACGATGGTTAGTTTTAGGGCATATTTCATTGACCATACCTTATGCTTGCATGTTTGCATCCATTCATCTGTATTGCATGCACTAGGCTCGGCGC
The DNA here is from genome assembly GCA_022316695.1 of Camellia oleifera. Classification (NCBI taxonomy): domain Eukaryota; kingdom Viridiplantae; phylum Streptophyta; class Magnoliopsida; order Ericales; family Theaceae; genus Camellia; species Camellia oleifera. Next base: position 85,575,994 of record CM039312.1, read on the forward strand.
ATCATACTAACTGCATTGTATTTCAATTCCAAGTTTAATACATGTATCAAGTATGGTATCTCCATGCCATTTTAGAATAGCCGAGCCTATTTCTAGTTGCATTTTGCCTGTGTTGCATTAGTCATCTTAACATAGACTAGGATCATGCATTGATTACTAACTAGTTCTATATTTTGGCTCGGAGTACACTGTGAGTGTTTATGCTTTAGCATCTTGCATGTGTGTGAGTGTTAACATGATAGCATGCTTGCCATGAGGCTAATTGCTTATGTGATATAACTGCCTAAATGCCTGTGGGTGAAGGTTGGATTACTTGAATTGGAACGATTCATTGAAATCCGTGTTTTAGCCTACTTGCGAGTAGCAAACTTCAAGCCATTTCCAAACAAACAGATATGCAATGCTTTGTTCCAAATTAGGCGATCTAGTTTATACTTGTGTGTTGTGTGCATCACATAGTAATTCTAGCTAATTAACTAGAATAAGAACGCATGTACTTTTAAAAACAAGATATTATGCTTAGTATAGGCCGATCTTTGATCGGGCGAGCGGGGGTGCTCATAGATGACCTTCCCCTTTCGTACCCAAGTTCCCGAGCTGAGGCAACTTTGGTGATGATAGACACATGGCCTTAAGCAACGAGTTAGGGTTTTCTAAATTTTCCCAAAATAAATATTTAGGTGGCGACTCTGGCACTTCTTTCTTAAAAATCAATTTTCCAAAACGATTTGTCGGATTTGGACTCTTTGGTGATTTATCGGTCTTGCATTGCACTTTGCAAGATTAGATTCAGAACTGTGACATTGAGTCTGAACTATAGTAGCTAGAGAACAAAACGAGATTCTCTCGGGAGTTCTTCGGGTGCGTCTACAGTGGGCATCTGGACTTTCACTGAGGACACACATGCCAACATAAAACCACAACCACACCACCCTACTAGATTCATCAAGGTATTCACCCTTTTTTCTCAAAACAATATACATTTCCAATGTGTTAAATATGCAACAATGCTCAATGCAAATGGATGAGAAATTAGTTTCAAAATAGATATCTCTAAATAGATAGATAATTTCAAATAAAGATAAACTTTTCAAAATTCCAATATAAGAGTGATAATGCATATCCAACTCTACCATCGTTATTATCATCATTCCAATTTCATAAAATTCAACATCATTTCCATTTTCTCTTTACAAGATCAAATATTCACATTTTAGGGCAAAATCCTCTTTCTTTATAAATCAATTCTAAGGATAAAAATCCACCATTTTATCACAACTCAACCACATTTACAAAGCCACAATCATTTCCAAGAAACCATTTTGAAAACCCCTCTTTTGATTTCGAAATCGAAACCCTAGGTTTATCAAAAAATTCCCAAATCACATTATTGTTTAGAAAAGCAAATAACTAAGTTAAAAATCATACAAAAGTATAGAGAAATCCCTACCTCAAAGCTAGAAGGGGGGAGAGAGAGAGAGAGTGGAGATACTTGGAAGAGCCGAAAACTAACTTTGTTTCGATTAAAACGAAGCTCTAGGCGAGTTCTACCCTTTTCTCAAAGGGACTAGGGTGTAGAGATCAATAGATTGGGAGTATTTGGAGGTTGAAGATGAGTTTTAGAGAAAGAAAAGGTCTAGATTTAAGGTTTTGAAATGTTTAGAGAGAGAGAGATATAAAATAGTGACTCAAAAAGGGAGTTCTACGAACTGATATACGTGCAGACCGCTCGAGTGACTCAAACACCGCTCGAGCGACCAGACACAATACGAGAGACCGCTTGAGCAAACAAAGTTACCGCTCGAGTGAAGAACACCACCTCCTAGTAGTTTTGCAGACAAAGGCTAACCGCTTGAGCATAAGAAAGATCGCTCAACCCATGACTGCACAAGCTCAAAAAGCGCCGCTCGAGAAAAAAAATATCCTGCAAGTACTTTTGCAGGTCTGCAAAGGTACTTAATGTTCCCCAAGACCGCTTGAGCAAATTGACCAAAATCTGGGCAATCTATTGAAAAACAAACTCCCGACCTATTCCAAATGCGACAAAGACATCCAAACAACCAAACTCAATCAATAATAAGATGAATAAGGATATAAACAACTAAATAAGACAAGAAATCTCGGATTGAAAATAATAAATGGGTCAGGTTTAAACCAGAATCATTATAGTAGAAAATTGATATTGTAATTCATGCCTTTCTTTAAAAAAAAATAAAAAAATGTTAGTATGTAAATTTTCACCACTCATATGTGAAGATTCTAGGTCCGTCCCTAAACAAAACCAAAATAAATCACCAAAAGACTACCAATAACATAAATTAAAAATGACAAATATTGTAGATAATATTATGGGAGATTTACAACTAAGTCGTATTTTAGTAAATAATGGTATATTAAGTAATAGTTAAAAACTTTTTACCTGCAAGTTCCTAATAACTTTAAATGACGAAACTACCCTTACCAAATCAAAAACGCAAAATATAATTGCAACTTTTCATTTTTCATAGTTCATTCGCTCCATTTCATATCCCTCGTAGATTTCATTCTCACCTTTATCAATTTCACCTCACATTTTGTCTTACTTCATCAATCTCATCTCAGATTCTAGAACAATAAACTAGATCATCAAACATTCTCAGATTCGAACAACCAAAACGGTGAAAACAAGTAAGATTCAAATATCTTAAACCCCAGTTTCAGTGAATTCTTTCATTTTCAAAACTTTTTTTTTTATTTCTGTTTCAATTTGAATGTTGACTTCGTTACTGTTGCTATAAATGTTCTCAGATTTCAAGTCGATTTGAGTAAAAAATCATAGTTAATAATGTTATCTTCCTTTCGATTTCAGTTTGAAAGTTGATTTTGCTACCATTGTTGTTTATGTTCTTATATTCTAAATCAATTTGAATGAAAATGTAACAGCTGATTTTGTGTGACTACTCGAGCAGCCATTTGGTCACTCGAGCATAGATTCGTAGCTCCTAGTATCTCGCATTTTTGTAGGCAAGACCGCTCGAGCGAAGGACAGTTCGCTCGTGCGTAGATTTCAAGCTCCCAATATTTTCACTATATCTCTACAAAACTTCTGAGACCATGTGTTTATCGCTCGAGCAATGGAAAGTTCAATCGAGTGATCTCTTTATATTTTGGCACTTCGCTCGAGCGATGAAAAGTTCACTCAAGCAGTCTATTTGGGGCAGCAGAGTTATAATATGATCCAAACACAAGTGTAGCTCACTTTTTCACACTCATTTTCTCTGTAACAGTCCTTTTTGAAAACCCTAGCTCAAAAACCTAGATTTCATCTAGCAATAGCAAGAATCAACCTTGGAGCCTTCAACAAAATTGTTGCTCTCACCAAAGGCTACGTTTTGGACCGATTGGATCGTGCTTTTTCAGAAGTTCTTTGCATAGATCGTTATGCTTCACTTACAATTATTGAGGTCATAATATTTTTACCCTTGTATATTTATAGTTTGGTTTAAGTGTGTGTGGATCTTAAGGTGTGGGGTGGTTATTGAGATGGTTGATATAAGAAGAAGGGTTGTTCATTGCGGCTATGTATCGACTACCGCAAGCTGAATAGAGTTATGGTGAAGAATAAGTATCTGTTGCCTAGAACAGATGATCTTCTCGACCAACTTAAGGGTTCTCAATGTTTCTCAAAGATTGATCTAAGATCGGGTTATCATCAGTTACGTATAAAAGAAAAAGATATTCCGAAGATGACCTTTCGTACTCTATATGGTCACTATGAAATCCTTGTGATGCCATTTGGTTTGACCAATGCTCCTGCCACTTTTATAGACTTGATGAATCGTGTTTGTCGAGAATATCGTGACAAGTTTGTGGTAGTTTTTGTGGATGACATTCTTATATATTCACCCTCTGAGGAAGAACATGAGGCGTACCTTCGAATCGTATTGCAATTACTTAGGGAGCACAGGTTGTATGCTAAGTATGAGAAATGTGAGTTTTGGCTCTCTGAGGTGAAAATCTTGGGTCACATTATTTCCATGGATGGGGTTACTGTAGACTCTTCAAAGATCGAGGCGGTGTAGAATTGGGAGCGACCTAAGAACGCTTTTGAGATCTACAGTTTCTTGGGTCTAGCCAGTTATTGTAGGTGGTTTGTGAAAGACTTTTCCATGTCAACTTCTCCATTGACTAGGTTAACTAGAAAATGAGTGAAGTTTGTTTGGAATGAGTCATGTGACAAATCCTTCTTAGAGTTGAAGGCTAGATTGACTATTGCGGCAATTTTAATCATTTCAAAAAGTGGTTTGGGTTACACTGTGTACTGTGATGCCTCTAGAGAAGGTTTGGGATGTGTTTTGATGCAAGAGGGTAAAGTAGTGGCGGATGGTTCGCGCCAATTGAAAATCCGCAAATGAAATTACCCAACTCATGACTTGGAGTTAGCTGCGGTTATTTTTGCTTTAAAACTATGGAGACATTATTTGTATGGGGAGAAATTTGAGGTGTTCTCAGGTCATAAAAGTGTTAAGTACCTATTTTCCCAAAAGGATTTGAATTTATGTCAAAAGAGGTGGATGGAATTCTTGGAGGATTATGATTTTGAATTACACTATCATCCCAGAAAGCTAATGTGGTGGTTGATGCTTTAAGTAGAAAATCTATGGGTACCATTGCTAATCTTGCTATTAGGGAACAGGAAATGTTCGGTGAATCTCCCAAGCATGCCACCTTGTTTTCTGTCCTTGCACAACCACCACTTGTTACTTAGGTTATAGAGGCACAACAGGGTAACTTGGATGTTGAAGCAATCAAGGAGAAAATAGAATTAAGGAAGGAGGAAAAGGGTTTAAAGGTAGATTCTGATTATAATGTTCGGTATTTGGACCACTTTTTTGTTCCTGAGTTGTGTAGAGACGAAGTACTTCGGAAATTTTATCACTCCTGCCTTGCGGTACATTTGGGAGGCACAACGATGTACCATGACCTTATCCAACAATTTTGGTAGAGGGGTATGAAGTGGGATGTGGCTTTATTTCTGTCCAAGTGTTTAACTTGTCAACAAGTCAAGGCAGAACATCAACGGCCAACCGGGTTATTGCAACCCTTGCCTATAGCTAAATGGAAGTGGGAATACATCACTATGGACTTTGTTTCTAGCCTTCCTAGAACACAAAGGGGTAACGATGCAGTTTGGGTTGTTGTAGATTGACTAAGTCAGCTCATTTCCTCGCTATGTGTATGGGTGACTCAGTTGATTACCTAGCAAAACATTACATTTAAGAGATTGTCTGGCTTCTTGGAGTTCCGGTGAGTATTGTCTCGAATAGAGACCCTCGTTTTACTGCACGGTTGCGATAAAGTTTACAAACCGTTATGGGCACTCAGTTAACCTTTAGCACCGCCTACCACCCTCAAACCGACAAACAGTCCGAGCGCACTATTCAAATCTTAGAAGACATGTTGAGAGCTTGTGTACTAGACTTCAAAGGTTCTTGGGAGAGACAGCTACCTTTAGTGAAGTTCGCCTACAATAATAGTTTTCATGCTAGCATTGGGATGGCACCTTTTGAAGACTTGTATGGGTGACCATGTTGCTCATCGGTGTGTTGGACCGAGGTAGGGGATATACCCATGCTTGGACCCGAGTTGGTTTGTGAGACCACTGAGAAAATAGCTCTCATTCAAAAAAGGTTAATTACAGCTCAAAGTTAACAAAAAGGTTACGCCAATCGGCGGAGGAGACCTCTATCATTTCATGTAGGTGATCATGTATTTCTAAAAATATCATCTAGAAGAGGATTAATGAGATTTGGGTGAAGTGGGAAATTGTCACGTAGATTCATTGGCCCTTTTGATATTATAGAACGGGTGGGAGAGGTAGCCTATCACCTTGATTTGCTACCATAACTATCCAGATTACACGATGTGTTTCATGTCTCCATACTTAGCAAGTATGAGCTCGATCCTTCCCATATCATAGATTGGACAAATTTAGAGGTGGATGAGAACGCTTCATATGAAGAGAGATCGATAAAAATCTTGGACACCTGAGAACAAGTTTTGAGAGGCAAAGTCATACCCTTAGTCAAAGTGTTATTGCACCACCATAGGGTGAAAGAGGCCACTTGGGAATGAGAAGCCGGAGTCCTTGAGAAATAGCAAGATTTATTTAATGACATGTAAACTTGCTTGTTTGTTATTTCCAGATTATATGTGTAGGGGATTGTGGAAGGAAGTAAATGAAAATTTTAAACCTTCATCCTATTGTTTGAATTCAGCTTTAATTTCGTTTTGATTTGTGAGGTTGTGAAGATTGAGGTTATTGTTATTGTGGTATTCATCTTCCTTGGGAATTGTTGGAGTTGTTTTGGCAGGAACTATGAAATTTTGGGAACGAAATTCTTTAAGGGGGCTAGGCTGTAACAGTTGATTTTGGGTGACTACTCGAGCAGTCATTTGGTTGCTTAAGCGTAGATTCATAGTTCCCAGCATCTTGCATGTTTGCAGGCGAACCGTTCGAGCGAAGGAAAGTTCGCTCAAGTGCAGATTTCAAGCTCCCCGTATTTTCACTGTAGGCCTACAAAACTTCTAAGACAATGTGTTTACCGCTGGAGCTATGGAAAGTTTGCTTGAGTGGTCTCTTTGTATTTTTACACTTCGCTTGAGCGATGGAAAGTTCACTCGAGCGGTCTGTTCGGGGCAACAGAGTTATAATGCGATCCAAACACAATTCTAGCTCACTTTTTCACACTCCTCTCTCTAACAGCCCTTTCCGAAAACCCTAGCTCAAAAATCCTAGATTTCATCTAGCAATAGCAAGAATCAACCTTGGAGCTTGCAATAAAGTTGTTGCTCTCACCCAAGGCTACGTTTTGGACTGATTGGATCGTGCTTTTTCGGAAGTTCATTGCATAGATCTTCACCATTCACTTACAACTATGGAGGTAGGAATATCTTTACCCTTGTATATTTATAGTTTGGTTTAAGTGTATGTGAATCTTAAGGCATGGGGTGGTTGTTGAGATGGTTGATATATGTATATAGGAATATATATATATATATGGGGTTTTGTGTGAAATTGATGAAGGGTTAGGTAACCAATTATGGAAGATTGTGTAAAGAGACTTGAATTAAGGGAAAGTAATGCTTAGAAGGAAAGCTCTTTGATGAGTAGCCCTAAAGATTGTTCTTTGATTTTGACTTAAAGGGTAATCCATGAGTAAAATTGAAGGGTCCTTGTGATTCCATGTGATGTGTTTATGGTGTTATTATTTTTTGGAATGTGTTGAGATGCCCACTTGCCCGGTTGGTGTAAGATGACGAATGTGGGAATTGTTATGAGGTATCCGCTTGCCAGATCGTGCGAGGACGAAAAAAGTGGAAGGTTTGAGTTGTCCACTAGCCATCTGTGTGAGGATGGAAAAATGTGGAATTTGAATGTCGAATTGTGTGTTGTGTTACGAAAATTGAAACATTTTATTTCATGGGTATTGGTATAGATCATGTATATTTTAAATCAAATATTCATATACTTGGTTAAATATATTCTCTATTAGGCAATTGCTCATTCCTATGTAATAACTTTTTAGGACATGAAGAGCCATAACCTTGTCAATGAAGAAGAAGATGACTATCTTATGAAATATTAAATTTTTGTGAACTTTGAAGTTGTAATTATAACAGTTGGATTTCTTTATTATTATTCTAAAATCTTGTGTCTTTTGTATTAAGTGGCACAATGTAATTGGTAAACTCAGAGGACATTGTATTTTGTTGTTTTCTCTAACTTATTGAATTGTGAGTTGTATCTTGTAATTTTATAAATTGAAATGTATAGTTCAATGAGAAAGAGAAATATTGGAATTCAATTGTGTTGTTTGGATTTATGGAGCATGTTCTTTTAGTTGTTATTTGGGAATTGTTTTCGGGTTGTTACAGAAACCTGTAGTTAATCATGTTCTCATGTTTTTTTATTTAGGTTTCATTGTTGATTTTGGTACCATTGTTGTTAATGTTCTTAGATTCTGAATCAATTTGAGTCAAAACGTCTAGTTAATCATGTTTTTCTTGCTTTGATTTAGGTTTCATTGTTGATTTTTGTACCATTACTGTGAACCTTCTCAGATTCTGAATCAATTAGATTGAAAAACCCTAGTCAATCATATTCTTTTCTTTTCAATTTAGGTTTCAATGTTGATTTTTATACCATTGCTGTGAATGTTCTTAGATTTTGAATCAATTTGAGTAAAAAACCCTCATTAATAATATTCTCTTACTTTCAATTTAGGTTTCAATGTTGATTTTGGAACCATTCTTGTGAATGTTCTTAGATTTGAATCAATTTGAGTTAAAAACCCTAGTTAATCATGTTCTCTTCCCTTCAATTTAGGTTTCAATATTGAGTTTGACACAATTGTTGTGAATGGCTTAAGATATTGAGTCAAAAACCCTAGTTAATCATATTTTCTTGCTTTCAGTCTAGGTTTTAATGTTGAGTTTGACATGATTGCTGTGAATAATCTCAGATTTTGAATCAATGTCACTGAAAAATCCTAGTTAATCATGTTCTTTTTCTTTCAATTTATATTTCAATTTTGATTTTGATACCATTGCTGTGAATGTTCATAAATTTTGAATGAATTTGAGTCAAAAACCCTAGTTAATCATATTCCCCTGCTTTTAATTTAGGTTTTAATGTTGAGTTTCATACGATTGGTGTGAATGTTCTCAAATTTTGAATTGATTTGGGTGAAAATCCTAGTTAATCATGTTCTCTTGCTTTTGATTTACATTTCAATATTGAGTTTGGTACCATTCCTGCGAATATTCTTAGATTTCATGTCAATTTGAGGAAAAACCCTAGTTAATCATGTCCTTTTACTTTTAATTTAGGTTTCAATATTGACTTTGGTGCCATTAATGTGAATGTTCTTAGATTTCAAGTCAATTTGAGTGAAAAACCCTAGTTAATCATGGTCTTATGCTTTCAATTTAGATTTTGTTGTTGATTTTGATACTGTTGCTATGAATGTTCTCAAATTCTGAATGAATTTGACTCAAAAACTACCAGTTAATCATATTTTCATGCTTCCAGTTTAGGTTTCATTGTCGATTTTGGTACCCATTCTGTGAATGTTATCAGATTCTGAATCGATTTAGGTGAAAACCCTAGTTAATCATGTTCTCATGCTTTCAGTTTAGGTTTCATTGTTGATTTTGGTACCATTTTTGTGAATGTTATCAGATTCTGAATCGATTTAGGTGAAAACCCTAGTTAATCATGTTCTCATGCTTTCAGTTTAGGATTCATTGTTGATCTTGGTACCATTGATGTGAATGTTCTCAAATTCTGAATGAATTTGAGTAAAAAAACCCCCAGTTAATCATGTTCTCATGCTTTCAGTTTAGGTTTCATTGTTGATTTTGGTACCATTTCGGTGAAAGTTCTCAGATTCTGAATCAATTTGGGTGAAAACCCTAGTTAATCACGTTCTCATGGTTTCAATTTAGATTTCGTTGTTGATTTTGGTATCATTGTAGTGAATGTTCTCAAATTTTGAATGAATTTGAATAAAAAGCCCCAGTTAATCATATTCTCATGCTTTCAGTTTAGTTTTCATTGTTGATTTGGGTACCATTGTTGTGAATGTTTTCAAATTCCGAATCGATTTGGGTGAAAACCCTAGTTAATCATGTTCTCATGCTTTCAGTTTAGGTTTCATTATTGATTTTTGTACCATTGCTGTGAATGTTCTCAGATTCTGAATTGATTTGGTTGAAAACCCTAGTTGATCATTTTCTCATGCTTTCAATTTAGGTTTCATTGTTGATTTTGGTACCATTCTTGTGAATATTCTCAAATTATGAATCCATTTGGGTGAATACCCTAGTTAATCATGTTCTCATGCTTTCAGTTTATGTTTTATTATTGATTTTGATACCATTGATGTGAATATTCCAAGATTTTGAATCAATTTTAGTAAAAATCCCTAATTAATCATGTTCTCATGATTCTGAATCAATTTGTGTCAAAACCCTAGTTAATCACGTTCTCTTGCTTTCAATTCAAGTTTCAATTTGAGTTTAGTACTATTGCTATAAATGTTCTCAAATTCTGATTCAATTTGGGTGAAAACCCTAGTTAATCATCTTTTCATGCTTGCAGTTTAGGTTTCATTGGAAGTTGAATAAAAATGGAAGTTGATTAAAAATGTAAGTTGATTCAAGAAACCACTGATACCTTGACGCCCTATTTGGAAGTTGAATAAAAATGGAAGTTGAATAAAATTAAAAATGAAAGTTGAATAAAAATGCAAGTTGATTCAAGAAACCACTATTATTTTATCACCTTATTCGGAAGTTGAATAAAATTAAAAGAGGAAGTTGAATAAAATTAAAAATGAAAGTTGAATAAAAACGCAAGTTAATTCAAGAAACCATTATACACTCTCTATTTGAAAGTTGAATAAAAAGTGGAAGTTGAATAAACACGCAAGTTGATTCAAGAAATCCCTGATACTTTAACGCTCTATTTGGAAATTGAATAAAAATGGAAGTTGAATAAAACCAAAAAAGGAAGTTGAATAAAAATGCATGTTGATTCAAGAAACTATTGATACCTTAAAGATCTATTTGAAAGTTGAATAAAAAAGGAAGTTAAATAAAAACGCAAGTTGATTGAAGAAACCACTGATACCTTAACACTCTATTTGGAAATTGAATTAAAATGGAAGTTGAATAAAAATGTAAGTTGATTCAAGAAACCACTGATGCCTTAACACTCTATGTGGAATTTAAATAAAAATGAAAGTTGAATAAATTTAAAAATGGAAGTTGACTAAAAATAAAAATTGAAGTTGAATAAAAACAGAAGTTGATTAAAGAAACCACTATAACTTAACGCTCTATTTGGAAGTTGAATAGGATGTCAAATTCAATTTTTATTGAACTTCCATTTTCATTCAACTTCCATTTTTAATTTTATTCAACTTCTATTTTCATTCAATTTCCAAATAGACCGCTAAGGCATCAGTGGTTTCTTGGATCAACTTCTATTTTCATTCAATGAATGGCAAGTTGTTTACAATAAACTTCCAGTTTACAAGGATATTTCAATGTACAAATCTATAGCTCATTTTGTTATTAGATTTGGTATCCCATGGATATGGAAATGGGATTTCCAGTGTGATTTTCAAAATAAAATTCCCCGTCTAAAAAGAGTTTTCTTTTATAAATGGTGGAATAAAATGGATGATCCAAAACCTCACTAGGAACTTCTCCAGAAAATTAAAGCCCATACACAGGCTTGCTGGGATGCTACTCCAAAACTCATCCCAGCTGCTCCAGTCCAGAATCCTTTTGTCCATATTCAAAATGAATTAAGACAGAAGTTTCCAGCACTATTTGAGCAAGAATTAGTTATTAAAAGCGTGGATTTTATGAAGGATCAATTCTTGCAATCTTTTTCCAGAGATGATACCAGGATGAAGTCTGGTTCCAGTAGCCATGGCGGCCACGAAGAAGATGAACATTTTGATCCATTATTGGATGAAAATGAGTTTACAGTATTGGTAGGTGAATCACAAGACCCTACTGACGCTGATCCCAACTTTGGAGATTTTTGGGATTCTCTCACAGGCTTGATTGCAGAAAAAATGAGTCAGGACAAACAGGATAAAGAAAAAGGAAAAGCAGCATAAGGCTTTGTCCCCTACTCTATTTTAGAGATTTTCTAGTATCACAAGACGACAAATCCACTTTCGGCTAAAGTAGATTCATTTGTCTGCCATCTTAACAGCCAGGCATCCAGATGTCTTCTACCGACAATTTTTGATAAGGCAAATCACGAGGACATAAGGATATTCGACCCCAAGCCAACCAGGACACGCCACCTATCTCTCTCTCATCCATATCCATTTTCTTTTGTTATCTATATAACGGATGCCTCACCCTTATTGAAGGCACGAGTTGTTTAAGTTTGTAATTTTTAGCTTATAAGTGTGTACTCTCTCTCTCCAAAGTGTGTACTCTTTCATTCTATCATTTGAAGTATAATAAACTTGGCAGTATTGATTGTAAGTATTTCTCTCTTGTATTTCTTTAATGTATGTCTGTATATAGTCTTGTTATTTTAAATGATATATTAGAATTTCATGTTTTAAGAAAAAATAGTATCGAACAGTATTTATCTATTTGGCCTAATGACCCTTGGGGCCTCCAGCAATTAGACACAGTTAATCAATCGATTAATCAACTCCAGACTCAAATTCAAGAACAAATTTTCCTTTTGGCTACGGCCGTTAGGCCTCCCCCTCCAGCTCAGTAGATCATAAGACCATATATGGCATAATTAAGATAAAATAAAATAAAACTATAATTAGCATTATCCTTGGGTTAGTGCTTAATGATGGGTAGAATAGTGTTAGAGTTAGTGGGACGTCACCCAAGTCGCATAGAGTCAGACCATTAGCAGTGATTGCAGTTAGCTCATTTGATTTGTAAGCCGTTGATAGACGTGCTAGCTTTACCTTGTGTCAGCACCGTTATTGGTATCAGAGCCATGTTTAATACTATTTATAGTTAGTTTTATTCTATTTTAATTATACATATATGCTCACACTACAGTTGTATGTCTACTGCTCCCATAGATGATATAGTCCCTACAGTAGCCAACACAATGGCCAATACAGTCGCCTCTCCTTCAGAAGCCAGAGAGTTAGTCGCTTATCAAGATGTAAAGGAAACACTAGATAAGTGGACAATTCTAAAAGTAAAACCAGATACTATCTATAAGATAGGCATACTAGATTTTTCCAGCAAAAGAGTCATTAAGACATTTGAGCATGCAACCTCAGTTTAGAATAATGATGAGTTAATGTATCTTTTACATATCCAGGACTTATACCCTTTTCTCCAGAAATATAAATATGTCCACATAGGACTTGTCCAGATTGCCTTCAAACCATTGACCCTTTTACGTCAAGACACTAGTATCCAGTGTACTTTAAGAGATGGCCGATGTACCAATTGGAGAGCTTCACTAATGGGCGCCATAGAAACAAGTTTAGCCCATGGTCTATTATATTTTGATATATACCCAAACTTGAGTATAGCCCTTACAGATTAAAACCTATCTAAGGTTTTAGAATTGTGAGTCCTATCTCATGGTTATGAGTATCTTCCAGGATCACCACCTCTCACGGTAATTTCCAGAATCTATTTAAAGGTTTTATCAACCTTAAATCCTTATATCAGAAAGCAAAGTGATCAAGGTCATACAGTGCTTATTGACACCAATTTATACAGTAGTCAAGTTGCCATACCAAAAATAATTGAATGGCAGAAAATTACCTTTCGAGAAAGATGACAAATAACTAATGTTGTCTCACCTAGACCAATTGTGCAGCATAATTTGGATGATGTTATCCAGACAGATGGAGGTAATGTTTATCTTCGGTTTCAAAGGCCTCAAAGGCAATTATCCAGAAGCATGTCAACCACAAGTGTTAGATCTACCCCTTCTTTTAGAGAAGCATATAGAGTCGATTTTCCAGAATCATCCATACATTCTACTACTGAACCCATACAATCTGTTATGCAGGGAATGCCACACAGACCTCCTAGTAACTCTGATCAACAATCAGACCCTATGGATCCGATAGTTCAAGGATTACAATTTTCAGCAAATAGAATCCCACATGGTGTTTATGAACCAAGGGAATCCAGTAGCAAAGGACCTTATAGTCCAACTGCCAGTGATATGAATTTTGAAGTTTAATGGATTTTAGTCCAGGCAGTGAAAATAGGAAAATCCTAAACCAGGATTTTTATCAGGAGAAATATGCAAAATTCAGAGAATGGTATTTTGCTAATCACACTTCAGAAGAGTTACAACAAATTAAAATCCAGTATTATATGTTTTTAGAAACACATCACCAATGCCAATCTTTTCCATTATGGCTCATGGAAAATGGCAATATCCTGAATTCTCAAATAAATGTTCTTGAAAATATTCAGAAGAATTGGGTGACTGTGGATGGTCAAAGTATCATTTCAATACACCCTCCTCCAAAAGCTTTAGAATTACAGCCTAGTGAGTCTACTTCCAGTCAACCTTTAGTTATGACAACATTCATTGAATCTCCAGCAAAAAGTAATACTGCTTTGACAGCCAAGGAAATTATTCCAATTATTAAACAGAATAATTATACTAACCTTTATTGTCAAACAGTAGGCAAACAACTAACTACAATTGAAGAAACAGTTATTCATCTTAAGAATAGTTGTTCTCTTCAACCAAAACCTCCAGTTATCCATTCCGTTGCCATCAAGCCTACTCCTACAGTAACAAATTTTAATTTAAAATCTAAAAAGCCTAATACCGAGTTTATAGATACTCTTCTAAATAAGATCAAAGATCTTCATATAGGAGAATCCTCACAACAGGTAAATATGTTGTCTAGAAATCATCTTCAGGAATTAAAAGAAAATTATCAGAATTTGACCCCACACCAAATATCTGAAATACAGGCTAACTTCCAAAACGAACCTTCTTCCATAAACAAAGTCCCTTATGGGATGAATATCGATCACACTGCTTATACAGCTCCGAGTCGATATTATTATTCTAGACCTACACCTATGGATCTTCTTTATGAAGAAGATTTCTTTCACATTCAAAAATCATACCACAGTAGAACTATTTACGAATGGAATATTGATGGTCATTCACAATATCAAATTTATGAACTGTTGTAGCATATGCTTATGTTTGCAACCGTTTGTAAACAAAATGAAAATACTGATCACCAGGTTGCTCGATTTATTATTAGCAGCTTTATAGGCATCCTTAAAGGATGGTGGGATAATATTCTCACTGTAACCCAAAATGAGGAAATCCTAAGTTCTACTAGAACAATTACAGATACGGATACAGGAATTGTGACAGAAGAACAAGATGTTATTTATACTCTTGTCAACACAATAGTCCTACACTTTGTTGGTGCCATTACCGGCATTGAAGATCGTAGTAGAGAACTTTCACAGAAATTAAGATGTCCATCTTTATCTCATTTTAGATGGTATAAAGATGTATTTCTAATGAAATTGCATCGTCGCTCTGATGCTAATTCAG
This sequence comes from Camellia oleifera, assembly GCA_022316695.1. Classification (NCBI taxonomy): domain Eukaryota; kingdom Viridiplantae; phylum Streptophyta; class Magnoliopsida; order Ericales; family Theaceae; genus Camellia; species Camellia oleifera. The sequence goes on from CM039312.1 coordinate 85,591,106, forward strand.
AACATTGGAAAGCCAAATTTATTGATGGTCTCCCTACTCTTTTTGCTAAAAGAGTTAGAAAGAAATTAAGAGATCGTCATAATCAATTGGCTATCCCTTACAGTCGTTACACCTATGGTCAACTCATAGGAGTAATTATAAATGAAGGTCTTGCTTTATGTGATGATCTTAAATTACAGCAACCAATGAAACAACAACATTTTACAGGCAGAAAAGAGTTAGGTGAATTTTGTGAACAATTTGCCTATGATACAAAATTACAGTATCCTCATAAACAGAAGAAACATAAAAAAATTCTCCAAGTATTCTTCTAAAAAATTCAGAAAACAATACAAACCCTACGTCACATAGCAAGCTCAACCTTCTAAGCCTAAAAGAAAGCACAAAGCTTCTTATAGAAAGTCCAATAAATCTACAATAAAATGTTATAAATGTGGTCAGATTGGACATTATGCTAATCGTTGTAAATCTAAAATACAACAAAAGCTTAATGAACTATCCCTCGATAATGATATCCAGCAACAGATTCTCAAAATGTTATATGATGAATCTAGTACTTCTTCTGAGGACAATGATGAAATTGCAGTCTTATACTCATCAGATACCGAAACTGGATCTGACGATTCTCCAGATGTTTGTGATTGTGAGAATCACATTAATCAAATTTCTGATGAAGTCAACTATTGAAAAGCCATAGTTGAAATGAATGGTCTTGATATTGGGGGATCCAGTATCAATGTTCTTACAGAAACTTAACAGAATATGATTAATATTGCTAATCAGATTTCTAATCCAGAAATGAAATTAAAATTCTTAGAATTATGTTTAGAACAACAAAAGAAGGAATTCTTCCTCCTAAATATTACAGTATGAAAGAGGTTTTTAACCGACTTCAACCTATGACTGAGGAAAAACCTTTAACTATCCAGGATTTAAAAATGGAAGTTAATGCTTTAAAAGTTGAAATTAAACATTTACAGACTTCTAATATTGCTATTAATTCTGAAATAAGAAAAATCAATAGCGAATTAGAACATCAATTAAAGGAAATTACAAATCCTAGTTCTAGTCAACCAACTGAGCAAAAATCATCTGAGCTTGATTATCTCATGCTCATGAATACAGTTACTTTTCAGAAATGGTATATTAGGATTACTTTTATGATAAAACCTAATTTTATTATAAAAGATGCCATTGCCCTTGTTGATAGTGGTGCTAATATGAATTATATTCAAGAAGGATTAATCCCTACTAAATACTTTCATCAAACGACCTAATCACTAACGAGTGCCAATGGTAATTCTTTATACATCCAGTATAAACTTCCAGAGGTACTTATTTGTAACCAAGGACTTTGTTTACCTATGTCCTTCGTTCTCATTAAAAATATGTCCCAAGCAATTATCTTAGGAACACCCTTCCTATGCTTATTAATGCCTATCACTAAAATTGATTCTATTGGCATTCATACAACCCTAAATAATCAACAGATTATTTTTGAGTTTGTTACAGAACCCTACACTAAAGAATTAGATCAAATCAAAGATCTAGTTGCTTTTAAAGAAAAACAAATTAATTTCTTGCAAAAAGAAATTAGTTTCCTCACTACGGAAGAAAGATTACAACAGTCTTCTTTCCAGCAAAATATCAAATCTTTGGAACAAGAATTTCAAGATGAAATTTGCAGTGATATTCCCAATGCTTTTTGGGATAGAAAGAAACACATTGTTTCTTTTCCTTATGAGCCAGGTTATGATGAGCGCAACATTCCAACCAGAGCTCGTCCTAGCCAGATAAAAAAAGAGTATTTAGAACTTTGTAAAACAGAAATTAATACTCTTCTCCAGAAAAAGCCCATTCGGTCTACTAAATCTCCTTGGAGTTGTACAGCCTTTTAAGTCAATAAAAATGCAGAAATTGAAAGAGGAGTGCTAAGATTGGTAATCAATTATAAACCTCTTAATGAAGCTTTACAATGGATTAGATATCCAGTTCTTAATAAAAAAAGATCTTCTTGATTGCCTCCAGGATGCTATCATATTTTCCAAATTTCATATGAAGTCAGGTTATTGGCAAGTCCAAGTAGCCGAAGCAAATAGATATAAAACTGCTTTTACCATACCTTTTGGGCATTTTGAATGGAATGTTATGCCATTTGGATTAAAAAATGCTCCATCCCAGCATATTATGAATGATATTTTTAATCCTTATACAGAATTTGCAATTTGCTATATTGATGATGTTTTAATATTTTCATCTTCAATTGACCAGCATATGAAACATCTTAATATCTTTAAGCATGTTATAATCAAAAATCGATTAGTGGTTTCTGCTCCAAAAATGAAACTTTTCCAAACTACAGTCAGATTTTTGGGCCATAACATTCATAATGGTACCATAATTCCAATTACAGAGATTTTTGGGTAGTTTAAGTTATATTCCAGGGCTATATTGATGATGTTTTAAAGACAAAACTCAATTACAGAGATTTTTGGGTAGTTTAAGTTATATTCATGATTACTATCCTAACCTTGCTACTGATGCAGGAGTCTTATCTTCCAGACTTAGAAAAAACCCTCCACCATGGGGTCTAGAACATACAGAAGCTATTAAGAAGATAAAAGCTAGAGTTAAAACTCTACCTTGCTTATCTTTACCAAATCCAGAATGGAAGAAAATTGTTGAAACTGATGCTTCAAACCTTGGTTATGGTGGCATACTTAAACAATTTAATCCAAACAGTAAAAAAGAAGAATTTTTAAGATTTACTTATGGTATTTGACATCAAGCTGCTAAAAATTATCCGACAATTAAAGAAAAATGTTTAGCCATCATTAAATGTGTTTTCAAATTCCAGGATGATTTATTAAATCAACATTTTTTAATAAGAGTTGATTGTTCTGCAGCAAAACAGGTTCTTAAAAAAGATGTTAAGAATTTAGCTCAAACGCAAATTTTTGCAGCATGGCAAGGCCAACTTTCAGTAGTTGATTTTGATAAAGAATATATCAAAGGTGAACATAATTCTCTTCCCAATTTTTTAACCCGTGAATATTTGCAGGGTCCTCATGTAGAACAGAGGTCGGGGCTCCGGTCGTTGGGGCCGTGGTAGGGGCAATCCCTACAATATAGAGTTTCCAGGGCTTCATGCCTCTTCCAGTAAAAAAGGGGAATCTAGCCGCATGGCTAAAGATGTCCTCCTAACTCCAGAATCTGCTTATTTCCAGAATTCTATTATAGAGGAAACTGTTCTCTATATTAATACCGAAGATATCCAGTGGATCAATGATCCTTGGGAAATTAAAAGGCGGTATCTGACCACTCAGAACTCTCCACCGCACTTTGATCAGTACCGATATATTTTTGAACAAATCCTTACAGAACTTGCTTCCGTTGAATTTAAGCATACATTGGTTGAACCCAATTGTACAGCTAGTCCCATTAATTACAGTAAAGCTACTATCCAGCAGATCTTGCCTATGCAGGCTTGGGGTATACACCTTCATGTTACCCGCACTATTGAGATCCGAAATAAGGAATCTCGTTACAGCTATTGGGATTACATCGATGCTTTTACTTAAGCATTTTATTATATGAATCCTCCCCGGAGCCATTCGTGGTTCTTCAATGTTATTCTAGATATTCTCAAAATCGATCTCCCAAATTGGTTTCTCGTTTGGTGGGATAAGTTTGGTTACAGTTAGATGCTTTTCCAGAACCAATTCGTCTTGCATTCAATGAATGGCAAGTTGCTTACAGGAATAAAAAAGTGGAAGTTGAATAAAAATGTAGGTTGATTCAAGAAACCACTATACCTTAACGCTCTATTTGGAAGTTGAATAAAATTGGAAGTGGTGAATAAAAATAAAAAAGGAAGTTGAATAAAAACGCAAGTTGATTCAAGAAACCATTATAGTTTAACACTGTATTTGGAAAATGGAAGTTGAACAAAATTAAAAACAGAAGTTAAATAAAAATGGAAGTTGAATAAAAATAGAAGTTGATCCAAGAAACCACTGATGCCTTAGCGGTCTATTTGGAAATTGAATGAAAATGGAAGTTGAATAAAATTAAAAATGGAAGTTGAATAAAAATGTATGTTGATTCAAGAAACCACTGATGCCTTAACGCTCTACGTGGAAATTAAATAAAAATGGCAGTTGAATAAAATTAAAAATGGAAGTTGAATGAAAATGGAAGTTCAATAAAAATTGAATTTGACATTCTATTCAACTTTCAAATAGAGAGTTAAGGTATAATGGTTTCTTGAATTAACTTGCGTTTTTATTCAACTTTCATTTTTAATTTTATTCAACTTCCTCTTTTAATTTTATTCAACTTCCGAATAAGGTGTTAAAATAATAGTGGTTTCTTGAATCAACTTCCGTTTTAAATTTTATTCAACTTCCATTTTTATTCAACTTCCAAATAGGGCGTCAAGGTATCAGTGGTTTCTTGAATCAACTTACATTTTTAATAAACTTCCATTTTTATTCAACTTCCAAATAAAGCGTTAAGGTATCAGTGATTTCTTTGATCAACTTGCGTTTTTATTCAACTACCGTTTTTATTAGGTTTCATTGTAGATTTTTGTACCATTGCTATCAATGTTCTCAGATTTTGAATGAATTTGAGTAAAACCCCTACTTAATCATGTTTTCATGCTTCAATTAGGTTTCATTATTGATTTTGGTACCATTGCTGCGAATGTTCACAAATTTTGAATTGATTTGGGTGAAAACCCCTAATTAATGATGGTCTTTTACTTTCAATTTAGATTTCAATATTCAGTTTAGTACGATTGCTATGAATATTCTCATGTTTTGAGTCTATTTGAATGTAAAATCATAGTTAACCATATTCTCTTACTTTTGATTTATGTTTAAATACTGATTTTGTTTCCAGTGTTGTGAATGTTCTCATATTTCAAGTTGATTTTAGTGACAAAATCCTAATTAATCCTGTTGTGGTGAGGTGATGTCGTTTTGGAAATACTCTTTGGATCCCAGGGGACGCTCATGATCCTCTTCTATTAACCTAAAAAAGGATACACACTCTAGTCGGGGGTGCCAGAATTAGCACTCGGACGGATAAGTCAGCGTATACTCTCTTGATTGCTTGTATCTTAAGTTAAGCACACTAATTCTCACCTACCTCTCTCTAAATGATGTTCTTCTACTTATATCTTTTTCTTTCTTGGGCTTCGGGACTGGGCCCTCATTCAATTCGTCGTATAACTATTTGCTCGGCTCCTTTTGCTGCGCATCGCTCTTCATTTGGCCTTTTACTCAACTGGCTATTTGGCTGAATAGGATACTTCTAGATTTACATGTATAAGACGGGGCCAAATGCGGTATACGAATTTCGACTCTCCCGGTCCGACTATTCGGCTCCTTTACGTGTCCCAATATTCGACCTCCACACCTGTTTTCTTGCTTTCGATATTTGTTTGAATGTTGAGTTTCGTACCATTGCTGTGAATATTCTAAGATTTAAAATTGATTTGAGTGGAGAACCCTAGTTTATCATGCTCTCTTGCTTTCAATTTCAGTTTAAGTGTTGATTTTGTTTTTATTGCTGTGAATGTTATCAAGTTTAGACCTCATGAGAATGACATTGGAGTGATTCTTTTAGGAAAATTCTCAATGTTAACATGTCTTCTATGTTGATTTTTTGTATAGGAAATTGACTCATGAAAACACCAAGATTAAAGAGTAATGCAAAGAAAACAATAAGAAAGCATAAAGAATTGAAAGTAAATTATAGATCAAACATGGAAGCAATAGTGAAGCTGATGCAACACATAAAACTCAGAAAGAAACATATTAAAGGATTGAAGAAAACCCCATTTTGGTTATTGTTTGATGCAATATTGAAGAAGAAGTTGAATTATAAAACAATGCAGAAAATATGATGATATTGCATTGAAAATAATTCAAACATAATAGTTAAGCAGCAGTGGTTCATTCCAGCTAGGATAGGAAACTGTAAAGTTAATCACGGAAGGCACCAAGTCCGTTTTTAGTATATCTTATGGAGATGAGCTGATGAATCTTGGTTATGAAAATAAAGGTATATCTTTTTGACAAGAAAATCCATATAAACTGAAAGGATATTGAGCACAACCATCATGGACTTGTTGCAAAACGCATTGAAAGGCAATAAGAAAGAGGACACAAAAGATGTAATTAGGATGCTGTACATGTATACTTGTTTGAAGCTTTTTTTCTCCACATCAAGAGCGACAGTTAGATAGGTATTTCTTAATTACATGGAAGATACAAAGTCAATGAAAAAATACAATAGGGTAGAAACAATAAGGAACACACTAATGTCTTCAATTGAAAAACACCACAAAAATCTAGCGAAAGTCATAGGATGTGTTATGGCTTTGTTAGTAAGTACATCTTCACTTTAATCTATTAGTTTGTCATTAATAATAGAAAGTATTATTTCTTGTTAAAATGACAAAAATTCTTTATATTTGGTTTGTAGTATTGGTTGTGTGAGCACACACTGATCATCCACCCTGAAGTTAACGAAGCATGCCCAAGGGTGATCAAATGAAATCTTATCAAATTACACAAACGTATGAAAGTCATATCACTACATGAGCTAACAACAAGATATGTTACATCCCCATCCTATTTGAATTTCAATTGAAGTTGGGAAATTTCTCTATTTTTATAGATTGTATTATTACTGACTTTATAAACAAAATAAATAAATAAATAAAAATTGAGAAACTTTTTAGTTTATTAAACTTCAATTATTTGAAAAACTAATATCTATTGTATGTTGACCTATAGGTAACTGGTGTTCAATTGAGTGAAGAAAGTGAAGAAGAAGAAGAAAAAGAAGAACAAGAACAAGAAGAGGAAGAAGAAGAAGATGTCGAACAAAAACAAAAAGAAGATGTTGACAATATTGAAGAAGAAGAAAAAAGAAGATGCTAAAAATGCTGCTGAAGAAGAAGAAGAAGAAGAAGAAGAAGAAGATACTGAAGAACAAGATGAAAAAGAAGAAGATGCTAAAGAACGCCACCAAGAAGAAGAGCCAACAAATAAAAAAAATTACAAAATTCTGAAGCACAGAAACTGCCAGCTACATGACAAATGAATGAGATGTTAATCAAGAAGACACAAATGAAGACTTGGATGGCTTGCGTGACATTATGATCAGTGATGCACCTAAGGGAGAAGAACACATTGGTCAACAAACAAATGAGAAATTTCAAACTGAGAACAACAATTTGCAAGTTGACAATACAGTGAAGACCATCTACATAAATAAACTTGAAGAGGTAACAGGCTACTTATAGCACAAATACAATAATTGAAAGATGAAAATTCTCGATTACATAACCAATTGGTTGAAAAAGAGGTCCATGAGATAACCTAAGAAATTTGTGCAAGAAACAATTTTGGGACAAATGCAAAGAATGAAGGTCATACAATAAAAGATGAAAATTCTCAAGTGTTGCAGAAAAGGGTCCATGAAAATTTTGAAGTGGTGGACAAAGAGCTCCATCATAAAGCAGTCCATGAGATAACGCAATGAGCTTTTGCAACAAAAGATTGTGAGACAAATGCAAAGGGTGAATGTGATACATCAAAAGATCAAAATTCTCAGTTGCAGAATCAATTAGTGGAAGAAGATGTCCATGACTTAACCTAACGAGTTTGTGTAATAAAAGATGATCATCTAATAGAATCAAAGTAAACAAATCTACTAAATTTTATGATTATCAAGATCAAAGCTAAAGCAAGAAAGACTATTGAAATATCAAATTATTAGTATGTAGGGAAGAAAGTTAAAGTTGAGAAAGAGAAGGAACACAAAGATAAAACAATTTCTAACAAGTATGCTATGGCTCAATTGCTACCTTCTGAAGAAAAAGATAAACTACAAATTATTTGGAAAGAAAAACAAACAGAATCAAGGTATAATCTTACATAAATCTTCCAATTTTTCATGTAGTACAAAATATGAAATGAAACTGAGAAATAGCTCTATTTTCTAAAAATATTTTGAACTAATTATTAACATATTTTGTTTTTATTATTTTGCAGTGCTTGTATATGGTTTGATAAAAAAATATGACAAATGTGTGTTTATTAATGATATCAAGAGCTTAGTAAAAGGGAACGACATATCCAGCTGTGTACATATAAAATTTGTAATTTTTTAACATCGAGAAATTTCTCATTAATTTATTAACATCACTTTTTGGTTCCAATTTGAGAGACAATTGATGCATATGTTGAGTCTTGAAATAGAACCACAAGCACAAAATTGTGGTGATGGGGCAGAGCACAATGGCAAGTCTTTCGTACTATCAAGTCTATATTGGGTAAGAAATAAATGTGCATGTGTCAAGTCTGTACGTTATCTTCCTTTCGATTTCGGTTTGAAAAGTTGATTTTGTGTGTTTGTTATCATTACTATGAATGTTCTCAAATTTTGAATCGATTTGAGTGAAACCCTAGTTAATCATGTTGTCATACTTTCAATTTAGATTTCAATGTTGAGTATGGTATCATTGCTGTGAATATACTCAGATTTCGAAACAATTTGAGTGAAAAACCCTAGTTAATCATGTTCTCTTACTTTTGATCTAGATTTGAATGTTGAGTTTGATACCATTACCGTGAATATTCTCTTTTTTTTTTTTTTTTTTTTTTTTGTAAAAACAACAAATTTTGAAGAAGAAAATTTTAGAAAAAAGGAAAAGATTCTGAAAATACTTTGCAAGAAGCCTTCAAATGTAGATACATCCATATCCCATCCACAACTCCAATCATTGGACATTACTTGTTATCGACAAACACATGGGGACTTGGAAACATTTCAACTCTTTGAGATCAAGAAAAGGAAAGGACAAGCACTACAACATTGCATATCAATTGGTAAGAACAATTTCAGATTACCATTACCATAATCAGATTTAAATCATTACATACTTTATATTGATGTTTTTTATAGCGAAAAATCCTCAATGAATACATGAAGGATACACCTTGTGAAGAAGAAAACGCATGGAATCATAATGTGAATATTGAATCAGTCAAAGACAGGCCTCAACAAAAAGAAATGACATATGTTATGTTTATTCTAACTAACAAATTTTAATATTTCTTTTTCAAATGTTTTTGTTCTTTCCCGAACTGTGTCAAAAATGATTTCTGTAGGGTTGAATGTGGATTTATTATGTGCTACATCATAAAACAATACATAAGGCATCAACCAATTCCAAACAGATTACCATCAGGCACATCAACAAGAGTCATAGTAGACATAGTACATGAGTTCCTCAGTGATCTACAAAGATCAATCAGAGTGAAGTATTGAAGAAGATTGTGACATTCAATGAATTTTGTTTTGATGTGTAACTCAATGAACTCTTTTTTGTCACACTCTGATACAATGACTAATGTTTTTGTTCATATTTACAAGCATATTGCCTCACAAACATATTATAATATCTATGATGTGTAATGGAATATTTTGTCATACTCTCAAAAATATATGCACCATGGCTTTCTTGATTTTTTGTTTATATTTTCAGTTTCTATATAGTGTTATTCTAATTCATAAGAACCTCGCCTCACACTATTATCTTGTTCTTTACACTATTATATGGGAAAAGTGAAAACAGTGTTACATGATAAAATAATGGTTTAAATGGACCATTGGACACAAGACTTTACTGTATCACCAGTGCTTTGTTGTTTTTGTTTATATTTTCAGTTTTATGCAGCATTTTGTTACCTCACAATATTATCACAATCAGTTATTTTGAAATTAAAAACTAAAAATTGAGAATATTTTCAATTTTATGCAGTGTTCACTCAATTTTCAAAACAAATATTCAACAATCATAGCAACAATATTATCAGAACAATTTATTTGTTGCCTCACAATATTTTCACAATTTGAAAAACTAATTCAAAACAGAGAATATTTTTACTTTTAGTTCAGTGTTACTTTATTCAAAACATAGAGCATTGATCACATCTATTTACAATATTAATTCACATTCATTCAATTGATCACGTTTATAACTTGTTCTAACTCATAACAAGAGCCTCGCACTATTATCAGAATCAACTAATTTAAAATAAAAACTTAAACTGAGGATATGTCCACTTTTTATGCAGTATTCATACAATCTTCAAGACAAACAATCAATTGTCAAGTTTCTTTACAAAGCCAACCAAACAAATAATTCACATTGAATACAAACACAAAGCCAACCAAACAGTATTATCACAAACAATTTCAAAACTAAAATTTGAAAGTAAGAATATTCACTTTCAATTCAATGTATCTTTATTCAACACATAAAAGATTATTACTTAATTCTCAACAGTACAAACTCCTACTTAATTTATAAATATGAAAATTTTACAATCATAAAGAAACTTCAAAAAATCACAAAGCCTCCTTACACGATTTCTTGTAGTGATTCCCAACCTTCCCACATCTACCACAAGTAATTTTCCTTACTTTCTCACCATTGGAATGAATCCTCTTCGTATTTGGGCTTCTTAATTGCTTCATAGACAAAGGAGGAAGAACAACATCATTATCACCATCAACATTACAATATGGTTTCGAAATTGAAGGAACAGGATATACGGGAAGAGAATAGGATTCTCGATAACTTTGAACATAGAAGTATTGAACAACAAACAAACTCGAATCATGTCCACTCTTTTGTATAGCATCGACTGCATGTGCACATGAAAACCCTTTCAACTACCACTCGCCACAAGAACATGTTTGTCTACGAATGTCAACTAAAATAAATGGATGTGAATGCACCTCATAGACATAATTCTTGGATGAACTAACAATCCATGGCCTCGAAGTATTAAAAGCATCATGCAACTTGGACTCCATTTTGGGGCATATCACACTATTCCATTTATTAGCAATTTCCCTCCTCTTAGTAATTCTCCTCATCAACTTAATTCTTACATTATCAATCAACTTTGTGATAGGCAAATGACGTTCCTCCTGTATCCACGAATTGAAAGATTCAACTACATTAGATGACATCTCTCTAAAGCGTTGCCCTAAAAAATATGCATTACTCCAATGACCATATATTATATCATCTAAAAACTTTTCAACTTTTGACCCACCTTCTGTCTTTAACTAAACAAAAAATTGATGAAATGTTTCTTTAGTTGGAGCATATGCACATTTGGTAAACAAAGTGATCAACTGTTCTTTGAATCTATCAAAGCATACCTTGCAAATGATGCCTCAAGTTTGTCTTCAAATGATATAAACAATAAGCATGGAAAGTGTAAGGACCCAAACCTAGCCCTAGAGGTTTAGGCCACAACTGACCAGCAATCCCAAATTACCTGGCCTTAAAGATAAAATAGTTAATTATGAATAATAAACAGGAATTTGTGGAAGCAATAATTGAATATAACTTCGTCCATTAAGTGGTGCATACATGCAAAATTCAGAAGTATTGAAAACATAAAAACTTCATACATACATCCATAGATATATAAGTACAACACAACTAGTCATACTCCATATACATAATATCCATTAAAAACGAGCCCCCAAAGAACAAAAACAAAATAACATAAACAAAGGGTTGGCATGGCTTGGTTGCACTCGAGTTCAAGTCACATAGGCACTCCAAAGCGGTTTCAGAAAAGGTGGACTCCCGAGGTTACTCTCGACTTGACGTTCCATTTGCTCACCTACATATATATAGAGGAAAGGGGTGAGCTAAAACCCAGTGAGTAATATCAGTATAAAGAGGTTAAATGAATGATGTCTAGCACAATACAAATCATATCTCTTGAGTTTCGAAACAAATCATAATTAAGTACTTGTCATATCAAAAGTTCATGAGTCATAACACATATGTGGTACATCTAATAGCGCAAAGCAAAGGGTCCGAAGGCATATATCAAAGGAACCATGAAGGTCAACAAAGGAATCACAAGAGTCTAAATGAACGGACCATCTAGGGCAAGTAAAGGGACAACTTGGTTCAACATCAGAGATCTCTGTAATCAAATAACGAAGGGCCTTGGTATTATTTCCTCCAAGCAAAGGCCTTATCAAAGAAAGGGCTATGGTATTGTTTTTCCCAGGTGAATGATTATTCCATTAAACAAATGGCCATGGTATTGAGAAGTGCAGTGCAAAGTCTAGTTTGCTCAAGTGCACACTTGGTCGCTCAAGCCAACTACAAATCTCTACAAAAATACTGGGACCATGCAAAGTGAGCTCAAGCCACGGATCTGTCGCTCAAGCGAACTGGGCAAATTCTCGAGTTTCCAGGTTGCAATTTGAAGTTCAAAAAGGCGCCTTTCATGTTCAAAACTAGAAACTCTTCATAAAGCATGAATTCATGGAAATTATGAAACCATACTTTGAAATTCTCTTTCAATTCTCCAAAACAAAACTCAAAACTCGATGTTTTTGCCATGCATGTAATGAATTGAACATCATTCCTTTCAAAACAAGTTTAAATGAAATGTAAAAATATGAAGAATCCTTTAATTAGCATGTATAAACTCCATGCATGTATGAATTTGTAGAAAATCAAGCTTAAAGCTGAAACATTATGCATGCATGTCCAATTTCAACTCAATGCTACAAGTCAAGTGATTCTAACATCTTTATCTCAATTTCATGCAAATAATTTTACAAGCTACATGAATTCAACTTTACATGGATTATTGACAAGAATTATGGGTATTATTCTTACCTAGCACTTGAATTGAAGTGTACTATCTAAATCTCTTCAACCCCCTTCAAATTCTTTACAATCTCTATACTCTCTCTCTCTCTCTCTCTCTCTCTCTCTCTAGAAATTGGTTCCTCTCTCTCTAAACTTCAGCCACGTTTTGTTGAAGAAGAAGAAATGAACTCAACTGTTTAAAACACACACACACACACTCACATATATGGGAGGATTATATCAGGCTAATAATCTAGCCTAAGCTTAGTTAATCCGAATCAAGTTTAATTGATTTATTTTAATTATTTTGATCTGAATCAAATTTTAATTAAATTTTCTATATGATACTAAATATTCCAATTAGTCTATTGAACTAATTAATTTTGGTTTCTAAATCTGTTTGGGTTTTTAATTCCGAATTCTAAGTCGGAACTCTAACAGATATTCCAAAGATAAACAGATAAAAACAAATTAAACACATAATCATGCAATTGTACTCAATCAAATAATATGTAAAAATAAAGGCATGTCGGGATTGTCACAGTCTCTCCCACTTCGGAAGTTTGCTACTCCAAACTTGAGTTACCTCCATTCGGAAACACTTTGGATAACGTTGTCTCATTTCATTCTCCCTTTCCCATGTAGCTTTTTTTCCATAGTATTCTTTCCGTTCAACTTTCACCGTAGGAATTGATATGTTTTTCAATTGCCTGACTTGTCAATCAATAATCTGAATTGGCCTTTTCTCATATATCATATCATCATTAAGTGCTATCCGTTGGTAATCTATAACATGGAATGGATCTCAAAGATAACCATGAAGCATGGATATGTGAAACACATTATGCATCTGTTTCATTCCTAGTGGTAAAGCTATTCCGTAAGCAACGGGGCCAAGCTTCTCCAGAATCTGGAAAGGTCCGATGTAGCATGGCGTTAACTTCCTTTTCCTGCCAAACCTTGTTTCCTTTTCATTGGTGCTACACTGATGAATACATGATCTCCCACTTCGAATTCCAAATCCCTCATTTTCCAATCCGCATAGCTTTTCTATCAGCTTGGAGCAATTTTGAGCCTTTGTTGAATGATCTTTATATTTTTGGTTGTTTTCTACATGAGTTTAGACCCATATAAAGCCCTATCACTAACCTCAATCCAACAAACTAAAGACCTACACTTGCTTCCATACAGCCCCTCATATGGTGCAATGTCGATACTAGCGTGGAAACTGTTATTATATGAAAACTCAACCAACGGTAAGTAAGTTTCTCAACTACCTTGAAACTCTAAGACACACATACAGAGCATATCTTCCAGCGTCTGGATGGTCCTCTCAGTTTGCCCATCGATTTGTGGATGAAAGGCAGTGCTAAATCTCAATTCTGTGCCCATTGCTTGTTGCAGACTTTGCCAAAATCTAAAAACAAATTTAGGATCCCTATCCGACATAATAGACACTGGGACCCCATGTAAGCAGATAATCTCATCAATGTAGATAGTAGCAAGTCTATAAATGTTAAATGAAGTTTTCACAGTAAGAAAGTGGGTAGACTTCGTCAATCTATCAATAATAACCCATATAGCATTCATACCTCTAGAAGTCCGAGGTAGACAGATGATAAAGTCCATGATTATGTGTTCTTATTTCCATTCCGAAATAGGGAGAGATTGAAGTAAGCTTGCTGGTTTCTAGTGTTCAGCTTTGTCTTGTTGGCATTGGAGGCATTTGGAGTTAAAGTTAGCAATTTCTCTCTTCATGTTTGCCCACCAGTATACTTGTTTCAAGTCTTGGTACATCTTGGTATTTCCCGAATGCATAGCAAACATCAACTTGTGGGCTTCTTCTAGAATTCTTGTGTATCATTAGGGACACAAAGTTTTCTCTGAAACTTCAATATTTGATCTTCAATTGTGAACCCCGGTCTGGGTTTCGTCTCAAACTCCTCATACACTTTCTTGAGAAACTGATCTTTTCTCTACTTTTGTTTGATCTCCTCAATGATAGCCAGTTGTATGAACATTGTGGCCAAAATACTGTCTTGTCTATAATACACAACTTCTATCTGAAGTCTATCTAAATCTTGCAAAAGCTCTTTCCGATCCGTAAGTAAACATTCTCTAGTCCCCATATTCTTCTTGCTAAGTGCATCAGTTATGGTGTTAGCCTTACCCAAATGATAATGAATCTGTAAATCATAATCTTTGATTAATTCAAGCCATCACCTCTGTCACATGTTCAATTCTTTTTGTGTAAAGAAATATTTCAAGCTTTTGTGGTTTGTATACACTTTACATTTCACTCCATATAAATAGTGGCGCCATATTTTCAATGCGAAACAACAATAATAAGCTCTAAATCATGTGTCAAGTAATTCTTCTCATGCAATTTTAGCTGTCGGGATGCATAAGCAATAACTTTGCAATTCTGAATTAAGACATAACCCAAACCTTTATGAGATGCATCACTAAAAATTACAAATCCTTTGCTACCTAATGGTAAGGTTAGGACTGGAGCTATAGTTTGTCTCGTCTTCAATTCTTGGAATGGCAGATTCCCTCTAGTCCATCAACATGAATGGTTCTCCTTTTTGGGTTAATATGGTCAATGGTACAACAATCTTAGAAAAATCTTTGACAAATCTCTAGTAGTAACCTGCCAAACCCATAAAACTTTGAATCTCTGTTACATTAGTCGGAGTAGGCCAATTGACAATTGCTTTAATTTTCTATGGATCTACAGATATGCCATCTCTATTAATGACATGTCCCAAAAATGTAACCTTATTTAACCAAAATTCACATTTCTTGAATTTTGCATACAATTGTTTCTCCCTGAGTGTTTGAAGGATGATTCATAGGTGTTGTTCATGTTCTTCCTTACTTTTTGAATAAATCAGAATATCATCAATAAATACCACAAAAAAACTCATCTAAAAATGGTTTAAAGATCCGATTCATTAAATCTATGAAAGTTACAGGTGCATTGGTGACTCCGAAAGGCATGACTAAGAATTCATAGTATCCGCACCTAGTTTGGAAAGCAATCTTCCCTATGTCCATAGCTTTAACCTTCAACTGATGGTATCCCGATCTTAAGTTGACCTTGGAAAACACTTGGGCCCCTGTAACTGATAAACCAAATCGTCAATCCGAGGTAATGGATATTTATTCTTAATGGTTACCATGTTTAGCTCAATACACAGACGGAGTGTTCCATCTTTCTTCTTTACAAACAATACAGGTGCACCCCACGGTAATGTGCTCGGCCGAATGAACACCTTATCTAGTAATTTCTGCAACTGAATTTTCAATTCTTTCATTTCAGCAGTTGACATGCGATATGGAGTTTTAGATATTGGTTGAGTACCTGGTATTACATCAATCACAAATTCAATTTCTCTATCAATCAATTGTCTAGGAAACTCTTCTTGAAACACATCAGAAAAATCTTTTACTACTAGAATATTATCTAAAGCAGTATCTGTAGATTGAACACTCAATATACTACACAAATACCCCCGACACCCCTTGTTAATCAATTTACGAGCCATCATTGCAAAAATTAAGTATGGTGGGGAAACTGCACCCCTCTCCTCAAAATAAAACTCACTTTGTTCTGGTGGTTGAAATATTACTCATTTAGAGGCACAATCAATGTTTGCATGATATTGAATAGCCAGTCCATACCCAAAGTAATATCAAAGTGAGTCATGTCCAAGGGCAATAAATCAACATATAAAATGGCATTCTCAAGTAAAATTTCACATGCAGGGCAAACATATGAACACATTATAGATCCGCCTGATGACGATGATACACATAGCACACATCTCAAGGTTTCCAAAGGTCTATTCAATTTATGAGCAAATAGCATGGAAACAAATGAATGCGTAGACCCTAAATCAATCAAGACATATGCATATTGCCCACAAATAGAGAGTGTACCTAAAACCATAGTCTTTGGATTTTGGGTGTCTCCTGGAATGAGTGTGAAAACTCTTCCTTGCCTTTGATTGTCTCTTGTTGCAGTCGGTGTTACATTGGCCCTTACAGTTGGTGTTGATCATATTGAAGTCGTAGCACCCCGATTACCACCTTGTCGTGGTTGTGGACATTCTCTTGCTGTGTGTCACACATTTGCACACAAAAAACAAGCCCCTATAGTCCGGTAACACACCTCTGTGCTTCCTCCCACAATCTGGACAAACAGGTGCTAGGTTACCACTCTGATTTGAACTACTATAATTTCCTGATTTTGCTTTCTTATTCATTGTTGATGCTGCCCCTTTGCTCATATTCACATTCTTCCTTTTACTTCTTCATTCAAAATTTTGGTTACAAGCGGCCATGTTTGCCTCTGACATGAGTGCCCTGTCCAAAACATCAACATACGTTGGTAACTTTATCAATTGATCCTTTCTAGAATGGAATCACAAAGACCTCTTTAAATTTTTTTAGCCTTTTTGTAGTATGTGTTGACCATATCTGGTCCAATCTGTGCTAGTTTAGTGAATTGAGCCTCATATTCTGCCATTGTTTTGTTTCCCGACTTTAACTCCTCAAATTCGGATACCTTTCTATCCCAGATACACTGTGGAAAGTATTTCTCATAGAAAATTTCTAAAATCTGAACCCAACAAATTTCTTTGTTGTTGTCCCGAATCAATATCCACCATCTTCTCGCCTTATCCTCTAAAGTGAATGCTGCCAATTGAAATTTTGTGTCTTTGTGCATGGAAACACCTTAAATAGCTTTTTGATCCCCAAAACCCAAGCTTCAGCCTTCAATACATCAACTCCCCCATGCAGCTTTCTTTTCGTGCTGCTCGGAGAGGTCTAGTCTCCTTGGATATGATAGCCCTACAGTTCAGACTCCCGTGGTTCTTAATCTAGTTCACAAGTGCAATGTAAAACGAATAAACACTAAAGAGTCAAAATTCAGTAAATCATTTTAGAAAATCAATTTTGAATTAAAGATGCCAAAAATGGACTGCATTGCCAGATTTAAGAGTCTCCACCTAAATATTTTTGAAAAATTTAGGAAACTCGTGGCTCATGCCAAAGGCCACATATCCGTCATCACCAAAGTGTCTCGGCTCGGGAACTTAGGTATGAGAGGGAAAGGTCATGAATTGAGCACCCCACTCACCCGATAAAAGATCAGCCTCTACTAATCATGATGTAATTTTTATGTACATTATATGCTTTTGTTTTGGTTATTATGCTATCTTTACCAGGTAATGCACACAAGTATAGAATATCTCGCTCAATTTGGAATATTTTGATTTCATGTTTGTTTTGAAAAGTGTTTGAATATGTACCACTTGAAAAAATGATCTCATATGTGCATTAATCAAATCATCCCAACTTAAACAAAAAAACCTTCATCCACTCGCATTCAAACAAACATATCAACTAAGCACTTAGCCTCATGGTAAACATGCTTGATATGACAACACGAACATACATGCAATATGCTTAAAGCAAGAAATGCTCACCTAGTACTCCGAGGCAAGCCAAAAGAAATAAAACAATTAGAAAAATGCATGCTCTAATATACAAGTGACTAATGCAACCCATACAAAATGCAACTACTAGGCTCGGCTACTAGCATGGCATGTGACTCAATTCAAGGCATGCGACAAAGCACGTATTCGAATAAGGAATTTGAAATTCACATTGATTAGTATAATGAGCTGAACCCTTATGCATGCAAGACGAATGGATGCAAGTCATGAAAAATTCTAATTAAAACATGATGCTATACAACCACAATAAGCGGATAAACAAAAAGGGAGAAAGAAATGGGGATTGGAAGACATACATACATTTTTACATATTTGCCCTCGTGCGAGAGGGACTGAATGTCCAAGTGTCCGAATTAACTACTTATTACAAATCCAAATGAATGAATAAGCTAGATTAACTAATTATTACTAGTTCAAATGAATCTAAGTAATTAATTACAACACACTACTATAAAATACTAATTTCACGAGCCACGAGAAGTGGAGAAGCGCGTATGCATGAACGAGAATATCCACCAAAAAATACCTCAGTTTTGTTGCCAGAACTGTTCTGTTTTGCAGTCAAAAAAATAATTTGTGTTTAGCCCTAGCCTCTGCTCTGTTCTGCCTAAAAATGGTACTTTCTGCATAAAATAAAGTGGTTGGCCGAATGGACAAGTGGCTGGCTAGCCGGCCATTGTTTTAAGGGTCTGCCCTACTGGAACATAAAGGAAATAGAGCACAAACAGAGTGTTTCTAAGGGATGTTTGTCCTCTCTGCCTCTCCCTATTATGAAATTGATCAAAGGAGGAGCAGAGTCGGTTCACAAATCATCAATGGTCGCAAGGTTGTTGCATGATGATCTATGAATAGAGGGGACAAAGGCTTAATGAATGAAAAGAAATGTGAAGCCCCTGAAAAATGTTTTCTCTTTAAAAACCTAATGTTTAAATTATTTGCTTAAAGTCCTCAGTTACTAGAATTATTTTGAATTAGTGTACATTTAATCCAACTAGTGTCCATTCATATTCCAACTAGTGTCCATTCATAGTCTAACTAGTGTTCATTTAATTCTAGTTAGTGTTCATTTAATATCAATTAGTGTTTAGTGTTCATTTAAATCTCAAAGTAGTGGTTCATTCATAACCTAACTAGTGGGCTAGGGTCCTTTCATTTTTCAAGTAGTGGTTCCTTCATATCCTAACTAGTAGGCTATAATGACAACCTTTCAATACCAACTACACCAAGGTTGCCTATAAATATCACCAAGAAACACTCTCACACTTCCACATTCGACCTAAGGAGAGAAAAGAGAACAAGAGAGGAATTTTGAGAGGAAGAGGAAGGGAGAAGAGAGCCATCTTGTTCAAAGCTTAGCAAGTAAGCCACAACACAACCTTCTCTTTCATTTTCCCTTTTTCAAATACATGTTCTTAGGGTTCTAGATAATGTTTCAAAGCTGTTATTTATTAGTTACTTGTGTTAAAAATGCTAAGAGTTGAGTATTGATTCTATCCCTTTTGTATTTTCCCATCTCGGTACAAAACCATCTTTTTCTCCATATCAATCTCTCAACTTTCCAAGGACACACCTTCAAGAAAACTTTCTGAGTTAAATATATGCTGGTTAGCATGTTTTCTTCACAAAAAAAATGAAAACTTTCCTTTGGTGGAACCCTTTTCTTATAAATCTTCTTGTTTTGGACATCTACCCTAGAAACTGTTTTTACAGTCCACTTTCAAAAATTCCAGAAAAATGTATAAAATTATTCTTGACCTCTATTTTAGGTCAAAATTTTCCTTAAGGAGTTAGCTTTCAAATAAAATTGGTTTCATTGAAAAACACTAAGCGGTTTACAAGAAAATCAAATTTTCGTAACGATCGACAGGTTTGGACAGAATCTGGACAGTGCTGGAATGTTTTCTAAATAACTTAAAATCTGGAAAAGCAAACCCATTTCCGAAAAATGTTCTAGAAACTAGATCAAATTCTCTAAAAATCATAGGAAGACCAAGTCCGATGAAGGATCTAAACTATCCCTTTCATTTTAATCTTTATGTGATATTAAATTTGGAAATATTTGTTATGTATGGATGTTTTATGTCATTGTATTCATGAAAATGTGTTATGATCATATCTTGGAAAGATATTTTATGTGTTATGTTATGTTATTTATCTTTCTCATCTTAAGGATGCATGTTTATGTGGATATTATTATCTTGTAGGTTGGACTAACCTTGACTTAAAACATTTAACTCAACGGGAAACCTAATTGGGAGGGTATTGGGTTTTCAAGCACTTGAGTAATGGAAAGATGAGAAAATGTGTTATATGGTTGTTGGGATGCGTCCCTAATTGGAAGTTAAAGTCTTGCGCAAGTGGTTTTCAGAGCCCTTGAACGAAGCGGTTGTATTCAGACCCTAGGTGGTTTAGTGTGAGGAGGGTTTTGGGCAAGGCCCTATTTCACCATCTCTTTTGATGCTCCGCGGTTGGTGCTACGCGGTATATAACCGATGGTAGGCATCCGAGGTTAGTTCCGCAACAAAGCAGCAAAAGAGGGGGCATACCGAATAAACCGAATCCGATTCTTGTGGTTGGGAGGACGAAATCTCTTTGGGGGATTTCTAGTTTACTAACGGTTAACTTGTAACCATTTATTTATTTGTTGTGTTGTGTATCATGCTCTACTACTTGATGTTATATTTGTGATTGTGTATTGGACTCGGGAAAAAGGGTTGGGGTGTGTGTGTGTTTACTGGGCATTCAAAGCTCACGGCGTGTTATGCTAGGTGCCGAAGAGGAACATATAGCTGGAGATGACGAGTCTGAAACATTCGAAGACCTTTGGCTATCTTAGAAAAGTTAAAAATTTCTCTTTTGATATTTTGTAAGACTCGTATGAAGATTTAAATTTTCTTTGGGATGTAATGTAATGGAACCAGCTTTTGAAATTAATATTAGTATGGTTGTTATGTATTGGTATTCTATATAATTAGACGTATACACCTTAACAGTGACTCTTCCTTGGCTACAATTAATAGTGTAGTATTGGGGCGTTACAAGAAAAGACCAACAAAACCTCCTCCTTATCATGGAATTGATCAAGGGAAATGGTAGACATTGATTCTTAAACCATTATCATCACTAAAAGTATATAATGACGCAAGACTCAATGGGTTCAATTAATGTCTGATTGAGCCGAACTCAATTTCATTATCTTGTGCCTCTTTCAGTACAATTTTATTAGCCATTTTTATTACCTTTCCATTCTTTAATCAAATTTTTCGAAAGTGATAATTATGTCCACTAATGAAGAAAAGTGTCGAACAAAAAGTTATTCTTGGTATGAAAGGGATGTAACGCCTTGGTAATGAACCTCCGAAAAGATTAAACCATTAAGCATGGAAGGGTCTCTTTCTCATACTTTAAACAACCATCAATTTCTTTAAACAACTCTTAAGAAAAAGGAAAGAAAACCAAGAAAGGAGGGAGGTTGCAGAGATGATTATTGCAAGGGTGAGTACATGTATGAAAAGTATGAAATAAAAGCTATCAACTCAAATAGGTTGGTGTCTAAGGCCTAAACCCCCGAACCTATGAGGACTTACAACAATATAAGCATGATACTCGAAGCATAAGCTATCTAAACAATTAAAACAGTCCCAAAAACACTAAAAACATTGCTGAAAATGGTTTGAAAAAGCTAGAAAGAGTAAGCAAAATGGAAGAGAATTGAAGCTAGTAAGCAAGCCTAAGGAGGGGTGGCCAACCACTCCACTTTTGGAACCTCAAAACCACATATTTAGCCTCTGAAAAACTCTGAAAAACAGTGGTAAAAAGTTGGAAAATAGATGGGAAAGCTTGGAGACCAAGGTTCAAAGAAGGGTAGTCTACCCCTCCACCTTTGGTAGCTTTAAGCCACAAGTTCCATCTCATAAAAACAATGTAAAAAAAGTATGAAAACAGCAAGAAAAGAGTAGGGAGAAGTAGCGTAAAGAAGGTAAAAGTTATACCTCTTGATGAGAAGTAACTCTTTGATTCATAAACCAACAAGTGCTCACCCTCAAGAGCTGAAATTTTAGCTCAAGAACCTCAGCAAGGAGCCTTAAATATTTGGTTTAGGAAGTATATGTAAGGTGTATATAGGTTGCACGATAGAGAGAGAGAGAGAGAGAGAGAGAGAGAGAGAGAGTTTTCAAGAATTTGAGCTTTGGTAATTTTTTCTAACCTAAAATCAAGAGGGATGGTTATCTATATATAAAAAAATAGGTGCCCCTGTTAGAAATATTTGTATAGAGACAGTGGGTGCAAGGCATGCACATAGGAGGGACAACTGGCCGAAAAATATCTACTTGTCGGGATACCTGGCCGACCGACTAATGGCTTGTACGGTTGGCCACAAAAAACTTCTGTCAGGCCCGATTTCAAACGGGCATTTCTCCTTCATTTGGACTCGGTGTCAGGTGATTCTGGACTCTAAATTGAAGCCCCAAAAGTATAGTTTCCAATCGTGGTGGCCTTACTATAGACACCCCATTTTTAACCGACCTTAAGACTCAGACGTCATCGATTGAGCACTTGGTGATTGCGCATGATGTGCTCATTTCGAGATTTCGGAGTTCTTGGCTGAGAGCCTTGCCTCCGGACCTCAAGACCCTTTGTGCTTTGACTCGGTCTGCAGACTAAGTCTTGTTTTCTCTTCCTGGAGGGAGGGAGAGGTCTTGTAAACTATCTCTCAGTGGTCGTAGACTACTTTTCGTGGTCGTAGGCCACTATTCCCATTTGGAGACTAGTTTTCGATTTTCGAAGCCGTCGACCGTGCGCCTCGATTCGGGACCGCTTAACATTTTCCGTTTGGCACGTTTTTGGAACACACCTTGTTTCCTCTGTCTAGAGGGACACTGTGGTCCGGGAGACCACTTTTGTGGTCATGCGCCACTTTTTGTGCTCAACAGTCAGTTTTCGAGGCCCCCGGCGGCGCGTCTTGCCTCCTGAACTCTCGTTTTGCATCTATGTTGGTTCGTTCTTGGTACGAACCTTGTTTTCCTTGTTTGGAAGGTGGTACAAGGGTGAGAGACCAGCTTTCTCCTTAGAAACCACTTTTCTCCCTGCCAGCCGATTTTCTAGTCGGGAAATTGGTTTTCTTGGTCTTTGGGCCACATTTTCTGGTTTCCCACCCCACCATTGGCTTGCTTTCAGTGTGGAGACCACCAATTACCCCGGCCGACCCCTTTTTTTTTTTTTTTTTGGGAAACCAGAAAAAGTGGTCAACCAACCACTAAAAGTAGCAGGCCGACCAGTTTTTCTGGTCGGCAGTTTTCCTTCTGTTTTGGCAGACTGTGTGGATGTCAGCTGTGCCAGCTGGAGGGCACAGACTGTATCCTCCATACACTGTATGGAGGGATTGCATCCAAGTTTAGCTTCTCCAAGAAGCTTGAACCCTTTGTTTCTTCTATAAGAGAGGCTCTCTCTCTCCTTGAACTAGGTTGAAAAAATTTCCTAAGGCACAAGCACATATCTCTCTATATCTCTATATTTTGGACCAAAAGAGTGAGTTGTTCATCACTTTAGCACCTCAACTCTTAACCATACATCCTTACCATTAAACTGAGGTTCCCAGAGGTTATTTTTGAAGGTTAAAAGGGTGGTTTTGGGCTGAGGAACTTGATGGTTTTGTTGAGCTTCAAGGGTAATCTCTTTTCTCTCTTTTTAAGCTTTGTCTTGATTACTCTCTTGGCCATACTTGCATGCTTATTTGAGCTTTGTTGTCAACTGAAAAAAGCTCCATATTTAAGTGTTTTTCATGTTTGTTTAAGGCCCTTTTGGTGCTGAGGGTCATCTTCCCTCTTGCATGCCCTATTTGACCTTGTTTTGTGCCATGCCATAAGGCCTTTGAGTTAATCCTTGCATGGCCTTTTAGCCACTGAAATCCAGTGGATTTTCAGTGGTTGGTATGTGGTTTTGAGGCCCTAAATCAAAGAGGGGTGACCCTCTCTCTTTTGGTCGTGTTTGCTTGCATTTTTGGCCTATCAAAGGAGCATATGTTTTCATACTTTCAAGGCTCAGTTCAGGTTCTTTTTGGTGACTTTTAGGGCCTGCCTAGACTCTGTTTATGGCTGGTTTGGTCACCTTGGGTTTGCCTCTTGCATGTGTAGAGTAATCCCTTTTGTGGCTTATCAAAGTAGCATGTCATTCTTGCATGTATTGGTCATATTTCAGTGGGTTTTTGGTCATCATTTGGCATGCCATGACTCTATTTTTGGTTGGTTTGGTAGCCTCTCACATGCTTCATATGCTTGTAGTGTAAATCATGTTTACTAGCTTAGAATGCATGATGTTTTGGCCCTCTATTCTAGCATATTTTGGCCATGCTCCAACCTAGTATTGTTCATATTTTGGGCTGCCTTAGCTCTGTTTTGAGGCCTCTTGGTCTAAAGATGCTTGTCATGCATGCTTATAGTGTAATAGCCTTGACTAGCTTCGAGTTTTGAAGTCCCTTGCATGCTTAACTTGAGGTATTTTCATGTTTTGGCATCATTGAGCATGATATTTCAGAGCATATAGGGCTGTCATACTTCCATGTTTTCCAATCTTTAAGTGCCCTTAAGAGTTGTGCTTTTATACCTTATTTTGTGAGCCATTGCATGAGCTTCATTTTTGCGCCTTTCAAGCTGTCATCCCAACTCATTTTGCTACTATTTTGGGCCTGCATAGGGTATGTTTGGAGTTGGTTTGGCCATTTAAGCATTGCCTTGCATGCCTATAGTGTAATACACTTCACTAGTTTGGATGGTTGAGGCATTCAACATGCATCATATGAGTTGTTTGCATAATTCGAAGTCATTTTGTAAAAACTGGGGTTTGTGTTCCCGTCGTGGCAGAGCCCGCAACCGGTCAGCCTTATGGCACGCTTCTCGGAGCGAGCCTCCAGCAAACCGTTCAGGAATAGCATATGGCAAACACGGTGTCCTAGGCGCACCAATGCAAATGCAATACAAAGAAACACATAAGTGTAGTCAAAACCAGATATTATGAGTTCGACTCAAGTTCTCTAAGTCCCCAGCAGAGTTGCCAGAAATAGTAGACGTCCCCGAACGTCCTGGGAGGGAATCCCCCGTTTTGTTCATTGGGCTCACTACAGTTCAGGACTCAATGTCACGGTCCTGTATCTAATCTCACAGAGTGCAATGCAAGACCGATGAATCATCAAAGAGTCCAAATCCAGCAAATCGTTTTGGAAACAGATTTTTAAAAAGAAGTGCCAAACATGGACTGCTTTTCCAAATACAGAGTCGCCACCTAAATATTTTGTTTTGGGGGAATTTAGGAAGCCCTGACTCGTGTCTAAGGCCACGTGTCCGTCATCACCAAAGTTGCCTCGGCTTGGGAACTTGGGTACGATTGGAGAAGGTCACTTCGTGAGCACCCCCGCTCGCCTAATCAAAGATCGGCCTCTACTAACCATGATATCAAGTTTTGAAAACATTATGTGTTCTTATTCCGGTTATTAGCCTAGAATTACTATGTGATGTGCATAGCATACAAGTATAGACTGGATCGTCTGAGTTGGAACAAAACATTTCATGGTTGTTTTTTTGAAAGCGGTTTGCTACTCGCAAGTAGGCTAAAATGCGGATTTTGCCACCCTCAAGTGGGCTTAGAAAACATGGTGATTTGCCACTATCTAGTGGGCTTAAAACTCGTAATCAATGAATTGTTCCAATTCAGATAATCCAACCTCCACCCACAGGCATTCAGGCAGTTATATCACATAAGCACATAGCCACACGGTAAGCATGCTATCATGGCAGTCACTCACACGCATGCAACGATGCTAAAGCATAAACACTTACCGAGTACTCCGAGCCAAAGAAAGAAGCTAATTAGAAAACATGCATGAATCCTAACTATGCTAAGAATGCCTAATGCAACACACGCAAAAATGCAGCTACAATAGGCTCGGCTATTTTAAGATGGCATATGAAATGCAACAGATAACATGTATTCAACTTGGAATTGAAATACAATGCAGTTAGTATGATGCGCTGAGCCCAGTGCATGCAATACAGATGAATGAATGCAAACATGCGAACATATAGATGCTAATTGAAACATGCCCTAAAGCTAACCATCATAAGCTGGTAAATAAAAGGGAGAAAGACGTGGGGTTGGAAGACATGCATCACACACACGCACACTTATTACAACATTGCCCTCTCGCAGAGGGTCCGAATAAATAATATAGTTTGAATAAATAATTAACCACTCTAGCTAATTAAATATTACAAAACCCTAATTAATTAACAAATTAAGTAGGAAAGCGAATAAACTAGCATGCAAGCTATAAAATGGACTGCCTCAGCTCTTGTTCCGAATGATGAAAGATGCATGCGTGCTCGGGTCGCTTTGTCAGGAAATTCCTTGCGATGCCCCAATTTGCCTTTGTTTTGCAATTGGTCCTAGAACACTGTACAAAACTTTCGAAGGCTGCTGACTACTTTTTGCTGCTGGATTCCGATTTGCTGCAACAAAGAGCAAGAAAGGGGCATGGCAAAGTATTTTCAACACGTGTATATGACCACTCTCCCCATCATTGCACAAGCTCCAGGAAGTGTAGACCTCGATCCTCGTGCCACTAATCACGCATCTCAATGCATGATGGCCGAGGAGTCGAATTGCACGACTCAATGTGAAATGAATGCACATGTAAGCATAACAAGGCCTAAACTCCATCATGGGCAATCCGGAGTGTCGGCGACTAGGAATTGAGACACGTTTCATCACTTTGAGTATGAAACGTCCCTCGTTTCCCATGTTTGGACTAACCCTACTCCAAACACAATGCAATGAGATGGCATACACAATGCGACTAACGTGCAACCCTAAATGCAATGCAACCTAATCATGCTGGCATACGAGGGATGATATGCAAACATGCAACTAGCATACGCAATGCTATGAACTGAAATGGCATACACAATGCACATGAGCTATATGGCATACACAATGCGCACGTACGAAGATGGACATACACAAAGGCATAATCAAAGCAGACGCAATGCGATGGTCAAACATGCGACAACATGAACCAAATGGCATACACAATGCAAGGTGGACTTAAACCAATATCAGTGAACCTCAGCCACACACAAATTAGTGGCCATATGATGAAAATGAGACAACCAAAATACATGCAAACATGCACGAATACAAAGGACCGATCCTAAGGCACAACGTGCAACTCTAACTAGGCATGGCAAAGGATGAAATATGGCATGGAAACGCACATTCTCCAGCTCTGAAATATGATGTACAATGGTCCCGAATCATGCAAACACTTCACACGATGAATGCTAAATGGCCCGAATACCGAAACTAGCGAAGTGCGTTACACTAGAGGTACACAAAGCAATGCACAAATGGAAAAACCAACCCCAAACAGACCCTAGGCAGGTCCAAGACCGTGGGAAATTGGTCTAAAATGATGCCTCGGAATGCATTCAAATGAAGCCCATGCAATGGTCGATAAATGAGGCATATAAGCCCGACTCTCTAGTGCACTTAAAGAGTGGAAATCATGGGAATATGGCATGCATAGAAGCTCTAAAATATGATGTGTAATGGCCCCAAACATGATAACACCTCAGTATATGCATGCGATGGACCTCAAAACTCAAAGTTAAGCATGTATATTGAACTACAGGCATGCAAAACAAACATCATTCGACCATGAGACCCAAAAATAGAGCTAAGGCAGTCCAAAACATACACAAAATCAGTTTAAGGCATGGCCAAAATATGCTAGGAAAGGCGGCCAAAACATCATGCAAAACAAGTTAGTGAACCATAATTTGCACTACAACTATATGAAGCGCATGAGAGGTCACCAAACCAACCAAAAACAAAAGTATGCCATGCCAAAATATGACCAAAAAACCATTGAAACCCAGTCATTGCATGCAAGAATGATATGTCCCTTTAAAAGGCCAATAGGAGGGTTATTCTACACATGTATAATGGACATACAAAATGGAAAAACCACCTCTAGACAGAGGTTATGAGGGCCCTAAAACTCACTGAAAAGGGCCTGAAATGAGGCTCGGAAGCATGCAAATGAAGGCTCCTTTGAAAGGCCATGAAGAGGATTACTCTACACGTGCAAGATAGACACCTAACATGGAAAAAACAACTCTGGAAAGAGTTCATGAAGGTCATAAAACTCACAAATAATGGCCTGAAACATGCTCAAGAAGTGCGAAAATATGGGCTCCTTTGTAAGGCCAAAAATGCCAACAAACAAGGGAACAAGGAGAGGGGATGGCCCTCTCCTTCTTAGGACGTCAAAACACAGTGGTGAGAGGGCCAATACAAGGTAGTCTCGAAGCTCACAAAAAAGGCACAAAAAAGAGGCCAAATAAGGCCTAAGAGGGGGTAAACGACCCCAAATACAAAAGTGATCTGAAACAAACTTCAAAAGGAGCTCAAAATCAAAAAAATTTCAGTTTATTCCAAAGCCCAAATATGCTTACAAGTAAGGCTAAAAGATGGAGTGAAATAAAGCTTAAAAGAGGGACTAGTGTGTTACCCTTGTGGCTTCAGGAAAACCAGCAGCTTTGAGACCAAAAAACCAGACCTTTAACCTCTGAAAATGGCCTCCAAGATCCTTAGGTTGATGATGGAGGTGTTAGGCTAAGAGTTGGTGTGCAAAGGGGCCAAGAACTTCACTCTTTCTAAGCCTAAGTGTAGAGACAAAGAGAGATATATGTGTATGCCTTAGCAAAATTTTTGGAACCCTTCTAAAGGAGAGGGAGGGCCTCTCTTATAGAGGAACAAAGGTCCAAGCTTCTTCAAGAAGCTTGTGCAAAGGTCCAAGCTTCTTGAGGAAGCTAGAGCAAAAAAGGTCAAGCTTCTTCAAGAAGCTAAAAAAGGTTCAAGCTTCTTGGAGAAGCTAAAAAAGGTTCAAAAGGTTCATGCTTCTTGGAGAAGCTAAAAAAAGGTTCAATCATCTTTGAGAAGCTAGAGCAAAGGTTCAAGAGGTTCAAGCTTCCTCAAGAAGCTAAAACAAAGGTTCAGAAGGTTCAAGCTTCCTCAAGAAGCTAAAACAAGGGTTCAAAGGGTTCAAATCAAAAAAATTGGTCGGTGGCCCCATTTGGTGGTCTCCCGATTGAATGCAAGCTAGTGGTGGGATGGGAGACTAGTAAATGTGGCCCCAAAACCAAGAAAACCAGCTTCCGACAAGAAAACCAGAAAACCGACAAGCGGGGAGAAAAGTGGTCTCCAAGGAGAAAACGTGGTCTCCCACCCTTGTACCACCTCCCAAATAATGAAAATAGAGTCCACGCCAAAAATGAACCAAGACGGATGCAAAACGAGGGTTCGGGAGCCAAAACGCGCAGCCGGGTGCCCCTGAAAACTGATTGTTAAGCATCGAAAGTGGCGCGCGACCACGAAGGTGGTCTCCCAGGCCATAGTGTCCCTCTAGAGAGAGGAAACAAGGTGTGTGCCAAAAACCGGAGCGAACGGAGAAAGTTAAGCGGTCCCGAACCGAGCCGCACGACCGACGGCTCCGAAAACCGAAAACTAGTCTCCAAACGGGAACAATGGTCTACGACCATGAAAAGTAGCCTACGGCCACTGAGAGATGGTCTACGAGACCTCTGCCTCCCTTCAGGAAGAGAAAACAGAACCTGGTTCGCAAACCGAGGCAAAGCACAACAGAGTCCCGAAGTCCGAAGGCAAGGCTCTCAACAGAGACTCCGTAACCTCAGAACAAGCACAAAATGTGCAATCACCGAGCGCTCAATCGATGATGTCTAAGTCTTAAGGTCGGTCAAAAATGGGGTGTCTACAATTGCCCCTCTTTGACAGAACTCGAAAGTGATACGTGACGGGAGTGAATGTCAAAGCCTAGAGACGACGCATTTTTGACAAGGCTGAAGACTTAGACAAACAGGCAAGATAAACGAAGAGATGTGCCCGCAGGTGTGCCCACATGGGGCAAAATGCAAAACGATATGCACAAAGCCGAATGTAATTCATGACCATGGAAAGCAGCAAGCTGTAATGAAGCAAATATTCACAATAGATGCAACAGTTCTAAGAGAGAATGCAAGGCGAAACTACATTTCATGTAGGAACGATCATGTAAATAAAGCTGTAACGAAGCAAATATTCATAATAAATGCGACAGTTTTAAGCAAGAAGGCAAATCAAACTACATTTCATGCAGTTATGATGTAAGAAGATTATGCAATCTTAGCGAGCATGTGCGATAGATACACAAAAATGAAGAGAGTGTGATAGATACACTATATGAATAAAGTGTGATTGATACACTAAGTGAAGCAAAGTGTGATAGATACACAAAGCGAACGCGTGATAGATACACAAAGCGAAGCGAGTGTGATGGATACACTATATGAAGCAAAGTGTGATAGACACTAAAAGTGAACACAAAGTGTGAGAGATGCACTATGTGAAGCAAAGTATGATGGATACACAAAAAGTGAACACAAAGTGTGATAGATTCACTAAGTGAACAGAGTGTGATTGATACACTAAAAGCGAACACAAAGTGTGATAGATGCACTAAGTGAACAGAGTGTGATTGATACACTAAAAGCGAACACAAAGTGTGATAGATGCACTAAGTGAACAGAGTATGATTAATACACTGAAGGTGAATAGAAAGTGTGATAGATGCACTATGTGAACAGAGTATGATGGATACACAAAAAGTGAACACAAAGTGTGATAAATGCACTAAGTGAACAAAGTGTGATTGATACACTAAAAGCGAACACAAAGTGTGATAGATGCACTAAGTGTACAGAGTGTGATTGATACACTGAAGGCAAACACAAAGTGTGATAGATGCACTAAGTGAACAGAGTGTGATAGATACACTGAAGGTGAACACAAAGTGTGATAGATGCACTATGTGAACAAAGTGTGATCGATACACTAAAGAAATGAAGTGTGATTGATACACTGAGCGAATGAAGAAAGTGTGAATGAGGTGTGATTGATACACTAAATAAATGAAGTGTGATTGATACACTAACTGAATGAAGTGTGATTGATACACTAAATAAATAAAGTGTGATTGATACACTAACTGAATGAAGTGTGATTAACACACTAAATAAATGATCTCAAACGGAACTTCTTTGAATGAACCGTACATACAATATCGTGCATGAATGAGAAAGAAACTTGAGAGGTACAATGCAATACAATGCATGATGCAATAAACAAGCATAGCGGCGTTTTACAAAGCACCTTATTGGGTGAGTGGCGATGAACCGCTCTACTCTGACGGGGATCTCCCCTCGTGCTCTTCGAACACTTACCTTCAACTGATAGGACAAAGGCTCTGAAATGCTGACAAGGGTTCTTCACGTAGAACACTTTGGATGCTGCCTTTCTTCCTGATCATATTCACAACTTTCCCTATTCTCCAACGAGGTGACAGACTAGGTTGGTTCAGTATCCAGAATTGAGGTGCATACACGCTATCTCAACCTATGGGGCTTCGATACAGATTTCAAGCTAAGGACATGCCTCTAGGTATTTAAACCAGACTTTAGTCTCAAAAATCCCAAACCTTTGCGTTCTAGGCAACAGACATTCGAACTCTAGTTTCCATCGTCGCAGTTGGTCTCCTAGGAACTCGTTGCGAACACAGCCAAGATGCCTCTGGCAGGGAATGGTACATAGGGAGAGCACTTCTGATCGCCATTCTGGCTTAAAGCAAACTTGATCTTGAGCTTGAGGTAGAGGCACACTCATACTTCGGAGCATTGGCAAGGCCTGAAGAGGTACACACGGAATGCAATCTCCGAACTTACTGAAGTTGAAACAAACTCAGATACCTGACAATTTCCCTCTTTTCTTTTTCTTTGCAGTCTAGAACCTATGTAGCTTTAAATGGGTCCTAGTTTTACTGTTCTCATGTGACCTGGGTTGAACCCTACAATTTTATGAAAGAACAGATCCTGTTTTGCACAAATGTAGAGAATGGCACAGCACTCGGAACCCAAAACGATTTTATTTTTGAAATTAAGAGATGAGTTCTTGACTGGGGTATTGACCCTACGACTGAACACAGCGCACTACGACTCAACAACGGAAAACAAAAGGTAAATAACCTAAACACATCGAGTAACACTCGAAACAAGAATCGAGATAAAACAAAAATACACGACACTCAGACGTGCACAGGGAGCCTGTTTCTCTGGGTATTATTTCCCACCCTTTTTCATTTGTGATTCTCACATCACTCGGCCCTCAAGCTCGGTTTTTCTCTCAAAACCCTTTCCTCGCTTTTCCTCTCAACGCACATCTCTCTATTCTTCAATCTCTCATTTTTAATCCCTCCCTTGGGTGGTTGATGGATAAACAAGAAGTTGTTGGCTCTTGCCCCTAGCATCCTACTAGATTCTCTTTCTTCTGCTCACAACAGTGAACTTCCCCCACAGAGGGGTTGTGATACGGCTAGATGTGCAGCAGATCTGTAATTGACATTGGTTGACGATGCTCTATTGGGGAGTTTGGATGTGATTAGATTTGTCCAGATGAGGGAATGGAATATCCTGCCCCATTCCAGTTCGTGCTTCGCACTTGGCTTTATACCTCGTTGCTTGGAGGATATGAGAGCTTTCAGCCCTTTTCTGTTAGCTTCCGTTGTGCCCTTCTTGGTGAATAGGGTGCCCTTCCAACAAGTATGGTGCCCTTTTTGGCAAATGCATTAACAACGGGGGAAAGACAGGAAGCCTGACTCAATTGTGCCCCTAGTTCATTATTTTGACCATTTTTTTGTTTTTGGCTTCTGCTTAAAACAATTTTAACCAAAATGAGAGTTAGATTACCGCGCTTGTTCGATTTTTTAATTTGAAATCATGTGAGTTAGATTATGAGCACTGAAAATTTTCCTTTTTTGGGTCCAAGAAATGGTCTAGTTTTGGAAAAGTGAAATAATTTTCGAGAGAATTAGTCAACCTCATTAAAAATTCTCAAAAACTATTTTTGCAAATGGCCACTGCTCGACCGACGCAGAATTTACTCTTGAGATGCACAACCTCAGATCCAAAACAAATGGAAAATTGCCCCTTGTCTGAACGGCACTGCATGGCAACGGAAAGTTGCCCCTAGTCTGAATAGCACCGCAGCACATTGTATGGCAACGGAAAGTTGCCCCTTGTTTGAATGGCACCGCAGCGCATTACAATCAGTCTTCAGAGTGACGATCACAACCGAACTCTCTGATACAAAGAAGACAAAGATGACCAAAACCATCACATGGACACAATTGAATTTGAAGTACTTTATGGCTGGACTTCAGAATGAAGTTGCCTATGTATCCCAAAGATGGGAATCAAGCCTTACGTAGTTCGAGGTTAAGGTACACTCGGGTATTAACCTCTCCTTTTGCGCTCTAACTTTTGCCAATGTCGCCCTTTCTGGGTTTTCAACCTTGCGAGCTTTGTTCTTCTTTTCTTTTCAATTTCTTTTAATTTCTTTTCTTCTTTTTTCATTTTCATCTTTTTTTTTCATTTTCTTCATTTCTCTTCTCTTTTTTTTTTTTTTTTTTCATTCTTTGCATTTTTCTTTCTTCTTTTTTGTTCTTTTTGTTCTTTTTCTTGCTTTAACTTTTGCTTGGATCGCCCTTCTGGATTTTGGCCCAGCGAGCCTTTCAAGGGTAAAAGTGTAGCTTTGTCCATGTCAAATGGTTTTGAGATCCTGAAGTCATCTGAATCCAAGAGAATGGTTGTTGTTCGCTGATGATGCAGGAGTCCATCCAATGAGGGGGCTGAATTTGCCCCTAGTGTTGTGGATAGGAACTCAGTTGTCCTTCAGTGATACCTTCTTCTTTCTTCCCTTCTAAAATTTGGCATTCTTGCCAGTCTTTATCTTTGACTCTTCGAGCACATCTGACATTTTTTACCCCTAGTTCGAGGGCTGCTTTCGATCTAGCTTCGCAAGCTTCCTTTGCTCACATCTGATATTCTCGCCGCTAGTTCATGGGCTGCTTCTAATCTGGCTACATGGGCCTCACATTGTAGTTGACCGTTGAACATTCTGAATCTAAGTTCAAGGCTTGAAAGTGAGGGGTCGAGTCTCGAGGCTGAGATCGATCCTAGGCTGCACAATCTCAAGAGCGATTCCACACAGGTCTTCGCAAGACCGGACAAAACATTTTTTGAAATTTTTTTAAGAAAGCAACAAATCGCTCGCGTTGAAGATAGTGCAGAACCAATTTGGATCAAGCCGGGGTCCTTTCCAGTACTCACACTAACAAGCATGATCTCATTCGTTAAGGGCTCAGCATGCCTCTCTTTCTCTCAATTGATCAAATTTTTGCAAATCCCGAGGAATTCCTTCCTCTTTGTTTTCACTGCAGTGTTCAAAAAGAGTTTTTGAAAAACTTAGGTCGATGTAATGAATTCAAGGCACAAAAGAGCAGGTGAAATGCACTGCTGTTTCATTCAAGTTTGCTGGCACAACAGGCTCAAAGCAGAAACAAGCACAAAAGCATGAAAACCACAGCTGTTTCATTTAGATCTACTGGTGTAACTGGCTCCTCGGCAGAAACAGACTCAAAAGAAAGCGAAAAGACAAACACAAAACAAAATAGTGATATCTGAGGTAACGCCCCCAGGATCACCCGACTCCAACAAAACAAGATTGACTCGATATAATATAATAAGACTGACCCAGTACCTAAGTCAGAAAATACAAAAACCAGTATTTGTATACTGCTCAAAATAGTGCGTGCCATTCCTACGTCTGGAGTAAACTGAGTGCCGCCCGCAGGTGGTTCATCCCCTGGTCACATATTCGTACTATCCCCCAAGTTCACTGATCCAGTGGCGATAGACTTTGCTGATCTGGTGCGGCGATGGCCT
The DNA here is from genome assembly GCA_022316695.1 of Camellia oleifera. NCBI lineage: Eukaryota > Viridiplantae > Streptophyta > Magnoliopsida > Ericales > Theaceae > Camellia > Camellia oleifera. Next base: position 85,626,244 of record CM039312.1, read on the forward strand.
TGTTGTAAAAAACCTGACAAAGTCTATCAGCACGAGCCCAATGTACCGGGGGATATTGGAGCCTTTTGAAGCTATAGTTCCATGACTACCTTGCAAAAGAGAAAACAAACAGCACCTCAGCCTGATTTTACCAAAACCAAAATGAGCAAAGCTGAATGACTGTGCCCCCCCTACAGAATTCTGCCACAAGTTCTGCCTGTAAACGGATACCGTCAGGTAAAACTGATCCCAAAAATACTGATGCCCTTAGGCCTGATACCCAGACTTGCAAACTGATACATGCATTCCTGTAGAGACGCACTCTAAAAGCACATAGAAAACAAGTCAGAGCCAAAACACCCCCATGTTGGGATAAGGTTTCCCTATCCTATTTTGTCAGGAGCTAGGGTTTCACTACGCACGTAGCAGTTTCAAACAACCTATAATCTGGTAAACAACCTGTCCTAGTTTGGGATGGTCACTATCGATTCCGAATATGCACTAGGTCGAATGGTCAAAAAGGGTGCCCCGGTTAAAACTAGGGTTTGTGTTCCCGTCGTGCCAGAGCCCACAACCGATCAGCCTTATGGCACGCTTTTCGAAGCGATCCTCCGGCAAACCGTTCAGGAATAACATACGGCAAACATGGTGTCCTATGCGCACCAATGCAAATTCAATGCAAAGAAACACATAAGTATAGTCAAAACCAGATATCATGAGTTCGAGTCAAGTTTTCTAAGTCCCCAGCAGAGTCGCCAAAAATTGTAGACGTCCCCGAACGTCCCGGGAGGGAATCCCCCGTTTTGTTCATTGGGCTCACTACAGTTCAAGACTCAATGTCACGGTCCTGTATCTAATCTCGCAGAGTGCAATGCAAGACCGATGAATCAACAAAGAGTCCAAATCTGGCAAATCGTTTTGAAAACAGATTTTTAGAAAGAAGTGCCAAACATTGACTGCTTTGCTAGATATAGAGTCGCCCCCTAAATATTTTGTTTTGGACGATTTTAGGAAACCTTGACTCGTGCCTAAGGCCACGTGCCCGTCATCACCAAAGTTACCTTGGCTAGGGAACTTGGGTACGATTGGAGAAGGTCACTTCGTGAGCACGCCCGCCCGCCCGATCAAAGATTGGCCTCTACTAACCATGATATCAAGTTTTGAAAACATTATGTGTTCTTATTCCGGTTATTAGCCTAGAATTACTATGTGATGTGCACAACATACAAGTATAGACTGGATCGCCTGAGTTAGAACAAAACATTTCATGTTTGTTTTTTTGAAAGGGGTTTTGCTACTCGCAAGTAGGCTAAAATGCGGATTTTGCCACCCTCAAGTGGGCTTAGAAAACATGGTGATTTGCCACTATCTAGTGGGCTTAAAACTTGTAATCAATAAATTGTTCCAATTCAGATAATCTAACCTCCACCCACAGGCATTCAGGCAGTTATATCACATAAGCACATAGCCACACGGTAAGCATGCTATCATGGCAATCACTCACACGCATGCAAGGATGCTAAAGCATAAACACTTACCGAGTACTCCGAGCCAAAGAAAGAAGCTAATTAGAAAACATGCATGAATCCTAACTATGCTAAGAATGCCTAATGCAACACACGTAAAAATGCAACTACAATAGGCTCGGCTATTCTAAGATGGCATATGAAATGCAACAGATAACATGTATTCAACTTGGAATTAAAATACAATGCAGTTAGTATGATGCGCTGAGCCCGGTGCATGCAATACAGATGAATGAATGCAAACATGTAAACATATAGATGCTAATTGAAACATGCCCTAAAACTAACCATCATAAGCTGGTAAATAAAAGGGAGAAAGATGTGGGGTTGGAAGACATGCATCACACATACGCACACTTATTACAACATTGCCCTCTCGCAGAGGGTCCGAATAAATAATTAACTACTCTAGCTAATTAAATATTACAAAACCCCAATTAATTAACAAATTAAGTAGGAAAGCGAATAAACTAGCATGCAAGTTATAAAATGGACTACCTTAGCTCTTGTTCCGAATGATGAAAGATGCATGCGTGCTCGGGTCGCTTTGTCAGGAAATTCCTTGCGATGCCCCGATATGCTTCTGTTTTGCAATTGGTCCTAGAACACTGTACAAAACTTTCGAAGGCTGCTAACTAGTTTTTGCTACTGGATTCCGATTTGCTGCAACAGAGAGCAAGAAAGGGGCATGGCAAAGTATTTTCAACACATGTGTACATGACCACTATCCCCGTCATTGCACAAGTTCTGGAGAGTGTAGACCTCGATCCTCGTTCCACCAATCACGCATCTCAATGCATGATGGCCGAGCAGTCGAATTGCACGACTCAATGTGAAATGAATGCACATGTAAGCATAACAAGGCCTAAACTCCATCATGGGTAATCCGGAGTGTCGGCAATCGGGAATTGAGACATGTTTCGTCACTTTGAATACGAAACGTCCCTCGTGTCCCGTGTTTGGACTAACCCTACTCCAAACACAATACAATGAGATGGCATACACAATGCGACTAATGTGCAACCCTAAATCCAATGCAACCTAATCATGCTAGCATGCGAGGGATGATATGCAAACATGCAACTAGCATACGCAATGCTATAAACTGAAATGGCATACACAATGCACATGAGCTATATGGCATACACAATGCGCACGTACGAAGATGGATATACACGAAGGCATAATCAAAGCATACGCAATGCGATGGTCAAACATGCGACAACATGAACCAAATGGTATACACAATGCAAGGTGGACTTAAACCAATATCAGTCGACCTCAGCCACACTCAAATCAGTGGCCATATGATGGAAATGAGACAACCAAAATACATGCAAACATGCACGAATACAAAGGACCGATCCTAAGGCACAACGTGCAACTCTAACTAAGCATGGAAAAGGATGAAATATGGCATGGAAACACACATTCTACAGCTTTGAAATATGATGTACAATGGTCCCGAATCATGAAAACACTTCACACGATGCATGCTAAATGGCCTGAATACCGAAACTTGCGAAGTGCATTACACTAGAGGTACACAAACCAATGCACAAATGGCAAAACCAACCCCAAACAGACCCTAGGCAGGTCCAAGATAGTGGGAAATTGGTCTAAAATGATGGCTTGGAATGCATTCAAATGAAGCCCATGCAATGGTCGGTAAATGAGGCATACAAGCCTGACTCTCTAATGCACTTAAAGAGTGGAAATCATAGGAATATGGCATGCATATAAGCTCTGAAATATGATGTGTAATGGCTCCAAAACATGAAAACACCTCAGCATATGCATGCGATGGACCTCAAAACTCAAAGTTAAGCATGTATATTGAACTACAGGCATGCAAAACAAACATCATTCGACCATGAGACCCAAAAACAGAGCTAAGGCTGTCCAAAACATGCACAAAATCAGTTTAAGGCATGGCCAAAATATGCTAGGAAAGGCGGCCAAAACATCATGCAAAACAAGCTGGTGAACCATGATTTGCACTACAACTATATGAAGCACATGAGAGGTCACCAAACCAACCAAAAACAGAAGTATGCCATGCCAAAATATGACCAAAAACCCACTAAAACTCAGTCAATGCATGAAAGAATGACATGTCTCGTTGAAAGGCCAATAACAGGGTTATTCTACACATGTATAATGGACATACAAAATGGAATAACCACCTCTGGATAGAGGTTGTGAGGGCCCTAAAACTCACTGAAAAGGGCCTGAAATGAGGCTCAAAGGCATGCAAATGAAGGCTCCTTTGAAAGGCCATGAAGAGGATTACTCTACACGTGCAAGATAGACACCTAACATGGAAAAAACAACTCTGGAGAGAGTTCATGCAGGTTATAAAATTCACAAATATTGGCCTGAAACATGCTCAAGAAGTGCGAAAATATGGGCTCCTTTGTAAGGCTAAAAATGCCAACAAATAAGACAACAAGGAGAGGGGATGGCCCTCTCCTTCTTAGGACATCAAAACACCATCCCCACAAGGTGAGAGGGCCAATACAAGGTGGTCCCAAAGCTCACAAAAAGGGCACAAAAAAGAGGCCAAACAAGGCCTAAGAGGGGGTAAACGACTCCAAACACAAAAGTGATCTTAAACAAACTTCAAAAGAAGCTCAAAATAAGACTTTTTTCAGTTTATTCCAAAGCCCAAATATGCTTGCAAGTATGGCTAAAAGATGGAGCAAAATAAAGCTTAAAAGAAGGAATAGTGTGTTACCCTTGTAGCTTCAGCAAAACCAGTGGATTTGAGACCAAAAAACCAGACCTTCAACCTCTGAAAATGGCCTCCAAGATCCTTAGGTTGATGATGGAGGTGTTAGGCTAAGAGTTGGTGTGCAAAGGGGCCAAGAACTTCACTCTTTCTAAGCCTAAGTGTAGAGACAGAGAGATATATGTGTATGCCTTAGCAAAATTTTTGGAACCCTTCTAAAGGAGAGGGAGGGCCTCTCTTCTAGAGGAACAAAGGTCCAAGCTTCTTCAAGAAGCTTGTGCAAAGGTCCAAGCTTCTTGAGGAAGCTAGAGCAAAAAGGGTCAAGCTTCTTCAAGAAGCTAAAAAAGGTTTAAGCTTCTTGGAGAAGCTAAAAAAAGGTTTAAGCTTCTTGGAGAAGCTAAAAAAGGTTCAAAAGGTTCAAGCTTCTTGGAGAAGCTAAAAAAGGTTCAAGCTTCTTGGAGAAGCTAGAGCAAAGGTTCAAGAGGTTCAAGCTTCCTCAAGAAGCTAAAACAAATGTTCAAGCTTCCTCAAGAAGCTAAAACAAGGGTTCAAAGGGTTCAAATCAAACAAATTGGTCGGTGGCCCCATTTGGTGGTCTCCCGATTGAATGCAAGCTAGTGGTGGGGTGGGAGACTAGTAAATGTGGCACAAAAACCAAGAAAACCAGCTTCCCGACAAGAAAACCAGAAAATCGACAAGCGGGTAGAAAAGTGGTCTCCGAGGAGAAAAGGTGGTCTCCCACCCTTGTCCCACCTCCCAAATAATGAAAATGGGGTCCACGCCAAAAATGAACCAAGACGGATACAAAACGAGGGTTCAGGAGCCAAAACGCGCAGCCGGGTGCCCCGAAAACTGACTGTTAAGCATCGAAAGTGGCGTGCGACCACGAAAGTAGTCTCCTAGGCCATTGCGTCCCTCTAGAGAGGGGAAACAAGGTGTGTGCCAAAAATCGGAGCGAACGGAGAATGTTAAGCGGTCTCGTATCGAGGCGTACGGTCGACGGCTCCGAAAATCGAAAACTAGTCTCCAAACGGGAACAGTGGTCTACGACCATGAAAAGTAGCCTACGGCCACTGAGAGATGGTCTATGAGACCTCACCCTCCCTTCGGGAAGAGAAAACATAACCTAGTTCGCAAACCGAGGCAAAGCACAACAGAGTCCCGAAGTTTAGAGGCAAGGCTCTCAGCCGAGACTCCGTAATGTCAGAACGAGCACAAAATGCGCAATCACCGAGCACTCAATTGATGACGTCTGAGTCTTAAGGTCGGTCAAAAATGGGGTGTCTACAATGCCTTGTTTGTTGCATTGTGTTTGGAATAGGGGTTAGTCCAAACACGGGGAACGAGGGACGTTTCATGCTTAAAATGATGAAACATGCCTCGATTCTCGGTCGCCGACACTCTTGACTACCCATGACGGAGTTGTTGGCTTTAGGTGCTTCTATGTGCATTCATTTCACATTGAGTCGTGCAATTTGACTCCTCGGCCATCATGCATCGAAATGCGTGATTGGTGGCCCGAGGGTCAAGGACTACACTCCCTTGAGCTTATGTAATCATGGGGAGAGTGGTCGTGCACACATGTGTTGCGAATACTTTGCCATCTCTCCCTCTTGCCTTCTGTTACAGAAAACCAGAAACCAGGGGCAGAAACTGGTCGACCAACTAGATTTAGTGGCTGACCGACCACTTTTTATGGTTTTTCACCACAAAAGTGGTCGGCAGGTGGTCTCCAAAGCCAATAGCTGGTCAGTAGCCTTCCCACAGATTCCCAGGGTGGAGTTTCAGCCTTCTGGAGCTTTGTGCAGTGTTCTGAGGCCAATTGCAAATAGAGGCAAGTCGGGGTGTCGCGAGGGATTTCCGAACAAGGCAATTCAAGCATGCACGCATCCTTTGTCATTCAAAGCAGAGCTAGGGCAACCCACATTCATTTAGTTTGCATGCTTATTTAGATTGCTTACTTAGTTAATGTTGTGTAATAAGTAGTTGTAACTTGTTATTCCTTTCGTCGTGTAATAACTAGTTTAATTAGATTAGCCTAGATTAGCTGGTTAGTTCTGTATTCTTTATTCGGACCCTCCGTCGAGAGGGCAAATTTTGTAATAAGTATGCGTGTGTGTGATGCATGTCTTCCAACCCCCATTTCTTTCTTCCTTTTATTTACTAGCTTACGATGGTTAGTTTTAGGGCATGTTTCAATTAGCATCTTTATGCTCGCATGTTTGCATCCATTCACCTGTCTTGCATGCACCGGGCTCGGCGTATCATACTAACTGCATTGTACTTCAATTCCAAATTGAATACATGTATCAAGTTGTATCTCACATGACATTGGTGATGACGGACATGTGGCCTTAGGCACGAGTCAGGGTTTCCTAAATTTGCCAAAAATAAAATATTTAGGTGGTGACTTTGTATCTGGGAAAGTAGTCCATGTTTGGCACTTCTTTCTAAAAATCAGTTTTTCAAAATGATTTGCCGGATTTGGACGCATTGGTGATTTATCGATCTTGCATTGCACTTTTTGAGGTTAGATTCAGAACCGTGACATTGAGTCCGAATTATAGTGAGTCCAATGAACAAAACGGGATTTTCCCGGGGCGTTCGGGCGCGTCTACACTTACATATAAATTCTACGTGTATAAAGAGATACCTAATTTAGTAAAGGCTGCTCATTTCTTTCTTAATGGATTGATACCCGACTTCAAACAGCTATATCCCCATTATCCGGGCTTGGCGTTCAGTGATTCTTGAGTCCAAATTGAAGCCCCAAAAGTCTCCTTTCCAATGGTTGTAGCCTTATATCTAAATTCAAAGTGTACCAAGAGATATGCCTAATTTAGTGAAGGCTGCTAATTTATTTCTTAACGGTTTGATGCCCAACATTTTCCCCAACTAGTTTTCTTCCAACCCCTCCTCTTTTCTTCAACTCCAAACCTATAAATAAGATGTTTTTAAAGATTTTTCAAAGGGATCACCTCCCTTCCACTTATTTCCACTTTGTCCTTACTCGGTTTATCGAAAAGTGTAATATTTAAAACAAAATGTGAGCCTCGGAACATCATAAGAATGTGTGGAAAGTACCCAACTCTTAAGGGTGGTCAAAAATGGGGTGTCTTCACCCTATGGAACAAGGGTGGATTTATCTTTTTGCATTCCTTAATGTGTAATGATTTGATCATCGGCTTGGTGATCCTACATCAGTGGGGGTGGTGGCTGTTGTTGTTGCCTTCCACTTTCGGTCAAGTCATTTATCATCCTTTCCATTCAATCAAGTTCGGTGGAGGTAGACTCCTCCATTTGTCAGCTCTTGTTCTCACCATTATCTATATAAACTTGATATTATAATAAACACAATGTATGCGCACATAATTATATACACATTTACAAAAGTCACATCTTTCTTGTACTAAAATGCATATGAATACAATCCCTAAGTCTTTTCTAGACACCTTACGACTCAATGGATGAGTGAGTGAGGTGCAATTCGTGCTTTGATACCAATCTATCAAGACCCAAACACGCCCTTAGAGGTTTAGGCCAAGACTGAGCATTAATCCTAGATTACCTGGCCTTAAAGACGAAACAAATAATTATGAATAGTAAATGGGGCTTTGCGAAAGCAATAATAGAATATAACTTCATCCATCAAGTGATGCATACATGCAGAATTCAGAAGTATTAAAAACTTAAAAGCTTCATACATAATATCCATTAAAAACGAGTCCCCAAAGAACACAAAACAAAATAACATAAACAAAGGGTTAACATGGCTTGCCTCCACTTGAGTCCAAGTACGCCCCATCAAGAAGGTACTCCAAAGTAGTTTCACAAAAGGTGGACTTCCAAGGTTACTCTAGACTTGATCTTCCATCTTGTGAGAACCCAAATATAAAAATTAAATAATAATATTACAATCTCAAATATTTTGGTAGTGAATTCTAAGGCGCAAATTAAATATTATTGGAGGATCTTTTAATTAATTTTTAAATCTAAAATAAATTGATGGTGAAAGTCTTCAATTTAGAGGCAAGAATTATTATCTAAAAATAAAAATAAAATAAAGTAAATAGAGAGGAGGGTGTGACTTGAACTCTAGACCACAAACTTAATAAATAAGGCTTTACCATTTGAGTTGCATATAACTTATATATGTATTTGTATATTTATCTATTTATTTGACCCATGTGTGCCCACCACTAGTATAAATAAAATAAACACAAACCCTAATTATTATGATATTGTTTTCCCACAACTTTTCTGAGCAGCCGTGAGAGGTAAAGGAGGGGAGAGAGGCGTCTACGTCATTGGTGGAAATTGTTGAGTTTTGTGGTGGCCATTGGCAAGGTAAATCCCTTATTATTTTTATTCATTCACTATCTTTCTCTTCTTCTTGTGAGTTGCTGTGTAGTTGATGGATCAAATCGGTGAAGTAGGTTCATGTGTTGGGCATGGCTATGAAATATTTGGGTGATTGGGATAGTGCTTTATGTATAAAGAATGGTGTAATTCTTAGTCCAAAAATTCTACACAGAATCACAAACTTTAAAAATCAAGAAGCCATATCAAACAGATGAATTTTAACCTGAAATTTTTACTGTAGATTAACTACATATTAAATTGCATATCTGATTTTTTTCATAATTTTTGGGAGTCAAAATCCATATAAACTGATGCGTTCAAATCTGTCCAGAAAAACTGGTTTTTAACAGTAAATTCAGGAGTGTTGTTCTCTTTGGGTATAAATCCAAAAATTATCAAATCAGTGTTATTAGAATCAGTTACCAGTCTAGTTTCTTGAATTTTTGACCTTGCGTTGATTGCTCATGTATACTAAGAGAACCGTCAATTTCTTTAAAGTGCTGCAGAAAACAACCTGTTTGGATATAATAAATTGTAGATAATTATTTTGCTAAGAAAATCAAGTGAAAACAAATGGGTTTGGAACTTAGGATATATTAGTTGTTATCTGGTGGGTTTTAGAATTTTTCAAACAACGTGGACTGGGTTTTTAATTTTCAAAGTTAGCGAATAGATTGGAAGAACTTTGTTTTATCTTAAAGTCGCTTTTAGTTAAGTTTCGATCGGAACTTATGTCTTTGGTGATTTTAGACCTTGAAGAACTTGAAATTAGGTAATATTTAAGAGTAATGGTGAGTTGGGTTGAGTCGTGTTAGTGCGCTTTAGTTTGGGGTTACTTAGTTCTTATTCTTTAGTATTTTTAAATTAGTAGTGACGTGTAGTTTTCATATTGGTTCAGGGCACTAGTTGGACTTTCATACTTTATTCGAGGATTATATTATATCATTTTCAGGTGAATAGTTTCATGCTACGTATTTTTATTAATGTTCCCCTACCCTGAACTGTTGAAAAATTAAATTGTTGTTTTAAGACTAAACTGTTTTGATAAATTATTATATTATGAACGGAATCAAATTATTTCTGAAACATGTGTGAACTTGGCATACTGTAAACTATTTGTTTTGGTCTCATGTTTATAATGATGAACTACCATGTTTTGCGAAACTGATGTGTATTGATTATTGGGACCATGTATGTATTTAGTCCAAAGAAATTATTCCACTGTGTGTGGTGACTCTGGCCATTAGGGAACAAATCCGGGTTAGGCCGTGATGACTCTAGTGCTCAACGATTGTAAGGAAAGGACCTTAAAAAAAAGCTAGGTGACCTTCAATCGGACCGTCTTTGAGAAAAGGCCCAGGTGCCACCCTGTAGACGTCCCCGAATGCCCCGGGAGGGTTAAGTCCTGTTCCGTTCATATTGGGGTCACTACAGTTCGGACTCGATTGTCACGGTTCTAAATCTGAACCAAAGAGTCCAAATCCGGCAAATCGTTTTGAAGAAAAACAGATTTTGAAAAGTAGTGCCAAACATGGACCGCTTTACCAGATTACAGAGTCGCCACCTAAATATTTTAAAATGGGAAATTTAGGAAACCCTGACTCGGTGCCGAAGGCCACATGTCCGTCATCACCAAAGTGGTCTTGGCTCGGGAGCTTGGGTACGATCGGGGAAGGTCAGCTATGAGCACCCCCTTTCGCCCGGTCCGAAGACCGGCCTCTACTAACCGTGATATCCGATTTTGAAAACATTACATGCTCTTATTCCAATTGTTAGCCTAGAATTACTATGTTATGCGCGCAGCAAACAAGTATAGACTAGATTGCCTAATTTGGAAATAAACATTGCATATCCGTTCGTTTTGAAAACAGTTTGAAATTGCTACTCGCAAGTAGGCTAAAATACAGATTTCAACGAGTTATTCCAACTCAAGCAATCCAACCTCCACCCACAGGCATTCAAACAGTTTATCTCACATAAGCACTTAGCCGCATGGTAAGCATACTGTCATGGCAACACTCACACACATGTGATATGCTAAAGCATAAATACTTACATCGTACTCCGTGCCAAAACAAGAAACTAGTTAGCAAACATGCATGACCTAGTTCATGTTAAATGGCTAATGCAACACAGGCGAAGATGCAATCTAGACAGGCTCGGCTATCCTAGACATGGCATGTGGAATGCTACAAATAACACGTATTCAATTTGGAATTGAAATACAATGCAGTTTGTATGATGTGCCGAGCCCGATGCGTGTAAACAAATGCATGGATGCACGCATGCATTGCATAAGGTATGCTAAAATAAACGTGCCCTAATCTACCATCGTAAGCAGGTAAATAAAAGGGAAGAAAGAAGTGGGGGTTGGAAGACATACACACCACTCACACACACTTATTACAGATTCGCCGTCACTCGGAGGGACCAAAATAATAATACAGTCCAAAAATAAATGAATGAATATTACAAATTCTAATTACTGAATAAATAAATGTGAAATAAAAGGGGGCCACAGCCCCTCGCCTCGGGATGCGCGAATGATGCATGCTCGATGTCCGCCTTGCCCGGGAAATCCGTGTCATGGCATTGCTGCTTCTGTTTTAACTGTCCTGCCTCTCCAAAAATTCCTAAAGTTTCAGGAAACCTCCCGAATGATCTGAAATACCCCACCGGCTGGGGGAAGAGCTCATCGGCTGCTGAGATTGACCACCGGCTGCATGTGGAGTTTATCGGCATAAAAACAGTGCCGATCGGCACAATAAACTGCCGGCCGGCAGAAAGTCCCTGCAGCAGACAGATTGACAGCAGCAGCAAGACAGCAATGCATGGCATGGGTTTTGGGCATATGTAAGCATGGTCATGACCTCCTATCATGCTTTGAGACTCAAGGAACTAAGACTCTTGGTTCTTGGGCCACCAATGGTGCATTTTGATGCATGATAGCCCTAAGAACTAAGGTTGCGTTTTGATGTAAATGCATGCAACACAAACAAATGAAATCCAAAGCCTTATCATGTGTTGGTCCAAGGCCTTGGTGACCAAGAATTGAGGAGAGTTGCACCACTTGGAGTGTGAACTATTCTCAATCCTATGCTTGGCTTGACAATCCCCAAGCCAAGCCATGGAATGCATGAATGCAACATGGCTCAACTGTAATGCAACTTATCATGTTAAGCATGCAAAGAGCTAAAGTATGCAAGGTACAAATGTTATGCAACATGGACCAATTAAACATGGAATTAGCATACACTCAAGGCCTCATTGGTCAAACATGCAACGACCGAGATACAAGCATGCAATAATGGACTTAAGCCATAGAGGGCAGCCCTCAAACTCCCCTAAAACAGTGGCAAAACATGCCTCAAAACAAGAGCAAGATGCCACACAAGCATGCAAGCCATAAGGCATCAGGCTAAGGCACAAAGTGGGGCATTGAACCACCACTTAACAAGACCAAACATGGCACGTGTTAGGCAACCAAAACAGGTTTTTATCATGCAAAATGGCACTCAAATCCCCTCATGGTAGCCCCAAAACAGTCCCAAAAGCATGAATGCACACAATGCACATTTTAAAGCATAAAGGGCACACCTTTAAAGCATGAAGAGACATAACAAATCTTGACATGTGAGCATGGATTAAGGTCTGAAATGGCATGCCAAATGGTCCCAAATCATCTAAATAGGCTAACCAATGTATGCACATAGACTATATGCTTGAGGCCAACAAACCATCATGCAAAGTAACAATACTAATCATGCCAAATGGGTCCAAGACAGTGGCTCACAGCCTTTATACATGGCAAGATGATGCTATTATCTCCATGAAATCAAACTAAAACATACAAGTATCAAGGCTTAGACATATGGCACATTTCTAGGCACAAGAGAGCATTCTAAAGCAAACATAAGAGGCATGTTAAGGACTACAAAACCGACCAAAAACAGAGGCAAAACATGACCTCAAACACCCAAAAAATCTCTGAAATGAAGCTAAAACAAGCATACATACATGTTACCTCATGAGCCAAAAATGAAGGCAAACAAAGGGCTAAGGGGGAGAGGGGTGTCTCTCCCCTATATGAGACTTCAAAACACCTCCCTCACCACTGAAAACCCACTGGTTTTCAGTGGTGAGAAGGCCAAAAATACTGAAGTTAGACAATGCTCCAAAAAGAGACACAAAAGGACCAAAACAAGGCCTAAAAGAGTAAGGCTTAACTCAAATGAAAAAGTGACCTTAATGGATGTTCTTGAGCAAGTAAAAACAAGATTTTTTTACGTTAAACACAAGTCCAAAAACACAAAGTAAGGAGGGTAGAAAGAGGTTGCAAGAATGGGGAATATAAAGTAAAGTGTTTACCCTTGAAGATCCCTTGAAGAACAAAGGTTCCAGCCACTCTCTAGTGATCAAAACCAGTCCAAAACCAACACAAACAACCTTCTAAGTCTCTCAATCTCGAGATAAGGTGTAAAGGTGTGTGTAATAGTGCAAAAATGAGGTAAAACTACACTTTTTGGCCTAAAATCACACACACAAGAGGAGAGAGATGGAGATATAGATATATGGCAGAGATATATGTATATGAACTCTGGTTTTTGTCTCCAAAAACTCTAACCTTGAGCCAAGAGGAAGAGCTCTCCTCTTATAGGCAAGGAAAACTTAGCAACTAAGCAAACCAAGGGCTCATCCCTCCATACACGTGTATGGAGGGGAGCAAAACACTTTACAGCTGTGAGAAAATATCTGATAAAGCAAGTGTACAGTGCTCGGCCGGCAAAGAGTACCATTTTAGAAAAACACAGTGCCGGTCGGCACAAAAGAGTGCCGGTCGGCACAATAAAGTGCCGATAGAAGCTTCAGCCAGCCGGTGGCCTCTAGCCCCAGCCGGTGGTGTGTAGGGATGCCTCATAAGGCATTCCCTCCCTTCCCAAGGCAAAGCACAAGCGTTTGGTGCAAAACCAAACACAAACGGTCGAGTTTGGAGGTCCTGAGGCAAGGCGCGCGCAGCCGAGAACTCCGGGAACTCCAAACGAACCCAAACATAGATAATCACCGAGTGTTCCAACGGTGACGTCCAAGTCTTGAGGACGGTCAAAAATGGGGTGTCTACAGTTGCCCCTCTTTGACAGAACTCGAAAGTCATAAGAATGACGGGAGTGAATGTCAAAGCCCAGAGACGACCCATTTTTGACAAGGCCGAAGACTTAGACAATCATGCAAAACAAGTAAGATATGCGCCCGAAGGCAGGGGCAAAATGCAACTGAAAATGCAAGAAGCCGGGCATAGCTTATGATCATGCAAAGAAAGCTGTAATGAAGCACGCATACAACAGTTACAAGCTAGCATACGCCAATCTACACTACAATGCAGAAAGGATGTAAGAGAATTATGCAACTCTCAAAATGTCTCACGCGGAGGATACAATACCTGTGCGGCTCGTCCGGTTGCACCGGCCTCAAATGAACCGTACATACAATATCGTGCCTGTAAAGAAAGCAAACTTAACAGGTACAATATTGTTAGCAATATGCATGTTGCACGATTGGAGGTGTGTGGCAGATGCAACGTGTATAGGCAACTGTAATTGAACACATGTGAGTAAAGCAGAGCACGCATACAATGCAATGTGTATAGTGGGAGCTTGAACACATATAAGTAAAGCAAAGCACGCATACAATGCAATGTGTATAGAGAAAATTGAACACATATCAGTAAAGCAAAGCACGCATACAATGCAATGTGTAGAGAAAATTGAACACATATCAGTAAAGCAAAGCACGCATACAATGCAATGTGTAGAGAAAATTGAACACATATCAGTAAAGCAAAGCACGCATACAATGCAATGTGTAGAGAAAATTGAACACATATCAGTAAAGCAAAGCACGCATACAATGCAATGTGTAGAGAAAATTGAGCACATATCAGTAAAGCAAAGCACGCATACAATGCAATGTGTAGAGAAAATTGAAATTGAACATGGTAAATCATGATGTTGTAATGCAACGTATTGCAACACAGTATAATTGAAATGGAATTTACAAAATATAAAAGGATACGGGAAGGGACATCCTTCGCATGTTCCAAGCATCGTTCTCAAAAGTTGTGGTACGAGGTCAACTCGAAGCTCCGCTCATATTCTGAGGGCGCCATTTCTTGGACTGCCTTAAGTGATGAAGATACCAAATCACATGACTGACCCGAACAAGGGCACAAAAGGTACGATGGCCGAAAGGAGGAGGTAACCAGTGTCAAACCCAGCACCCTGCTACCCTGCTATTTTCTTGCTTTACTTTCCTTTTTACTATGAGTTTAAGCACATTGCACTGCCTTAGGCAGGTTTTATTTCTCAAAAGCGTGTGTTTTTGCAAAACATATGATGGAGATGAAACAGCTATTTGTTCAAAAGGTATTGCGTTTGCATGTTCTATGCATCGCATCGCAAGGCTTCACACCACAATGCGACTGAAACTGAAACTTGTGTTTATGAAAACAAAGCATTGCATCGTAATAATCAGGTAGTAAACTAATTACAACTCGATAACTAAAACAGAGGGACTCAGCAAACTAGCCAAGCGCGAGTACACCTCGATAAACATTACAAAGACTTAAAGAGAGTGACATACATACTCGATAAGCAAATATACAACAACTCGATAAACAAATGGACGCGCCTTCATAAGATTTGGTCACTGAAGGGCATTGGAAGTGGTGGGATTCTCCCAAATTCTTAACATAACAGCTTAGAGTACAAGGGGGAGACCCACCGGTCAAACCAAAATTCCACCGGCCGTGAGGGATGGCCATCGGCCGAAATGGTGCTTCGTCGGCCAAAATAGATGGCCGGTCGGCACTATAAATGGTCGGTCGGCACTAAATTGTCAGCACCAGCAGAATGTTGCCACCTGTCCTCCACTCAACCTTATCTTCTTCAAAAAGGTCTCCACTTCGTGGTTCTCTTCATTTCCACACTGATTTGCTCCAAATGGAGGAATTTCTTGCTCAAAATCTCGCAACTTGGATTAACAATTTGGATGGCTCGGAAAAGCTGAATTTCCGGGCTTTTGGCATAAACGCACTATTTACTTTGCGCCGCACCCCGCTGCATTTTCCGTTTCTTCACGCCGCGGCAAGGTTCTGGAACCCGGTGACACATGTCTTTAGCTTTAGCGGGCAAGAGGTGTGCCCTACGTTCGAAGATTTCCAAGCTTTGATGGAATCTGAGCGTAATGAAGAGATTCTGCCCCAACTTCGCTTTGGCCATGCTCAAGCCTTAGGACAAATGTGTGGGCTCTCAATACCCGATGCTCGTTCTCTGATTTGCGACGGGACATTAGATGTTCCGAGTTTGGTTTGTCGTTTTTCTGAGACCGGTGATCGTGGCGACCATCACTGGCAAGGCTTTCGACGGCACGCCCTCTGTCTATGCATGCTATCTCATTTTCTGTTCGTCTCCGGTTCCGGAGGACCCAGTGTCCGGTTGATTGAAATTGCCCAAGGATTGAAGGAGGGCAAAAGCTGCATTGCCATGGTCCTGGCTGAGACACTGCTGGGCTTAGACGCCTTTTATCGTCGAGAGACGATCAGATTAGCAGGGAGTCCACTATTACTGCAGGTAATGTTTCCCATCCCATCTTACTTTGTATGTTTGCTCACATCACTCGGCTCTCAGGCTCGGTTTTTCTCACAAAAACCCTTTTCTTACTTTTTCTCTCATCGTACTTCTCTCTATTCTTTATTCTCTCATTTTTTATCCCTCCCCAGGTGTGGTTAATGGATAAACTGAAAGTTGTGGACTCTTGCCCAGTATATTCAGCGCGCGGCTATTTCTTCAGGCAACGCCTAGTTGACGCCCTTGATGAGGGTTGGTGGTTTGAATGGATGTGCAGTTTGTCCGCAGATCGCATTGCTTGGCAGTGCCCTTGGCTCAATCTCCCAATGATGAGTTACAGTATGACCCGTCAGCCGGGGATCCAATTGATTGGCTTGACTCACTGTGTTTTCTACTTCCCATTCCGTATCCTGCGCCAGTTTGGTCATGATCAGACTTGCCCGCCGGAAGGGATAGAGTACCCGGCTGCATTCCTAATCCGAGGCTCACAGCTGGCCCAGTATGCCACAGCATGGAGGACGAGAGAACTCCTGGCCCCCGCTCCCACTTTCAGTTGCACTTTGTCTAATGAGTGCTTGGATTGGCTTAATGAAGAGGCACAGGAGGGGCCCACTTTGGCATCAGAGGCTTCGACCAGCTCTGGGAGGGGGCACAGGGACATTTGACTTGACCATGCCCCGGATTTATTGCTTTATTAGTACTTTCAAGTTTTCTTTATGAATGTAATAATAAAAAAGAAGCAACTTCAATTGTATGCAAGAGCAAGAGAACTCTATTTGAAATCAATGAAATTGAAAGTTGTGGTACTGAAAAGTTTCCGTTTTGGTCCAGAAATGGTCTTAGTTGTAAAAAGATTTATTTGAACAAAGTCATCTTTTATCAAAACTTTTCAAAACCATTTTCGATATGGATCAGAACTGGACACGCCTGAAATTTGTCACTGAGATGCACAACCCCGGATCCTAGCAACTGGAAAGTTGCCCCTTGTTTGAATGGTACCGCGGCGCTGCATGGCAATGGAAAGTTGCCCCTAGTCTGAATAGCACTGCACCGGAGATTGTGATGAATACCGATGGACAAAGATGACCAAGATGATCAAACGAACAAAGCTGATCGGGGAAAATGTTTATGGCTGAACTTCAGGATGAAGCTGCCTACGTATCCCAAGGATGGGAATCAAGCCTTACGTAGTTCAGGCTTGGGTTTACTCGAGTATTTTCACTCTCCTTTTGCGCTCTAACTTTTGCCAAGGCCGCCCTTTGCGGGTTTTCAACCTTGCGAGCTAGGTTTTTATATTTTCTAATTTTTTGTGCTCTGAATCTTGCCTAGGTCGCCCTTTCGGGTTTTCGGCCTAGCGAGCCTCTCAGGGATAATATTTCTTCAACTTATCCATGTTGATCGGTTGGGAGAACTCTAGGCCATCTAGGTCCATCAGAACCACAGCTCCACCTGACCAGATAGACTTGATGATATAGGGACCAGTCCAATTGGGTCTGAACTTGCCCCTTGCGTCGTGGATGGGAGCTCGGTTGTCCTTGAGTACCAAATCTCCCTCCTTCAAATTCCTGGACTTAACTTTCTTGTTGAAAGCCCGGGCGATTCTGCGCTGATAACCTTGGACGTGGTACAGTGCTTTCAGCCTTCTTTCGTCGAAGAGCATGAGTTCCTCAAATCTGCTTTGCTGCCAATCTGCCTCAGCTATCTGACACTCAGCCAACACTCGTAGAGACGGGACCTCAACCTCTATAGGTAGAACGGCCTCCATCCCATAAACCAAGGAATACGGAGTTGCCCCAGTAGAAGTCCTAATTGAAGTTCGGTAGCCCCACAAAGCGAACGGCAACTTATCTGGCCAATCCCGATAGGTCTCTACCATCTTTTGCAGTATGTGTTTGATGTTTTTGTTGGCGGCCTCAACTGCTCCGTTGGTCTGCGGCCGATACGTGGATGACTTATGGAAAGCCACATTGTACTTCTCTAACAAATCAATCACCTCCTTCTTGAAGTGAGAACCATTGTCCGAAATGATCTCATTCGGGACGCCATAACGGCAGATGATGTTGTTCCTGATAAACTTTGCGACATGCGAAGCTTTCAACACGGCATAAGATTGGGCCTCGACCCACTTTGTAAAGTAGTCTATTGCTACCAAGATAAACTCATGTCCATTCGACCCCTTCGGGGTTACAGCTCCAAGCACATCGATCCCCCAAACTGAAAACGGCCATGGCGATGTCACGTTGTACAGCTTTGACGGCGGGACATTCATGCGGTTTGCGTGAATCTGGCATTTGTGGCATCGCCGAACAAAGCCGATACAATCTTCCTCCATGGTAGACCAGTAGTAGCCTTGTCTGAGGATCTTTCGTGCCAGCATCACCCCATTCATATGTGCCCCACATTCTCCTCCATGGATGGCCTCCATCAGGCGCTTCGACTCTTCGGCTTCCACACACAGCTTGTGCATTCCCAGATGACCTCTCTTGTACAATTTACCCCCGCAGATGATAAACTGAACAGCTATTCTTCTGATGGCCCTCTTGTCCTTGGCATTTGTTCCTGGTGGATAGGCCTCATTCTCCAAGAAGTTCCATATGTCGTAATACCAAGGGTTGTTACCCTGTACTTCATCTATGGCAGAGATTGACTCGCAAGCGGGTGCAAATTTCTAGTCAATAATGACTGGACGCATCCGAACTCCAGATGGAATGTCTATCATGGAAGATAGAGTTGCTAACGAATCTGCAAACCTGTTGTTCTCTCTCACTAGGTGAGTGAAATTTAGCTTTTCAAACCGAGGGATCAACAAATCCAAGGTCTGGTGGTAAGTTATCATCTTTTCCTCCTTCACTTTCCAATCTCCTTTCGCTTGAGACACAACCAGGTTCGAATCTCCAATGACGTCCAATCGCCTTGCCCCTAGTCCTAGGGCAGCTTCTAAACCGGCAATACACGCCTCGTACTCTGCTTCATTGTTCGAGACCTTGAACTGAAGCTTGAATGCTAAAGGGATACGGGACTTGTCAGGCGCTATCAACAACACTCCTATCCCATATCCGTATCGATTTGACGCTCCGTCAAAGTACATCGTCCAAGTCTCATTTTCGATGTGCAAAATAGCTTCATCTGGGAATAGGTATTCAACCGTTTCATTCCCTTCAACCGGGTGGTCGGCAAGGAACTCTGCCACCGCTCTCCTTTTTACGGACTTGCGTGTCACATACTTGAGGTCAAATTCTGAGAGCAACAGCAACAAACAAGCTAGCCTACCCGTAAGTGCTGGTTTCTCGAAAAGATATTTGATGGGATCAAGTCGTGAAACCAACATTACAGAGTGGGCTAACAGGTAGTGCCGCAGCTTCCTGGTAGCCCATACCAAGGCCAAACAAGCCTTCTCTAGCGGGGTGTAGCGGGTCTCGTAATCCAGCATCTTCTTGCTCAGATAGTAGATGGCCCTTTCCACTTTATCTTCCGACTCTTGTGCGAGCATGCAGCCCATTGTAGTTTCAGTTACTGATAGGTACAGTATCAACTGTTTTCCTGGCCTTGGTGGTGACAACACGGGCGGATTCTGTAGATATTCTTTAATCTGTTCAAATGCAGCTTGGCATCGGCCGTCCCAATGGAACTTCTTTCCTTTCTGCAAAAGACCAAAAAGTGGTTCACAAGTTAAGGTTAGTTTTGAGATAAACCGCCTTATGAATTGCACTTTACCCAGAAAGCCTCGCACCTCCTTTTCGGTCATTGGTGGTGGCATTTCTAAGATGGCCTTGATTTTAGAAGGGTCGACTTCGATCCCCCTTTGCGTAATCAGAAATCCCAACATTTTTCCCGCTGTAACACCAAACGTACATTTCTGAGGATTCAACCGCAGCCGAAATTCTCTGATCCTTTGGAAAAACTTTTGCAAGGCGGTGTAGTGGCCCTCTCTTTCTTTGGACTTGACAATCATGTCATCCACATACACCTCGACCTCTTTGTGGATCATGTCATGTAATATTGTGGTTGCAGCCCGTTGATACGTAGCCCCAGCGTTCTTCAACCCAAATGGCATCACTCTGTAGCAATATGTACCCCACGGGGTGGTAAAAGCCGTCTTTTCCCGATCTTCGGGTGCCATTACTATCTGATTATAGCCTGAGAAGCCATCCATGAACGAGAGCAAAGCATGCCCTGCTGTGAAATCCACCAACTCGTCGATGTGCGGCAAGGGAAAGTCATCCTTCGGACTGGCTCTGTTCAAATCCCTGAAGTCCACACATACCCGGATTCTGCCATCCTTCTTCGGCACTGGAACAATGTTGGCCAGCCAAGTCGGGTATTCAGATACCAGCAGGAAGCCTGCGTCAATCTGCTTGGTGACCTCTTCCTTGATCTTAATGGCCCAATCGGGGCGGATCCTCCTGAGTTTCTGCTTGATAGGTCGAGCCTCGGGGTCAAGAGGGATCCGGTGCTGTACGATCTCAGGATCGATTCCAGGCATGTCTTCGTAGGACCACGCGAAAACATCTTTGAAATCTTTTAATAAAGCGACTAAGCGCTCGCGTTCCTCCGAAGACAACGTGGACCCAATCTGGACCAGCCACGGGTCCTTCTCAGTACCAATGTTCACGGTAGTGATTTCATCCATTAAGGGTTTAACAAACCTCTCTTGCTCTTGTTCAATTATTCGTTGCAAAACCGGAGGAATTTCGTCCTCGTCGTTTTCATCAAAATTTTGAAAGTCCTGATTTAAGCAATAAACCAAAGGCACAGAAAAGTACTCGGAAACCACAGTCACCTCATTCTCATTAGATACTTCCGAACCGTCCAATTCCTCTGTTACAACAGACTCAAAAGAGAAAGAAAAAGACGACCTGGACAGGACTGTGGCATCCGGGTTATCACTCACAGGAATACTGGACTCAGACTCAGACGAGCTGGAACCTGATTCCAACTCACAAGACTCAGTGGAATCAGATTCCGGCTCACTACCTGACCCGGTGTTGTTTGATAAAAATCCCTCTTCATATTGCCAAATGAGAGAGGGTGCGATGGATGCATCCAAAATAGCTGATGGTAGGCCCGCAGCCGTTTCATCTCCGATCATGGACACCGAGGAGTCATCCCCCAAGCACAACTGGTTGATCAAAGGATCTGAAAGTAGACAGGCCAGTGCTACCCCTATTTCAAACTCTGTGTCCGCAGACTCCAATTCTTTGCTATGTTCAGCCTCAACTGTCGGGTCTGTCTGCTCTTCGGCAACATCATCCCCAGATAATTGCAAGTCAAAGAAAATCTCAAATCCCGGCGTGCGTTTCCCTTCTTTATTCAGCCATGGCTCCGGAAAACCACAGAATGGGAAGTCTTCCCCCTCCCGGACGAAACGTCCGTTCAAGGTACCCCGGATGGGCCGGTGCATCAATTCAAAAGGTTTCCCCATCTGTTTTGCTTTGGCTCTTCCAGCCATCTCTTTTCCTTTTCTTACCCAATCTTCCTTGGTGGGCAGGTAACCTAAGCCGAAGGTGTGAGGGTTGTGCGGCGCTTCGGCCAACGTTGTAATGCCCTTACGGCCGCTCTTCCCTAATCCCATCCCGGGGATGTATTGGAGTTTGTTCATGAGGTACACTGCTTGGGCACTAACATATATCCCTTCATTAGCGGCCATGATATTCTGTACAACCTGAGCCTCAGCCAAGGTAAAACCTGATATGAACACGTCCTCCAGGCCATGCTCTATCTCCAGAACAGGCGTGGATACTTCCTGTGGTGGATGAATCAATGAATTCCCAAAAACGATGGCTACTCCCTTCCCATAGGGGTATTTCACCATTTGGTGCAAAGTAGATGATACTGCCTTCACCTGATGCAGCCACGGCCACCCCAACAACAAATTGAAAGTTGCCGGTACTTCCAAGACGTGAAAATCTATTTCCTGCTGTCCCGGCCCAACCTTGGTCTGGATTTTAACGGTTCCCATCACCTCTCGGCTTGTATTGTCATATGCCTTGATGACCTGGACTGTTGGTATAAAGTCTGCGACTTTCAGACCAATCGCGTAAGCTGTCTTCGCCGGGCAGACGTTGATGGCGGACCCTGTATCAACAAGGACTACTGGTATCCATTTATCCCTACACTCCACGGAGATGTAGAGTGGCTTGTTGTGATTTGTACCCTCAAGCGGTAATTCCTTATCAGCAAACGTCAACATCGGGGCAGCTCCTCCCGGGAAGACTAACCCCACTAGCTGTTCCGGTGTTGTTTCTATTGAAAGCTTTGCCTTATCCATGGCTGATAGAACGGCCTCCCTATGCACTCGAGAAGCCATAAGCAGTCCCCAGATGGAGATGTCTGCTTGTATCTTTTTCAACTGTCTTAACACGGCCTCATCCTCGAGTTGCTGTTCTTTCTGTCTCTCTGCCTCCCTATCCTTTCCGGACGTCTCTGGTTGATCCAGGTGCGGAGGCTTGAAATACCGTCCACTCCTAGTCATATGGTCGATTTCCCCCAGGTACCAGGTACCGTCAGGTTGATCATTTCCCCAGCCTTCGTCTGTATGGGCAAGACAAAGATCCTCATCTTCCCACCACATCCCATCAGCAACTGACAAACATCTGTCGGGCTCTGGCATGGCTGTTCTCGTACTCACGGCACTTTCCATTCTCGTACTCGTAGCATTATCTGTCTCTGTGCACACAGCGGTTTCAGTCCCCACATGGGCCTTTGCCTTCCTGACTCTCTCAGATCCCTCAAATCTTTCATGTTCTGACTGTGCCAATACATCCGGCTATTCAACAATTCCTGTAGTCAAGATGCTCCACTCCCGAGCGAAATTCTTCGTGCTGGCGCTCTCCGGCACTACACTCTGTTTTTCAACCTTTCTGGCTGTTACTGATGTTCTTGCCCCTGCTGGGCTCCCTTCTGGTTGAAACTCTTCTATCACATCTGGGTGATCGTCCAACCAACCAGTGGCCTCCGTTGAATCCTCATAATCGAACCAGTTAACTACTGAGTCCTCTGGATATTGGTCGCTGTAAAATTGGAAATTGGCCAGGTCTTCCCCTACGGTTGTTACATCATCGATTCTCTGTCCCAGACTATCCCCTCGGATCATGCACAATTCTCCCCCTGTTGGCAGTTCCATCCTGGGCCTATCTTGGCTTATCAACGAGATGTAGTCACTCGGACTGTATGTCTTCCCACTGTAACTCCCAGATTCCGCAGACTCTGATTCAACAACCCTTTTCTTCTTCGGGGTCTCTTCTCTCCTGTTCTCGGCGGTCACCACTGACGGCTTAGGTTGGGCTACGGAGATGTCCATCATGCACAAGTCGGTGCACTCGGGGAGGAACACCTCCGGTTTAGGCAAGTGGGTGGGTGTGATATAGACACTAGGGTCATAAGACACGGCCCCAGTATGGATAAAATTAAGTCTTTTAGGTGGTGGAGCTTGGTTATGTGCAGGGAGGGGATTTGTAGTAACATTGGGCTTCTCGGGAGGCAAAATCACCCCGTTATCGATAAGGTCTTGAATTTCATGGCGTAACCGATAGCACTGGTCGGTGTCGTGACCGTGCTGTTGATGAAATGCACAATATTTGGTCGGGTTATGGGTAGGAGGGAGTTTTTCTGGTAGGGGTCGCGGCTCGAGGGGCCTCAGGTGCCCTTTCTTGATCAACACCCCCAGAGCTTTTGATAGGGGCATATAGAGTGGAGCGAAAGTTCTAGAGTTTTTGGGTGGGTATTTGGTTGTTTGTGGGTTGCTTCCGGACGCACCGGAGAATGGCAAAGCTGCCGCATTTCTTTGTGGGGGGTTAGTGGTGACCATGCTCACTTCGGAGGCTCTCGTGGCAGATGTACCACTCGGGCCTGCATTAGTGTTGCGGTTGAAGGTCCTTCGGGGTTGCTCCCGATCATTATCAATCCAACCTTGTTTCAAGGCATCTTCAATCTGCACCCCCATTTCATGTAGGTCAGAAAAGGTAGGAAATGGGACTACTATCATCTTTTGCATCAATTTCGGCTGTAGATTGCGCACAATCATCCGAATCTGGTCTTTGTCCGTAGGCCTCAAGGTCATCATCGAAGCCTTGGCCCTCCATCTGGTTACGAACTCTGAAAAACTCTCCTTAGGCTCTTGTCTGGTTGTCTCGAGATCACGGGTAGTGATCTCAATCTGTGTGTTGTATGAGTACTGCGCGATGAAGGCCTCAGCCATTTCATCCCAATTTCTCTTAACGTCATCATCTAGCTTAGCATACCACGCAGATGCCACACCTGACAGGGTCCGACCAAATAGAGACAACTTCTGGAGCCTACTGAGGTCCATTGGCCTTAGAACGTCCGAAAACAGTCTTAAGTGTACCATGGGGTCTCCAAACCCATCGAATCGATCAATATGAGGCATTTTGAATCTGTCGGGCAACGTCACAGCTGCGTCAGTGTAACCATCTTCAATATCGGGGATAGTCTTGACCCCTTGGGATCTCTTGAATAACTTTTCAAGCTTGCTTAATTTGAGTGCGGTGGGATCAGTCTCGAACTCAAAGGGAGAGTCCGGTAGATTGGTGGGTGTTTTTTATAGCTGAGGTTGAATTTGGGGTAGGGTTGGAGGTGGGGGTGGTCCTGTGGGTAGCTCTGTATCAGTCTGAACATTGGCTGTCTCCCCGACGTTGGGAACTCCTGGTGGGGAAGGAGCTTGATGCGAAGCAGATGCTCCGGTTTGCTGTTCCAGTCTGGCAATGGTCTCTGCCTGTTCTCTCACAACTGTGGCCTGTTGCCTGGCGAAATCTGCCTGACGGACGGCATCCTGCTGCATTGCTTTCATACTCTCTTGAAGGTGGCGCACCATCTCCTCCAAACTGGCCATACTATCCTGCTCTGGTTGGATTACTGGTATAAATTCCCTCTCTGTTGGCAACACAAAACCCCGATCTCTACTGAGCACAGGTGGGACAAAGTCCTCTGAACTGACTGTTGTACTGATGTCCTCTGCCTTACTAACCTCCGTTTAGTAACCGGGGGTAGTGAGTAGTACACTGGTTGTCCGTCTATCAGATCCTCAGATCGAAGGAGTCGACGGCCTCTGACCCAGGGTGCTTGGGGGATATCTATCGGGTCGGTAGCAATCGTGCTCAACTACCTAATAAAAAGATAAATAAAGCGTATAAATAAGCAGAAAATTGGACAGCATAACGGCATAAAATAAATAAACACACAACACACGGTTGGGATTCATAATGTACGGTCGAATGCTGGATACACTGTTTCTCAACTACTGATCACTGATCATGAACCATTGCCCCTAGGCCTGAATCTGATATCCACAGACAACTGATTCTCAAAACACTGATACTAGTGCCCTCAGGCCTGATACTTAAACTTGCAAACTGATCTGTACGTTCCCTGCAGAGTTACATTCTAAAGCACATAGCAGATAAATGAGAACCAAAACACCCCTATATTGGGGTAGGGTTTCCCTGTCCTATTCTGTCAGGAACTAGGGTTTCACTATGCATGCGGCGGTTTCAAACAACCTAAAATCGGGTAAGCAACCTGTCCTAATTTGGAATGGTCACTATGGATTCCGAATATGCACTAGGTCGAATGGTCCAAAAGGGTGCCCCGGTAAAACCGGGGTTTGTGTTCCCATACTGGCAGAGCCCGCAACCGGTCAGCCTTATGGACATGCCTTGACAAGACAAGCCTCCGGCAAACCGCTCAGGAATAGCAGATGGCCAACACGGTGTTCCTAGGCACACCAATCCACATGCAATGCAAAGAGACACATAAATGAAATCAAAACAGGATATCATGAGTTCGAGTCAAGCTCTCTAAAATCCCCAGCGGAGTTGCCAGAAACTGTAGACGTCCCCGAACGCCCCGGGAGGGTTAAGTCCCGTTCCGTTCATATTGGGGTCACTACAGTTCGGACTCGATTGTCACGGTTCTAAATCTGAACCAAAGAGTCCAAATCCGGCAAATCGTTTTGAAGAAAAACAGATTTTGAAAAGTAGTGCCAAACATGGACCGCTTTACCAGATTATAGAGTCGCCACCTAAATATTTTAAAATGGGAAATTTAGGAAACCCTGACTCGGTGCCGAAGGCCACATGTCCGTCATCACCAAAGTGGTCTTGGC
Source organism: Camellia oleifera (assembly GCA_022316695.1). Taxonomy (NCBI): domain Eukaryota; kingdom Viridiplantae; phylum Streptophyta; class Magnoliopsida; order Ericales; family Theaceae; genus Camellia; species Camellia oleifera. The sequence continues at coordinate 85,652,584 of CM039312.1, forward strand.
TCGGGAGCTTGGGTACGATCGGGGAAGGTCAGCTATGAGCACCCCCTTTCGCCCGGTCCGAAGACCGGCCTCTACTAACCGTGATATCCGATTTTGAAAACATTACATGCTCTTATTCCAATTGTTAGCCTAGAATTACTATGTTATGCGCGCAGCAAACAAGTATAGACTAGATTGCCTAATTTGGAAATAAACATTGCATATCCGTTCGTTTTGAAAACAGTTTGAAATTGCTACTCGCAAGTAGGCTAAAATACAGATTTCAACGAGTTATTCCAACTCAAGCAATCCAACCTCCACCCACAGGCATTCAAACAGTTTATCTCACATAAGCACTTAGCCGCATGGTAAGCATACTGTCATGGCAACACTCACACACATGTGATATGCTAAAGCATAAATACTTACATCGTACTCCGTGCCAAAACAAGAAACTAGTTAGCAAACATGCATGACCTAGTTCATGTTAAATGGCTAATGCAACACAGGCGAAGATGCAATCTAGACAGGCTCGGCTATCCTAGACATGGCATGTGGAATGCTACAAATAACACGTATTCAATTTGGAATTGAAATACAATGCAGTTTGTATGATGTGCCGAGCCCGATGTGTGTAAACAAATGCATGGATGCACGCATGCATTGCATAAGGTATGCTAAAATAAACGTGCCCTAATCTACCATCGTAAGCAGGTAAATAAAAGGGAAGAAAGAAGTGGGGGTTGGAAGACATACACACCACTCACACACACTTATTACAGATTCGCCGTCACTCGGAGGGACCAAAATAATAATACAGTCCAAAAATAAATGAATGAATATTACAAATTCTAATTACTGAATAAATAAATGTGAAATAAAAGGGGGCCACAGCCCCTCGCCTCGGGATGCGCGAATGATGCATGCTCGATGTCCGCCTTGCCCGGGAAATCCGTGTCATGGCATTGCTGCTTCTGTTTTAACTGTCCTGCCTCTCCAAAAATTCCTAAAGTTTCAGGAAACCTCCCGAATGATCTGAAATACCCCACCGGCTGGGGGAAGAGCTCATCGGCTGCTGAGATTGACCACCGGCTGCATGTGGAGTTTATCGGCATAAAAACAGTGCCGATCGGCACAATAAACTGCCGGCCGGCAGAAAGTCCCTGCAGCAGACAGATTGACAGCAGCAGCAAGACAGCAATGCATGGCATGGGTTTTGGGCATATGTAAGCATGGTCATGACCTCCTATCATGCTTTGAGACTCAAGGAACTAAGACTCTTGGTTCTTGGGCCACCAATGGTGCATTTTGATGCATGATAGCCCTAAGAACTAAGGTTGCGTTTTGATGTAAATGCATGCAACACAAACAAATGAAATCCAAAGCCTTATCATGTGTTGGTCCAAGGCCTTGGTGACCAAGAATTGAGGAGAGTTGCACCACTTGGAGTGTGAACTATTCTCAATCCTATGCTTGGCTTGACAATCCCCAAGCCAAGCCATGGAATGCATGAATGCAACATGGCTCAACTGTAATGCAACTTATCATGTTAAGCATGCAAAGAGCTAAAGTATGCAAGGTACAAATGTTATGCAACATGGACCAATTAAATATGGAATTAGCATACACTCAAGGCCTCATTGGTCAAACATGCAACAACCGAGATACAAGCATGCAATAATGGACTTAAGCCATAGAGGGCAGCCCTCAAACTCCCCTAAAACAGTGGCAAAACATGCCTCAAAACAAGAGCAAGATGCCACACAAGCATGCAAGCCATAAGGCATAAGGCTAAGGCACAAAGTGGGGCATTGAACCACCACTTAACAAGACCAAACATGGCACGTGTTAGGAAACCAAAACAGGTTTTTATCATGCAAAATGGCACTCAAATCCCCTCATGGTAGCCCCAAAACAGTCCCAAAAGCATGAATGCACACAATGCACATTTTAAAGCATAAAGGGCACACCTTTAAAGCATGAAGAGACATAACAAATCTTGACATGTGAGCATGGATTAAGGTCTGAAATGGCATGCCAAATGGTCCCAAATCATCTAAATAGGCTAACCAATGTATGCACATAGACTATATGCTTGAGGCCAACAAACCATCATGCAAAGTAACAATACTAATCATGCCAAATGGGTCCAAGACAGTGGCTCACAGCCTTTATACATGGCAAGATGATGCTATTATCTCCATGAAATCAAACTAAAACATACAAGTATCAAGGCTTAGACATATGGCACATTTCTAGGCACAAGAGAGCATTCTAAAGCAAACATAAGAGGCATGTTAAGGACTACAAAACCGACCAAAAACAGAGGCAAAACATGACCTCAAACACCCAAAAAATCTCTGAAATGAAGCTAAAACAAGCATACATACATGTTACCTCATGAGCCAAAAATGAAGGCAAACAAAGGGCTAAGGGGGAGAGGGGTGTCTCTCCCCTATATGAGACTTCAAAACACCTCCCTCACCACTGAAAACCCACTGGTTTTCAGTGGTGAGAAGGCCAAAAATACTGAAGTTAGACAATGCTCCAAAAAGAGACACAAAAGGACCAAAACAAGGCCTAAAAGAGTAAGGCTTAACTCAAATGCAAAAGTGACCTTAATGGATGTTCTTGAGCAAGTAAAAACAAGATTTTTTTACGTTAAACACAAGTCCAAAAACACAAAGTAAGGAGGGTAGAAAGAGGTTGCAAGAATGGGGAATATAAAGTAAAGTGTTTACCCTTGAAAATCCCTTGAAGAACAAAGGTTCCAGCCACTCTCTAGTGATCAAAACTAGTCCAAAACCAACACAAACAACCTTCTAAGTCTCTCAATCTCGAGATAAGGTGTAAAGGTGTGTGTAATGGTGCAAAAATGAGGTAAAACTACACTTTTTGGCCTAAAATCACACACACAAGAGGAGAGAGATGGAGATATAGATATATGGCAGAGATATATGTATATGAACTCTGGTTTTTGTCTCCAAAAACTCTAACCTTGAGCCAAGAGGAAGAGCTTTCCTCTTATAGGCAAGGAAAAATTAGCAACTAAGCAAACCAAGGGCTCATCCCTCCATACACGTGTATGGAGGGGAGCAAAACACTTTACAGCTGTGAGAAAATATCTGATAAAGCAAGTGTACAGTGCTCGGCCGGCAAAGAGTACCATTTTAGAAAAACACAGTGCCGGTCGGCACAAAAGAGTGTCGGTCGGCACAATAAAGTGCCGATAGAAGCTTCAGCCAGCCGGTGGCCTCTAGCCCCAGCCGGTGGTGTGTAGGGATGCCTCATAAGGCATTCCCTCCCTTCCCAAGGCAAAGCACAAGTGTTTGGTGCAAAACCAAACACAAACGGTCGAGTTCGGAGGTCCTGAGGCAAGGCGCGCGCAGCCGAGAACTCCGGGAACTCCAAACGAACACAAACATAGATAATCACCGAGTGTTCCAACGGTGACGTCCAAGTCTTGAGGACGGTCAAAAATGGGGTGTCTACACACCCTGAGGATGACTCTTAGTTCGATGTTTGATCCAACGGGGCTTATAGTCTTCAGAACTGTGTGGCATATTATTTGTTTTTTTTGGTACCTGGAAAATTGTTGGTGTTCATGTTATAATTTGTTTTAAGTGAAAAATGTCGTTTATCATGTTCTTGTGAGACATGAGTATTTTAAGTGTTGAATTGTGGAACCTTCTTTTTGAAACAGATTGTATTTACCAAACTGTATGCCAATCTAGTTTCTGTGATATATATCTTATTTTGGAATTGAACCCTGTTTTCAAAACTGTATTTACTATCCATGTTGCTACTCACTGAGCTATCAGCTGACTTAGTTGTTTACCATTTCCAGGTGTTAGAAGGACTTAGAGTGGACTCATGGTGTAGCGGGGACTCAATTGCATGGACCTCTAGGGCATTTATTTAATTTGTTTTAGGTTTCTTTGTTAGATTTTGTACATACTTTGTGGTTGGGTTTTATTTGGAATTATTTTATTTTGTGGGCGGTTTGTGTTCCATTTAGTATATATATATTTTTAGGAAGTTGGTTATGACTTGTTTTGCACTTGTGGCATGTCACTGGATTGAGTTTTGATTTATTTATTTCTGGGCTATCATCACATTTATTCTTTATGGTTTTGGGTTCATGTTTAGACTTACGTGTGCCTTGGGCTAAGTCACTATGGGCCACGGCCGGTCATGCCCGGATTTGGGGTGTGACAATTGTGGTATCAAAGCTGTAATTATCGAGTTACATATCTTGCATTTCATCATTTAGACGAGGTCCCAGTCTCTATAGTCCTTAGTAGTGTTTGGTTAAGTTAGTTTTGTTTAAGCTTGTGTTGAGTTGTTCTTAATTTCATTTTGAAGGTTAAGAGATGGCACCTAGGAGAAGAAGTGTCAATGCTCTTGGAAATGATCAACAAGCTGCTAATCGTAGAGTTCCCCCCGTTCATATTCCCCCTACTGCACCACCTGTTGCTCTAGTGGTCCCTGATGCACCAGGAGTTGTTCCTGCTGCACCAAGAGTTGTTCCTGCTGCACCAGCCGCACAGGCTTTACAGTCATTGTTGGGATTACTGAACAATTATGTAGCCCTACAACCAGCAATTCCACCAACTTTAAGTTTGGATAGAGGTTCCTTATTTGAGAGGTTTATGAAGGCAAAACCTCTAGAATTTCATAGAACAATGGACCCTACGGAGGTAGAGGCATGGGTACTAGAGATGGAGAAACTATTTGATGTTCTAGGTTGTTCAGCAGACCAGAAGGTGGCCTTTATAGCTTTTAGGTTCAAGGGTCAAGCAGAACATTGGTGGCGCATGGTGAAGCGTCAATATGAGGGTAGAGAAACAGAGCTAGTGTGGAGCAAGTTTCTAGAATTGTTTAATGAGAAATACTTCCCTAAAGCGGTGCGAAGGCAGAAGCAAGTGCATTTTCTCAATCTGAAGCAAAATGACATGTCAGTGGCTCAGTATGAAGCCAAGTTTGCAGAGTTGTCGAGGTATGCCCCCTATCAGGTGGCCATAGAGGAAGATAGAGTGATGTTGTTTGAGAATGGCTTGCAGTCAGAGATCTATGCAAAAGTAGCTATTTTGGAGATGAAGACATATTCTGCATTGGTAAGCAAAGCATTACTAGCTGAAAGGGGAGTAGAAGAGGAAAAGAGAGCTGAGGAACAAAAGGCTAAGGAACCACAAAACAAGAGACTTAGAGAGGAGAGACAAGTAGAGCATCGTGGTGGTGGTAGCAATCCTAGCAAAAAGCCTTACACCCAAGGTCAGGTTAGCAATGGCATGAGGTAGCAGAATCGGAGGATTTGTGATAGATGTGGTAGGTCACATTCTGTTGGGTATAATTGTGATGGCATAGCTCGAATATGCTTTAAGTGTGGCAAGCTTGGGTATCTCTCTACACAATATAGGTCTAAGGGACTAGGAGGTCAATCAGTAGCACAGTCATTTAAGGGGCAAGGGCAGAGACAAACTTTTTATAGCGGTGGGTTTAACTAGAAGCAGAATAGTGGCAAAAGTGGGACTACCCAAGGTCAGACATCCGGGAATGAGACTTAGGAAAAGATGTCAGCGGCTACCCAAGGATGTGTTTATGCCCTCACTAGAGAGGAGGCTGAGGCTGCTCCATCTATGGTACAAGGTACACTCTTTATATCATCTGTACCTGCAAGAATTTTAATTTATTCAGGATCTACACATTCTTTTGCTGCACCTAAGCTTCTACGTTCTTTGTCTATTCCTTATTAGCCTTTAGATGCATGTATTGCTGTGTCTACTCCATTAGGAGAAACAATAGTGTTAGGGGATGTTTATAGATCTTGTGAGATAGAGTTAGATGGTAGAATTTTTCCAGTGGATTTGATTTCTTTAGAGATGAAGGATTTTGATGTGATTTTGGGGATGGATTGCTTAACGAAGCATCATGCCTCTATTGATTGTTTTAGAAAGAGGGTATTTTTTGCTATGCCAGGGCAACATGAGTTTTTCTTTCAGGGAGATGGGAAAGGGCCTTCTATTTGTTTTATTTCTTCCCTTCAAGCTAACCGAATGTTGAGAAAAAGGTGTTATGGTTATTTAGCTTGTGTGGTGAGTACTGAACAACCAAAGCAAAGGTTAGAGGAGTTGCCTCTAGTGATGGAATTTGTTGATGTTTTTCCAGAGGATCTACCTAGTCTTCCTCCAGACCGTGAGGTTGAATTTTCCATTGACTTGGTCCCTAATACAACCCCTATCTCTAAAGCACCCTATAGAATGGCATCGTTGGAGTTGAGGGAATTACAAACTCAGTTACAGGAGTTGCTAGACAAAGGTTTTATTAGGCCTAGTGTTTCACCTTGGGGAGCACCTGTGTTGTTTGTGAAGAAGAATAATGGGTCTATGAGATTGTGTATTGATTATAGAGAATTGAACAAAGTCACAGTGAAGAATAGGTATCCTTTGCCATGCATTGATGATTTATTTGACCAGTTGCAAGGAGCTCAAGTATTCTCTAAAATTGACTTGAGGTCAGGCTATCACCAGTTGAAGGTAAGGGATGAGGATGTTCCTAAGACTGCTTTTAGAACCCATTATGGGCATTATGAGTTCTTGGTGATCCCTTTTGGTCTCATAAATGCACCAGCCGCATTCATGGATTTAATGAGCAGAGTATTTAAACCCCAACTGGATAAATTTGTGGTAGTGTTTATTGATGACATCCTAATTTATTCGAGGAGTAAGGAAGAGCATGAGCAGCATTTGAGGGTAGTACTGCAGATGCTTAGGGAGAAGAGACTGTATGCAAATTTTAAGAAGTGTGAATTATGGTTGAACAGTGTATCCTTTTTGGGTCATGTAGTGACTAAAGATGGGGTATCTGTGGATGGCACCAAGGTGACAACAGTTGTTGATTGGCCACAACCTACTTCTGTGACGGACATATGTAGCTTTCTAGGGCTTGCTGGGTATTACAGACGGTTTGTGGAAGGATTCTCCCGTATTGCTTTTCCACTTACCAATCTCACCAGGAAAGGGGTAAAGTTTGAGTGGAATGATGATTGTGAGCGTAGTTTCCAAGAGTTTAAACAGAGATTGACATCAGCTCCAATCCTTGCCTTACCTACAGATGGATGTGGTTTTGTGATTTATAGTGATGCTTCACGACAGGGTTTAGGATGTGTGCTCATGCAGCATTGGAAGGTGATTGCTTATGCGTCACGACAGTTGAAAATACATGAGAGGAACTATCCCACCCACGACTTAGAGTTAGCAGTATTGATTTTCGCTCTTAAGATCTGGCGGCATTATTTGTATGGAGAGTCATGTGAGATTTACACTGATCAAAAGAGCTTGAAGTATATTTTCACACAGAAAGAACTAAATTTGAGGCAAAGAAGATGGCTTGAGTTACTAAAAGATTATGATGTGAATATTTTATATCATCCAGGGAAGGCAAATGTGGTTGCAGATGCCTTGAGCAAGAAAGTCGTAGTTGGAGATGTAGCTACTTTGTCTATTGAGAGTTTTTTGGTGGAAGACATGAGACGTTTGAGGCTTGAGGTTGTTACACCTAGTAATAGGGCTTATTGTAGTCAATTGACAATTCAGTTGACCTTGAGAGAACGGATTCATTTAGCAAAGGAGATTGACCCCCAGTGTGAGCGTATTAAAGGAGAGATGGCAGAGGGTAAGCATGTAGACTTTGTGGTTAGTGATGATGGGTTGCTCAGATTCCGTAGCCGAATTTGTGTTCCTACTGGTGGTGATTTGAGGAAGGAGATTATGACGGAGGCACATAGTTCTAGTTACAGCATTCATCCTGGAAGCACTAAGATGTATTGGGATCTTCATGAACATTTTTGGTGGAATGGTATGAAGGGAGATATTGCAGAATTTGTGGCTCAGTGTTTAGTGTGTCAACAGGTTAAGGTAGAACATCAGAAACCAGAGGGGGGGGAAACTACAACCATTACCTATACCAGAGTGGAAGTGGGATCATGTTACCATGGACTTCGTGTGCGAATTACCTCATACTAGTAGTAATCACGATGCAGTTTGGGTAGTTGTGGATAGAGTAACCAAGTCAGCACATTTTATTGCAGCTCAAATGAACTATTCTCTAGCTCGATTTGCACAACTGTATGTGAAGGAGATTGTTAGATGCATGATGCACCTGTGTCAATAGTGTTAGATCGGGACCCTCACTTTGTGTCTAAGTTTTGGGGTGCGTTACAATCAGCTATGGGTACTCAGTTAAATTTTAGTTCAGCTTATCACCCTCAGACAGATGGGCAATCAGAGAGGACTATTCGAACCCTTCAGGATATGTTAAGGCCTTGTGCTTTGGAGTGGAGAGGTAATTGGGATGATTATTTGCCGCTCATGGAGTTTGCCTATAATAATATTTGTCATTCTAGTTTGGGAGTAGCTCCTTATGAGGCTTTGTATGGGAGGAAGTGTAGGTCTACTTTGTGTTAGTATGAGGTTGGTGAGAGGCAAATGTTGGGACCTGATTTGGTGGAGGACGCTACACGGAAAATTATCACCATCAGAGAGAGATTATTGACTGCTCAGAGTAGACAAAAAAAAGTTATGCTGATCATCGTAGGAGAGACTTAGAGTTTCATGTGGGGGATATGGTATTCTTGAAAGTATCACCATGGAAAGGAGTGATCAGGTTTGGAAAGAAAGGAAAGTTGAGTCCTAGATACATTGGTCCATTTGAGGTGTTGGAAAAGGTTGGTGAGGTTGCGTACCGTGTTGCTCTACCCCCTAGGTTGGCAGGAGTGTATAATGTGTTTCACGTGTCTATGCTGAGGAAATATGTGCACAGTCCGTCGCATATGATAGATTATGAGCCGCTTCAGATTAGAGAGGATTTTTCGTATAAGGAGATACCTGTTCAGATTTTTGATTCGAAAGAGAAAATGTTGCATACAAAGGTCATTAAATTGGTTAAGGTACTGTGGCGTAATCATCTAGTTGAAGAGGCAACTTGGGCACGCGAGGACGAGATGTGTGAGAAGTACCCATATCTATTCTCATGATTTGCTCAGGTTAGTTTCGAGAACGAAACTTTTCTTTTAGGATGGGAGAATGTGAGAACCCGAATATAAAAATTAAGTAAATAATTAAATAACAATATTACAATCTCCAATATTTTGGTGGTGAATTCTAAGGTGCAAATTAAATATTATTGGAGGATCTTTTAATTAATTTTTAAACCTAACATAAATTTATGGTGAAAGTCTTTAATTTAGAGGCAAGATTTATTATCTAAAAATAAAATAAAGTAAATAGAGAGGAGGGTGGGACTTGAACTCTAGACCACAAACTTAATAAATAAGGCTTTACCATTTGAGTTGCATATAACTTATATATGTATTTTGTATATTTATCTATTTATTTGACCTATGTGTGCCCACAACTAGTATAAATAAAATAAACACAAACCCTAATTATTATGATATTGTTTTCCCACAACTTTTCTGAGCAGCCGTGAGAGGTAAAGGGAGGGAGAGAGACGTCTAGGTCATTGGATGGAAATTGTTGAGTTTTGTGGTGGCCATTGGCAAGGTAAATCCCTTATTATTTTTATTCCTTCACTATCTTTTTCTTCTTCTTGTGAGTTGTTTTGTAGTTGATGGATCAAATCGGTGAAGTAGGTTCATGTGTTGGGCATGGCTATGAAATATTTGGGTGATTGGGATAGTGCTTTATGTATAAAGAATGGTGTAATTCTTAGTCCAAAAATTCTACACAGAATCACAAACTTTAAAAATCAAGAAGCCATATCAAACAGATGAATTTTAACCTGAAATTTTTATAGTAGATTAATTATATATTGAATTGCGCATCTGATTTTTTTCATAATTTTTGGGAGTCAAAATCCATATAAACTGATGCGTTCAAATCTGTCCAGAAAAACTGGTTTTTAACAGTAAATTCGGGAGTGTTGTTCTCTTTGGGTATAAATCCAAAAATTATCAAACCAGCGTTATTAGAACCGGTTACCAGTCTAGTTTCTTGAATTTTTGACCTTGCGTTGATTGCTCATGTATACTAAGAGAACCATCAATTTCTTTAAAATGCTGCAGAAAACAACCTGTTTGGATATAATAAATTGTAGATAATTATTTTGATAAGCAAATCAAGTGAAACCAATTGGGTTTGGAACTTAGGATATATTAGTTGATATCTGGAGGGTTTTAGAATTTTTCGAACAACGTGGACTGGGTTTTTAATTTTCAAAGTTAGCGAATAGATTGGAAGAACTTTGTTTTATCTTAAAGTCGCTTTTAGTTAAGTTTCGATTGGAACTTATGTCTTTGGTGATTTTAGACCTTGAAGAACTTGAAATTAGGTAATATTTAAGAGTAACGGTGAGTTGGGTTGAGTCGTGTTAGTGCGCTTTAGTTTGGGGTTACTTAGTTCTTATTCTTTAGTATTTTTAAATTAGTAGTGACGTGTAGTTTTCATATTGGTTCAGGGCACTAGTTGGACTTTCATACTTTATTCGAGGATTATATTATATCATTTTCAGGTGAATAGTTTCATGCTACGTATTTTTATTAATGTTCCCCTACCCTGAACTGTTGAAAAATTAAATTGTTGTTTTAAGACTAAACTGTTTTGATAAATTATTATATTATGAACGGAATCAAATTATTTCTGAAACATGTGTGAACTTGGCATACTGTAAACTATTTGTTTTAGTCTCATGTTTATAATGATGAACTACCATGTTTTGCGAAACTGATGTGTATTGATTATTGGGACCATGTATGTATTTAGTCCAAGGAAATTATTCCACTGTGTGTGGTGACTCTGGCCATTAGGGAACAAATCCGGGTTGGGCCGTGATGAGTCTAGTGCTCAACGATTGTAAGGAAATGACCTTAAAAAAAAAGCTAGGTGACCTTCAATCGGATCATCTTTGAGAAAAGGCCCAAGTGCCACCCTGAGGATGACTCTTAGTTCGGTATTGGATCCAACAGGGCCTATAGCCTTGAGAACTATGTGGCATATTATTTGTTTTTCTTGGTACCTAGAAAATTATTGGCGTTCATGTTATAATTTGTTTTAAGTGAAAAATATCGTTTATCATGTTCTTGTGAGACATGAGTATTTTAAGTGTTGCATTGTGGAACCTTCTTTTTGAAACAGATTGTATTTACCAAACTGTATGCCAATCTAGTTTCTGTGATATATATCTTATTTTGGAATTGAACCCTGTTTTCAAAACTGTATTTACTAGCCATGTTGCTACTCACTAAGCTATCAGCTGACTTAGTTGTTTACCATTTCTAGGTGTTAGAAGGACTTAGAGTGGACTCATGGTGTAGCAGGGACTCAATTGCATGGACCTCTAGGGCATTTATTTAATTTGTTTTAGGTTTCTTTGTCAGGTTTTGTACATACTTTGTGGTTGGGTTTTATTTAGAATTATTTTATTTTGTGGGTGGTTTGTGTCCCATTTAGTATATATATATTTTTAGGAAGTTGGTTATGGCTTGTTTTGCACTTGTGGCATGTCACTGAATTAAGTTTTGATTTATTTATTTATGGGCTATCATCACATTTATTCTTTATGGTTTTGGGTCATGTTTAGGCTTACGTGTGCCTTGGGCTAAGTCCCTGTGGGCCACGGCCGGTCATGCCCGGATTTTGGGTGTGACACATCTACTCACCTATACATATATAGGGAAAATGGGTGAGTTAAAGCCCAATGAGTAATATCAGTATAAAGAGGTTAAATGAATGATGTCTAGCATAATACAAAGCATATCTCCTGAGTTTCGAAACAAATCATAATTAAGTACTTGTCATATCAAAAGTTCATGAGTCATAACACGTATGTGGTATATCTAGTAGCACAAAACAAAGGGCCTAAAGGCATATATCAAAGGGACCGTGAAGGTCAACAATGGAATAACATGAGTCTAAACGAAGAGACCATCTAGGTCAAACAAAGGGACCACTAGGGTCAATATTAGAGATCTCTGTAATCAAATAATGAAGGGCATTGGTATTATTTTCCACAGGCAAGGGCCTTATCAAACAAAGGGCCATGGTAATGTTTCCTCCCAGGCAAGGGCCTATTCCATTAAACAAAGGGCTATGGTATTGTTTTCCCGAGGTGAAGGATTCGCTAAAGGATGCCACAAATACCTTTCAAATGACACAATCATTCATTCAGTCAAAATAGCATTTCAAAATAACATTCTTGAAGCAATTCAAAAATACATTTAAACATATCTTTACAAAGATACTACTCACAGTGGGCTAGAACATGTGTTGGACCTCGGATGACCACTACACAATGCACATAACAAAGATACACATTGAAGTGCATGTACAAAGCAAATATCATATCTTAGTTTAATTATCTTACATGTGTTTGTAGCTTATTTCATGACTAAGAATGTCTAAATGATACTTAAAAATTCCTAAAAGGGAATAAGGATGCAAATATTGACATATGAGTGTTAGTCAAAAATGCTGGAAAATAGGGTGTTCACTCGAGCCCACCTTTTGTCGCTTGAGCGGTTTGGCTTGACTACAAAAGAACTGGAAAGAGTCAAAGTAGGCTCAAGACATCACTTGGTTGCTCGAGCCAAGTGCAATGCAAAGTTCAGTTCGCTCGAGCACACACTTGGTTGCTTAAGCCAACTACAAATGTCTACAAAAACACTAGGAGCATGCAAAGTGCGCTCAAGCCACAGATTCATTGCTTGAGCAAACTGGGCAAATTTTGAGTTTTCCAAATTGCAATTTGAAGTTCAAAAAGGCGCCTTTCATTTTCAAATCTTGCATGGTTTATAAAGAATTGTAGAAACTCTTCATAAAGCATGAATCATGGAAATTATGAAATCATACTCCCAAATTCTCTTTCAATTCTCCAAAATAAAACTCAAAACTCAATGTTTTTTCCATGCATGTAATGAATTGAACTTCTTTCCTTTCAAAACATGATTAAATGAAATAAAAAGTGTAAAAACATGAAGAATCCTTTAATTACCTTGGATAAACTCTATGTATGTATGAGTTTGTAGAAAATCAAGCTTAAAGATCAAGAATTATGCATGTATGTCCAATTTCAACTCAATCATACAAGAATGCAAGTGATTCTGACATCTTTATCTCAATTTCATGCAAATGATCCTACAAGCTACATGAATTAAACTTTTACATGGATTATTTACAAGAATTATGAGTATTATTCTTACTTAGAGCTTGAATTGAAGGTGTACTAGCTAAATCTCTTCAACCCCCTTCAAATTCTCTACAATCTCTCTACTCTCTCTCTTGAAATTGGTCCCTCTATCTCTCTAAACTTCAGCCACATTTTGTTAAAGAAGTGAACTCAAATGTTTACGACACATATATATAGGGGAGGATTAGATTAGGCTAATTAATCTATCTTAAGCTTAGTTAATCCTAATTAAGTTTAACTGATTTATTCTAACTATTTTGATCCGAATCAAATTTTAATTAAAATTTCCATATGATCCTATATATTCCAACTAGTCTATTGAACTAATCAATTTTGGTTTCTGAATCCGTTTGGGCTTTGAATTCCGAATTCTAAGTCGGTACTCTAACAGATATTCCAAAGATAAACAAATAAACACAAATGAAACACATAATCATGCAGTTATACTCAATAAAATCGTATGTAAAAATAATATGCATGTCGGGGTCATCGCAGAAAGCCATTGGGAAAACCTTTGGCAAAAACTTCAAGTGATCAAAGGTTACGAGTTGACACAAATATAATATTTTGTCTTGGTGAAACAATAGTACTCAATTGTTCCAAAAACCAACACCAGTTGTCTTGATTCTCTGAGCCAATAATTGCAAAACATATAGGAAAGAACCCTGCATGTACAAAACAGAAAAATGAGAATATTCTATTATTCTTAGAAAATGGTAACACTTTAAAATTCAAAATATCAAACACTAAAATGAATAACTGTGAAAATAGAAAATGCATATACAACAATAATATTATATAAAATTTAAAACATTCAATCATATTTCTAAACTAAGAACTTTCTCAATTTCAGAATAGAGAAAATAAATTTCTTGTGTACCTTGATTTCTATCTTTTCCTATAGCAGCAAGTAAATTTCCTCTAAATCTTCCCTTCAAAAATGTGCCATCGAGGAACAAGTGAAGTCGACAATAATCAAATCCACTAATGCAACATGGCAATTAACAAATAATCTCTTAAACTGTTTAGTATCATTATCAAACTGAAACTCAATGCAGCTCCCTAGATTACAACTATTTGCAACATCAACATACCATCTTAATTGGTCAAATGGCATTAAGTAGGCTCCAAAAATATCACTATTTGCTTTCTTTACCCCTAACCAAGCTTGACGATAGCTAACTCTTAGCCCATAACCCAACTTCAAATTCCAAACAACATGAACTGAACATGTCAATGGATTATCACGAATACCTTCAACAATCAAATTAGCAAGTAAAATGGAACTCATACGAGAATAATTCAAATCAGTAACACGAACTTTATCATTCTTAACAAATTCAAACTCAAATCCACACTCAATAGAAAAGTTTGAGAATGCATTACAAAATTCAACAATTCCATCTTCAAATTTCTGTCCTACATGTGTAATACTATCTTCCCAACTAGTAGACAACAATACTTTTTCCTTATCTTAACAAAACGATGATAACATATCAACCTCTTCTTCAACCTCCAACCTCAAATTTCTCTTGGAGGATGTAGATGCTCTGTTTGACAAGTTCACAGAGTTACTGTTGTCGTGAGACAATGCAAGATACAATCTTTAAGCTCCAACATCGACTCTCTTTGTCTATAATCCAATCTTTTGTTGAGATTACCATAGTCAACGATTGAATTTTTTCCTCTTACAACAACATCAACACATTGCGAATCAAAATGCACAACTAATGCCCACAATAATTCTAACTCCTCATTGTTATCCAATACACAGCCAGGATGTCTAGGCAATAAGTAAGATAGGCAAAATGTTATCAGATTGCAAACTATCCTATTTTAAACACAGATTATCAACCAATTGATCATATGTAACATTCCGATCAATCTTAATTGCAAATGTGCAACCATTATATTTGGTAATGTTTTTTTTTTTTCTATACTTATTAGTAACTCATGCCTTAATTTCTGTTGAGACTCAATTTATTTTAATGGATAGGTATCATGATGCATGAATATAAATACGATTAACAAATTATACCATGAATATCATAGGTACCGCATGAATCAAGTGGCCACTATGAACCTAAGGATTATGAGGACAATGAGAACCCATATATACCACCACTAGATGATGAGGTAAATGTAACAATTGTTTTTGAGTGACTGCTCGAGCAATCATTTGGTCGCTCGAGTGGAGATTTGCAACTCCCAGTATCTCGCAGGTTTACAGGCGAGACTGCTTGAGTGAAGAAATGGTTGCTCAAGCATAAAATACGAGCTCCCAGTACTTTCATTGTAACTTTGCAAAACTTCTAAGACCTTGCATTTACGACTCAAATGGTGGAAAGTTTGCTCGAGCGGTCCTTTTGTATTTTGGCACTTCGCTTGAGCAATGGAAAGTTCGCTCGAGCAGTCTAGTCGGGACAATAGAGTTATATTATGATTCAAACACTTTTCTAACTCATTTCTCTCACACCCTTTCTCTCTCTAGCAGCTCTCTTTCCAAAACCCTAGCTAGAAAACCTTAGATTTCATCTAGTAAGAGTAAGAATCAATATTTGGGCCTTCATTAAAGTTGTTATCCTTGTCAAGGGCTACATTTTGAACTGATTAGATTGTGGTATTTTAGAAGTTTATTGTGTGGACCTTCATCTCTCTTCTTGCAATCCTTGAAGTAGAAATACATTTACCTTTGTATATCTATATTTTGGTTTAATGTGTGTGAATCTTAAGATGTATAGACCTATTGACATGGATGATGTGCATATACATAAATATATATACATATCTGTAGGTTTTGTGTTGGTGAAGTGGTTGTGTGAAATTCATAATGGGTTGTGTAATCAATTATGAAATAGTGAGTAAATGCACATGAATTAAGGAAAATAAATACTTGAAAAGAAAAGCCCCAAATTTTCATATGTAACCCTAAGGGTTGTTCTTGATTTTGGACTTAATGGATGATTGATAAGTGAAATTGGGGAGTCCTTGTGATTATTGGTGTTGTGAATAAAATGTTAATGTTTTGGAATGTGTTTAAGGTGCCCACTTGCTCGGTTTGTGTGAGGACGACGAATGTGGGAATGTGTTTGAGGTGCCCACATACTCGGTTTGCATGAGGGCGATAAATATAGGGATGTTGTGAGGTGTCCACTAGCTGATTTGTGTGAGGACCACGAAAGTGGAAGGTTTGAGGTGTCCGCTGGCCATCCGTGTGAGGACAGAAAAATGTGAAGATTGAATGTTAAATTGTGTATTGTGTTATAACTTTTAAACCAATGGAAATTTATGGAGATCAATAAAGGTTATCCATATTTAAATCAAATGTTTATATACTTGGTTAAAGTTATTCTCTATTAGGAAATTGCCCATTCCTATTTACTAACATTTTAGGAAATGAAGAGTGTAACACTCGCATCCTTTAATCCATTGGAGAGTGTATTTAATTCCCTTATTTTCATTTTGGGAGTCTTTGAAGTTGTTCCATTTTGGTTTTGGAGGAGTATAATTCGATTTAATCTTGTTAGGATTGTTCCTTCACGCTTGTTTACATTGAAAAGTTGTTTAGGAACATAGAAATCTTGTTCTGGGGTCGACACCAATCTTAGTGGTGTCGACACTTGCTCTTTTTGTTGGCCTCAAGGGTCGACACCAGTCTAGGAAGGGTCGACCCTTTGTATGTTACTGAATCTAGAAGTTGCTTGCTAACATTTAGTGTCGACACCAGTCAAGGAGGTGTCGACACCTTGCTTGTTACACACATTGCTTTTCTTCCTAAAGGGTCGACACCTCTGCCCGAAAGGTCGACACTTGTGTGTAATTTTTAGATTTTTGGGCTGGTTTGGGCCCTACTTTTTAGAGGTTCTTGACTTATTCTTTTCATTGACCTTAGGGTTATTTTTTACTACTATAAATAAACCCAAACCACTTCTCTCTCATTATTTTTCTTCTCCTTTTTCCTCTCAAATCATGAGTTCTCTTCTCTCTCTCTCTCTAAACTTAAACTTTTTGACCCAAAATCTTTAGATCTACTCACCTAGAGTGATCTTTTCACCTTGATCCTTTGAGAAATATTGTAAATCTCGTCAATGGCTTCCTTTTGGTCCGAATAGTTCGTGGTTTTTTCATCGGTGATTTTTGGGTCGTCATCTCTTTGCTTGAAGAGGTAAGGGTTTCTAGTTCTCCTTCAATAACCTCATTCATAGATAGATTTGTGGTGATTTCTTTATATAAATGCAAAGCTCATATTTTTATGCATATTGTGATTAATTATGAGATTGGGGGCTAGGGTTTAAAGAGTTGGGGTTTACTTGTTGGGTTATGGTTTGGGTCATGAATTTGGGTGTAATAGCAATAGAAGGGTTGAAATAAAATGTGTTTTGTGAAAAACTTTTATTTCTTTTAAAAACCCTAGTTTGGTCCATGAAGATAGATGATGGTTTTGCTTAAATTGATAGTAGAATCATGAAATTGAGGTGTTAAATTACACATGTACAAGTTTAATTGAAATTTTAAAAAGTTTAAAAATTTATGTAAAAGTTGCGATTGAGCCCTCAATGTTGATATTTTAAATTATGTTATAATATGAATCCAAACTTGGGGGAAAGAAATTACTAATAGTATGGATGATATAAGCTTTGTGATAAAATGATGATGTGGAGGTCTAAGAGTTGTACTGTATTATGTCGAATTGTATTGAATGGTGTTGAAATGGTTTTGTTGAATTTTGTTGTCTGTTATGTTGAATTGTATTGAGTTATATTAAATTATGTTGAGTTGAGTTGCGTTATGTTGTGTTAAGTTGAGTTGAGTTGTGTTGAGTTTGGTTGAGTTGTGTTGTGTGGAGTTGAGTTGAGTTGTATGGAGTTGAGTTGTGTTGGATTGTGTTGTGGTTGGTACTCACGCGAGGAGTCGAAAATGTTTTTTTGGGGCCTACGTCCCCCTGTATAATAGCCAACAAATGTAGGGGATGGTTTTAAAATTGAAAAATGTTTTTTTGGGGGGCCCATGTCCCACCGTATAATAGCCAGCAAATGTCAGGGTGGTTTTGGAATTAAAGATGCCCAAATGCCCTGTCTAGGCTTATCGTTGGACGAATATGGGAAAAATGTTTTTGGGTGTCCACACAGTCCCGCCGTATAATACCTGACAAAAGTGGAAAAATGGATGATTTTGAAAATGGTTTGGGTGCCCATTTCCTGCCGTATAATAGCTAGCAAATGTCGGGATGGTTTTAAAGTTGAAAATGTTTTTGAGGGTCCATATCCTGCTGTATGATAGTTGGTAAATGTAGAAAAATATGATTTTTGAGAAAAGGGTTTTGGGGAGTTCACTTTCCGTTGTATAATAGCCGGCAAAAGGTGGAATGTGCCATGAATTGAGTGCTTGCTATCCCACCGTATTAAGTCGGCAAAAGGTGGAATGTATTGAGAAATGTGTTGAGTTGGTGATAATATGTGTGACTTTAGATGAACCTATGAAATTACAATTTGATGTGTAATTTGGCATGGAATGGGAATGCATATAGAAATTATTTGAAAAGAATGGATAATAAAATAGTAACTGGATAAAGGGTTGGTGATGATAAATTCACCGGGTTGTTTGTAGCTATAAGGAAAGATTAAGAGTTTTGTTTTGTAATTAATGAAGAAGTTGAATTAAAAGGGTTTATTGTCCTTGTGATATGTTGAATTATAATTGATAACGCAAATGTGGATGTGATGTAGTTGTGATATGTTGAATTATAATTGATAATGCAAGTGTGGATGTGATGTATAGTTGTTAGACAAGTAGGAGTTGAGTGTAGGATAATGATTATTGAATATAAAAGAGATTTGGATTTCTACGTTAACGAGTTACAAAAAAATATGAATAGACTAGTGGGAATAGAGTGTATGAGGGCTGTTTTGGAGTATTAAGGGAACTTGAACTTGAGGTCATGATGTTATAATAAATGTAATTAGTGAAAAGGAAAATGGAAACAAAAAGTAGAATGTTAAGATGGAAATTAAATGAGGAATATTTTGGAATGGGTTAATAAATTTAAAATGATGTTGTTCCTCAGTACAATTTTGCTTTCAAAAAGGATTCGGATTTATGGTCTCCTGATGATAAGGGGAAATTTTTATAGCTGAAGGTTTTCCTTAATTATTCAAATAAATTTTGAAAAAAAGGTACTCTACGTATGATATTTTGAAATTACAAAACCTCACCTACTATATGGTATCACCCTGTATGCATGATCATTTCTATCTATATGATGGTTATTGTTTTAGAACTATGAGATTCCTACTGGGTAATTGCGCTCATCCCTTGTTGTTTCATTTTTCTTACAAGAAGAGAATTTAGATTGATTGGTTGGAGAGTTAAGAAGTTCATATATCTGTTATGTGTAATTTCAAAGTAGATGTGAAAGAGATGAATTTTGTATATTGATGTTTGTAATTATTTATTTGTAACTCCATAGCCAAAGCTTGGCATGTATTATTATTATTGTTGTATTCATTGAGAGATGGAACAAGTGTTATTACTCAAGGGTAATAGATTTTTTTTTTTTTTTTTAAAAAGGACCTAAATTAAAGGCTTTTGGTAATGTTTTCGAGTAATTAAAATTCGAAGTGTGACAAAGAGTCCCGAAACCGCCAATGAAGAAAAAGAAAAAGACTTGTACGAAAAAGACTTTTGCCTAAATTTCTATTTATGAAACTTGTCCTTTAGAAACTCTTTTTTGAGTCAGTTGACACGCTAAAATGGTCAAATGGAGTCGAATGCCAATGAAATATGACACGCACGACTAATTAGGCAAAAATGACTTGTACGAAAATATAGGACTCAAAACTGATTCCCGATTTTGAATATAGAGACTAATTTTCGTTTGTGAAAAGTTGTTATTTAAAAACCCTTTTTCTAAATGGTTGACTCACTAAAATGGTAAAAATGCATCAGATGTGAACGAAACTTGACATACACAACTTACTAGGAACAAAACTTGTAGGAAAAGATAGGGCTCGAAACCGATTCCCGATTTTGAATCTAGAGTCTAATTTCCAGTTGTAAAAACTTGTCCTTTAAAAACTCTTTTTTCGAATGGTTGATTCACTACAATGGTCAAACGGCATTGGATGTCAATAAAACTTGACACACATGACTAACTACGCAAAAATGATTTGTAGAAAAGGATGGGACTTTAAACTGATTCCTAGTTTTGAATCTAGAACCTAATTTTTGTTTATGAAAACTTATTCTTTAGAAACTTTTTTTTTCTGAACGATTGACTCACTAAAATGGTCAAAAGGCGTCAGATGTCAATGAAACTTGACACACGCGACTAACTAGGCACAAATGACTTGTTGAAAAAGATAGGACTCAGCCTGTTGACATTGATTATTTATTATGTGTTTTCTGTCACCTATATTGCCTTTTTGTTGTTGTTACTCTCACATTTGTTTCATGTCTACTAGCATGAACAAGTATAGGCTACTATGTCTGTGTTTAAGCACAATTATTTGGCTAGATATCTTGTTTTGTGCTTATTCGATCATTGTTAGATTATAGCAGAATGTGTTCAATCAATACTTGGTTTTAATAGTATTATCATCATTTTAGGATGTAATTAAAGATTTTTTTGATAGTTCACATATACCAATAGTCCAATTGGTGGATGGACTTTTTATTAGTGACAATCCATTGTGTGAAATTGATGGATTTCCAATTGGGCTCGAATATTGCGAAGTCTTTTTCTTCAAGCAAAAAAGCTGAATGCTCATTTGGAAACACCATCCCATGGTCTAAAAAAAGTTGGAGAAGTTGTTGGAACATACATTGTGTAACACTCGATTCATGTATATGTTAGAATCTTATTTATTAAATTATTTTTTGAAATAAATATCAATTGTTTTAAAATTTTTGTAAGCTTGAAATTAATTGACCTTGTAAATAATAAATTTTTTTTTGTTTTGTTTCTTTTTGTAGATGCTACCCTTTTAAGCACGCGATGATATCTTTGCATATCGATATTTGCGCTATTGATACTAAAACAAGCTATTAATATATATGTTTTTTTATTTGTACTGTCAATACTTTGGTTTTGTTTTAGACACAAATTTAAGTTCTTGAATTATAAAAAATTATTATTATTGTTGGATGATATTTTATATATTTTTGTAAAGAATATTTGGTTCACAATATATTATTATAGGGTACATATCTATTATTATTATTATTATTATTATTATTATTATTATTATTAGTATGCATGATTTTGTGCATGTAAATGTGAACGTAGATATGTGTCGATGTGGATGTAAATGTATTTAGAAAATATTAATAATTTGTAAATGGAATGAATTAATAAAATATATATTTATTTTATGAAAATAATTTTTTTGCCATAATACTAAACAGTCGCCAATGTAATCATCATTTCCTTGCATTTTATTCACGGCAGGCTAACCTGTCACACATACATATTAGTGTCATCTTTAGTGATGGTTTAAACTGTCGCAAATACATTATTGGTTTAATTTAATTTTTTTTTTGTGACATTTAAGACTGTCACTAACAATACTTTTTGCAACGTCAACTACTGTCTCGAAAATAGCTTTTGGTGACAATATCCTAAACTGTTGCTAAAGGTGATGCTTTCTCCGCTTTTTTGTGTCAGGTTTAACCATCGCAAAAAACATTGATTTACCATCGCTACAAGAAAGCGACGGTTTGTAACTGTTGCAAATACCTTTGTCACGCCCCTTTCTACCACCCTCCATTTCCCCGTCACTACTCCATCGTAAAAAGTTTTTGGCAACGACACGTGGATCTTTTGCGACGTTTGAGACCACCGTAAAAGGTCTGGTTTTTAGTAGTGATAACAATTAACTTACATTTTCTATTTGTATACATTATGAACAAAAATCAAACAAGATTGGACTCATATGATAATTAGGGAACATTTTCTTTAATAGAGTACGGAAGCCATAATTTTCTTATACTGAGTCCATTTAAAACATCCATTCAGAGCAGTGGTTAGCTATATGAAATGAAACATACATCATTCTTAATTACACATTCTTAAAAAAATATACAATATACACAAGACATATTACAACTTCCTTGACTCTAGCATCTATATGAAGACTCCTTAGAGTTATCCTCTTCATAACGCTGCTTTTGTACCTACATATATATAAGCTGAGGGGTAAGCCATTGCCTAGTGAATAATATTAACGTAAATTGGTAAATCAATGAATTCCAATATTTGCAAAAGATCCATTCAAGTTCATAATTGCAAAAGCATTCGATATTTCATAGAAGTAGCTTATAATGGAAAGCATGATAACATGCTATATCCAATTGAGTAAAACTTCTAACCATATATGGTTGTTGTACACGCACGAAATAAACTTTACTCATATAATCATGTTAATCAAGCTTGCACTCCTCTAAACGTCATCGTATCACCTGAAAACACAAAGATGAGCTAGCAGGCAGGTGTGTGTCGAAAACCCCTCTGATGTCTAAGTCAGTAAATAGACAAATGGTACAAAAGCTCTATGAATTTGGGTGTAGTAATTGCAATACTTGAGGTTAGGGCTGGGTTTAAGGTTTTGTAATTTCCACATGGCACAATCTTAGCAGAACTCTAACTCTTCTATGTAGAGTCCTCCTAGGAATCACATTCTTAAAGGATAATGCTTATCTTTTAACACCCCCTCATTGCAAGAAAGTGAGATGGCACAACTTTTTGCTAGGTTTTCTGCCATGCAATTAAACTACCTTTACTCTATCTGCCATTGGCTTAGCTATGCTACACGTGGCGTCGGGCCAAGATTGCATGGCGCGCCACCATACCAGCATTGCTCAGCACTTCTTCTAGCTTGATCAAAGCTTTTCCTAGTAGCATTTGACAGCCCTTCTTGTAACTCGATCATGGCTTTGACCGCCATTCTGGCTTAGCTAGGTTTAAGACCATGGGTATTTGCTATCCCGGTCAAACATCTTTGATCAATGTAGCCACTGCTTAGCCTAAACAAGGCTATTCTTTGAGACATAGCTTGGCCCACTGCATGACCCAAGCCTTGAAGTCACTTCCAACTAGCTTGGCCCAATTTGGCCACATTAATTACCCTATCAATTGTCTCTTATTTCCATCTATCGTGCATAATTGGGATTACGTTCTACAGCTGAGCTAACCATGGCTGCTCAACTAGTTAATCCACCCGGTCTAAAATCTTTTGGCACTCCAAATGACTGACTGCACTGACATCACGTCGCATCCTAGACACATGTCACCCCTTCAATGTCTCTGTGTAATCAGTATAGCCATCACACACGATTCCCAAACCTTTTTGAATCATGGTGCCCTTTCACGTCCCATATATGCAATCAATAGATACAACTTCCTCTCTCTTCACTGTTCATTTTCTTTCAATGTGCCAACCCTAAAACCAAAGCTCTCGTCCCTTACTTTCTCGCATTCTAAGCCCAGATCCAAGCATTTCTCTAGGGAACCTGACTCGTTGTTATTGTTGGAGCTTCTTCTACAGATTGAAACTTAGTTCTCTCCTAAATCCGTAAGTCTCTCACTCATGTCAATATTTCTCCCCAAGCATTCATATTATTCTTCATGTTCTTGACATTTTATTGTTGTTGTTCTACTATGCACATTCACGGACAGCACTAAAGCACTCATATTCACTAAAATCTGCATAAAACCATGCTAAGAAGTGAATTGGGACTTCAAATGCCCCATAAGACTCTGTACTCTGCGATGAACACTAAACAACTTGGGACAAACTAAACAAAAACTATATATTTGATCCAAAATCATGCTAGAACTGAGCAAACAAAATGTTTGCAGAATCCTCAGTGAATCTAACCGAACTATGATCATTAATTGCAGTCGTGACCGAGCTAACATCTCATTCGCTTAAATAGCCGAGTTAATACTTTACTTGCATATGAGGTCGAGCTAAAACCCTACTAGGACTCCAAGCCGAACTAACAATGCCACCTATAAATTGAACTAGGCTAAGACATTGCCCTTGAGCTAATTAAACTAACACCTTGCTCTCTTTTTTTCGCCGAACAAAAACCTGCTCAGACCTTGAATTGAGTTAACACCTTGCTCGTTCATGAGGCCAAATAAACACACCCAGTGCAATGACCAAGCTAAAACTAACACTTACACGCTCTTCCAACCGAGCCACCTGTTGAGAGCCACATTACTAAATGCTTAATTTGCGCCACTGTTTTAGCTCGGTCAACACTTGAGCATAACACAATTCATTTTCGACCATGCAGACTGAACTAGGATTTATCAGGCACACCATCAGAGTTGCCCCTTGGGGACGTCATTCGCCTGAACAAACACATATCAAATTGTAGTCGCGCTATGAGATTGAGCAAATCTACTCAGCTATCAACTTAAGAACAACTCCCATGGGCAAGTATAGCTTCATGGTAAGCTCACCTGGTGCCATAGCCGAATTTTGGAAAGATTACAACATTTTGTATGATGTCCAAGTCGAGCTACCTTGGGATCGAACAGGGTTTTGTCCCTTCACCTTGATATCCATAGTTGAGGGCAGACTGTGTTTGTCATCACCTGAACCTGCCCCTCTTAGGCCTCAATTTAGAAACCTCTTAAATTTTACTCAATATCGGGCGTTGCACGGAAGCAACTAATAAAAGGATAAAACATTCATTGAGCTATGTTTAAATGCTATTACTATACACATGAAACATCTTATGCACCATTCACATTACTGATAATAAAAGAAAGAACCAACTAAACATGTTTAGTGTTGTCAACATTTACATACATATCTATTCTTCCCAGTTATAACAAGACATGCCATTAAAGGCTTTCCAAAATAAAGCAGAGAGTCACTTCAGGTGACTCAACAAAACGGGTTCAGCTACAGACTTCAAGACTGACCTAGGGTTGACCCACAAGCTGGTTACCTACAAAACATTCAAAAAAGTAGAGTGAGCAAGGCTCAGTGAATGATAGTAGTACAAATAAATTAAAAGTACGGACATGAGCTAATAGTGCATATTCACAATTCATAGTCTCACTCGGTTTCCTTTTTCTGAACGGCCTCAGGCCCACATAAGACAGAACGGCCTTAGGCCCAACAGAATGTAGAACGGCCTTAGGCCTAACAGAATGCAAAACAGCCTTAGGCCCAATAGAATGCTAAACGGCCTTAGGCCCAACAGAATGCTAAACGGCCTTAGGCCCATCATATTAACAAAACGGCCTTGGGCCCATCGTATTAGTAAATAGAACGACCTTAGGTCCATATTTCACATGTCAAAGTTCACACATATATCAGACATATTACATATAACGTAAGGTACTCACAAAAGTGAATAAGATCTTTAATAACATATATGAACACAAAACGTGTACAGAGCATAATAATATGCTACTATCACTCACTGTGGTGTAGGTATGCTGGTTCCCTTCTGCGGATGCCCTACACATAGCACATAAACTGTAAGTACATCATCCTTTCTTAGTTTTCTTTCAATTCTCATTATTTGATTCGCTATGTTTCAAGTAATTAAATGCATCATAGGAACATCAAATGGATATAATAACACGTTTGGAGGGTCGAGGAGAGCGAAAGAAGGTTCCAGAATTTTCCAACTTGAGACGCACATACTGAAGTCCTTGTCGCACGTACGGGAAGGTGCACCGCACGTGTGGGCCGTACGTGCCTTTTTAGCAGAACACTTCCAACCTTCTCCCCTGTTTTCCGCATGTGCAACTTTGAGCGCCACATGTGCGGTCAGTTGCTCTGTTTTCTGCCCGAAACTTCAACAATTCTAAGCCGCAAGGGAAAGTCATATAGCTATAATCAAGGTAAATTTTACCCTAAAGACAGAACATATAAACATGTAAACATGGACTTTAGCCAATCAACGTCAAGACTTGTTTTCTTTGGGCTTTTACACTTCCAATTCCATAGTTTCCTCATTCTCATCATGCAAATATGTATAGAAATATACATTCATATGTATCATTTAAGTTCAACCATACAAAAAATGAGATGTAGCATATCATATAGAAATCAAATTCCCTAACATACACACTCAAGTGGTACACAATTATTTGGGAAATTGATTACACAATCAAACCCTAGTTTTATGGAGGATGCTTTATTTCAAAGCTTAATTCAAACCAATTGAAGAGGAATTAAGAATTAACTAGTGATCTATATTTACTTTAAGTTGTATTCTTCAATTACCTTAACCAAGGTCTTCAATCTTTAAATTCTTCCTTGCTCCCTTTCTTTCCTTCTCTTTCCCCTTCTTTTTCTCTCTCTTAGGTACTCTCAAGGATTTTCCACTCCATACATATAAGGAGATGAGTTCAACAAAAATGAACTTATATAACACATAAATAAGTCTTTAGTTTCTAGATTTGGCAAACGGGCCTTAACGAATCAGTCGAAATAAATTTTCAATTAAACCTCCCAAGTAGTTTTAAAAATTCCCACTAGCATGTTCACATGTTCAATTTTAGTTTATCGAGCCTCCACGGCTTTAAATCGCAAGTTAACATTTTAATTTTTAACAGATGTGTTCCAATAATTGACAAATAGAAACACATATTCAAATAATTTACATACGTAAGCATAACTTTGCATGGAATTTCACATTAAACATACAATTTCTCATAGAGCTAGGGATGTAATGCATATAAGAGGGTTGGGTTATTACAATATTTCTCGGTGCAACCCTTGTTGTGTGAATTTCTAAGGCAAACCAGAGTTTGCCCAACACAACTGTCCACAAACACATATAGCATAATAAATGGTATAGCCGAGGTAAACTGCTGCCTAGGCTTGAATTTAGGCCTAGCCAAGATATTTCACCAATATTCGCTGGGTCAGACTGACGACGGCTGGTTCTATTACTTAAAAGTAAAAAGAGGTCCTGAGAAGATCGTCAGAAGAATGCCAGACAAAGACTTGCACGATGACGACTTCTTGTGGGTCTTTGGCAACTATGAAGATATTGAGACTCTAATACCGGGCTAGTATATAAATCGTAAAAGGGAACACCCGGCATAACTAATTGGGTGTTCTTTCTTTATACAAAGAGTTTCTATTGAATGCACCATGTTAATAGTTGCTTCTTCTTTGATAGATTTGAATGCGCTAAAGAAGACATACGTCTATGCAAACCAGGATGTTCTCCGCATGACATTGAGATATAAACAAAGAGACTGGACTGATCTACTCAACTTTGAGTCGACCTACCGGTGTAGTGGCAAATGGAAGAGTAAGGTTACAAATTTTCCCTTAATGCCTTCACCAGAACCTGATCTGAACTTTCCTGAAATCAATTCATTCCACTAACAGAAAAACAAGACATGGCCAAGAGAAACGCCTGCTAATGCTCAGGCTGAGCAACATCCTTCCGAACAAAGTAGGTTGGCACTGGTTGCCTTACTAATATCCAGGGCTTCTTTAACTCGGCCCAACAAAAGGGCCCGAACTGCGCCCATCGAGCAATATCCGGTGGACCAAGAAGAGATCGAGTAGTGAACTACCAAGTAGTTCAACCTGGAAACATGTTTAGAGGAAAGTCATACCGAGTAGGTAAACCTCTATAACCCCCCGGTATAGGCACTGACCTTAACCTACAAGGGCCGAGCTGTGACCACACTTGATTCGGTCTGTGCTGATAAGTACTACCAGTTGGCCTTTAACCTAGCTAAGAGTCTTTGCCTTCCTGGAAACATGGAGAGACATGAGCACCTCACCGATCTAAAAGCCATCAGGTCGGCCGCTATGTCTCTAGTCTTGGTGAGTAAAAAAAACCTTCAATCGTTCTCTTTCTTGGTTGAACTATTTGCTCAGTCTAACATCCCTTATGTTTTATAAGCTGTGCAGAAGAATCAAGTGGTGCATCAACGCGTGCTTGACTTGATGAAGACAATCAAAGCGACCATTGCTTCTAATAATGCTAAGGACGCCGAGTTGAAAGAGTTAAGGGTGCAACTTAGTTCACCAAGCGGGTGTGTATGGCCAATACGAACAAATAGAAGGCCTTGGTTGATAAGAAGAATAGGCACTTGTGCGAGCTACATAAGCTTGAAAACTTGAAAGAAGCCGAGATCAAGGTACTAGAGAAGAAAGTGGAGGACGCCGAGGACCGAGGTTATGCGGAAGGCGAGCAAGCATATGTTCAGCAATGCGAGGCTACCAAGGATATCTTCTTCAAGTGCAGTTGGAAGGCGGTGGCAGAAAAGCTTGGTTAGGCCACCGATTCTAAGGTCTTCTTGAATCCACCGCCACATTTCATCCCAAGTTATATTACGCCATATGCCGGTGCCGTGCAGTAAAAATTATTGGCAGTGGATGAAGAGGACAGCTCAGTGGTCAATACCACTCCATCCCTGCCAGCTGTTGATCTAGCTCGGTAGGTAAACATTTCAGCTCAGCAAAAGACTACCAGCCAAACTTAGCCGAGCATCGCCATCGAAGATGGTGTCACCGATCTGACAATCGAAGGCGATATTGCTACTGTGCAGGTGGAAGGTGAAGCTGGTGTTGAAACCGAGCTAGATGACTTTGTGATCTAACCAAGTAAAGACTAGCTTTTTGATTTCCTTTGGTTTTCTTTTCATTTTTGTTTTTTGCTTTTCTTTTTATTTTGCTTTGTAATTAGGCATTTGCCCCTCTTCTGTAATCAACTTTTGCATCAATGAAAATTTTACAACTTTCTACTTGCCTAGTTTGTCTTTATGTTTTGATCATGCTTGAATGTCAACTTTGCAGAGCTAACCAGTTCAGTCAAAGATTTCCGAAAGTTAGTCATTCCTGCCAACTTACTTTGCTGAGCAAACCAGCCAGACAAAGATTTTCAAAAAGTTGGTCAATCCTGCCAGCCTACTTTGCCGAGCTAACTAGTAGGACAAAGATTTCCAAAGAATTGGTCAATCCTGCTATGTTGAGCTAACTAGTCGAGCAAGGATTTTCAAAAAGTTGGTCAATCCTGCTAACCTACTTTACCAAGCTAACAAGCCGGGCAAAGATTTCCAAAGAGTTTGGTCATTCCTACCAACCTACTTTGCCAAGCTAACCAGCCGAAGAAAAATTTCCAAAGAGTTGGTCAATCCTACCAATCTACTTTGCCGAGTTAACTAGTCAGGCAAAGATTTTTCAAAGTTGATCAATCCTACAAACCTACTTTGCCAAGCTAACTAGCCGGGCAAAGATTTTTCAAAGTTCAGACCAAACTAATTCAAGTACAACTATAAGAACAAGTTTGAATAGAAAATTGTCTATTTATTTTATTAATGTCGAGCAAAAGGATTAGAAAAAATTACAAGTACTAAAGCTAAAAAGAAAACAACTTCAAATTGGCTGTGTTACATGGTCTTGGAATAGCTCGGTCAACCATATCTTCTAAGTTGAAAGCTCCCTTTCCTGCTAACCTCACTACTTTGTATGGTCCTTCCTAACTGGTTCCCAATTTACTATCACCAAGTACCAAAGTGTTCCCCATGACTTGGCGTAGAACCCAATGTCCCACCTTGAATTGCCTTGGGTGCACTATCTTGTTACTTTCTGGATAACTCTTGTTGGTATGATGTAATGTGAATCAGATTCTCTCTCTTATTCTTCTGCAAGGTCGAGTTCTAAGGTTATTGCTTCTCCATTCAAATTTGGGTCAAAGTTTTCACTTTTGATAGTGGGGAGGCCAACTGCCAAGGGGATAACTATTTCCATGCCATAGGTCAGGGCAAATGGCGTTTCTCTGGTTGATTGCCTTGGGGTAGTTTGGTAGGCCCACAAGACATATGGGAGGTCTTCAACCCACTTTCCCTCACTTTCTCCAATCGTTTCTTTAAGCAGTCCAAGATCACTTTGTCTAATGCTTTGGCTTGGCCATTAGTTTAAGGATATGCCAGGATAGAGTTATAGAAGTCTATCTTGTGCTCTTCACAAAAGTCTCTAAAGATTCTTCTGTCAAATTAAGTGTTGTTGTCTAATATTAAAGCCTTGGGAATTCCAAACCGAGTTATGATGTCCTGCCAGACAAACTTTTTAACATCTTTCTCCTTGATGGAAGCAAGCACTTCTGCTTGTACCCACTTTGTGAAGTAATCAGTCGTTGCAATGAAAAACTTCCTATTACCCGGTGTAGTTAGGAGTGGTCCACTATGTCTAAACCCCACATCACAAAAGGCTAAGGGCTGGTTAAAGGCAAGAGTTCTCTGACCATTGGTGGATTTAGTGCACAAACTTCTAGCACTTTTCACATTTCCTGGCATACTTCTCTGTGCCTGCCTGCATGTATGGCCACCAATTTCCCTGCGAGATAGCTCAGTAGGCTAATGATCTCCTCTCTGGATGACTTTCACATGTTCCTTCATAAATTTCGAACAAGAAGGCCTCGACCATCCTAGGGTGCACACACTTCAAGTATGGCCCTGTATACAATGCCAAAGATGGAGACAGCTAAAACTGTTGTGACTTTGCTCAAATTTTATTCTCCTACTTCTTGTCTTTTGGCAAGGTCTTGTCCTTTAAGAAGGTGACGATGGGGTCCATCCAAGAAGGTCCTAGCTCGGTGCACAATACCTCTACTGCTTTGGGATCTTCAATACTTGGCTTGGTAGAAAGTTAATCAGCAATGGGTTTTGGATAGAAGTGTCTAACATCAATGCGAAACTGGCCAATTCATCTACATTGATATTTTCATTTTGGCTAATTTGTTCTATCCTGACTAATTCAAACTTTTTGATGTCTGTTTTGACCAGCTCTGGATACTTGGCCATTTTATCATTCTATGGCTCATACTTGCCAGATATTTGGTTAACCACCAATTGGAAGTTATTGTACACCATTAGCTCGGTTGCCTTCATCCGGAAGGCAGATTTTAGACCAGCTAAAAGTGATTCGTACTCTACTTCATTACTGGATGCTGGAAACCCAAGTCTGATCGCATGCTCAACGATCAAGTCGTTTAGTGAGATAAGGACTATTCCCAGTCCAGCTCCATGCCTATTAGAACCCCATCCATGAAAAGCTTCCATATCTCTCCTACGAACAACTTCTAACACATAGAGAAATTTCATTAATTGTCATGGCACATAGATAAACATTCTCTAATGGCTAGGACTCACTAAATGATGCCACTATTAGATTCACAAAAATATGGAATATTCATTCATTTGGAAACAAAATAAGGATTTCACAAAATCATAATATATCATTAATATTTTGAAAACAATTTTCAAACATAACTTTACAATAATATTACTCACAGATGGCTCGTGCTCGGCTTTACTCCTTAACGGTCTCGGCCTACACATGAGAACACAAATATTGATGTAACAAATGCATAACAATCAAGCTAACTTAACTTTAGTTTTTCTTTCTTAACTTAGATTGATTTAGATTAGTTTCTAAGTGTATTCAGCTTCCAATTAGGTTTAAAATGCGTGTACAAGGGTTCGAGGGTCGAAGAAAACAAAAAGAAAACAAAACGGACCAATACCCTGCAAACTACACGTGCGGTGGAACAAGGCCACACATGCATGTCACACGTAGCAAACTCAAATTTGTTTATGGGTTGGGGGTGCCGCACGTGTGGGTTTTTCATGCCGCATGTGCGGAAAATTCTAGGTTTGAGGTAGCTACTTGTTCATCGCGGTTCTTAAGGTCTCTAACCCATTTTTCACACTTCTAACTTGGTTCTTAACATCTTAAAAATTTTATATATGATGTAGAATCAATAAAAACACATGAATATGCATTGATTTGAAGATCAAAACAAGTAAAGATTAATTTAATTCATGTTACAAATCTTTTCTAAACTTTCTTTTATTCGTACACTTTCAATTCTTCAAAAGCATGATTTCAAGACTTGTAAGTATAAATAAGGGTGTAGATTCATGACTTTACAATTGTATAGCTCAAATCTAACATAAAATCAATTAAAAACATGATTTTTCAATCAATTCCTCAACCTCTTTTCTTGTTTCAAACTTTTATATTTTTCCTTTCATTTTAATCTTCCCAAAACTCGATTCAAATGATTTTCTAGCTATATTTTGATAACAAAACATGGAAGAGGGATGCATTTCTTACTTTTTAGTGATTTTTCCTTAATTTTTAAGCTTGATTCCTAGTTTTCCCTAAAATTTTCTCCTTCTTTCTTTTCCTTACTTTTACTTGTCTTTTCTTCTCTCTTTCTCCCCATTTCTCTTGTGCATTCTAGGTTGGTGATGAAGTTCTCCCCTCTTTGTTTTATTTCATTAGGGCTTTTATTTGGTGAGGGGGGCAAAAAGTAAGGTGTATGCATTGCCTACTTATTTGTTTTCCCAGATTTCTTAATTCTCATCATTAGCTTAATTAATCAATCTTAGTTATAATTAATCAAGATTATGCTCTAATTAGTTAAGGTTTAACTTAACTTTAGCTAAATTAATCCCAATTGGGGTTCACTAATCCTACTTAATTAGCACTAATCCCGGTTAGTAAAATTACATATGGCATTAAATGACAAGTATGTTAAACTAGGACTATTAAGCTCCTCATTTCATACTAAAACTCATGCCATGGTTCTCAAATCGAGTCCTAAGTCTTCCCCTAACTCTTTAATAATAAGTTTTCCTATTCTTTAGTTATATTAAGTCATATTTCTATTTCCAAATTGTATTGAGTTTATGTATTTGTTATAGACATTCTAAGTTCATTCTTCTTTAATATTCTTTGTCTAAGGCTTTCTACCTATATACTTTTGCACTTTATTTTAATATTAAACATAATGGAGTTGTTGGCTTGACGTAAGGTATTTAAGGATGGTGGTTAATATAGCTATGGCACATGATGTTCTTTGGGGTATCACATTTGGAGAATACCTTCTTTAAACTTATGTTACTTTGAGTCTTTGCATATGTGACATCAAGAGAGAAATTTTTTTAAAACCTATTAATATAATATTTGCAAACTCCGTTTAATTATGATTGATTTCTATTTAAAATAATTTAATTTATATATATATATATATATTTGATATGACAATAGATAGTGGATATTTTAAATTGTTTATCTAAATTTTGTACCATTTTTCATCAGTTTTGTTTTTCTTTTTAACTGAGAGTATAAATTGTAATGTAAAATTTTTTTAATAGGTTTTTATTTTTTCACATTTTTTATAATTCATTTTTTTCTACTTATTTTTCACACTTGGAAGAACTTTTATAATTTTACTGTATGATTATTTTACCATACTTTCACAAATTTTTAATTTTAAATTATATTATTTATAATTATTTATATTACATTTTTATTAAAAAGAATCACATACAATCCATGTCACGCCCTCGAAAATAACCCATAACATACACAATAATGAGATGCATTACTCAAGTAAATAAGCCACAATTCATTCATCAGAGTATTACTAAAATAAGACATTACATGTAACATCAAAATAAATGCCCTACGGGCTTACAACTTGCCAAGCCAACACTTGGATACAAAATTATGAGTTCTAACTCAAATACAAATAAAGCCCTAGGCTTGAGTGTTTACATGTAAGTCAAATAAAACAAATAACTTAAAACAAGGCTTCAAAATCCGGTTCCTTCCAAGCTAAGTCCTTGGAGGTAGCGAATCACCTAGACTTGAAAATGATGTTCCCTTATAGGGTGAGCCACAGCCCAGTAGAAATATACTAAACCAATTATAAGCATTGAATAAAGCAATAGCATTCAATAGATGGTTAACCATGATAATCAATTATATCAATATACAATCTTAAGACACTAATGTCTATGACACTTATCAATATCCATTATTATCAATATGGCTCAGAACCTGGCCAAACTTACAACTGTGAACTATATAGCATATTCACATTACTTCCAATATCAACAACACAAATGAGACTCAGGCTCATATCAAAACACTTCATACTTCCAGATTGATACACATTTTAGTGCTGTATCAATAAAACACTTCAATATAAATAAGCACACATAAAAGTGATGCTAATGGAGTCCATCCCCTATCTCCTCCCAAACAAAATCCGGTTTAGAGGTCCATCCCCTATCTTCCCCTAAACCGTGGAGTACATCCCCTATCTCCTCCCACACAATATGCATATGCAATGCTCAACCAATACATGTATTTTTCTGTATTAATTCAATAGTCAAAATTAATGACTTAGCCAATGTGATTAGTTCCAGTTTGCCCTAATCCACATGCAATGTCTACAACAATCATGACTATCCTCCACCGATAGCCCAAAACAGTTATTTCTAAACAAGAAATAAAATATAATAACAATAATAATCTCAACATTTAAATAGGAGAGTGATTAAATAATCCAACTACACCATTTAAACTTATAAATCCCCAATTCCATGAATTCAACTAATATTTCCAATTTTCCTCAAATTAATTGTACAAATCAATTTATTAAAACAACTAGGGTTTTTCCCAAAATTACCAAAATACCCCCACCATATTAAAGTACCAAAACTTAGAACAAAACTCATAAGATGGAGTAGGAAATCCCTACCTCGAAGAAATAACCCAAAAATTAGAAGACGGAGATGATGACCCAAACTCCACAGTGCTCCAAAACCAAGATTGTTCAGATTAAACTGAAGCCCTCGACCCACACTATCTTTTTAATAAAGGATCTAGGGTAGAAACACACTCTAAGTAGATCAAACCTAAGAGAAAAGGTGAGTAGGGAGAGAGAAAACTCGGAACTAGGGTTTGGGATCAAAAAGAGGATGAAAAACTGTTTAAAATCCCGCTGCTGCCTATTTAAACTGGACAGGCTCGCTCGAGCGAAGACATGGTCGCTCGAGCGACCAGACACAAGAAACGCTCGCTCGAGCGAAGAAAATCTCGCTCGAGCCAAGAATGCAATGCTTCAGGTCTGCAACCCAGAAGCATGCTCGAGCGACAGAATGCTCGCTCGAGCGAAGAACTCGAAAACATACACCTCGCTCGCTCGAGCGAAGAAAAGCTCGCTCGAGCGAAGAAACACTGCTCTCAGGTCTATACCAGACGCAATCTCTCGCTCGAGCGAAGAAACCCTGGCTCGAGCCACCAGAGACAAAACTCAACCCTCGCTCGAGCGACCAAACCCTCGCTCGAGCGACCAACCCAAAAACTGGACAGCAACACTTGGTTTCCGGACCCAACCAACCTGAAACAAACCTGCCCAACACATCCTATAACTCAAATGAGAAAATAAAGGACGACAGCAACAATTATACAATGATAGGATCCACGGAACCTAAGTCCGGATACAGTAATAAAATAGGAAAAGACCGGGGTCGCTATAACCTCCCCCCCCTTAAAGAATTTCGTCCCCGAAATTAAGCATAAGTTTTTCAAAAACAGGTTTTTCTCCAATTCCGACAATATGACAATACAATAATAAACCACTTGACCCAATACCGGTCATTTCATCTCTTATCAAGAGGCATTTCACAATATGTATATAAAACAACATATATTTCAACCTGTATCAGCATTATGCATTTTCCTTCCAATTTTAACAATTTCAATATACATGATTCCCATTTCCATATCATATTCAATTCCATGATATATATACAACACATTCAATCTATAAATGTGACATTCCACTTCCATTATGAAGCAAATTTCAAACAACTATCATTAAACCAAAACATTCTCAATGTTTTACAACTTAAGACATATATATAAAATCCTTAAGTCCAACAATATTACAAAAAAATTACATATCAATAAACATGTCCGGATATTTCTCGCGGACTTCCAACTCACGTTCCCAAGTGGCTTCCTCCACCCCGTGATGTTTCCACAAAACCTTTACCAAAGGGATGGTCTTGCCTCGCAAAACTTGATCCCGTCTATCCAAGACTCGAATTGGTCTCTCCTCATACGAGACATCCTCGTCAACCACTAAATCAGTCCAATCCAACACATGTGATGGATCCGGCTCATACTTCCGAAGCATACTCACATGAAACACGTCATGTACTCCGGACAACTGCGGTGGCAAAGCTAAACGATAAGCAGCCTCGCCAATCCTCTCAAGGATCTCAAAAGGACCAATGAACCGAGGGGACAACTTCCCGCTCTTCCCAAACCTCATCAATCCCCGTCTAGGTGATATCTTCAGAAAGACATGATCACCCACCTCAAACACTAAAGGTCTCCTCCTACGGTCGGCATAAGATTTCTGACGACTCTGGGCTGTAACAAGTCTCTTACGGATAAGCTCAACTTTCTCCGTCGTTTCCCTCACCAACTCCGGACCCAATAGAGGTGCATCACCCACCTCGGCCCAACAAACTGGAGATCTACACGGTCGGCCATACAAGGCCTCAAACTGGTGCCATACCAATACTAGACTGGAAACTGTTGTTGTAGGCAAACTCCACCAAAGGCAAGTGCCTCTCCCACGACCCACTGAAATCAAGAACACAACCCCGAAGCATATCCTCAAGGATCTGAATAGTACGCTCGGACTGCCCGTCAGTCTGAGGATGATAAGCCGTGCTAAAGGTCAACTTAGTGCCTAAGGCACTCTGCAAACTCTGCCACAACCGAGCAGTAAAACGAGGATCTCTATCTGAGACGATCGTCACTGGGACCCCGTGCAACCTCACTATGTCCCGAATGTATAAGTCGGCAAGATGATCTACCGAATCTCTCACGCGCATAGGAATGAAGTGCGCCGACTTAGTCAACCGGTCTACAACCACCCAAATAGCATCACTACCCCGCTGAGTCCTCGGAAGACCCACAACGAAGTCCATAGTGACATGCTCCCACTTCCACTCGGCAATAGGCAAGGGTTGCAACAAACCCGCTGGCCTCTGATGCTCGGCCTTCACTTGCTGACAAGTAAGGCACTTAGACACGAAAGCTGCCACATCTCTCTTCATACCCCGCCACCAAAACTGGCGACCTAAATCCCGATACATCTTAGTGCCTCCCGGATGCACCGCAAGGAGCGAATGATGAAACTCTCGGAGTACCTCCTCTCGGCAAGACTCCGGCACAAACAGACGGTCTCGGTATCTCACACTCAGGTCGGGATACACCGTCAAACCCTTCTCAACCTTCCCACCGGAAATCTTCTCACGGAGGGATTCTACCTCAAGGTCACCTCTCTGAGCCTCTAACACTCGAGTCACAAGTGTAGGCTGTGCAACAACAGAAAACAAAGCCGCAGCCTCAACTGATTCGCCCAGAAGCAAATCGAACTCTCCAATTGCACCCAACATCTCCCATTCTCGGATGGCTATACTAGCAACGTCACCAACAGATTTCCTGCTAAGGGCATCGGCCACAACATTGGCCTTCCCCGGATGATAATGCAACTCGAAGTCATAATCCTCAATAAACTCCATCCACCTCCTCTGCCTCAAATTCAAGTCTTTCTGTGTAAACAGATATTTCAGACTCTTATGATCCGAGAATACCTCGAATTTCTCACCATATAGATAATGCCTCCAAATCTTCAAGGCAAATATCACAGCTGCCAACTCTAGATCGTGCGTAGGGTAATTCTTCTCGTGAATTTTCAACTGACGTGAACCATAGGCAACCACTTTCCCTTCTTGCATTAACACACAACCCAGACCCTCTCGTGAAGCGTCACAATAGACTGCATAACCCAACCCTCTCTCCGGAATAATCAATACTGGAGCGGTGGTCAGTCTAACTTTCAACTCCTGAAACGACTTTTCACAAGTCTCACTCCATACAAATTTGACTCCCTTCCGAGTCAATCTAGTCAAAGGCGAAGCTAACCTGGAGAAATCTTTCACAAACCGGCGATAATACCCAGCTAATCCCAGAAAACTACGGATCTCAAACACACTCTTAGGCTGTGCCCAGTCTTGCACTGCCTCCGTCTTAGATGTATCAACCGACACCCCTTCCCCAGAAACGACATGGCCTAAGAATTTCACCTCTTCTAGCCAGAACTCACACTTCCCAAACTTAGCATAAAGCTTATGGGCTCTAAGTAACTCAAGCACCACTCTCAAGTGTTCCTCGTGCTCCTCCTCTGAAGGTGAATAAATCAGAATGTCGTTCACAAAGACGACTACAAAACGATCTAAGAACTCTCTGAAGATCCGGTTCATCAAATCCATAAACACTGCCGGTGCATTGGTGAGCCCAAATGGCATCACCAGAAACTCATAGTGGCCATACCGCGTACGGAATGCCGTCTTCGGAATATCCTCCTCCCTGACTCTCAACTGATGATAACCCGATCTCAAGTCTATCTTAGAAAAACAACGGGAACCCTTCAGCTGATCAAACAAATCATCTATACGAGGCATAGGGTACTTATTCTTAACCGTAACCTGATTCAATTTCTGGTAATCTATACACAGTCTCAAAGCACCACCTTTCTTTTTAACAAAGAGGGCCGGTGCTCCCCACGGCGAAACACTAGGACGGATATAACCCTTATCTAACAACTCCTGGAGCTGAATCTTCAACTCAACTAACTCGGCTGGGGCAAAACGATAAGGTGCCATAGAAATTGGCGCCGTGCCGGGCACTAGGTCAATAGAGAACTCAATCTCTCGATGCGGTGGCAAACCAACAAGATCCTCGGGAAAGACGTCCGAGTACTCACAAACCACCCTTGGCAACACAATCTGAGTCTCATCAACCTCACTAATCGAAAGATTAGCAAGTAGACCACTAAGCTCACTCCGCCCTCGTGAAACATACCCCGGTGGCAAAACACTACCAACCCGGTCCCCCAGAAAATGGAAACACTCTCCGCTAACGGTACAACAAGTGACCCTCTGACGGTAGCAATCAATAACTGCCCGGTATGACGATAACCAGTCCATACCCAAAATAACATCAAAGCCCTTCATAGGCATAACTACAAAAGAAAATGGGATTCTATGATCATCGACCTCTATATCACAACCCCTAACACCTTGTTTCAAGATCAATTCACCCCCAAGAGGTGACACTACACAGATAGGAGACGCTAACTGAGCTAACTCCAACTCCAAAACAGATGCAAATGCAGCAGACACAAAGGAATGAGATGCACCCTGTATCAATCAAAACATTAGCAACCGAGTTGCAAAACAAGAAGGTACCTCTCACAACCGATGGAGCCGGTACAAGGTCCTGCGCAGTAACAGCATACACGCGCCCAGACAACCTCTGATCAACCTGCTCACCCCTAGGAGCATAAGACTGCTGCACAGACTGGGACGATGAAGCCCCCTGATTGGCCCTCGAGGCCTGACCCGACTGAGCTGGCTGCTGACCCTGAGTCTGCCTCAAACCTGATGCACCAGGTGTGCCACCCAACTGCGGGCAATACCTCTTCATGTGCCCTGCCTGACCGCACTGAAAACAAGTGAGCGGCTGGCCTCTACCCTGACTCTGGCTCTGAGATCGAGCCGAAGATGATGCTGCTCTCTGTACTCCTCCCCTCTGAGGACAAACTGGAGACTTGTGGCCCAGCTGGCCACACTTGAAACAAGTAATGTCTCCCTGGCTGCCTTTCCCAGAACTAGCACTCGGTACTGGAAAAGTGGATCTAGAAAAGCTACCCTGAGACTGCTGAGGAGTAAAACCTCTCTGCCTCTTGCCATCACCCTGGCCATCCTGACTCCTCTTGGAGCCTTTCTGCCCTTCCTCCTCTTCCTGCATCATGATCTCCGTATGGGCTGCAGCATCAACCAGACGCCCATAATCCCGAATCATAGACCCAACAACTCTCAACTTGAGGCCGCGCCTCAACTTCTTCTCAAACTCAATGCAACGGCGTTCCTCAGACGCCACCAACTCAGGTGCAAACCTGGACAAACTAGTGAATGCAGCCTCAAACTCGGCCACTGAAGAACTCGACTGCTTAAGCTGACAGAACTGGTCTCTCAGCTTCTCCCTGACTGCTGGAGCTAAAAACCTCTCCTGGAAAGCATTCACAAAAGCCTCCCACGTAGCTCCTATGCGACCCTTGGTGAACTTCCACCACTGACCCGCATCCCCCTTCAGCTGGAAAGATGCCAAGGTCACCTTCAACCCCTCGTCTTCGATGCCAAGCATCTCAAACGTCTTCGTTGTCTGTTCGAGCCATTCATCTGCCTTAAGCGGCTCTTTTGGATCACCCACAAATTCGTCCGGATTGGACCGGAAGAACTCCCTCTTCAGAAAAGAAGGTCCAGCATCTGCAACAACAACTTGGGCTGGATTCGCAGCCCTCAGAATGCCAACTGATTCCCTGAATGCCCCTGCTATCTCTCGGGCTAAAGCGCCCATAGCCTGCTGGCCTACTGGCTCGGCCACATTGGCCTGACCAACACCCTCCTGCACTGCCGGAATCTCCTGTACTACTGGAATCTCCTCTGGCACAGGCACTTCCTGCCTACCCGGCCTACCACGCCTACCGCGTCCTCGTCCTCGTCCTGACATCCTAATACAAGAAACAAAGACGTTAGCACATTAATAAATGTGCCGAAGCTAAACACTCTCGTCCTAATGCATTGGACAACAATAATTCATTCCACGTAAGCACATAATCACATAAGCACCTACGAATTTCATTCCCGGATAATGATAGTTCCAAAGTGTTACTATAGTTCCGGTTGGAAGCAGCAGTGATCAAGTGCCTTTCCAACAAGACTACTAGAAACTCAAGGGTCCAATCAACATCCCAGAAACTACGTTCCATACCCACATAATCACATAAACATGTTATCAAATAAGCATACAACAGTACACTAAGTCTCTATCAAACGAGACGAACCCAATGTGATACTAATCACTTCCCACGTACCCAAAGTATTCAAACCCGGTACGCTCTGATACCAAGTTGTCACGCCCTCAAAAATAACCCATAACATACACAATAATGAGATGCATTACTCAAGTAAATAAACCACAATTCATTCATCAGAGTATTACTAAAATAAGACATTACATGTAACATCAAAATAAATGCCCTACGGGCTTACAACTTGCCAAGCCAACACTTGGACACAAAATTATGAGTTCTAACTCAAATACAAATAAAGCCCTAGGCTTGAGTGTTTACATGTAAGTCAAATAAAACAAATAACTTAAAACAAGGCTTCAAAATCCGGTTCCTTCCAAGCTAAGTCCTTGGAGGTAGCGAATCACCTGGACCTGAAAATGATGTTCCCTTATAGGGTGAGCCACAGCCCAGTAGAAATATACTAAACCAATTATAAGCATTGAATAAAGCAATAGCATTCAATAGATGGTTAACCATGATAATCAATTATATCAATATACAATCTTAAGACACTAATGTCTATGACACTTATCAATATCCATTATTATCAATATGGCTCAGAACCTGGCCAAACTTACAACTGTGAACTATATAGCATATTCACATTACTTCCAATATCAACAACACAAATGAGACTCAGGCTCATATCAAAACACTTCATACTTCCAGATTGATACACATTTTAGTGCTGTATCAATAAAACACTTCAATATAAATAAGCACACATAAAAGTGATGCTAATGGAGTCCATCCCCTATCTCCTCCCAAACAAAATCCGGTTTAGAGGTCCATCCCCTATCTTCCCCTAAACCGTGGAGTACATCCCCTATCTCCTCCCACAC
This sequence comes from Camellia oleifera, assembly GCA_022316695.1. Lineage (NCBI taxonomy): Eukaryota > Viridiplantae > Streptophyta > Magnoliopsida > Ericales > Theaceae > Camellia > Camellia oleifera. Next base: position 85,694,403 of record CM039312.1, read on the forward strand.
AATATGCATATGCAATGCTCAACCAATACATGTATTTTTCTGTATTAATTCAATAGTCAAAATTAATGACTTAGCCAATGTGATTAGTTCCAGTTTGCCCTAATCCACATGCAATGTCTACAACAATCATGACTATCCTCCACCGATAGCCCAAAACAGTTATTTCTAAACAAGAAATAAAATATAATCACAATAATAATCTCAACATTTAAATAGGAGAGTGATTAAATAATCCAACTACACCATTTAAACTTATAAATCCCCAATTCCATGAATTCAACTAATATTCCCAATTTTCCTCAAATTAATTGTACAAATCAATTTATTAAAACAACTAGGGTTTTTCCCAAAATTACCAAAATACCCCCACCATATTAAAGTACCAAAACTTAGAACAAAACTCATAAGATGGAGTAGGAAATCCCTACCTCGAAGAAATAACCCAAAAATTAGAAGACGGAGATGATGACCCAAACTCCAAAGTGCTCCAAAACCAAGATTGTTCAGATTAAACTGAAGCCCTCGACCCACACTATCTTTTTAATAAAGGATCTAGGGTAGAAACACACTCTAAGTAGATCAAACCTAAGAGAAAAGGTGAGTAGGGAGAGAGAAAACTCGGAACTAGGGTTTGGGATCAAAAAGAGGATGAAAAACTGTTTAAAATCCCGCTGCTGCCTATTTAAACTGGACAGGCTCGCTCGAGCGAAGACATGGTCGCTCGAGCGACCAGACACAAGAAACGCTCGCTCGAGCGAAGAAAATCTCGCTCGAGCCAAGAATGCAATGCTTCAGGTCTGCAACCCAGAAGCATGCTCGAGCGACAGAATGCTCGCTCGAGCGAAGAACTCGAAAACATACACCTCGCTCGCTCGAGCGAAGAAACACTGCTCTCAGGTCTATACCAGACGCAATCTCTCGCTCGAGCGAAGAAACCCTGGCTCGAGCCACCAGAGACAAAACTCAACCCTCGCTCGAGCGACCAAACCCTCGCTCGAGCGACCAACCCAAAAACTGGACAGCAACACTTGGTTTCCGGACCCAACCAACCTGAAACAAACCTGCCCAATACATCCTATAACTCAAATAAGAAGATAAAGGACGACAGCAACAATTATACAATGATAGGATCCACGGAACCTAAGTCCGGATACAGTAATAAAATAGGAAAAGACCGGGGTCGCTATAATCCATATAAAGCATGGGTATTAAGGGTGTTCATGGGTTAGTTTGGTTTGGTTTGACACTAAATTTAGAACCAACCCAATCATGATTTGTTCCATGTTTTTGGACTCAGAACCAAATCAATCATGCACTAGAACCAACCCAACCCAATGTAGCTCGGGTTGGTTTGGGTTTGGGTTGGAACCATGGTTTCATTATATTAAAAATATGTGAATCAATCAACAATAAATAATTAAAGTAAATAAATGTTGAACATTTAAACATAATACAAACAAAGAGCAAAATATTATTTAATATAAGCCAATACAAATTAAATCCAACTAATGCTTAAATATAACCAATACAAATTAAATCTAACTCAAGCTTAAATATAACAAACACAAATTAAATCCATTAATACAAGGATGGATTACACTAATAGTCTCTCTAGTTTGGGGCTTCGATCACCTTTTAATTGTGATACACTTAATTCTAAATTTTGAATTTTGTTCCAAATCAGGACAATTGAATATATTGTTATTCCATTTCAAAGCCAAAGTCGTCAATTTAGTAAAATATAAACTAGTTTGAAAAAATAAATGTCAAAAAATTATTTTTGAAATTTTGAACAATATTTCTACCCACCAATGATAAAATTATATAAAAATGATAAATCTTTGGCATATTTATTTATTTTTTCTTTTTTACCTAATTAATTTGTAGTATGTCTTTGGATAATGATCATATAATGGGTGCTTGTTTTTGTTGATGTTTTTGGATGGTTATCATGTAATAGTTAGTTATATTTGTTGTTAATAGATATTTTTGGGTGGTTATCACTTAATGGACGGTTATTAAGTTTTTAATGTGTAATTGATATATTTAATATATGAAATGTTTTTACTTTTGGATTTTTTGATTTAATGGGTTGGTTTAATAATGAAAAATCTAAAATCCCCTAGAGATATTGATTTGCGATTATGTTTTAATTTTAAATAGCGAATACCAATACCAATCAAACAATCAATAACAAATCAACACAACGCTTTAACGTGGAAAAAATCATAATTGGAGTGCCTCCAGTTCTGATAAAAAAACCACGGGCCAAATCCATAAAACAATCCACTCAGAAGATAAAAAGTAATTACACATGTGTACCTTTAAATACCTAGCGAATCCACGCCTGAATTGAACTGACCCTGATCTGCCTATTCCACTACATTCTTCTCCTCGGAATTGTCTTGCCCAACGTTGAATCTACAATGCTAATGTCGAGTCCATGATGATGAGCCACTTCCGAATCCACCAAAGTTTCAAGTCCAAGTTCCTCGGAATCCACTGAAGAACACCTCTCTCTCTCTCTCTCTCTCTCTCTCTCTCTCTCTCTCTCTCTCTCTCTCTCTCTCTTGTGAACAAAAGAATAAACACAAACCCCTTGATGATATCAACACAAAACTGGTAGATCGAACAATCACTCTCAAATCATCATGGAAACACTTATAAAAATAGCCTCTAATATAGAAAACCTTGGTAGATCTGTTCTCCCAAAATTTGGACGGCTTAAACCATAAAAACAACAAACAGTGCACTTTATAATAAACAGGATCACGATGACCACTCGAGCGCATACATCACCACTTGAGTGATGTGAGTAAAGGTGGTGCAAAACATATAGGCCAACCACTCAAGCACACATTTCATTGCTCGAGAGGTAAAACAAGTTTTCCAAAAGTTCAGTTTGCAGGCAAATATACTAGATGATCAAATTCACTGCTCGAGCACACAAAAGACCACTCGATCCCTATACATGGTCAACGAAGTGACAAATATGTAAGGCTCAAGATCACAAAATCCTCTGCATAGGCACAATTCTGGTTGGATTCGCATCTAACACTCACATCCACATTGAAGCAAAAAAAGCTAATAAAATTACAACTGAAAGAAGTTTTGTCAAACGAGATTATCAATTGCAAAAAATTAACAAATAATGACATCAAAGTTGTCGCAATGTTTGACTTTTGAAAAAATAGAAATTAATTTAACGAAAATAAATATAAAAAAATTATTTTAAAAAAAAATTATTTATACCCTCTCAAGAGATAAAATTATATAAAAATGATATGTTTACGGCCACTATGACTTGGACACCATTGCATGCACACCCGATGATGAGTTTATACGCTCACCAAATGCTCAAACTCCTCGACCGAATGCCACAACTTTGAGCCTTTCAAGCCCTACACCTCTATTGCCTTGTTTTGGATGAAGCCCGATCTTCTTCAAGCCTGCAGCTTTTGGTGGCATGCAAGCCACCTTATTAGGTTGACGACCATCACTTTTGGGCTGTCAGCCACTGATGTGGCTTGCCGACCACCAGTGATGGCTGGTTGGCCACCACTGATGGTCGGCTGACCACTAGTTTCTTTTGCAGATATTTTATGCCAGTTGTGCCAGCTGTTTGCACAGATGCATGCAACGACACCCACGTCTAGGGCTGGATATCCTTGTAGAGAATTCATGTTTTCTATATATAGGAGACCCCTCTCTCATATTTTAAGATTAGAAAATTTTGAGATTAAAAATTTTCCTCTCTCTACAACTCTCTCTCTCTCTCTCTCTCTCTCTCTCTCTCTAGCAAATTTCTACATTTTTGCCTACAATTCCACAACCTTTGACTATACACCCTTAACCAAATCTTCTCATCTTTGAGCTGAGGTGTCTTTAAGGTTGGTTCGAGCTCTAGAGGGTGTTGTTTGCTTGGTTTTGTTACTTGAATTGCTTCTTTTATTCAAGAGGTATAAAGCTTTGTCCATTTACTTGCTTTTTCTACTATTTTTCTTGTTGTTGTCCAACTAATTTCGTCCTGTAAAACTTCTATATTTTTGGGCTGAAACTTGGGTCCTAAGGCCATTAAAGGTTGAGGGGTGGTTCACCCTGCCTTATACCTCGTTTTGTAGGCCATAGCCCTTGTGTTTCACACCCTTTTACTATCTTTTTCCAAGCTTTTAAACACTGATTTTTAGAGCTTTTTTAGTAACCAAAATCATGTTTTGAAGTTCAAATTTGGAGGGGTTAGCATCTCCTCCTTGTGTCTTGCTTACTAGCCTAGTTTGTGTCGTGTTTTAGCATATAATCTAGGTTTTTTTAACTTAATTGCAGCAAGTTTTAGGACATATTTTAGACCTTTTGAGCATTACTTTTGGCTGTTTGTTGCATTTGAGCTTTGTTTTGCATGCTTGTCGTATAAGAGTCCTCATGAGTTTGGTGTTTTAGGCCTTAGACACCATCTTATTTGAGTTGATAGCATTTATTTATGATTTTCTCACTCATTCTCAGCACTAATAATCTCTGCAACCTCCCTCCTTTCTTAACTTTTTATTTTTCTTTGAGAGTGGTTCAAACTACTTGTTTGTTGAAAGCATGAGATTGAGGTGTCATGCTTAATGGTTAAATCCCTTAGGGGGTTTATTACCAATGGTATGATGTCTCTTTCATGCCTAAAACAACTCTTGGTTTGAGCCTTCTTTCCACTAGAGGACTTAAACTCACTCTTTGGACTCAATTGGTTAAAGGATGGATGGTAATCTAAAATGGAGTAACTAAAACTTGGAATTAAAAGTAAGCAAGATAATAATTTGGTTGTGTTCAATCGGACCTTAATTGAACACATGGGAACTTGAACCATTTCATACTCATCAGTGATGAAATGATTCAAGGTTCCAACGTCACCACTTCCCTTGATCATTCATGAAAGGAAGCAGGTTTGTATCTTGTTTTGCATTTATTAAACTTGCACACTTGGTTTCATAAGCCATCATGCAATGAAATTGCATCCATTGATGGTTTGTGAATTGAACTTGCTACTCCTTTGATTTGCTCATGAAAATAAGGGGTGAGTTGTGCAAACAAGCCCTTGAAATACCCTGTATATGCTCTATTTGTCCTCCGTTGCAGCAAGGAGAACTGGGCAGCAGTGGCCAGCAGGCCACTTTCCTTGGCCGGCAGACCACCTTCGATGGCCGGCAACCCTCATCACTGGTCAGCCGCCCACTGATGCAAATTTCAACAGTGTGTTCCTTTGGCAAAGTAGAGTTATTCTGCAAGTGGGCAATAGTGTGTGTGTTCTCTATGCAACAGAGGCTCTCTAGAAGCAAAACAGTGGCTTTTTGAGTGGAAACCGAGCATGCGCATGAACATCCCTCATTTCTCGAGGCAGAGTAGTTAGTTGTTTAGTTTAATTACTTATTTTACTTGCGCTTGTGTTGTAATTATTTAATTAGTTTAAGTAGTTAACTAGTTGTGTTGTAATAATTAATTGACTAGTTAGTTAGTTAATTCATTTGTTGTTGTATTAATTTGTTAAGTAGTTTAGTTAATTTCATTTGGTTTTGTAATAATTAGCTTAGCTTAGTTAAGTAGCTAGTTTATTCATTCGGATTCTCCTTCATGAGAGCACAATGCAATAATGTGTATGTCTTCCAACCCCAAGTCTTTCTCCCTTTTACTTACTAGCTTATGACGGTTAGTTTAGGGACATCATGTTTTGTTTAGCATACTTCATGTTTGCATCCATTTGTATTGCATGCACTGAGGCTTGGTTCATCATTCTAATTGCATTATTAGTTTAAATACTTCTTTGAATACGTACTTAGACCGCATGCTATTTAATTGATCCATATGCCATATTAGTAGCTGAGCCTATTAAAATGCATATTGCATTAGTCATATTACATAGTTAGGAATCATACATTTTTCTAACTCTTTTGTTTGTTTTGGCTTCGAATACTAGGTGAGCCTTTAGTTGCTTTAGCATACCACATGTATGTGATTGTTGCCATGTTTATCATGCTTGCACTACTAAAAATCAGACTTTTTGTGACGGTCTCAAACGTCGCAAAAGGTCCATATATCATCGCAAAAGACTTTTTGCGACGGAGTAGTGACGGGAAATGGGGGGTGGCGGAAAGGGGCGTGACAAAAAGTATTTGCGACGGTTACAAACCGTCGCTTTTTTGTAGCGACGGCTAACCAATGGTTTTTGCGATGGTTTCACCTGACACAAAAACAGGGGAAAAAATTTCACTTTTAGTGACGATGTTGGTTGCCCTCGCAAAAAACCTTTTTTCGCAACGGTATTAGCCGTCGCAAAAAGTATTATTAGCGACGGTCTAAAACGTCGCCAAAAAAGTAATATTAAGTTAATACCGTATTGGCAACAGTTTAAACCGTCGCAAAAGACTTATTTGCGACAATTGAAACCGTCGCAAAAGATTGGAACTAATATGTATATGCGACAAGTTAACTCATTGCTAATAAAATATAAGGAAATGGGAATTACATTAGCGACGGTTTATTATTGTCGCAATAATTTTTTTTTTTATAAAATCATATTTTATTAAATATTCCCTATACAAATTATTAATATTTTCTAAAATACATCCACATTCACATCCACATCCACATCCACATCTAAATTCACATTCAAAAAATCATATACCAAGAATAATATATGTACCTTGTAACAATTGTCAACCAAATATTCTTTACAAAAATATATAAAATAACCTCTAACAATACTAATCATTTTTGATATTCAAGAACTCAAATTTTTAGTATCAATAATAGAAATAAAAAAATAAAAACAGATATAGTGTAGCTTGTTTTGATATCAATAGTAAGCTCCGATATCGATATGCGAAGATATCACGTACTCAAAAGGTTTGCATCTACAAAAAGAAACAAAAAAGAAAAAAAAAAATCATCATTTACAACATAATTATTTCCAAGCTTACAGAAAATGTAAAACATTTGATATTTTTTTCAAAAAATAAAAAAATAAATAAGATTGTAAACTCTAATATCGATATGCGAAAATATCATCACGTACTCAAAATGATATATTTCATACGTGTCTCCCACATGTCTTGTCTTGTATTTTTTGAAAATTGGCTTGTCCATGTCGTGTCTGTGTCCGTGTTTGTACTTCTTAGGTGTCAACGTATCCGTGTCCATGTCGTGTCATGTATCTGCGTCTATGTCCGTGTCCGTGTTTCTTAATTCTACATAATATTTCTTCTTCAGATATAGCTAAGTACAACCTCTTTGCTTCTTTAAAAGTTCAGAAAAATGGTCAATTAACACATACATACACACTCAAAGAGAGATTACGTCAAAATCTTGGTATTCCACAATGCTGCCAGCATAACCATGACTAATTGTAACTTTCAGGACATACCTGCAACGAGCATTATTCAGGGAAATTTCAACATAAATCTTAACATCGCAGATACTATACTGAATGTATCAGTATGATGAAGAACATAGCTGAAGGTATACTACAAATCCATAGTTATAAGTTTCCACTATCTTTTTTTTTTTTTTTTATCGGCAAAAAAGAGACTTTATTGATGGAATAAACTCGAACAAAGTACAAAGCAAATTACATCAATAAAGAAAAGGGGAGTGCAAAAGCATCACAATGAGCTAAGTCATCCGAACTAGGTTGGCACCACAAAGCCCATCCTATCATTTGTTAGCACCCCAGAGTTGGTAAGAGATCAACAAGAAGACAGACCAACCAACACAACAACAAAAACAAAGACCAACACATTCAAGCAGCCATTTAACTAGGAATTCAAACCACCCACACAGACAAACACAGACCTACTCAAACATTGAAGCAGCCATACAACTAAGTATACCACCAAGAAGCCATTCAGCAAACCAATCACCACAACAAGAGCACACACAGACATACAACTAGCACAGACCAGCACTAGCAGATAGCAGCAGATCATCACAGCAGCCATCATAATGGAACAGATCAGACAGCAAATAGATCAACAAAATATGACAGATCACCAGCAGCCTCCAGCCTCCATTCTCACATCAAACCAATGAACCCCAGGCAAACCATAACATACTTGATCAAAACACACCAGGAAAACCATACCATTTCAGGTCACCAGCAGCAGCCATCATAATAGAACAGAACAGACAGCAGACAGATCCACAAAATAGGACAGATCACCAGTCAAACCAATGAACCCCAACAGCAGCCATCAGGCAAACCATAACATACTTGACCAAAACACACCAGTAGAACCACAACAGATGAGGTAAGATCACACACAGCATACTAGCAAACCACAGCATACTAGCGGACCTTAGCATACTAGCAGCCCAGATTCAACCCAGAACTTGCAAGCAGCTTCTTCCCAGCAATCCACCATCAGACCAACATATTCAGCCATAGCATTCTAGCAGACCTTAGCATATCAAAGCAATAAAATATCATACCAACAGTAGTCCAACAGCAGAACATTAGCACATCATTCCAAAGTGACAGCCCATTTGCATCCAACAGCACAACACAGATCACCATCAGGAAGCTTGGCCAGCCAGAGCAACAGTAGCACAACAGAGCAGCCCAAGAGCAGAGTATACTAGCAGCCCAGATTCAACCCAATACTAGCAGCCCAGATTCAACCCAAGACACCAGCCTATCAAAGCAATAAACATCATCCCAAATTGACAGCCCACTTGCGGCCACCAGCACAACACAGAGCAGCAGTATCACAACAGAGCAGTCCAACAGATTCAACCTCCATTCCTGATGCAGAACTGTAAACTCCCCTCCATGATAACCATTGATACTTATATCCAATGTTTCCAAGTTTTTCAATGCTACTAAAACCAAACAGAGCAACAAAAACAACACTACGGCCTTAATCACCTGGTAATTGAACTGAAGCCTTGCACCAAAACAACACTGCAGCAGATGGAGACCAACACCCAAGCATTTCAAACCAGCCAGAATTTCAAACCAAAATACTCCAGAATTTCAGATGGAGGACTACTACTAGATTTCAGACCAGCCATAATTTCAAACCAATTTTGGTCATACAGCAGCAAAGCATCCAGAACTAATGATATACAGCAGCAAATGAGTTCTTCTAACCCATATCTAATGTCAATAAGGTATTTCAAGACACATTGTCCATTTATCAAACTCCCCAGGCCCCACCAAAATAAAGTGTTAGGTTCAGCCTAGGATAAGGGATGGGATAGCTTAAAAGTTAAAATTATTCAATTGGGTTCATAGGGCATTTCTCTGAATATTTTTGGCGATGAGGCCGAGGGCTATTTAGTCTAGTTCCACCCCCTTATATCTGAGAAAAGAAACACGACTATAAGAAACAATGTTTTCCTCATGTAAACAAGCCAGACCAACCCACAAGAAAAATGTTTTAACTCAAGCAGGACAGTTAACCGCCAAAATAAGACAATTTTCCCTCAACAAAAGACTTAAACTCTGGAATGACAAAGCTCTTTCTGTAAAAGCGCACTTTGAAAATAATCAAAATTGAACTAGGGCAAGTTTTAGGTGATTTGATCCTGTGAAACTTAAAATTTTGTATATCTGATATTTCGGTACCAAATGACAATTTTGCTTCATCAAAAAAAAAAAAAAAAAAAAAAACACAAAAGCTCAAGTTTTAAAATATGGAGAATTAAAAAAAAACATTATTTAGATATGAGAAGAAAAACTAATCGATTAAAATGGAATCACTTGATCACCAGGGCAATAATTACAGCTTCAATACCATTACAGCTTCAAAGCAACAAAGAAATGTAACTTGAAATAACCACATATAAACAAAACTCCAGCTTTGATACCATTAACAAGATTGATGAATAGATCACTTGAGAAACAAAGATCAACCATTAACATCACAGCAGGTCAAATGTGTAGAACCACATTTTGCTATGTTAAGTGCTGTTAGAGCATTGGCTGGTCTCTTACTCTTTTTCTAACAACTAATAGAAGCTCAAAGAAAACCCAAAAAATGACCAGCAATATAAGAATAATTTATATCCACCTAACTTGTCCACTCCAAGCTAAACAGAACTATAAAGCAATAAATTCATACCGCTTATATAGAGTAACATCCCTTGTATTCTTCTTATTTCCAACATCTTTTAATATGATCAAAAGACAATCAGTCCAAACCCAGTTCATTTAACAGACTATCATAATTTCTCTAATTCAAAACCCATTTTGGAATTTCATCGAACAGGTCATCCACATACTCTCACCATAGCCAAATTCATAAAACAATTATATAGTGTATATATATAGAGAAAGAGAGAGAGTGGAGGAAAAGAATAAGTAAAAGGGAAAAGAGAGCTGATGGTGGTTGTTCCCGGTGGAGAAGGAACCTGTATTAAACTCAATGGCGGTAGGTGGGTCGACTTGGGGCTGGGTTTGTGTGAAGCCATGCGAATGGAAGAAGACAGAGAGAGACAGAGATAGGGAGATAGAGAGGGCGAAATAGAAAGGACATACCTGGGTAATGCTCCAATGGTGGATCGACGGTGGTACTTGTGTGCGATAACGGTAGTGCTCCTGTTCCCGACGGTGATGGAGACAAAGCGAGAGAGAGAGAGAGAGAGAGAGAGAGAGAGCTTTCTAGTGTAGGTAATATGCCTAAAACGATTTTGTAAACCCTAGCTTTCTACATAAAAGAAGGTGTATTTTTTCCCGCCCGATATCTCCAGTATCCTTTCAAGAGACACAGAACGACGACTGGGTGAGAGGGAGGGTATGCGTGAGCAAAAGTGAGAGGAAAGAAGAGGGTTGGTTACCTAGACGTTGTGGTTGCCGGTGCAAGAGAGATAAAGTGACGATTGGGTGAGAAGGAGGGAGAGAGCAGTGAGATTAGGGCTTCTTTTTTTTTTTGATCTGAAGAGATAACAGAGAATTTAGGAATATCGGGAAAGGGGGAGAGTGGGAGAGGGGGCTTTTGGCGCGAAATTAGGAATTATTATTTGCGACGATATTAAGGCCGTCGCAAATGAAAGAGAAAAAAGTAAAATTTTGTGACGGATTGGCAAAAGAGTGTCGCAAAATAGGAAAAAAAATTAAAACCAGAAAATTTTTGCCACGTTTAACTTACCGTCACATATAACCTTGTTTTTTGCCACGGTCTAACTTTTTCCGTCACAAAAACTATAAATTCCGTGACGGCACTTAAACCGTCGTAAAAAGCAAGCTTTTGCGACGACACTTAAACCGTCGCGAATTGTTCCGTGTCAAATGCTCCTTTTTCTAGTAGTGTTGCCATGAGGCTAAATGCTTAAATGATAAACCGCTTGAATGCCTGTGGATGAAGGCTTGTTGCTAGAATTGGAATAATTTGGGCAGTGTTCATATGCGATCACTTTTTCAAATGGTACATATTTCGAAACAATTTTGCAAACGAACATGACTCAATTGTTCCAATTCTTGCAAAGCTAGTCTATACTTGTGTGTGTGCATCACATAGTAATGCTAGACTAATAAACCAGAACAAGAACATATAATGTACATAAGATTCATATCATGATTAGTAGAGGTCGATCTTTGATCGGGCGAGCAGGGGTGCTCAATTCATGACCTTCCCCTCTCGTACCTAAGTTCCTGAGCTGAGAAAATCTTGGTGATGATGGACATGTGGCCTTTGGCATGAATCACGGGTTTCCTAAATTTGCCCAAAATAAAAAATATTTTGGTGGTGACTATGTGTCTGGCAAAGCAGTCCATTTTTGGCAATTTGATTCAAAATCGATGTTCCAAAAGATTTGTCAGATTTGGACTCTTTGGTGTTTATCAATTTCACATTGCACTTGTGAGATTAGATTCAAAACCGCAGGAGTCCAAATTGTAGGGCTTATATTTCGAACTTCCGAAAGGGGGTGCGAAAAAGCCGAGCTACAGTTTCTAGCGACTCTGCTGGGGATTTAGAGAACTTGACTTGCAATTCATGATATGAAATTTTATCTACACTTAGATGTTTCTTTACATTGCATTTGCTTTGGTGTGCCTAAGTCACTGTGTTTGCCATCTGCTATTCCTGGATGGTTTGCCAGAGGCTTGCCTAAAAGCTTGCCAATAGGCTGACCGGTCGTGGGCTCTGCTACGATAGGAATGCAACCCTTGGATCTAGACTGCCGCTATACCATTTGATCCTCCTTTCACTTCTCGGTGTTTGGTGTGAGAGGTATATTAGGTAGTCTTGCTGAGGTAACCTTTGACCATTTGGCCTAGTTGCATATTGAAAGCCGTAGAGACTGTTCCAAACTAGGACAAGATGTTTACCCGAATACAAGATTGCATGAAACTGCGTTGTTTGAATAGTGAACCCTAGCTCTTGATGAAACTAGGACAGGGTAACCCAACCCCCCCCCCTCATAAGGGTGTTTTGGTTCTCATTTAACTCATATGCGCTTTACAGTGAAATTGTATAGGAACGTGCACATTAGTTGCAAGTTGGGTATCAGTTTTGGGGGCAGAATTCAGTGTTGAGTGCAGTCTTATCAGCTTTGATTACATCTGTGTGTTGTTAACATCTGAGCTAAGGTGCTGTACAGTTTCTGATTACTATTTTCTTTTTGCTTTATTTCTTTTTGCTAGGTAGCAGAACACCATAGATTCGGACAGTTCGGATATCCGCCAAGCACTTTGGACCCATGTCAGAAGGCTTTACAGAACTGGTGATCTTGTTACGGGACAGCCAGTGTTTACTTCGCTCCCCCCGGTTACTAGACGAAAGAGAGTATAGCAGAGTTCACCGGTTCAATTTCTACTACAGTCACTCCCCACTTCACCGGCATCTAGTCAGGATAAGTCTTCTACATCTAGTCCAGTACGAGATCACTCACCCATTTCGATGACACAGTATCCCCCAGTCAGCATAGAGGACCTAATCCACCACCTTTAGCAAATAGTTGAAACCTTGCAGTAAGATGCTGTTCGTCAAGCTAAGGTCACAACCCATTAGGCTGAGGTAATAAACAGGCTACAACAACAACAGCCACAACTGGATGTGGCTTCTGTATCTTATGCACCTCCCACGGGTAACCCGACATCCAGAGCCACTGTCCATACTGCTAATGTCCAAGAGAATCAGGGTAATCTGGTAGAGTAGATCCCACCACAGGCCTCCAAAGTACCTGTGTATCAAGCCAAGGCTCCATTTGAATTTGAGGTTGACCCAACTGTGCTAAAGGTCAATAAGTTAGAGAAGCTCTTCAAAAGAGCGCAAGGTGTGAATTCTATTCCCGACATAGAAGACGGGTATACTGACTTTGCAGTGACATTGCTAGACTTGTTCAAAATGTCGCACATCGATCGGTTCGATGGCTCTGGAGACGCCATGGTTAACCTTTGGCTATTTTTAGACATTCTGCGGCTAATGGGCCTGACCAAACTGCAAAAGCTCTCACTCCTTGGCAGGACCATGTCAGAAATAGCTACTATATGGTATGCCAAGCTAGAAGATTCTGTGAAGTAGAGTTGGAAGGAAATGGTTGAGGCCTTTGTTGCGCAGTACTCGTACAACACACAAATCGAGGTCACAACTTGTGATCTCAAGGCAACACACCAGGAGCCAAAGGAGGGCTTTTTAGAATTTATGACATGGTAGAGGGCCAAGGCTTGAATGATGACTACATGACCTTCAGAGAAAGATCAGATAAGGATAGTAGTCCACAATCTGCACGGGAAATTATTACAAAAGATGATCGTCCTACCTTTGTTCACGTTCACCGAGCTCCATGAGATGGGGGTTCAGATTGAAGATGCCATGAAACAGGGGTTGATCACTGATGAGAAAGAGTAGGTCAAGAGGCCTTTTGTGCTCAGTTCCAATGCAACTACTAGTGGTGGCACAGCTACGTGGCTGTCTGATGTGAGGGTTGTCACCACCGCAACCAAGACCGCCAATCCCTTTGCCAATATAGCACCACAAACTTCAAATAACCCTGCCCAATCCCAGAGGACCTTCACCCCACTCTACATGCCTTCATCTCAAGCCATGAAGGTGTTGATCAAAAAGGGGCACCTCAAACCACTAGAGCCATGCCCACTACTTGATCCTCTTCCACCGAAACACAACCTAGCCAAGTACTGTGCATTTCACCAGCAACATGGTCATGACACCGACCAATGCTTCAGGCTACGTCATGAGATTCAAGACCTCATAGACAACAAGGTGATTGCACCACCCCAAAAAGAAAATGTAACTACCAACCCTCTCCCGACCCACAATCAAGTTCCCCCCACCTCACAACCTAAACCTAATCCATGTACTGGCCCTCCCCTATGACCCCAGCATATATATACCCTTCTCACCTACCCAGACTGACGGTGTTCATTCTTGAAAGCATAAATTTGTGCATGATAGACACGTCTACACTACAACCAAAACATGTGGTGGTGACAATTAGCATAGAAGGGAAGATGGCCTTAGAGGAGAGTACGAGTCTGCTGCCTGAGTGCTCTGAGGACTTGTCTGAGGGAGAGTATGATCCAAGCTACTACATTGTTCCAATTGATCAAGTCAAGCCAGAAGTGGTATTGCCAACAATAGCAGAGGTCAATGTGGTTAGGGAGGATGGCCTGAGCCAAGGCCTAGATAATTTGGCGGAGCTAGAGAAGGACATAGACAACCTGCAATTCCTTGACGAACAAGATCAAGGAGATATGCAAATTGACTGGTTCGATTTGAATGGATTAGTGGACAACTTAGGGTGGTTGAGAGATGAACCCGACAAAGAGGAAGGAACTGAAACAAAACCAGAGAAAAAGGGAGCAAGAACTGCTGCAATAGGCGGAATGGCCGATAAAAAAGGGAAGTTGCCGGAGAACACCGGTGTTCAAATTTCAGTTGAGGAAATGGGCACTGTGAATACTGTGGACACAAGAGAGAATTGAAGAAAACCAAGAAGTTGTAATGAACCAACACCCTGTGGGGGATGCTTGTGATGTGAGAGAAATCCAAACGGAGCTGAACAACTGTTCGTTCGCTGCCGGAGGTGTATGGTAGGAGAATGAAGATCTACATCTAGCTCACACTGACGAAGACTGGGATGAATGCCTCCCAGAAAACACATGGTATGCTGAAGAGATTGACCACATGACGAGAAGTGGGCGATATTTCAAACCACCACACTTAGACCATGTTGAGGCCTCTAGAAAAGATAGAGAGGTTGAAAAATAGAAAGAGAAGCAGTTGGAGGAAGAGGCAGTGTTGAAACAAGTAAAGAAAATCCAAGCTGACATTTTGATTTGGGGTCTTCTTATGGCCTCCTAGGTGCATCGACAAGCTGTGCTATCAGTAATGGACAAAGCCAAACTATCCATTGACATTACCCCTAAACAGCTTGTGGGACTAGTCTTCACAGGTGGTACCGGGCCAACCCTAACCTTTTCTGATAAAGAACTGCCACTGAAAGGCTCAGCTCACAACAATCCCCTGTACATATCTGTTGAGTGCAGAGAAAAATGGGTACCGGTGGTATTGGTCGACACTGGTTCAGCTGCCAATGTCCGTCCTTCTTGCACAGCTTATGCCATCGACCTTAGACCGACAGAATTCGTGCCCACAACCCAAGTGATTCTGGCATATGATAATACAAATAAGGAGGTTATGGGCACGGTGCATATTAGAGTCAATGTAGGCCCAGCTCAGCAGGATGTCGAGTTCCATGTCCTAGATGTCCCGGCCACCTTCAACTTACTGCTAAGGAGACCCTGGTTGCATTTAGTAAAAGCAGTCTCCTCTACCCTCCACCAAATGTTAAAGTACCCTCACAGGAAAGGGGTGGTGATTGTTTTCGGGAATTCATCTATCCATCCCTCGCCAGAGATAACTACACCAGTGTTGGAGATTGCTCATGGAGAGGAGGATGGTTTCCTTTCAAGGTTTACTCTGGCTGAGGCTTGAGTAGTGTAGACCATCTTGGCAACAAATGAGGGCATGTATGTCAGCGCCCAGTCTATTTATTTCATGAATAAATTGCAGCATATGCCAGGAATAGGGCTTGGAATAAATGGCTGGAAAGGTGTCACAGCATTGGCCGATGTGCTGCATAATCCACATGCCTTTGGTCTAGGATATGTACCCACCAAGGAGGATTGAGTCAGGAAAATGTAGAAATGGTAGGCAGAGCCAGAGCCAAGTAGGCTGGGAAACACTATGAACTTGTTCATAGGCCGATCCGGGGAACGCTAAATGGTCATTTTCTTCGGGAGGGAGAAGACATCCCCTTTTGCGACTTTCCCGAGCCCTGGATGAATTCTGCCGAGCGGCGTGTTCCTAGTTTCAAAATCTTCTTTGATCTACAGTTACAGGAAAGTGATACCAAGGAAAAGGCTGAGCCAAGTACTGAAGTTGAGCAAAGCATGGAAAGTGACTCGAACAACAGCGAGCTTGGAGTAAGGGCAGCACTGGCATGTCTCCTTACAAATCCTCCGGCCGACTCGTAGAGCTTGGAGGTTAACCGTACCATCTCCATGATCAAGGATCAGCTAGGTGTGAACCCATCCAGCAGTATTTTGGATGCATCTGAAGCACCATCCCTTGTCTGGTAGCTGGAGGAAGGCTACCTGTCTAGTTCTGAGTCGAGTAATGAGCTAGAATCTGATCCCACAGAGTCTGTGGAGTCGAAATCAGATTTTGGTTCTTTTGAGTCCGAGTCTGGTATTTCTAGGGGTGATAACCCGGATGCCAAGGTCTTGTCTAGGTCCTCTTTTTCTTTTTCTTTTGAGTCGGTTGTAACTGAAGAGCTAGATGAGCTGGATCTTATGAATGAGAATGCTGCTGCTGATTCTGAGTATTTCTCTATGCCACTTGTTTATTGCACTAACCAAGATTTTTAGAATTTTAATGAAAACAAAGAGGAAGGAATTTCTCTGGCTTTGAAAAACTTGATTAATCGAGAGGATGAGAGGTTTGCAAAACCCTGTTCTAATGAAATCATTGATATTAATGTGGGTATTGAGAAGGATCCGTGTTTGGTCCAGATCAGGTCCATGTTGTCTTCGGAGGAGCGCAAGCGCTTAGTAGCTTTATTAAAAGATTTCAAAGATGTTTTCGCATGGTCCTACGAAGAAATGCCTGGAATCGATCCTGAAATTGTGCAGTATCGGATCCTCTTGATCCCAAGGCCCGACCTGTCAAGCAGAAGTTGCGCAAAATCCGTCCGGATTGGGCGTTGAAAATCAAAGAAGAGGTCACCGAGTAGATCGAGGCAGGTTTCTTGTTAGTATCTAAATGTCTGACTTGGTTGGCCAACATCGTCCCAGTGTCAAAAAATGATGGTAGAATCAGGATATGTGTGTACTTCCGAGATCTCAACAGAGCATGTCCGAAGGACGACTTCCCTTTGTCGTACATCGATGAATTAACGGACTTCACTGCGGGCCATGCATTGCTATCCTTCGTGGATGGGTTTTTTGGGTATAACCAAATTCTGATGGCGCCCGAAGACAAAGAGAAAACTGCATTTACTATGCCGTAGGGTACCTACTGCTATCGGGTTATGTCGTTTGGACTGAAGAATGCCCGGGTTACCTATCAGGGGGCTGCGACCACTATTCTGCATGATATGATCCACAAAAAGATCGAGGTGTATGTCGACGACATGATTGTCAAGTCCAAAGAAAGAGAAGGCCACTACACCACCTTAAAGAAATTCTTTCAACGGATCAGAGAATACAGACTGAGGTTGAATCCGCAGAAGTGTACTTTCGGCGTAACAACAGGGAAAATGATGGGCTTTTTGATAACACAGTGGGGCATGGAAGTAGATCCTTCCAAAATAAAGGCCATCCTAGAAATGCCACCACCAAGGACTGAAAAGGAGGTGCGAGGCTTTCTGGGTAAAGTGCAATTCATAAGATAGTTTATTTCCAAATTAACCTTGATTTGTGAACCACTATTTGGTCTCTTAAAGAAAGGGAAGAAATTCCGATGGGATGATCGATGTCAATTCGCTTTTTAGTAGATTAAGCAGTACCTTCCGAATACGCCTGTGTTGTCGTTGCTAGAGTCGGCGAAGCTTTTGATTCTGTATCTGTCAGTTACACACACCACAATGGGATGCATGCTTGCTCAGGAATCGGAGGATAGGGTGGAGAAAGCCATCTACTATTTGAGCAAGAAAATGTTGGATTATGAAGCACGCTACACTTTGTTGGAGAAAGCTTGCCTAGCCTTGGTATAGGCTACTAGGAAGTTGAGGCACTAGTTGTTAGCTCATTTTGCAATTCTGATTTCAAGATTAGATCCCATCAAATATCTCTTTGAGAAACCGGTGCTTGCGGGTAGGCTAGCCCGTTGGTTGCTTATCCTCTCCAAATTTAATCTCAAGTATGTTACCCGCAAGTGGATTAAGAGGAGAGCTGTAGCGGTGTTCCTAGCAGATCACGTAATAGAAGGAGATGAAGCAGTGGAGTACCTGTTCCTAGATGAAGCCATTATGCAAGTTGAGGAGGAGACTTGGACAATGTACTTTGACAGAGCGTTCAATCAATATGGTTATGGGATATGTGTGTTGCTAATAGTACCTGACAATTACCATATACCTTTAGCATTCAAACTCTAGTTCAAGGTGTCCAATAATGAAGCAGAATATGAGGCGTGTATCGTTGGTTTAGAAGCCGCTCTGGAACTAGGGGCAACATGGTTGGATGTCATCGGGGACTCGAACTTAGTTGTGTCTCAACCAAATGGAGACTGGAAAGTCAAAGAAGAAAACATAAAGGTTTATCACCAGACCCTAGACGTTCTGATTCCTAGGTTTGAAAAGTTGACTTTCACACATCTACTGAGAGAGAACAATAAGTTTGCTGATGCTTTATCAACTCTATCTTCTATGCTAGACATCCCGCTTGGACTCCGGATGCGTTCGATTATCATTGAGCAAAGATACATGCCGGCCTACGAAACTATCGCCGCAATTGATGAGGCGCAAGACAAAAACCCTTGGTACTATGATATTTGGAACTTCTTATATAAGAAGATTTATCCATCAGGGGAAAATGCCAAAGACAAGAGGGGAATACGGCGAATAGCCGTCCAATTTATCATCTGCGAAGGTGAACTGTACAGAAGAGGTCATCTGGAAATGCACAAGTTATGTGTTGAAGAAGAGGAATCAAAGCGCCTAATAGAGGCCATCCATGGAGGAGAGTGCGGAGCACACATGAACGGGGTGATGTAAGTCTAGAAGATTCTCAGGCAAAGTTACTACTGGTCCACTATGGAGAAGGATTGTATTCTTTTTGTTCGGCGATGCCACAATTGCCAAATTCATGCTAATCGCATGAACATCCCGCTGTCAAAACTATACAACATGACTTCACCATAGCCTTTCTCTGTAATCTGTAATCTGGCAAAGCAGTCCATGTTTGACGCTTTTTCATTCAAAATTGATTTTCCAAAACCAATTGCCAGATTTGGACTCTTTGGTGTTCATCAGTCTCATATTGCACTTTGTGAGATTAGATTCAAAACCGTGACAAGAGTCCAAACTGTAGTAAGACCAATTCGTGCCCTCTCCAAAAGGGGGGAAGGGGTGCGTGAAGAAAGTCGGGGTCTACAGGATTGTTTCACTTTTTCGCTCTCTTAACGCCCTTTTTCAGTTAAGTTTAAAGTGTTTTCGGCTCTAACTCCCAACCTACATGTCCTAATTACATTTTGCTTGTTGTCACATGTCCTATTTTTCATAAAGAAGGTGGTCCTAACATCAGTACGGTGGTTTGGGGGTAGTTTGGCATTTTTGCCACCTTAACGCCCTTTTTCAGTTAAATTTAATGCGTTTTCAGCTCTAACTCTCAAACTATGTGTGCTAATGACATTCCGTCTGTTGTCATAGGTCCTATATGTCACAGGAAAGCTAGCCGTGACATCCCTATGGTGGTTCTGGGGCTATTTCGCATTTTCACTCCCTTAACACCCCTTTTTTGGTTAAGCTTAAGGTGTTTTCCACTCTAACTCCCAACCTATACGTGCTAATTACATTCCATTTATCGTTGCATGTTCTATTTTTCATAGGGAAGGTGGTTGTGACATCCATATGGTAGTTTGGGGGCTGATTCGCATTTTTGCCTCCTTAACGCCCTTTTTCAGATAAGTTTAAAGCATTTTCAGCTCTGACTTTTAACCTGCAGGTGCTAATTACATTCTTTCTATTGTCATAGGTCCTATTTGTCATGGGAAATGTGGCTGTGACATCCGTACGGTTGTTCGGGGAAGTTTCGCATTTTCGCCCCCTTAATGCCCTTTTTTGGTTAAATTTAATGAGTTTTTTACTCTAACTCCCAAACTACGTGTCCTAATGACATTCCGTCTATTGTCACAGGTCCTATATGTCACAAGGAAGTGGGCTGTGACATCTCTACAGTGGTTCCGGGGTTGTTTCAGTTTTTCGCTCTATTAACACCCTTTTTCGGTTAAGTTTATGGTGTTTTCAGCTCTTACTCCCAACCTACAGGTGCTAATTACATTTTGTCTATTGTCACAAGCCCTATTTTTCATGAGAAAGGTGGTTGTAACATCCGTATGGTGGTTTGGGGCTTGATTCAGATTTTTGCCCCCTCAACACGCTTTTTTGGTAAAGTTTAAGGCGTTTTCAACTAAGTTTAAGGCGTTTTCGACTCTAACTCCCAACCTACAAGTGATAATTATGTTTTGTCTATTTTCACATGTCCTATTTTTCATGGGGAATGTGGTCGTGACATCTGTGTAGTGGTTTGGGTACAGTTTTGCATTTTCGCCCCCCCCTAATGCCATTTTTCAATTAAATTTCATGTGTTTTCGGCTCTAACTCCCAACTTGCAAGTGCTAATTATATTTTGCCTATTGTTACAGGTCCTATTTGTCATGGGGAATGTGGCCGTGACATCCGTATGGCGGTTCAGATGCAATTTCGCATTTTTGCTCCCTTAACGCCCTCTTTCAGTTGAATTTAATGCGTTTTCGGCTTTGACTCCCTACCTACACATGCTAATTGCATTTTGTCTGTTGTCACAGGTCTTATTTGTCATGAGGAATGTGGCGGTTACAATCGTACAGTGGTTCGAGGGTAGTTTCGCATTTTCGCCCCCTTAATGCCCTTTTTTGATTAAATTTAATGATTTTTCAGCTCTAACTCCCAAACTACGTGTGCTAATGACATTCTGTCTATTCTCATAGGTCCTATATGTCACTAAGAAGCTGACATGGCATCCCTACAGTGGTTCCGAGGCTATTTCATTTTTATCGCTCCCTTAACGCCATTTTTCGATTAAGTTTAAGGCATTTTTGGCTTTAACTCCCAGCCTACAGGTGTTAATTACATTCCGTCTATTGTCATAGGTTCTATTTTTCATGGGGAATGTGGCTATGACATTCGTATAGTGGTTCGGGGGTAGTTTTGTATTTTTTCCCTCGTAACGACCTTTTTCAATTAAATTTAATACATTTTCAGCTCGAGCTCCCAAACTGCATGTGCTAATGACATTCCGTCAGTTGTCACAGGTCCTATATGTCATGGAGAAGTTGGTTGTGACATCCATATGGTGGTTCTAGGACTGGTTTGCTTTTTTGCTCCCTTAACGCCTTTTTTCAGTTGAGCTTAAGGGGTTTTCAGCTTTAACTCCCAACCTACACGTGCTAATTACATTCCGTGTATTTTTAAAGGTCCTATTTGTCATGGGAAAGGTGGCCATGACATCTGTATAGTGGTTGGGGGACTGATTCACATTTTCGTCCCTTAACACCATTTTCAGTTAAGTTTAAGGCATTTTGGGCTCTAACTCCCAACCTACACTTGCTAATTACATTTTTTTTATTGTCACAGGTCTTATTTTTCATGGGAAATATGGCCGTGACATTTGTACGGTGGTTCGGGGACAATTTCACATTTTTGCCTCCTTAATGCCCTTTGTTGATTAAATTTAATGCGTTTTCGGCTCTAACTCCCAAAGTACGTGTGCTAACCATATTCTGTCTATTGTCACAGGTCCTATATATGGGGAAGCTAGCCGTTACAACCCTACGATGGTTCTAAGGCTGTTTCACTTTTTCGCTCCTTTAACGCCCTTTTTCGGTTAAATTTAAGGCGTTTTCGGTTCTAACTCCCAACCTACACATGATAATTACATTCTGTCTATTGTCACAGGTCTAATTTTTCATAGGAAAGGTGGCTGTGACATCCGTACGGTGGTTTGGGGGTTGTCCTTCATTTTCGCCCCCTTAGTGCCTTTTTCGATTAAGTTTAAGGCTTTTCCGGCTCTAACTCCCAAACTAAGTGTGCTAATGACATTCCATCTATTCTCACAGGTCCTATATGTCACGGGGAAGTTGGCTGTGACATCCCTATGGTGGTTCGGGGGTTGTTTCTCTTTTTCACTCCCTTAACACCCTTTTTCGATTAAGTTTAAGGCGTTTCCGATTGTGACTCCGAAACTACGTGTGCTAATGACATTCCGTCTATTGTTACAGGTCCTATATGTCATGGGGATGATTGTCATGACATCCCTACGGTGGTTCGGGGGCTGTTTTGCTTTTTTGCTTGCTTAACGCCTTTTTTTGGTTAAGTTTACAGCATTTTCGGCTCTAACTCCCAACCTAAATGTGATAATTACATTCCGTCTATTGTCACAGGCCCAATTTGTCATGAGGAAGGTGGCTGTCACATCCATATGGTGGTTCAGCGGCAGTTTCATATTTTCGCCCCCTTAACTCCCTTTTTGGGTCAAGTTTAATGTGTTTTCGACTCTACCTCCCAACTTACATGTGCTAATTAAATTCCATCTCTTGTGACAAGTCCTATTTGTCACGGGAAAGGTGGTTGTGACATCCGTGTGGTGGTTCGGGTGCTGTTTCACATTTTTGCCCCCTTAATGTCCCTTTGTCGGTTAAGTTTAAGGCACGCTAATTAAGGTGTTTTGCCACAGATCCTATATGTGTTTTTTTTTTTAGGTTTATCATTCAACGAAATTCCATTGTTGTGATAACATGGGAAATTTGCATCATTAAATATTCTCTCCACTCCTCTACTTTTTTTCACATAATTAATGGCTTAGTTAACAAAGTATTGCCACATTTCTTTTTCTGCTCTTATTTGTATTATGTCAAAACAATTCCAAGTTCTCCAAAACAATATTATGAATATGTGAAGTACTTTTGTAGGACTTGTACTATCATATGAATGAAATTCTTCTTACCAAATAGGGCGATGACCATCTGAACCTTGGAACAGAGTTATGAGTCGTAAAATCAAGTTGTTTAGATGATTATGTTGTTCTCGTTGCGCCTCCTTTGCTTTTTTTTGTTCTTCTACTTCTTTCATCATCTCCCTCCCTTGCTTTTTTTCCTTCTTCTACTTGTTTCATCATCTCCTCTCTTTCCCTCATCATCTCTTCACAATCTCTCCGGCGCTCGTCTTTCTCTTTCATCAACTCTTCGTGATCTTTTTCGCGTTCCTCACAAAGAACCTCCATCTGTGCTCGCATTGCCTCCATATGTTTGTCACGAGCTCGTGCCGCACTATCATATGGCGAAGAGGTCGTGGGCCAATGCCAAATCCACGCAAGTAATTCTTTTTTGGCCAAGCACTTGCTGTGAGAGTTCCTCTTGTGTCAATGGTGTCCTTGCTTCCGTGGCTGCCACTTGTAGATTCACCATCTCATCTTGTCATTACAAAAAAAAAAAAGTAGACTATTCAACAAACGCACAAGGAATAACAAGCAATTTTGTGCCAAGATAGAAATTAATATTAAATACAATTGCACAAAGAGTTCAATACTTACATGTAGCTCACCGCATTTGGTATGAATCCATTCGTTACTCTTCTTTGACTCGTGTGATTTCACATGAAATTCCGGAAAATCCAACTCTCCATTCTCACCTACCTATTAATTTTAAATAACAAAATTAATTCATTAAAGTATTAACCATGACTTTTGGTTACATGAGTGATTCATATATATTTTTCAAATTAACAAATTCTCACCATGTTCAACATTGCTATTGGAAATGATCGAGATCCACTTGTATGATTGTATGGAAGCATACTCCTATTTGCTTTACCGGCTTTTGATCGTTTCTAACAAAATGTAGGGATTCAACAATTATTACATATCAAGGCATAATACAATTTTAAAGCAATAGAGTGGTTTATAAATGTTTCATACCAAATGAGATTCATCTTTCCAAGCCACGTCAATCATATCTTTCCAATCGTCCAAGCGAACTCCTATGGGCAGAATGACTATAAGGGTCATAAACAGCCTCTTCTTCAAGTTTGAGGAAGTATTGCTTTAGGTTGTACCTCCAATCCTTGTACAAGAGATACGCCTATCTATCAACGATCTCTTGAGCTTGTTCGTCAGTATGAAAATCCTCACCAATATCAAATTTGTCCTGCAAGCACAAATATGCGAAGTATTACATAAAGTAAGTGCAGCAATTACAAATATAAGTAATGAAGACATTTAGTTCAAGGTCAATAATTACTAAGCACAGCTTGTACAATAGCATCTTTGATACTTTGATCAATTTTCTTCCATGACTTCACGCCCTTGAGAGGGCACAGCCGCCTAATTTGCAATCCCAACTCATTTGCTACTGGGGTGGCATTCCCTCCAATCATTGCATTCAATAGGCGACTGACATAGACATGTAGTTTCTCCCCTTTTCTGCAAGTATTTTATTTATTTATTTATTTATTTTGGCACTCCTTTGCCTAGGGTAGGTCTGCATACACGAGTTGACCTAGTTTTCCCTGGTAAAGAAGGGGCAACAAATCACACATTCAAATTGGAAATAGTGTCCCAAACGTACAATTGACAATGATTGAGTACAATGGTCTTACCTACGCCAGGAGCTTGTGTCTCTTACATAACTATTTGTGTGTTATCTGGCAACTGCGTCTCATCGGAAAAGGTGAGCGGGGTGGCAATGTGATGTGCAGATGGCGCTGACGTTGATGCATTGTTGCCACTTGCTGGTTTCTTACGCCATGAGATCTTCATACCAGGAACCATACTGCTAGTTGCAATATATTTGCAAACATGATATACATTAAGTAAAAACATCACATACACAAAATTATTTACAGAATTTCAGCAATATGGATTATTAACAGAAGCTAAATCATTCACAAAATTACCATGTCACACAACTTCTAAAACATGAAAGATTTTAAAAGATAAAGAACAAAAGCAGTCTCATCCATTTTGTTGGGATTGATATATTAACTTTAATAAACACTGTACTGGATCCTTTATGACAAATTTTAAACTTATAATTCTTGACAACTTCTGATTTCATTCCTTTCCACCAATTCAAACTCATTTTTGCAGAGGTGCAATAGATCACTACCCATCTCTTCACCAACCTCATCATTGACCTAAGACTATCAGACTCCCATAAATTTACTTAATTCTACATCTACAATCTGACTTGAGACTGGTTTGTAAAGAACGTTAGTTCCAACCACAATCTTTTAACCAAACTTTACTTCAATCCCAATGAACATAAAGGTTTTTAAATCAAATTGCACAAACAAACCATCAAAGATTGGTCCTTGGGTTCTAATAAAATCAAATAACACCAATGCAGCAATATTGAGATTACAATTTCAATACAAAATGAAGTAATGGAAATTTTCTTGATTCGTTAAATTCTAATGATAATAGAACTCTAGAACCACAATACCCTAAGCAAACTCACAGACTAAAATATTCTGAAGCATGCAGCAGAGTGATGCTACCACATAGGTAAATGGACAGAGCATCCACATTGCCGAGAAGAGAAAGTTACACACAAGAACCAATAGCTAAGAAGAGAGAGTTACACATGAGTCAATCTCTAAGAAGAGAGAGTTACGCAAGAGAGCCAGAGTCCATACCAATGCTTGACAAATGCCTAGCTACATCCATGGAAAAGAAGAATTTACTATGATTGAGAAATTTCTTACAGACATATCCATCCAAAATCTCAAACTATCTCAATATATAGAATTTCAGCAATATGGATTACAGAATTTCAACAATATGGATTATTAATAGAAGCTAAATCATTCACAAAATTACCTTGTAACATAATAGGAAAAAAATTTCATCATGCTTGTCAAAGAAAGGTGTTGTACGTAAACCAATGGCAAGCAACAATTTTCAAATGAAGAGGTTCATTAATTTAAGAGATTCAACATTACAGCAAATATTACAACTACATCTCGAAAATGAAAAACATGAGGTCTCATCGCACTATATCTTATCCTTTTACCCATTACATCAACAAAAGAAGGACAAAAAAACAAAATACGAAGGACTACCGAGAACACATTCAAATTTAGAACCCATACATCAAGACCCTATGTCCATATCTGTATCAAAATCACTTTCAAGCTCATCTTCTTCTTCATTGTTATCATCCATTGTTGGTTCATCTTCATCATCACAGATGAAGTCATTACCCATAACAAACTCGGGTTGTATATGGTTATCAGACTGCAAAAATTCTATTGGAATAATTTTAGCGTCAACATCATCTCGAAGCAAAACCACATCGTCATCCATAATCTTAATTGGTACAACATCAGTCCTTTTATCTTGTTGGAACACATCATCAAGTTCTGGCACATCCAGCTCTGGCACATCCCAAATTGTTCGATGTTGGAACTTTTCTACTACTCTCCCATTAGCACCTAACTTCGTATCATGAATGTAAAAAACTTGTTGAACTTGACTTGGTAACACAAATGGGTTATCTTTATACCATCGACTTCTTACGTCAATAGTAGTCAAATGTGATTTAACTCATAAAGTTCTGCTACTACCAGTGTTATACCATTCACATTGGAATAAAACAACACGATGCCTAAGCAAAATATGTCATTTCTCAAACTTTACAAATATAGTCATAGAACTTTATCAATTGGCCTTCATGGTCCCTTTCCACTACCAATCCACTATTTTGACTTTTACGACGGCTATCACGGTCGAGAGTATGGAATCGGACACCATTACAAATGCATCAAGAATATGTGTTCACTAAGCCATTAGGACCATTTGCTAATGCCCACATCTTATCGGTTGCTTCGGGTGACTTGTTGTTCTGCCATTGGTTCATCTACACAAAAATAAATAAATAAAATAAATAAATTATGCTATTTTTGACATAACTTAACTTCATGTGTAAATTATACTATACGGATTTTAACTTACGCAATCTTTGAACCATTTAGGAAATTCTTTGCATTGTCTCTTGGCAATGTCGCGTGCACTTCCATGTTGTTCTTGCAACAACATCTTGTGTTCCCTAGATAATACAATGTAATTTATAAGTAATTTGAAAAAAGATTACTAAAAAAATCATATAGTTCACATATAGTACGTCAAAAGGTTTGAGTCGTACTCAAGATATTCTTCTACTTCTGAGTTGTTGTGTAGGACAAACCAATGAGTCATTTCGCGGTCAGCTAGAGACACATCGATTTCCCTTGCAAGTAGACCAAACAGGCGAATAGTTTGAGCAAAAACTGCCAATCTCAAGCCATTGTCACCCCCGTCATAGTTTCTTTCTTCCCGATTAAACACCGTTTCAACTCCATCCAAATACATTGAACAAAAGGTTGTACACTCTTTGGAAACGTACACCTTTGCAATGGAACCTTATGGTCGAGCTTTATTGCTAACAAATCCTTTCAGACGTCCGAGCATCCTACATGAAAATATGATTTGAATGTCAATATTTACATTTTGTACTATATTTAAATAACTATGAAAGGGGACTCGTCGTATTACCTCTCAATGAGATGCATCCATCGATATTGCACAGGCCCTCAAAGCATAGCCTCGTGAGGCAAATGAATTGCCAAGTGGACCATGACATCAAAAAACACAGAAGGAAAAATCTTCTCAAGCTTACAAAGTATAAGTACGATTTATTCCTCCTAGTTTCTCCATATCAGTCACCCTCAATGTCTTAGAGCAAAACCATTTGAAAAAAGTTCTCATCTCAAAAAGTGTGGTCCCAATGTCCTTGGAAAGGTATCCACACATCCCAATTGGAAATAGTCGTTGTAGAAGGACATGACAATCATGACTTTTGAGGCCAGCTAATTTTTCAACATGAGTGGTGACACAGTTGGATATGTTTGCTACATTGCCATCAGGGTACTTAATCGATTTCAAGAAATCACAAAAACCTTGTCTCTCTACCGAGGACAATGTGTACGATGCCGGGGGCTTCTCAAATGAGCCATAGAACGCCTCTTCAAGTGTAACTCCTTCCGTATTCGCATGTCCTCTAGATCCAAGCGTGCTTTATCCAGTGTCCTTGTTCTTGCCATCTATGCTCAGTAGTGTCCTAACCAAATTGTCACAAATATTCTTCTCTATGTGCATGACGTCAAGGTTGTGTTGAAGCTTCAGCGTTTTCCAATAGGGTAGGTCGAACATATATGCTTCTTTTTGTCCAATTGGAAGTTAGATTTTCATTCCTTTGTCTTTTTCGATTGTCTGGATGCTTTCCATACGGCCTGTAGTCCCAGAATCAATTTGCTCCAGTATTTGTTCTCCCCGATAACTCCATAGGTTTTGACTGGATTCTCAATTTAACCTTTGAAGAGCTTACTCCTTCGCCAATTATGGTTCTCAAGCAAGTAGCGGCAGGGCACCCATATACCCTATCTTACTTCGCAGACTCTGAATGATGCATCCATGTTACAATTAGGGCAAGCCAAGTAACCTTTTGTAGTCCAACCAGATATGTTACCATATGCGGGAAAGTCATTGATGGTCCACATGACTACTGCATGCATTCTAAATATTTGACCGTTTGAAGGCATCATATGTTTGCACACCATGCTCCCATAAATTCATTAACTCCTCCAATAATGGTTGCAAGTAAACATCAATGTCTTTTCCAGGTGCGGATGGACCGGGAATAAGCAATGGCATCATCATAAATGGCTCTTTCATACACTTCCACAGGGGAAGATTGTAAGGCATTAAGATTACGGGTCACATGTTGTATGATGTGCTCATATTTCCAAACGGATTGAAACCATCCATGGCAAGCCCTAACCTTACATTCTAGGTTTCCACAAAAAATGTAGGATGCTGCATATCAAAGTCCTTCTATGCTTGACCATCAGCTAGATGCCTTAACATTCTATCATCCACACGCTTCTCTTTGTGCCATCTAATATCTGCGCCTTTTTTTTTTTTTTTTTTTTTTTGACATGTACAATCTCTTCAACCTCGGTGTCAAAGGAAAGTACCTCAATATTTTGTGAGGAATCTTTTTACCACTCTCATCATTCAACTTGTATCTAAACTCCTTACATGCAGGGCAATTCTCTAGCTTTGCGTTCTGCTTCCAAAATAAAATACAATCATTCTTGCATGCATGTATGGCCTCGTATTCCAAACCCAATTCACGTAAAAACTTTTTCGCTTCATAAAGGGTCCATGGAACAGTTTCATCACACTTTGGTAGAATGTCTTTGAAAACTTGCATAACCATATCAAAAGATTTGTTACTCCATTTGGTATACACCTTAACGTGAAGCATCTTAATAACGAAGGACAACACGAAGAACTTTTCACACTCCGGGTAAACTTTGCTTCAAGCATCATCGAACAACCTAATGAACTTCAATAAATCTTCTCTCTCCGAGCTATTAGGCTCTTCGTCGGTAGGATCATCCATGAGGCCACACATGTAAATCTCTTCCAACATAAGAGGCAACTCACCCAAATTATCATCATTGTCAAAATTTGTAGCTCCATCTCTTTGACCATTATCGTTTGACACACACGGTTGATCATGACACGTGGGAGCATGTTCCCTATGGTGCACCCAAGTTCTATAAGAACACACGATTCCTCTTCGAATCAAATGCAGCCATACCACTTGTCGACTATGTTTTGTGCCATTCAAGCAATCAACACACGGACAATGAATGTCATCCTGTGGGCCTAAATTCTTCATAGCGAATTCAAAAAATGACTGAACACCTTATTGATACTCTTTACTTTTCAACCTATCTTTTATCATCATCCAACTCTTGTCCATTTTTGAACCCTACAAATCAAGCAAAGATTAATGTAGGAATGGACACCACATAAACAAAAATATTGAATAATGGAAGTGCACAATATGCAAGATTTCTCCATAGTAGAAACATTCATTTGTCGTCTTTTCTATTTTGTAAGCTTATTCTGAACTCTAAACTCAACCTATTTGACAATATGTATGTCGTACTATAATCATTAAATAATATTTGACTATAAACTTTAATAGAATACATGTTGTATTCAAGTCTTTAGTTTTCACTTATTTGCAAATAGATTTTGCTTTTGTCGACTAAATTTACGGCGTTTTTCACTCCAACTCACAACCTACGTACGCTAATTACATCCCATCTGTCCCCACAGGTCTTATTTGGCATGAGAAAGCTACCCATGACATCTATAGAGGGGTTTGGGGGCTGCTTTACATTTTCGGCTCCCGAACGGCCTTTTTCAACTAAGTTTACGGTATTTTTCACTCCAACTCCCAACCTACGTGCGCTAATTGCATCCCGTCTATCCCCACAAGTCCTATACGTCACGAGGAGGCTACTTGTGACATCCATAGAGGGGTTCGGGGGCTGCTTTGCTTTTTCGCCCACCGAGCGACCTTTTTCGACTGTGTTTATGTCATTTCTCACTCCAACTCCCAACCTATGTGCACTAATTACATTCCGACTGTCCCCATAGGTCCTATATGTCACAAGGAAGCTACCCATGACATCCATAGAGGGGTTCGGGGGTTGCCTTGCATTTTTGCCCCCTGAAACAGCCATTTTCGACTAAGTTTACGGTGTTTTTCACTCTAACTCCCAACCTACGTACGCTAATTACATCTCGTCTATCCCACATGTCCTATATATATATATATATGCAAGACAAACTCCAAATAAACAAAGGTCATTTCAAAAGAATCCAATTAGAAGCATCAATTACTTTGTATAAATTTTCAAGCAAAATTAGCAACAAAAAAAAAAAAATGAAAGAAGGAAAGAAGAAAAGACAAAGCAACGAAAACTAATTACACAGTAAATATCAAAAGGACAAGCATTATCAAGAGCAACTGATAAACACAAAAATGAAACATCCATATAAATGAAACACTAATTACACTTACATGTGTTTTCTAAGTATGTATATTTTGCATCCATCTATACCATGCATTCTAATTTACTATTGCAAAAGTCAAAGTTACTTGCCAATATAACACTATATGTATATATATATATATTTAATTTTTTTGTATGTGAAGGGTTCATATGTATTGATATTTTTGTGAATGTACTTGTATATATGATTTACATATTTGTAATTTACATCAACCATATCATTGTTTTTATCCTTCCTTTTGCAACAAGATAAGCTTTATACATAGCCGAAAAGCTATGCAATACAAAAGAACTAATTAAAATAGTGTGTAGAAAATGAAATATAAGGTATAGATGTAAATTTAATATAGCTTGGATATACTCGGAATAAATTTAGTGTACATTTTTTTTTTTCTAATAACTTTTTCTAAACAAAATTCTAATTGCATAGCATTTTTGTTTTCATAAATTTTTATGATGTTATCCATTTGACTTTTGTTTTCATAAATCTTACTTTGGTGAGGGATGGTCACAACCCAACTCAACTGTGGGAACACTTCTTTCAAAATTTAAACCGTCCCTCCTCAAAACAAATAATTTTATATATTTTCAAAATTTAATAAAAAAAAATAATTCTTTACGGAGTCACAAGCAATTTGAGTCTAATTTACATGTTACTAATTTTAAACTCATATCAAACACATGATTTGTAAAATAAATCCACACCTCAAATATTCATGACTGATAGCATTTTTTTCTCATACAAACATAAACACAAAGGAACAAGATTTTAGACAGGTTATGAACTACCAAGATGGGGAAACGAACATAGATATCTCTCTTCCACACCAAAATTAGAGAAGAGCATGAGTTTCAGTCTTTTGACCTTCTTGTACAAAACTTTATTTGTTTATTTGACTCCTTTGAGCTATTTATAATTTCTTTTATTTATTTTTTAAATATTTGTGTGAGAGTATTTAGTGTACATATATCATTCTTCAAATAAATCTACCAGATCAGAGAGAGGTTGAGAAACAGAGTCTTCATTTGACTAGCAAGGCAGTGGACATGGAAGAAGTCATTGGAACTATAAGAGAGTGAGAGAGAGTGTGTGTAGTCAAAACATCAAACCTACAAAAAACCCGATAAACCCATAAAACTAAAATCCGTAATTTCAATTCAAATACAATAAACCCATAATTTCACAAGACTAAAATCAAACCCACAAAACTAAAATCAAACCCATTTTGAACATGAAGATTTAATTAGCTTCGTACAAATCAAACACTTCAACCAAGCCCATTTAAGAAATCAATACAAAAATAAACCCTAGATGAAGTGTGAGAGATGGGGAAATACGGGAAGGGAGGGAGGGAGGGAGAGAGAGAGAGATGGCTCGAGTAGGAGAAAACCCAGATTGACAGAGAGGGAGGAGATCGAGAGCGACAGAGAGAGAAAGAGAAAGAGAGAGAGACAAAAACCTGTGATTTGCAGCAGTGGTGGTGGTGATTTCCAATGGTGGCAGTGGCAATAGCGGTGGTGGTGGCGGTGGTGGTAGCAGTGGGGACCTGCGACGATGAGGAGCGACGATGGCTAGCAACGTGCAACGGTGAAGTTGACATCAGGTTTGGTGGTGAGTGGCCTGTGTGTTTGTGAGTGGCCTCTATGTGTGTGTGCGAAACAAAGGAGAGGGCACTAATATTTATGCTTCTCTCCAAAACAAATTTCCTACCTTTAGCGACTAAATATTTCTTCTGCCGGCAAAAACTAATTAATCAATGACTAACTTATTTAGTCGGCAAAGAGTTCCCGAAAAAATAACCCTATTTTTTAGCGACGAAATTTTTTTGGTCAGCAAAAGGCAGTGTACGCTGACTAAAAGCAGAATTAGTAGCCTAAAATTTTGACAAACGCTGTCTAAAAGCTTTTTAGTCACCAATAATTATTACATGGCTACTAAAATACTTTTTGGTTGCCTATTTTGAATATTTTTAGCGACTAAATTTTGTTTTAGTCGCCAATAGCTATTATATGGCTACTAAAAAGTTTTAGTAGCTAAAATTCACAACATTGCCGACCAATAGGAAAATTAGTCGCTAAAGGCCTGACTTTTTGCAACCAAAAATGTTTTAGTCGCCAAATGTGCATTTTGTTGTAGTGTGTATTTTTTTTTTTTTTTTTTGGTACATTTGTAGTGTGTATTAAACATAAGTTTATAGGAGAACAACACACAATTCTACATTTTCTTTTTCTAGCAAATATAACTATATTACTAAAACAATACATGGTAGAAAATTAAAGTATCCGATAATAATATAGCATTACAGATTGATAATATATGAATGCAGTAACATATATAAATTTACATATATATATATATATATATATGCACATTGACATATATAAGATATCACAAAAGTAATGTGTGAAATCTTTTGCAACAATATAATACAGGTAATAATAAGAAATTAATTATTCATAATTAAATAGTTAGTCATAATGTAGATATTTAATGTTAATTTTTTGTGTGCATTGCACTATTTTTTAATTAGATTATTAAATTCATATAAAAATTGAAAAGAATTTGTGAATAATTTGTGTAAAATTAGATATTAGTGAAGAAAGATTTTTTTTTTTTTTTTTAGAAGAAATTTATTAGTGTTTGGTTTGATTTGTTTTTTCAAACTTTTGCTTTGAATTTTTTGATTTTCATTTTTTTTTTTTTTTTTTGGTCTTTGACATTATGTTTTTTAATAACCCTTTTATTTTCTTTTTAAATTCACTTAATTTAATTATTTTTTATTTTTTTTTAATTTTACTTTTAGATTTGGATTCACTTAATCTAAATACATTTAGAAAATAATTTATTGTGTATTCTTTTTAGGAAACAATTATTAATTTTAAATAATAATAAGATGAAGAAGAATATAATAATGAAAAATCGGTACATGTTTAAATTTATAAAAAAAAATTTTTTTACCAATATTTTAATTTTTAATTCTATTTAGATTAATAGATATTAGATTTTTATGTAAAAGTATAATTTAAATGTAAAATATAAAGAAATTCCAGTAACTTTAATTACCAAAACTAGAAAAATATGAAAAATCAAAAACTAAAAAATATATTTAAAAATAAAACCAATGAAAGAGGTTCTCATTTATAATTTTGACATCATACTTTAATTATTAAAGTTCATTGTAAAATATTACAATCCATTAAATATAATTTAAACAAAAAAAAAAGTATATGAAAATAACTTGCGAATTTTTGATATGTAATACAAATCTCTATTTTAAAATGCATACAACTTTATGATTCAACCAAAATTATTCACATTGATTTGATCCATGGTGGACAATTATAAATATTATTTATATCAGTATTAAAGCAAACACAAGAAATAAGAAAGAGTAATTGTTTTTTATTCTTCAATCATCATTAATGCAAAAAAATAAGGAGATGACTTATTTTTTCTTTTTCTTTTTTTTTTATTTATAAAGAATGGAGACAGTTTGTTTATATTTATATAGAACTCTTGAAAACATTCAACTCCAAAAATATAGAGATAGTTAATTTATATAGAACTATTCATAACTTTTAGAAAATATAATAGATTTAAGAGGGTAAAATTGAAAATTAAAAAAACTAAAAAATATGGCAGACTCTTCACATTTTTAGAATAGTAGTAGATAGTAGATATATATATATATATTGTTGGTGATAATTACAGATAACACACCAGAAAATACAAATAATAAAAGTTACAATAACTAATATAAGGGTTGAGGCGCGGAAAAATCGCTCTCTTTAAGGAGATTCAAGCCCTCTGCGGTTAGGCAAAACCTGACACCGGTGCAGCAGAAAAAACCTTGACTTGTCCCCCCTAGGATACAACAGCCCAACTAAGTCATATGGTTCACCAATACTGCACAATTGGTTGAACCCAAAGCTTTATCACACACACCATTTTTATTTGCCTGATAATCTCACTCAAGACATAACAACTCAACCAAAACTTCTTCTCACGTATATACCAAGATAGGAGATAAGCTCAATATATATAGAAATGAAAACTTAGTGGAGAAGTTAACAAAAGACTAGACCAAGACCAAGAAAGCATATCTAGGAGGACAAGGTGGATAAGATAGGATAGACTTGGAGAAGACTTGAAAAGATAAGCATAGAAGACTAGGCAAAGACTTATCTTGGAGCTCGTAAGATCATTATAATATTAAAATACCTGCTAACATTCCCCCACCTATTTTAATATTATAGGTAACAAAAGCTGAGATTATTAGGCAAATAAGAATATTATGCGTCATGATAGGTGTGCTCTGCATTGAACCTCCATTAGTGAAACAATAATATTTACTCCAGAGCCAATAGTATGCTCAGTATTGAACTATGACTACTTAAGGGAAATAAATAATTATTGCACACACATAATATTCTAGGTGTTCACAAAAGCTTTAAAAGCTAGCACATTACGGCCTTGTGCGATCTTAGGATTCATGAGTGTGTTTGAGAATTAGCCCAAATCTCATAGGTAGCAACCCCACTACCACACTCACATAGGTGAATTCTGTCAAGGGTGCTCCTGTAACTATGACACCCTACTCAATAAGAGCTATAGAAATTCATTAAGAGTTTTTTAGTAACTCAACCTCTACAACGTTACAGGATAAATGCACTTACATCATAATGATGGGTAAAAATTAATTTAGTGCATTTCTCACGGCCATCATATGATCGTTTTTCTCATTGAACCCAGTTACAGGATCTCTGGTCCCTAGGTTGAGTATCCTCATACAAGGCTCCTGCTATATTCAATGGGCTTTAACCCCATCCCCCTCGATGTATTCCAGACTCTATCTCTTGCTAAGGCCTTAGTTAATGGATCTGCAAAATTATCACCAGATTTAATATAATCCACATTTATGATGCCATTATTCATATAAGATCTCACAGTACTGTATTTTCTTCTGATAGGTCTGGATTTACCGTTATAATAACGGTTATTAACTCGACCAATTGCTGCGGTGCTATCACAATGAATCACTATAGGTGGAATCGATTTTTCCCAACGAGAGATTTTATTTAACAAATCTCTCAACCAATTTGCTTCTTCACTGGCTGTAGCTAAAGCAATAAGCTCAGCCTCCATTGTTGAATTAGCAATAATGGCTTGTTTTTTTGATTTCCAACTTATAGCACCACCTCCTAATGTAAATAAGTAACATGTGGTTGATAATGAATCACCTGACAAGGTATTCCAATCGGCATCACTGTAACCTTCAAGTACTGCATGATACTTATTATAAAACAAGCCATATTTTATGGTACCAGATAAATATTTCATAATATGCTCAATGGCTAGCCAGTGATCACTGCCAGGCTTGCTAGTAAACCTGTTAAGTACTCCAACTGCATAGGTAATGTCAGGTCTAGTACAATCAGTCGCATAACGCAAGCTACCAATCATACGAGCATATTCGTTTTGATTAATTACATCCTCATCATTTCAACAGGAAATAAATGCACATGAGGATCAAAAGGAGTAAGAACATGCTTGCAGTTATAAAAATTATATTTTCGCAAAATTTTCTCAACATAATGCGACTGATCAAGAAATATACCATCACAAGTTTTGATAATTTTCATTCCCAAAATATAATTAGCCTCACCAAGATCTTTCATATCAAAATGGCTACTAAGCATATTTTTAGTTTCCACAATGATATGCAAATTAGGGCCAAATATAAGTAAATTATCAACATAGAGGTTAATAATGACATGTGAATTTTCTTCAGATTTATAGTAAATGCATTTATCACATTCATTCGTTTTATAGCCATTCTCAATCATGCAAGAATCAAATTTCTCATGCCACTATTTAGGGGCCTGTTTTAAGGCATAGAGGGATTTAACTAGCTTGCACACTTTGCTTTCTTGACCGGGTTCCACAAAACCCTCAAGTTGATCCATATAGATTTCCTCACCTAGGTCTCCATTTAAAAATGTTGTCTTAACATCCATTTGATGAATCTTTAGATCATGAATTGCAGCCACTGCAATTAATAATCTAATGGATGTAACTCTAGTAACCGGAGAAAATGTATCAAAAAAGTCAAGATCTGCTTGTTGTTTAAAACCTTTTGCAACAAGCCTTGCTTTATATTTATCAATAGTTCCATCCGGTTTAAGTTTTTTTTCTCAAAACCCATTTACAGCCAATAGTTTTACAATCTGGTGGTAAATCTACTAATACCCAAGTTTTATTGGATAATAATGATTTCATCTCATCATTTACAGCCTCGTTCCAAAAAATAGAGTCAGGAGCTGCCAAAGTTTCTTGTAAAGTTAATGGAGTTGCTCCACATTAAAAACATGATTAGCAGGGCCAAAATTTTTTTCTAATCTGGCTCTTTTACTCCTTCTTGATTCAAAAACTACAGTATCTTGGTTTTGTAAAAGATGAGTAGAGGAACCAGTTTCAGATAAAATATTTTCTTGATAATTTTGACCCCCACCATTTTTAGATTTAAAAGGAAATTTTTCTTCATGAAAAATTGCATCACCTGATTCAAAAATTATTTTGTTTTCAATATCAAAAAATCTATAGGCTGTACTATTTGTTGCATATCCAAGAAAAGCACAAGTGGCAGTTTTCACACCTAGGTTAGGTCTTTTAGGGTCCACAAGTCTAACAAAGGCTAGACAACCCCAAACCCTCAAATACCTCAAATTTGGCTTATGCCCTTTCCACAATTCAAAATGTGTAACTTTTTTTTTCTTTTTTTTTTTTTTTTATGTAGCACTCTATTCATAACATAACATGCAGTTAAAATTGCTTCTCCCCACAAATTTAAAGGAGCACCTGCTTCAATTAGCATAGCATTTGTTAAATCAGTTAAAGTTCTATTTTTTCTTTCTGCTACACCATTCGATGCAAGTGAACCATTCGATGCAAGTGAATGTGGTGGAGTAGTTTTATGGATTATTCCCAAAGACTGAGCAAACGAGTTGAATCCAAAAAATTCATACTCCCGGCCTCTATCACTTCTATATCTTTTAATCTTTTTACCGAATTGATTTTCAATTTCAAGAAGGAATTCTTTAAATTTTTCAAAAGCACCACTCTTATTTTTCAACAAGTATACATAAGTGTATTTTGAAAAATCATCAATAAAAGTGATAAAATATCTATTTCCACCACGTGTTAAAATTCCTTCAAACTCATATAAATCAGTGTGAATTAATTCTAACAATTCAGTATTTCTTACCACACTTTTATGAGGCCTTTTAATTATTTTTGCTTGACTACAAACTTCACATTTCTCAAACTTATTTCTTAGTCTGGGAATTAATCATAAACTACTCATGACTCCCACATATCGGCTATTAATATGACATAGACGAGCATGCTAAAAATTCATAGAAGACAGCATGTAAACAGAAACATGTGCTTTCTTATTCTCAACATTTAATTTAAACATTCCATCACAGGCATATCCTTTCCCCACAAATATGCCTTTTTTAGTGATTACATACTGGTCAGATTCAATAGTCTGCTTGAAACCAGCTTTGTTGAGCAAATAACTCGACATCAAATTTTTCCTCATGGACGGTGTGTACAACACATCTTTTAAAACAAGCAC
Source organism: Camellia oleifera (assembly GCA_022316695.1). Lineage (NCBI taxonomy): Eukaryota > Viridiplantae > Streptophyta > Magnoliopsida > Ericales > Theaceae > Camellia > Camellia oleifera. The sequence goes on from CM039312.1 coordinate 85,733,210, forward strand.
ACATCCAGAGGTAAAATTCAACTCAACATCCCCATACCTGAGCACCTTGGTTAAACTGGAGTCACCAAGCATAACAGTCCTCTCCTCATTAAAAAGAGTGAAATCTTTGAACCAATCTTTATCATAGCAGACATGCCTATTGGCACCAGAGTCTGCCCACCACCCTTCCACAGATTGAACCATAAAAATATCTGTGATCATAGCCACAAATGGTTCCTCGGTAACATTAGCCTGTGGTCGAGACTATTGTTTCCGAAATTTGCAAGTTCGAGCAATATGCCCACTTTTGCCACACACAAAACATTTCACATTTGTTAAATCTTGTGAAGGGGGTTATTGGTTCCATTTCTTTTGGCTCGGGTACTTTTTATTTTGTGGCCTTCCAATGTTTTTCCAAATTTTCTTAACTGGCTTCAAATGACTATTTTTATGAAATCGACCTTTAGATAAAATATTTCCAGAAGTTAACTTTACCTTTGCAGTGGAATGCTCTTGTGTAATAAGCACATCTTGTCCTCGTGCTTCTTCCTCCACTTGAATCCGTGTGATTAGAGTCTCCAAGGATGTCTCTTTTTGCTTGTGGCTCATTGACTTCTGGAACAGTCACAACCCAAACCCGGCCCTATGGGTTTAGCACCGTAACTGGCCAGTAATCCGAGATTACCAAAGGCCTACAGAACAGTAATACAATCAAACAGAGTACAGGGCCTGGCGGAAGCCAAAACAGTAAATAACTAGTGTCCATTGAGCTGTGAAAATCTGTATGTCAAAAACATTTTTATACATTCAGACAGTTCAAAACAGTACAATCCATATACAGTCTATACAATCATTTACAAGCAGTCAGCACGGGGATCAAATCCCTAGACGACAGTACAGTAAAACAGTAAACGGTCTATTGTAACGACCCGGATTTTAAATTCACATCGGATTGAGGTATAGTGGTGCCTGTCACCTTGAAACTTGTATGGTTGTTGGACTCTTGATGTTGATGGGTTGGCAAGTGAACTTTAAATAGTATAATTGAGGACCCTTGGATGATATTTGGAACCTTGATTGAAGCCTTAACAAAATATATAGATAAGATTAAATATAAAGTCCCAAATTTAAGTTTGAATTTTTGACCAGCCGTCACTCTTTTGCCCTTTTCTCCTTATATACTTGGAATTTGAATGTGAGGTTGGAACCATTGGAAAGCTTATTTCCAGGGCTTCAATTTGGACACAAGAATGACCTAAAACGGAGTCCGGATGGGAGAGTTACACCTGTTCAAAGTTTCGAAATCTGTGCTGAAAACAGGTACGCTCGAGCGGGAATTCCTCCGCTAGAGCGGGAATTACGGGACAGCAGCTTCAAAAACGAGATTTTGAGATCATTTCTCATATTTTCCTCCCCTCTCTTGATTCCTTTTGCCCTAGTTCCGAAAACCCTAGGGTTTTGATCCCAAATACTTCCATTTCCCTTAGGTTTGAGCAAGATCTTCCACCAAGAAGTGAAGAAGGCAAGAAGATGACCATTTCCAACCGATTGGAATTTCGGGATTTTGGTAGATTCGTCTCAAAGCTTTGCTCCTTGTTTGGTTCTTGAGGTAGGGATCCTTGTCCTCTTTCAATACTTGCATTCATGGATGGGTTTGTGGTATTTTGAGTATATAAATACAAAATCTATTGTTTTGTGCATATTGTGTCAAACTTGAGATTTGGGGATTTAGAGTTTAGAATGTTGGGAATGCAATTGCTTGGTTTAAGTGATGGATTATGAACTTTAGACTTGTAATCAATGAGAAAATTGGAACAAGAAGTAATGGTTTGGGAAATTTGGCTTTTTCTTGAAATCCTTTATTTTCTTGAAAACCCTAGGTTGATTTATGAGGTTAAGCAAAGAGTTTACCCAAATTGAAAGTAAAATCATGGAATTAAGATATTGAATTGGATATATGCAAATTTATTTGAAGTTTGAAAATGTTTGGGAATTTTATTAAAAATTAGCGAATGAACCTTGTTTTGGGCATTGGAAATCATATTAAAATGTGAAATGAAATTGGGAGAAAAGGTTTTGTTGATGATGTGGATGATATTAATTTGGCTATGGAATCTTGAAATGAGATCAAAGAATTTACCCCGAATTATGTTAAATTATACTCGGTAGTGTTGAATTGAATCATGTTGAATTGTGTTGAGAATGTTGAGTTTTGTTGAATGATGAGGAAATGTTTGGATTTTGGTGCAAACACTAGAAATTTAAAGAGTTTTGGGGAACATGCCCTTTCTTTCTTTGAATAGAAGATGATGGGTGTAAATTCCATAATGTGTTTTGTAAGACTAGTAATCCTTTATATGTATATATTGAGTTGGAGAAATAGGTTTGAAGACTTCGTGCTGCAAAATATTGTTTGCTTTGTTTTATGTGCTTGATGCCCTTAAGATGCCTGTAAATTCATTTGAAGTAAAATAAAGCAGGAAATGAATTAAGAAAGAAAAGGAATTAATGTATAAGTTGTGTACATGTGTAGGGCATAACCCGGGAAGGACAAGCACTCTGTTATAGCACTGTGAGTAGTAGTACTATAATTGTACATTACTTACCGTTAATAATCATTGTTATTAATATTCTGTTCTTTATGGGCAATTATGCTAACGTATGTGTGGATTAAGACTTATGTAAGCAGTGAAGGATTTGACATACCTCAGTTTGGGCAGATGGCTAGAACTATGGATAGTGCTATAGTCATGTGCTTTGTTTACTGTTAATGAATACTATTAATGTTCTGTTATCTGTAAATTACCCCTGTTGGTTTATAGTGAACAAGAAGAACAATGATGCATGTGTCTTCCATCAATAAGTATTACTACTATTCCGATATACGTAAGACGAATATTTGAACTTGGAATGACTTATGAAGAGACTTGTGTACACTATTGGGTGACAAGGTATTTTTGTGAACCTGAGGTTATTCTGTCCTATTTATTCGTTCTGCTTATGATATGATATATAACGATATGATTTCTGGTATGGAACAAAGTGCTACACTTTGGTGGGAGCCACCTCTTGAGTCCATACATATGTGAATTGGGCTTAAAGCCTATGTGAAAGTCATGAGGCCTATGGCCGCTCAATGAAAGATATAATTTGTGAAATTATGAGGATACAATTTGTAAAGTTATGAAAGATATAATTTGTAAAGATACGAAAAGTATTTAAGGCATTTTTTAGTACAAGGCCCTTGCCCGGGGGTAATAATACCGTGGTTTGTGGCCCTTGCCCGAGGGTAATAATACCATGGTTCAAGAATATGTTTTATATGAAATTGTGAAGTATTTGTGAACTATGAAATTGTGAAGTATTTGTGAACTATGAAATTATGAGGCCAAGGGCCAATTTGTGAATTTGTGAAATTATGAGGCCAAGGGCCACTTTGTGAATCATGAAATTATGAGGCCAAGGGCCAACTTGTGAAATATGAAATTATGAGGCCGAGGACCAATTTGTGAAGTGTGAAACTGTAACTTGTGAAACTATGAATTTCAGAGGCCGAGGGCCAACTTGTGAAGTGGTGCATCTAGCCAAAGGCTAATTTGTGAATTTGTGAACCCATCAGGCTAAAGGCCAATCTGTGAAGTTATGAACCGACAAAGCCGTACTGAAACGTGTACAGAATCAGACTAACCACAGAATTTTTGTATTTATTTATGTAATTAGATGAACATGTATATTGTAAGTAAGTTAAGTTAATCTTTAAATTGTTTATGTACTACTGTTCACTGAGCTTGACTCACTCGTGTTATGTCTGTTTCTGTAGGCACTCCACTTGGAGGTCAGCTTTAACCCATAGCGTCCGTACCTCTTTTGTCAACCTCAGGGTGCCCAGGCACTCAAATGAAGGCAGCTCATTTTGCTAAGCTTTTGATTTTGTACCCTGATTGTCTGTTTAAGGTTGATGTATATATAATTCCTTTGCCTATCCATGATGTTTTATGCCCAATTCTAAGGGCTGGGTCTGTATATACATATATATACATATGTACATAGCTAATTCTCTTATGCACGTCACTGTATGTTTATTTGCCTTATGTTCTGTCTGTGATCCTGGCATGATAGTGGTCGCTCAATGGATGCAGTTCTTTTATTTATGTTAAATTATATTGGTGAATGCTTCCATTCAGGCCCCATATGATATGTATAACAGGTTTAGTGTTCGTTTTCAAATGGGTCATGCCCAAACTTTTAGGGGCGGGTTTGGGGCGTGACAGGTGGTATCAGAGCACGAGTTGCTATCTCACACACGAATCCATTGAGCTTTAGGATGTCTAAAAAAAAAAAAAAAAAAAAAACTTAGGCATCATGCATTAAATCCTTAGTGCATATGAAAGAAAGTGATGGCAACGTTAAATGCAATCTGTTAACGCTAACGATTATAACCCATGTCCATTGTATATTCTTTGTGCATATTGTGAGTAATTGTTATGCAGAACATGGTAAGACATGCAGATGGGGTTAAATCAACAGAATTGCGCAGTGGAAGCGTGGTAAGGGTTCGAGCTGATTGGTAAGACAATCTATATATCAATGATTAAATAAGATGTATGTTATCAATTATTATTTGCGGATTGGAAGTTGCTTATCATCTGTTTTGATGGAGTGATTAAACCCTAGGTATGGAATATTCCTTAAAAAAATAAAAAATGATATAGTCTTCCTTGTCACAACAATGTTTAGATCTGTGATTTTGTGCAATTACTGCATATGAGTATTTTGATAAGATGTGTTGGTGGGCTAACTGAACTTGTGTTGAATACGAATGGCTGTATGGAGAACTTATGTATATAATGACCCCTCTTCGAATTGTGTGTAATTTGTTATGGAAGTTTGTAATTTGAAATTTGCATTCTGAAATCTGAAATTCGACATTTGAAATTTGACATTTGACTCTGTCATCCGTAATCTGTTTTGTTATGTGTAAATTGTAATCTGTAATTAAAATTCCATGTAAAGAATGGTTGAACAACATGAAAGACCTACCCACCTTACGTGTCTGCATACATGAGACTTGTAAAAGAGAGGCAATTAAGGACTATCGTAGGAATTAAAATCCTGCTTCTGTATATCAATGACTTAAGATTGAGAAATCATGTCTGTGAAATATTTTTGTGTAGATATGCAAAGGTTAGATATTGCAAATTATTGAATTAATCTATGTTCTGTCTTTGAGGGATATAATGTAAACTATTCTGCACGGCACTGTGAACTAAAGAAAAAATGGAACGAATAGACAGGGAAATACTCTTTATTGATGGTGAGTTAATGATAAGTACTGGACGTTTACCTCCTCTAGTATGTTTATATAGATTTGTATAATATGCACGATGTAATATTGAACTAATTTGGCTCAGAAGTCTAACTCTGATATTAGGTGATCAAATTATTTTGCCACAAAATTGTTGACTTCCAGACGTATCTGCATGGGTGTGGTTACTATATACTTAAGGAAATTTATGACTCTATGAATGGACCCAGTAGGACCTACGTATGTGAAATAACTGGATCTCCTGTTTATGTTAATTGATTGAGCCAGACGACTGGTTTATAATTTCTGTATGACTGTTTGCTGACCCATTGTAATTGTGAGTTATGAATACGAAACCATGTGGATGATCTCGTGTCTTACAGTAGGAAAGAAAGAATCATCTGAATAGTGGAATACTGAAATTATCAAAAGAGGGGCCAAATTAATTTGTGCCGTAACAAGAAGAAATGTTATTAAGAGAAGACGTTACACCTTACTATTATGATTAGTTGATTAAACATGATTTAAATTTGATTTCTGGCTTTATCTTTGAATGGCTCCCTCTGCTTGAAAGATGGGTGTCTTATAATAGTATGATTAAATGTCTATTATGACATGTCTGTATGAATTTATAAAAGTGTATGGTACTAATTTTGATATGGTCGTAACTATTTGACTTAGGGCATGGTCCTCTTGTGTTACTGAACTAAGAAGTAATGCTATGAGGAATTTACAATGTGTACTGTGATCTCTCTTTCTGTTGTATTGCATATCATTCTGAATTAATATACTGGTATGACCCTGAAGTGCTTTTGGGAACAAGGGATATTACAAGCGAATTATAAAGCTAAGGGCTGCGTACATAAACGATTTATTTGTGACTATTGGAATGAAATATGCCTCGTTAATTAGGCAAAACCTTGTTGGTAGGCTTGGATCTAGGATTTTATTATGCATAACCATAAACTTTAATGGACAACCCCTCTCCGAGTAAATGGCACTCCGAAATTTACCCAAAGAACTACTTAACTGGGCAAGTTTGAACATGTACTTTCTAATGAGAATTACATAGGAACTATTAAGGCTGGATCAATTTGGTTATGAACATAGTAAAGAACATATTGTGAAGGAAATTAACGTATGCTATGGGAATTTATGAATTTTGTGCTTAGGGGAAATGCTACGTATTATGTTTCTGTATTTAAGAATTATATGTTTCTATAGCTGAGAATTGATGAGATAGGAAAAATATTGTGACTACAAACCATGCCTACTGGGGAGTTTATATCTGGAATGTCCTGCCAAGGACTCTTGTAGTTTCACCTTACTCGATACAAGATCCTGTGAAATAAAATACGAGATGTTTTCTTTCATTTTACATACCTGGAATGGGCATGTTTGAGTTGTCTTCTATTTGGTTTTCTTCAATTTCGAGGATGAAATTTCCTTAAGGTGGGTAAGTTATAACACTTTGTATTTGGGGCTTAGGAATGAAGTAAGGTGTAATTGGAAGTTATTAAGGTTGGGTGGATATGTATGGTGCTCTCATGCTTTGTTATGAACTAGGGGTTGTTAAGAATTGGTGAGCATACGGTTGTTGCTATTCATGTTAGAACGGATGCAAATTTCGAGGACGAAATTTCTTAAGGTGGGAAGGGTGTAACGACCAGGATTTTAAATTCACATCGGATTGAGGTATAGTGGTGCCTGTCACCTTGAAACTTGTATGGTTGTTGGACTCTTGATGTTGATGGGTTGGCAAGTGAACTTTAAATAGTATAATTGAGGACCCTTGGATGATGTTTGGAACCTTGATTGAAGCCTTAACAAGATATATAGATAAGATTAAATATAAAGTCCCAAATTTAAGTTTGAATTTTTGACCAGCCGTCACTCTTTTGCCCTTTTCTCCTTATATACTTGGAATTTGAATGTGAGGTTAGAACCGTTGGAGAGCTTATTTCCAGGGCTTCAATTTGGACACAAGAATGACCTAAAACGGAGTCTGGATGGGAGAGTTACACCTGTTCAAAGTTTCAAAATCTGTGCTGAAAACAGGTACGGTCGAGCGGGAATTCCTCCGCTCGAGCGGGAATTACGGGACAGCAGCTTCAAAAACGAGATTTTGAGATTATTTCTCATATTTTCCTCTCCTCTCTTGATTCCTTTTGCCCTAGTTCCGAAAACCCTAGGGTTTTGATCCCAAATACTTCCATTTCCCTTAGGTTTGGGCAAGATCTTCCACCAAGAAGTGAAGAAGGCAAGAAGATGACCATTTCCAACCGATTGGAATTTTGGGATTTTGGTAGATTCGTCTCAAAGCTTTGCTCCTTGTTTGGTTCTTGAGGTAGGGATCCTTGTCCTCTTTCAATACTTGCATTCATGGATGGGTTTGTGGTATTTTGAGTATATAAATACAAAATCTATTGTTTTGTGCATATTGTGTCAAACTTGAGATTTGGGGATTTAGAGTTTAGAATGTTGGGAATGCAATTGCTTGGTTTAAGTGATGGATTATGAACTTTAGACTTGTAATCAATGAGAAAATTGGAACAAGAAGTAATGGTTTGGGAAATTTGGCTTTTTCTTGAAATCCTTTATTTTCTTGAAAACCCTAGGTTGATTTATGAGGTTAAGCAAAGAGTTTACCCAAATTGAAAGTAAAATCATGGAATTAAGATATTGAATTGGATATATGCAAATTTATTTGAAGTTTGAAAATGTTTGGGAATTTTATTAAAAATTAGCGAATGAACCTTGTTTTGGGCATTGGCAATCATATTAAAATGTGAAATGAAATTGGGAGAAAAGGTTTTGTTGATGATGTGGATGATATTAATTTGGCTATGGAATCTTGAAATGAGATCAAAGAATTTACCCCGAATTATGTTAAATTATACTCGGTAGTGTTGAATTGAATCATGTTGAATTGTGTTGAGAATGTTGAGTTTTGTTGAATGATGAGGAAATGTTTGGATTTTGGTGCAAACACTAGAAATTTAAAGAGTTTTGGGGAACATGCCCTTTCTTTCTTTGAATAGAAGATGATGGGTGTAAATTCCATAATGTGTTTTGTAAGACTAGTAATCCTTTATATGTATACATTGAGTTGGAGAAATAGGTTTGAAGACTTCGTGCTGCAAAATATTGTTTGCTTTGTTTTATGTGCTTGATGCCCTTAAGATGCCTGTAAATTCATTTGAAGTAAAATAAAGCAGGAAATGAATTAAGAAAGAAAAGGAATTAATGTATAAGTTGTGTACATGTGTAGGGCATAACCCGGGAAGGACAAGCACTCTGTTATAGCACTGTGAGTAGTAGTACTATAATTGTACATTACTTACCGTTAATAATCATTGTTATTAATATTCTGTTCTTTATGGGCAATTATGCTAACGTATGTGTGGATTAAGACTTATGTAAGCAGTGAAGGATTTGACATACCTCAGTTTGGGCAGATGGCTAGAACTATGGATAGTGCTATAGTCATGTGCTTTGTTTACTGTTAATGAATACTATTAATGTTCTGTTATCTGTAAATTACCCCTGTTGGTTTATAGTGAACAAGAAGAACAATGATGCATGTGTCTTCCATCAATAAGTATTACTACTATTCCGATATACGTAAGACGAATATTTGAACTTGGAATGACTTATGAAGAGACTTGTGTACACTATTGGGTGACAAGGTATTTTTGTGAACCTGAGGTTATTCTGTCCTATTTATTCGTTCTGCTTATGATATGATATATAACGATATGATTTTTGGTATGGAACAAAGTGCTACACTTTGGTGGGAGCCACCTCTTGAGTCCATACATATGTGAATTGGGCTTAAAGCCTATGTGAAAGTCATGAGGCCTATGGCCGCTCAATGAAAGATATAATTTGTGAAATTATGAGGATACAATTTGTAAAGTTATGAAAGATATAATTTGTAAAGATACGAAAAGTATTTAAGGCATTTTTTAGTACAAGGCCCTTGCCCGGGGGTAATAATACCGTGGTTTGTGGCCCTTGCCCGAGGGTAATAACACCGTGGTTCAAGAATATGTTTTATATGAAATTGTGAAGTATTTGTGAACTATGAAATTGTGAAGTATTTGTGAACTATGAAATTATGAGGCCAAGGGCCAATTTGTGAATTTGTGAAATTATGAGGCCAAGGGCCACTTTGTGAATCATGAAATTATGAGGCCAAGGGCCAACTTGTGAAATATGAAATTATGAGGCCGAGGACCAATTTGTGAAGTGTGAAACTGTAACTTGTGAAACTATGAATTTCAGAGGCCGAGGGCCAACTTGTGAAGTGGTGCATCTAGCCAAAGGCTAATTTGTGAATTTGTGAACCCATCAGGCCAAAGGCCAATCTGTGAAGTTATGAACCGACAAAGCCGTACTGAAACGTGTACAGAATCAGACTAACCACAGAATTTTTGTATTTATTTATGTAATTAGATGAACATGTATATTGTAAGTAAGTTAAGTTAATCTTTAAATTGTTTATGTACTACTGTTCACTGAGCTTGACTCACTCGTGTTATGTCTGTTTCTGTAGGCACTCCACTTGGAGGTCAGCTTTAACCCATAGCGTCCGTACCTCTTTTGTCAACCTCAGGGTGCCCAGGCACTCAAATGAAGGCAGCTCATTTTGCTAAGCTTTTGATTTTGTACCCTGATTGTCTGTTTAAGGTTGATGTATATATAATTCCTTTGCCTGTCCATGATGTTTTACGCCCAATTCTAAGGGCTGGGTCTGTATATATATATACATATGTACATAGCTAATTCTCTTATGCACATCACTGTATGTTTATTTGCCTTATGTTCTGTCTGTGATCCTGGCATGATAGTGGTCGCTCAATGGATGCAGTTCTTTTATTTATGTTAAATTATATTGGTTAATGCTTCCGTTCAGGCCCCATATGATATGTATAACAGGTTTAGTGTCCGTTTTCAAATGGGTCATGCCCAAACTTTTAGGGGCGGGTTTGGGGCGTGACAGGTGGTATCAGAGCACGAGTTGCTATCTCACACACGAATCCATTGAGCTTTAGGATGTCTAGAAAAAAAAAAAAAAAAAAAAAAAAAAAAAAAAAAAAAAAAAAAACTTAGGCATCATGCATTAAATCCGTAGTGCATATGAAAGAAAGTGATGGCAACGTTAAATGCAATCTGTTAACGCTAACGATTATAACCCATGTCCATTGTATATTCTTTGTGCATAAGTGTTTTCCAAGATTGATCTTGGATATTTATTCTTTACAGTTACCTTGTTCAGTTCCCGATAATCAATGCACAGTCTCAGTGAGCCATCTTTCTTTTTCACAAACAAAATGGGTGCGCCCCACGGGGAGGTACTAGGTCTGATAAACTTCTTGTCTAACAGTTCCTGCAATTGTACTTTCAATTCCTTCAGTTCAGTCGGAGCCATTCTATAAGGAGCTTTAGATATCGGCTGTGTACCCGGAACCACATCGACAATAAATTCAATTTCCCTGTCAATCAAATCCCCTGGCAAATCATCTGGAAATACATCTGGGAATTCTCCGACTATAGGAATACAATTCACATCAGTTTTAACATTATCATTAGCAGGTACAGTCAATACAGAACACAGATACCCTTTACACCCCTTTCTAATCAATTTGACAGCCTTTACAGAAGAAATCAGGTATGGAGGAGGTACTACTCCACTCCCATTAAACACAAATTCAGGCAAACCCGGTGGACGGAAAACTACTTGTTTTGTTACACAGTCTATAGTGGCATAATATTTTTGTAGCCAATCCATCCCCAATATTACATCAAAATGATCTATGTTCAACGGTAGTAAATCAATAAACAAATGCATATCCCCAACAATAATCTCACAAGCAGGATACATATATGCACATGTCATGGATCCCCCAACAGGTGATGATACCGCTAGCAAATAGTTCATGGGTTCTAAGGGTCTATTCAGTTTACGCGAAAAAGCATGCGACACATAAGAATGTGTAGACCCCGAATCAATCAATACATAAGCATTTTGAGCACAGATAGAGAGGATACCTGACACAACGGTCTCAGTATTTTGCACGTCTCCCGGTACTAGGGCAAACACTCGGCCCTGCCTCATAGGCTCTTTCCCGATAGCTTTGGGGTTCGGTTTTGGTGCTACATTTGATGCTGCTGCGCTCGGTGCAGCTTTACTACTAACTGGTGGAGTAGAAGGGCAGTCTTTAATTCTGTGGCCCACCTTGCCACACCTGAAACAAGCTCCAGAAATCTGGTAGCAAACCCCTTTGTGCTTGTTGCCACATATGGAGCAGGGTGGAGTAAATCCACTCCCTTGGCTGGGGCTAGTAGTCGACCCCGTATTCTGTTTCTTGTTTGCTGGGTTATGCTTGCCTTTCTTAAACTTGAAACTCTGCCTTTTGCCTTGCCACTCAGTTGTCGGTGTTTCAGATTGTTTCACCGCTGCAATATTTGTCTCAGCCATCAATGCCCGGTCGAGAACACCCACATAAGTTGGCATTTTCAAAACATTTATTCGGTCCTGGATAGCGACACTAAGGCCGCCTTCAAACCTCCTGGCCTTCTTATAATCGGTATCCACCATATGTGGTGCATACCTAGCAAGTTCAGTAAAATTCTTCTCATACTCGGCAACAGACGTCTTGCCCTGTCTCAACTGTTCAAACTCAGTCACTTTTCTGTCTCTGATGCACTGGGGAAAATACTTTTCAAAGAAGGACTCCTTAAACTGAGCCCAGGTCACAATAGTATTTGCATCACGGGTCAACATCCACCACCTTCTTGCTTCTTCCTGAAGGGTGAAGGTAGCTAACAATACCTTATTTGCTTCAGAGCACGGAAAAACCTCAAACAACTTTTCAGTCTCAAGAACCCAGGCTTCAGCCTTTAACGGTTCCAAGCCTCCCTGAAAGGACGGCGGTTTCATTTTGCTGAATTTCTGAGTCAGTGCAATAATGTCCACCTCATTAGCATTCACATTCTGTACATTCTGTTCCGGTTGCACCGGAGGAGGAAGATGTGGGGGCTGTTGGTTCGGATGTTGATCTAGTCTTTCCATTATCAGTCCCATCATTTGTTCAAGTCTGGCCATTCTGGCCTCAGAGGATGATGACTCAGGTTCATTTGCATTAGCCATTTTGCTATAACAGTTATAACAGTTATCATTATAAACAGTTGTACAATTAAACAGTTTAACACTTTAACATATAACCAGTCAGTCATAAGCACACACTTTTCAAGTTCATGAGATGCCCTAATCGCTTTTCTAGGACACCCTATAGCTCATTTGGACACGTGTGTGCGGTATAACTCGTGGTTAAGTATCGCTCTGATACCACTCTGTCACGACCCAAACCCGGCCCTATGGGTTTAGCACCGTAACTGGCCAGTAATCCGAGATTACCAAAGGCCTACAGAACAGTAATACAATCAAACAGAGTACAGGGCCTGGCGGAAGCCAAAACAGTAAATAACTAGTGTCCATTGAGCTGTGAAAATCTGTATGTCAAAAACATTTTTATGCATTCAGACAGTTCAAAACAGTACAATCCATATACAGTCTATACAATCATTTACAAGCAGTCAGCACGGGGATCAAATCCCTAGACGACAGTACAGTAAAACAGTAAACGGTCTATACAACGGTACAAAACAGTAAGGAGACCGATAGGGGACACAAAAACACCCCAAGCCATAACATGGCAACTCGGAACCTCGCAGTGAGGCGCATAGGCTGGCTTGACAAAACTGGGGACCAATCCCACGCTCCTAGCTCCGGTCTGGTTGCTGAGAACCTACATATATATATAAACAGTGAGCTAAAGCCCAGTGAATAACATACAGTGTAAAGAGGTTATGAATGAATGTCCCTTACAGTAATGAAATCAATTCATCATACAGTATTTTAATCTTTCAGTATTTCAGTCAATCAGTATTTCAATCAATCGGTCATATGTGGTACATCCATTAGCCTATAAACAGTAGGTCCAAAAGGACCGGGCCTTAACAGACCCAACAATAATGATGATCATCAATCAGTAAACAGTATGGTTTCGCAAGGAAACCGACAGAGCTCTGTAACAGTCAATAACAGTGGGTGCTAAGGATGCCACAATACAGTTCGAAATACAGGACATACATTCATTCAATAAACGATATCAGTTCAATAAACAGTTCAGTTCAGTATTCAAAATATAACCATTTGAACATATCTTTACACAATCTGTTACTCACAGAGATTGGGCTAATAGCAGCTAGAGCGCGTCCCCGAGAGCCAACCCTAAACAGTTAACAAATAGAACACACACTAAGTTCACAGTCGGAAGGATATAATTAAATCCCTAAATTCCTCGGTGTGGTTCTATGTCTAAATCCTCATTAAGATGCCTTAAGCTAGGCCTAAGAATGCCTAGGATGGGATGAGGATGCAAAAATGCGCACAGAAATCAGTTTCAGAATTTTCAGAAAACAGGGCCTCCGCTCGAGCGTCAACTTCCCCGCTCGAGCGGACAAGCCAACAAAGGTCCCCGCTCGAGCGTCAACTTCCCCGCTCGAGCGGGCTGATGCACAGTGCAAGATGCTGGATGCGCGATTTTCCCGCTCGAGCGTGAAACTCACCGCTCGAGCGGACTGTAAAACAATGTGAAGAAATGCTGGGAGCATGAATTCCCCGCTCGAGCGGCACTTCCCCCGCTCGAGCGGACGGCCAAATTCTGGAAAATCCAGATTCGACCTCTGAGTTTCAAACCAAGTTTCAATGTTCCAAATTCGATCCTCTTGGGCCCATTTTCTGGAAAACTCTTTCAAGCACATAGAATAACAAGTTTTAAAGCTCAATTTAAGAAATCAAGGCCCAAGGGTGTTTCAATTAAACCCAATTTCAAACCATTTTCAAGAACAATGCTCAAACATGACATGCATGCATTCAAAACAATTTTAAGCTTCAAATCATGCTCAAATGAGCTCAATTCTTTGAAAAGCAAGTTGAAAACATGAACTATAACAATACCATGAACATGCATATGACAAATTGCCATGAACTTACTCAAAACCCAACAATATTAACATGCATGCAAGAATTTGACTTCAATCTCATATGCTAAGCTTAAAACATGACTTAGTTCATCAATTTAGCATGAAACATGCAAGAACAAATTTAAACTCAACAAGGAGAAGATGAATTCACTCACCTAAGTCTCAATCACAAGTCTAGGAGCTCAATCTAGCAATCCATGCCTCAAATCTTCAAGTTCTCTTAGCAATTTCAACAAGAATAAGTCCCTCTCTCTCTACCTCCCTTCTTGGTCGGCAAACAAGGAGAAAAAGGCTGAGGAAATAAGTTGGTTCAAGTGTATACAAGGCTCAAAGATGCTTAGGTAGTGGCCCACTAGGAGTGGCAATAATGTAATTAAATCAAACTCTTTAATTGACTTAATTTAATCTAATTTAATCATTCCTAATCAATTTTCAGATAAATATACCATTAAATCAGAAATATTCTACTGATCCTAAAACTTCAAACGGTTTCTAAATCGGCCGCCGATAAGGCCTTCAATTAGCAGTTTAAATACATAAACTCAAACAGATAATCATTCAAGCAAACAGATACAATATGCAATATAACAGACAACTTATTAAATTTCAGTTTCAGTTCCATTCAGTCTGTTCAGTAGTTCATCCAGTTCACTTATCAGTCATTATCAGTTCAGTTTAGCAGTAATCAGTAGATAATTCAGTGGTTTAACGGTAATCAGTACGAGGGTTGTTATAGGAACTCCCTCCAAGATGATGGAAGTTTGTCAACAATACCTGCTACAACAAGATTGTCTCCAATTTTGATGCCTTCAGATCTAACTTTAGCTACTAACATCTGAAAATCTTGAACTTGCTCCACCACTGATTTTCCATCTATCATCTGATAGCGAAAAAAACGGCTTGCGGCATATTTTTTAGCGTCTGCCTCTTCGGTGTCATATTTGTTCTGCAAGGCTTTCCAAATTTTCTTGGCAGTGGTGTAAGTAGTATCATAATAATCATAAAATTGATCTGAAAGACAATTCAAAAGATAGTATCGACATTTATACTCATCTGTGTTGTATTTCTCGAGTTTTTCAAGCTGAGCAGCATACTCCTCGTCGGTCATCTCTTCAGTGGGGACTTTGTTCGGATTTTTCTCGGTTAGGATATAAGCCACCTTAAGGAGACTGAGGTAGAAAAGCACCTTGCATTTCCATCTTTTGAAATGAGCTCCCTTCAACCGGAAGGGCTTGTTGAGATCGCCGGTATTCTCGTTGGGCTTCTCCAGTACTGGCTCTATGGATTTTTACTGTTTGAATCTCCTTAAAATTGTTGGTGATAATTGCAGATAACACACCAGAAAATACAAATAATAAAAGTTATAATAACTAATATAAAGGCTGAGGCGCGGGAAAATCACTCTATTTAAGGAGATTCAAGCCCTCTGCGGTTAGGCAAAGCCTGACACTGGTGCAGCAGAAAAAACCTTGACTTGTTCCCCCCAAGATACAACAACCCGACTAACTCGTATGGTTCACCAATACTGCACAATTGGTTGAACCCAAAACTTTATCACACACACCCTTTTTATTTGCCTGATAATCTCACTCAAGACATAACAACACAACCAAAACTTCTTCTCACGTATATACCAAGATAGGAGATAAGCTCAATATATATAGAAATGAAAACTTAGTGGAGAAGTTAACAAAAGACTAGACCAAGACCAAGACCAAGACCAAGACCAAGAAAGCTTATCTAGGAAGACAAGGTGGATAAGATATGATAGACTTGGAGAAGACTTGAAAAGATAAGCATGGGAGACTAGGCAAAGACTTATCTTGGAGCTCGGAAGATCATTATAATATTAAAATACCTGCTAACATATATATATATATATTTATTTACTTATAAATCTTTTAACATTCTATTTACTGTGAAAATAGAATACCATGTTATTCACAAAACTAATAAACCTTCTAAAAAATATTCAAGTCAATTTTCATTAGTGCACAACGCAAACACATATCGTTTTAACAGTTGAATTTCATTATATCTTAGCGATGAATTTGTATTATCATACCAATTTAAAAATAAGGTAAACTATCAATAGATTCTAATAGTTAGAATTAATTTTCATTAAGTATTATTAAATACAAGTTCCAACCAAATGGGAAGTGGTGAAGAAAAAAGGGAGAGATGGTGGGCAAGATTCAACGACAGTGATAAACAAAGAGGCAGAGACACAGTGTTTCATTCCATCAACATCTAATGCTTTTGATGTCCTTGAATCATGTGATATGGGAGAGTTGGGAAATAGAGAATTAAATCAAGAGTTGTTGTGTCAAATAAAGAGCCTACAAAGTAGAGGGGGTCCATCTCCAAGTGATCCCATTAATGAGGAGACTACAAAGGAGGATAACAGAAGAAAACTCAAAGCGAAACTTCATTACTTGAAGAGTGCTAGAGGGAAATTTTGAATCCTTTGTTGTGTTTGGTGTTTTTGTCGTCTATAGGCTTAGTTTGTTTCTTTCGAGGGAGCAATTTATTTCTTTGTTTATGTTTGTTCTCCCTACAAAGGATGTGTATTGAACTTCATTGTATATCTATCTTTTTTGGTTATAATATGACTTAATTATCTAAAAAAAATTAAAAATTAAAAATAAGTCTTGGTAAAATTGTCACTAAAAATAAGTTTTTTGTGACAAATTTTTATATACGTCACTAAAAATTGACAATTAGTGACTTTTTTTGTCATGATTTTTATAAATTGTCGCTAAAACTTACAATTAATTACGTTTTTTTTATGATAAAATATTTTCATAAGAATTATTAGATAATAAATCTACTTATTAGGACTAATATATAACTACCAATTGGTGTGGACAATTATTGTCATACGAAAAGCAACCTAGTTCATTCCACGAAGCAACCCAGCATTGGAGTCTTGGAGACGTGTTGTGTTGAATTAATAAATTAAACACATGAGAATCCCTTTTTTTTTTTTTTTTTTTTTCTTATTGTTTATATTAATCTATGATGAGAATAACCATAAAACGATTCGGACTGTTTTGTCACTAATTTCTTCAAGCTGGCTAGGAGGTCCCTACCTAGAATGATATAAGAGTTAATGGTTAAATTATATTTTGCTGCCTTTATATTTTATCATTATTTACTTTGGCCCTTGTAGTTATTATTATTATTTTTTTTTGTTTTTTTGGTCTTTCATGTTTTAAAATTTTCTCAATTTTACACATAAAACTAACTTTGTCTAAAATTAGACAAAAAATATCACATTAACTTTTACATGGGATGAAGTATGCCATTAGATTTAACCTATACCTCTTACCGAAACTTGGATTCAAATATAATAATATTTTCTTATATGCCAAGTGGAAGCCACGATGGTATTTTTTGTCTAATTTTTGACATAAATTAATTTTAAGAGAAAATTTAAAAAATAAAAATTAAAACTTGAAGGGTCAAAATAGAAAAAAAAAAAAATTAAAGATTAAAATGAAAAAAAATAATAATAAAAGATAAAGGGAAGAAAGTATAATTTACCATTAATGGTAAGAACACAATCCACGTCGAAAAATTATTTAATATTTCAAGAATACTATGTGTTTGTACTCTCTAATCAATCATCATTCAATATGTCTCTCATATTGTCCAATCACATAACACAATACCCTACCTATTCACATTTTTCACTAATCATAATACTATAGAATATCACGTGTCTATACTCCAACCAGTCTTATTTTATTGATTAAAAATAAAAATAAAAATAAAGATGATCTACACCGCTACCATATTGAGGTGTAAAATTTTGATTGAATTTCACATTGTTAAGAAAAAAGGGTCAAAATGGTGTGAAATTTAACAATAATTGTCCTAGTTGCCAGGAACGGAACTGTTAAGGCACCAGGTGCTCCCGGTCCCTCCCGAAAACATATAAAATTTTATATATGCTTCCATATAATCTTGAATATAATTAGTATATTATTCTTAAATTTTATGTAAATTTGATTGATTCTCTCAAGATTTGAATACTTTTTTAATTGTCCGTTGAAATCTCATCCTCATTTTTTCACTTATCCCAATATATTTTAATTGCTCTTTATTAGTGAATACATTAAAATAGTATTATTAGAGATTTAGGCATAGATTAGTACCAAGAAAAATTAATATGTGATATAAATTTAATTCTTGTATAGCGATGATTCACACCAAAAGTAAAATTGATATATGAGTTATTTATCATTAGTATTAGAATATTGCTATATATACTAATTATTGTATTAACAGATAATGTGACATAATTTTAGAGATTTTGAGTATTTGTAATTTGTATAATAGATAAAGTCAGTAATAATGACATTACACTATTTAATGTACTAATTAGTGCATGTAACATCACCATTAATATTATTGCACATTTTATATCATCATTTCTATTCATCTCTATATATTTTTATACCCTTTATTAGATTACCCTTTTTTATTCGTTGATAAGGATTTTATAATAGACATTTATTTTATATTATTGTAGTCATATTTATCATTAATATCAATTATAATTTGCACTTTTTTAAAAAATTAATAAAATTATGGTATCTCCTAAGAGCACATAAAAACCATAATTTTAACATCATTATATAATTAATACCATGATTATTATAAATTTTAAATGAAAAAAAAAAAATCACTACAACATATAAGAGTATTAGAGACTAAATGTTTTCGTCTCTAAAAGTGAAAATTTTGTTGCAAAAAACATTTAAAAATTAATTTCCATCATTATAAGAATAGTCGCTAAAATGTCGACCTGAAAAGTCAAAAACAAGGCTTTTAGCGACAAAATTTTAAAACTGTCACTAATAAATAGATTTTTAAGGACAATATAATTTGGTGTCAAAATGGTTTAATTTTTGAGATAAAAAAATTTGGTCCCAAAATGATAATAATTCATCCCTAATGTCTAGTTCTTGTTGTTAAAAATATCATGACGACACTTTTCGTAACAAAATTATGTAGTCCTTAAAAATAATTCTGTCCCTAAATTTTAGTCTCTAAAACCTTAAATTTTTTTTAGTGTGATTCAAAACAAAAAAATATTAAATAATAATAGGCAACGTGATAAAATATATACATCAATTAGACTTTTTCAATTGTACTGTTTATAAAAAATATATATCAAAAAAACAAGAAGAAAAAAGATATTTTGACCCCTTGATTGAAAATCCTGATTCTACAATTTTGATAGAATTTCACATATGTGAAGAAAGAACCCACAAAATGGTGTGGAATTTAACAATAATTGTACTAGTGTATACATATACACAGAAAATTTGAAGGAAAAATAAATAATAATAATAATAATAATAATAATAATAATAATAATAATAATAATAGAGAGGATCACAATCCATAAATAAACTACAACTTGGCTTGGTATTGGTTAATAATTGTCCAGCTCGGCAAAGTTGTGATTTAATAAGGTGTGGTTTAGGTGTGTTCGTTGACTAATTACCTGTTTGGGATATGGCGTTTTTTATTTCTTTAATTAAAATAATTAATAAAGATAAAATAGATTAAAATAGTTTATACTACAAAATGTCACATTTAATCAATAATCATTTCATTTTTTTCTATTATAACTATCAAATCAATTATAATAAAAAAATAATATAAAAATAAAATAAAATGAACTATCATTCAAAATATAATTTTTTAAATTAATTAAAAGAGTCGAATTTCTAAACGGACCTAAGACCAAAGAAAGAAGACATATATGCCAAACATGAACAGCCAAAAGGCCACATTAAAGTTCCTCCGAGAGTTAACTCCTCCACAGCCCAAATTTAATCCACATATTCTACGTACATACAATAATAATAAATACTAAAAAGCTGCATCAAACTCTTCCATAACGTTCTCCAACAATTTCCTCACGACTCACACAAATTTCCTCCACAATTTTCTCAACCTGGTCTCAACTCAAAACAACACCCCCCCCCCCCCCCCCCTCTCTCCCCTCTCTCTCTCTCTCTCTCTCTCTCTCTCATAGAGTGGCAGAACTATGTGGAGACTTGGAGGGGCACGTCACCTCTCAATTTAAAAAAAAATTAAAAATCATATATGTATAATTTATCAGAAAATAAGTACAAATTATACCGGTAATTCTTATAATTTAATCCTTATATCATTTTAGTAACTGTAATTTTAATTATTTTAATTTTGATCTTGAATTCATGACTTTGTTTTAATTTGGTCTAATTAATTATGATTGGTAACATGTTTTTATGGATTATGCACATATGAGCGATATATGTCATGCTTTTTAGGGACAAAATTATAAATTTGATTAACTCAATGAGTTAACCTTAACTAATTTATTGATAACTTTTTGTCAAAAATCTTAACAATGTTGTCAATTGAACTAAATTGATCAAAAATCTAAAATTAAACGTCGAAATCGAACAAATTAAAAGTATAACGACTAAAATGATAGAAATGACAAAATATAAGGACTATTAAAATAATTTACCCAAAATATAATAGAGAAACAAAAATAGAATAGGATAATCATTCATTTTGATGGTTTGCCTACTAATTGATATGGGATACCACATAATAATGTCAATGTTGCTCTACATGTACCAAATTTTTTACCTCGGTACTTGTCTTAACATTCTTCAAAATAAGAAGGCTTATTGCTTGGTCTATGAAGTTTATTATATGTCTCGTTTTGATAATTAGAATTGTTTAATGTATAAATCTCATCGACTATTTTATATCTATAAAAAATCATGTTGATTAGATATCTGTAACTCCTTAATCGAAACATATTTTTGTCAACTATTTATTTTTAAAATTATATTTACCATTAACAAAAAACGTGCTCCGATCAACCGCCTATAGATATCCGATCAACGTATTTTTTACAGGCATGAAATACTCAATAAACTCTACATTTAAACAATTTAAATCACTGAAATGACACCCACAATAAAATTTATAAATTCAACAATACACTCCAATCCACCTAATGGACTAAAGAGAACCCACTCTCTTTGGGCTATGCACACTTTAAATGGCTACGCACACTTTAAATGCTACAAACCATGTTATTTAGGCTAAGTTTAGGATGTAGAGAATAATCCAAAAAGTTAAAAGTTACTCAAAAAGTTAAAAAGTTAACACTATTCACCAAAAGTCAATAATTACGGCTGCACAACTCTCAATTCAAATTTTCCTCTAAAAACTAATTTTTACAATTTTTTATTACACATTTTTCCATAAAAAGTCAAAAAGTTAACCCAAACATCCATATTTTCAACGTCACTTTTTTAGTCAAAAAAGACAAAAAATGTACTTATTTAGTCTTCCCAAACAAGACCTTAATGAGATCTGTATAGAACCTTAAAATTTATTCACCAAATAAAAAAGAGTATAGAACATTTAAATTATTCACTCTTTGGTTATAGAAATTTAAAAAAAGCAGTGACTTTGGTCCAGTTTAAGATCGGACTAGACCATGTTATTGGGCCGTGGAGGCCCACCACGGGTCCCATTTTGATAATCCGAACCGTTCAATGTGTAAAACTCGTTGAGTACTATATGTCTATAAAAAAAAAAGTTGATCGGATATCGATAGCTATATGAACAAAACAGTTTTTTATCAACCGTTAATTTTTTCAGTGTCCATTTTTTTTTTTATACAAACTTATTTGATCACATAACTATTGATATCCGATCAACGTGATTTGTTATATATGTGGTACTCGACGAGTTCTACACATTGAACGGTTCGGATTATCAAAACAGGCCCAAAAAATGGGCCCCATGGGCCGAACTGAACGGGTACAGTATTGATCTCAACTTGAGACAAGCTAGACCCATAGTTTTTTAGTTTTTAATTTACATTTTTTAGTTATTTTTTTAAAAAAAAATATTTAATCAATTTTATTCTTATTTTTAGATCTACTTAATCCAGATATACTTATTAACTAAACACAAGGAAAAAAGTCTCCCAAAATTTTATGATTTTTTTTTTTTTTTAAAAAGTACAATATATTTAGTATTTATTGAATTATTTTTTGAAAAAAAAAAATCGTAGTTTTTTTTTTTTATAAAAAAAATTAAGTATATTTGGATTAAATGCATCTAATTTTTCTTTTAAAATAATTTAAATATAACAAAAAAATTATTGAAAACAATAAAACATAAAAAATAAAAAATAATTCAAAAGCTATTTTTGAAATTTTAAAATCAAACAGAGTAATGATTTTCTAAAATTTACCAAATGATATGATTAATAATATGTTAAAGGTCACTACAAAAAACGTGAAAATGTGAATATTTTAACATTGCAAGTCTGTGAAATCTCTCATGATCAAGTACAAATATTTGGTTAAGAACTCCATCAGTTGGCAAGATAAGTTCCTCTCTATACATTTATCTTTCCATATGTCTCCATACCTCTTTTGTAAACTTTAATTTAGACTTGCACCGGTAATCTAAATCGTTTATCTCATAAACTTTGTAATAAAGATCATTTATGTAAATAATAAATTTCTTAAAAAAATTATAAACTTGGGAAAAAATAGCATTCTGTTTTATAAAGTGAATGACAAATGTTATTGTAAACTTTAGCTATCTATTTTACAAAATAAAATAATTTTGTTTCTGTATTTATAATTTTCTAATGAAATTCATATTTTACATTGATGACTTTTATTACGAAACTTATAAGATAAACAGTTCGAATTATTGATACAAGTCAAATTGAGACTTACAAAAAAAAATACAAATTATAAAAAAATATAAAGAGATAAAAATATGAATGGAAGCTTATCCCTCAATTGGCACCTAAAAGGGAATGGCTTTCTTTTAGTTTGTGATCAGGATTGGAAAGTACTGTGGGACTTGTGGGAGCCCACCACGGATTTCATTTTGATAATCTGAACAGTTCAATAGTGTAGAACACATCGAATACTATATATTCGCCAAAAATTACATTAATCGGACACTGATAGCTACATTATGAAATCAATTTTTGTATGAAAAAAATAGATGCTGAATAAATAAATTGTTGACAAAAATCTGATACGATGAAATAGTTATCGATATCCATCAACATGAGTTTTTATAAGCGTGAATTTTATATATTGAACGGTTCAAATTATTAAAACAAAATTCATAATAGACTTCACAAATCTAATAGTACTCTCCAATTTATGATGTGACGGGAGGGAAGCATTCCCCACCGAAAAATAGAGAACGTGGGTGTCGTCCTTTTCACGTGCATATATGCTTTAATTGGCGCCAACCAAGAAATTGTAGATTCCTTTCTCTCTCTTGTCTTTCTTTTATTTATCATTATCTTTTAAACGATTACAATTTGATCCATCCACTATAGGCACAAATGTTATAGACAAGCCATGCCACCACTCTAGCTAGTAGGCAGCCATGCATGTGAACCACTTTTAACAAATAATTTTCAAAAATTTATTCTATAATTCTGAGACAAAGACAATGTTCAACTTCCTCAACGGATACATTTGTGCAAACATTTTACCATGTATTCTCTGCACCTTGGGCCATGTCTTTTCCTAATTTTCCTTTCCACTTTTTAATAATAATAAAATGATAACATTATTATGTACTTAGAAAAATGAGAAGATTATTTCAAGAAGTCTTAGTTGAAAGAATTATTTAATATAAAGTCCTATGAATATTTTTTTAGAATTTGAAGTTCTATTTAAATAGGAATATGTTTCATAAGATCCTATAAGTTATAAATGAATGATATTAGTGTACTATTATACTCCTAATTTTGTTTTCATATTCTACCTTATTTTATCATTCATCATATCATGTTTAGGAAGGACGCTTCTCTCTTTTCTGTTTCGGCCACCGTTTCCTCAACCACCATCGCCAAAGCAGTTTGCGCCGACTCCACTGGGTTAGCCTCCACGACTTCTGTTTGAGTTGCCATTGGAGGGAAGACTTCCTCATTTCCTTTAGAGCTTGTCCGCCTTTTTGTGCGCCACCATCTTCTTGCGTTTCTTCTCTTGGGAAAACTGAGCAAGTGATTCCCTATCCATGTCTTCAGATCTGACTCTAGGCAAGTCGTCCAAGTCTATGATGTCCTCCTCCTGAAAGCTGTCCGAAATTGACTCTTTCACTGGAGCCAACTTGTTCTTGTTCCAAGCTCATAAAGAGTTCCCTACTCGGTTGCTCTTTAGCCTCAAGAAAAGTTGACTCAACATTGGTGTATCGTTCGACGTCTTTGCCTTGCATGCTAACTTGCTGCTCGGACTCAGCGTCTTGATCAACACCCTATTCGGCCTTGTTTTGGCTGTTGCTACCTTGCTTGCTGGCCAAAGACTCTTTAAGTTCAATAGCCCAAAAGTTTGTGAAACTTGAGAACACGAGGGCCGCAAGGTGCTACTCGCCTCTCGGAATTGAGATATGATTTGCTACCGAGGATTTTATGTAAGATGGGTCGTATCTGATGAGGATATGGGCGGCCCGACCTTGTCCTTGAAGATTTCGCCGACCAACGAAGTCAAGGACGGTTTTCACCTTAGCAAGGACCAATTCATCCGCAAAGGCGAGAGATTTTTTAAGCTCGTTACCTGCACAAAACAAAGGTAGTTAGAATACATAATGAGTGCCGAATAAAAGTATAAATTAGAATTAAATATTCGGCAACCTGGTTCACCCTTGCGCCTTGGCACAAGGAGTTAGGCGATCTTCATTCTCGCCAAACTCCCAATTGCCTCGAACGGTGACCATCACATCATTCACTCTTTTCCCAAAGCTGGCAAGCATTGTGACCAAAAGATGGTTAATGTCCTTCGCTCTAAGGAAATATTGTCCTTGTCGACCAGAAGATTTAGCAAGGACATAACAATGTCGAATGGCAGGAATCCCTAGGTCAGCGATTCAACTCAACGATGCCCATTACGATTCGATAAAAGTTGACGTTTGGCTGAGATGGAATCAAACCTCGGTAACTTAATACAGACCTAAGGGTAGGGTGAAGGAGGAAACGAACACCTCCCTCGGTGATTGCCAAGAGAGGAAAACAATGGTGTTTTCATCAGTTCTTTCCATATCAACTTCACTATCTCTAACTAGGGATAGTTGAACGTCATCGGGGATAGAAAAGTGATAATGAAAAGTGGCAATTCGGTCTTTAGAAAGAAGAGCCTTAAGGTGATTCTCCATGAAAGGATTGGAGTGGAAGATGAAGAGAAGGAAAAAAAAAAAAAAAAACACAAAGGACTGAAAGTGCAAAAATGAAAGAGAGAATGGGGCTTAGAAGACTTATAGACGGAAATGAAAAGGTCACAAGCAAAAGGAAGAGCAGGAAAGTTGCAGGTGAGGTCCCAAAGTTAGAAAGTCCCAAGTGTTGAGTAGTAGTGGAGTCCCAAATGAGATGAAGGGACGGAAAGATTTCAAATCGCATTAAATGAAGAGTGCGAAGAGGCGGGAAGCAATAATCATTATTCATCACAACTTTTCTAGCACGATTATTGAGAAGGCATGTCTGCCACATTTCCAAATTCCAAAGCGCTTCAAACGCAGTTATTGATCTTTCAGCAATCGAGTATGCCAACTACTGAGCCTAATCCGAGATCGGCCCATTGGGCTGAATCGGAGCCAAGTAGAAGTCATTGGAAGGAACGAACGCCGAGTAATGAGTCCCGATTGTACGTAGTCGGGCCGAGTAGTTCATATAAGTCGGTATTGACTCATTGAGTTGCCAATTTACCCCCATAAAGTGCAATGGGGAAGTGGGCCCTAGTAGGAAATGCATAGTAGAAGATAAAAACCCGAAGGAGAAACTCTATAAAAGGAGAAAAGGGAACTCCATAATGAGGTATGATCAAAATTATCAACATACAAAAACTGAGATTGTTATTCTTTTCTAGGAGGCTAACTAGACCGTTAGAGTACTAATTCCGACACCTTCGACTGGAGTTATTCTTCTATTTTAGGTGACTATCAAAGGACTGCTACAAGATCTGATTAGATAAAGGAGTATCCCAAATCCACTTCCCCACAGTTGGGTTTTTTAATGTCACTACAGGAATTATAGGTTTTGACGACATTTCTTTAACGGCGTTTTATAAAACGCCACATTTTATACTATTTAACGGCGTTTTTTAACCGTCGTTTTTGTTCAATATTAAAATGGCACCGTTTAACTATTTGAAGGCCTTGAAAAACGTCTTCGAATGTCCTCTCTCTGGCGAGCTGGTAAATATACTCGTTCACTCATCAGGAGGATGCCCTAATCTTTTACTCACTCATCAGTCTATCGTTCTCTCTCTCTCTCTCTCTCTAAACAGATGCCCTAATCTCTTCCAGCAGAAATCAATGGATCGGTTTCGATTTTGATTTCGAAGTTCTGTTATTTTGAATCCTTATGCCTTCTCTGATTTCGATTTCATCTGTATCTCTGATTTCGATTTTGATTTCGATTTCGAAGCTCTACCGCCACCACCATCTGACCGACGATGTAGGTGAGTTCTCTCTCTCTCTCTCTCTCTCTCTCTCTCGCAACCCTCTCTAAACGCTTATCATTCGCAGAGATTCAGATCGGTCTCAGTGATTTCATCTCAGAGCGGTTTCGATTTCGAAGATCCAAAACACCATCTGTACCATCGTCTACTAAGGTGAGCTCCATCGTCTCTATGTCTCTCCCTGAAACTCTTCATTTCGAAGCCTATTTCAGTGCTGTAATGAAAACATCTCTCTCAATTCATCTCTAAACGCTTATCATTCGCAGAGATTCAGATCGGTCTCAGTGATTTCATCTCAGAGCGATTTCGATGAAATTTATTGGATCTTGGGTTTCTTTTAGTCTAGGCTATTTTTAACTAACTTTGCAAAATGTTGGATCCTGGGAAGCCGTCTTTCACACCAAAGAAGGGGAAAGCAAGTGTAGTCATGTTTGTCGGTGTGCAAGGTGTCTTGATTTTCTCTGATGACGCTGGATTTTATTACTTTATTCTGTGTTATGTTTGACCTCCTTAGTCTCTTATTTTGAGCAAGATGGTATGTCTACGACCTTGATAATTTTTACTTCTTATTATTTGAAACCACCCCCCCCCCCCCCCAAAAAAAAAAAAGAAAGAAGAGATTTTATGTACCTCCTGTCGAAGATATCCTTATATTTGGATCTATTAAAAATATTTGTCATTTATCGGCTGTATACTCTAAGTTCACTTTTGGTTAATCCCTTGGTTGGCTTTGCCTTTTATTCTATTCAGTCAATTAATGCAGGTTTAACTGTTTGTGAATAATTTCAGGGTCTGGGAAAACCACCACGTGTACAAAATATGCATATTACCACCAGAAGAAGGGGTGGAAACCAGCTCTGGGGTGTGCAGATACATTCAGAGTTGGTGTTTTTGATTAGTTGAAGCAGAATGCCACTAAAGCTACAATTTCTTTTTATGGAAGGTACTTTTTTGTTGTAATTTATTGGTTGTCAATGCCATTGTATGTGTTTGAGAAGGTTGATAAAGTTTTAATGTCAGAATGATGCAAAATGTGTCAGATAGTGCAGAACTTTTTTTTTTTTTTTAAAAAGAAAAACAGGTTAGCACAAATATGGTAAGAAGATAAATTAAGATAAATTGAGAGGAAGAAAAGGAAAAGGATGGTGGTTGTGTAAGAGAAAGGTAATCTCAGATAATTTCTGTGACTACATAAATCTAAAAAATGAGGAACTACAGAAATGCCACTACCAATGACTTACTCTTGGTGGATATGCCAATCATGTCTGGTTTGCATGAATTTTTATTTAAGTAATGTTATGCACAGTTTTCATGAAAGAGCCAATTAGTGACAATTAATGTTATGCCTTCACTTATGTGTCCATATATGATATACCATTGCGAACTATATTTATCTCTAAGAAAGCAACCATGTGATTGGCTACTTCCATGAGGTTAATGTTATTATAATGGGCATGCAATGAGCTACATGAACTTCATCGATCTAAGGGGATGGGATTAATTTGAAGAATTTGATGTTTTGTACATAATGAGGCAGGTTTATGCTTATAGTAAATTCCATAAACTTGTTACCTGTCAATTCAACGATCATAGTGGTTTTGTTTGCCCAATTTGACAATGTTTTCATGTAATTGGCGATGGATGTTCATATACATTTGTCATTTGTCATTTGGACGATGGAGAACCTAGTTTGTCCATGAGTCTGCAAGTACTTTTCAAATGATAAAAAAATAAAAAATAAAAAAAGTCCTGACTTTGACTAGGTTTACTGTAACAAAGTTAGCAAGCATAGGCAGAAATGTGGATTTAGTATTTG
This sequence comes from Camellia oleifera, assembly GCA_022316695.1. Lineage (NCBI taxonomy): Eukaryota > Viridiplantae > Streptophyta > Magnoliopsida > Ericales > Theaceae > Camellia > Camellia oleifera. The sequence continues at coordinate 85,761,891 of CM039312.1, forward strand.
ACTTCCAGATTTTTTCAGAGGAGGTCCCTCTTCGAAGGGTCACGTTGTTGCTGCAAGGATGAAGTTGGCTTATCATTTGTAAATAATAGGGCAATTGAGGTTTTATGAGTTTTTACTCTTAAGTGGGTTAAAGCTGTTGAGTCACCAATTGTTTCAAAAGCTTAAGCCACTAAGAAATGGGCCCAACAATGTATATCAATCTATTCAATAAGGCTTAACATAGTATCAGAGTTTAGGAAATGGGCCCAACAATGTATATTAATCTATTCAACAAAAGCAAGGTGTGGAACACAGCTTTAGCCTTTGCTTTGGATACATATATCTATATATATAGATATGTAGATATATGTACATATGTATGTAAACATTGCCAATTAATCTGTCATATTTTTCATTGAAACAAAAGTGTTCGTTTTTGGGTTTTCATTTGTCTAGACAAACCCTTTGATATTTGTGCAAAACTTGTAGACATGTTCCTTTGTGAATCTTCTGTGATGCTTGTAGGTTTTGAAATTTAGTGCTTCTAAACTTCAAAAGCCAAATTGTCTTCATTATTGGTAATAAATTTACCACTCAAAGCTCATTGTAACATGTGCTTTTTGTTGACAGCTATATGGAGTCGGATCCTGTTAAAATGGCAGTTGAAGGCGTAGAAAGATTCAAGAAGGAAAATTGTGATCTTATAATTGTTGATACCAATGGACGTCACAAACAAGAAGCTGCTCTCTTTGAAGAAATGCGTCAAGTTTTTGAAGCAACGGTATCGTTTTGTTACTCTGTGCTGCACTATCTTGTTGCTGTTGATTAGGGTTGCTAATATCTTCTCTTTGAAAACTTTTCTATGCTACTGTTATTTTCTGGAAGCAGTCTATTAACTGCACAGATCCATAATTAAGAATTTAGTTTGCCGATGTTACCCCAAAAGCTGTGTGAGTTAATGCCTACTAGCTTTATTTGAAGTACCTAATATTTAATAGGATTTAAAGTATGAGGTCCAATGTTTGGCTTGACTGGTAAGTTGAACCTTCTACCTCAAAGAATTCATTGCTTTCAATGTCTTATGAAAACTGATACTGCATTGACATTCTTACTTGATAAGGGAAAGGACAACTTTTTTATTTTTATTTTTGTAGTTTTCCTAACTTGATGTGAAGTGTTAGTAGATAGCTATTTTAGATTAATTGCTTGACTCTGTGGTTGTTGATAAGTGTGTATTGAGATTGGTTTGTTAGCTTTCTTAGTGAAGGGATTAGTTTGGTTGGTCATCCTGACAAAACCTGTAGACTTACTATCAAGAGGACCTTGACTTTTTGTTCTTGTTCTTGAACTAGGACAGCCCACGTTTATAGAAAATGAGTGTTTGCTGTTAATCTACTTTTGTGGTGGTTACATGCCAATTCCATATACAATTTATGAAATCATTTGATTTCTTCTTTTCTTTTTTCTTTTTTTCCATTTTCATGTCAGGTTTGGGAAAGTACATTTGTATAATAATTATACCAGAAACTGGGGCATTTATGTTGTATGTGCCAGTGTAGAATCATAGGTAAAGATGCTTTCAGCTGCTGCTTTCTTCATCATCTGCCTCCTCTTTCTTCTTTTTTGTTGGTTTGAATTTTAAGGTGTTAAAATATATCAATGCATTCTTTTAATTGGTTTGTATGAATTTGTGATAATCAATATATTATACATGGGTTCTTTTAATTGGATTGTCAAATCCCCTCTGGTTGGGCATCCAGCAATATTGACTTGTGATACACTGATACAGTATTGTTGTTCAAGCCTGCCATGGCTCTCATTATAATCAAAGAGTTCTGCTGTGTGCACACCTGATGGATGTTTGTAATTTTTTTTAAATAGTTAGTTTACTTTTCAATTGGTCCTATAAAATTTTTATTTCAATATCAAGTCTTTACTTTCCCTTGCACACTTAAAAGTGAGTATCTGAATTTGATACTTTTCAAAATAAAGAAATTTAATTTCAAATTATAGATATGTTTAAGAAGTATCAAATACGTATATCCATGAATATCCGAAAAATATGGATATTTGATACAGATACATTAGTGTTTCATAGTTGGTAATTAGACTAGGAGAATCCCCTGGAGCCAATATTTTGCATGATTTTGTAATTGGAGTGCTTGAACTACGAATCTAAGGCAGGTTGCAAGTTTATATTGGGGTATTAATTCTTGATAAAAAAAAAAATCCTTTATAGCTATTTGCATTGCATGTCCAGGATTGACATTGGCATTGCATTGTTATGGCCTATTGAGTCATTGCCAGTCTAGGAAGTGTGAATGGATTATGTTTTGGGAAATGAAATCAAGAACAACAATCAAGGAAATATTGAGACATGTTATTGAGAAACAGTTTGGAGATGATTAGGGAAATTAAAGAAAAAATATATATTATTGAACATTGTCTGGTTGTTCTGTATCTTGTACTCTGTGTGTTTAGATTATTCTATGTAGGACTAGGGACAGATTTCTAGCTAAATCTGCTCTTTAAAGAGTGATATCAAATGATTTGGAAATAGAACATGAGAGATTCTAGTTATTTGTTACTACATTATCCAACATGAAATACTGTTTCCTCAGCAGTATGAGCATCTCGTAGAATCATATCTGATGTGAACTTCAAATATCAAACTATAGGTTTACCAAGTTGTTTTTTTTTTCCATTTCCACCATGACAGTACTGTCTGTAGTCCCTTTGTACCTATAGGTTTATCAAATGGGATTGTTGGACCAGTCAGCAGAAATAGACCTAATGGACAGGAAAATTTCTTGAACTAAAATTCCCTCAATCAAATAATTGTGCAGATAACAAATCAAATGAATTTTAAGGTCCTCCAGGATTGGAATCAAAAGGAAATGCCTCTTTGAGAATGGGTACTGAGATAGGTTAACCAGGGTAAAGAAACCTAGGTCAAAAGTCAAAAATCTTTAGAAATTACAAGTGTCAGCATACCTTGAAGCTGGAGTTGAAACCAACGCATTTACCATTCAGCAATGCTAGGTATCATGAAAAGTCTTTCATGAAAATGGTCATAAAAGATCTGTGACCTTTGGATTATACTTACAATAAAGCACCACACACTAATCAAGATAATCTAAGAGTCACAAATTTTTCATGATCATTTTCATGAAATTTTTTTCGATGAATGGATTCTTTTGAAGGTATTTGTTTTTTGTAGAAATTTTCTTAAACATATATTGCTTTTACAAGTCTGCCCACACTGCGGAAAGTGAAGTGACTCTATTATCTTGATTACATAACAATATTCTATTTGCGGGATCAGTGTCATTTACGACAGAGCCGTTGCTTACCCGTTGGCCCTTCAACAAATTGAGAGAGAAAGCACTTGCAAAGACAATGGAGTACATCCACTATGAAGATGAAAATAGTCGGTACATTACCATCGGATGTGTCGGGAAGGTTTTATGCATGCTTTCTTGTTGGGTGGAAGATCCTAATGGTGATTATTATAAGAAGCATCTTGCTAGGATCCCAGATTACATCTGGGTTGCTGAAGATGGAATTAAAATGCAGGTACTACTAGTTATTTGTAAAAATAAATAAATAAATACAATAAAAAAAAAGAAGAATGGAGGACCATGCTATTTCTGATATATCTCCTTTCTTTTTCTTTTTCTTTTTTTTATTTTTTATTGCAGAGTTTTGGCAGTCAAGAATGGGACACAGGTTTTTCAGTTCAAGCAATATTGGCTTGCAATATGCTTGAAGAAACAGGGGAAGTTCTTAGAAAAGGCCATGATTTCATAAAGAAATCACAGGTTTGTCTTTTATTTTCTTTTTTCTCAATTTTTTTTTTATTTTATAAATATTTTTGAGTTTATTTTCAAATTATAATTTATAATAACAATCAAATTTATTCATTCTTCCCTGTTTCTTTCTCTTCTTATCCTTCAATTTCAAAGGTGAAGGACAACCCTTCTGGTGATTTTAAAAAGATGTTCAGGCACATTTCTAAAGGATCTTGGACTTTCTCTGATCAAGATCATGGTTGGCAAGTCTCAGATTGCACAGCAGAAGGGTTTAAGGTGACATTTTTTTTTTTTTTTTGTGTCTTTTGTTTTTGCTCTTTTTGTTTTTTAAAGTACAATTTGATGCTGTGATAGTAAGTTCTGTAAATATGAATGAGTTCTTTTCCTTTTGCAGTGTTGTCTGTTGCTGTCTCAATTGCCACCCGAAATTGTTGGTGAAAAACATGAGGCTGAAAGATTGTATGATGCTGTGAACGTCATGCTTTCATTACAGGTAACACTTCTGTAATTTAAAATTGTTGGTGAAAAACATGAGGCTGAAAGATTGTTCGATGAATGGATTCTTTTGAAGGTATTTGTTTTTTGTAGAAATTTTCTTAAACATATATTGCTTTTACAAGTCTGCCCACACTGCGGAAAGTGAAGTGACTCTATTATCTTGATTACATAACAATATTCTATTTGCGGGATCAGTGTCATTTATAGGTCAAAGGTCCAAGCGAGATCCCTCAGGTTCATTCTGGCCTTCAAATGTATGCTTGACATGTTTCTTCCCATTGATTTAGTAAGCAGATAGTCAAATGTCTTTAGAACATATATAGAAATTACAGTTACTATATATGCATTATACAATCAGAAAGCCTATTTCGGTGTTAGTAAATGCTAATTTTGTATGATGTATTGTTTGATGCAGTGAAATTCGCAAGTATCAGAAGAGAACTGAGCTCCTGATCAGGAAATTGCCCTTCCAGAGGCTTGTTCGTGAGATTGCTCAGGACTTTAAGGTGATTGATTTGATCAATGTTGTTATTGTCCCGTTGGTTACTTGTTTTTCACATCTGGTGTATGATATATTGTGTAAAATTAAATTTGGCACGTGGTTGTGCAACACTGTGTATGATGTCCTTGTTTTGTTACGAATGCAGTATAATAGAACCTATATCTGGTTTTGCCATTTTAATTTGTGGCGAATAAAAACAGTTCTTATGACCACTGATTATAAAATAGAAGTTATTGATTGTGAATCCATAGTCAAATCCTATTCAGCAGAATATTGAGGTAGTTATGGCAGAACGGAAGTTTTGCTTTGTCACCATTTTTTTCTCAGTAGAAACCCAAGAAAGACAATTGAGAACATAGTGTTTTAGTTGATTTGGGTGTTATGTGGTAACATTGCAAATATAGAATAGAATTCACAATCCACTTTTTTAAAGTTATGGTGGCTGGAATTTTGTTTTTTTTGTTTTTTTAAAGTTAGTTATTGGATTTTCTTTGGGTGCAGACTGACTTGAGGTTCCAGAGCCATGCAGTCTTGGCACTGCAGGAAGCCGCAGAAGCATACCTTGTTGGGTTGTTTGAAGATACCAATCTCTGTGCAATTCATGCAAAGCGTGTCACAATTATGCCCAAGGACATTCAGCTCGCAAGGAGAATTAGGGGTGAGAGGGCTTAGTTTTTCAAAGTAAATGTTGGGGTTCCAACTGAAGCTGATTGTTGTTGACGATGGGTATTTTAGTAGAAGCTTTAGGATTTTGTCTTCTTCAATACCATATATTGTGTTCTGTCAGAGGATGATTGATAGATACTAATGGCTGTGGATTGATTTGCACGGTACTCTTTATCTTTCATTTTGTTGGGCTTGTCTAATTTCTGAACTTCTTTTAATCCCATTCTAATCAAATTTTATTTGTCAAATTTATAGCTTGCTTTGTGTATTATGCACAATGAGCTTTAATTGGGTGATGGAGTGACATAGGTTCAGGATTTTTATTCATCAATGCCTTTCCTCTACATTTGTTTGCAATAGTTTATAATCAGTAGTTGCAGCTTACCAAACTGATGGTAAATTAATTGTGTGCCGAGGATAAAGAAGAAAGTGAGTCACAAGAAGCAAATGATGTTCCTGTTGCAACTAGTACCACCATTCAAATTGTTGAAGCTTACAGAGAGTGAAAAGATGTAGAAAAACATGGGATTGAATGTGCTGTATGTCAAAGCACAATTGGAGGCCCATCAAATCCCAATGTATTCTGATCTGTTTTTGCAGGAATATGGCTGACTACGAAAAATTTATGGCTATTTTTCAGTTTTTTTATAGGTATTTTTTTAGTTCAATAATATAAAATTAGCACAATATAATAAAAATAAAAATAAATAAAAAAAGAAGAAAAGGCTATCACGGCGTTTCTAAAAACGTCGCTAAATAGCATACCAACAACAGGAGTTTTAAAAAGAGATACGGCGGCGTTTAAAAAACGTCGCTAAATAGAATGGTGAAGTCATGTTACTGTTAGAAGAACTTTTAGCGGCGTTTTTTAAAACGCCGCCTATAGTAATATAGCGACGTTTCTAAACCGCCATAGAGTTATAGCGACGGCGGTATCTTCGACGTTTGGTGATAAACGCCTTAAAAATATTTAACGGCGTTTTAAGATCTATAGCGGCGTTTTTTAAACGCCTCTAAAACTCCAATTTTCAGCAGTGTGTAAACAGTTGTCGTCGATTTTAGCCTCAATTCATATTTTCTTGTTTTCGGTTGTTTTGTTCAATTTCAAATCCCTCACATTAGCCTTAATCTCTTCCCACCCATTGTGTCCTCTATTTTTTATTTATTTATTTTCCCTACTTCTTCTCGCCTTTTTTGCTATGACAAAAATTTAACAAATACGTACTTCATCATGCTCTTGCGACATACCAAAACCCCTTTCAAACTAGCTATGGTCATTTATGCTTGTAAACAACAAAAAAACAATCAGTCATTAACTTGAATCACAGTGTACATGGTTGCATATATGGATTATACCAATAATCTATCAATATGGGCTACTGGGTATTTATAGCCATTGAACTGAGTCCATGAACAATTCATTTTATTTTTTTAAGGTGCTAGAGATTGAGAGGAAGGTGAAATTCTATAATTACCAAATGGATAGCGGGTATTTTGGCCTTTTTACATTATGGCATGGTGATATGATATCATAAACAAAAATTAACCTAAAAAGTAAAAACAAAAAAAAAATTTTTACCAATTTTTCAAATCACTTTTCAAAAAGACAAAAAACTTAGTTAGTTAAAAGGCAAAAGCCAACATTTAACCATATTCCCAAAACACCCCTAATTATAGACCTGTTTGGGATATGGCTTTTTTTTTATTATTTATTTTTATTAATTAAAATATTCAATAAAAATAAAATAGATTAAAATAATCGATACGACAAAATGTCACATTCAAATAATAATTATTTCACTTTTTCTATTATAATTATCAAATCAATTATAATAAAAAAATAAAATAAAATGAACTATTATTCTAAATATAATTTTTTTTAATTAATTAAAATAATCAAATTTCCAAAATACCTAAGAAAGAAGACATATGCCAAAACATGAAGACCAAAATGGCCATATTAAAATTCCTTCGAGAGTTAATTCCTCGCCAGCCCAAATTTAAATAACGTAGAGAACACTCCCATATTCTACGTACATACAATAATAATAAATACTAAAAGCTGCATCAAAACTCTTCCATAACTTTCTCCAACAATTTCCTAATGACTCACAACACCCCCCCCCCCCCCCCCCCCCCCCTTCTCTCTCTCTCTCTCTCTCTCTCTCTCTCTCACATAGACTGGCAGAACTATGTGGAGACTTGGAGGGGCACGTCACCTCTCAATTTTTTTTAAAAAAAAAAAAAAAAAATTTCTATATGTATAATTTATCAAAAAATAAGTACAAATTTTACCGGTAATTTTTATAATTTGATCCTTATATCATTTTAGTAATTATAAGTTTAATTATCTTAATTTTGACATTGAATTCATGACTTTGTTTCAATTTAGTCTAATTAATTATAATTGGTAACATGTTTTTATGGAATATGCATTTATGAGCGATATATGTCATGCTTTTGAGAACAAAATTATAAATTTGATTAACTCAATGAGTTAATCTCAATGATAATTTTTTGTCAAAAATCCTAATAATTTTATCAATTAGACTAAGTTGACCAAAAATTTAAAAGTAAATGTCAAAATTAAACAAATTAAAAGTATAACTAAAATGACGAAAATGACAAAATATAAGAAATATTAAAATAAGTTATTCAAAATATAGTAGAGAAACAAAAATAGAATAGAATAATCATTTATTTTGTTGGTTTGGCTACTAATTGGCATGGGATGCCACATAATAATGTCAATGGTGGCCTACATGTACCAAAATTTTTTACCTTTGTCTCAACCATGTAGTACGTTCTTCAAAATAAGGGAGAGGCTTATTGTTGGGTTTGTGGAATTTATCATAAGTTTTATTTTGATAATTTAAATCGTTTAATATATAGAGTTCATCGAACACTTATTCATATTTGTAAAAAATCACGTTGATTGGATATCGGTAACCCCTTGATCGAAACATATTTTTGTCAACTATTTATATTTAAAATTATATTTACCATTAATAAAAATTTGTTCCGATCAAGAGATTACAGATATCTAATCAACGAAATTTTTTACAAATATAAAATATTCAATAAACTCTACACATTGACGATTCAAATCATCGAAACAACACCCGTATTAAAACTCACAGGCCTAATAATACACTCTAATCCATATAATGGATTAAAGAGACCCCTCTCTCTTTAGGCTATGCAACACTTTAAATGCTACAAACCATCTTAATTAATGAGATGCGTATAGAACATTAAAATTATTCACTCTTTGGTTATAGAATTTTCAAAAAACAGTTTTTCGTTTTTAATTTGCATTTTTTTAGTTATTTTTATTAAAAAGATATTTAATCAATTTTATTCTTAATTTTTGGATCTACTTAATCTAAATATACTTATTAACTAAAAAAAAATACGAAAAAAGTTTGTAAAAATTTTACGAAAAAATAAAAAAAATACAATATATTTTCTATTTTTTGAATTCTTTTTTGACAAAATCATAATTTTAAAAAAAATTAAGTATATTTTGATTAGATGCATCTAATTTTTTTAAATAATTTAAATATAACAAAAAAAATTGCTAAAAACAATAAAACATAAAATAATAATAAAAAAAACTCTAAAGTTTTTTTGAAATTTTAAAATCAAACAGAGTAATTATTTTGTAAAATTTACCAAATGATATGATAAATAATATGTTAAGGTCACTACAAATAACGTGAAAATGTGATTATTCTAACATTATAAGTCTGTGAAATCTCCCAAGAACAATTACAAATATTTGGTTAAGAACTCTATCGATTGGTCCTCTCCATACATTATCTCTCTATACAGCTCCATACCTCTTTTGTAGGCTCCAATTCAGACTTCTATCAATAATTCAAACCGTTTATATTGTAAGGTTCATAATAAAAGTCATTTATGTAAAAATAAATTTCTTCAAAAAATTATAAACTTGGGAAAAAATATCATTTTATTTTATAAAGTGAACGACAAATGTTATTGTAAACTTAAAACATCTATTTTACAAAATAAAATAATTTTTGTTTCTGTATTTATAATTTTCCAATGAAGTTCATATTTTATATAGATGATTTTTATTATAAAACTTACAAAAATATACAATTTGAATTGTCAATACCAATCCGAATTGGACCTATAAAAAACTATAAAAAAAAAAATATGAAAGGAAACGTATCCCCAATTAGCACCTAAAAATAGAGAACATGGATGTCATCCTCTTCACATGCATATGTGCGTTAATTAGCGCCAATCAAGAAATCGTAGATTCCTTTCTCTCTCTTGTCTTTCTTTTATTTATTATTATTTTTTAAAGAATTACAATTTGATCCATCCACCGTAGGTACAAATGTTTTAGACAAGCCATACCACCACTCTAGCTAGTAGGTAGCCCATGCATGTGAACCACCTTTAACAAATAATTTTCAAAAAATTACTGTATAATTCTGAGACAAAGACAATGTTCAACTTCCTCAAAGGATACATTCGTGCAAACATTTTACCATGTATTCTCTAAACCTTGGGCCATATTTTTTCCTAATTTTCCTTTCCACTTTTTAATAATAATAAAATAATAGCATTATTATATACTTGGAAATATGAAAAAATTATTTATAAGTCTTACTTGCAGATTTATTTAATATAAAGTCTTATGAATATTCTTTTAGAATTTGAAATCTTATTCAAATATGAATGTGTTCCATAAGGTCCTATGATTTGTAAATGAATGATATAAATGTACTATTATACCCCTAATTCGTTTTCATATTGTACCTTATTTTTTCATTTATCATATCATGTTTAGGAAGGCTTTTAGAAAAGACAAGTCTACAGGCAACGACCGTGCTAGTTGTTTTTGTCTTGATCGCGAGATTCCAATGTATTTTCAAAATGTTGCATAAATGGATGTGGATATGATCAATGATATGATGAAGTTTGAGGGTTATGTGTTGATTCTTTCGATATATTTCGATTTCAATCGGTTGAGGGGAAGAGGTGTTTTTTTTTTTTTTTTGAAGTGTGTTGTTGTTTGTTGAAGTGTGGATTGTTCATCTTTAATAGGGCATTCACAATCTATTACACTCATTGATTTGCAAACTTTGGTCAATATTCTAATTGAATGTGTATAGTTGACATTGTGATGGTTGATGCATTTTGATATGTTCGATCTGTGAGGTGGTGTGTATGGGTTCAAAGGTTGAGTTGGGGGTATTTGAGTTTGGTTGTTAATTGGATGTCGAATGTGAACCACGACATAGGATGACAATTGTACATTGGGACCTTAATGATCGTGTTATGATACATGTTACATTTAGTGTGTAACGTTAATCCACATATACCATGTAGTAGATGACATTTGCGTGTTTGTTCAGTTATATATGTGTTTAAATGTGTATCATGTCTTTATTGTAATCAATGTTTACATATATATCACAGTAGGTTGCGCAAAATTATTGGGGGAATTGGGTTTGTAATTGAATGTGGATTGAATCTCATTGCTCGATGTCAATTGAATGTGGACATTCACAATGTCACGTTATTTCCCTACAGCAGTATATCCATGTCAATACTGTTCTCACATTTGATTGTAAAACACATATGTTGCATGCCAAGTGGCATGTCAATACATTGTGACCCCACGGTACAACCACGTCACACCTGTACTCAATGTGAGCTCACATTTATGTTAGGTTGTTTAGTGTTGATACAAAAAATGCATCGGCTTATTTGACTCTTATCACATTCCATTTTTAAATGTCACATACACATTGTCAACCATTATGAAGCCACATTAGTTGACATCATGTCACTAACATATCACACATGTATTCCAAGGTGTACTCAAATGTACATTGCGCTTCATAGTATACCACCAATGATTGGTCTAAATCCGAGCTCACATTATTGTTGGGCAGCTTATTTTGGATTCCAAGACAGTCCCTAATGTGTCACACCTCTTGTGGAGTTCAATTTAACAATGGATTTAATTTATGTGACTTTGTTACATTCCACTTTCAAAAGTCACGTACACTTTGTCATCAGGATTTGAAGGTACACATTTGAGGATTCTCATTGTCACATTCCATTTTTCCACATTGCATTCAATGTTCACATCACGTCATGTCATGTCACATTGACTTCATAAGTGTATATACTTTTACATTGCGCTTCGTAGTCGAAAACCAACAATTGGTAGACGTTCTGATTACATAATTGTCTTCTTGTCCAATTGGGCTACGCATATGAGAATGTGACTTTCACATTCAATGTGAGCTCACATTTACATTAGGACTGTTTATATTTGATATGAAAAATGGATCTGTTTCTCTTTCAAACTATGCCAATAAACTTGACGCAATGGCTGCTAACATGTAAATCTATCACATTCCATTTATATTTCACAATAAATTAGGTTGATGTAAGACATAAGATATCACCTATATTTTGTTTCCTAAAATATAGCTTCATCAAAGGTCTGATCACCAAACCAAACATCAATTTTGAAATTTAAATTCCTAATCATATAAATAAGATCACAATCTATGATAACATTGGATTTTCCATATATAGAAAGCCAATTTTGAAATTCAAATTCCCAACCATACGGATATGGTCACAATTTATGGTAATATTAGATTTTCCATATATAAAACGTCAATTTTGAAATTCAAATTCCCAACCATATAAATAGGGTCACAATTTATGGTAGCATTGGATTTTCTATATATGGTATTGCCATTAATTAGATTATTAAATAATAATATTGTGGGTAAATGTGTAAACAATAAACCCACAAAACTTATATGAACATAAGTTTTTTCACAAGACGATATGTACTATAAGTCTTCCAAATAAGACTTATAAATAATTTTTCCTAGAAAAATCATCTAAAAAATTAAAATAGAGTATTCGGTTAAAAAATCTAAACTTTAATTTTATTTGGTCAAAGGTCCAAGCGCTAAAACACTTCGTTCATAAAAGAAAATCTTAGGTAAAATGACTAAAATATCCATGTATATATATATTGTATACCTAATCTAAACCCTAACACAAACCAGCTCTATTGTCTCCTCTCTCTTTTCTCTCTTTGCCGCTGATACCAGAGCAACAACAACATGGTCTCAATCTGAGTTGAAGGGATAGAGTCGCCACCGTCTCTCTCTCAACTCAGTCTGATATGCTATGTCTTTCTCTTTCAACACTTAGTCTCAATCCTTCATACTCTGGCAAGGTCTCTGACAATTGGATCGATGAGATTGACGACTTCCAGGATGACTTCTTCAAGATTGATGACGACCTTCTCCGATGTACAAATCTTGTAGCACAACCAATGTCGGTGACCTCGTAGGTCTCTCATCATTTCTATCTCTTCTCTCTTTAGCGGTGATATGTGTTGATGGAGGTCTCTGGTTAGGCTCTAGTGTCACACCCTCAAAATAATGCATCAAACCCAACATTCTTAACATGCATTGATATAAAGAAGTAAATATCTTTCCATTCATCAGAGTAGTTCGTACAAAAGTATTACATGTTGACAACAAAAGTAAATGCCCTATGGGCTTACAACTTTCCAAGCCAACACTTGGTCACAAAGAAAAGAGTACTAACTCAATTACATATTAAGCCTTTGGCCTGAATTTACATGTAATACATCAAAAGATAATAGAACAACAAAAAGTCTTTCAGCCTCTAGCCTCTTAAGCTATGTCCTTGGAGGTGGCATACCATCTATACTTGGAAATGATGTCCCATATAGGGTGAGCCACAGCCCAGTAGAAATATACTAAACCAACTATAAGCAATGACTAAAATAATAGCATGTGATAGGTGATCAACACTTATACATCCACTTACATCACAGTACAATTCCATGACAATCATGTCCATGTTACATTTCACTTTTCCTTTTCTTATCAATTCATTTTAAAAAAAAAAACGTGGCTCAGAACTTGGCCAGATAATTCGACAGAGGTTACATATCTTATTAACAATATTTCCAATTCAATTGGGATAACAACTCATGTTAAACATTTCTTACTTCATAATAGATACACATTTTGGTGCTGTATCAGTCTCAGCCAAAATCACTTCCATACTTCACAAATGATACACATTTTAGTGTTGTATCAATAACATGTAAAAACACTTCCATACTTCACAAATGATACACATTTTAGTGCTGTATCAATGTCAAACAAAATCCAGTTTAGAGGTCCATCCCCTATCTTCCCCTAAACTGTGGAGTACATCCCCTATCTCCTCCCATATAACACAATGTATATAAGCAATTATCATATACATGTTCACTCAATCAATACACAATTTCGATGTATTATACCAACTACCATATTCTATGGCATACTCAATTGATTAGTTTTAGTTCGCCTAATTATCATACATTATCTACAACAATCAAGACTATCCTCTATCGATAGCCAAAAGCAGTTATTTCTAAACAGAAAATAAATGCACCAAATGGATATATTATCAACATTTTGACTAGGTGAGCGATAAATTAATCCAACTACACCCCTTTAATCCCATAATTTCCCAATTCCAATATTCTCAATTCAATTACCATATCTCAAAATTAATTATACAAATTAATTTTACCAAACCAATTAGGGCATTTTCCCATAATTCACATAACAACCCTAAGGTTCCATTTTCATCAATAATCCAACATTAATTCCTTTTCCCAAAGTATTACATACATATGGGTTTATATATATGAAAACCCCCTCTTTTGTAAATTACACAAAGACCCCAAACTTTTTTAATATTACCCAACAACCCCAACATATCAAAATGCTAAAATTTAAAGACAAAGCTCATAAGATGGAGTAGGATATCCCCATCTCGAAGTTAGAGCTCAAACGGAGATGAAGACCAAAACCCAACGTGCTCCAAATTCAATAATTTTCAAATTAAAACAAAGCCCTCAACACCCTCTATCTTTTATACAAAGCGGTTAAGCTAGGAACTCACTAGAAGGAGATGAAACCTTAGAGAGAAGGTTTGTAGAGAGAGAGAGAGAGCTCAGATCTAGGGTTTGTATAAAGAAGAGAATGAAAAATGCTAAGTGTAACCCGCTGCTGCCTGCTGATATACAACAGGCTCGCTTGAGCGAAGAGTTGGTCGCTCGAGCGACCAGACACAAAGAACTCTCGCTCGAGCATAGAAAGCCTCGCTCGAGCCAACAATTCGTAGCTTCAGGTCTGCAACCCAGAAGCACGCTCGAGCGAAGAAACCCAAAACATACACCTCGCTTGCTCGAGCGAAGGAAAGCTCGCTCAAGCCAAGAAGCACAGCTCTCAGGTCAAAAATGAGACGCAGACGCACGCTCGAGCGCAAGACTTCTCGCTTGAGCCACCAGATACAAAAACTTAACTCTTGCTCGAGCAAAGGATCTAAAACACAGAGCTCGCTCGAGCGACAAAAGTCTCGCTCGAGCGAAGAACCAAAATTCTGGGCAGCAACCATTTGCTCCCATTCACTCCCAACATGTAACAATCCTGCCCATAACATCCTATAACTCAAATACAAAGTATAGAAGGACAGAAACAAGAGATACATAACATCAACTCTACGGAACCTAATTCCGGAATACAATAATCAATGGAGGGAAAACCGGGATCGCTATAACCTCCGCCCCTTAAGGAATTTCATTCCCGAAATTAAGCACAAGTTTTCAAAAACAAGTTTTTTCCCAATTTTCGACAATGTTACCAACCAATATTTCACAACTTGACCCAATACCGGTCATCCCATCTCTATTCAAGAGGCATCTTACAATCTATGTTCCAACATGCATCTTTTTCAATGTACATGGTTCACAATTCCATAATATATTCAATGCCAATATTACATTTGCATTTCTACAACATATTTAACATATAAAATGCTAATATAAACTTCCATTTTCAAGGCATAGACAATGATACCTCCACAATATTTCCATAAACCAAACATACACAATGTTTTGCAACTTAATACATACACAATGCTCTTAAGGTTTATCAATACAGCAAAATATACAATACATACTCAAACATCCACAAATAGATCCGGATATTTCTCTCAGACCTCCAATTCACGTTCCCAAGTGGCTTCTTCCACTCCATGATGTTTCCACAAAACCTTTACCAAGGGAATGGTCTTGCCTCGCAAGATTTGATTCTGTCTATCCAAGACCCGAACCGGTCTCTCTTCATACGAGGCATCCTTATCTACCTCCAAGTCGGTCCAATCTAATACACGTGACGGATCCGGCTCATACTTCCGAAGCATACTAACATGAAACACGTCATGCACTCCGGACAACTGCGGCGATAAAGCTAAACGGTAAGCAACCTCGCCAATCCTCTCAAGGATCTCAAAAGGGCCAATAAACTGAGGGGACAACTTCCCACTCTTCCCAAACCTCATCAAACCCCGTCTAGGTGATATCTTCAGAAAGACGTGATTATCCGCCTGAAATGCCAAAGGCCTCCTCCTACGGTCGGCATAACATTTCTGACGACTCTGGGCTGTAACAAGCCTCCTACGGATAAGCTCAACTTTCTTCGTTATTTCCCGGACCAACTTCGGACCCAACAAAGGCGCATCACCCACCTCGGTCCAACAAACAGGAGACCTACACGGTCGGCCATACAAGGCCTCAAACGGTGCCATACCGATACACGACTGAAAACTATTGTTGTAGGCAAACTCCACCAAGGGCAAGTGCCTCTCCCACGACCCACTAAAGTCAAGAACACAACCTCGAAGCATGTCCTCAAGGATCTGAATAGTACGCTCGGACTGCCCGTCAGTCTGAGGATGATAAGCCGTGCTAAAGGTCAATCTAGTGACCAAGGCACTCTGCAAACTCTGCCACAACCTAGTAGTAAAACATGGATCTCTATCTGAGATGATCGACACAGGGACCCCGTGCAACCTCACTATGTCCTGAACATACAAATCGACAAGATGATCTACCGAATCTCTAATGCGCATAGGGATAAAGTGTGCCGACTTAGTCAACCGGTCTACAACCACCCAAATAGCATCACTCCCGCTGAGTCCTCGGAAAACCTACAACGAAGTCCATAGTGACATGCTCCCACTTTCACTTGGTAATAGGCAAGGGTTGTAACAAACCCGCTGGCCTCTGATGTTCAGCCTTCACTTGCTGACAAGTAAGGCACTTCGACACAAAAGCTGCCACATCCTTCTTCATACCTTGCCACCAGAACTGGCGACCCAAATCACGATACATCTTAGTGCCTCCCGGATGCACCACAAGGCGTGAATGGTGAAACTCTCGGAGTACCTCCTCTCGGCAGGACTCTGGCACAAATAAACGGTCTCGGTATCTCACACTCAAGTCGGGATACACAGTCAAACCCTTCTCAGCTTTCCCACTGGAGATCTTCTCTCAGAGGGATTCTACCTCAAGGTCACCTCTCTGTGCCTCTAACACTCGAGTCACAAGTGTAGGCTACGCAACAACAGTAAACAAGGCCGCAGCCTCAACAGATTCGCCCAGAAGCAAATCAAACTCCCTAAGTGCCCCCAACATCTCCCACTCCCGGATGGCTATACTAGCGACATCACTAATGGATTTCCTGCTAAGGGCATCAACCACAACATTGGCCTTTCCCGGATGATAATGTAACTTGAAGTCGTAATCCTCAATAAACTCCATCCACCTCCTCTGCCTCAAGTTCAAGTCCTTCTGTGTAAACAGATATTTTAGACTCTTATGGTCCAAGAACACCTCGAATCTCTCACCATAAAGGTAGTGCCTCCAGATTTTCAAGGCAAAGATCACAGCTGCTAGCTCTAGGTCATGTGTAGGGTAATTCTTCTCGTGTATTTTCAACTGACATGAGCCATAGGCCTTTTCCCTTTTGCATCAACACACAACCTAAACCCTCTCATGAGGCATCACAGTAAACAGCATAACCCAAACATCTCTCCGGAATGATCAACACTGGAGCGGTAGTAAGTCTAATTTTCAGCTCTTGGAACAACTTTTCACAAATCTCACTCCATACAAATTTGACCCCTTTCTGCGTCAATCTAGTCAACGGCGAAACGAGCCTGGAGAAATCTTTCACAAACCGGCGGTAATACCCAGCTAATCCCAAAAAATTGCGGATCTCAAAAACACTCTTAGGTTGTGCCCAATCTTGCACTGCCTCAATCTTGGATGTGTCAACAGACACCTCTTCCTCGGAAACTACATGGCCTAAGAACTTGACTTCTCCTAGCCAGAACTCACACTTCCCAAACTTGGCATACAGCTTATGGGCTCTAAGCAACTCAAGTACCACTCTCAAGTGTTCCTCGTTCTCCTCCTCAGAAGGTGAATAAATCAAAATGTCGTCTACAAAAATGATCACAAAATGATCTAAGAATTCCCGGAATATCCGGTTCATCAAATCCATAAACATTGCCGATGCTTTGGTGAGCCCAAAAGGCATCACCAGAAACTCATAGTGGCCATACCGCGTACGGAATGCCATCTTCGGAATATCCTCCTCCTTGACCCTCAACTGGTGGTAACCCGATCTCAAGTCTATCTTAGAGAAACAACGGGAACCCTTCAATTGGTCAAACAAATCATCGATATGCGGCATAGGGTACTTATTCTTAACCATAGCCCGATTCAATTTCCGGTAATCAATGCAAAGTCTCAAGGCACCATCTTTCTTTTTAGCAAAGAGGGTCGGTGCTCCCCATGGCGAAACACTAGGGTGAATAAATCCCTTATCTAGCAATTCCTAGAGCTGAACCTTCAACTCAACCAACTCGGCTGCGGCAAAACGATATGGTGCCATAGAAATTGGCGCCGTGTCGGGCACTAGATCAATGGAGAACTCAATCTCCCGGTGAGGTGGCAAACTGACAAGATCCTCGGGAAAGACGTTCGAGTACTCACAAACCACTCTCGGCAATACAATCTGGGTCTCATCACACTCACTACTCAAAAGGCTAGCAAGAAGACCATAAGCTCACTCCACCCTCGCGGATCATACACCGGTGGCAAAACACTACTAACCCGATCCCCCAAGAAATGGAAACAATCCCCGCTCAAGGTACATACTATGACCCTCTGGCAGTAACAATCGATAACAGCCCGGTATGACGATAGCCAGTCCATACCCAAAATAACATCAAAACCTGACATGGCCATAACTGCAAAAGGAAACGGAAGCCGGCGATCGGCGACTTCTATATCACAACCTCTACATCCTTGTTTCAAAATCAATTCACCCCCAACAGGTGATACAACACATATAGGAGATACTGATTGTGCCAACTCCAGCCCCAAAACAGATGCAAATGCAGCAGATATAAAAGAATGGGATGCACCCGTATCAATCAACACATTAGCAACTAAGTTGCAAAATAAGAAGGTACCTCTCACAACAGATGGAGTAGGTACAAGATCCTGCGTGGTAACAACATACACGCGTCCTGAAGGTCTCTGCTCTACCTGCTCACCCCTAGGAGCAAAAGACTGCTGCACAGACTGGGATGACAAAGCTTTCGGATTGGCTCTCGAGGCCTGCACAGACTGAGCTGGCTGAAAAATCTGTGTCTGACTGGAACCAGACGCACCCGATGTGGCACTCAATTGAGGGTAGAACCTCTTCAGGTACCCCGCCTGACCACACTGATAACAAGACAGTGGCTGACCCCTGCCCTGACTTTGGCTCTGCAGTCTAGCTGAAGATGAAGCAGCTCTCTGACCTCCTCCCCTCTGTGGGCAAGCTAGAGACTTGTGACCCAGCTGGCCACATTTAAAACAAGTCATGTCTCCCTGAATGCCTCTCCCAGAGCCTACACTTGACACTGGAAAGGTAGATCTAGCAAAACCTCCCTAAGACTGCTGAGGGTGTGAACCCCTCTGTCTCTTGCCATCACCTTGACCATCCTGACTCCTCTTGGAGCGTTTCTGCCCCTCCTCCTCCTATATCATGATCTCCATATAGGCTGCAGCATCAACCAGACGCCCATAGTCTCGAGTCATAGATCCGCTAACTCTCATTTTGAGGTCGCGCCTCAACTTCTTCTCGAACCCGATACAACGGCATTCCTCGGACGCCACAAGTTTAGGTGCAAACCTAGACAAACTAGTAAATGCAGCCTCAAATTCGGCCACTGAAGAACTCAGCCGCAAAAGCTGGCAGAACTGGTCTCTCAGCTTCTCCCTGACAGCTGGAGATAAGAACTTCTCCCGGAAAGCATCCACAAAAGCCTCCCAAGTGCCACCAATACGACTCTTCATGAATTTCCATCACTGACCCGCATCCCCCTGAAGCTGGAAAAATGCCAAGGTCACTTTCAAAGCCCCGTCTTCGATGCCTAGCATCTCAAACGTCTTCGTCATTTGTTCCAACCACTCATCTGCCTTAAGTGGCTCCTTCGAATCAGCGACAAACTCGCCCGGATTAGACCGGAAGAACTCCCTCTTCAAGAAGGAAGGCCCTACATCAACAACCTGGGCCTGAACCCGATTCTCAGCCCTAAGAATGCCCATGGATGCCCTCAAAGCTTTTGCCATCTCGCGGGCTAAGGTGCCCATGGCCTGCTGTCCTACTGGCTCAGCCACATTGGCCTGGCCAACCCCCTCCTGCTGTGCCGGAATATCATCCGGTAAAGGCATCTCCTGCCTACCACGCCTACCACGTCTACCTCCACGTCCTCGTCCTCGTCCTGACATCCTAATAAAGGTAACGAAGAACATTAGCACATTCACAAATGTGCCGAAGCTATAACACTCACGTTCTAATACATTGAACAACTGTAATTCATTCCACGTAAGCACATAATCACATAAGCACTTACGAATTTCATTTCTGGATAATGATAGTCCTGAGGCGTTGCTAGAGTTCTAGTTAGAAACAGCATTGATCAAGTGCTTTTCCAATAGGGCTCCCAAAAACCCAAGGATCCAATCAACATCCTAGAAATTAAATCACATACCCATATAGTCATGTAAGCATGTTATCAAATAAACACATACTATCATACATAAGTCTCTAATAAGCGAGACAAACCAATTGTGATACTAATCACTTCCCACGTACCCAAAGTATTCGAACCCGGTACGCTCTGATACCAAGTTGTCATGCCCTCAAAATAATGCATCAAACCCAACATTCTTAACATGCATTGATATAAAGAAGTAAACATCTTTCTATTCATCAGAGTAGTTCGTACAAAAGTATTACATGTTGACAACAAAAGTAAATGCCCTATGGGCTTACAACTTTCCAAGCCAACACTTGGTCACAAAGAAAAGAGTTCTACCTCAATTACATATTAAGCCCTTGGCCTGAATTTACATGTAATACATCAAAAGATAACAGAATAACAAAAAGTCTTTCAACATCTAGCCTCCCAAGCTACGTCCTTGGAGGTGGCATACCATCTGTACCTGGAAATGATGTCCCATATAGGATGAGCCACAGCCCAGTAGAAATATACTAAACCAATTATAAGCAATGACTAAAATAATAGCATGTGATAGGTGGTCAACACTTATACATCCACTTACGTCACAGTACAATTCCATGACAATCATGTCCATGTTACATTTCACTTTTCCTTTTCTTATCAATTCATTTAAAAAAAAAAAACGTGGCTCAGAACCTGGCCAGATAATTCGACAGAGGTTACATCTCTTATTAACAATATTTCCAATTCAATTGGGATAACAACTCATGTTAAACATTTCTTACTTCATAATAGATACACATTTTGGTGCTATATCAGTCTCAGCCAAAATCACTTCCATACTTCACAAATGATACACATTTTAGTGCTGTATCAATAACATGTAAAAACACTTCCATACTTCACAAATGATACACATTTTAGTGCTGTATCAATGTCAAAAAAAATCCGGTTTAGAGGTCCATCCCCTATCTTTCCCTAAACCGTGGAGTACATCCCCTATCTCCTCCCATATAACACAATGTATATAAGCGATTATCATATACATGTTCACTCCATCAATACACAATTTCGATGTATTATACCAACCACCATATTCTATGGCATACTCAATTGATTAGTTTTAGTTCGCCTAATCATCATGCATTGTCTACAACAACTAAGACTATCCTTCACCGATAGGCCAAAGCAGTTATTTCTAAACAAAAAAAAAAAAAATGCACCAAATGGATATGTTATCAACATTTTGACTAGGTGAGCGATAAATTAATCCAACTACACCCCTTTAATCCCATAATTCCCCAATTCCAATATTCTCAATTCAATTCCCATATCTCAAAATTAATTATACAAATTAATTTTACCAAACTAATCAGGGCATTTTCTCATAATTCACATAACAACCCTAAGGTTCCATTTTCATCAATAATCCAACATTAATTCCTTTTCTCAAAGTGTTACATACATATGGGTTTATATATATGAAAACCCCCTCTTTTGTAAATTATACAAAGACCCCAAACTTTTTCAATATTACCCAACAACCCCAACACATCAAAATGCCAAAATTTAAAGACAAAGCTCATAAGATGGAGTAGGATATCTCCACTTCGAAGTTAGAGCTCAAACGGAGATGAAGACCAAAATCCAACGTGCTCCAAATTCAATAATTTTCAGATTAAAACAAAGCCCTCAACACCTGCTATCTTTTATACAAAGAGGCTAGGCTAGGAACTCACTAGAAAGAGATGAAACCTTAGAGAGAAGGTTTGTAGAGAGAGAGAGAGAGCTCAGATCTAGGGTTTGTATAAAGAAGAGAATGAAAAATACTAAGTGTAACCCGCTGCTGCCTGTTGATATACAACAGGCTCGCTTGAGCGAAGAGTTGGTCGCTCGAGTGACCAGACACAAAGAACTCTCGTTCGAGCGTAGAAAGCCTCGCTCGAGCCAACAATTCGTAGCTTCAGGTCTGCAACCCAGAAGCACGCTCTAGCGTAAGAATGCTCGCTCGAGTAAAGAAACCCAAAACATACACCTCGCTCGCTGGAGCGAATGAAAGCTCGCTCGAGCCAAGAAACACAACTCTCAGGTAAAAAATGAGACGCAGACGCACGCTCGAGCACAAGACTTCTCGCTTGAGCCACCAGACACAAAAACTCAACTCTCGTTCGAGCGAAGGAACCCTGGCTCGAGCGAAGGATCTGAAACACAGAGCTCACTCGAGCGACAAAAGTCTCGCTTGAGCGAAGAACCAAAATTCTGGGCAGTAACCATTTGCTCCCATTCACTCCCAACCTGTAACAATCCTGCCCATAACATCCTATAACTCAAATACAAAGTATAGAAGGACAAAAACAAGAGATACATAACATCAACTCTACGGAACCTAAGTCCGGAATACAATAATCAGTGAAGGGAAAACCGGGATTGCTATATCTAGAGTGAAGACTGGTTGATAGGGTCTGACTATTCACAGTTGTCGATGGTGCACACATGAGGTTGGATCTTGAAGCACTTGATGGGGCATGACACTGGAGCCACCGTGTTGACACAAAGATCGTTGTCAGTCTCTTCAGCCAATGAATTTGTGTTGAATCTCCATTTTCTCCTATCTCTCAGTTGCAACCCTAGCCTTAGATCTCTCTTATCATCTGTGTTTCTTCCTCATCAACTCCATAATGACAACGAAGATGTAGCGACCCTAATTTCTCTTAAGTCATTATTATTATTGTTACTTTATGTTATTTTTGGCTTTTTTGATTACATGGATATATGAGAATTTAATGTGTTATTTAATTAATTTAATGTAATATCTAATTATATATAATTAATAAAAATATTTACATATGTACATATATTATATATATATAAAAATAAGGTATTATATATTCATCTTATATATATCAAAGGTGTTAGGGTGATAATAGGAAATTAGGTTATACTACTAAATTAGGTTACACTATACTAGACCTAGGTTATAATCATAAAAGTGTGTGGAAGAATTTCCAAGATAACGGTCGAGAGAGAGAGAGAGAGAGAGAGAGAGAGAGAGAGAGAGAGAGAGAGGAGCAGTAACCACGGGAAGAGAAGAAAAAAAAAGAGAGACGGCAAGGAGAGAAATAGGAGAGGAGGGGGAAAAAAAAAGGATTAGGGTTTTATTTTTGTGGCTTTATTAATTCTTTAAATATTTCTTTGATGTTCAAAAAATAATTGTGAGTGCAAAACCCATTTTCCTTGACTTATGTTATTTCGTTGTTTTATTTATTTACTTTTATTTATTTGATGTTGGTTTGATATTGTACTTGCATGTAGATGATGGATTGATTTCAACTATTTTGGTTAGTTGTGTATGCAAGGTTTATGGTTTTTATATGTGTTTATTTTATGGTTGTAATCACATTGATGAATATATGAAATTAAAATAAACTTGGAACCCATATAAAAAAGTGATGATCATGAGATTTATTTGAATGCCTTAGGCTCGGCATTACTCATGAGTAGATGAGAGGTTATGTATATATATTGTTGCCTCGTTCTCAGGAGTAAACGAGTGTTTTGATTTACGCGCGTACGTATATGCTAATCGTCTGGGGAATTTGTGTCAAACTCAGGATGATATCCCGTGCAAGTTTGGCTTCAGAGCGGTGTTAGGTATACGGGAGGCACATGAGATATATGTGTAGGCTGGAAGTGAAGGGTCGAAGTGGTGGAGTTAAAGTACAAAGAATTAAATATGAACTTATTGGTATAGTTTGAATTGTTTTGATTTGTACATCTCAGAAAAATAGTAAATAATCTCGTTAAATTACAAAATTTGGGCAGAGGCATGTATACGCAATTCTAGACAACTTTTGTATTTCAACTTTTTACTAAAAAGATCAATTAGAACTTGTAATCGGATTATCTTGGTTACAATAATTTTTATTCATTTTAGAAATGCAGACTTTAAATGCTGTTTTGACCCACGAAACAAGCTCATTTTCATTGATTTCACTAAAAAATGAAGTAAAACATTATTCGGAACACTTTTCGTATTTTAAAATTTTTCGAAACAAATCATCTTAGGGCAATTACTTTTCGTTTTTAGCTTCAGGTTTTCCGGTCGAATTCCGTCTAGATTCTTCTATCAAGTTTTTCTCTCAACCGGTTCAGTTTGATTCTGTACAACTTTTGTTCTTTGAGTTTTGGTCAATTCTAATGATTTAAGCATGAAGCAGGCGCATTTTTGTACTTCTTCAGTAATGTACTTATGATTAAATTATGCTAACTTTATTTTTTGCAGAATAGTGGGTCTTACTAACTTTTTATGCTAGGGGTGATCCATCACATTTATTTTTATTTTCATTATTTTTTTATATACTCAATTTATATTTAGTTGTATACTGGGCAAGAAACTAAATGCCACTGTATTTCGGGAAACTACCCCATCATCTAAATGCTGGTAAAACTACTTGTCTTGTCCCATAATAAGAATTAAATGTACTTTTATTTGTGTCTGGTAGACACGTGGGTGTCAAATCTTATACTCATATCAGTATACTTGTATACTGACTCGTTTTGTCTTTTGACATCCTGAGTGCGTTCTGTTTGAGCGCAACCGAGTTTCCTTTCCAAGATTAGTTGGGACTACAGTGGTGATGCGAAATAACTACGGTTGTATTACATGTCTTTCAGATTTCTTTTGTTTTTCTGGAGTTTAGGATTGATATTAGTTTATTATTTATTTATTTTATGACCTTAGTATTTTGATAATTTGGCATTGTAGGTTATTTTCTAACTTTACATTATTTAAGTTATTTTGACTATTTGTTGCTTACTTTAATGTTGAAGGACATTGGATAGTCATGAATTTATGATGGATGGTCTGGTTGGTATTTGTTAATTTTTTTTATCCCTTTTTTTTTTTTTAACATTGAAATTTACTTAAATCTTATGGTGACGAGAACATTTAGATTTTGTTTCACCCTTAGAATTTAGATGATGGAATATTGATTGGGATTTAGTCCTAATTTAATATTTAATTGTCTAAATTTTGAGGAGTCACAGAATACCAAGATCAAGACGACGACGTTTCATTTCTTTGATCCCAGTTTCGAAACCTAGAGATCTCTTAACAGAGTTTCAGTTCTTCTCTCTCAAAGGCCAAAACCCTAGCTCTGCACATCCTCTTTGTTTCTACAATAAGGAAAAGACTTCATTTCTCGGCGTTGTATATATTTATCTCTCCCTATATATAAATATATATATGTTAGTGTATGTGTAAAGTTTCAATGACCTTAGGTCGTTTTGATCTTATATATATATTGAACTCATTCTTTGTGTGTATTGGTAGAGAGAGAAACTGAAAAAATACAAATCAAGAGGCCTTCAAGTGAATGTGAGAAGTCGGAAAGGTTGATGAAGAGAGCGCCCATGGAATTGGTGAAAATTCGACGTTAGTGGAGTCTAAAGAATATACATGTTTCGAGTGTTGTTACCCAACGATATGAGCTTGGGACTCAAATCTGATATCCTCAAATGGAATTGTCTATCCAAGAGTTCGTTGAGTTTGTGAAAGAATAGTATTTCAAGACTATGCGTCAAAACCAATTCTCAAAAGCATTTCTAACAGATCAGACATTTTGGTTTTAACAGATCAAACCTTTTTTTATTTCTTTTTTGGTTTTTTGTTTTGTTTTGTTTTTTTGTTTTTTTCTTTTTTTTTTTTTTATTTTTTGATAACTGTAGACCGCCCCCGGAACTCCTGCTTCGTGCGCGAGGGCGCGAATTGTAGGTTCTAGCTACTGCAGTTCGGACTCTTGTCATGGTTTTGAATCTAATCTCACAAAGTGCAATGTAAGACTGATAAATCACCAAAGAGTCCAAATCCGGCAAATTGTTTTGGAAAATCGATTTTAATCAAAAAGCACCAAACATGGACTTGCTTTGCCAGATTTCAAAGTTCGCCACCTAAATATTTTGTTTGGTGAAATTTAGGAAACCCTGACTCATGCCTAAGGTCACGTGTCCGTCATCACCAAAGTTGCCTCGGCTCTGGAACTTGGGTACGAGAGGGGAAGGTCCTGAAATGAGCACCCCTGCTTGCCCGATCAAAGATCGGCCTCTACTAACATGATATGTTGTTTTTGAAAACACATGTGTTCTTGTTTGATTATTAGCTAGCTTACTATGTTATGCACACAGCATACAAGTATAGACTAAATCACTCAATTTGGAACAAACATCTCATGTTTGTTTTTCGAAAATGGTTTGAAAGTGCTACTTGCAAGTAGGCTAAGACGCGGATTTGCCACCCTCAAGTGGGCTTAGATAACAACATGATTTTTCCACTCCGCAAAGTGGGCTTAAAACTCACATTTCGATGAATAGTTCCAATTCAAGCAATGATGCCTTCATCCACAGGCATTCATGCAGTTAAACAATTAAGCAAATAGACTCATGGCAAGCATGCTGTCATGGCAACACTTACACACATTCAAGGATGCTAAAGCATAAACACTCACAGTGTACTCCAAGCCAAAACAAAAGCTAGTTAGTAATCAATGCATGATCCTAGCTATGTCAACAATGCCTAATGCAACACATGCAAAAATGCAACTAAGATAGGCTTGGCTATTCTACAATGGCATGTGAATGCAACTTGATACATGTATTCAAATTGGAATTGAAATACTATGCAGTTTGTATGATGCGCCGAGCCCGATGCATGCAAAACTAGATGAATGATGCACGCATGCAAAAGCATAAGTATGCTAAGTGAAAATGACCCTAAACTAACCATCGAAAGCGGTTAAGTGAAAGGGAGAAAGAAATAGGGGTTTAGGAAGACATGCATCACACACACGCACACTTATTATAAAAGTTGTGCCCTCTCGACAGAGGGTCCGAATAATAAGCTAACTAGCTAATCTAAGCTAATTAAACTAATTATTACAAAATGAAGCTAATCAACTAACAAGTTAACGAATTATTACAAAAGAAGCTAATTAGCTTACTACACTAGCTAATTAAATACAAATGAGTAGCTAAATGCATTAACTACTTAAGCACAGAACCAAAGTGTGAGCTAGCTAAAAAAGCAGTTAAAAAGGGCCTTGGGGCGAGAAGTGCATGCATGCTCGGTTGCCTCGCTCGGAAATCCATCGCTATGCCCCAACTTGCCTCTGTTTGCATTTGTTTTCAGAACACTGTACAAGCCTCCAGATAGCTTCTGCACCACCATGGAGACTTCTAGAAGGTTGCCGACCACTTATTAGTGTTGTAGACCACCTGCTGACCATTTACATTTGCTGCAAACTAGAAAAAGTGGTCGGCTAGCTACTTTTACTGGTCGGCCTGACTAGAAAATTATGCACAACTCTAATTTGCTACAACAGAGAACAAGAAGGGGCACGACAATGTATTTGCAAGATATGTGTGGACGACCACCCTCCCTGTTATTTCTTAAGCTCAAGGGAGTGTGGTTCTCGACTCTCAAGCCACCAACCGAGCATCGTAATGCACAGGTGGCCGAGAAGCCAAGATTGCACAATTCAATGTAAATGAATGCACAAATAACACATAAGAGCCTTAACCTCTATCATGCATGGTCAAGAGGGTTGGTGACCGAGAAATGAGGCACGTTTCATCACTTCAAGTATGAAACGTCCCTTGTTTCTCGTGTTTGGACTAACACCCTTTCCAAACACCATGCAATGAAACATGATCAACTTAACAAAGCTAATGGCACGCAAACTCAATGCAATACATACACATGCAAACAACATGCAAACACAATGCAAACAACAACATTCAAACAACATGCTCAATGGACTTAAACCGAATATAGAGAGACCTCAATCATGCCTAAAACAGTGGCCATAATGCTATGAAAGGCAAGATGATGCAGGCACATGCATTGGCTCACCAATTATGCATAAGAGCATAACTCTCAAACATGAGCAAGGAGTGACAAATATGGAAGTGTGACAACACTACAAGCTCTGAAAACATGTATGAAATGATGCCAAACCATTCAAACAACCAAAGTATATCATGCAAGAGGGCCTAAGGCGCAAGGCTACTCAAGGAAACTACCCAAGAAGCATGCAATACATGGCACAAATGATTGAATCAATCATGGACAAAGCTCAAATAGGTCAAAACAAGGACCAAAACATGCTGAGATGGAGTTCACAAGTCTAGACAAGCATGTATACGCATTGGTCCCCAAACAAGGCAATAATGCGCAACCCTTGAAAGCATTCCAAGAGTGAAAAAGTGGGAAAATGGCAATGCTATAAGCTCTGAAATTGTAATAACCCGACCCTCATACATGTTTCTTGATATATTTTCATACCTGATTTTGTCTTTTTGAATGCTTATTGTGAAATCCTATGAGAATTTACGGTTAAGTAAGAGAATTTCATGTTTAAGGATGTCTATCTGTTTACTAAGAGAAGTATCTGTTGCAACTAGAGAGGTTGACTCAGAAATTGGAAGCCTTAGGGGCTTAATTAGCTTGAAATTGACTTGATATATGTGATCAGCATAATTTGTAAGTAATATTAAGCAGTTTTTGTGAAATTTCGATTTGGAATGCTTAAACGATTGATTTTCGTCCTTATTCAAGCTTTACATATGTTTATTTATAAGAGCCTTATTGACCCAAGACTTAGGAACTTTCTCATCACATATTCCCTGGGAGAGAAGTGAAGGGAGGTGAGGAACAAGGAAGAATTGAGAGAGACTGAAGTTTAAGGTAAGTTTAATTTCCATAGTTCAACCCTCTTCCTTCATTTGAAGTTGAAATGTCTTGATGTTGTATGATCTAGTGTTGTCATGAAGTTTTGGAGTGTAAATGATGAATAATGGATAGGATGGCCTCATCACTTGATTATGTTATCTAACTTGAGCCATCTAGTAAGAAATACATTTTGTCTTCTTCATTATCAAGTTTGTAATCATTCTTATGAGCATGATTTTGTGTATCTATGTTATGTTAGGTGCATATGAAGTTAAGAGCCTCAAGAAATGGAATTGTGGTTACTGAGTTTCAATTCTTGATTAATCAAATTGAGTTGTGTTCATGGGTTAATGCAAGTTAGATTATGTATGTGATACCTTGAATTACATGTTTTTGAACCATGATTTAGTAATGAAAGGATCCATCTTAGAACCTTGAAAACATTCCCAAAAGATGAGATTGTGCTTGCAAATTTTGGACCAAAATTGGACAATCGCCGCACTGTGCGGGAGTCACTGCCGCACCTGCGGCAAATGCTGAAATTTTGTGGTTTGGTTCTGCCTAAAGGCACGTGTGGGACCTTAAGGCCGCTACGTGTGGGGCCAACTGCAGCATGTACGGGACTCACAGCCGCACGTACGGCTCATGCTAAAAACATTGTTTGCTCCGTTTTGCGTGTAGAATCCTCTAATATTGCCGGAATATGTATTTGAGGGCTTTTTGATATTGATACACTCCTTCGAAGTGAAGTGAAACGGAAAGTAAAGTGATAAGAAAAGTGAACTAATGAGCAAGTTTTGAATGTGTGCAGGACACACTCCGGGAGGAAGTAACACATCATCTCAACACTGTGAGTAGTAGTACCATTATCCGCTTTACATATGGCTGATAACTATCATTAGTATTTTGTTCACGTACTGATAAACAATTATGTTAATGTTTCGAGCATGTAAATAAAGAAACGGGAAAGATGAAATAACTTCCTTTTATAAGACTCTGGGCCTATGGCCATTCAATATAAGTTGTTCTGAAACAAAGTGCTACACGGAACTAAGTGCTACGATGTGAGCCACCTCTAGAATCCGTGTGAGACACCTCTTGAGTTCATACAAGTATGTTTAAGGGCTTTACGCCATCATGTTTAACGGCTTTATGCCATCATGTTTAAGGGCTTTATGCCACCAAGCTCAAGGGTATTATGCCACTTTGCTCAAGGGCTTCAAGCCATTATGATTTAAGATGTGATGTTCCAAGCTGTTATGTTCAAGACTGGGCCTAAGGCCGTTATGAAATGAATACAAAATCAGGCTAACTATGTGAACTCTGCATTTTCATACGCTTTGATATTATGTTCAAGTTACGCATTGTTTTATTTATGTATTACTATTCACTGAGCCCGGCTCATTCTCTGTTATGTCTATTTCTGTTGGTAACTAACTCAGTGGTCAGTCCTAGCCCATGAAGCCCGGTTTCTTTTGTCAACCTTCGTGTGTCCAGGCACTATACGGGGCCACTTATTTTGTGAAGTCTGTTAAGATGATTGGCTTACTTTTGGTTGGCCATCTAAAGTTGAATGTATATAACTTCAATGGTTTTGTGTATGCCCGACTCTAGGGCTGGGTCTGTATATGTGGTTGTGTATAAATACTGTTAAGGGATATTTTTGGACCTTATCTGCCTATTATGATGCATGTGATGTATGAGATCCTGGCATATTAGAAGTAGCTCAATGGAGTTTGTTTGTATCAGTATCCTTGTAATGTTTTATGCTTCCGATAAGGCCCCATATGTTATATATATACCAGGTTATGTGTCCGTTTTTGAATGGGTCATGCCCAAACTTTTAGGGGCAAGTGTGGGGCGTAACAGAAATAACATGGTAGATGATGCCAAATCATGCACACGTCACAAATGAAGCATGCTATGGTGCTCAAAACTCAAAGCTAGCAAGGCCTAATTGCACTACAACTATGCAATACATGAACCATATGGCCAAGGTAACCCAAAATAGTCCTAGAGCATGTCAAAATGATGCTAAAACATGTATGGACTAGAGCTAACACATGCTAGCATAAAGGGCATGAAGCATGAAGTATGCAAGCCCAATAAGGAGGAGTACACTACACCTACCAAAACCAAGCATGAGCTGACTTCACCAACAAAAATCAGAGTTGTACTAAGGCAAAACAAGACCAAAAACAAACTGAAATGATAGCCCAAAAGCCTAGGCAAGATGGCATACACAATGGCTCATACTTAAGGCATAAAGCACCAACCCTCCAAAGCATTGAATGAGTGGAAGATGTGAGGGCATGACCACACTACATGCACTAAAATCACATATCAAATGATACCAAATCATGCAAATAGCCCAAGCAATGCATGCTAGTGGCTTGGAAACTCAGAGCTAGTAAGCTAGAATGCACTACGGCTATACAAAGCAAGGCATGCATGACCAAAAAAACATAAAACAAGCTTAAGCATGGTAAAACATGAACAAAAGCTTGCTGGAGTTGAGCCAAAAGCATGTTAGAATGATGGTCCAAAGCATGATGCATGTTAGGCTAGTGAATGGAAATGCACTATAACTGCAAGGAGCATGCAATATGCTATCAAACCAACCTAAAATAGAGCTAAGGCATGCTAAAAAAACACCAAAAACACGCTAAGATAGAGCCAAAATGGGCTAGCAAGACATGCTAAAACATGAGGCATACAAGGCTAGTTTGCAAGGATTACACTACAAGTGTATAAAGCATGCAAGGGTGGCCTAAACTAAGCCAAAAGAGAGGTATGCCATACTGAAATAAGGCCAAAAATATGCTAAGATGGGGCCAACATATGCTAGATGAACATGCTCAAACATGAGGCCAATAAGGCAAGCAACCAAGATACAAGGAGAGGGGATGACCCTCTCATATTTGGAACCTCAAAACACTCATTCCACCACTAAAATTCCTCTAAGTTTCAGTGGTGAGAAGGTCAAAAAGAGGTGATCTGAATAGCTTAAAAGGATGGTACAAAACAAAGCCAAACAAGGCACAAGAGGGGGTAGACCACCCCCAACACCAAGGAGGTCTAAAACCAACATCTTAAACACTTAAAATCAGAGCTTTTTGCAGTAGAAAGTTAGGCCTAAATCAGCATGCAAATAGGGCCAAACAAGCAATGAACACAAAGCTTAAAAGAGGGCTAATGACTCACCCTTGTAGAACCACTTCAAGGAAGCAACTCCAGCAACTTTCTGAGCTAAAAACCAACTCTTGAGTTCAAACAAGACCCTCAGGTACCTCAGCAACAAGAGTGTGGTATTTCACTATGTGTTTGTGCGCAAAAGTGTGAAGAAAAGGCACTTTTAAGCACAAATATGAGAGAAAAAAGGAATTATAGAGATAGAGATGTATGTATATCTCCAATCCAAAATTCTAAACCTGGAGAAGGGAGAGAGGGCCTCCCTTATATAGAAAACCAAGCCTCAAGCTTGTTGAACAAGCTTGAAGCTAGATGCAATACCTCCATACACATGTATGGATGATGGTTTATGTGCTCACCAGTTGTCATAGTTGGCAAGATAAATATCTGCAGAAAGTGTAAGAAAGCTACCGACCACTTGAAATGATTGGCCAGCTACTTACATTGGTCGGCCGACCACCACAAGTGGTCTACAAGGAGACCAAGTGGTTGGCAGGGGGGAGAAGGTGGTCTGCACCAAAAAAGCAAGGTGGTGGCATGGCTACCAACTACTTTTGGTGGTCCAAAGGACCACCAAGACCAGTTGGCTGACTAGAAAACTGGCTGGCGGGGAAGAAAAGTGGTTTTTAGGGAGAGAAACTGGTCTACAGCCCTTATTCCACCCTCCAAGCAAGGAAAACAAGGTTTGTGCCAAAAACAAACCAAAAGGGATGCAAAACAAAAGTCCACGGGTCAAGGCACGCAGTCGGAAGCCTTGAAAACTAGTCTACGGGCACCAAAAGTGGTCTACGGGAGGGAAAAGTGGTCTATGGCCACAAAAAGTGGTCTATAAGACCTTTGTGTCCCTCTAGACCAAGGCAACAAGGCGTGGTCCAAAAACCAGGCCAAAAAGAGAACGTTAAGCGGTCCCGAGTCTGGGAATCAAAAACTAGTCTCCAAGAGGAAAAGTGGTCTACGGCCACAAAAAGTGGTCTACGGACCTCTCTCTCCCACCAGGGAAGGTCAACAAGGCTTGGTCCACAAACTGAGCCAAAACACAAAGTTCAGAGGCCCGGAGGCAAGACACTTAGCCGAAAACTCCGAAACCTCGAAATGAGCACAAACATACGCAATCATCGAGCGCTCAAAGGATGACGTCTGAGTTTTAAGGTCGGTCAAAAATGGGGTGTCTACAATAACCTCTTTGTTTGTTGTTATTGTTGATGATGTTGATGATTGCAACAAATATAAAAGTTATGACACAAATTTTCAACAGATAGTGTTTCAATAGATAAAAACAAAGAGAAATCCATAAAATTTGAATAGATAAAAGGAAAAAATTCAACAGATGTAAATTTGAAAAGATAGTCAAAAAATTTGAATAGATGGAAAATAATTTGAATAGATAGATATAAATTTGAACAGATAGTCAAAAAAAATAACAGATAAATTAAGTGATAATATTGGAAACAAAATGTCATTCAAAACAAATAAAATGACTGTTTACCAAATTATTTCATAACGGGTGTATTTCTCACTAACAACAAATATTCATTGAATCCAATGTCTTATACCATCCTCAACTTAAATTTTTTAACAATTTTATGATTAAAATAAGGACTATATTTATGGTGATTGTAGTTCACATACCACTAATTTTAAATATACACTTTACTTTTGAAATAAATTTAAAATAAAAACTTATAATGCATAACATTTATTTATTTATATATATATATTTTTTTTTATAGATTTGATAATGCATACTAACATTTTTGATAAAATAGAAAATATGTAATTATAAAATGTGACGTATGGATATGATTGGAGACTGCATCAATGATCAAAGTTTTGTAGTCTTTTGCTTTGGAATTTATCAGATCTTGTTGCAAAATCTTATGATAAAGGGGTTGTTTTGAGGAGGTAGTAAAAAGCTAATTTTTAATTATTAATTAAGGTTTTTTTTTTATTTTATATAAAATTATTTAGGAAGTTGATAAAAAATTATTTTTTTTTAACTTTTTTACTTAATATTTACTTATATTATCACATCATCATACCTTAATATCAATTGATCAAAACATCCTCACCTAGTTTTAGAAAATACACATTCATCCATGTAGCTAATTTTCCACCCATAGAGGGTAGTTTCATAATTTCCCTTTCAGCTTATAACCATAATCCAAAATCATTTGTGGCCAAAAAGCTAAACCCTAGTGCAGACGTCCTCGAACGTCCCGGGAGGGAATCCCGTTTTGTTCATTGGGGACTTACTACAGTTTAGGACTCAAATGTCACGGTCCTATATCTAATCTCGCAGAGTGCAATGCAAGACCGTTGAATCATCAAAGAGTCCAAATTCGGCAAATTGTTTTTGAAAATAGATTTTTTGAAAGAAGTGCCAAACATGGACTGCTTTGCCAGATATAGAGTCGCCATCTAAATATTTATTTTGGGGGAATTTAGGAAACCCTGACTCGTGCCTAAGGCCACGTGTCTGTCATCACCAAAGTTGCCTCGACTCGGGAACTTGGGTACGATTGGGGAAGGTCACTTCGTGAGCACCCCTGCTCGCCCGATCAAAGATCGGCCTCTACTAACCATGATATCGAGTTTTGAAAACATTATGTGCTCTTATCCCAGTTATTAGCCTAGAATTACTATGTGATGTGCGCAGCATACAAGTATAGACTGGATCGCTTGAGTTGGAACAAAACATTTCATGTTTGTTTTTTAAAGCGGTTTGCTACTCGCAAGTAGGCTAAAATGCGGATTTTGCTACCCTCAAGTGGGCTTAGAAAACACTGTGATTTGCCACTATCTAGTGGGCTTAAGACTCGCAATCAATGAATTGTTCCATTTCAGATAATCCAACCTTTACCCACAGGCATTCAGGCAGTTATATCACATAAGCAAATAGCCTCATGATAAGCATGCTATCATGGCAGTCACTCACACGCATGCAAGGATGCTAAGGCATAAATACTCACCGAGTACTCCAAGCCAAAATAGAAACCAGTTAGTAATCAATGCATGATCCTAGTTCATGTTAAGATAGCTAATGCAACACATGCAAAATGCAACTAAGATAGGCTCGGCTATTCTAAACATGGCATATGAAATGCAACAGATAACATGTATTCAACTTGGAATTGAAATACAATGCAGTTAGTATGATGCGCCGAGCCCGGTGCATACAATACAGATGAATGAATGCAAACATGCGAGCATAAGTATGCTAATCGAAACATGCCCTAAATTGACCATCACAAGCTAGTAAATAAAAGGGAGAAAGACGTGGGGTTAGAAGACATACATTGCACACACGCACACTTATTACAACATTGCCCTCCTCAGAGGGTCCGAAAGAATAATACAAATCACCAAATTAACTAACTCACGAGCTAATTAATTACAAAACCGCTTAACTAATTAACAAATCAATTAATCTACTAAAGCAGTAAAATAGCCTCGGGAAGAGAGATGCACGCATGCTCGGTCAGCTTTGCTCGGAAATCCATCGCCATGCCATAGTTGCCTTTGTTTACACTGCTCTACTCCTTTGAAAACTGTGCTAACCTTTGTGACACCTTTGAAACATCTTGAGGACATGCTGAGAGGCCATCGGCCATGAGATGGGACCACTAGCCAAGTGAAACAGCTCATCGACCAAAAATTGTGCTCTCGGCCAACAATGCATAGCCGACCGGCACTGAATGTAGTCGGTCGGCTAACTCTTCCTGCAGAAACTGTTTTGCAGCAACAGAGGACAAACAGAACATGGCGATGCATTTTCAAGGAAATGTTTGCACAACCACCCTCCTTATCATGTCAAGAGCTCAAGGGAGTATGGTTCCCAACTATCGGGCCATCAATCACGCATTTCATGATGGCCAAAGGAGCTGAATGTGCAATTTGATATGGAATGAAATTCACAAAACACATAAAGGGCCCCAACCTCTATCATGATTGATCAAGAGGCAAGGGATGCACACACAATGCAATGCAACCTAGGCAAGCAAGCAAGCATGCAAATAACTCAAGTATGCAACAAATCTAATCCAACATGAGCATGTTAACATGCAATATGCAATAAGCATGCAACCTAAACAAGCATGCAACAACATGGTGAGATGGACTTACACTAACATGGGTAGCTCTCAAGCATGCCAAAATCAGTGGCTAAATGAGATGAGAACAAGGCCCAAGATTCATGCAAACATGCACAATGCAATGGCCCCAAGCGTAAGGCACAAAATGCAACTCTCCAAGAGCGATGCAAGGATGAAACATGGCATACAATGGCATACATTCCAGCTCTGAAATGGCATACTAAATGACTACAAAATGACTCCGAAGCCTGCAAACACTCATGCTATGCATGCTAGAAGGCTTAAATACCGAAACTAGTGAAGCACACTTCACTATAGGTATACAAAGCAATGCTCAAATGGAAAAACCAGCCCCAAACAGATCCTAGGCAGGTCCAAGACAGTAGCAAAGTGGCCTAAAATGATGGCTCGGAATGCACCAAAATGAAGCTCATGCAATGGCTCATAAATGAGGTATAAAAGCACAACTCTCAAACACATTGAAGGCATGATAAACATGAGAATATGGCACACATATAAGCTTTGAAATATCATATTCAATGATGCCAAAACACTAAAATGCCTCAAGCAATGCATGTAAGGGACCCCAAAACTCAAAGGTAAGCAAGGCTATTACACTACAACCATGCATGGCAAGCACCAATCGACCAAGAGGCCTAAAAAAAGAACTAAGGCAGCCCAAACTATGAACAAAACATGTTTGAGGCGTGGCCAAAATGTGCTAGAATCAAGGGCCAAAATAACATGCAATACAAGCTAGTGAATAGGGTTTACACTACAAGTATATTAAGCATTCAAGAGGCCACTAAACCAGCAAAATTTAGAGGTATGACATGCCAAATAAAGCCCCAAAAACTCACTGAAACATGGTCTACTGCATGCAAGAATGAGATGCTCCTTTGATAGGCCATGAAGAGGGTTGTTCTACACATGCAAGATGGACAGCTAATATGACAAGACCACCTTTGGACAGAGGTTATGCAGGCCCTAAAACTCACTGAAAAGGGCCTAAAATGAGGCTAGGAAGCATGTAAGTATAGGCTCCTTTGTAAGGTCAAAAATGCAAGTAAGCAAGACAATAAGGAGAGGGGATGGCCCTCTTCTTCTTAGGACCTCAAAACATCATCCCCACCACTAAAATCCCTCTAGATTTCAGTGGTGAGAAGGCCAATACAAGGTGGTCCCAAAGTTCACAAAAAAAGCACAAAAATGAGGCTAAACAAGGCCTAAGAGGGGGGAAACAACCCCAAACACAAAAGTGACCTGAAACAAAGTTCAAAAACATGAAAA
The DNA here is from genome assembly GCA_022316695.1 of Camellia oleifera. Lineage (NCBI taxonomy): Eukaryota > Viridiplantae > Streptophyta > Magnoliopsida > Ericales > Theaceae > Camellia > Camellia oleifera. Next base: position 85,799,619 of record CM039312.1, read on the forward strand.
AATAGAACTTTTATCAATTATACACTAAGCTCAAAACAGCATGCAAGATAGGCTAAAAGCTTGTGCAAAAATGGGGAATAAAAGAGGGAAAAGGAGTTACCCTTGTAGCTCAGCAAAAACCAGCACATTTCTGGACCAAAACCCAACCTTTGAGCCCTCTCAAGACCCTCCAAGAACCTTAGATGAGTGGTGGAGGTGTGTGCTTAGGAGTTGTGGTGTAAAGGGGTCGAAAACCAAGAACTTTGGAGCTCAAAATAGTGAGATATAGAGAGATATATCTTGGAGCTTTAGACCAAATTTTGGAACCTCTCTAAAGGAGAGGCAGGCCCTCTCTTATAGAGAAACAAGAGGGTTCAAGCTTCTTGGAGAAGCTAAAGAGGTTCAAGCTTCTTAGAGAAGCTAAAAAGGTTCAAGCTTCCTCAAGAAGCTAAAAAAAGGTTCAAGCTTCTTCAAGAAGCTAAAAAGGTTCAAGCTTCCTCAAGAAGCTAAAACAAGGGTTCAAAAGGTTCAAGCTTCCTCAAGAAGCTAAAACAAAGGTTCAAAAGGTTCAAGCTTCCTCAAGAAGCTAAAACAAGGGTCTCGGCCAGAAAAAGTGACTGATCGACCAAAATAGTGGCCGGCCGACCAAGAACATTGCCGACCGGCCAACACTTTTGGCCGGTATCAAGAAAACAGGGATGGTGGCAACATGCCAAGGCCGGTGGGGTGTGGGGATAGCCAACAAGCCATTTCCTGCCCTCAGGTGCAAAGATCACAAGTCCTTCTTCCAACCAAGCACAAAACAAATAAGTCGAGAGATCTTGAGGCAAGGCGCGTGACCGAGACCTCCGAGAACTCAAGATGAACACGAACATGGATGATCATCGAGTGTTCAAACGATGATGTCCAAGTCTCGAGGACGGTCAAAAATGGGGTGTCTACAGTTGCCCCTCTTTGACAGAACTCGAAAGTCATAACAATGACGGGAGTGAATGTCAAAACCTAGAGATGACCCATTTTTGACAAGGCCGAGGACTTAGACAAAGCATACAAGCTACGGATGAAGATATGCACCCGGAAGGCAGGGGCAAAATGCAAGAACAATGCACAAAGCCAAGCATAACTTATGATCATGCAAAGGATGCTGCAATGAAGCAAATCAGGCAACAGTTTTAAGCAAGAACCAACTACATTACAATGCAGAAAGGATGTTAGAGAATTATTCAATTCTCACTACGTCTCACACGGAGAATATACAATACCTATCCGGTTCATCTGGTCGCGCCAGCTTCAAATGAACCGTACATACAATATCGTGCCTACAAAGGAAAGAAACTTAACAGGTACAATATTGTTAGCAATATGCATGACAATGCAAGTGAAAAGCTGCGTACAACGCGAGTGGAAGGGTGCAAGACGATGCAACCTAAGGGGGATGCATAACAATGCGGTATGGATACAAGACAATGCAACCTAGGTGTGACACATAACAATGCGAGTATAAGATGCAAAATGATATGCGATATTGCAAAACAATGTAATAATATATAATGTATTGAACAATGCAAATGATATGCAATGCATTTGAGATGATCAAACCACAAGCAGTACAAAGCCACACAAATATCATGAAGAGGATGGAGATACAACAGTAAAACTCCGTCTACCATAGAAAAGGTGCCGACACCCTCAAACCACAATCCCATCAGTGGAATAGGCGCGTACACATGCAGAACTATGTGTGTGTAGACGGAACACAAAATACAAGTAATTGGGTGGCATGATATAAGTGAGGAATGACCTGCTGAGGAAAGATCGTGATCCTAAATGCTGGATGCAACACACTGCACTATAATGCAATGAATGCAATGGATAAGGCGCGCTGGCCAAACCGTATCTTGCCTAGGAAAGGCATGGACACAAACAAACCACGTTTAACACGGAAATGGTGCCGTCACCCTCAACACTAGGTGCGTACACATAATATCATAACCATGCTTCAACGTGAAAAGTATGGGCACATACCAGACCAAGCTCAACATGGAAAGGCACAAGTGATTAGATGGAGGTGATGCAGTAAATGCATGCAATATGTGCTATGTACAATGCAATATACATGCTAGCTAAAAATGCAATGGATGCAGTGGATAAGGCGCGCGGTCAAACCAAATCTTGCCTAGGAAAGGCATGGACACACACAAACCACGTTTAACACGGAAACGGTGCCGTCACCCTCAACACTAGATGCGTACACATAATATCATAACCATGCTTCAACGTGAAAAGTATGGGCACATACCAGACCAAGCTCAACATGGAAAGGCGCAAACCATAGATGGATAATGCAGTAAATGCATGCAAACTACAATGCAATAGATACAATGAATGTATGTAATGTATGCTATGTTCAATGCAATATACATACTAGATGATGCAGTAGAGAAATGCATGACAATGCAAATGAGATATGCATGCCAATGCAAGATAGAGAAATGCATGGCAATGCAAATGGAAGCGAAACATGCGTGTCGACGCAAGTGAAGAGTGCATGACAATGCGGGTGAAAGCAAAACATGCATGTCGACGCAGGTGAAGAATGCATGACAATGCAGGTGGAAGCGAAACATACGTGTCAACGCAAGTGAAGAGTGCACGAAATGCAGGTGGAGGCGAAACATGCGTGTCGACGCAAGTGAAGAATGCATGACAATGCAAGTGGAAGTGCACTACAATGCAATATATATTCTATATGCAATGAATGCATGTAAGGAAATGCATGGCAATGCAAGTTATTGGAATGTACGACAATGTAGGTTAAAGTGCGTAACAACGCAATGCACTAACAAGTGCAGGTAGACTGCGCAGGACAGCGCGAATGTAATACAATGCGATGCAAGTGCAGGTGGGATGCGCAAGATAGCACAAATGAAACAATGTACTGCACAAAATAGTGCGATGTGCAAGACAGGGCGAATGAAAATGCAATGCACTAACAAGTGCAGATGAGGTGCGCAAAATAGCGTGATAATATGCATGCACGAGGCAAGTAAGGTGCACAAAACAGTGCAATTGAGGTACGCAAAATAGCGCGATTGAAATGCAATGCACAAAACAGTGTGATTGAGGTGCGCAAAATAACGCGAATGATGCGATGCACTGTAAGGTGCACAAAACAGTGCGATGCGTTAGACAACGCAAGTGCACAAGACAGTGCGAATGCACAAGATAGTGCGACGCATTAGACAACGCGAGTGCACAAGACAACGTGAGTGCACAAGACAGTGCGAATGCACAAGATAGTGCGATGCGCTAGACAGCGCGATACGTTAGACAACGCGAGTGCACAAGATAGTGTGATTGCACAAGATAGTGCGATGCGCTAGACAGTGCGAGTGCATAAGACAGTGTGAGAGAAATACAATGCACCAGAAAGTGCAAGGAAGGTGCACAAAAGAAATGCGATAAAATGCATCTTCTGTGCAAGTAAGGGGGCATTTTCTATGTAACATGGAAAGCATATTCTATGCAATATTGAAAGCAAAGCATATTCTATGCGGAATCGAAAGCAAGCATATTCTATGCATGAATCATAACGATGCGTGGCGCGCATGCAACAAAAGTGTATATAAAAGTGCATATTCTATGCAATAGAGGGGCATCAAATATGTACTCTGGTGCCTCCGATTTACCTCTCGGAGGACTTAGCAACACGCTCAGCTCAAAAGGGAACACCCTGTCTACATTGGCGATAGATAACACCTACATTTTAAAACCACATGTGCTACTTGGACTGCCATTCTGACTTGAAGCAGGCTTAAGCTTGGGGTCGAGATACACTCGTACTCCAGAGAAAGGCGAGGCCTGACAAGATGTACCTGGAATGTAGTCTCGAAATTTGTTGAAGTTGAAACATGCTAAGATGCTCGAAATTTTCCCTCTTTTCTCTTGCTTTGCAGCCTGAAACCTATATAGCTTCAGATGGGTCATTGTTCTACTGTTCTCTCATGACCTGGGTTGAACCCTTGCGGTTTATGAAAGAAAGAATCTTGTTTTGCACAAATGTGGAGAATGGCACGGCACTCGGAGCACAAAACAATTTTTTTTTGAAATTAAGAAATGAGTTCTCAACCAGGTATTGAGCCTACAACTGAACACAGCGCATAACGACTCAACAAAGAAAAACAAGAGGTAAATAACCTAAACACATCGATAAACACTCGAAACGACTCAAAACAAGAATCGAGACAAAACAAAAGACACGACACTCAGACGTGCACAGGGAGCCTGTTTCTCCGGGTATTGTTTCCCACCCTTTCTCATTTGTGATCCTCACATCACTCAGCCCCCAAGCTCTGTTTTTCTGAAAAAGCCCTTTTCCTCACTTTTTCTCTCAGCGCACATCTCTCTATTCTTCAATCTCTCATTTTTTCATCCCTCCCTAGGGTGGTTGATGGATAAACAAGAAATTGCGGGCTCTTGCCCCTAGCATGTTGCTAGATTCTCTTTCTTCCGTTTACAGCCAGTGAGTTCCTCCCACAGAGGGGTTGCACTAAGATGGGATGTGTAGCAAATTTGCAGCTAACATCGGTTGATGATGCTTTGCTAGGGAGTTTGGACGTGATCAAATTTGTCCAGATGAGGAAGTGGAATATCTTGCTCCATTCTAACTCATGCTTCGCACCTAGCTTGATACCTTGCTGCTTGGAGGATGAGAGAACTTTCGGCATTTTGCTGTTAGTTTCTGTTGTGCCCTTTTCTGGCAGATACGGTGCCCTTTCTGGCAAGTGGAGCGCCCTTTCTGGCGAGTATGTTGACAATGGGGAAAAGACAGAACATCTAACTCAACTGTGCCCCTAGTTCATCATTTTGACCATTTTTGTTTTGGTTTTCTACTAAAACAATTTTGACCAACATGAGAGTTAGATTAACACACTTGTTCGATTTTTGATTTGAAATCATGCAAGTTAGGTTATGAGCACTAAAATTTTTTTTTTTTCAGGGTCCAAGAAAAGGTCTAATTTTAGAAAAATAATTTTTGAGAGAATCAGTCAACCTCAGTAAAAGTTCTCAAAAATTGTTTTTGCAAACGGCCACTGCTTAACGAGCTCAAAACCTACTCTTGAGATGCACAACCTCTAGATTCGAAGGAAAATTGCCCCTTGCTCGAAGAGAGCTGCATGGCAACAGAAAGTTGCCCCTTATTTGAATAGGCACCGTAGCGCATTGAATGGCAACTGGAAAGTTGCCCCTTGTTTGAATGGCACCGCAGCACATTGTAATCAGTCTTCAGAGTGACGATCATAACCGAACTCTCAGATACAGAGAAGGCAAAGATGATCAAAACCATTACATGGACACAGTCAATTGGGAAGTGTTTACGGCTGGACTTCAGAATGAAGTTGCCTACGTATCCCAAACATGGGAATCAAGTCTTACGTAGTTCCGGTAAGGTACACTTGGGTATTAACCTCTCCTTTTTCACTCTAACTTTTGCCAAGGCCGCCCTTTCTGGGTTTTCAACCTTGCGAGCTTTGTTCTTCTTTTTTTTTTCAATTCTTTTCATTTCTTTTCTTCTTTTTTCTTTTTCATCTTTTCTTTTCATTTTCTTCATTTTTCTTCTTTCTCTTTTTTTCATTCTTTGCATTTTTCTTTTTTTTTTCTTTTTTCTTGCTCTAACTTTTGCCTGGGCCGCCCTTCCGGGTTTTCGGCCCAGCGAGCCTCTCAAGGGTAAAAGTTTAGCTTTGTCCATGTTGAATGGTTTGAGATCTTGGAGCCATCTGAATCCAAGAGAATGGCTGCTATTTGCTGATGATGTAGAAGTCCACCCAATGGAGGGTGAATTTGCCCCTAGTGTTGTGGATAGGTACTTGGTTGTCCTTCAGCAATGTCTTCTTATTTCCTCCCTTTTGGGGTTTGGCATTCTTGCTGATCTTCATTGACTTGCGGAATGATCCACCTTTAGCTCTTCGAGCTAGTCTGACATTTTTTCCCCTAGTTCGAGGGGTGCTTCTGATCCAGCTTTGCAAGCTTCTTTTGATCATATCCGATCTTCTTTGACCTGGCTTTCTTGCCGAGGGCTGCTTCAAATCTGGCCACATAGGCCTCATGTTGTGGTTGATCAGTTGAACGTTCTGAATCTAAGTTCGAGGTCTAAAAGCCAGGGGTCGAGTCTCGAGGTTGAGAGCGATCCTAGGCTACACAATCTCAAGAGCGATTCCACTACAGGTCTTTGCAGGATCGCGCAAAACATTTTTTTTGAAAATTTTTTAAGAAAGAGACTAATCACTCGCGCTGAAGACAATGTAGAACCAATCTGGATCAAGCCAGGATCTTTCTTAGTACTCACATTAACAAACATGATCTCAATCATAAAGGGCTTAGCATGCCTCTCTTTCTCTCAATTGGTCAAATTTTGCAAAACCTGAGGAATTCCTTCCTCTTCGTTTACAACACATTATTCGAAAAGTTTTGAAAAACTTAGGTCAATGCAATGATTTCAAGGCACAGAAGAGCAGGTGAAATGTACTGCCGTTTCATTCAAGTTTACTGGCACAACAGGCTCAAAGCAGAAACAAGCACAAAAGCATGAAAACCACAGCTGTTTGAATTAGATCTTCTGGTGTAACTGGCTCCCCGGTAGAAACAGATTCAAAAGAAAGTGAAAAGACAAACACAAAACAAAATAGTGATATCCGAGGTAACGCCCCCGGGATCACCCTACTCTAACAAAACAGGACTGACTCGATACAACAAGACAGACCCAACTGACTCAGTATGAAAATACTGACTCTATATAACGAGACAAACTCTAAACGACATAACAAAAACTGACTCAATACCCGAATCAGAAAGGCACAAAAACCAGCATTCACAAATGCTCAAAATAGTGTATGCCATATGCCATATCTAGAGTAAACTGAGTGTCGCCCGTAGGTGGTTCATCCCTCAATCACATCACATTATCCCCCACAAGTTCACTGATCAAGTGTCGATAGACTTTGCAGGACCTGGTGCGGGGATGACCCCGTTGTCAATCAAATTTTGTATCTCGTGGCGGAGATGGACGCAACTGTCAGTGTCATGACCGGTTTGTTGATAAAAAGCATAGTACTTAGTCGGGTCATGCTTTGAAGGGAGAGGATCGGGTAAAGGCCGTTGTTCTATCGGTTTCAGATGTCCTTTCCTTAGTAGGACCCCCAGGGCTTTAGACAAAGGCATATAAAGCGAGGTGAAAATCCTCTTGCCCCGGGGTAGATAGTCTGAGGTTTGGGGGTTTGGATTGGATGTACCAACAAAGGGGGTGGCTGTTTTGGTGGTGACCATTCTAACTTCAGAAGACCTTGCAGCTGCATCACCAATGGTGGTCGCATTCGAACTGCAGGAAAATGCCCTCCTGGGCTGCTCTCTGTCATTGTCAATCAGGCCCTGTTTCAAAGCATCCTCGATCTGTACTCCCATCTCATGCAAATCTAAAAAGGTGGGGAAGGGGAGAACGATCATCTTCTGCATGAGCTTGGGTTGGAGGTTGCGCACAACCATCCGAATCTGATCTTTGTCAGTTGGCCTAATGGTCATCATTGAGGCCTTGGCCCTTCCACTGGGTCACAAAGTCAGAAAAGCTCTCCTTAGGCTCCTGCCTAGTCGTCTCAAGATCACAGGTTGTAATCTCGATCTGTGTATTATAGGAGTATTGAACGACGAAAGCCTCGGCCATCTCATCCCAATTCCTCTTGACATCATCTTCCAATTTTGCATACCAGATGGCCTGCTACACCGGACAAGGTCCGGTCGAATAAAGAAAGCTTCTGTAGTTTGGTGAGGCCCATCGGCCTTAGTATGTTTGAAAACAGCCACAGGTGCACCATGGGATCCCTGGATCCATCAAATTGGTCAATATGCGGCATCTTAAATCTGTCTGGCAGCGTTACGGCTGCGTCGGTATACCCATCCTCGATGTCTGGGATAGACTTCACACCCTGAGATTTCTTGAATAGCTTTTCAAGCTTGCTCATTTTTAATGTCGTGGGGTCCACCTCAAATTCGAAGGGAGAATCTGGTTGATTGATAGGAGTGGGTGCCTTGGATAGTTGAGGTAGAATCGGGGGCGGAGCCGGCCCTGTTGGGATGTCTGTATCCTCTTGGACAATCTGGACATTCGCCGTCTCCCCGGGTATTGGAACTCTTGGTAGGGGAGGAGCTTGGTGTGAAGTTGATGCTCCGGCTTGCTGCTGTAGCCAAGTAATTAGCTCTGCCTGTTGGGCCATGATGACGGCCTGCTGTTTGGAAAATTCTGCTTGATGAGCAGTGTCCTCCTCTATGGTTCTCATGCTCTCCTGGAGCTGACGCATCATCTCTTTGATTCCTGCCTGCCCTGATCTAACTGATCTATCGGTATATCTGTCTCTGTGGTAAAAACAGATACCTCAACCCAAATGCACATAGGTGAGATGGATAATAACTGTTGATCCGAAGACAGTTGAACTGATGATCTGTGTCTGACCGGCCTTTTTACCCAGCCTCTGGTGAAGGAACACTGATTTGCCCTTGAACTGAATCTCTGACCTGACAAAGTCTATCAACACAAGTCCAATGAACCTGGGGGATATCGGAGTCTTCTGAAGCTATGGTTCCCAGACTACCTAGCAAAAGAGAAAACAGACAGCACCTCAGCCTGATTTCACCAAAACCAAAATGGGCAAAGCTGAATGACTGTGCCCCCCTATAGAATTCTGCAACAAATCTGATTCCCTCGGGTAAACTGATTCCCAAAAAACTGATGCCGATGCCTGCAAGCCTGATGCCCAGACTTGCAAATTGATACATGCATTCCTGTAGAGACGCACTCTAAAAGCACATAACAAACAAGTGACAGCCAAAACACCCCTACGTTGGGGTAGGGTTTCCCTGTCCTATTTTGTCAGGAGCTAGGGTTTCACTACGCACGCAGCGGTTTCAAACAACCTATAATCGGGTAAGCAACCTGTCCTAGCTTGGAATAGTCACTACGGATTCTGAATATGCACTAGGTCGAATGGTCAAAAGGGTGCCCCGGTAAAAATCGGGGTTTGTGTTCCCATCATGGTAGAGCCCGTAATTGGTCAGCCTTATGGCATGTTTCTCGAAGCGAGCCTCCGACAGACCGTTCAGGAATAGCAGACGGCAAACACGGTGTCCTAGGCACACCAAGGCAAATACAATGCAAAGAAACACATAAGTGTAGTCAAAACAAGATACCATGAGTTCGAGTCAAGTTCTCTAAGTCCCTAGCAGAGTCACCAGAAACTATAGACGTCCTCGAACGACCAGGGAGGGAATCCCGTTTTGTTCATTGGGGCTTACTACAGTTCAGGACTCAAATGTCACGGTCCTGTATCGAATCTCGTAGAGTGCAATGCAAGACCGATGAATCATCAAAGAGTCCAAATCTGGCAAATCATTTTTGAAAATAGATTTTTTGAAAGAAGTGCCAAACATGGACTGCTTTGCCAGATACAGAGTCGCCACCTAAATATTGATTTTGGGGGAATTTAAGAAACCCTAACTTGTGCCTAAGGCCACATGTCCGTCATCACCAAAGTTGCCTCGGCTTGGGAACTTGGGTACGATTGGGGAATGTCACTTCGTGAGCACCCCCGCTCGCCCGATCAAAGATCAGCCTCTAGTAACCATGATATCGAGTTTTGAAAACATTATGTGCTCTTATCCCAGTTATTAGCCTAGAATTACTATGTGATGTGCGCAGCATACAAGTATAGACTGGATCGCCTGAGTTGGAACAAAACATTTCATGTTTGTTTTTTAAAGCGGTTTGCTACTCGCAAGTAGGCTAAAATGCAGATTTTGCCACCCACAAGTGGGCTTAAAAAACACGGTGATTTGCCACTATCTAGTGGGCTTAAGACTCGCAATCAATGAATTGTTCCAATTCAGATAATCCAACCTTCACCCACAGGCATTCAGGCAGTTATATCACATAAGCAAATGGCCTCATGGTAAGCATCTATCATGGCAGTCACTCACACACATGCAAGGATGCTAAGGCATAAACACTCACCTGAGTACTCCAAGCCAAAACAAAAACTAGATAGCAATCAATGTATGATCCTAGTTCATGTTAAGATAGGCTAATGCAACACATGCAAAATGCAACTAAGATAGGCTCAGCTATTCTAAACATGACATATGAAATGCAACAGATAACATGTATTCAACTTGGAATTGAAATACAATGCAGTTAGTATGATGAGCCGAGCCCGGTGCATGCAATACAGATGAATGAATGCAAACATGCGAGCATAAGTATACTAATCGAAACATGCCCTAAACTGACCATCATAAGCTAGTAAATAAAAGGGAGAAAGATGTGGAGTTGGAAGACATACATCGCACACACGCACACTTATTACAACATTGCCCTCTTCGGAGGGTCCGAAAGAATAATACAAATCACCTAATTAACTAACTCACGAGCTAATTAATTACAAAACCGCTTAACTAATTAACAAATCAATTAATTTACTAAAGCAGTAAAACAGCCTCGGGAAGAGGGATGCACGCATGCTCGGTCGGCTTTGCTCGGAAATCCATCCCCATGCCATAGTTGCCTCTATTTACACTGCTCTGCTCTTTTGAAAACTATGCCAACCTTTGTGACACCTTTGAAACATCTTGAGGATATGCTGAGAGGCCATCGGCTATGAGATGGGACCACTGGCCAAGTCAAACAGCTCATCGACCAAAAATTGTGCTCTCGGCCAACAATGCATAGCCGACCGGCACTGAATGTAGTCGGTCGGCCAACTCTTCCTGCAGAAACCTATTTTGCAGCAGCAGAGGACAAACAGAGCATGGCGATGCGTTTTTAAGGCAATTTTTGCACAACCACCCTCCCTATCATGTGAAGAGCTCAAGGGGGTATGGTTCTCGACCCTCGGGCCATCAATCACACATTTCAATGCATGATGGCCAAAGGAGCCGAATGTGCAATTCGATATGGAATGAAATGCACAAAACACATAAAGGGCCCCAACCTCTATCATGATTGATCAAGAGGCAAGGGATGCACACACAATGCAATGCAACCTAGGTAAGCAAGCAAGCATGCAAATAACTCAAGTATGCAACAAATCTAATGCAACAGTGAGCATGTTAACATGCAATATGCAATAGGCATGCAACCTAAACAAGCATGCAACAACATGGTGAGATGGACTTACACTAACATGGGTAGCTCTCAAGCATGCCAAAATCAGTGGCTAAATGAGATGAGAACAAGGCCCAAGATTCATGCAAACATGCACAACGCAATGGCCCCAACGTAAGGCACAAAATGCAACTCTCCAAGAGCGATGCAAGGATGAAACATGGCATACAATGGCATACATTCCAGCTCTGAAATGACATATTAAATGACTCCAAAATGACTCCGAAGCATGCAAACACTCATGCTATGCATGCTAGAAGGCTCAAATACCGAAACTAGTGAAGCACACTTCACTGTAGGTATACAAAGCAATGCTCAAATGGAAAAACCAGCCCCAAACAGATCCTGGGTAGGTCCAAGATAGTAGCAAAGTGGCCTAAAATGATGGCTCGGAATGCACCAAAATGAAGCTCATGCAATGGCTCATAAATGAGGTATAAAAGCACAACTCTCAAACACATTGAAGGAATGATAAAGATGAGAATATGGCACACATATAAGCTCTGAAATATCATATTCAATGATGCCAAAACACTAAAATGCCTCAAGCAATGCATGCAAGGGACCCCAAAACTCAAAGGTAAGCAAGGCTATTACACTACAACCATGCATGGAAAGCACCAATCGACCAAGAGGCTTAAAAAAAGAACTAAGGCAGCCCAAAATATGAACAAAACATGTTTGAAGCATGGCCAAAATGTGCTAGAATCAAGGGCCAAAACAACATGCAATACAAGCTAGAGAATAGGGTTTACACTACAAGTATATTAAGCATTCAAGAGGCCACTAAACCAGCAAAATTTAGAGGTATGACATGCGAAATAAAGCCCAAAAACTCACTGAAACATGGTATATGCATGCAAGAATGAGATGCTCCTTTGATAGGCCATGAAGAGGGTTGTTCTACACATGCAAGATGGACAGCCAATATGACAAAACCACCTCTGGACAGAGGTTATGCAGGCCCTAAAACTCACTAAAAAGGGCCTGATATGAGGCTAGGAAGCATGCAAGTATAGGCTCCTTTGTACGGCAAAAAATGCAAGTAAGCAAGACAATAAGGAGAGGGGATGGCCCTCTTCTTCTTAGGACCTCAAAACATCATCCCCACCACTAAAATCCCTCTAGATTTTAGTGGTGAGAAGGCCAATACAAGGTGGTCCCAAAGTTCACAAAAAAGGCACAAAAATGAGGCTGAACAAGGCCTAAGAGGGGGGAAACAACCCCAAACACAAAAGTGACCTTAAACAAAGTTCAAAATCATGCAAAAATAGAGCTTTTATTAGTTATACACTAAGCTCAAAACGTCATGCAAGATCGGATAAAAGCTTGTGTAAAAATAGGGAATAAAAGAGGGAAAAGGAGTTACCCTTGTAGCTCAGCAAAAACCAGCAGATTTTTGGACCAAAACCCAACCTTTGAGCCCTCTCAAGACCCTCCAAGAACCTTAGATGAGTGGTGGAGGTGTGTGCTTAGGAGTTGTGGTGTAAAGGGGTCGAAAACCAAGCACTTTGGAGCTCAAAATGGTGAGATATAGAGAGATATATATATTGGAGCTTTAGACCAATTTTTGGAACCTCTCAAAAGGAGAGGGAGGCCCTCTCTTATAGAGAAACAAGAGGGTTCAAGCTTCTTGGAGAAGCTAAAGAGGTTCAAGCTTCTTAGAGGAGCTAAAAAGGTTCAAGCTTCCTCAAGAAGCTAAAAAAAGGTTCAAGCTTCTTCAAAAAGCTAAAAAGGTTCAAAAGGTTCAAGCTTTCTCAAGAAGCTAAAACAAGGGTTCAAAAGGTTCAAGCTTCCTCAAGAAGCTAAAACAAAGGTTCAAAAGGTTCAAGCTTCCTCAAGAAGCTAAAACAAGGGTCTCGGCCAGAAAAAGTGACTGATCGACCAAAATAATGGCTGGCCGACCAAGAACATTGCCGACCGGCCAACACTTTTGGCCGGTATCAAGAAAACGGGGCCGGTGGCAACATGCCAAGCCCGGTGGGGTGTGGGGATAGCCAAAAAGCCATTTCCCGCCCTCAGGTGCAAAGATCACAAGTCCTTAGTCCAACAAAGCACAAAACAAATAAGTCGAGAGATCTTGAGGCAAGGCGCGCGACTAAGACCTCCGACAACTCAAGATGAACACGAACATGGATGATCATCGAGTGTTCAAACGATGATGTCCAAGTCTTGAGAACGGTAAAAAATGGGGTGTCTACACCTAGGCATTCTCCTTGCAGCCAAAATGCAACTTTTTGTTGGTTTCCTTTGGGGGTATTTGGGAGCTTAGATTATTATTATTCTTATTATTTTTATTTATTTATTTTTAACTACAAAGAAAAATATTTTACAAAATAAAAATAAATAAATAAATCCAAACAAAATATCACATCAAATTCTTTAATCATTTCACTTTTTCTCTCATAAACATCACATTTAATCACAAAAAAAATTCAACTATGTTCCCAAACACAAAATTTTTTTTCTCCAATAATATCCTATAACTAAAAAAACCTACAAAAAAAAAAAAAAAAAAAACCCACTTTTCAAATCCCCACAAAGTCAATAAGATTTTCTCTTCAATCAGTTTGGCTTCTAACCTCCGAAGATTTGGTGTTACTATTATTATGCGTAATGTACAAATTTATATTTGTCTATGAGATTAAAATTATCATTAAGATTTTAATCATGTGATTATATATATATATTAAAAAAATTAATATTTTATCAAAATAATAATATCGATCCCTACTATTTTATAAATATATTATATATAATTAGTTATTATTTACATATAAATAAATTTAGCTATTATTTGTATTTATATTATTTAAATATATAAATTGCATATTTATCCTATTTTTTGTATATATTTTTACATTATTTAATATATAAATAATATATTTATTTTATTACTTCAATAAATGTTAAACAAGTCAAATAACGAGCCAAATTTTAGTATGTTTACACTTATTTATTAAGATTTTAACAAGCTCAAATTCAAACAAAATAAAATTTAACGAACTGTGTTCGGACAAACCTTTACTGAACCGATCTAAGCTTGTTCGCGAATGACTCTGTTTATTTGTAGCGCTACGTATAGCCCTAAAAAATATAAGGTAAATTACCTACAAGTCTTAATAATTAGACTTAATTCTCTTTGTCTTATCAATTCGTCGCTAAAAGTTGGTCATAATAGAATCGTTGCTAAAAAAGGCCTTTCATGATGATATTCTAAATCTGTTGTTAAAAATTAACAATTAGTGACATTTTCTATGGTGATTTTCTAAATATGTTGCTAAAATTGACAATAGTGACGTTTTTCTATAACTAATTTTTCAACTGTTGCTAAAAACTAACAATTAGTGTAATGGAGCGGGATCGAGATCTGACCTTTATTATTATTTTTCTTTTCGCTATAAAGATGGTTGTATTAAAAAGGTTTTCTATCAAAAAAATCAGACTAACCTGAAAATTTTATAAGTGTAAAAATTGAATTTTTTTAAAACTTACGATTTAGAAAATAATTTTTAACAATAATTGTTCCTTATAAATTAAATTGTCTAATTTGATTTTATACGATTTTTCTACGAGCTATTAATCACTTTATTTCAACGCCAAACTTAGAAATTTTAATCGATTTTTTTTTTTTTTATACTAAAACATGGGGGAACCACTTTTTGATTTAATTGGATTTTGATATTTTTGTATTTTTCTTTGAATCTAAATGGGGGTATTTCCTTATTTACATTGTAAACTTAAGTGAATGAAATATAAATGTAAGAGCCTAAATGAAAGTATTTACTTAAATCGTTACATATGGAAATAAGGTTAATGTACTAGGAGTGCCTTAGGGGCTAAGCTGTGTGGCTTACTTTGTCCAAGGTGAACCGCTCGAGCGGTTGGTTTACCGCTCAACCGCTCGAGCGGTGATTAGGGTGCATCCAATATTTAGTTTTGTAGGCTTGAAATGCTGGAAGTTTAGGTGCACCACTCGAGTGGTGGAAAGACTGCTTGAGCGGTCTCTTTAGATTGGCCAATATAAAACCCACATTTTGCTCATTTTCTCTCACTTTTCTATCCCTTTTCTCTTTCACACCTTCATATATGAAAATCCTAGCCTTAAAACCTTAGATTTCACCTATTTAGTAAGGCTTCACCATAGAATTGTAGATCGCCATATTTACAAATTGGATTGCTTTTTTGTCAAAGTTCTTACTTGGGTCGTCAGTTGTTAGCTCTCATATTTGAGGTAGGGGATTTTCTTAACTCTATATATTTATGAATTGATATGAATTTGTAACATTTTGGGGTTATGGGTTGTCATGAGTTAGAAAATTTTGATGAAAAGTTGTTAATGTACAAAAAATGGGGTTTCACTCAAAATCTTAAAATGTTTTGAATGTTTTGACATATTGAGGAATAATTGTAACACCCATATATATATAATATATATAATTCCAATTGAACATTTTAAAAGAACATGCTCCAAAGATACACATCACATAATTCCATTCAATTGTTTCTCTTTCTCATTGAACTACAGATTCAGTTTACAAAAAAATTATATGATACCAATCTCAGTTTAGTAAGTTAGAGAAAGATACAAACTGTTACATTGCTCTCCGAGTTCACCAGTTACATTGCGACATTAGATACAAAATACATAAGTCAAAATAAAAGTAGATAAGAAGTTCCATAATTACATTACAATTTCAAGTTCACAAAAATTTAGATTCTGAAAGGAGATAGTCATTTTCTTCTTCTTCATTCACGGTTTTAAGGCTCTTCATTTCCTGAAATGTTAGTAAGTAGGGATGAGCAATTGGCCAGTAGAGAATGTTTATAACCAAGTATATAAATAATTGATTTAAAATATGCATGACCTCCATCAATCCCCATGAATTTACATTATTATTATTATTATTTAAATGTATAACAGAACATACAGTTCATTATTCATTTTCTACATTTTTTCAGTCCTCACACAGGATGGCCAGTGGACCCCTCAAACCTTCCACTTTTTTTGTCCTCATGTGAACTAGCTAGTGGACACCTCATAACATCCCCACATTCGTCGCCCTCCCACGAACTGGGCAAGTGGCACCTCACACATATCACAAGGAATCACAAGGACCCTCTAATTTTACTTATCACTTATCCATTAAGTGAAAATCAAAAACCACCCTTAGGGTTACCCATAAATTTTGGGCTTTTCCTTCTAATTATTAATTTCCCTAATTTATGTAGATTACTTCTCTCTCCCATAATTGGTTACTCAAACCATCATCAATTTCACTCACAAACACATCATCAATGCTAAACCCATATATATATATATATATATATTTAAACCTCTACATCATCCTATCTCGAAAGTCACATATATCTCAAGATTCACACATATTTGAACCAAAGTATGAATATACAAGGGTAAAGATATTCCTACCTCAAGAGTTGCAAGATGAGAGATGAAGATCCACGCAATGAACTCTCAAACTGGTACAATCTGATTGGTCCAAAACATAGCTCTTGGCGTGAACAATAACTTTAATGAAGGCCCAAAGATCGATTCTTACTATTACTAGATGAAATTTAAGGTTTTCTAACTAGAGTTTTGGAAAGAGGGTTGTTAAAAAGAGAAGGAGTGTGAAAGAAATGAGTTTGAAGAGTGTTTGGATCACCTTATAACTCTGCTGCCCCGAACAGACCACTCGAGCGAACTTTCCATCACTTGAGCGAAGTGCCCAAAATACAAGGAGACCGCTCAAGCGAACATTCCACCGCTTGAGCGACAAACATGAGGTCTCAAAAGTTTTGCAGAGCTACAAAGAAAATAATGGGAGCTCAAATTTTGCACTTGAGTGACCTTCCCTTCGATCGAGCGGTCTCACTTGCAAACTTGCGAGATACTGAGAGCTACAAATCTCCGCTCGAGTGACCAAATGACTACTCAAGCGGTCACCCAAAATCAGTTGTTACAGCCTACCCCCTTATGGAATTTCGTTCCTAAAATTTCGTAGTTCCTGCCAAAACGACTTTAACAATTCCCAACAAATAAATACCACAATAACAATAGCCTCAATCATCCCAACTTCATAAATCAAAATGTAATCAAAGCTGAATTCAAACAATAATATGAGGATAAAGATTTCTTTCATTTACTTTTACTTCTTTTTTTACAACCTTCCATGCAATAATCTAAGAACAACGAACAAGCATGTTTACATATCATCAAATAAATCTGGGTATTTCTCACGAACTTCAGTTTCTCATTCCCAAGTAGCTTTCTCAACCCTATAGTGGTACCATAACACTTTAACTAAGGAAATGACTTTGCCTCTCAAAACTTGTTCTCGAGTGTCCAGGATTTTCATTAGTCTCTCCTTCACATGAAGCATTCTCATCCATCTCTAAATTTGTCCAATCTAAGACATGAAGGGATCGGGCTCATGCTTACGAAGCATGGAGACATGAAATACAGCGTGCACTCTGGATAGTTGCGGTGGCAATACAAGGCGATAAGCTACCTCTCCCACCCGTTCTATGATATCAAAATGGCTAATGAACCTAGGTGACAATTTTCCACTCCCTCCAAATCTCATTAAACATTTTCTAGGCGATATCTTCAAAAATACATGATCACGCACATCAAAAGATAGAGGTCTTCTCATCCGATCCACATAACTCTTTTGTCGACTTTGAGCCGTAATTAACCATTTTCGAGTGCGAGCTATTTTCTCAGTGGTCTCACGAACCAATTCCAGTCCAACACACCGATAACCTACACTGGTCGCCCATACAAAGCTTCAAAAGGTGTCATCCCAATGTTAGCTTAGTAGCTATTATTATAGGCGAACTCCGCTAAAGGTATGTGTCTCTCCCAAGAACCTTTAAAACCTAGCACACATGCTCTCAACATGTCTTCCAAGATTTAGATAGTGTGCTAAGATTGTCCATCAATTTGAGGGTGGTAATTGGTGCTAAAAGTTAACTGAGTGCCCATAACGGTTTGCAAACTTTACCATAATCAGTGCGGTAAAACGAAGGTCTCGATCTGAGACAATACTCATCGAAAGTCCATGAAGCCAGACAATCTCTTTAACGTAAAGTTCCGCTAGGTAATTAATTGAGTCACCCATGCACATAGCAAGAAAATGAGCTGACTTAGTCAATCCGCTACCACCCAAATTGCATCATTACCTCTTTGTGTTCTAGGGAGGCCCAAAAGAAAATCCATAGTAAAATATTCCCACTTCCATTCAACGATAGGCTAGGGTGGCAATAACCCAGTTGGTCGTTGATGTTATGCCTTAACTTGTTGACAAGTTAAACACTTCGTCACAAATAAAGCTACATCCCACTTCATACCCCTCCACCAAAATTGTCAGCCAATCAAACCCTTTTCTTCCTTTCCCTGTGCTATTTTCTTCTTGATTGCTTTGATTTCCAAGTTACCTTTTTGTGCCTCTATGAGTAACAAATGTCGATTGTGCAACGATAGAAAATAAGGTGGCATGCTTAGGAGATTCACTAAGATACAAATCAAATTCACCAAAATCAGCCAACAATTCCCATTCCCTAATTGCAAGGGTAGCAATGGTACTCACAAATTTTCTACTCAAAGCATCAACCACCACATTGGCTTTTCTGGAATGGTAGTGTAATTCAAAATTGTAATCCTCTAAGAATTCCATCCATCTTCTTTGACAGTAAATTCAAATCTTTTTGTGAAAATAGGTACTTAAGACTTTTATGTTTTGAAAACACCTCAAATATCTCTCCATACAAGTAATGTGTCCACAGTTTTAAAGCAAAAATGATCGCGGCTAACTCCAAGTCATGAGTCAGGTAATTCTTTTTGTGGGTTTTCAATTGGCGCAAACCATATGCCACTACTTTACCCTTCCTACATCAAAACACATCCCAAACCTTCTCTTGAGGCATCACAGTACACAGTATAACCCAAACCTCTTTCTAGAATGACTAAAATTGGTGTAGTGGTCAACCTTGCCTTCACCTCTAAGAAGGATTTCTCACATAATTCATCCCAAACAAACTTCACATCCCTTTCTAGTTAGCCTAGTCAATGGAGAAGCTAATATGGAGAAGTCTTTCACAAACGCCTATAGTAGTGGGTAAGGACCAAGAAACTATGGATCACAAATGCGTTGTTAGGTCGCTCCCAATTCTGCACCACCTCAATCTTTGAGGAATCTATTGTAACCCCATCCTTTGAAACAACGTGACCCTAAGAATTTCACCTCGGAGAGCCAGAACTCACATTTCTCATACTTAGCATACAATATGTGCTCTCTAAATATCTACAACACAAAGTACAAAGATGCACCTCATGTTCCTTACCAGAGGGTGAATATATAAGAATGTCATCCACAAAAACTACCACAACCTTGTCGAGATATTCTCAGAAAACCTAGGTTCATCAAGTCCATAAAAGTGGCAAGATCATTGGTTAAGCCAAATGGCATCACGAGAAATTCATAGTGGTCATATCAAGTATGAAAGGCTATCTTCGAAATATCTTCCTATTTCACATGTAACTGATGATAACCCAATCTTAGATCTATCTTTGAGAAACAGTTAAGAACCTTTAAGTTGGTTGAAAAGATCATCTATTCTTGGCAACAGATACTTAGTCTTAACCGTAACCCTATTCAGCTTATGGTAATCGATGCATAACCGCAATGAACTATCCTTATTTTGGTGAAAAGAGCCGGTGTCCCCTAGGGACGAGGTACTAGAGCATATAAAACCCTTATCTAACAACTCTTGCAACTGCTCCTTCAAAACCAACTCTGCCGAAGCAAATCTATAAGGTGACATAGAAATGGGTGTTGTACCCGACACTAGGTCTATAGAAAACTTGACCTCATGATGAGGTGGTAGTTCAGTGAGGTCCTCTGGAAAAACATCTAAGTACTTACAAACCACCCTAGGAAATACCCCTCGCACTTCATGTTCCCATCATTCATCAAAGCTTGCAAGAAGAGAAGTGAAGTTGCCTTGACTACGAGAATCATACAATGGCGAGAAAAGTTTATCGGTTCTATACCCTATAAAATAAAAACAGTCACCCCAAAAACACACACTGTAACCCTCCCACGATAACAATCTATTACAACACAATAAGAGGACAACCAATCCATATCGAGGATAACATCAAAACCTATCATATCTAACAACACCAAACTGAAAGGAAGTCAGCGATCAACTAACTTCAATCACACACCCACGACACCCATGCTTCAAAGCCATCTTACACCTAATCGGCGATTCTATAACAAGAGAAGATTCTAATGGTTCAGCCTCTAACTGCAACATGGATGCAAATGTAGATGTTATAAATGAATGAGACACCCTTATATCTATCTACACATTGGCCCAAGTATTATATATATATATAAGATATATACCTTGCATCACTAATGGCCCAACCGACTGCTCGGATGTAGTAACTACATAGACTCTCCCTTGGGCTCTCTGTTCACACTGCTCAGACTGTGCGGAGGCGGCCCCATGTACCACTCTAGATGCTTGTCTAGATTGAACTGGCTGATGAGTCTACCTCTGGCTCTGTCTTGCCTAAAATCTTGAAGCACTAGCTGTTCCGGCAATCTGGGGACAAAACTTTTCATATGACCCAACTGTCCACATTGATAATAAATAGGCGATTGACCTCCACCCAAGGTCCGATTCTAAGGATGAATAGAAGGCTGACGTTGTTGGCTACCCCTCCATGGACATGTACTAGACTTGTGACCCTGCTCACCACACCGATAACTATTTATCCCACTTTGTCCTGTACTATCTGTACTCTTTCCCGACATAAGATTTGATGACATGGCCGGTAATTGCAATAGATGAGACGACTTACAACTATTCAAATTTTTGAATGCCCCCCTCAAGGTTTTGAGAACCCTTGTCTCTTAATCCGCCACCTCTTCTTCTCACCTTCTAGCATAATCTCAACATGTGCCGCAGACTCCACTAGTCTATCATAATCCCGAATCATGTTTTCCATCACCTTCATCAAGATTCCCTGGCCTCAACCTCTTCTCAAACTCTTAACACCTACGTTCTTCTGTAGCCACAAGGTCTGATGCAAAACGATATAGGCTCGTAAAAGTAGCCTCAAACTCTGCCATTGTGGAGTTGAACTGTTCAGTTCTTCAAACTCTCTATTCAAACGTTCCCTTGTAGTTAGGAAAGGTATTTCTCCTGAAAGGCATGAGAAAAGGCCTCCCAAGTGTGTTTAATTTGACCCTTAGCATATTTCTACCATTGGCTAATGTCCCCTTTCAATTGATAATTGGCAAGGCACCACCCGAAGTTCACCATCATGAATATCTAAAATCTCAAAAGATTTGGTAATTTGCTTAAGCCATTCATCCACCTTTAATGGTCCGGTGCCCCCAAGAAACTTAGGAGGATTTGAACAGAAAAATTCCTTTTTCAAGAAGGAAGCCATAGTCCCCCATTCGATAGTCCTAGCTGCTTACTTGGCTCTAAGAATATCCATTGACTTCTTAAGATCCTCGGCCATCTCTCGAGCCAACACTCCCATAGTGTCTAGAGTCGGTGGAGTGGCTATATTATTTTGACTCACTCCTTCTTGTTGAGGAGGGATCTCTTATTGAGCCAGAACATCTCGACCACCTCAACGAGGCCTACCATAACCCCTACCACGTCCAGACAACCTATATAAGAGTAGATGTGAACAAGATTAACTCAAAATTCATATACTAGTTCATCACTTCTCCTTTAAGTCTCAATCTCATTCTCAACATAAGTACATAAACAAATAGAACACTTTCGGATCTCTCTCCCAAGATATCAACTCATTCCATGATGCTCAAACATTTCTCCATGTAAAAAACATTGACCAGATGCCTTTCCAAAGGTACTTCGATGAATGTAGTGAATATGACTTCATATCCTAAGGGATTGACCCCATACACACCTAATCACATAAACACATAATCAAGCAAGACAATCAACCCCTCATCCTAGCATGACAACTTAATGTGACAAAAGTCACTTCCCATGAGCTCCAAGTATTCAACCCAATTTGCTCTGATATGTAACACCCATATATATAATTCCCATTGAACATTTTAAAAGAACATGTTCCACACATAAATATCACATAATCCATTCAACTGTTTCTCTTTCTCATTGAATTACAAATTCAGTTTACAAAAAAATTATATGATACTGATTTCAGTTCAGTAAGTTAGAGAAAGTTACAAACTATTACATTGCCCTCTAAGTTCACCAGTTACATTGTGACATTAGATACAAAATACATAACTCAAAATAAAAGTAGATAAGAAGTTCCATAATTACATTACAATTTCAAGTTCACAAAGATTTAGATTCTGAAAGGAGATAGTCATTTTCTTCTTCTTCATTGACGACTTTTCATTTCCTAAAATGCTAATAAGTAGGGATGAGCAATTGGCCAATAGAGAATATTTTTAACCAAGTATATAAATAATTGATTTAAAATATGCATGACCTCCATCAATCCCTATGAACTTACATTATTATTATTATTATTATTTTTAAAAAAGGTATAACACAACATGCAGTTCATGATTCATTCTTCACATTTTTCCATCCTCACACAAATGGATAGTGGACACCTCAAACCTTCCACTTTTGTTGCCCTCACACAAACCAGCTAGTGGACACCTCTTAACATCCCCACATTCCTCGCCCTCACGCAAACCGGGTAGGTGGGCACCTCAAACACATTGCCACATTCGTTGTTCTTACACGAACCGGGCAAGTGGGCACCTCACACATATCACAAGGAATCATCAGGACCCCCTAATTTTACTTATCAATTATCCATTAAGTCAAAATAAAAAACCATCCTTAGGGTTACCCTTAAATTTTGGGCTTTTCCTTCTAATTATTAATTTCCCTAATTCATGTAGAGTACTCTCTCTACCATAATTGGTTACTTAAACCATCATCAATTTCACTCACAAACACATCATCAATGCTAAACCCATATATATAATATATATGCCTTTACATCATCCATCTCAAAAGTCACATATATCTCAAGATTCACACATATTTGAACCCAAGTATGGATATACAAGGGTAAAGATATTCCTACCTCAAGAGTAGCAAGATGAGAGATAAAGATCCATGCAAAGAACTTTCAAACAAGCACGATCTAATCGATTCAAAACATAGTTCTTGGCGCGAACAATAACTTTAATGAAGGCCCAAAGATCGATTCTTACTATTACTAGATGAAATCTATGGTTTTCTAACTAGGTTTTGGAAAGAGTGCTGTTAGAGAGAGGAGTGTGAAAGAAATAAGTTAGAGAAGTGTTTGAATGACCTTATAATTTTGATGCCCGAATAGACTGCTCGAGCGAACTTTTCATTGCTCAAGCGAAGTGCCCAAAATAAAAGGAGACCTCTCGAGCAAACATTCTACCACTTGAGCAGTAAACGCGAGGTCTCAAAAGTTTTACAGAGCTACAGTGAAAATACTGGGAGCTCGAATTTTATGCTCAAGGGACCTTTTCTTCGCTCAAGTGGTCTCGCCTACAAACCTGCAAGATACTAAGAGCTGCAAATCTCTGCTTGAGCTACCAAATGACTACTCAAGTAGTCCCCAAAATCAGTTGTTACAATAATAATTCATGACTTGTGGATCTGATGAAGAAATGAGGAAAATCCCTAATTTTCTTGAAATCCTAGATTTGGCATTTTGCTTTTAAAAGAGGGTTTGAACTAATTGGTACTTTTTGTTAAAATTTCAATTGATTTCCTCTGAATATATATAGGTGAGATGAATTTTGATTTATGATTATATTATTGAGGATTCAAGGAAGTTGAATCATATAGAAACTTGAGAATGTTGGAAATATGTAAAGTTAATATTTCGAATGAATTATTGTTGGCAATGAAGGAGACTTGGAGTCATGGAAATGAGAATATTTCATTAGTTTTTACTTGTGGAATTATGTGCAATTAAATTAAACCTTGGGTAAATTAGAATATTTGAAAAATCATGCATCACATTGCATTCTCATGGTTTTGGACTAAGTGTCTGGTGAATTTAAAAGTGCATATGTGTTTTGGATATGTGTTGTGTATGTTGAGGTGCTTAATTGCCCTTCCGTGCTCGTAAGCTGAAAAATGTGAAATTTTTATAGGTATATTGTTAAGGTGCCCAATTGCCCTTTCATGCTAAAAGCTGATAAATACGTGGGATATGGTTGAATAGATTGTCGAGTGTCCAATTGTCCCTTCATGCTTGGTGGTCAGTAAATGTAGAGATGTTTTCAAAATAAAATAGGTGTCCAAATGTCCCTCCATACTCAGTGGCCGGTAAATGTGGAGATATTTAAAAAATGTGAGAGCTGCCCATTTGTCTTACCATGTTTGGTGGCCAGTAAATATGGGGGGGGGGGGGGATGGGGGGGTAATTGAGATGTGTATCGTGGATTTTACTACAAAAGTGAAGAGTTCTTGGTAATGTTAAAGGTTAAAGTATTTGCGTCAAATATGGGTTTTAAGTTATACATTTTGCATGTAAGTTTCAAGACAAAGTCAAAGTCTTTAGCATGACATGACATTGCATGAGCATAATTATATCGAACATATATATATATTGTGTTAAGTTTATTTGCTACTGGGAGTATAAGCTCACTTCCTTTTTATGGGCTGGGTATCCAAAATATCAGGTGATAAAGATGTGTCTCCAACTCATTAAGAAGGAAATATAGTTCCAGATGGAGCACTGAAGCTCCTTTTGATGTTACTTGTTTATAGCTATCAAGCTTACATGTCGAGATAGGATTATATTTTGTTGTGATCAAGGCCCTTAGCCTTGAAAGATGTAAGCTCTTATGGTAATTTAATGTATAATTTATAATTTTATGTATTGTAAATTAATGTAAGGAACTTGATGAAGAATCTATGAAAATGTGGTGAGTTTTGGCTTATAAGATTGTTGTCTTTTGTTCCTTGTCCATATTAATGTATGGAATTAGGTAATAATAATGGATTGGTAATCTATAAAATGGTATAGAAATATCAGGGCGTTACAACTTGGTATTAGAGCTAACCAAATTTGAATATCTTGGGCTCATGGGACATGACTTTTACCACAATGGATTTATCATGCTAAGAAGGGACGCTAGTTTGTCTTGTATGCTTTATGTGTTTATGTGACTATGGGGTAAGAAGTTAAGCTTCTTGGATTCAGCTTGGGCCGATTACATTCATTGAAATCCTTTTGGGAAGGCATATGATCCATGTTTTTTTTTCCATGTGGAGGTTCTTGAGCGTCGTGGAACTAGTTGTTATCTTAGGAGAGTAACTCATATGTGTTCTATGTGATTGTGTGTTTATGTGGTCTTCCATATGTGAAATAGTTATAGATATAGATATGTATAACTGTCTTGAGTGACGTGTGGGATTTTGCATAGGATATTTTGTGAGCTAAAATTTTGTCTTATTTTCATATTGGATGTCAAGACATAGAGGTAGAGACCGTAGTAGACATCGTCGTGGTGGCCGGGGTACTTCCCTACAGGGAAAAGGAGTAGGCCAAATTAGTATAGCCAAACAGAAGGTACAAGGTGTTATGGGTTTGTTGGCTTGAGAGTTAGTGGGTGAACTTTGAGAATTTATGAACATTTTGAAGGCTGAGAAAGCAGCAAGGGTCACTGTAGGAGAGACCAAAGCCTTCTCTTTTGCAAAGAGTTCTTTAAATCTAAACCCATGGAGTTTTATGGCGGGTCTAACCCACTGCAAGCGGATGAGTGGCTGGAATAGGTGGTGAAGACGTTTGAAGTGTTTCACATTGTTGACGATGAGTTTCGGGTTACATTGGGACCTTTTCACTTGAAGGGGGACACAAGTCAATGGTGGAAATATGCCAAAGACTGTATAATGCACACATGGGAGGCATTCACTCATGCTTTCCAAGAGAAGTATCTCCTACCCATGGCCAGGGTGCGTTTGAGAAAATAGTTTGATGAGCTTGAATTGCTCGACCCAACCTTAGCGGAGTTTAAGGCAGCCTTTACTATTTGTCGAGATTTGCACTAGAGTTAGTGGCGACTGAGGAGCGTTGTTTTTTGGAATTTGAGAAAAGATTTAGGTGGGAATTCAAGATGAAGGTTGTTGGTAGTATGATTCAAAGTTATGATAAACTCATAGAAGCAGCCGCACATGTGGAAATCACCTTGGAAGAAGGAAAGAAACAAAGAGGGTAAGAGACAAGGGCTGACGCGTGTCATAGAGTGACTCGGGGACGTCCATGAAGTCGAGGGGTATCACTAACACTCAATCACTTTCACAATAGACTAGGCTTCAGACTTTGGTAACAGAAATGAGTTTAGAGAGTACTAATCAGAATATAATGACTTGTTTTCAATGTGGCCAATAGGGTCACAAGGCTTCAGCTTTCCCTTAAAAAGAGGGAAATCAACTACAATGGTGGTTGGCTCATTCTCTGAGCCAGTTGTGGGGTAGTGATCGGATGCCCACCTACTACTAGTGTGGACTACTAGGGCATGTAAAGAAACTTTGCCCGCATTTGGTAGGGATTCCTAGTACTTCGGGATCCCAACAGTCGCATGACCTTCAGTTGGTTTCAGACTTGGAACAATTTCATTAGTTGGCCCAATTGCGAGATATGGGACCACCCACTTGTTTTAATTGTAATCAGTGGAGCCATGTTTGGCGTCTTTACCCTCAGAGTGGGAAAAACCAAATTGGTAGTTCAAGTAAGGGATGTCATGAGGGAGTAGCATGATGTTTTGTTGTTTTGGTATTGTAACGCTATGTTGTTATAGATAGGATTTTGTACTCACAGAGGTTGCATATGCATATATATGTGTGTGTGTGTGTGTGTGTGTGTGTGTTTATTCCAAAGAAATTGGATTGTAATGAATGGTGATTCTATATGTTTTGATAAGTCTTTGTTAAGATTGGTAATCTTAGTCCTGTTGCGAAAGAAATGTTATTGCCTCATACGGTTGAGCACATGATGGCTAGTGAACCTTATACTTGATTAAGACTAAGTTATTAAAAATTTATAACATTACGTTTTGTAAGACTCATTTTGGGGATGTTGGGGAGTGAAGTCATGTTATTCTAAGTGTGTATGGTCTGGGAGTAGTATAACCCATTAGAGTTTTATAGAATTGGTGAGAGCTGTTTGGTGTAGTATTGAGGATGTTCTATGAGAAAATGTGAGACTTGTGTCTCATAGTGATGAGAGTAATACTTATGTCTGTTATTCTATGTGTTTGAGTCGTTTGATTGGTGAGTTGTTGTGACCTTATCGGTCTTTGTGCATATTTAATGGCCACGAGAATATGTGTGTGTTGATATGAGAGTGTGAATTGTATGCTTTGACCTTTAGAAGTCCAGCTCGGATTCATGTGTGATGTAAGGATGTGTTTCCTATATAGGTACGTGGATGGTGCTTTATTTGGGAACATGAGTGGAACAATTTTGTTTGAGGAATCCAGTGTGGGTTCAAGGAACTGAGTAGGGTTATGTGTGGAACTCCTTCTCAGAGCAAACGTTGTTGGGTAGCATGTAGATGTTTGGGGGCCGAGTGTTCAGTCTTGTTAAATAGTTAGTTGGTTGGTTGTTATCAGAGTTAGTTGATAAATAGTCACCTTGAGAATAGCTTGGACTTGGGTATAAGGGTTGTAAGGTGGTGAAGCACCTTATGAGGGACTTGGGAGTGTTAAGTCCTGAGTGTGTGGGTAGCAAAACTTGTGTGAGTTGGTGGGAACCATTTTGGGTTGGCATTAGGTGATGGAACCATGGTTTTGTAAGTACTTTTGGGCTATTATATGATTGATGAATGTGAGATTTTCCTTGTAATTTGTGGTGTTGTTGACACTTTGGTAGTTTCTATGAATTGTATTATAAAACTATTATGTTAGTATTGTGGCATCACCATGGGTGTGATGGTTGAGTTGGGTGACCATTGAGGTTCACCGGTGGAATGATGAGAAAATGATTTGGGGGAAGATAAATTTCTTTATGGCATAGTGGCCTTGGATGGCATTAGTAATCTAGCAAATATTTTGGTTTTAATGAAAAGGGTAATGAGGGAGTTTAATACGTAGGTTTTTAAAAGCAGAATCTAACAAGTCGTGAAAATGTGGTTGGTTATATGATATAGATAACACATTGTTTTTGGAAAATGTTTATAAAACCTTTGAGTTGTATGGGGGGAAAAATAAAAATGTATTTTGGTTATGAATAGGGCAAGGTTGAGCACCTTTAAGAAAAGAAATATTTTAAGGGAAATGAAGAAAAGAGGATTTTCTTTAACTTGAATGGGTCATTCATTGTTCATCTTGTATTGTTGGGTTGTGTTGTGACCTAGCTTGGATACTAGTTATGTGTTATATATTTGTTTTGAGAGGGGTTTGGAGTTAGCGGGGCTTATTATGCCGTAATGTTATCTTGCGACCGTGTTTTGTGTTGGGTCCTCTTCTTTTGTGAGAAGTGACCGAGAGTTTTGTGTCAGAGAGGTTCTCTTTCCATGTTCGAGTGTTGTGCACTTGACGCGCTCGAGGGGGGGGAGGGGTTTGAGCAATGCTGGCATTGGGACGTAGTTGGCGTTTTTGAGTGCGAGTGATGATTGGTGTTCTTGTCTCGTTAGACCCCAGTGAGTCATGTAGGTCAAAAAGGCATTTGTGACCTCTTCTGTGTGTTCTTGTTGGTAGGGTGTCTTTGGGCCTCAAGGTGCTGGACCGAGATCCGAAAAATCATCTCAAGTATGGGCTTGGATTGCTGGTCATGTTTTCAGTTTAAGGTTGGGTCGCCTTTGTTTGGTCTTTTCTTGAATTTCGAGGATGAAATTTTCTAAGTGATGCAGGATTGTAATGGCTCGGGTCAAGATCTGACCCTTATTTTTTTTCTTCAGTATAAATAGTTGTATCAAAAAGGTTTTCTGTCAAAAATTGAACTAACTTGAAAATTTTCTAAGTGTAAATTGGATTTTCAAAGCTTATGATTTTAAAAATAATTTTTGGCAATAATTGTTCCTTATATGTTAAATTGTCTAATTTGATTTTATAAAATTTTTCTACAAGGTATTAACCACTTTACTTCAATGCCAAACTTAGAAATTTTAGTTGGAAAATTACTTTTGTACTAAAACTAGGAGAACCACTTTTTGATTTAATTAGATTTTGATTTTTTTTTTTCCTTTCAATCCAAATGGGGGGTATTTCCTTCTTTACATTTTAACTTAAATAAATAAAATATGAATGTCAGAGGCTAAATTAAAACAATTACTTAAATGGGTACATATGGGTAATGTAGACCGCCCGAACTTCCTCTTATAGACACCCAATTTTTGACCGACCTTAAGACTCAGACGTTGTCGTTTGAGCACTCGATGATTGTGCATGTTTGTGCTCATTTCAAGTTTCTGGGGTTTCGGCTGAGTGCCTTGCCTCCGGGCCTCTGAACTCTTTGTGTTTTGGCTTGGTTTGTAGACCATGCCTTGTTTTCCCTTGCCTTAAGGGAGAGAGAGGCCTGTAGACCACTTTTTGTGGTCATAGACCACTTTTCCCTCTTGTAGGCTAGTTTCCGGTTTTCCGGAGACTTCGGCCAAGCGCCTTGTCTTGCTTCCTTTTTCATTTGGTTTTGAACCAAACCTTGTTTTCCCTTTCCTGGAGGGAGAGAGAGGTCTTGTAGACCACTTTTCCCTCCTGTAGACTAGTTTCCGATTTCCGGAGCCTTCAGCCGCATGCCTTGTCTCGGGACCGCTTACCGTTCTCTTTTTGGCTTGGTTTTCGAACCATGCCTTGTTGCCTTGGTCTAGAGGGAAATAGAGGTCTTGGAGACCACTTTTTGTGGTCGTAGACCACTTTTGGTGCCCGTAGACTAGTTTTCGAGGCTTCTGGTTGCGCACCTCGACCCCCAGACTCTTGTCTTGCATCCTTTTTGGTTTGTTTTTGGCACAAGCCTTGTTTTCCTTGCTTGGAGGGTGGAATACGGGTTGGAGACCAGTTTCTCTCCCTGAAAACCACTTTTCTTCCCTGCCAGCCAGTTTTCTTCCCTGTAGACCACTTTTGGTGGTCCACAAGTGGTTTGCAGCTGGAAAAAGTGGTCTCCTGCCATGCCACTACCTTCCTCTCTCTGTGCAGACCACTTTTCCCTCCCTTGCCAACCACTTTTTGTCCTGGCCGACCTAGAAAAAGTAGTTGGTCAACCACTTCAACTGGTCGGCAGCTTTCCTTCACTTTCTGCAAGGTGTTGTGGATGCCAGCTGGAGTGCACAGATTGTATCCTCCATACACGTGTATGGATGGATTGGTTCAAGCTTCAAGCTTGCTCAACAAGCTTGATGCATGCTTTTCTATAAGAGGGAACCTCTCCCCTTCTTGTCTGAGGTTTTGAAATTGGCTGAGGAGAGATGCATACACATCTATCTCTATATTTCTCTCTTTGTCTCATTTTTGTGCTCAAAAGTGTAGTTTCTTCACACTTTTTCACACAAACACAAAGTGAAACACCATACTCTTGGAGCTGAGGCACTTAGAAGCTGGTTTTGGTGTTCTTGGATAGGTTTGAGCTTAGAAAAGCTGCTGGAGTTGCAGCTTTGAAGTTGTTCTTCAAGGGTGAGTCAACTAGCCCTTTTAAGCTTTATTTTGATTAAGCTTTTGGACCTATTTGCATGCTTATTTTGCTTGACTTTCTACTGCAAAAAGTTCTGATTTTTGGTGCTTAACATGTTTGTTTAAGGCCTTGTTGGTGTTGGGGGTGGTCTACCCCCTCTTGTGCCTTGTTTGGCCTTGTTTTTGTGCTATCCTTTTAAGCTATTGGGACCACCTCTTCTTGACCTTCTCACCACTGAAACTAAGAGGAATTTTAGTGGTGGAAAGGGTGTTCTGAGGTCCCAAATAGGAGGGGGTCATCCCCTTTCCTTGTATCTTAGATCCTTGCCTATTGGCCTCATGTTTGAGCATGGTTTTTCTAGCATGTGTTGGCTTGTTCTCAACTTGTTTTTGGTATTATTTTGACATGGCATACCTCTGTTTTAGCTTGGTTGAGTCACCATTTGCATGCATTTCACACTTGTAGTGCAATCTTGTATGCTAGCATAACATGCATCATGCTTTAGACCATCATTCTAGTGTGATTTTGGCTCAACTCCAGGAAGATTTTACTCATGTTTTGCCATAATCTAGGTCTGGTTTATGTTGTTTTGGTCATGCATGCCTTGCTTTGTATAGCCATAGTGCATTCTAGCTCACTAGTCTTGAGTTTTGAGTCCACTAGTATGAATTACTTGGGCTATTTGTATGATTTAGCATCATTTGATATGTGATTTCAATACATGTAGTGTGGCCATACACTCACATCTTTCACTCTTTCAATGCTTTGGAGGGTTGGTGTTTTATGCCTTAAATATGAGCCTATATGTATGCCATCATGCCTAAGCTTTTGGGATGTCATCTTAGTGGTTTTTGGGTCTTATTTTGCCATGTTACAACTCTGATTTTGGTTGGTTAGAGCATCCTTCATTTGCTTCTTAGACTTGTAGTGTAAATCCTCTTTGCTAGCCTTGCATGCCTAATGAGTGAGCTTGTTATTCTAGCATGTGTTGACTTGGTATTAGCCCATTTTTGGTCTTATTTTGACATGCCATAACTTTGATTTTTGTTGGTAATTCATCTCATGCTTGGTTTTGGTAGGTGTAGAGTAATCATGCTCATTAGCCTAGCTCACTTGATGTTTGACCCTTCATGCTAGCTTGTTTTGGCTTTGCTCCATACATGTTTTAGCCTTGATTTGGCATGCTCTAGGACGGTTTTGGGTTGCCTTGGCCATATGGTTCTTGTATTGCATAGCTGTAGTGCAATTAGCCTTGCTAGCCTTGTGTTTTCATGCCTCTAGCATGCTTCATTTGTGACATGTACATGATTTGGCATCATCTAACATGATATTTCAAAGCACATAGCATTGCCTTATTCTCACTCCTTTCACCCTTTGAGTGCCTCGAAGGGTCATGCATTATTGCCTTGTTTGTGGCCTAGCTTGTATGCATGCATGCCTGGACCTTTAAGCTCCCATCTCAGCATGTTTTGGTCCTTGTCTTGACCTATTTGAGCTTTGTCCATGATTGGTTCCTTCATTTATGCCATGTGTTGCATGCCCCTTGTGTAGTCTCCTTTGGTGGCCTTATGCCTTAGGCCTCCTAGCATGCTAGGCTTGTATTGTTTGGATGATTTGGCATCATTTTATACATGATTTCAGTGCTTATAGTGTGGCTACACTCTTACATTTGTCACTCCTTGAGCACTTTTGAGAGTTGTGCTCTTATGCTTAATCGGTGAGTCAATGCATGAGCATGCATTTTCTAGCCTTTCATGCCATCTTTTAAGAGTGTTTTGGCCACTGTTTTGGGCATGACTGAGGTCTGTCCATATTCGGTTTAAGTCCATATAGCATGTTGTTTGCACGTTGTTGCATTGCATTGTGTTCGCATGTTGTTTGCATGCTTATGTTGCATTGCATTGTGTTTGCATGCCATTAGCATTGCTAGGTTGATTATGTTGCATTAGCATTGTTTGCATGCCATTAGCTTTGATATGTTGATCATGTTGCATGGCATTGTGTTTGGATTGGGTGTTAATCCAAACACGAGAAACGAGGGACGTTTCATACTTGAAGTGATGAAACGTGCCTCATTTCTCAGTCGCCGACCCTCTTGATCATGCATGATAGAGGTATAGGCACACCAATGCAAATGCAATGCAAACACTGTCAGCCTTATGGCATGCTTTTCCAAGCAAGCCTCCGGCAAACCGTTCAGGAATAGCAAATGGCAAACATTGTGACTTAGGCGCACCAATGCAAATGCAATGCAAAGAAACACATAAGTGTAAACAAAACAACATATTATGATGTTCGAGTCAAGTTCTCTAAATCCCCAGCAGAGTCGCTAGAAACTGTAGACCGCCCAAACTTCCTCCGCGCGCCCCCCTTTCAGAGAGGGCGCGGATTTAGGTTCATGCTACTACAGTTCGAACTCCTGTCACGGTTCTGAATCTAATCTCATAAAGTGCAATGTAAGACTGATAAATCACCAAAAACTCCAAATCCGGCTAATCGTTTTGGAAAATCGATTTTAATCAAAAAGCGCCAAACATGGACTGCTTTGCTAGATTTCAGAGTCACCACCTAAATATTTTATTTTGAAAAGTTTAGGAAACCTTGACTCGTGCTGAAGGCCACGTGTCCATCATCACCAAAGTTGCCTCGGCTCGGGAACTTGGGTACGAGAGGGGAAGGTCCTGCAATGAGCACCTCCGCTCACCCGATCAAAGGATCGGCCTCTACTAAACATGATATGTCGTTTTGAAAACACATGAGTTCTTATTCCAGTTATTTAGCTAACTTACTATGTGATGCGCGCAGCATACAAGTATAGACTAAATCACTCAATTTGGAACAACTCAACTCATGTTTGTTTTTCGAAAATGGTTTGAAAGTGCTACTCGCAAGTAGGCTAAAGTGCGGATTTGGCACCCTTAAGTGGGCTTGAAAATATGATGATTTTGCCAGTCCGCAAAGTGGGCTTAAAATGCACATTTGATGAATTGTCCCAATTAAAGCAATAAAGCCTTCATCCATAGGCATTCATACAGTTAATCATTTAAGCAAGTAGCCTCATGGCAAGCATTCTGTCATGGCAACACTCACACTCATGCAAGTATGCTAAAGTGTAAACACTTATAGTGTACTCCGAGCCAAAATAGAAAAACTAGTTAGAAATCAATGCATGATCCTAACTATGTAAGATGCCTAATGCAACGCATGCAAAATGCAATGAGATAGGCTCGGCTACCTGAGACGGCATATGAATGCAACACTTTTATAAATGTATTCAAATACAATGTAGTTTGAATGATGCGCAAAGCCCGGTGCATGCAATACAAATGAATGATGCAAACATGCATAGCATAAGGTTTTTTAATCAAAATATGCCCTAAACTAACCATCAAAAGCTGATAAGTAAAAGGGAAAAAGAAGTGGGGGTTGGAAGACATGCACACACACACGCACCCTTATTATAACATTTGCCCTCTCGACGGAGGGTCCGAATAAATAAGCTAAGCTAGCTACGCTAAGCTAAGCTACTCATTACAAATTAACCAATTAACTAATCTAGCTAATTACTTACAAACTGAATTGAAACTAGCTATACTAAGCTAATTAGAATATTACGAAGATGAATTAAATTAGCCAAGCACATTGACTAAATTAATTACAAAACTGGTAAATTAACTAACTATGCAAAGTAGTTAAAATGACCTCAAGGGGAGGGAGACATGCATGCTCAGTTGGTTTCGCTTGGAAATCCATCGCTTTGCCGTCAATTGCCTCTGTTTGCACGTGCCTCGGTTTCTGAACATTGAACCAAACCTCCAAACTGTTTCGGCTCCAAAACAGGATCATTTCTGCACAAAATTGGACTAGTGGCCGGTCAGCCACAAAAAGTGGGCTACCGGCCACCTTAACTGGCCGATCAGGCTACTTGAACTGGCCGGTTGGCCACCTGCTGTTCTAGGCTTCTGGTTTTGCTGCAACAGAGGACAATAGAGGCACAACAACGTATTTTGCAGGGAAATGTGTGTATCGCCACACTCCTTATCATGTCTCAAGCTCAAAGGAGGGTGGCACTTGGCTCTTAAGCCATCAACCAAGTATTTTCAATGCATGGTGGCCAAAGAACCAAGCTTGTACAAGCTTAGTGAATGCAGCACATAAGACTAAAGTGCCTCCACCCCATCATGCATGATCAAGGGTGTTGGCGACCAAGAAATGCGACACGTTTCATCACTTCGAGTATGAAACTTCCCACATTTCTTGTGTTTGGATTAACGTTCGATCCAAACACAATGCAATGCAAACAACATGCTTATCTTTCATATGTTTTACTTGGATCCTTTTCTTGTTTACTCATTTTAACTTACCGATTAGTCCATTAACCAGTTAAGTCCAATGTGATTGTCCTTTAATTGGAAAGATGGCCTTAGCCACAAGCACCTTGGGCATGAAAGAAGCTTCGTGCTTTTGGTTAGTAGAAACCCTCAAGAGAAGGTTAAAACCATTGGGCATGAGGACCTCCAATTCACACTCAAGCCAACAAGGGGCTTAAGACCACTTTCAAAGCACATGAAAGAGTGAATTAATGGAGTGCAATAACATATATTTCAGCCCTGAAATGGCATGTAAAAGACACAAAATTATGCAAGACATGTTATAGGCCAAAGGTATTGAAACTAGCGAAGGACACAACACTAGAGGCATGCCATACAAGGCTCAAACAACCAAATCAGCTCTAGACAGAGCTAAAACATGCCAAAACAATAGCTAAATCATGCTGAAACTTAGCCACAAAAGGCAAGAAAAGCATGCTCATTCATTGGCTCACAAGTAAGGCATAACGCTCAACTCTCAAAAGCACTTAATGAGTGATATGTGTGAGAGTGTGACAAAGGTATATGCTTTGAAATTACATGCTAAAGGATGCTATATCATGCAAATATCACAAGTAAAGCATGCTAGGGGCCTTAAAACACAAGGCTAGTAGAGGCCATTACACTATGGCCATACAAGGCAAGCCTCAAAGGGCCAAGATCATTCCATACAGAGTTTAAGCATGCTAAATCAAAGGCCAAAATCATACTGGAGCATAACCAAGACAAGTTAGAATGAAAGGCCAAAACATCAAGTATATTAGGCTAGTGAGCAAGTTTACACTACAAGTGCAAGATGCAAGCAATGAGTGGCAAAACCAGCCAAAACTAGAGTTTAAACATGTTAAAATATAGCCAAAAACAAGATCAAACTAAGCTTAGACAAGTCACAAAAACATGTTACTTTGCAAGGCTAACTAGGCATAGCATGGAGAGACAAGGAGGGGAGGCCACCCCCTCCTATTTGGGACCTCAAAACAAGTTTTCTATCACTAAAATTCCTCTAGAATTTAGTGGTTAAAGGGCCAAAAAAGGTTGTTTGAAATGCTTTGAGAGATGACTCAAAAGGCTTTACAAGCCAAGAAGCAAAGAGGGGGAAACACCCCCTAGCCAAACAAGGCTTAAACCACCAATTTTAGGACTGAAAAATAGAGGTTTTTGTAGTTCAACACCACCCCAAAAAACAGCCCCAAAGAAGTTGAAAACTATGGCAAAACTAGTATACAAAACAAGCTAAGAGGGATAAATAATTACCTTTGAAGCACAGTAGCAAAACAACCACTTTCTTGGCTCAAATGACCTTCCAACAGCCCAAAAATAAGTTCCAAGGGACCTCAGCCCAAATATATACAACTTTGGTTAAGGAAGTGTATGCAAATATATAGGGAATTCTCACTTTCAAGCCTAAAACAAGAGGAGAGGGAGAGAATTCTAGAGAGAGGGGA
Organism: Camellia oleifera; assembly: GCA_022316695.1. Taxonomy (NCBI): domain Eukaryota; kingdom Viridiplantae; phylum Streptophyta; class Magnoliopsida; order Ericales; family Theaceae; genus Camellia; species Camellia oleifera. The sequence goes on from CM039312.1 coordinate 85,836,257, forward strand.
GAACTTGCTCACAAATCTTCTAGAGAGAGAGGATTTTAGTGTAAGAAGCTCCCAAACTTGTTTACCCCTTCAAATGATAGATATTGCTTCCATATATAGCAAAAATGAGAGCCTTGGTCGAAAATATCAATTCTGAGATATCTGAAGCAGTGTGCAACAGCTGGAGAAGAAATATCTGCCAATTCTGCGCTTCCTGGAAATTTGGCGGATAAGGGTTAGTTTTGGCCGGCATATGGCCGGCATGCTCCATTTGTGACCGGCACACTCCCATAGAGGCCAGCAGCAAAAATTAGTCCTGGTCCCCAACTTGAAACAAGCATAACTCCTTCATCTGGACTCCTTTTCAGGTCATTCTTGAGCCTAAACTGAAGCCCCAGAAGTATTCTTTCCAATGATGGAAGCCTCACACCAAAATTCCAACTGTGCAAAGAGATGTCCCTCTTTTAGTGAAGACTGCTCAGTTTCAGTCCAACCGGATTCATGCCCAACTTCAACCAGCCATATCTCCCTCATCTGACCTCTGCTTTAGAAGATTCGTGAGTGAAAAATGAAGCCCCAGAAGTCTTCTTTCCAACGGTGGTGGCCTCATAGCATGAAATCCAAGTATACAAATGGATAGGCCCAATTTAGCGAGGACTGGTCAACTTTCTCTCAACGATTCATGCTCAACTTCTTCCCCAACTTGGTTTCTTCTCCCCTCTCCTCTTTTTTTTCAACTCCAAACCCCTAAACAAGATGTTTTGAAAGATTTTTCAAAGATTTCATCTTTCTTTCATTCATTTCCACTTTGGCCTTGCTCAGTTTACCGAAAAGCGCAACATTTAACAAAATGCGAGCGTCGAAACTTCGTAGAATCATTTTTCAGAAACTATTTTGAAAGAGAGGGTTTAAAATTCTAAAATATTTTGATCAGGATTGTTTTAATCCAAAAGAGGTATGAAGTTGGGATTTGACTCTCCTCTTGCCGAAAGAAATCGAACCTTTGCATAGCATCGCCTGCACCATCGAATGATCCAATTAGTAGTGCCCAAGTCTTAAGGGTGGTAAAAAATGGGGTGTCTATAGGTAACATGCCCAGGGGGTACCCGTGCGCGTTAAACAGTTCAGACCTTTGATTTCTTTGATATAGTCCTATGAGTGTAATGTGAAATGTAGATGAGAGTCTAATTTGACAACATTATAGAAAATCCATTGTATTGCAAAAACATTTGCCAGAAATGGACTGCATCATCAGATCTCAGAGTTGCCACCTAATATTTTGAGAAAATTAGAAAACCTATGACTCGTACCAAGGCCGTTGTTCATCGTAACCAAGGATGCTTCGCTCGGAACCTTTGGTATGAGAAGGGAAGGTCATTAATTGAGCACCCCCACTCACCCAATTAAAAGATAGGCCTCTACTGAACCATGATTTGAGTTTTATTTTCTTTATATGTTCACATTTCGAATATTAATAAATCCTAAAATTTACTATGTGAAGCAACCAAGTATAGATTATGCCATTCATTTTGGAGCAACTTGATTTCATGTATTTTGAAAGACATTCGAAGATGTACAATCCAAATAAATTGAGTTTATAAACATGAAAATCAATATCGTTCCAAATTAAGCGACACAACCTCCATCAACTAGCATTCATATAGTTATTCAAGTAAGTAAGTAGCCACATAGTAGGATGTTTAAGCATAGTAAGAAAAAACACACACAAGTGGGATGCTAAAGAATAAAAACTTACATATTTATTGACGTCCTACGAACAGCTACAAAACAAAATTAGAAAAAAAGGCATAATCCTAAAAGCAAAATCCTAATACAATTCAATTATGAAACTGCAACTAAAGATCCGGCTTCTAATATATGACATGTAAATCACCTCAAGAACATGAGGTAGCATACATACTCACATAAGAATTGATTAAATCCATAAATGCAAATTTAGCCGAATCAAGATGCATGAAACATGGATGCAAAGCATGGATATGTTGAAAAGAAAAATATGACGCATATTTACAAACAAGTAAAGCAAGTAAAAGAATGGGATAGAGAGAAGCGGGGCGGAGAATTATTACAATACTTAATAATTACATATCGAATGAGAGAGAGAGGAAGAAAATATTACAACAAAATAAAATCTCACAAATCTCTCAAATTAAAAGAAAAACAAAAACTACATAAGCCCTGGAGATCATCCATCGAAAATTTGTTTTTTGCTCTATTTCACTTTTGGAAGATCATTTGAGAATTCCTATTTTTCATGCAGCCAAACCAAGACAAAACAAACAAAACATTTCCAAGAGATACATATGTACAAAAAGCTATCAAATGGAAATCTAACAAATATGAAAATTAAAGCTAGGAAACACCAAACCAAAGAAATATATAGAAATCTACATTCATCTCTTTGTGAATAAGACTAAATTAATACTCAAATCCCTATTATTAATTAGAGAGAGTAGATTGCCATTATTTCATAGGGGAAGTCTTACAAAGTTTGTGAAAGCTCTATAGAACTTCTAAGAAAATAGGGAAGAAAAGGGGAAAACTACATTAACTCATCAAAAGTAGTTAAAGACTAGTCTTCTTACTCACGAAATATATATGTAAAATCCATTTCCATGTTCAAAATTGGTTGAGAAGAGAGTTTTTAACACTTTTAATGAGGAAATCTTTATAACTTCAATTACATATTTATATCATATATTTAATAAAGAAAATACAAGAAAATAAATGAGAAGAAATCTAATGAAACTTCTACAACCTAAATATCGCATATTTAATAAAGAAAGTACATGAAAATAAATGAGAAGAAATCTAAGGAACAACTTCCACAACTTGAATATCACATATTTAATATAAAAAAAATACAAAAAATAAAATAAAACAAATAACTAAAAAGAAATTTATGGAACAAAGGCTCCGCCTTCCACTTTCACAAGCTAAATATCACATATTCAATATAAGAAAATAAATAAAAAGATTGCAAAAATTTACCTTCGGAGGAAAGGGTGAATTTCCTAATTAACAAAGCTTTCTTCTTTACACCCTCACGGTTATGGTGTATGCTTTGAAATTTTAGTGAGATGCTTCAAGTTCTAGCTTTAATGGAATTTTGGATGGTTGAAAAGGCTCTCTTGTGCTCAAAATAACTTAAAATCAATTTCTCTCTCTCAAAATTTTTGAAACAAAAATTCTCTTCAGCCAAAATTTTCTCTCTTTTTGAAACAAAATTTTTTGTCAAAATTTTTTTTTTTCATTTTTTTCTTCAACAAAATGAGGTTGTATTTATGGACTTCCAAAACATCCAAAACACATGGCTAGCCATGTGATATTTCCATAAACACATGGCTTGCCATGTGGTATGAGAGCCAATTTTTCAAAACTTCTAAATTTTTCAAAATTTTTGAATAGGTGTAAACACCCCATTTTTGACCGACTTTAAGACTCAGACGTCATCGTTTGAGCACGCAGTGATCGCGCATGTTTGTGCTCGTTTCGAGTTTTCGGCTGAGTGCCTTGCCTCCAAGCCTCTGAACTCTTTGTGTTTTGGCTTGGTTTGTGGACCCAGCCTTGTTGACCTTGCCTGGAGGGAGAGAGAGGTCTGTAGACCACTCTTTGTTGTCGAAGACCACTTTCCCCTCTTATAGATTAGTTGCCGATTTCCGGAGCCTTTGGCCGCGCGCCTTGTTTCGGGACCGCTTAACGTTCTCCTTTTGGCCTGGTTTTCGAACCATGCCTTGTTGCCTTTTCCTAGAGGGACACTGAGGTCTTGTGGACCACTTTTTGTGGCCGTAGACCACTTTTCCCTCCCGTAGACCACTTTTGGTGCCCGTAGACTAGTTTTCGAGGTTTTCGACTACATACCTTGACTCGCGGACTCTTGTCTTGCATCCTTTTTGGTTTTTTTTAGCACAAACCTTGTTTTCCTTGCTTGAAGGGTGGAATAAGGGTTGTAGACCAGTTTCTCTCCCTGAAAACCACTTTTCCTGCCTGCCAACCAGTTTTCTGGTCGGCCGACTGGTCTTAGTGGTCTTTAGACCACCAAAAGTGGTCGACTGCCATGCCACCACTTTGCTTTCTTTGTGCAAACCCCTCCTACCCCTTGCTGACTAGTTGGTCTTCTTGCAGACCACTTTTGTTGGTCGGCCGACCAGTGCATGTAGTTGGCCGACCACTTCAACTGGTCGGCAGCTTTCCTGCAGTTTCCTACAAATATTTTCTTGCCAGCTGTGCCAACTGTTGGGCACAGAAAGCATCCTCCATATGGAGGGATTTCTTGGAGCTCCAAGCTTGTTCAACAAGCTTGAACTTTGTTTTTTCTATATAAGGGAGCCTCGTCCCTCTTGCCTTAGGGTTAGAAAATGTCACACCCCAAACTTGCCCCTAAAAGTTCGGGCATGACCCATATAGAAACGGACACTTAACCTGATATACATATCATATGGGGCCTGAACGGAAGCATTTAATATTATAAAATAACACAGAAAAGCATCCATTGAGCTAAACCTAACATGCTAGGATCGCATTCGTGAGAGCCATTTATTTTTACACATACATGACCGCATAATCGAACATTGGTATAGAAAGGGGTCATATACATACATTTTGACCTTAGGTAAATAATTAAAGTGCAAGTCAAAATCTTAACAAAACTTGACATAAATGCATAGACTTGGTCTGGGGGCCTGGGCATACTAAGGTTGACAACTGAAGGGTGAGCATCAAGGGTTAAGACGGACTCCCAAAGTGATTACCCACAGAACAGACATAACACAAAGTGAGCGAAGCTCAGTGAATAATAGTACATGAAAAATTCAATGCTCAACTTGAATTAAAATACATATCAATGCATACATAAATAATAAGGCATAAGGTTAATTGATTCTGTATTGATTCTTGAAACGGCCTAAGGCCCAGTTTTGAAACATATTGACTTGAAACATAATATCTTGGAACATAATGGCTTTAAGCCCTTGAACAAAGTGCCGATAGCCCTTGAACATATTAGCATTAAACTTTTAAACATGTTGGCATATAGCCCTTGTACATATGGCATGAAGCCCTTGAACATATGGCATGAAAGCCCTTGAAACGTGTGGCATGAAAGCCCTTGAAACGTGTGGCATAAAAGCCCTTGAAACGTGTGGCCTAAAAGCCCTTGAAACATGTGGCATAAAAGCCCTTGAAAGGTTGGCATGAAGCCCTTGAAAAGTTGGCATGAACCCAAGAGGTGTCTCACACGGATTCTAGAGGTGACTTACATTGTAGCACTTAGTTCCGTGTAGCACTTTGTTTCATACCAATAATTATTAGGTCTTACTAACCAAACATACGCATCTTGTCATACCATAAATGGAAATAAATCATACATGTTCTTTATGCATGTTCCTTATGCTTAAACCATAAACAGAAATTATAAATCATACTTGTAACATACTTGAACTTGTAACATATATGCACTTATAACATGCGTATACTTGTAACATACTTGCCCTTGTAACATACTTGAACTGATAACATACATGAACTTGTAACATGCGTATACTTGTAACATACTTGCACTTGTAACATACATGGACTTGTAACATACTTGAACTGATAACATACATGAACTTGTAACATACGTATACTTGTAACATACTTGCACTTGTAACATACATGGACTTGTAACATACTTGAACTTATAACATACATGGATTTGTAACATACTTGAACCACGGTATTATTACCCCCGGGTAAGGGCCGTGTGCTACGGATATCATGAGTACCTTACATATATGGACAACTGTTCATTAAGTCAAAACGTAACATATTAGTACATAGAGCATTTCTTGTTATATCATGTCATGTCATTACAGTATACTTAACAAAGATGGAAATAATTCACATTCTCATGAGGCTTACATAAACATGTTAAACTTTTGCCCTTATGTCGTGGTTCCTGAATAATTTCCCATTCACGCGAATACACATAGCTTTCCAATTATTCTTATTCTTCAAAGGTGTCTACCCTTGATAACCAATAACTGTCTCATATTTACTCAAAATTCGTTCTTCAAGAATGAACATAATTGCTCTTTATTTCTTAAGAAACGGCATAGTCCATTTAATCTATTAATAGGATATAGAAGCATACATCTTTGTTTGATCGTTCATATATGTTACCATGTTTGACTTGTACTTAGCAGAGTACTAATGATAGCCGTTACATCATTCACATGAGTTAACATAGGTAACTTAAGTTTAACAGGACATTCCTGATAATTATTAATGAGAGATAAGCACATTTACAGATTGAATGATTTCAGAGATACGTGAATACCATGGTTCCACAGTGCTTATACGTTCCCCTTGTTCATCATGAATCACAGCTATCTTGCACATAACAGAATGTTAGTCTTCTTTGTCAACAGTACTACTGCTCAATAATGCCTCTAGATTTTCCAATCAACACATTGTTAACTTACTTACTTGCAAGGAATAGCATATTAACGATAAAAATCATTAACGATCATTGAATGACTGTACTACTACTCACAGTGGTAGGTCTCTGATAGCGGTGGAACGAAATCCTTGTTTTGACCTACAAACACAATGCACAACACATAATATGAGAGTAAAACCAATCTTTTTTTGTTCCTTACTTAAGCTATGGTGGTTCTAGACTCATTAGTCCTCCATAGGTTATAACCCATGCCTCAAAAGATAGGAGGAATCGATAGGGGAAAGGTTCAGATGAAGAAATGGCACAAACCCAGTAAACAAAAAGTGGACAGTCGCCACTAATTTGGACATAACTATTTCTGTATTTAGAATTTGGTAGAGAGACCACTTCCATTGGAAACTAGACTTCCGGGGCTTGATTTTAGGCTCAAGAATCACTCAAAACGGAGTCCGGATGCAAAAGATATGCTTGTTCAAAGTTGGCCGGACAGAGCTGTCTCCGCACGTGCGGGGAAACAGTGCCGCACGTGCGGCCCTGGACAGTTTACAGTCCGAAAATGGCTGAAAATTTGTGAGTTCTCATTTTCAAAATCAAACCTTAATTACATGTAAATCAAAGCCCAAAACCCTTTAATACATGACCAATTTCACATTATTATTCTTCATCAAACACCATAATCTCAAAATAAACAAATTTAATGACAATAATTCTTCAATCAAGAAATTCTTAGAAAATCAAGGTTCAATCAAATATATACATAGAACCCTAACTCAAATGGGTTCAAAGCTTCCCTTATTATCATGATTTCATGAAATTAATGTTTTAAACACAAGGATTCAAGATAATCATCATACCTTAGTTCAATCTTGGTCTTCCTCTCAATTCTCCTCCACTTCTTCAAGCCTCCATGATTGATTTCCCTTCTCTTTCTTCAATCCCCTTTAATCATCTTCAAACCCCCATGGTTGTTGAGTTGTTTCCCTAAAAAATCTTGGTCTCTTTTCCTTTATCTCTCTCACGGTTCTCTTCTCTTTCTACCTAAGATATTTTGGGCTCAAATGTCTTAAGTTCCCAACACACATAACATGCCTCCATATATAAATACACACACACTTAAGCTTTCACAATAAGGAGGGCCAAACACACCCTTACGAATCGCGAAAAATTAAATTTCAATTAAACTTTCCAGATGACTCTAAAAATTATGATGATCATAAATATGTCCCATGTTCTGGTTTCTGAAGCCTCTAAGGCCTTCAATTGCAGTACCAAGTTAACCACCCAATGCACATTAACGAATTAGACAAATTAGATTTCCAATTAAATTTTCCAAATAGTTCTAAAAATTTCCATTAACACATCCAAGTCCTCAATTGTGATTTCTGAACCCATAAAGGTCGGTAATTTCAATTTTAAAGCCGTGGCTCAATAGATAATTCCTCAATTTGAACACATATCATTAAATTAAAATGCATTAACCCATAAGGCCATAAAGGTAATCTAATACGGATTTTGGGGTCGTTACAGAAAAATTGCTTGAAGCTATACATACATCTTTATCTCTATAATTCCTCATTTCTCTCATATTTGTGCTTAAAAGTGCCTTTTCATCACACTTTTGCACACAAACACATAGTGAAACACCACACTCTTGTTGCTGAGGCATCTTGAAGCTAGTTTTGTGTTTTTTGGACTGCTTTTGATTCAAAAAGGTTGCTGGAGTTGCTTCCTTGAAGTTGTTCTACAAGGGTAAGTCTCTAACCCCTTTAAAGCTTTGTTTTGATTAACCTTTTGGCCCCATTTGCATGATGTTTTAGGCCTAACTTTAAACTACAAAAAGTTATGATTTTTAGTCCTTAACATGTTTGTTTGACGCTTCCTTGGTGTTGGGGGTGATCTACTCCCTTGCATGCCCTATTTGCTAGGCTTTTGGGCCATCTCTTTGAGCCTTTGTGATCACCTTTATTTGGCCTTTCTACCACTGAATTCCAAAGGAATTTTAGTAGTGGAAACTTGGTTTCGAGGCCTCAAATGGGTGGGGGTTGTCCCCCCTCCTCTTCTCTTGTTTGCTTGTATTGATGGCTCATCAAAAGAGCATGTAGTTCTATCTTCTTGAAGCTTTGTTTGAGAACTTTTTTGTGACCTTTTAGACCTAACATGACTCTGTTTTTGGCTATCTTGGTCACCTCTTGCATGCTTCTTGTATGTGTAGTGTAATCCTACTTATAGCTCATCAAAGTAGCATGTTTGCTAAGCTTGTTTTGGGTCTATCTTAGTAGGTCTTTGGTGTTGTTTCAACATGTTATAGCTCTATTAAGACTTGGTTTGATAGCCTCTTGCATGCTTCACACACTTGTAGTGCAATTCCACTCATTAGCCTAACATTCATCATGCTTTAGACCATCATTCTGGCATGTTTTTGGCTCAACTCCAGCAAGATTTTACTCATATTTTACCATGCTTAAGCTCTTTTTTATGTTGTTTTGGTCATGCATGCCTTGCTTTGTATAGCCATAGTGCATTCTAGCTCACTAGCTTTGAGTTTCCATGTCACTAGCATGCATTACTTGCGCTATTTGCATGATTTGGCGTCATTTGATATATGATTTCAATGGATGTAGTGTGGCCATACACTCACATATTTCACTCTTTTAATGCTTTGGAGGGTTGGTGCTTTATGCCTTAAATATGAGCCATTGTGTACGTCATCTTGCCTAAGCTTTTGGGCTTCCATATCAGTGTGTTTTTGGTCTTATTTTGACATGCCATCACTCTGATTTTTATTGGTAAAGTCACCTCATGCTTGGTTTTGGTAGGTGTAGTATAATCCTTCTTATTGGCCTTGCATACTCCATGCTTCATGCCCTTCATGCTAGCATGTGTTAGCTCTAGTCCATACAAGTTTTAGCATCACTTTGACATGCTCTAGGACTTTTTTGGGCTACCTTGGTCATATGACTCATGTTTTGTATAGCTCTAGTGCAATTGGCCTTGCTAGCCTTGAGTTTTGAGCACCATAGCATGCTTCATTTGTGACATGTGCATGATTTGGCATCATTTCACATGATATTTCAAAGCATATAGCATTGCCATGTTCTCACTTCTTTCACTCTTTGAATGCTTTCAGGAGTTGTGCATTTGTGCCTCGCTTATGGCCTAATTTGTATGCATGTTTGCCTAGACTTTTGAGCTCCCATCTTTGCATGTTTTGGTCTTTATTTTGACCTAATTGAGCTCTTTCCATGGCTGGTTGATTCATTTGTGCCATGTATCGCATGCCTCTTGTGTAGTCCCTCTTGGTGGCCTTGTGCCTTAGGCCCTCTTGCATGCTACGCTTGTGTTATTTGAATGATTTGGCATCATTTCATACCTAGTTTCAGAGCATATAGTGTTGTCACACTTCCATGTTTGTCACTTCTTGATCATGTTTGAGGGTTGTGTTCTTATGCTTAGTTGATGGGCCCTCACATGAGCATGTGTTCTTAGCCCTTTTGTGCCTTAGTTTTGATGCATTTTGGCCATTGTTTTGGGCATGATTGAGGTCTGTCCATATTTGGTTTAAGTCCATTGAGCATGTTGTTTGAATGTTGTTGTTTGCATTGTGTTTGCATGCATTGCATTGAGTTTGCATGCCATTAGCTTTGATTAAGTTGCTCATGTTACATTGAATTATGTTTGGCATGCTTGAGTTGCATTGCATGTGTTTGGATTGGACGTCAATCCAAACATGAGAAACGAGGGACGTTTCATACTTGAAGTGATGAAACGTACCTTATTTCTCAATCGCCGACCCTCTTGATCATGCATGATAGAGGTTAAGGCTTTTATGTGTTATTTGTGCATTCATTGAAATTGAATTGTGCAATTTGGCTTCTCAGCCATCGTGCATTGCGATGCTCGGTTGGTGGCCCGAGAGTCGAGAACTGCACTCCCTTGAGCTTAAGAAATGATAGGAAGGGTAAAAGTGCACACACATCTTGCAAATACACTGTTGTGCCCCTTCTTGTTCTCTGTTGCAGCAAACTGGAGTTGGGTAGCATTTTCTGGTCGGCCGACCAGTAAAAGAGGCTGGCCGACCACTTTTTCTGGTCTGCAGCAAATGTAAGTGGTCGGCAGCCCTCCTAGAGGTTCCTATGATGGAGTAGAAGCTATCTAGAGCTTTGTGAAGTGTTCTGAGATCAAATACAAACAGAGGCAAGTTGGGGCATAGCGATGGATTTCCGAACGAGGCGACTGAGCATGCATGCACTTCTCACCCTTGTAGACACCCCATTTTCGAATGTCCTCAAGACTTGGACATCATCGTTTGAACACTCGATGATCATCCATGCTCATGTTCGTTTTGAGTTCCAGGAGGTCTCGGCCGCGCGCCTTGCCTCAAGATCTCTCAACTTGTCTATTTTGTTCTTGGTTGAGGACCAAAAACTTGTGTTTTTGCTTCTGAGGGAAGAGGGTGGCCTGTTGGCCATCCCCTCAACCCATCAGCCAAGGCATGAAGCCATCGGCCTTGTTTTCTTGCCATCGGCCAAAAGTGTTGGCCGATCGGCACTTTTTTTGGTCGATCGGCACTTATGTTGGTCGATCGGCCATATTTTCTGGCCAAGCCTTATTCATCTGCTTTATGCAGATATTTTATGCCAGATGTCATAGTTGGCATGCACAATTCACATCCTCCATACACGTGTATGGAGGGATTTGATTCAATTGCTTAGCTTGCTCAACAAGCTTAGGAATTGAACTTCTATAAAGAGGGAGCCCCTCCTCCCTTCTCAAAGGTTCAGAAAATTAGGGTTTGAGAGTTAGATATAGTTTTGTATCTGTCTTGCCTTGATTCTTCATTTTGTGCTTCAAAAGTGTCATTTTGTCTTACTATTGTACACAAACACCTAGTAGAACACCATTCTCTTGGAGCTGAGGTCCCTTGAGGTTGATTTCAGAGTTCTTGGACAAGTTTAAGCTTGGAAAAGTTGCTGGAGTTGTGTTCTTGAAGGTGGTCTTCAAGGGTGAGTTCCTTGCTTTTAAACCCCCATTCTTGCTTAAGCTTTTAGACCCTTTTTCTTATTATTTTAAGCTTGAATCTAAACTACAATAAGTTCTGATTTTTGATGCTTTAGATCTTTGTTTCAGGTCATTTTGAGGTTGGGGATGATCTACCCCCTCTTAGGCCTTATTAGGCCTTGTTTTAGGCCATCCCTTTTCGCCCTTGTTCTTGGCTTTGCATGACCTTTCTGCCACTGAAATCCAAAGGATTTTCAGTGGTGGAAAGGTAGTTTTGAGGTCTTAAATAGGAGAGGGTCCCCTCTCCTTGTTGTCTTGTATGCTAGTATAAATGGCTTATATTGGTAGCATGTTTGCTTAGCTTGTTTTAGCTTCATTTTAGTATGTATTAGGCTTTGTTTTGCCAATGATACAACACTATGTTTACTTGGTTTTGTCACTCCATGCATGCCTAATACACTTGTAGTGTAAATCACACAAACTAGTCTTATATGTTTCATGTTTGAGCATGTCTTTCTAGCTTATGTTGACTCCATTTCAGCAGGGTTTTGGTGTTGTTTGAGCATGCCATGACTCTATTTTGGGTGGGTTTAGTTAGCACTTACATGCTTCATGTACTTGTCTTGCAATCCTCTCATTTGCCTTAACATGTCATTCTGGCATGCTTTTGGCTTAAATTCAAGAATCTTTTCTCCATGTTTTAGCATGCTCTAGCTCTGATTTGTGTTGTTTTAGTCATGCATGACTTGCTTTGTATAGCCATAAGGCATTCTAGCTTGTTAGCTTTGAGTGTCCAAGTCACTAGCATGCTTTATTTGGACTATTATCATGATTTGGCATCATTTGAAATGTTATTTCAGTCCATGTTTCATGCTCATATACTTGCACTTATCACTCCTTTAATGCTTAAAAGAGTTGATGTCTTATGCCTCGTGAATGGACCATTGTGTATGCTTCCATGCTTAGGTCTTTGGGATGCCATCTAAGTGGGTTTTTGGTCTTGTTTTACCATGCCATAACTCTGATTTTATTGGTTTAAGTCATGCCATGTATGGTTGTAATAGGTGTAGTGTAACGCTCCTTTTGTAGCCTTGCATGCCTCATGCCTTTTGGAGTTGTATTCTAGCTTGTGTTGGCTAGTTTCGAGCATGTTTTTGGTCTTGTATTGACCTGCCTTGGGACTGTTTTGGGTGCCCTTGGCCCTTCGGAGCTTGCCTTGTGTGGCCATGGTTTGAGTCCCTTGGCTAGCCTTAAGCTTTGGGCTTTCTTGTATGCTTTGCGTGCTTTGTTTAGTTGGTTTGACACCTTTCCATGTGTGATTTCGGAGCTTACAATGTTTGTCACATGTCCATATTTGTCCCCTTTTAAGTGTTCGTGATAGTTGCCCTCCTATGCCTAGGTGTTGGACCATTCACATGTGTATGTTTGTATGTGCTTTTGTCTATCATTTCTTAGCATTTTAGCGACTGATTTGGGCACATTTAAGAGTTGTCCACTTTAGTTTAAGTCCATCTTTGCATGTTGTTGCATGCTTGCTTCATTTCGCATGCTGTTGCGTGCCATGCATGTTTACATGTTTAGGTTGTATGCCTATTGCATATTTGATGCATTGTATGATCTTGTTGCATACTTGTTGCATGCTTAAGTTGTTCGCATCATGCTTGCATGTTTGCATTGCATTATGTGTGCATCCCTTGCCTCTTGATCAAGCATGATAGAGGTTGGGGCCCCCTCATGTGTTTTGTGCATTTCATTTGATATTGAATTGCACACTTGACTCCTTTGGCCATCATGCATTGAAATGCGTGATTGGTGGCCCGAGGGTCGAGAACTACACTCCTTTGAGTCTTAAACATGATAAGGGGTGTAGTTGCAAACATTGTCTTGTAAATGTACTGTCATGCTCTGTTTGTCCTCTGCTGCAGCAAAAAAGAGCATTTCACACGAAGAGATGGCCGGTCGGCCATCTTCAGTGCCGGTCGGCTACAAGTGTTTGGCCGATGGCTTCATATTTGGTCGATGACCTGTTCATCTTAGCCGATGACTATGATTTTTGGCCGATGGCCTCCCATAGTACCCATGGGGTGAATTAAAAATGTGTTGGGAATTTTCACACTTGGCAGAGGTACAGAGTAGTGCAAATAGAGGCAACATGAGGCATGGCAACGGATTTTCAAGCAAAGCCGACCAAATATGCATTTGTCCCTCTTCTCGAGGCCTCTTTATTGTTTTTCGTAGCTTAATTAATTTGTTAATTATTTAAGTATTGTAATAATTAGTTGTAGCTAGTTATTCATTTGATTGTGTAATAATTAATTAGCTTGTTAGTTAGTTAATTAGATGGTTTGTATTATTCTTTCGGTCTCTCCCTCGAGAGAGCCAATTGTTGTAATAAGCGTGTGTGTGTGTGATGCATGTCTTTCAACCCCCATTTCTTTCACCCTTTTAACTTAACCGCTTACGATGGTTAGTTTTAGGGCATATTTCATTTAGCATCCTTATGCTCTCATGTTTGCATCCATTCATCTGTATTGCATGCACCGGGCTTGGTGTATCATACTAACTACATTGTATTCCAATTCCGATTTGAATACATGTTATCAAGTTAGATTTCAGATGGCATCTTAGAATAGCCGAGCCTATTCTAGTTGCATTTTGCATGTGTTGCATTAGTCATCTTAACATAGCTAGGATCATGTATTGATTACTAACTAGCTATTGTTTTGGCTCGGAGTACTAGATAAGCTTTTATGCTTTAGCATCCTTGCATGAGTGTAAGTGTTGCCATGTTAGCATGCTTGCCATGAGGCTAATTACTTATGTGATATAACTGCCTGATTGCATGTGGGTGAAGGTTGGATTACTTGAATTGGAACGATTCATTGAAATCTGTATTTTAGCTTACTTGCGAGTAGCAAACTTCAAACCATTTCCAAACAAACGGATATACGATGCTTTGTTCCAAATTAGGCGATCTACTCTATACTTGTGTGTTGTGCGCATCAGATAGTAATTTTAGCTAATAACTGGAATAAGAACGCATGTGTTTTCGAAAACAAGATATCATGCTTAGTACATGCCGATCTTTGATCGGGCGAGCGGGGGTGCTCATTGCATGACCTTCCCCAATCGTACCCAAGTTCCCAAGCCAAGGCAACTTTGGTGATGATAGACACGTGGACTTAGGCATGAGTCAAGGTTTCCGAAATTCCCCCAAAATAAAATATTTAGGTGGCGACTCTGTATCTAGCAAAACAGTCCATGTTTGGCACTTCTTTCTTAAAAATCAGTTTTCCAGAACAATTTTCCGGATTTGGACCCTTTGGTGATTTATCGGTCTTGCATTGTACTTTGTGAGATTAGATTCAGAACCATGACATTTGAGTCCGAACTGTGGTATGCTAGAGAACAAAATGAGATCTTCTCGGGAGTCCTCGGTGCGCGTCCACAGTTTTTGGCGACTCTGCTGGGGAGTTAGAGAACTTGACTCGAACTGATGATATCTTGTTTTGATTACACTTATGTGTTTCTTTGCATTGCATGTGCAATGGTGCACCTAGGACACCGTGTTTGCCGTATGCTATTCCTGAACAGTTTGCCGGAGGCCCGCTTTGGGAAGCATGCCATAAGGCTGACCGGTTGCGGGCTCTACCACGAAGGGAACACAAACCTCGATTTTTATCGAGGCACTTTTTTTGACCATTCGACCTAGTGCATATCAGAATCCATAGTGACTATTCCAAACTAGGACAGGTTGCATACCCGATCATAGGTTGTTTGAAAACCGCTGTGTGGGTAGTGAAACCCTAGTTCTTAACGAAATTAGGACAGGGAAACCCTACCCCTCCATAGGGGTGTTTTGGTTCTCACTTGCTTGCTATGTGCTTTTAGTGTGCGTCTCTACAGGAATGCATGTATCAGCTTGCAAGTCTGGGTATCAGGCCTGAGGGCATCAGTATTTTGGGGGAATCAATTTTACCTGAGAGTATTAGTTTACGGGCAGAATTCAGTAGAGGGTGCAGTCATTCAGCTATACTCATATCTGTTCCAATGAAATTGGGCTGATATGCTGCCTGTTTTCTCTTTTGCTAGGGTGGTCTTGGAACCGTATCTTCAGAAGGCTCCGATATCCCCCAAGGTTCATTAGATTTGTGCTGATAGACTTTGTCAGGCCAAAGATTTAGTTCAAGAGCAGTTAGTGTTTTCCTTCGCTGAGGCAAGGCAGAGAAAGGCCAATCAAGGCTCACTATTTCATCTGATCCGTTAGTCACCAGTCACATCACCTCTGTTCAGTTCAGCAGACTCGTGATAACGCAAAATTCAGAAGAAATTGTGGTCATGGCAGCAGCATTAAACCAGGGAATCGCCATGCAGGGTGAGACTGATGTTGAAATGCAACGCCCGCCCAGGTCACCTGCCGCACATCCAATCTAGGAACCCCAAGTATTTCAAACCCGTGAGCCCACTACTTTTGAGCTGATGGGAATGATCGGCAATCTTTAGAGATCTGTGGTTGATCTAGCCTTCGGAATGTCAGCTCCGCTATCGATCATATCACATGTTGGGAACTTCATGCCGGAAGAGCCCCCACTATTGGGGCGAATTGTAATTGAACTCAGCCAACCTGAAGCCCTCCCAAGTTCCGGCTATGACATGTCGACAACAACAGGGCTTCGCACTGATGTAGCAACCCGAACCTTCGATCAAGCTGAGGCGAGTGGAAAGAACAAGGTGGAGGCAGACACTGATCCTTATGAACAACTTTTGCGGGTTGTTGAGGCTTTGAAAGCCGAGGGACTGAACAAACAACAGGTGCTCGCAGTTGCTACAAAAACTGTGGATGACACTTTCGTTACTCAGAACGAGGGCAGTTCAAGCCAAGGGAAAAATCGGGAGAAGGGCCGTCATACCAGAACCGTTCCTTCCAACCCTAATCCTGCACCTAGGAAAGATCAGCAGACCAAGCCAGCACCTGCTGACCCCTTTGCCAGTGCATCCAGCAAAAATCCACAAACCTCGACGTATTTACCCCGAGGTCACAGGGTCTTCCATGCCCTCTACATGCCTTTGTCCAAGGCTCTTCAAATCCTTGCTGAAAAGGGGCATCTCAAACCCCTCGAGCCTCGGCCTCTCCCTAGTCGTCTTCCACCTAGTCATGACGCTACCCAATACTGTGCGTACCATCAACAAACTGGTCATACCACCGACAATTGCTTCCGTCTTCACTACGAAGTATAGGATTTGTTTGACAAGAGGTCGTCCTCCGACCAAGCTCAGCAAAGTCTATTGTCACTAGATTAGTGAACCTGTAGGATAATGTGATGTGATCAACGACCCCAAAATCCATATTAGAGATTACCTTTACGGCCTTATGGGTTAATGCATTTTAATTTAATGATATGTGTTCAAATTAAGGAATTAACTGTTGAGCTACGGCTTTAAAATTTAAATTACCGACCTTTACGGGTTCAGAAATCACAATTGAGGACTTGGATATATTAATGAGAATTTTTAAAGCTATTTGGGAAAAGTAATTGGAAATTTAATTTGAATGCATATTTGGGTGGTTAACTTTGTACTGTAAATTGAAGACCCTAGAGACTTCAAAAACCAGAACAGGGGACATATTTATGATCAGCGCAATTTTTAGAGTCACCTGGGAACTTTAATTGAAATTTGATTTTGCGCGATTCGTAAGGCCACGTTTGGCTTTCCCTATTGTGTTAAGCCATGTGTGTGTGTTTATTTAGATATATAGATATGTTTGTGAGTGATTGGTATCATCTTTTGGGAGCCAAAATATCTAAAAGAGAGAGAAGAGAACCGTGGCGGAGAAAAGAGAGGAGAGACCAAGAAAAGCTTAACAATCATGGGGGTTTGAAGGGAATTGAAGAAAGAGAAGGGAGAACAACCATGGAGGCTTGAGAAAATGGAGGAGAATTAAAAGGAAGTCAAAGATTGAACTAAGGTATGATCACCTATCTTGAATCCTTATTGTGGTAGCCGAATAATTGACAAATATAAAGGAGGTATATTTCGAAGGCTTGACGCTAGCCGGCCTCTATCACACAAGGATAAGGGGCCGAATAGGATAAAGGGGCGAATATGGTCCATCCCTATAGCCGAATAGTAGAAAAGGTAATGATTGAAAAAGTAGGCCCTGGTCCCGAGGATCAGAGGGGGCGAGTATAAATATAGTGACAACGGACTAAACAGGATATGCAAGAATTACTACTAAGAACATAGTGAGCAAGCTCTCTTGAGTGGAAGAACTGACTTGTACGTCGGAGTGCTAATTCCGGCACCCCCGACCAGAGTCTTTATATCTTCTCAGGTGACTAATTGAGGATCATTGGTGTCTTCCAGGATCCGAAGACTATTTCCAATCCACTTCCCCACAATTGGCGCCGTCTGTGGGAATACTCAAATATATCCATGGAAGGCGTGACTGAAGATCCTCCGATAGCCACCGACGAGATCGCACGGGAAGACAACCTCACCCCAGCTAACATGCTCGGAAAAGAAACCATCGCGGCACGACGCGCCTTGAACTTTGATTCGCCAATAACTTCAGCACAAGAAGCAATGCAGGCTATCATGGAACAAGCAAAGCAGAACGAACAAAGGCTCGAAAACATGATCGCTGAGAACGAATGACTCCGTCAAGACTTGGCCCTGGAGGTAGCAAAATCTAGAGAGGCCATGCGCCAGGAACCAGAGCAACTTCCAAGGGCAGATGGACAAAGACCTCAGGCCCGACCAAAGGACACCGATAACAACTCCAATTCATTATCCACGGAGTCCGACGCAAAGGGACGATCCGAAGCCTCTAGCTCCTCCGAAAAGGATCTGCGAACAAGGAACAAGCGCAGGAGAAGCAGCTCAAACGAGAAAGACCAGCACGACCCTTTCGTTCGACGGATCGCAAGGGCATCCCTGCCCAAGAAATTCAAAGCTCCGTCGTTTACTCTTTACGACGGCAAATCAGACCCCACCGATCATATCCGTCATTACAAACAGGCCATGACGCTGCACGCAGACAATGAAGCCCTCATGTGCCGAATATTCCCTAGCAGCCTAGGTCCACTAGCCGTCATGTGGTATTACAAGTTGGAGCCAGCTTCAATTAAAAGCTTCCGCCAACTGCAGAAATCCTTCAGGGCCAGGTTCATCATCAATGAGGTACAACCGAAACAGGCCGACTCCCTCTGGGCCATTCAGATCCAGTCGGGGGAGACGCTCAGAGCGTACTCGGCACGATATTGGGAGTGCTTCAACCTTGTCGACGACGCTTGCAACGACTCCCTGGCCATCACCGCCTTCAAAATGGGCTTACATCCTGACAGTGCTCTGCGCAGTTCCCTGACCCGGCGGCCCCCGAAAACAGTCTGGGCATTGATGAAGAAAGTTGAAGAATATTGTAAAGTGGAAGACGATGCCCTGAGGATAAAAGCAGGACAAATATCCAGCAAAACGGCTCTCCCTGAAATTGCTCGACCAATCAGTTCTGTGCCGCCGCAAAGCCCTGAACCCCGGCAACGAACCAAGCGAGACAAAAGGCGGGACTCCCGCTGATCAGGCGATCAGTGCTCCCATCGAATGAACGAACAGCTACAAGTCGACAGCAAATGCTCAAGGTGAACCGATAAGAAGTATACGGAGTTGACGGAGCCGATCGCGACAATAATGACCAAAGTCCAACACCTTCCGTTTTTCAAATGGCCGTCAAAGATGGTGGGACCTCCCGACACACGGAGGAGGGACAAACGATGTGAATACCACAAAGATCACGGCCACGAAACTGAGAGCTGTTACGCCCTAAAGGATCATCTGGAGGAACTGGTGCAAGATGGTCGACTGCATTAGTACGTGGGCAAGGGAAGGCCAACCAAAGCATTAGCCTTGAGACAGGATTCACCTCCGCTTGGTGTAATCCATGTAATCCACGGTCCGCCGGCGTCCCCGACCGTGCATACGATCCAATCGCGCCCAATACCCCGGCAACATAATATGTCAACGGGCAGACACAGAGAAGCTCTGACAATTAAGTTCGATGACTCCGACCTCATCGGAACAGTGCCCAGCCACGTCGATCCTCTGGTCGTCCGATTACGCGTACGCCAGTTTAGTGTTGAACGCATTCTTATAGACCCAGGAAGCACTTCGGAGATCTTGTATTACAGAACTTTTGTTGAGCTCGGCCTCAAAGAGTCGGACCTATCTCCATCGTCTCAGCCACTGTTCGGCTTCAACACGAATCCAGAGTACTCGTTGGGGAGGGTCGTGCTACCGGTTCGAGCGGGCTCAAAAACGGTAGACATAGGATTCTTTGTTGTGAAGCTTCCGTCGCCGTATAACGCCATCATGGGGCGCCCCTGGCTGCACGCCATGAAGGCTGTCCCAAGCACCTACCATCAGCTTATGCGCTTCCCAACTGATCGCGGCATTGAGGAGATCCGAGGCTCGCCGCAATCCGCGCGAACGTAGATTTTGTGAAGATCCATCCACGAACCCGACTTGTGGGATCTGATGCTTGTACTGGTACCACATTTTAATGGAAGTCGATTTTCTTTCTCACTCCTTCAAGCCTCTTGGCCCAAATTAAAGTCTCCGGATTCGGAGCGCCCGTTGGTGCAGGTCACCATAGGGCCGAACAAGCCTCCAGATTCGGAGCGCCCTTCGTGGATATCACGATTGGCCAAATTAAAGTCTCCGGATTCGGAGCGCCCGTTGGTGCAGGTCACCATAGGGCCGAACAAGCCTCCGAATTCGGAGCGCCCTTCGTGGATATCACGATTGGCCAAATTAAAGTTTCCAGATTCGGAGCGCCCGTTGGTGCAGGTCACCATAGGGCCGAACAAGCCTCCGAATTCGGAGCGCCCTTCGTGGATATCACGATTGCCCAAATTAAAGTCTCCGGATTCGGAGCGCCCGTTGGTGCAGGTCACCATAGGGCCGAACAAGCCTCCGAATTCGGAGCGCCCTTCATGGATATCACGATTGGCCAAATTAAAGTCTCCGGATTCGGAGCGCCCGTTGGTGCAGGTCACCATAGGGCCGAACAAGCCTCCGAATTCGGAGCGCCCTTCGTGGATATCACGATTGGCCAAATTAAAGTCTCCGAATTCGGAGCGCCCGTTGGTGCAGGTCACCATAGGGCCGAACAAGCCTCCGGATTCGGAGCGCCCTTCGTGGATATCACGATTGGCCAAATTAAAGTCTCCGGATTCGGAGCGCCCGTTGGTGCAGGTCACCATAGGGCCGAACAAGCCTCCGAATTCGGAGCGCCCTTCGTGGATATCACGATTGGCCAAATTAAAGTCTCCGGATTCGGAGCGCCCGTTGGTGCAGGTCACCATAGGGCCGAACAAGCCTCCGAATTCGGAGCGCCCTTCGTGGATATCACGATTGGCCACATTAAAGCCTCCGGATCCGAAGCTCATTTGTCAACTAATAGGTCCGCCGACGAGGGCGTGCCTGAGCCGACCCACGAGTACGACCCATTGTCAAACTCGTACCCCGCCTAAGGCAAGGGCCGATAGCAAACTAATCAAACCATACTAAATGACGTGCTGAAACCATTAAAATTTGGGATCAAACCATTAAAATTTGGGATCAGGAACATTCATTCGGCATATCTATTTAGCAAAATAATAGCAAGCTATCAAACCATACGAAATGACCTGCTCAAACCATTAAACAAGAGACTCAGAGTAAGACTCAACTATATGAAACAACACTTTTTATTTGATTTAAAAAATGTTACACAGACGCAATCCGCGTTCGAACATTACAATATCTATCTCTAACTTTGAAGACAAATCAACCCATCACTTGAGCAACCATTGCGGTTCAAAACGCATCGATCTAACCGCGCCGGAAACGGCATGTCGCCGGGCCCCTGACACCATCGACAATGTCAAGGCCAAGATCCAAGACAAGGGAGGTTAGGGGTAGCGGTCGTTATGTCTCCTTTCGGGGCGATCTGCTTCAACGACTTGGAGGCTGACGTTTTTCCAGTTTCTCCTTTTAGCGGTCCACCTCCCACATCGGAGAATCCTCCGCCACAAACCATCTGAGCGCCAGGGTTGGCTGGAACTTGAGCTCCTGCAACTATCATCACCATCTGATGGTGAGAACTCTTGCCTATCCCTCGCAAATATTTTCGACTGCATAAGGCACCTGCCGCTTTTATTCTCAGTAATGGCTGCAATCTCAATCTTTCCAAATCCCGAAATGATTTTATCAACACTAAACCCCATGAGACAGGCGTCGGTCAACATTCTCCATGACCTAGTCATTCAGCGATTGGCTAAAACCCGCAGAGACTACGCAAGGGCAAACATTACCTAGCCCAATCGGCTAGACACTTGGCCTTCGAGCTAAGTCCGTAGCCCCTCCGCTCCCTGCCTCACGGCCTCTTTAAAACACACGTCGAAACGGCTTTATACAAAAATAAACGGCCTACACATGTAGGCCGATCACTCCAAAGAGTCGGCGCACCGATTCGATATGCTGAGTCTGATTGACGTATTCACGTCTGTCCAAACAATCCATGCAATAAAGTTAAACACCCACACGCCGAATGCGGGAGACAATTTGATACTTTCAACAAAGCGTCTTTTATTCAAAAAATGAAGAAATTACATAATTGCGAACGCGACCAGCGTTCGAGCCTTACAACAATTAAAGTCATACTACAATTAAAGTCATACGGCGTCGCCCTCATCCTCGCTCTTCTCAACTTCGAAAGCAGAAAACGGAAAGTCCTTACTGTGGTAGAGAGGTGACGCCGAATTTATGCCTGACAAGCGAAGAGATTCGGCGACTTGAGTTGCTTTGATCCAACCATGCCTGAACCCACGGTTTTCACATCGGCAAACCTCTTCGGCAAGCTTCTCCTTGGTCTTTTGGATCCCAACCAAGCGCCCTTCGTGGAAACCTTTTTCATAAGACCTCCCCTTGGCGAACTCCAATGCGAACATGCTCGCCGTTTCTCGATCGGCAAGGGCAGCGCTTATAAGCCGACTCGTAACCCTCTCTTCCACGATTGGATTCACCTGCCCCGCTGGTTGTGCTGGAGCCGTCTTGATCTTTCTTAGCTCACGTTCAGCCGCCTCCACGCGAGCCTCCAAACTACGGATATGCTCATCCTTTTTCTCCATTTCTCGGCGGGCGGCGCGCAATCGCATGCCGACTTCATAGGCCGTATAGAGCCCTTTCACCGCCCCGTGAATGCCCTCGCGAAACACTTCGTAGTCCTAACGACCAACCATAGACTGCTGAACTTCCGGAGGAAATATTTGTCGAGCAAACTCGACCGCCACATCTGGATCTCGAACGATCGAGTCCGCTTCCGTCATGGGCTTATTCTTCACAAATACTGCAAAACTTAACGGGCTCGGATTCGCGTCTGATCTCCTTTCGACTTGGGCGTGTGGCGATCTCCCCTGGGACTGCCTATCCCGTCTGGGCGACCTACTACGACGTCGAGGAGATTGACGCCTCTCTCGACCCATAGAACTCTTATTCGCAGTACGCAAGGGCGCGCCACGGTGTTCACCTCGATGCATATCACCGCCAAGCTCAGCCAGCGTCTTGGCTTCCCCTTTGCTATTGAAGAAGAGCTTGTTTGACATTCGCACAACAGATCTTCTCTCAGAAGTCTCACACAGATACCTACCAGACTCTTAAAAACTGTACCTTTGATATCATTTAACACTCGCAGAGGCAGCACGATCGAGGCAGGTTCATTAATCGTGAAACCCAAGTGCCCGACGCTGACTAAATTAGCGGCAGTACAAGCTGGTTCGGGCAAGAGCAGATACATCAATCTGTTCGGCTAAACTACCCCAGCCGGCTCACTAATTAATCCCTTTGACAATCTAAGGGCCCAAGATCAATAGGCAGTGAAATTGCAAATGGTGATTTTGATGGGACGTGAACTGAATCTGCAGGAACCCAGATATTGAACAATCTTTTCCTCTCTACCCTCAGCGGTTGGCGACTTCGGATAAATTTTTAGATAAAATCCAACTAAAGTTTGGACAGACGATATTCTACGTAAGAATTCTAGATAAAATCATTCGTGCCACAGTAAAGTAATCCGGCTCACGCTCAATCTGTTCGGACCAAGTACCCCAGCCGGCTCACAAGTCGGTTTCCTCACTTTGTAATCTTTTTATGAACCCCCTGGGGCAAGGGTAGATTCACAAATCAGGGTTTCCCCAGTGTATGCAACGCCGTTTTACTAAATGCATCGAACCACAGAACTCTTTGATACAAAGTGCGTGTGGTAGTAACAAAAAATTACACGATTAATTACACGATCAAAATTAAACCACAGAACTCTTTCATACAAAGTGCGCACAATAAATTTCATTAATAAATTTCCAAGGAAATTTTCATTAATAAATTGCCCACAAACGCCAACCAATTTATACATGAAAACTACCCTCAACCAAAAACAAGAACAAAAACAAAAAGACGCCTGCTCAGTAAACGGCTCCAAATCATTCTTCGGTATCGGATTCAAGCGGCTCAACATCCACCTGCTCATAAGGGATTGGCAAATCCAATGTAGCCTCAGCGGTAGCGAGGGCTTTGAGCCACCCATGTTTGAACCCGCGATTCTCAAATTTGGATACTTCTTCAACATATTCTGTCAGAGCGGCGCCTCTCCCTGCCTCAAAGGCCTCTGATACGGCTTTCTCGCGAGATGCCTTAAGCTTCTCTAACTGAGCTTCCGCTTCAGCAAGTGCCTTCTTGGAAAGATTGAGCGATTCCTCGCTCGCACTTGCCCTTCCCTCAGCATCAACACGAAGCTGTTCGGCGACGCGAGCCCTCTCTTTCTCCGCTTCGGCCCGCGCGCTCTCCATTTCAGCTCTCATAACTTCGAATTCGGCCCTACTTTTCTGACCCTCCAGCTCCGTCTGCAAATGGTCAGCTCTCCCGAGAGCACCACGCAGGCGGCGGCCCATGTCGGCAATCCTTCCGATCGTCTACAAACCAAGTTGGTATGATTAGACGCCGTTAACAAACAAGACCGATTAGACGCCTCTAACAAACAAGACCAATATGAAGGTAGCTTACCAGATATGCCGATTGAGCAGCTAGGGCAACGGCCAAAACATCAGGCACGACAGCAAAGGTCGTGTTGTCAACCGGCAGAGAAATTGAAGCCGCCAGGCTCAGAGCCACGGCTGGATCCTTTGGCTGAATGACGAACGGAGCGACCACGTCCGGTTCTTCAAGCCGAGGCCGTTTTCTAACGGGGCCAGCTTCCGCACTCTCCTCTCCCTCGGTACCACGGCTTTGGCCTTGCTCCGGAATCAGTCGTTCCTGGTCGGCTTGTTCTCCACCTTTTTCCGTATCAAACACAGCAATCTCAACCGTCCCCTCAGAAACGGCCACGAAGGGCTTGATCAAGCTAGGGTCTGATACAGCGCATTCGGCTTTCTTTCGGGCGGCTATCCGCTCGGCATTCCTTTTACGCGCCATCTGCGTTAGGCTTTCCTTCGCCATACCCTCAAAGAAATCGCCGGGTAGATCCTCCAAGTTCGCAAAAATATCCCCGAAAGAGAAGTCTGCTCGTCCTGACCTGGACGGCTCGGTGGCCTCGAATGACGAGCGTATGGCTTCGTCGCCCTTTACAACGCGCTCAGCAAATTCCCCAGCCGGATCGGCAATCACCTCAGCAACTTGTTCGGCGTCCTCCCCCGAATCAGAATCTGCGAGACCGATCTGCCTAAGGTTTATGAAGCTGGGGAAGATAAGGGCCGAGAGTTGTTGATTGCCGACTGGAATCGGAATGTGATCTGCAGCCGAGAACGTGGTGTAAGTGGGCTCGTACCGAAGGAGAATATGGGCGGCCCTCCCTTGCTTTTGCAAGTTTGGGCGGCCGAAATAACTGAGTGCAGTCTTGACCTCCCCAAGAACCACGTCGTCAACTGAAGTCAGAACTTTCTTCAACCTATTACCTGCAGAAGATAAAAAACGATTTAGAGAAAAGAGCCGAATAAGAGATAGACCAACAAATA
The DNA here is from genome assembly GCA_022316695.1 of Camellia oleifera. Classification (NCBI taxonomy): domain Eukaryota; kingdom Viridiplantae; phylum Streptophyta; class Magnoliopsida; order Ericales; family Theaceae; genus Camellia; species Camellia oleifera. Next base: position 85,861,736 of record CM039312.1, read on the forward strand.
CATGGTATTGCGTGGCAACCTGGGTCACCTTTATGTCTGGGAATAGGGTCCAAGTGATCCTCCCCTTCAGTGAACTCCCAGTTAGCTCGGACGTTGACCATCACGTCGTCAACCCGCTTACCAGAACTGGCAAGCATAGTCACTAAGTGATGGTCAGTATCTTTGGCTCTAAGGAAATATCGCCCCAGCCGACCGGAGGATTTGGCTAAGGCGTAACAGTGCCGAATGGCCGGAATCCCAAGGTTAATCCTAAGGCGTTGATTCAATTCTACAACCCCCATGATGATCCGAAAGAAATTTACATTGGGCTGAGAAGGAATCAAGCCCCAATAACGGAGAACGGCCCTAAGAAGTGGGTGTAGGGGGAAACGAACCCCGCCCTCAGCAATGGATAAAAGAGGGAATACGATCGTGTTTTGATCTTCCCTCTCCATGTCGAGAGCGTTGTCCGTTACAAGGGATAAGTGGACGTCGTCAGGAATAGAAAAATGTCGCCGGAAACCGGAGACACGATCCTCAGAAAGGAGGTCCTTCAAATGTTTGGCCATCTTAGCAGGGAACTCAATACTCGCCGAAGCCAAAATAGAAAATAGAAAAAATAGGATTACAAAGAAGGGATGAGGAGACTTACGAAGAGCAGAGGACACGAGGGAAGGCGGAAGAAGTTGCAGAAAATGCGAGTCACGGAGAGATATGCACTGGCGTTCCAAAAGCCCCAGAAAATCAACGAAACCTGAATTCGAAAAGACAAAAATTTCAAATCGCAATAAATGCTGATATACGCATGAATAGAGCGGGAAAGCGTAATGATGGACAAAGAAGCGCGCGCCCCCTGACATGTATTGGGGAACGCGAAGCCGCGTGATGATAAGCTTCTCGAATTCTGAACCAAACACGCCGATTGACTACCGTCAATAGGGAGTTCGGAGGGCAATTGTGGTAGCCGAATAATTGACAAATATAAAGGAGGTATATTTCGAAGGCTTGACGTTAGCCGGCCTCTATCACACAAGGATAAGGGGCCGAATAGGATAAAGGGGCGAATATGGTCCATCCCTATAGCCGAATAGTAGAAAACGTAATGATTGAAAAAGTAGGCCCTGGTCCCGAGGATCAGAGGGGGCGAGTATAAATATAGTGACAACGGACTAAACAGGATATGCAAGAATTACTAATAAGAACTTAGTGAGCAAGCTCTCTTGAGTGGAAGAACTGACTTGTACGTTGGAGTGCTAATTCCGGCACCCCCGACCGGAGTCTTTATATCTTCTCAGGTGACTAATTGAGGATCATTGGCGTCTTCCAGGATCTGAAGAGTATTTCCAATCCACTTCCCCACACTTATGTTTAAAGCATCAAATACATGAAATCAAGGATTGATATAGAAGATGTGAGCTTTGAACCCCAACTATGGCTATATTATATTCTTATGTCCTTGTGCTTGGAAATTGAGTAACAGTTTGAGGTTATGATGTTTGAGGGAGATTAATAATATGAAATTTGTTATGTATTAAAGGGTTTTGGGCTTTGATTTACATGGAATTGAGGTTTGATTTTGAAAATGGGAAGTCCCAATTTTTCAGCCATTTTCGGACTGCAAACTATCCAAGGCCGCACGTGCAGCACTATTCCCTCGCACGTGCGGAGACAGCTCTGTCCAGCCAACTTTGAACAAGCATATCTTTTGCATCCGAACTCCGTTTTGAGTGATTTCTTGAGCCTAAAATCAAGGCTTGGAAGTCTAGTTTCCAATGGCGGTAGTCTCACGCCCAAATGCTAAATACAGAAATAGTTATGCCCAAATTAGTGACGACTGTTCACTTTCTGTCAACCAATTTTGTACCATTTCTTCACCTAAACCATTTCCCATCGATTTCACCTGTTTTCTGAGACATGGATTATAACTTATTAAAGAATAATGAGCTTGGTACCACCATGGCTAATTGATTGAATGATCAATGAGAATAAGTAAAGGATCGAGTATAATCTCATATTATGTCTTGTGCAATGTACTTGTAGGTCGAGACAAGGACATCATCCCATTACTACTGGGAGCCGATCACTGTGAGTAATAGTACTATCAATGTACATTTAGTACTGTTAATAATTATTGTTATTAACATTCTGTTCTCCGTGGGCAACTATGTTAACGCGTATGTTGATTGGGAATTGGTATAAACATTGAAAGATTTGGCATACATTGATATGACTCTGAAATTATTATGCATTCCAACCACGGTTAACGGTTATCGGTAATGTGCAATAACCTATAAATTACCTATGATTTCGCATTTGAATGGGAACGTAATACCCCGAATGTTCTGTCAGGAACTCCTATCATCTGTTTGGTTCAATATATGTCTTGTGACATAGATATCTGCTAAAGAGGATTAGCATAATTGGATAATACTATAGTAATGCATTTTGCTTACCGTTAAAAGACATTTTATTAATGTTCTATTATCCGTAAATTAACCTTAATGATTCATGATGATCAAGTGGAACAATGATGCTTGTGTATCCCGAATCATTCTGTTTTGTCAATGACGAAACAAGACTGTTCTGAGGTAAATTGTTCTGTCCCTACAAATAGTATTATGATGGCATGTATATAATCTATGGGATACGCTATCCTTATTGCTAATAATTATCATTAGTATTCTGTTAAATATAAACTAACTACGTTAACTCATGTGAATGATTGGAAGAATCTGTGAGCCTCTGTATAACTCTGAAACTAGTCTATTCTGATGATATCTGAGGCTATTCTGTTTTGTTGTTTGTTCCGTCTATGCCATGACATGATAAGACCTATTATTTCTGGTATGGAACAAAGTGTTGTACGGAACTAAGTGCTGCAATGCGAGTCACCTCTAGAATCCGTACAAGCCGCCTCTTGAATCCATACATATGTGATCTAGGCCGATGACCGTTCTGTTATTTCTGGGCTGATAAGCCATTCTGTTATTTCTGTTATTTGTGGGCTGATAAGCCGTTCTGTTATTTCTGGGCTGATAAGTCGTTCTGTTATTTCAATGCCGATGGCCGTTCTGATAATTCTGGGCCTATGGCCATTCTGTATCTGTTAGGCCTATGGCCGTTCTGTATATTACTGGGCTTAAAGCCACTCTGTTAAGGAAATTGGGCCCATGGCCGTTCTACAGAATATAATTCATCATATGCCTCTACAGTGATATACTTTGCTGTTTAAGTTAACCATTACATTATTTATGTGCTATTATTCACTAAGTTTTACTCACTCTGTATTTTGTCTTTTTCTGTAGGTAATCAACCGGGAGGCCAGTCCTAACCCTTAAGGCTTGTCCCTCTCTTGTCAACCTCAGTGTGTCCAGGCACTTAAGATGAAACCCGTGCATTTTGCAAAGTCTTACTAAGTTTTGGCTCATACTTTGGTTGTTTACCTATGATTGAATGTATATAACCCCTTCTTCTGTACTACTTGTGTAAGAATATGAATAACTGTAATTGAAGCTCGGGTGTATGCCTCCTGTATATTATCTACCTAATGCAATGTTTGCGGTCCTAGCATGGTAGTGGTAGCTCAATGGATGATGTTTTATGTTATTTTATATTATTAATGCTTCCGTTCAGGCCCCGTATATTACGTATATCAGGTTAAGTGTCCGTTTCTGAATAAGTCATGCTCGAAAATTTTAGGGGCGGGTTTGGGGCATGACAAACCACCTGCGGGCGACGCTCAGTTTACTCCGGATGTGGCGTATGGCACGCACTGTTTTGAGCATTCGCGAATGCTAGTTTTGTACTTTCTGACTCAGGTATTTGGGTCAGTCTTGTTGTGTTGTATATAGTCAGTCTTTTTGTACTAAGTCAGTTGGGTCTGTCTTGTTATATCGAGTCAGTCCTGTTGTATAGAAGTCGAGTGATTCCGGGGGCGTTACCTCGGATATCACTTGCTTGTTTTGTGTTTGTGTTTTCGTTTTCTTTTGAGTCTGTTTCTGCCATGGAGCCAGTTGTGCCAACAAATTTGAATGAAGCAGCAATGGTTTTTATGCTTTTGTGTTTGTTTCTGCCTTGAGCCAGTTGTGCCAGAGGATCTGAATGAAACGGCAGTGCTTTTCACCTACTTTTCTGTGCCTTGGAATCATTGCATTGACCTAAGTTTTTCAAAACTTTTTGAACATTGTGATGAAAACAAAGAGGGAGGAATTCCTCTGGATTTGCAAAACTTGATCAATTGAGAGAAAGAGAGGCATGCTAAGCCCTTAATGAATGAAATCATGTTTGTTAATGTGAGTACTGGGAAGGATCCTGGCTTGATCCAGATTGGTTCTACATTGTCTTCAGCGCGAGCGACTAGTCGCTTTCTTAAAAGATTTCAAAAAAATGTTTTGCATGGTCCTGCGAAGACCAGTGTGGAATTGATTTTGAGATTGTGCAGCCTAGGATTGCTCCCAGCCTCAAGACTCGACCCCTTTGCTTTCAAACCTTGAACTTGGATTCAGAATGTTCAACGGTCAACCACAATGTGAGGCCTGTGTGGCCAGATTTGAAGCAACCCACGAATTAGGGGCAAGAAAAGTCAGATCAAGAAGATCGGATGAGATCAAAAAAAAGCTTGCGAAGCTAGATTAGAAGCACCCCTTTGAACTAGGGGGAAAAAATGACAGATGTGCTCGAAGAGTCAAAAATTGGGACATTTCTCAAGTTAACGAAGATCGGCAAGAATGCCAAATCCCAAAAGGGAGGAAAGAAGAAAGTATTGCAGACAGACAATCGAGCTCCTATCCACAACACTGGGGGCAATTCAGCCCCCCATTGGATGGACTCTTACATCGTCAGCGAACAGCAGCCACTCTCCTGGATTCAGATGGCTTCGAGATCTCAAAACCATTCGACATGGACAAAGCTACACTTTTACCCTTGAGAGGCTCGCTGGGCCGAAAACCCGGAAGGGTGGCCCAGGAAAAAGATAGAGCAAGGAAAAAAAAAACAAAAAGAACAAAAAAAAAAAGAAAAATGCAAAGAACAAAAAAATCTGAAAAAAAGAAGAAAAGAAATGAAAAGAATTGAAAAGAAAAGAAGAACATAGCTCGCAAGGTTGAAAACCCAGAAGGGCGGCCTTGGCAAAAGTTAGAGCGCAAAAGGAGAGGTTAATACCCGAGTGTACCCAACCCGGAACTACGTAAGGCTTGATTCCCATGTTTGGGATACGTAGGCAACTTCATTCTGAAGTCCAGCCATAAACACTTCCAAATCGACTATGTCCATGTAATGGTTCTGATCATCTTTGTCTTCTCTGTATCCGAGAGTTCGGTTACTATGAGAATTGGTTACAATGTGCTGCGGTGCTATTCAAACAAGGGGCAACTTTCCGTTGCCATGCAGTGTCCTTTAGACAAGGGGCCATTTTCCATTGTTTCGGATCTGAGGTTGTGCATCTCAAGAGTAAATTCTGTGTTGGTTGAGCAGTGGCTGTTTGCAAAATAGTTTTTGAGATTTTTTACTGAGGTTGACTAATTCTCTCAAAGATCATTACATTTTTTCCAAAACTAGACCATATCTTAGACCCAAAAAAGGAAAATTTTCAATGCTCATAGCCTGACTTGCATGATTTCTCAAGCCTTTGAAAAAGATTCTCTAACTCTTCCAAAATAATTTTCCAACCCTTAACAATGAAGAGGGGAGGTGCATTTATAAAGATTTTGAGGTAAAAATATCTAATATATTTTATAGAAGATATTTGTAGAGGCAAATTATATCTAAAAAATATCTTTGAAAATATCTCACGTGCATAGAAGCCAAACACAGAATATCTAGATATTTGTACAAATGATACAGAGGAAGCTAAATGCAAAATATCTTAGATATTTGCAGGAAAAAGTCAAAATTTTTAAAAATGCTCTGTACCCGGACAATTCAGCTAGCCGCACCATTATTCATCTGGTCGACTACATTTTGTATTTGGCCATAAATTGTTGGACGGCCAGATAAAAAATATACTGTTAGAACAATAGGGTAAAGTTAACATGATTTGAAAGGAGAACTAGGTCTTTCAGAGGATTTCATCCCTTTCATTCATTCATACTATATCCTTTGCTTAGTCTACTGAAAAGGAAATCATTTGGAGTTTGAAAAGGCAAGCCTCATGACATTGTAGAAATGTTTGGAATTGCATAACCAAAAGATTTTAAAAAACAAAGGCCAAAAACAGGTTGGCCAAAATGGGTGTAAAATTGCTGTCTTGATGAGGAATTCATAAAATAAGACATTTCGGGTGTGTTTGGTTTGTGTTTGTAGAGTAGTTTTTGAGATAAAAAGTATGAAAACTTGTTTGGTTTGTCTTTTTTCAGAAATAGTTTTGGAAAATTATTTTGGGAGAGAGAGTTTTAAAAAAAGTGAATGATTTGATGTGTATGAGAGAGAGAGAGAGTGATTTTGGAAAGTAGGTAACCAAACAAAATTTTGAGATTTTTTTAAAAAAAATTTGTTTGGTTTGATTACTGTTAAAAATTTGTTTGTAGAGAATTTTTCCCAAAATTTTTTGGGAAAAACAAACCAAACAAGCCCTTCAACTTTCATCATCAGGTGTTTAGAAGGAAGCGCCAAAGTCTTAGGGTCGATCAAAATAGGGAGTCCATACTAGGGTTTCAAGAAAATTTGCAGTTTTCCTCATTTCTTCATCAAATCTACAAATTATCAATTATTATTTCTCAATATGTCAAAACGTTTTAAGATTTTGAGTGAAAACCACATTTTTTTGTACATTACCAACTTTTTGTCAAAATTTTCTTACTCATAATAACCTATAATCCCCAAAACAAAATCATATCAATTCATCAATATGTAGAGTTAAGAGAATCCCTTACTTCAAAGATGAGAGCTAATAGTGAAGACCTAAGCAAGAACTTTGACAAAAACTTGATCCAATAGGTAAATATGGCGATCTACACTTCTCCTTCACTATTCTTGCAAGATCCATGGTGGATCCTTACTAAATGGGTGAAATCTAAGGTTTTAGGGCTAGGGGTTTTAGATATGAAGGTGTGAGAGAGAAAAGGGAGAGAAGAGTGAGAGATAATGATCAAAAAGTAGGTTTTATACTTGTTGAACCCAAACAGATAGCTCGAGCGGTCTTTTCATCGCTTGAGCACTAAGCCTAAAACTCCCATCTTTTTAGGCTTGCAAAACCAAATATTAGATGCACCCTCCTCACTGCTCGAGCAGTCATCCTAGACACAACAACTCACACAGCTCAGCTCCTAAGGCACTCCCAACACATCAACCTTATTTCCATATTGTAGACACCCTATTTTGATCAGACTTGGGTGTTTTCTTCTGAACACCCAATGATAAAAATTAGAATGTGCTGTTTTATGAATTTCTCAACAGAAAATTCGCGTTTAAGCTTTAATTCTAAACTTACACCCACTTTGGCAAAATTATTTTAGACATATTCAAAAATATTTTTATGAATTTTTTTTCATTTCCTAAAAATTTAAAAGTTTTGAAAAATTGGCTCTCATACCATATAGCAAGACATGTGTTTTTGGAGATACCACATAGCAAGCTGTGTGTTTTTGGAAATATCACATGGCCAACCATGTGTTTTGGGTGTTTTGGAAGTCTATAAATACAACCTCATTTTGTTGAAGGAAAAAAGAAAAAAAATGAGAAAAAAATTTGAGAAAGAAATTTTGTTTCAAAAAGAGGGAGAAAATTTTGGCTAAAGACAAATTTTGTTTCAAAAATCTTGAGAGAGAGAGAGAGAGAGAGAGAGAGAGAGAGAGAGAGAGAGATTGATTTTAAGTTATTTTGAGAGCAAGAGAGCCTTTTTCTATCCAAAATTCCATTAAAGCTAGAACTTGAAACATCTCGTTGAAATTTCAAAGCATACACCATAACCATGAGGGTGTAAAGAATAGAGTTTGTTAATCAGGAAATTCACCATTTCCTCTAAAGGTGAATTTTTGTAATTTTCTCATTTATTTTCTTGTATTAAATATGTGATATTTAGGTTGTGGAAGTGGAAGGTTGAGCCTCTGTTCCATAGATTTCTTCTTATTTATTTATTTTTTTTGTATTTTTATAATTAAATATGTGATATTTAGGTTGTGGAAGTTGTTCCTTTCATTTCTTCTCATTTATTTTCTTGTATTTTCTTCATTAAATATGTGATATTTAGGTTATAGAAGTTGTTCATTAGATTTCTTCTCATTTATTTTCTTATATTTTTTTAATATTTTTTTTATATTAAATATACGATATAAATATATAATTGAAGTTATAAAGATTTCCTCATTAAAAGTGTTAAAAACTCTCTTCTCGACCAATTTTGAACATGGAAATGGATTTTACATATATATTTCGTAAGAAGATGAGTGTTCAACTACTTTGATGAGTTATCTGTAATTTTGCCCCTTTCTTCCATGTTTTCTTTGAAGTTCTATAGAGCTTTCACAAACTTTCTAAGACTTCTCCTTTGAAATGATGACAATCTACTCTCCCTTATTCGTAACATAGATTTGAGTATTAATTTACTCTTATTCACAAAGAGATGAATGTAGATTTCATCTATTTCTTTGGTTTGGTGTTTTCTAGCTTCAATTTTCATACTAGTTAGATTTTCCATTTAATAGCTTTTTGTACATATGCATCTTTTGGAAAGGTTTTTGTCTTGGTTTGGATGCATGAAAAACAGGAATTCCCAAATGATCTTCCAAAGCGAAATAGAACAACAAACAAATTTTCAATGAATGATTTCCAAGGCCTATGAAGTTTCTATTTTTCTTTTAATTTGAGGGATTTGTGAGGTTTTATTTTGTTGTAATATTTTCTTCCTTCTCTCTCTCTCTCTCTCTCTCTCACACATTCGATATGTAATTATTCAGTGTTGTAATAATTTTTTGCTCCGCTTCTCTCTATTCCCGTTCTTTTACTTGCTTTCCTTGTTTGTAAATATGCAGTCATATTTTGCTTTTTATCATATCCATGCCTTACATCCATGTTTCATGCATCTTGATTCGGCTAAATTTACATTTATGGATTTAATCAATTCTTATGTGAGCATGTGCTGCTACCTCATGTTCTTGAGATGATTCACATGTCATATATTAGAAGCCGAATCTTTAGTTACATTTTACGAGTGACTTGCATTATGATTTTGCATCTAGGATCATGCATTTTTTTTTTATTATTTTGTTTTGTAGCTGTTCGTGAGACATCAGTAAATATATAAGTTTTTATTCTTTAGCATCCCACTTGTGTGTGTTTTTCTTACTATGTTTAAGCATCCTACCATGTGGCTACTTGCTTACTTGATATAACTGTACTGAATGTCGATGGATGGAGGTTGTGTCGCTTAATTTGGAATGATGTTGGTATTCATGTTTGTAAACTCAATTTCTTTGGGTTGTACATTTTCAAAACTCTTTCAAAATATATGAAATCAAGTTGCTCTAAAATGAATGACATGGTTTATACTTATTTGCTTCACATAGTAAATTTTAGAATTTATTAAATAATCGGAATGTGAACATATAAAGAAAATAAAACTCATATCATGGTTTAGTAGAGGCCAATCTTTTGATCGGGTAAGTGGGGGTGCTCAATTAATGACCTTCTCCTATCACACTTAAGGTTCCAAGCCAATGCACCCTTGGTTATGACAAACAGTGGCCTTGGCACGAGTCACGAGTTTCTTAATTTTCTCAAAATGTTAGGTGGTGACTCTGAGATTTGATGATGCAGTCCATTGCTAGCAAATGTTTTTGTAATAAAATGGATTTTTTTATAAAGTTTCCAAATATGGACTCTCATCTATGTTTCACATTGCACTTGTGAGACTAGATCAAAGAAATCAATGGTCTGAATTGTTTAATGCATGCGGATACCCCCCGAGCATGTTATAGTTTTTGGCCGACTCTACTGGGGATTTTTATAAAACCTTAACTTGAACTCCATGACATGACTTTATTTTTAATTATATGTTCATTGCATTGCATGTATAGGTGCACTTAAAGTCCTTGTGTTGCCCAGATACTATTAGGAGCATAGGCACGCTTTTTGTGACACTATACTTATCTCTACGTTACTTTTGAGGCCTTGTATTATAACCTTTGGAGATCTGTCAAAAGGTAGCTTTGCTATCTAAGGTTGTCAGACTTCGAAGAGAGGCTATATTGACTCTTCTGATTTCCTGGGATCTTCATTGGTTATGACCTAAAGGACTCTTTGGTAATGTCACCTTAAGTTTAACCCCTAGAATAGAGCCAACCTTGTACATATAGTGAGCTATAAGACCTTCCAAAATTAGGATAGGTTGCTCTCCCATTTCTAGGATGCGTGATGCCACTTGTTTGAATAGTGAAGCCCTAAATCATTTCAAAGCTAGGACAAGGTAACCCTAACCCCCATAGAGGTGTTTGTTCTCTTTCCTGCTATGTGTTATGTGCAATGTATAGGATCTATACATGGGCTTCTCAAATTCAGTGGTTCAGGCATTTCAATTTGTGGGATTGAGTTTTTTATTTTTATTTTTATTTTCCAGTGTGATTTAGCAATAATTAGTTGAGCCAGCATGTTGCTAAAATTTGATTGAGGGTTCCGTTTTATTTTTGCAAGGTAGTTGGGACACCACAACTTCAAATAGTCAAATATCCCCCAAGTTTTGTGGACTCCATGTTGGCGGGCTCTGTAAAACTACAGATTTAGTTTAAGAACAACCAATGTTAGTTTCTTTGCCACCTGATCACACGAAGTAGAAGAACAAAAGCCGTATCAACTATTCAGAATACCCCTTCTTTACTAGCTAGATCATCCCCACGTAGTTTATTGGCATTCGTGATGGCTCAGGTTCCGGAGAATATAGTGGACATGTTGTTGGCCCTTCAACGAAGTTTGAATGCTATAGCCAGTACAGTGGCCACACATTCTGATGCTATTGCTGAATACGATGCCCATCTGGGGCATCCAATACCCAACCACCTTTGGTGACGCACACTATCCTAACTCCACCTCCACCTCCACCTCCACCTCCACCAGCTAAGGAGTTTCTCGATCCCATTCTACTAGAAGACCTGAGGGTTCTCGTGCAGCCATCAGGAAAGACCACTTCCTCTTCCATAACCAACGTGAGGGCTTTTTCCTTTGGAACCAAATGAGTTTGACCCAACTATGTTAAAGTTGGCCAAGTTGGAAAAACTGTTCAAAAGGTCACAAGGAATCAATTCACTTCCACATCAAAGACAAGTATACTAAAACAGCTATAAAGTTGCCAAAACAGTTCAAAATGCCGCACATTGATAGATTCGATGGATCTGGGGACCCAATGGTGCACATCCATCTATTCTTTGATGTCTTGAAAGCCCATGGGTTTGACTTGTCTACAAAAACTCTCTCTATTTAGACGGACTTTGTCAGGTGTGGTCTGCTATCTGGTATGCCAAGTTAGAGGACTTGGTGAAACAAAGTTGGGAAGAATTAGCTGAGGCCTTTATCACCCAGTATACTTATAATACTCAGATTGAAGTGACCACTTGGGAATTAGAAGCAACTCGTCAAGAGCCGAATGAAAGTTTTGTGGCCTTTATCACCAGATGGAGGGCCAAGGCGGCAATATTAACCAACAGGCCATCAAAGAAAGATCAAATTCGCATGGTGGTAAGGAATTTGCAAGGAAAAATGCTGCAAAAGATGATAGTGCTTCCACTGTTCACTTTTAAAGAACTTCATGAAAAAAGGGTCTAGATAGATGATGCCATCAAGCAGGGAATCATTGTCAACGACAAAGAACCTGTATGAAAAACTTTCAAGCGCAATTCCAATGCTACTACCAGTAATAGCACAACTGTAAAGAAAACTCAGCCCGAGCCTTAACTAGAACAATTCACCTACTACCACCACCACCACCAAAATAGCAGACCCCTTTGCCAATGTCGGTCCACAAATAGCAAACTCAGCCTAAGCCTCAAATAGAACATTCACCCCACTTTATATGTCCCTTACCAAAGCCATGAAGATCTTGGTATAAAGAGGGTATCTTAAGCCTCTTGATCCTCGACCTCTTTCAGATTCTCTCCCAGCCAAACATAACCCCACCAAATACTGTCTTTCACTAACAACATGGACATGATACCGATCGTTGCTTTCGTCTACGTCAGGAGATTCAAGATCCTCATTGACAACAAGATCATAGCTCTCCCACTGTCGTCAAAACCCAATGTCACTACCAACCCATTATCACCCCATGACAATGCCCCACCACTACCTCACTTCAACTTTATCGATACGCTGTCGCCCACTTTTGACCCAAGCATCTACATCACGCCCTCTCATCTACCAAAATCCGAGGTACACATTCCTGCGAGCACTAATCTGCACATGATGGATACACCTCTAATCCAGCCACAACCCAAAAGCCCTATGGTGGTAGTTTTAAAGGAAACAACCGAAATACTTGTGCTTGAGGCTGACAAACTATCAGAGGAAGAGTTTGATCCTAGCCAGTATATTGTTCCCATCGGTAAACTAAAGCTTGAGGTTGTTCTGCCTAACGTATTTTTCTATCAATCTTACTGAAGATGACATACTGGAACAGAGGTTGGATGATTTGGCCAACCTAGAGGAGGACTTGGCCAATCTCCATTTCTTTGAAGAATTAGACCTTGAGAATGTGCAGATAGGATGGTAGGATCCAAAGAATTCTAGTCATGGTTGGTCAAGCAGTGACGAAATTTCTGATGGAGAAACTTAAAGAAAGGGAGATAACCCAAAAATCAACATCAAAAAATCTGAAGACCAGGGAAAGGGTTCTGGAAAGAAAATAGAAGAACTAGAAAGGCAACCAGAGTCTGCTATGGAGATGATTCGAGTAGAGCCCGACAACTGCCTTTCGGTCACTGATGGCGAATGGTGGGATGATAATGACCTGTAGCTCCCCCACATTGACGATGAATGTGTAAGTAATGTGCCTTATAAAACTTGGTACTCAAACGTAGGGGTGTGCGCAGTGCGGGTCAGTGCGGTTTAGAAGAAAAATAGAAACCGTACAACGGGTGGCGGATTGATAAAAGTGTTATTAAAAATTGCGATTTTGCTTATCAAAAACTAACAGTTCGGTTGGCAAATAATGGTGGTTTTGACTTGGCATTTGGGCAGATTGACGGTTTATAAAAAATATAATTCAAATTATAGAACTTAAATCAAAGAGAAAAGATCTAATTTATAAATTAACTGAAATAGTCAAAATTAAAATATTTATCTAATAATGGATAATGGATGAAAATGAACAAATAATTGATTTAATTATAGGAATGAAAATGATTTTGTATGATACAGTGAGTAGTTTTATATATATATATATATATAGAGAGAGAATGAATAATTAACAATGCTATGGTTTGACAAATAATTTGATTCATTCATTCTTAGTTACTATTAGACTCTAACAATTAACAAGGCTATGGTTTTTCATTCAATTGATTTAATTATAGGAATGAAAATGAATTTGTATGATACAGTGAATAGTTATATATATAGAGCAGAGAGATGAAAATATAAGAAAATGTTAAAATCTAGAAGCTGTCTACAGAAAAGACCTTGAATGAATAGCTGTTAAACATGAAATCAAATAATCTAAGCCAATTGCATAGCAGATTAATTCCAAAAGCCAAATCGCAGAAACCCGAAATGGTAACAGTATGACTAAAACCTTATGATGACAACTTAGATAGGCTCAGCCGAACTGCTATCACAGAAACTTTTTCGATTCATGATCTTGAATGGCAGTGATAGCAAGGCTCTACGGCAGTGCCGATCAGCAAGGTAAGAAAGAGAAACAAGAATAAAGAGAGTAGCGACGAATGACGATGATGAATGAGATAAGATGTTTGGGTTCAATTAGGTTTAATTGAGAAATTATTATGTGTGTGTATATATGTGTGTGTGTGTGTGTGTGTGTGTGAGAGAGAGAGAGAGAGAGAGAGAGAGAGAGAGAGAGAGAGAGAGAGAGAAGGATAGTATATCTACATTTGGAAAATCTGACTAATCAGGCAGGTTGGGTAGGTTTATTGGACGGGTTAGCATTTTCAAACCACCACCCGCACTGACCTGCCACTCCTGGAACTCCCACCCACCCAACCCACCAGCTAGAGTTGAAAAATGTGTGGTTCGATGCAATTTTGACAGTATTGTACACAACCCTACTTAGACAAAATTGATCATTTGACTAGAAGTGGGTGCTACTTCATGCCTCCACACCTAGACCAAGGAGAATCCTCAGGCAAAGACAAAGAAGTTGAAAAAGAGAAAAAGAAAGAGATAGAAGAAGACCTGGTTCTAAAACAGTGAAAAAGATCCAGGCAAACATTTCCATCTTGGGGCTTCTCATGGCTTCTTGAGAACACCGAAAGCTAATGTTGTCAGCTTTGAGCAAGGCTAAGTTGTCAATTGATACAACTCTTGAACAATTGGTGTCACTAATCACCAAGAGAGAAATAGTCCTAACAAAACTTTTGCGACAAAGAGCTGCCACCAAAAGGATTAGGACACAATAAGCCTTCTACATGTGTCACTAGAGTGTAGAAACAAATGAATCCCGATCGTTCTGATTGACATCGGGTCAGCCATCAATGTCTGTCCTACGTGCACTGCCTATGCAGTAGGGTTAAAGTCGGCAGATGTCACGCCCACTACTCAATTGATCCAGCCTTATGATAATACTAGTTGGGAAGTGATGAGGACAATCAAAGTGCAAATAATAGTGGGTCCATCGAGCACGAGGCTGAATTTCATGTCACGGATGTTCCTGCAACATTTAACTTGCTATTGGGAAGGCCCTGGCTTCATCAGATGAAAGTTGTATCATCCACACTGCATCAATTGGTAAAATACCCGTATGACAAAGGAGTCGCCACTCTCTTCGGAAATTCATCCATTCATCCTGCCCTAGAAGTCACAACGCCACTGTTAGAAATACAACATGGGGAGGAGGATCTGTTCCTCTCATGTCTTACATTGGTAGAGGCCTAGCTAGTTCGAACACTCATTGCAGAAGATGAAGGTGTATACGTTAGTGCCCAGTCAATGTAATTCATGAGTAAACTAGGTCACATTCCTGCGATGGGGTTAGAACAAAGTGGCATGAAGGGTATTGGTACAGTTAGTGAAGTACCTCATAACCCATAGGCATTCGAACTAGGATGCACCTTCAGTGACTGGAAAAAGGAAAAATGAAGAAATCACGGAGAGGATCAAGGTAAAAAAAAAAACAAGGTGACAATTTGAGTTGATCCATAAGCCAATTCGTGGAACCTTGAACTGGCACTTTGTCCAGGAAGAAGAGGATTTCCCTTTCTATGGGTTTCCAGAACCATGGATTGACCACAAGGATAAGAAGAGATATCCTAGGTTTGAAATCTTCTTCGATCATCAACTTTTTGATAGCTATGAAGAGTGGGTAGATCCAAGCATCAACATTGGTCAAGATAGTGATGTTAGTTTTGAAAAGTAGTACAGAGGACTTCCTAGGTCTAACTATCATGACCCGAACCTGCCCCTATAGATTAAGGTCATAAGCCAGCCAGTAATCATGAGATTACCTACGACCTCAAACCTGATATCAATTAATAATTAATAATATGGGGTCAGATGTCGAAGCAAACTTAAAAATTTTGTCCAATGAGCTATGCTTACATGGCATATCAAAACATTTCACATATACTTAATAATAACTCACACCACATATTAGTAGTTAACATCTTGTATACCCAGGATCATTCAAACACATAGTTGGCTAAACCGAAAGCTTACACACATAAACGATCTATCATGACCAATAGAAATAGCAAACGAAATACAAAGATCATAAACAATTGCATGAGGCACCTGGGCTAACTTCACAAAACTCGGGTTCCTTTCTTAAATTCCACTAAGGCTGGGGTTGAACGTCCCTTTGCTCACCTACATACATATAAATAAGAGTGAGCTAACGCCTAGTGAATAATATCAAAATAAAGAGGTTAATGAATGAGATTCGTTCACAAATGAGTTATACTTATAATGTACACATTTGAACCACTATTCTCATTTACATTGGATTTACAAATCTCAATAAAGCAAAATGACCTCGGGTCCGACACATCATATCCATATGTAAAATGATCTCAGGTCCAATTCTTATATAAGACAAAATGACCTTGGGTCCATTTATACAAAACGACCTTTGGTCCAACCGACTCTTTATTCAAAACGACATTTGGTCCAATTTGAACATATCAATGGCCTCGAGCCCAATTTAAACATATCAAGCATATCAAATGACCTCGGGCCCATTCTCTTTATATTCATATCTATGTGCATTTCATATTCATGATCATGATCCCTTTTCATTCAAATGGCCTTGGGTCCATTACGCTCATGTTCAAACGGCCTTTGGCCCATCATGGTATTCAAATGGCCTTTGGCCTATCATCATTATATTCAAACAGCTTTTGGCCTATCTTTATATTCAAACATATCAAATGGCAAACGGCCTTAGGCTCAAGCGGCAAACGGCCTTAGGCCTAATTCGGATATATCAAACGTATCAAGCGGCAAATGGCCTTAGGCCTAATTCGGATATATCAAACATATCCAACGACAAACGGCCTTAGACCCAATTCAGATATATCAAACGTATCAAACGGCCTTATACAAAATTAGGCATATAGAATACTCATTCATATTTCAAATCAACAAATCCATAAAGCTTATGCAAAAGTAGCATTTGGAAAGTAACATACTTGAAAATATCTTTACTAAGATATTACTCACAGTGTTCTGCCGGTGGACTCACGCTTGAGCTCGATTCTACACATTACATAACACATATGGGTCACAAACGATTCAATCCATTCTTAATTCATACATCCCTCTTAGGCTTCTTTCTTATCCTTTTAACTCATTTATAATGTTCAATGCATGCCTAAGAGTGCTTAGAAATGAAAGAGAATGGAAAATGAAACATAAAACCACTTTTCAAAATTTCTGTAACAGGGTTCCCTGCTCGAGCGTGGATTCCACCACTCGAGTGGACCCCCTTTGGTCTGCAAAAGTACTGGTTGCTTCACTTTTACGCTCGAGCGTGACTTCAGACGCTCGAAGCTGAAAGTCATACTACATGGCCTAATTCTCGAGCGTGAATATCTCCGCTCGAGCGGACATCCATGTCTGCAAAAGTTCTGGAAACTAGCATTTCACGCTCGAGCAGCCATTAGCCCCGCTCGAGCGGACATGCCGAATTCTGGGTTTTCCAGCAAGCTGTTTGAGCTTCAAACTTGACATTCAAAGGTGCAAGCCTCATGTTTTGGACACCTAAAAACATGGAAACATATTACATAACATGAGGACAATAACAATATAAGGCCAATTGCTCAAATTCATGGTCCCTTTTTCCAAAAAATCATTTTGAATTCTTTACATAGTTCCAAAACATGTGCATTCAACTTCACACCAATTCATATCTTCATCAATCATGCTTGTATGTAGATTGTTCACTCTAATTCTATTCCAAATGGTACAAATGACACTTAATATCATGAAGCTCATGAAAATCATGCATGCATGTGAGATTTTGTGCTCAATTCTATTTGTTCTACATAGTTCATGCTCAAATCTGCAAATTCATAGCAATTCTATGCATGCATGTACATATAAGCTTTCAATTCTTCAATTTCATCTCAAATTATGTTCTTGATTACCCAACTAGCTTGAATACACAAATTTACAAACTTATGCACATGAATTTATACTCAAATGCTTACCTAGGAGCTCTAATCACCCAAATTATGGTTAATTCTTGAGTTGATCTTCAAGATCTTCAAGCTTCTTGATTAATTCTTCAACTTGAGCTCTCTCTCTCTCTCTCTCTCTCTAACCGGCACACACACTCTCTCTAGAGTGTAATCTCAGCCAAATGAGTGAAAAATGAGCTCAAAATGTAAATGGGCCACTTATATATATGTGTTGGCCTAATCAAATTGATTAAGGCTAAGTAGTTAGCTTAATTAATCGTTCTGAATCTAATTATTTTGATCCGAATAATTTTCAATTAAATTTCACCATAGGCTCTAAAAATTACGCTAATCACAATGGCGTAGTCAATTTCAGTTTCTATGGCCGACAAGGCCTTCAATTTTCAATTTATAACAGTAAGTTGAATAGATTTTCCTACGGTGAATAGATAGAAATTCAAAATCACACTTAATCATATAAATGGCACTCAAAATCATATTAAACACATAATCACAACCTTAATTAAGATTAATTAGCATGGTACGGAACAGAGTTATCACACTAACACTAGCTGATTTGCTAAAAGAGTCTAATACTAGTGCTGAACTAGTGAACTTAGGGGATATGACTATTTCTGTGATTAGGGAAGGACCACCTGTCGATTGCTCAAGCTTCATTGTGGATGCAATGAATGGCACACAAGCAAATTGGCATGTTAGAAAAGTTTTATTGAGAATTCTGAAGTGGCTAGAAAGTTTGAGTCCGTTGGGCTTGTTGGGTTGTGATTTCTACTTACTTCTCTGTGCCTATAGTTCATGGCATTGACCAGAATTTTCAGCATTTTGATGAAAACGAAGAGGAATTTTGAAATTTCTCAGGCTTTGAAAATCTTAATCAACTAGAAGGAAGAAAGGTGTGCTAAGTCGTTGGTCAATGAAATTGTTTCCTGTAAATGCAGGTATTGAGAAAAATCCTCGCTTAGTCTAGATTGGTTCCACTTTATCTTTGGAGGAACGCGAGCAATTAATTGCTTTATTAAAAGAATTCAAAGATTTTTTATGTGGTCCTACGAAGATATACTTGGAATTGATCCTAATATTGCACAACAATGGATCCCTCTTAATTCGGATGCTCGACCTGTTGAACAGAAGCTTTGCAGAATTAATCTGGATTGGGCATTAAAAATCAAAGAAGTGGTTATTAAACAAATCAATGCTGGGTTTTGCTTGTATTTGAGTATCTGACTTGGTTTGAGAACATTGTGCCAGTCCCAAAGAAAGATGGCAGAATCAGGATTTTTGTTGACTTTCAGGATTTGAATAAGGCTAGTCAGAATGATGACTTTCCATTGCACCAAATCGATGAATTGGTAGACTTCACTGCAGGGCACGCCTTACTGTCATTCATGGATGGTTTTTCGAGGTACAACTAGATCCTTATAGCTCCAAAGGACAGAGAAAAGACTGTGTTTACTACACTATGGGGGATGTAATGTTGTAGGGTCATACCATTTAGTTTGAAAAATATCGGGGCCACTTATCAGCGAGCCACTACCACACTGGTACATGATATGATCCACAAGAAAGTTGAGGTGTATGTGGATGACATGATTGTCAAGTCAAAAGATAGGGAAGGGCATTATACCTGCATTGAAGAAATTCTTTAAGAGAATCAAGGAATACAAGCTGAGGCTAAATCCACAGAAATGCACCTTTGAGGTCACTGCAAAAAGAGATGTTAGGATTTCTGATCACAGAGTAGGGGATTGAAGTTGATCCATCTAAAATTAAGACCATCTTAGAAATGTCACCAACAACGATGGAAGAGGAGGTGCGGAGCTTTCTGAGAAAAGTGCAATTCATAAGGAGTTGAAGAAAGGGAAAAAGTCTCGATGGGAAGATCGATATCAGTTCGCCTTTCAGCAAGTTAAGTAGTATTTGTAGAATTCGCCTGTGTTATCACCACCTAAGCCTGGAAAACCACTAATTTTGTATTTATCAGTGACTAAATCAACCATGGGATGTATGCTTGCGCAAGAGTTAGACGAGAAAGTGGAAAAAGTCATCTACTACTTGAGCAAGAAGATGCTTGAATATGAGACCCGCTACACTCCCTTAGAAAAGGCTTGATTGGCTTTGGTTTGGGCCACTAAGAAGTTGAGACACTACTTGTTAGCTCACTCAGTAATTCTGGTTTCAAGATTATGCCCCATCAAATATCTCTTTGAGAAACCAGCGCTTACCGATAGGCTAACTTGTTGGTTTCTTTTGCTTTCTGAATTCGACCTCAAGTATGTCGCTCACAAATCTGTTAAAGGAAGGGTCGTGGAAGAATTTTTGGCTGATCACCCGATTAAAGGAGAAGAAGCTATGGATTATTTGTTTCCTGATGAGGAGGTCATGTAGATAGAAGAAGACACTTGGAAGTTGTACTTTGATGGAGCGTCTAATCAATTTGGCTACGGGAATAAGCGTGTTGCTCATAGCACTAGATGATTCCTATATCCCTTTAACCTTCAAACTCTGATTGAGAGTATGAGGCTTGCATTGCTGGATTGGAAGTATCTCTAAAGCTAGGGGCAATAAGGTTAGATGTCATTGGGGATTCGAACTTGGTCGTCTATAAAGCCAATAGAGACTGGAAGGTTAAAAGGGAGACAATGAAAGTCTATCATCAGACCTTGGACATGTTGATCCCAAGGTTCGAAAGATTGACATTCACACACTTGGTGAGAGAGAACAATATATTCGCTAATGTATTGGCAACCCTTAGCCTTAATGGTTGATACACTAGTTGGGGTTAAGATGTGCCCAATCTTGATAGAACAAAGATATACACCAGCCTATGAAATGGTAGCTGCAACAGAAGAGCTTCAAGATGAAAACCCTTGGTACTTTGATATTTGGAACTTTTTGGAAAATAGTACATACTCGCAAGGGGAAAATGCCAAAGACAAAAGGGGGATACGACGTCTGGCTTGCTTAGTTCATCATCTATGTGGATAAGTTGTACAAAATGGGGCATTTGGGAATGCACAAGCTGTGTATAGAGGAAGAAGAGACAAGGTGTATTTTGGAGGCCATCCATGGAGGGGAGTGTGAAGCCTATATAAATGATATAATGTTGGCTAGAAAGATCCTTAGGCAGGGATAGTACTGGTTAACCATGGAAAATGATTGTATCAACTTTGTTAGGAGATGCCACAAATGTCAAATCCACAACAAGTGCATGAATATCCCACTATCACAACTCTATAGCATGACTTCATCTTGGCCTTTCTCAGCCTGGAGCTAGATGTCATCGAGGAAGTCACACTGAAGGGTTCAAATGTGCATTAGTTTATCTTGGTTGCCATTGTTTATTTTACCAAGTGGGTTGAAGCATAGACATTTTCAATATTAAAAGCATCACATGTGGCCGAATTCATTAGGAATAACATCATATACAGATGTGGGGTGCCAAACAAAGTAATTTTAGAAATGGCTCACATTTCAAAGGAGAAGTGACAGTTCTACTTGAGAAATATATCGTGGCTTTTCACAAGTCATCAACTTACAGGCCACAAACCAATGTAGTTGAAGCTGCAAATAAGAACATCAATGACCATTCTACGTAAGATGGTAGAAACTTATAAAGATTGGTTAGATAAGCTACCTTTTGCACTTTGGGGATACAGGACATCAATCCGAACGTCTGTAGGGGAAATCCCATACTCATTGGTACATGGAATGGAGGCTTTTTTGCCAATTGAATTCGAAGTACCTTTATTGAGCATTATGGCTGAATGTCAAATAACATAAGCTGATTAGCAACAAAATTGATTTGAGGAGCTGATGCTATTTGATTTGCGAAGATTAAAGGCGTTATACCAAGTTCAGGCGTATCAATGCAGGATCGCCGGAGCATTCAATAAAAAAGGTCAGATCTAGGAATTTAAGGGAAGGGTACTTAGTACTGAAGGACAACCGAGCTCCTATTAATGACCCTAGGGGCAAGTTCAATCCCAATTGGATGGGTTCTTACATCATCAAATTGATCTGGTCAGAGGGAGCAGTCATTCTTCTAGATTTGGATGGTTTGGAGTTGTCACAACCAAATAACATGGACAAGCTGAAGAAGTACTATCCTTGAGAGGCTTGCTGGAGCTGAAAACCCAGAAAGGCGACCCCGACAAAAGTTAGAGCAGAAAAAAAAATAGAAAATGAAAAATGAAAAAAATGAAGAAAAATGAAATATGAGAAAAAAGAAAAAAAAAAAAAAAAAAAAACTTGCAAGGTTGAAAACTCGAAAAGGCGACTTTGGAAAAACTTAGAGCACAAAAAGAGAGGGTCAATACACCAGAGTGAACCTTAGCTGGAACTACGTATGGCCTGAATCCTATCTTTGGGATATGTAGGTAGCTTCATCTTGAAGTTAAGCCCTAATCATTTTTCTACTCACACATCCCTTCCATGTTTGATTAGGTGTATCTTTATTTGACTTGGCTATCCAATATGTTTGATTAGCTAGTCCCGTTTGGTTCAGTTGTCCTTCATGATGGGTTCAGTTGCAAGGCAAATTCAGTTGTGCATCTCAAGGGTTGGTGTCATGTTGGTTGGGTAGTGGCCATTTGCAAATACAAATTTTGTGGACTTTTAATGAAGTTGACTAATTGTCTCGAGAATTATTTCATATTTTGTAAAATCCAGACCATTCTTTGGACCAAAAAGGGAAAATTTTCAGTGCTCATAATTTGGCTCACATGATTTTAAGACAGAAAGTGAAACGAGTGTGCTAATTTACCTCTCATGTTGATCAAAATCGCTTTAATAAAAGGGGGAAAAAAAAAAGAAAAAAGAAAAAAAAGAAGGCAACGCGATGAACTAGGGGCACAGTCGAGTCAGGTTTTTTGTCCTTTCCCTACACTCTTGAGTTCTCATCACCTTAATCAAGCACTCGCTAAAAAATGCACAGTAGTTGTCTTCGACAATGCCTTTCAGTCAGGCAGTCGAGCGATGTTGTTCTGTTTTGCGTCCATTTTGTTCCTGCAAGCGCAAAGTGTTGTGTTTGGGATGGTTTTGCTTTGTTTTCCTTTCATTAAGTTGTATTTCGTGTTTTCGTCAATTATAGGCACGATATTCAGTTTAGAATTCATTGAAATGCAGCCATTTTCAATTTCAAAATTCAAAACAAAATGATTTTCATACTCAGTGTTGTGCCATTCAGATTTGCAAAACAAACTCATTTTATTAATGCCATGGATCAACCCTAATCAAAAGTTTACAAAAATAGTTGAAGCTCTGTGCCTACTCTCAAGCAAAAGAAAAAATACAAAATGCAAGCATTGTTCTTGGTTTCAGATGACTGGTGTTTTCGGCGGCGAAGGTTACAGGTCGATGCTTTAGTTTTGCCACCCACTTCCTTTGTCGAATTCTTCACCCCTTGGAAGCCTTTAAGACTCTACTTTAATATTTACAAAGCCTCCGAAAGAGATTATCCCTCATTAGCCGTCAAATGCGAAGGGACAAAGGTACCCTGAATCGGTTCATGGAGATGGCTTGTCATTTCAGCTCTTTGTTCTGATTTTTCATTGCGCTAATCTCTGCTCAAGCATCCTTATACATGCACTGGAGCAAGGAGATTTGGGCATTTAGCCGATGTACTTCACTCGTCCTACCTTGTAGCCGATGGGACACATTGGAGACTGCAGTCACGGTCTCCATGCAGGACTTCAATGGGTAGTGATTGGCATCGATGTCAGACTGTGCTACCATCAGTTGCTCGACTGACAGTGCAAGAAAGTCGAGGACAATAGTAGGGGCAGGGGCACTTTGTCAAGGCTCAGAGGAGCTAGTAATCTTGATTGGGGCTTCATTAAGGTTAGGGAAGACGGAAAGAGTAAGGCGGGATGAAAGAAGTAATGTCAAGAAGAGAGATTGGTAGAGTAATGGCAGACGATGTTTTGCAGCTTTCTACTCTATTCTATCACAAGCCTCTGTTTAAGAAGAGGCTGGAAGAGAAGAAGAAGCCAAGATAAGAGGGATTGCTAAGGCAATCTTTGACAATGGAGGTCGGTTCAACTGTTGTCAGTTAGGTACACCGTGATTGTTGAAATCATGCGCCAGACACGACGTTTGACGAAGAGGCAAAGAGAGAGAGACAAAACATGAAAGAGAGAGAGAGAGAAAGAGAGAGAGAGAGAGACATAAAGATATATATATGTAATACGTATATAATTTGTATATATATGTGTAATATGTATGTATCTGTATGTGTGTACTCATGTGTACATGTATACGGTGTATATATCCATATGTATATATTGTGTGTGTATATATATATGTATCTATGTGTGTGTCCATATATAGGTGTTTGTATGTCTTTCTGTATATATATATGTGTGTGTGTGTATGTATTTGTATATGTAATTATATGAATTTATTTTTTATGTACATGTCTATGTATCCATATTTTTTGTTTGTACATGTATTTGTATGTATGTATTTTGTATGGGTATGTATGTGTACAAATATTTGTTGTATGTATAAAAGGGAAAAAAATCAAAGAGAGGAAAAAAAAATTGCAAAAGTACAAAAAAATCAAAAGAATAAAAAAGAAGAATAGAAAATGGAAAAAAATATTTGTGTACCAATCGTATATGGTTAGAACCTTCCCCCCTCTTCGTAAGAAATATGGTTAACTACGCCTGTTGGCTACACCATTTTTTCCCCTTTACGTGAAACATGTTAGGATTTGCAGTTTGCTCGGTTAAAACATTTCCCCTCTTCATATTAAATAGGTTAGGTACGCCCGTTAGTTACACCATCATTTTCTACTTTCATGTGAAATGTGTTAGGATTTGCAGATTACTCAGTTAAAACCTTCCTCCTTTCCGTATGAGATATGGTTAGGTACACCTGTTGGTTACACCACTTTTTCTCCTTTCACATGGAACGTGTTAAGATTTGTAGATCATATAGCTAAAACCTTCCCCCTCTCCGTATGAATATGGTAAGGTACGCTTGTTGGTTATACCTACTACTCCTCCTCTTGCGTAAAACGCGTTTGGATTTCGAGTTTACTATTTCTCTTCTCGTGTGTAATACATTTCGATCTTGAGTTCACTATTTCTTCTCTCGCCTGAGGCACGTTTAGATTTCGAGTTCACCTTTCCCCTCTATCATTCGTGTTATGCCACATTTATATGTGATTCACCCCTTGTTATGTTTCCTATCATTTGCATGAGGCTTGCCTCTCATGTTGCCATCTTCATATCTTTATTATCACTCCATGACATTGCATTGCATTGCATAATCATGAATTTTCAAAGAACCGACTTCACAAAGCGTGTAAGTCCAACTTTCAAATTGCATTTTGAGCATGTCATTTGCATTTTGCTGTTGAACTACGCTGGTTTTATTCCTTGTAAAGCAATACATAAGCAATCCTTGGGTTCAACCAACAACATTTGCATCTTGTTTGTTTGCCCAAGTCATATGGCCTTGTCAAAAGGGTCGTCTTCGCGTTTTGATATTCACTTATGTCATGAAATGACTTCGAGCTCTATCAAAGAGGGGGCAAATACAGACACCCCATTTTGATGGGCCTTAAAACTTGGGCGCTTTCTTTTGAACACCCGATGATGAAAATTAGAATACACTATTTTACAAAATTCTCAGCAGAAAAGTTGGGTTTAAGCTTTAATTCCAACCTTACACCCTCTTTGGCAAAATTATTTTAGACCTACTGTAGACCGCCCGGAGCTCCACTCCACGCGCGAGGACGCGAATTGTAGTTCTTAGCTACTACAGTTCGGACTCCTGTCACGGTTCTGTATCTAGTCTCACAAAGTGCAATGTAAGACTGATAAATCACCAAAGAGTCCAAATTCGGCAATCGTTTTGGAAAATCGATTTTAATCAAGAAGTGCCAAACATGGACTGCTTTGCCAGATTTTAGAGTCGCCACCTAAATATTTTGTTTTTGGGAAATTTAGGAAACCTTGACTCGTGCCTAAGGTCATGTGTCCGTCATCACCAAAGTTGCCTCAGCTCGGGAACTTGGGCACGAGAGGGGAAGGTCCTAAAATCAGCACCCCCGCTTGCCTGATCAAAGGATCGGCCTCTACTAACATGATATGTTATTTTTGAAAACACATGTGTTCTTATTCCGATTATTAATCTAGAATTACTATGTGATGCGCATAGCATACAAGTATAGACTAAATCACTCAAGTTGGAACAAAACATCTCATGTTTGTTTGTGAAAATGGTTTGAAGTTGCTACTCACAAGTAGGCTAAGTCGCAGATTTGCCACCCTCAAGTGAGCTTAGAAAACATGGTGATTTGGCACTTCAAGTGGGCTTAAAACTCACATTTTGATGAATTGTCCCAATTCAAGCAATCAAGCCTTCATCCACAGGCATTCATGCAGTTTAACACTTAAGCAGTTAGCCTCATGGCAAGCATACTCTCATGGCAGACACTTACATGCATGCAAGGATGCTAAAACATAAACACTCACAGTGTACTCCGAGTCAAAATAGAAGCTAGTTAGTAATGAATGCATGATCCTAGATATGTCAAGAATGTCTAATGCAACATAAGAAAAAATACAACTAAGATAGGCTCGACTATTCTAAGATGGCATATGAATGCTACACTTGATACATGTATTCAAGAAAGTGAATTGAAATACAATGTAGTTTGTATGATGCGCCGAGCCCAGTACATGCAAAACAAATGAATGATGCATGCATGCGAAGCATAAGGATGCTAATTGAAAATGACCCTAAACTAACCATCGAAAGCGGTTAAGTAAAAGGAAGAAAGAAATGGGGGTTGGAAGACATACATCACACACATGCACACGCACACTTATTACAACAGTTGTGCCATCTCGTCGGAGGGTCCGAATAATAATCTAACTAGCTAATCCAAGCTAATTAAACTAATTATTACAAAACAAAACTAATTAACTAATCCCAGCTAACTAATTAGTTATTACAACGCAAATCGATTAGCTAAGTGCATCAACTAATTAAGTACAAAACCAAATCAGTGCTAGCTAAGTAAAGCAGCTAAGTAAAGCAGTAAAGAGATGTCCTCAGGGCTGTGGACGCGCCCCGAGGACTCTTGAGAAGACCTCGTTTTGTTCTCTAGCATACCATAGTTCGGATTCAAATGTCACGGTTCTGAATCTAATCTCACAAAGTGCAATGCAAGATCAATAAATCACCAAAGAGTCCAAATCCGGCAAATCATTTTGGAAAACTGATTTTTAAGAAAGAAGTGCCAAACATGGACTGCTTTGCCAGATACAGAGTTGCCACCTAAATATTTTATTTTGGGAGAATTTAGGAAACCCTGACTCGTGCCTAAGACCACGTGTCCGTCATCACCAAATTTGCCTCGGCTCGGGAACTTGGGTACGATTGGGGAAGGTCATGCAATGAGCACCCCCGCTCGCCTGATCAAAGATCGGCATGTACTAAGCATGATATCTTGTTTTTGAAAACACATTCATTCTTATTCTAGTTATTAGCTAGAATTACTATATGATGCGCACAACACACAAGTATAGACTAGATCGCCTAATTTGGAACAAAGTATCGCATATCTATTTGTTTGGAAATGGTTTGAAGTTTGTTACTCGCAAGTAGGCTAAAATATGGATTTCAATGAATCGTTCCAATTCAAGTAATCCAACCTTCACCCATAGGCAATCAGGCAATTATATCACATAAGCAATTAGCCTCATGGCAACACTTATACTCATGCAAGGATGCTAAAGCATAAAAGCTTACCTAGTACTCCGACCAAAATAATAGCTAGTTAGTAATCAATACATGATCCTAGCTATGTTAAGATGGCTAATGCAACACATGCAAAATGCAACTAGAATAGGCTCGGCTATTCTAAGATGTCATGTGAAATGCAACTTGATAACATGTATTCAAATCGAAATTGGAATGCAATACAGTTAGTATGATGCACCGAGCCCGGTGCATGCAATACAAATGAATGGATGTAAACATGCGAGCATAAGGATGCTAAATGAAATATGCCCTAAAACTAACCATCGTAAGCGGTTAAGTTGAAAGGGAGAAAGAAATGGGGGTTGGAAGACATGCATCACACACACGCATGCTTATTACAACAATTGGCTCTCTCGAGGGAGAGACCGAAAGAATAATACAAACCATCTAATTAACTAACTAACAAGCTAATTAATTATTACACAATCAAATGAATAACTAGCTACAACTAATTATTACAATACTTAAATAATTAACATATTAATTAATCTATGAAAAACAGCAAAAAGGCCTTGAGAAGAGGGACAAATGCATATTCGGTCGGCTTCGCTCGAAAATCCGTTGCCATGCCTTATGTTGCCTCTGTTTGCACTGCTATGTACCTCTGCAAAGTGTGAAAATTCCCAACACACTTCTGATTCACCCCATGGGTATTGTGGGAGGCCATCGGCCAAAAATCATGGTCATCGGCTAAGATGAACAGGTCATCGACCAAATATGAAGCCATCAGCCAAACACTTGTAGCCGACCGGCCATCTCTTCCTGTAAAATGCTCCTTTTGCTGCAGTAGAGGACAAACAGAGCATGGCAATACATTTACAAGACAATGTTTGCAACTACACCCCTTATCATGTTTAAGACTCAAAGGAGTGTAGTTCTTGACTCTCAGGCCACCAATCACGCATTTCAATGCATGATGGCCAAATGAGTCAAGTGTGCAATTCAATATCAAATGAAATGCACAAAACACATAAGGGGGCCCCAACCTCTATCATGCTTGATTAAGAGGCAAGGGATGCACACATAATGCAATGCAAACATGCAAGCATGATGTGAACAACTCAAGCATGCAACAAGTATGCAACAAGATCATACAATGCATCTAATATGCAATAGGCATACAACCTAAACATGTAAACATGCATGGCATGCAACAGCATGCAAAATGAAACAAGCATGCAACAACATGCAAAGATGGACTTAAACTAAAGTGGACAACTCTTAAATGTGACCAAATCAGTGGCTAAAATGCTAAGAAATGATAGACAAAAGCACATACAAACATACACATGTGAATGGTCCAACACCTAGACATAGGAGGGCAACTATCAAGAACACTTAAAAGGGGACAAATATGGACATGTGACAAACATTGTAAGCTCTGAAATCACACGTGGAAAGGTGTCAAACCAACTAAACAAAGCGCGCAAAGCATACAAGAAAGCCCAAAGCTTAAGGCTAGCCAAGGGACTCAAACCATGGCCACACAAGGCAAGCTCTGAAGGGCCAAGGGCACCCAAAACAGTCCCAAGGTAGGTCAATACAAGACCAAAAACATGCTCGAAACTAGCCAACACAAGCTAGAATACAACTCCAAAAGGCATGAGGCATGCAAGGCTACAAAAGGAGTGTTACACTACACCTATTACAACCACACATGGCATGACTTAAACCAATAAAATTAGAGTTATGGCATGGTAAAACAAGACCAAAAACCCACTTAGATGGCATCCCAAAGACCTCAGCATGGAAGCATACACAATGGTCCATTCATGAGGCATAAGACATCAACTCTTTAAAGCATTAAAGGAGTGATAAGTGCAAGTATATGAGCATGAAACATGGACTGAAATAACATTTCAAATGAGGCCAAATCATGATAATAGTCCAAATAAAGCATGCTAGTGACTTGGACACTCAAAGTTAACAAGCTAGAATACCTTATGGCTATACAAAGCAAGTCATGCATGACTAAAACAACACAAATTAGAGCTAGAGCATGCTAAAACATGGACAAAAGATTCTTGAATTTAAGCCAAAAGCATGCTAGAATGACATGTTAAGGCATGATGCATGTTAAGGCAAATGAGAGGATTGCAAGACAAGTACATGAAGCATGTAAGAGCTAACTAAACCCACCAAAAATAGAGTCATGGCATGCTAAAAAAACACCAAAAACCCGCTGAAATGGAGTCAACATAAGCTAGAAAAACATGCTCAAACATGAATCATATAAGACTAGTTTGTGTGATTTACACTACAAGTGTATTAGGCATGCATGGAGTGACAAAACGAAGCAAAAACAGTGTTGTATCATGGCAAAACAAAGCCTAATACATACTGAAATGAAGCTAAAACAAGCTACGCAAACATGCTACAAATATAAGCCATTTATACTAGCATACAAGACAACAAGGAGAGGGGATGACCCTCTCCTATTTAAGACCTCAAAACTACCTTTCCACAAATAAAAATCCTCTGGATTTCAGTAGTAGAAATGTCATGCAAAGCCAAGAACAAGGGCGAAAAGGGATGGCCTAAAACAAGGCCTTATAAGGCCTAAGAGGGGGTAGATCATCCCTAACCTCAAAATGACCTTAAACAAAGATCTAAAGCATCAAAAATTAGAACTTATTGTAGTTTAGATTCAAGCTTAAAACAATAAGAAAAATGGTCTAAAAGCTTAAGCAAGAATGGGGGTTTAAAAGCAAGGAACTCACCCTTGAAGACCATCTTCAAGAACACAACTCCAGCAACTTTTCTGTAACGACCCAGAAATCCTTTCCTCCGCTCGAGCGGAGGAGTGGCCGCTCGAGCGGACTATTGGGGTTTCCAGCGATTTTTTCAGACGGCCTGAGATTCTGGGAGTTGTGATTCTCCGCTCGAGCGGGGGAGTTTACGCTCGAGCGGACGACTTTGTTGGTCTGCGAGCTCGAGCGCAAGGTTGGGCGCTCGAGCGGGTCGCCTGGTTAAGTTTGATTCTGAAGCATGTGGACTCATTTTTGATGTTCTTCTCAGTGTATTTGAAATGTTCTTACCTTATTTTGGGTTATTGATTGAGATGATGAGATGAGGGTAAAGTAAGATTGGACCAAAAACCTTAATTTGAATAATTCATTTACGACCAACCGTCACTCTTTTGCCCTTTTCTTTTTCCACACTTTGAATTTGGATGTGAGGTTAGAACCATTGGAAAGCTTATCTCCGGGGCTTCAATTTGACCACAAGAATGACCTAAAACGGAGTCCGAATGAGAGAGTTATACCTGTTCAAAGTTTCGGGATCTGTGCTGAAAGCAGGTCCGCTCGAGCGGGAATTTCGCCGCTCGAGCGGGAATTACGGGACAGCAGCTTTTAAACCAGATTTTTGGATCATATCTCACACATTCTTTTCCCCTCTTCTCTCCTTTTCCCCTAGGACCGAAAACCCTAGGGTTTTGATCCCAAATCCTCACCATTTCTCTTTGTTTTGACCAAGATTTTCCACTAAGGAAGGAAGAAGGCGTGGAGATCAACGTTTGCAACCGATTGGAATTTCGAAATTATGGAGGAATCGCACCAAGGCTTTGAGGTAAGAATCTTGAGAGTTAAATTGATGGGTTAGAGTGATGGACCATGTATCCTAGGTGTATAAGCAATGGAAAAATTAGAATAAAGAGTGATGAATTAATAAGTTTGAATTTGTTTTGAATTTTAATGTTTTCTTGAAACCCTAGGTTGGGTAATGATGTTATTTGATGATATGGCCAAATTGGAAGTAGAATCATGAAATTAGTGGGTTGAATTTTATATGTGCAAGTTTAATTGGTATTTGGTGACACTTGAAAAGTATGTTTAAATTTAGCGAATGAACTTTATTATAAACATTAGAATTTATGTTTTAATGAGAAAGGAAATTAAGGAAATAATTTATTAAAGATATGGATGACATGAACTTGGGTGTGGAATGTTGAAATGAGATTCAAGGATTTAATTTGATTCATGTTGAATTGCCAAATGATGTGTAAATGGAATAAAGAGAATTAAACTAGTTCAAAACGGAATAATGATATGTGACCCGATTTCTATGTGTATTATGAATTGTGTAGGGTCAATTACAGAGGCGGACCAAGCATCTAATCACTGTGAGTAATAGTACGAGGATGTCCATTTTATTTATCATTGATAGTTATTATCACTAATGCTCTGTTCATTGTAAGTGCTATACGAACATGTTACACAACCAATTGTGATGATTGAAAATCAGTGAGAACGTTGAAAGATTGGCAAACATCGGTATGACTTTGAATGACTTTGTCCTGTCACTAACGAGTAATAATTCTTTATTACCATGTCGATTCTAAATGAGTAAATGGACCCATGTTCGCCTTTAAACCAAGTATCCGCATGAAACCGAGATGATTAGTGTATCCTATGGTCTGACGATATTCAGATGACTTTGGAACTGTTCTGCTCTGTTTATTTATTCTGTTTGTACATATTGTCTATTGATCTGTTCCGTTTGCGATTTAGCATGATATGTCTGTTGGTTTCAAAACTTATTATTTTCTACTAGTTCTGTACCCTCACGCTTTATGCGTTCTGTTATCTCTAGGCAGATAAGCCGTTCTGTTATGACTGGGCCGAAAGGCTATTTTGTAACTTTTGGGACTGATGGCTATTCTGTTATTTGAGTATATGAACATTTTGGATCCTCTGTACATACTAAACTGCTTTGTCAAGGAAACCGGACTCATGATTGTTGAGCTATATTTACAGAGTGTAATTAAACATATACTTCTGCAGTTATATACTTTATTGTTTAAGTTAAACATTACATGATTTACGTACTATTATTCACTGAGCTTGACTCACTGTATTTTATGTCTGTTTCTGTAGGCACCCAACCGGGAGGTCAACCTTAACCTGTGACTTCAGTTACCAGTTGCCAAGCCTTGAGTGTCTAAGTTGTTAGGTGTTAACCGTTTAAGTTTTGGAGTTTTGTTAAGCTTTTAATTTGTACCCTGAATGTCTATGAGGCTTGATGTGAATGTAAAGTAGATGTATATGTACATAACTATCTTCAGATATACGTCGCTGTATATTTATCTGCATTATGTTCTGTCTGTGATCCTGGCATAGTAGTGGTAGCTCAATGGGTATTATTATTATATTTTTTTTTTACGCTAGTATATGTTATTAAATGCTTCCGTTCAGGCCCCATATGATATGTATATCAGGTTTTGTGTCTGTTTTCGAATGGGTCATGCCCAAACTTTTAGGGGCGGGTTTGGGGCGTGACATTTTCCATGCTTAAACTAGTCCAAGAACTCTAAAATCAACCTCAAGGGACCTTAGCTCCAAGAGGATGGTGTTCTACTAGGTGTTTGTGTACAATAGTAAGACAAAATGACACTTTTGAAGCACAAAATGAAGAATCAAGACAAGATAGATACAAAACTACATCTAACTCTCAAACCTTAATTTTCTAAACCTTTGAGAAGGGAGGAGGGGCTCCCTCTTTATAGAAGTTCAATTCCTAAGCTTGTTGAGCAAGCTAAGCAATTGAATCAAATCCCTCCGTACACATGTATGGGGAATGTGAATTGTGCATGCCAGCTATGACAACTGGCATAAAATATCTGCATAAAGCAGATGAACAGGGCTCAGCCAAAAAATATGGCTGATCGACCAACATAAGTACCGATCGACCAAAAAAAGTGCCGATCGGCCAACACTTTTGGCCAATGGCAAGAAAACAAGGCCGATGGCTTCATGCCTTGGCCGATGGGTTGAGGGGATGGCCAACAGGCCACCCTCTTCCCTCAGAAGCAAAAACACAAGTCCTTGGTCCACAACCAAGCACAAAACAGACAAGTTGAGAGATCTTAAGGCAAGGCGCGCGGCCGAGACCTCCGGGAACTCAAAACGAACACGAGCATGGATGATCATCGAGTGTTCAAACGATGACGTCCAAGTCTTGAGGACGGTCAAAAATGTGGTGTCTACAGTTGCCTCTCTTTGACAGACCTTGAAAGTCATAAAGATGACGAGAGTGAATGTCAAAGCCCAGAGACGACCCATTTTTGACAAGGCCGAAGACTTAGACAAGCATACAAGATAGCAAGATATGTGCCCACGGGCGGGGGCAAAATGCAAAGGACATGCACAGTGCCGAACATAACTTATGATCATGCAAAGGGAGCTGTAACGAAGCATAACATGCAAAAGTTTTAAGCAAGCAAATAAGAATCGAACTACATTACATGCAGAAAGGATGTAAGAGAATTATACAATTCTCGCTATGTCTCACACGGAGAATATACAATACCGTCCGGTTCGTCTAGTCGCGCCAGCTTCAAATGAACCATACATACAATATTGTGCCTGCAAAAGAAAGAAACTTAACAGGTAAATATCGTTAGAAACATGCATAGCAATGCAAGTGAGAAGTGCGTGACAACGCGAGTGAAGTGTGC
Source organism: Camellia oleifera (assembly GCA_022316695.1). Taxonomy (NCBI): domain Eukaryota; kingdom Viridiplantae; phylum Streptophyta; class Magnoliopsida; order Ericales; family Theaceae; genus Camellia; species Camellia oleifera. Next base: position 85,895,741 of record CM039312.1, read on the forward strand.
ATAACAATGCAAGTAACGTGCGAGACAACGCAAGTTAAAGATGTACATAACAATGTAAGTAAGAGAAGTGCGAAACAATGCAAGTTAGATGGGGTGCGAAACAACGCAATGCACTAACAAGTGCAGGTAAGGTGCGCAAGATAGCGCGGTGCGCAAAATAGCGCGAATGAAATGCAATGCACTAACAGGTGCAAATGAGGTACGCAAGATAGCGCGATGCGCAAAATAGTGCGAATGAAATACAATGCACTAATAGGTGCAGATGAGGTGCGCAAGATAGCGATGCGCAAAATAGCGCGAATGAAATGCAATGCACTAACAGGTGCAGATGAGGTATGCAAGATAGCGCGATGCGCAAAATAGCGCGAATGAAATGATAGTACAGTAGATGCAAAGGGTGACAAACTCCAAACATGCTGGAATTATGAGAAGAGGAAAACAAACAATCAGGCGCATACACAACGCAACCTGAGACAAATTCCAAACACACTGAAATCATGTGAGGAAAAGAACACTCAAACCACGCTGAAATCGTAAGAGGAGGTCCAAAACAACCCCCCCAAGGCGCGTATTCAACGCAACCTGAGATAAATTCCAAACACGCTGAAATCGTGTAAGGAAAAGGACACTCAAACCATGCTGAAATCGTGAGAGGAGGTCCGAAACAACCCGCCCAGGCGTGTATACAACACAACCTGAGATAAATTCCAAACACGCTGAAATTGTGTAAGGAAAATGACACTCAAACCACGTTGAAATCGTAAAAGGAGGTCCGAAATAACCCGTCCAAGCATGTATACAACGCAACCTAAGATAAATTCCAAACACACTGAAATTGTGTAAGGAAAATGAGACTCAAACCACGTTGAAATCGTGAGAGGAGGTCCGAAACAATCTGCCCAAGCGCGTATACAACACAACCTAAGATAAATTCCAAACACGCTGAAATCGTGTAAGGAAAAGGACACTCAAACCATGCTGAAATCGCGAGAGGAGGTCCAAAACAACCCGCCCAGGCGTGTATACAACGCAACCTGAGATAAATTCCAAACACGCTGAAATCGTGTAAGGAAAGGGACACTCAAACCACGCTGAAATCGTGAGAGGAGGTCCGAAACAACCCGCCCAGGCGCGTATACAACGCAACCTGAGATAAATTCCAGAGGACAATGATCCTAGACGCTGCTCAGCGTAAAAGAATAAACGACACAAGATAACACAAGATGCAAATAAATGCAATAAGTGAGGTGATACGATACATGTTACAAGCAATGTAGAGCACGATGTTTAGGGAATGCAATAAACAAACAAAGCGGCGCTTTAAAAAGCACCTCATGGGGTGAGTGGCGTTGAATCGCTCTACTCTGGCGGTGATCTCCCCTTGTGTTCTTCGAACACTTACCTTCAACTCACAGTACAAAGGTCCTGAAATGCTGACAAGGAGCAACGTCTGCTAGGGAAACCACGGATGCTGCTTTTCTTCCTGATCATACTCATAGCTTTCCCTCTTCTTCAACAGGGTGACAGACTAGGTTGAATCAGTATCCAAAACTGAGGCGCATACCCGCTACCTCAACCTATGGGGCTTCCATACATATTTTAAGCCGGGGATACACCCCTGGGTATTCAAACCAGACTTTAGTCTCGGAAATTCCAAACCTTTGTGTTCTAGGCAACAGCCATTCGAACTCTAGTTTTTACCATTGCAATTGATCTCCTAGGAACTCATTGAAACACAGCCAAGATGCCCCTGACAAGGACTGGTTTTCAGAGGAAGCACTTCTGATCGCCATTCTGGCTTTGAAGCAGTCAACACAGTATTCGGTTTACTTCGAACACACAGCTCATACAGCACACTGCTCATTCTGAACACACAACTCATAACACAGTACTCGGTTTGTTTGGCACATAGCTCATTCTGAACAAACGGGATGTAGCGACGGAACTTGCAGAAGTTGAAACAAACTCAGACGCTCCAAATTTTCCCTCTTTTCTTTTGCTTTGCAGCCCGGAACCCATATTGCTTCAGATAGGTCCTGGTTTTATTGTTCTCACATGACCTGGGTTGAACCCTGCAGTTTTATGAAATAACAAATCCTGTTTTGCACAAATATAGAGAACGGCACAGCACTCTGAGCACAAAACGATTTTATTTTTGAATTTGAAATTGAGAAATGAGTTTTTAACTGAGTATTGAGCCAACGACTGACCACAGCAAAAACGACTCAACAAAGGAAAACAAAGGTAAAATAACCTAAACACATCCGTTGACACTCAAAACGACTCAAAACAAGAATCGAGACAAACAAAACAACAGACACGACACTCAGACGTGTTCCGAAGACGAGAGACCTCTCAGGTCACGAGGAGCCAGTTTCTCTGGGTATTGTTTCCCACCCTTTCTCATTTGTGATTCTCACATCACTCGGCCCTCAGGCTCTGTTTTTCTAAAAAAAGCCTTTTTCTCACTTTTTCTCTCAGCGCACATCTCTCTATTTTTTAATCTCTCATTTTTTATCCCTCCCCTGGGTGGTTGATGGATAAACAGGAAGTTGTGGGCCCTTGTCCCTAGCATTCTGCTAGATTCTCTTTCTTCTGCTCACAACAGTGAGTTTTTCCACAGAGGGGTTGCACTACAAGTGGGTGTATAGCAAATCTGCAACTGACATCGGTTGACGATGCTCTGCTGGGGAGTTTGGACGTGATCAAATCCGTCCAGATGAGGGAGTGGAATATCTTGATCCATTCCAATTTGTGCTTCGCACTTGGCTTGATACCTCGTTGCTCGGAGGATGAGATAGCTTTCGGCATTTTGCTGTTAGCTTCAGTTGTGCCCTTCCTGGCAAGCATGTTGACAATGGGGAAAAGACAAAACACCTGACTCAACTGTGCCCCTAGTTCATTATTTTGACCATTTTTTGTTTTGGCTTTCTACTAAAAAGAATTTTGAACAATATGAGAGTTAGATTAACACGCTTGTTCGATTTTCTGATTTGAGCAAAAACCACTCTCCACCTAAAAGTTTCTCATTGTTCCATATCTCCCCTCGTACATATACCACCTAAACTCCATTAAAGCTTGAGCTTAGAGGTCCTTGCTAAGTGTTCAAGCCATATCCAAGAACCTTGAGGGTGTTTGGAAACAAGTTTAGTAATCAAAAACTCTTCCTTGCTTTGAAAAGGTAAAAGTTGGAATTTTTTTTCGTTATTTTTCTCATCTTCTCCCTCTCTTTCTTCGTTTATAAGTTTTATATCTCATTATTGGCTTGTTGTAATCATGTGATAGGTCCTCATGGATGTGGAGGGAACTAGGATGTAGTCACCCATCCATTGAGTTGATTGGTTTCTTTATTTTCTTGTGCTTTTGCACACTTTTTATACTTGCTAGTGCTATAATTCATTGTTGTTGTACATAGGTGTGTTAATTGAGTCCTTATGGATATGGAGGGAACTAGGATTTAGCCACATATCCATTGAGTTGATAGCTCTTCCTTTATGTTCTTACTTTCCTTTGTTCTAATTTCTTGTTCTTATGCATTTGGACCCTTGTGGATGTGTTTTGGAGTAGCTATTAGCCATCTATTCACAAGTTCAATAAATAAAGGAACTTTTCTTCTTGTTAGACTCCTCTTCACCTCTCAAGTGTATCGATTTATATGTTTCAACCTATACTCAAAGATAATGAGTAGGGTGGTTGTTTCATAGGATTCCTTGAGTGATTCCTAGGATTTGATGTTGAAAGAGTTGTGTTCTCTTTCTTTTTCTTTGTTTTTTGAAAGTAAAACAAGAGATTTTGGGTCAAAGGGTATTGAAATCTCCTTTCTCAATCATTTGTGAACATAGAAAATGGTGGAAGCATCCTTGTTTTATGACTAGATGAGGAGTTTTCAATGGTTTTGACGAATCCCTTGTTTTAAAAGCAAGGCTTCTACCAAGAAATTATTTGTATTAATCTACGCTCACCACTTAATAGCATAGATTTGGGTATTAATTTGCCGTTATTCACAAAGAGAAGATGTAAATTCCTATTCACTTCTTGGGCTTGAATTTTTTCTTGATTTTAATCTATTTAATTTGTTTTTTTTTAGCAAAATATATGTTGTATATATCTATTTATATCATTGTTGAGGGCTATGGCCCATCTACCTATTTCTCATGTTGTTCCTATGAGCAAATGGGGTAAATAGGGTGAGCACCCCTCAGAAAGTGTCTTATGGATTCTGTTCTGGAAATTCTGCACTAACTTAAATCTTAGTCGGAAGATGAATTCGGCCAGACATCTCCCTATTCGGCAGGCCCATTTTTGTGTTTGGCCGAATAATCCTTCCCAAGAACAGAACAAGTAGTTTTTGGAGAGTGCTCTCTTGGGTGGTATTGGAGCTACTGGATGGTTTGTTTTAATTGTTTAGTATGATTTGTTAGATTCAACAGTAATTTGGCTGAATCTATTCATTGTTGTAATAACTCCTCCAGTACCACTTCTTTTTTCTTTCCCCTTTTTTTTTTATTACCATTCATTCCACTGTTGTAATAATTTATTCCCTTCTCATTTGAATTATTATAATAATCTTCCAACCCTACGTCTTTCTATTCCTTTTATTTCTATGCTTTCTATATCTGTTGATAAGCATTATGTTTTATTTATCATATTCATGCCTTACATCCATTTTTGGTGCATTAGGATTCAACCAATCTGTATCTGTGGACTTTTATTAATTCTTATGTGCCTTTGTGTGTTAATTCATGCCTTGAGATGATTCATGTATCCAATGTTAGTAGCCATATCTGTGGTTACATTTTGTATATGTATTGCATTAGATATTTGAATATAGGATCATGCATATCTTTTGATCAGGTGAGCAAGGGTGCTCAATTCATGACCTTCTTCTCTCATACCTAAGGTTCCAAACCGATGCATCTTTGGTTATGATGAACAGTGGCCTTTGGCACGAGTTACGGGTTTCCTCATTTTTCCAAAAGATTAGGTGGCGATTCTTAGATTTGGTCATGTAGTCAATTTCTGACATATTTTGCAATAAATGGATTTTTTTATAAAAGTTGTCAGATTTGGACTCTCATTTTTTGTTTCACATTGCACTAGTGAGATCAGATCAGGAGATCAAGAGTCTGAATTGTTGGGCACTCTCGGGTACCCTAGGGACACCTATACCTAGATTTGGGATTTTGCTTTTAAAAGAGGGTTTGAACTAATTGGTACATTTTATTAAAATTTCAATTGATTTCCTCTGAATATGTATGTGGGTGGGATGAGTTTTGATTTATGATGATATTATTAAGGATTCATGGAAGTTGAATCATGTGGAAACTTCAGAATGTTGGAAGTATGTAAAATTAATATTTCGTATGAATTATTGTTGGTAATGAGGGAGACTTGAGTCATGGAAATGAGAATATTTCATTAGCTTTTACTTGTGAAATTCTTGTGCAATTAAATTGGACTTTGGGTAAATTAGAATATTTGGAAACTCATGCATCGCATTGCATTCTTATGGTTTTGGACTAAGTGTCTGGTGATTTAAAAGTATGTGTGTTTTGGATGTGCGTTGCGTATGTTGAGGTGCCCAATTGGCCTTCCATGCTCGTAGGTCGAAAAATGTGGGAATATTATCGGAATATTGTTAAGGTGCCCAATTGTCCTTCTTTGCTAAACACTGGTAAATATAGGGGATATAGTTGAATAAATTATTGGGTGTCTAATGCACCTCCATACTTGGTGGCCGGTAAATGTGGAGATGTTTTCAAAATGACGTGGGTGTCCAAATGCCCCTTCGTGCTCGGTGACCGGTAAATGTGGAAATGTTTTAAAAATGTAAGAGGTGCCCACTTGCCATACTATGCTTGGTGGCCGATAAATGTAGGGTGTAATTGAGATGTGTATCGTGGATTTTACTACAAAAGTGAAAAGTTCTTAGCTATGTTCAAGGTTAAAGTATTTGGGTCAAACATTGGTTTTAACTTGTACATTTTGCATGTGAGTTTCAAAACGAAGTCAAAGTCTTTAGTATGGCATGACATTGCATGAGCATAATCATATCGAACATATATATATTGTTTTGAGTTTATTTCCAACTAGGCATATAAGCTTAGTCCCTTTTTATGGTCTAGATATCCAAAATTCTAAGTGATGAAGATATGTCTCCAACTCATTGAGAAGGAAATGGAGTTCTAGATGGAGTACTGAAGCTCCTTTTGATGTTACTTGTTTATAGTTATCGAGCTTATATGTCAAGATAGGATTATATTTTGTTGTAATCAAGGCTCATCGCCTTGAAAGATGTAAGTCCTTATGACAATTTGATCTATATTTTATAATTTTAGGTATTGCAAATGAATGTAAGGAACTTCATGAAGAATCTATGAAAATGTGGTGAGTTTTGGTTTATAAGATTGTTGTATTTTGTTCCTTGTCCATACTAATGTATGGAATTGGGTATAATAGTAATGGATTGGTAATGTATAAAACGGTATAGAAATATCGCGATGTTACAATTAGTGACTTCTTTATATATATGAATACTGCTAATTATCATAGGACCTATTGAGTTATAAATTTACCTATTGGGACTTGTACGTAAGTCCCAAATCAATGTGAACAGTTTGCTTAATAAAAATAAATAGAGGGTTCCTATAGATTAGTGGAATAAAAAATAAAACAAAATAAATAGATTAAATTTGGAAGCAATCCAAATAAGATGAAAATAAACTAATTTTTAAATAAAAGTTAGATCATTGGCGGAGTTTCATGCAAGTCCAAATAAGTAGGTTTATTAGCTAATAGGTACTAAGATAATTAGTGGCATTTATTTTAGAACACTGTTAAAAAAAAGTCGCTAATTATTAGTTTTCAGCAACAATTTGAAAATTTGTCACAAAAAAGTCACTAATTGTAAATTTTAATTACATTCTAAAAAATATCACAAAAAAAGTTAATAATTATGAGTTTTTAGTGACATTTAAAAAATATCACAAAAAGTCATTTTTAGCAACGATTTTTCTAGTACCAATTATCAGTGACAAATTGATAAGATTTAATGGGAATTAAATCTAATTATTAGAAACTGCTAGTAATTTCTTAAAAAGTAAAAACCAATAAGTCAATTTTTCTTGGACTATGAGATGGTTGGACTTCGTGAACTGTTCATTTTATCAAGTTTTGCATGTATATCATTTATACAAAAATTATGGCAATCCGATATTGATAGCGACTTCCTTTTATTATGTTTGTTTCCAAAACACATTAACAATTAGGGTGTTTTTAAGGTGGACCATCCATTTTTTTTATTTTATAATTGCAATAAAATGAATTGTTACAAATATCAGATTGATTTTTTTTTTATTTATGAATAATACACACAAAGCCTAACAAAATGACCAATTCGAACTACCAAAACGGAAATAACTTAATTCGTTTAGCCGCCCTAATAAATAGTCGTGTTATTCATACACACACATAAAATTAAATTAAAAACATTATATAATAAATAAATAACCTACTTACCTGTTTATAGGATGTTCAAGTTTGATTTGAAATAATCGTTCAAAAAAACAAAAAAAGTTTGATTTGAAATGTAAAGGGTTTAAAATTGTGTTTAACTTTGTCTTCTTTACATAACAAACTAAATATAAATGAAATATTAACGAACTGAACACAAGTTGAACCCAAATAACATAATTCGTTTAACTGCCTTAATAAATAGTAGTGCTATTTAGGGCTGAGCAAAGAATTCGTGAAATTCGTAATCCGATCCAATCCAGTCCAATCCGGTAGGTTCGGATTGGTTTTTTGAATCCGTGGTTCGGTTCCGGATTGAAGAATTAAAAATCCGTAGTCCACGGATTGGTTCCGGATTGAACCCCACAGTTCCGGATTGGAACCAATCCGGACCGTATACAAGTAATCTATATTTTTGTTACATATCCTCTCCCATAGTATCTTCTCTTATTCTATATAAAACCTAAACTCAAACCTAAACCCACATAATATTTTCTTTTATTACTTTTGTTTGTTAGTTTTTAGTTTTAATTTGTAATAGTCAAAATATTTATAGTGAAACCAGTTTTCTTATGGTTGTTTAAATTCTAAAACAGTATGTCGCTATTATAGAAAGACATGTTGCTATTGTGGAACAAATATAGCGCTATGTTTATATTTTTATGAAATTAAAGTGTTATATATATATTTTTTTGTTATTTAATTATGTGAATCCGTGATCCTAAACCGATCCAATCCGTGTTTAAATGGATTGGTTCGGATTGGTTCTATGATTTAAACGGATTGGATTGATTCTAATTTTTCAGAAACCGTAAATAATATATTGGTCTTGGTTTTATCCCAATCCAGTCCAATCCGGACCATGCTCACCCCTGCTATTCATGCACACACATAAAATAAAATATGAATAATAAATAAATAACTTACTTACCTTGTTCATAGGAAAAATTGTTAGATGGTCTGCCAATAATAATTTTGAGTTTTCCCTATAAATAATAATAATAATGTTATGAGATATATTTCTTCGATCCTGCCACTCATTGTCGGTTACTTTTCACAAAATAAATTTAACATACTCGTGTTTTAATTTCTTTATTTAAGTGACATACTCCTCTTTTAATTTATTTAAAGAACGAAAAATAACGTGATGCTTTTGATTGGGTTAAATTATACTTTTTCATATTTATAGTTTAATTCAAATTTTGTTTTGATTTTTATTATTTTAAATTAAACAATTTAATCCATATATTTTTCGTCTAGTTTAATTTATTTTTTATGTTCAAATTCAAGATAAAAATTAATAATTTTAAAATACTTGCCAGTCACCTAAAAATATAAAAGAAATTTAATAGAATGACCAAATTAAATTGGATTGGAAGTATAAGGGTTAAAAGTAAGAAAAAATTACTCATAAATCCCATACTGGGAAATGTTGCTCTATCTAGTCCTGAGTATTTTTTTGTAAACCATTTAGTCCTTTTTTATATTTGATATGGTATCTTTGTTTATTATATTGTATAAATATCAAACAGTTTCAATATAACAGAACGTTAATATTTATACAATATAACAGAACATTGATGTTTGATGACGTTGATGATGTTTTGATATGAACAGAACGTTGAATAAACCATAATTAATCCACAATTTAACCATTATTCTCTCTTCTCTCTCTAACCTTTCTTGTGTACACAAGAAGAACTTTGTCTGTACATGCATACCTTTTCTTCACCGCCATTTTCTCTCTCATCCCATCCGCTTTGAATTTCAACCAATTTCCTCAATTAGGTCTCTTCCATTACCCTTAGAAACCCTAACTTCATGGCTTTAATCATCTTATAGACCTTTTTTTTTTCTATACCCAAGGATTTTTGGGCGAGTCAATTCGACCTACATAAAAGTTGTCAAAATTCGACGAATTCTCTCATTTGGGTCTCTCTCAATTGCCTTCAAAGTTCTTGGGGTTTTCTAGTGATTTATAGCTTGTGATCCATATGGGTTCGAATCATCCGATGGAGGATGATCTAAAGGACGCGTTGGTGAGTCAACTCGCTGTAGCCATAAAGGAAATCTCTGGGTCACCCAAGTGCCAGAACTCTTCTAAGAAGATGTAAGACAACTTGGTTCGGAGAGTGAAGCTATTGAGCCCTTTGTTTGAGGAATTGAAGGACAGCAAAGAAGAGCTCGGACACGAAGAGGTTCGAGGTGTCGAGTCATTGATGTTAAATTGCTTGATGTTTATACAATATAACAAAACATTGATGTTTGATGACGTTGATGATGTTGATAATGTTTGTTTTGATAAAAACATATGAACAAAACGTTGTTGATGTTGAATTGCTTGATGTTTATACAATATAACAGAACATTAATGTTTGATGACATTGATGATATTTTGATATGAACAGAATGTTGCTGATATTTGATGACGTTGTGATGTTTGTTTTGATAAAAAAATTATGAGCAGAACGTTGCTAATGTTTGATGACGTTTGATGATGTTTTGATGATGTAGTTGATGTTACTGATATTCGGAAAGGAGAGAAATCTAAAAAAGGCCTATATTGAGCTTTTAACATTCAAATAGGACTTATTAGTCTACAAAATAAAAGACAGAACCAAATGGTTTAACAAATTAAAATTTGAAATTTATTGATATTTTGCCCTAAAAGTAATCCCATTATTTATTATAGTACTTTAATGGCATGTGTATTCCTTTCTTGTAAAAGGGATGACCTTAGCCAGTTTATTATCAATCTCGTTTTGATAATTTAAATTATTTATTTTGTAAAATTTTTTATGTATATTATTCACATAAAAAAATTAATTTAATTTAATAATTATAACATATTCAATTTATCGTATTTATTTTTAAAAAAATAAATATCAATTTTATTTTTAAAAATAAACTATTTATATTTTAGTAACAAATATAATAAATTAAAAAAGTTATAATCCCCTAATTGATGCATTTCCTTTTCTTTTCTTTTTTTATAAACAACATATATAAAAAAAAAAAAAAATTATAAAATAAATAGTTTAAATAATTAATAAAAGACGTTTCATGGGCCTTCCGAACAATACTTGTCAATTCACATCCTGACCAAAGGCAAATGCAGAGCCCATGGAAAAAGCATTACTATGGCTTCTCTCCGGTCTAGATAGAATTAGAATATATTGTTAGATTTTTGTGGATTTGTCACATAGTTCACGTTAATAATCTAAATCGATTAATGTGTAAAACTCATCAAGTAATTTATTCTTGCTAAATATTACATTGATTAGATATCGATAGTTACTTGATCAGATTACATTTATATCAATGGTAAGTATAATTTTTAAATTAAATTATTGTCGTAAACGTAACCTGATCAAGTGACTGTTAATATCGGATTAATTTAATTTTTTTACAGAAATAAAATATAGAACAAACCTTATATATTGACGGTTTAGATTATCGAGCTGAACTTAAAATGAATCCAAAATAAGCTTAAATAGAACGCGTATTTAAAATATCAAACTAGAGACAGTCGAGTCTCACTCAAAACAAGAAGTTATTGATTGGTTTTTGGACCCTGTCATATGGTGCCTCAATTGTGTTGTGATTGATGAAGGGGTTAAGACCTACAAATTTCTGTTGAGTGATTAAGAAATATAAAAAAATATAATGAATTATGATTGATGTGAAACATGATTACGTGATTACGTGACACTTCAAGACCAATCAATAATTTTCAGTCAAAACATGGACACATGATTGGTTGTCGATCCACATTTTCCTTCTAATCAATGACCCACGTTTGTGACATCTGCATTATTGTGGGCCCAATTTTATACAGATAGATGATAAGCCATGTGAATCAACGGCTAAGATGACTCATCTGGGTGGGTACTCACAGACATCATAGCAAATGGACAAAATTGTTCTCAGTGCATGTATTCAATACAAATCGATTTCTTTCCTGAAAATGACCAAATTGGTTAGGAAGCAAAGTTTAAGATGCAGTCCATACCATGCATTTTGTGGCCCCAAAATTTTGTACATAACATGTAGTGTCCTTATAACTCAAATCTGGTTTTAGATCTAAAGTGACTTCGATCATGGACCAATTTGTGCATAAACGTTAGGTAAATTGTACAATTTTTTATTTTTTATTTTAAAGTTTGCAAATTGTTGGTGCCTCTTAAACCATCCAATTCGAAGATGACACGTGACAAGCAAAGAGTATTGTATAGTATTTGATGAGATAGTGAAGAGTCTCACTTTCAAAAGTATCCACGTAAGTTACGAATGCAACTCTTCAACTGGCAAATATGATAAGCAGCATGTGAGTGGCACGTGAAGAATGAGTTAACAAAGAACAATTGCTAGCAGTTACACACACACGAAGGAAAGATTATGACCCTAAGAAGTAGCAAAAAGGAAGGAGATCATGGTGAAAAAGATCAGTCTAGCTGCTTTGAAGGCGCCAAGAGAAGGGTATAAATAAATAGAAGCAAAGATTGAAGAGCCTGCCCGACCAAATCTAGACTCTATGTCTTTTTCCATTTTATTTATCTTTACTGCAGGCACTACACTTACATTTCATAGTAGTAGATTAGCCTTATAATTCCAGAACCAAGTCGGTTTAGAAATTTTGAAGTTGCCCTTTCTAAAGGTAACATTTTGTAGTTGTTTATTTAGTAAATCAATTGCAATTTCTGTCCAGTCTCTCCCTCCCATTCTGTTACAAATTTGAGTTAAAATTTTGGTTCATCTTTTCAACACAATACAGTAAAATCCTCTTCATTGAGGCTAAGAGAACCTTAACACAATCGGTTGATAAAAAATGGCATTTAATATCTGTAAGGACTTTTCAGATCCTTACTAGCATACTTGAATTACATTTTTAACCTTCGAAGTGTCAAAAATAGCCAATATATATTTTTTGGCACGCCTAGTGGAACCAATTGTGTAGATGACAAATATGTTGAAATATAATAAAAGGATTTTTTGCTTCAAATAGAAGCCATAACTGACCCTCCTTCTACTTCTGACCTTACCTTCACATGGCCATCAACAGGTACAAGAGGATCCTCACCCAAGGATGGATATACCTACTCAACATATTGACCATTCGCAAGGCCAAACTTATGAACATGCACCCTCTCAAGGCCAAACACTTGGTCAGAGTAGTTGGAGTAGAAGTGAACCACTAATTTTTAATCCTAGCATGTCAAATGAATAATGAAGTGGAATGATATCCATAATGACCCAAATAATGACTACAAACCTATAAAATTGGTCTGATTCATTTTGTACTTCACTTGTTCAAAGAATTGATAATAGGTTAGAAAATATAAGTCAAAGTATAGGTCATATTTTAAGTAATAGAAGCCCTGTTCAAATGTCAACCAACCTAGGGCAGTTCCTAGTAACAGTTAGAATGGTGGTGAAAATAGAGCAAGAATTGCACAATCATTCTACAAACCGGTTAGACCTATACCTCCAATAGGTCCAGGGCCTTATCAAAGAATGTCTAATGCTCAAGAAACACTTACTGTATATGTAGAGCCTCAGGTGTTACCTTCGAATACATCTGGTAATACTATGCATAGTTCGACTCAAACACCAAATACTATACGAATGGTGTCAAATCTAGTCTTCGAACCTATACTTGGGAGGTCGGCGAAGCCTTTTAGGCCACCACTTGTTCCCCTTAGAAAAGAAGACATCATAGGGTGTGAGCAAACACCAAATCCTACAGTATATCCTTTGGACCAAATGGTTGCACCCTTTGTGCAAGCCATGTCAAATGTATAACCTCAAGCCCTCTAGACAACAAATCCATCAAGAATATCTGTCACATCAAGCCCAACAAGGTGTCCATAATGTTATTCCTAGGGACCAATTGCTTAACATATGTGCAAGAAATGTGTGGTCCTATAGCTCGCGGGGTGTGTAAACACTCCATTTTGATTGATGCTAAGACTTTGGGCGCTTGCAGGCCTCCTAATATGGTAATTACTTCATCCACAAAATATTTAAAGTTATTTGGAGTTGCTATATGATATGTTTTGGCCAAAAATTAACTTATAGCAAAAATGGCCATTTTACGCCGAAACCTATTTTTAGCCAAAAACTAACTTTTTAACCACGAGAAAGAGAGAGGCTCGATTGTACTTTGATCAAATATATTTTCCAAAATTGGTGACTGGTTATATTAAAAACATCGATCAGAAAGCAATTCCAATTTACTTGAGCCGTAAGAAAACCAAGGGCATGGTATCCCACACTTGTGCATGTATGCATGGCATATGTACCAAGGCAAAAACGTGTGTGCGCACGTTAATTGTGAGTGTGCACATTAGTTGTGCGTGCGCACATTCAAGCATGATAGAATTATTTTTGGAAACTTAATCTTAGTGCATTTCTGGTGGGAGGTGGAAGAGAAAGCAATAGGAGTTTCCCTAACCTGCTCCCTATGCCTCCTAATGCCTATATAAGCACCCTCTGCCCCTCCCTTTTAAGGAGTTAAGATTTGAGAGCAAAACCATTGCCATTCTCCTATCTTTTGCCTTGACTCCGAAAATAACACACCCCAAAGCAACTCCAAACTTCTGAAAACATCCTTAGGTTTGCAAAACTCGACCCTAACTTGGAACCTAAGCTTCAAGGAGGCTTACAAGCAAGGAAACCTTTATTTTCTTGCACCTTTCTTCACGTGTCTTTGATTTAGTCAAACCAGCAGGTATCTTCTTTTTCTTTTCTCAATTTTAGTACCTAATCTCTGTTTTTTTTTTTTTTTTTAGTGTTAAATCGTGTTAGGTTATTAGTCTATCATCCCATCATGTAGTTTATTAGTTTTTCTATTTTTATTTATTTTATTTTTGCTTATCTTTGCATGTTCTCTTTATTTCTTATTAAACAACATGTTTTAGGTTTATTTTTGTCATATAATAATCATGCATGGGCCGATTTGAATCATCATGTTAGCTTATTTATTTTCTTACTTCTACTTGTTAGGTGTACTCTGTGCATAAGCATTATTTATTAGCCTCAAACCGGACCTAGGTTCATGTTTTGCATGTTTAGTTGTATAATAGGATCATATTTATTTATTATTTGCACGTAAGATGTGTAAGTGGGTATCCAGGTAAGTTTTCATGTCTTCCTTGTCATATATATGCTATTTGCCTTGTCTTTTAATTAATGCAAGTTTCTATACTCTTCTATGCAAACTTGTATGCTTTGAATGCTTTTTATAAAAATTATTTATTTTAGGTTGAGCTTATAGCCATGGGTTGATAAAACTCACCTTTTTATTATTATTATTTATTTATTAAAAACCATCATTTTGGAAAAAATGTGGCTTTATTCTTTTAATCTAAAGTAAATAATTTTCATTTTATTCAAATCATATAGTTTTAGATTACTTAAGGGTTTTAGAGCTTAAAATGAATTTATGTGAATAATTAACCATTAAAGTTATAAAATAGAAAGTGAGTAGAGGCCAATCTTCGGATTGGGCAAGAAGGTGGTGTTATCATTCAATGACTTTTCTCTCTTGTACCTAAGCTCCTAAACTCAAAATTTTCTTGGTTGTAATGGACCGGTCATTGACTTGGTTTTCATTGTTAAAGGTTTCTTAATTCTCCTTAAAAAATTAAGTGGCAACTTTTTGTTAGCCAAAGCAATTCAATGTAGGATGCGTGCCTTAGACTCGAAAAAGGCATGACGCCCACAATTGGCAACTCTGCTGGAGAGTTAAGTTTGCTTGACTTCAAAAATTTCTATTTTATGAGATTACTGATTAATTGTATTGCATCATTGTGGCCTCGAAAAACCTAGTTTTGTTGCATAATATCCCAGACACTATTCGTGAGCTATGTTATGTCAATAAAGCGAGTGTCAGATTATGCTATTAGTACTATTTGATCATCCCCTTGTACTCGAAGGTGGTATGAGAGGTATATTGGTAGCCATAAATGATGTACCATGTAATGCCCACATTTTATTTAAAATCAAAACAGTACTCAACATAACATATATACATATCTATCAAACAAACAAGGAATTACTAAACTAGTCCCAAAGTTTCTCTTTCCAATTGAAATACAAGTTAACAGTTAGAAAATACATGCTGAGTGTTCACAATTTAAGAAACTAGAGTAGAGCATGCCTTATGGCTTACAAATTCTAAGGCAAAGCCTTCAATAAACAAAAAGGATCCCAAAACAAAATAAAACTCCAATTTATTATGACACATATTTAATTTTTGCTTGGGCCAAACAAAATGGTTGATCCACTTCTACTTCATTGAGGTAATTGTGACTCACCAATTCCTAAAATTTTGATAGATAGGAATGAGCAATTACCCAGTAAAGAATATATTTAACCATGTATAGAAATATTTAATTTAAATTATGCATAACCCATGAACACTAATTCCACAATCTTATATTCTAATGCACGTCATTCTGTTTACTTCCACATTTCTCCGTCCTCACACGGATGGCTAGTGGACGCCTCAAACCTTCCACATTCATCATCCTCACACGATCAGCAATTGGACACCTCAAACATTTCCACATTTATTATCCTAGCACGATTAGGCAAGTGGGCACCTCAATTTCCCCGCACGGGTAATACCACAACACACATCAAACAAACTATCCAAAACTCTAAGTTTATCTCAACACAAGATGTCTCAACACATTTCCAATTCATCCATTAATTCCCATATCTTCTACTAACCAAGACATTAGGGTTTCACAAGAAATTGGGGCTTTTCCTTCTATCCCTTCATTCCTCGAGATTCATGGTGTATACATTATTCTTTATTAAGAGATAACCATTTATTTCACAAATTTTAAGGGAAGAACTCTAACCCATCCCACATCATACGCATATCATGAAATTAACACATAATCAAACCAAAACATAGATATACAAGGTCAAAGATATTTCTACCTCAAGATTATGTGGGAAGAGATGAAGACTCAACAAATGAACTTCCAAGATATCACAATCTAGTGGGTTCAAAGTGTAGCTCTCAACAAGATCAACACTTTTGATGAAGGAACAAGGATGGGTTATTGTTTTAAATAGATGAAATCTAGTGCTTTGGTGTTAAGGTTTTCGAAATAGAGGAGTGAGAAGAAGAAAACATGGAAAAAGCATGAGAAATGAGTCAAAAAGTGGGTTTTACAATATCTGATAATAAACAGACTGCTCGAGTAAACATTTCATTGCTCGAGCAAATAAGAGATTTCAAACAAAACGCTTGAGCGAACACTTCACCACTCAAGTAGTAAACACAAAGTCCCATATGTTTTGTAGTTCTACAGTAAAATTATTAGAAGCCTCACATCTCCACTCAAACAATACATTTATCGCTCGAGCGGTCTTGCCTGCAAACACGCAAGATACTGGAAGTCTTGAATCACCGCTAGAGCGGTCTCCCAGAGCAGAGTGTTTCAATGTTGACCAAACCTACCATTTGCATATAGAAAGTTTTAGCACCTTCCAAATTAGGACATGATACTCTCCTTTCTAGGATCGTATTGTTGCCTTATTGTATGATTTAATGAATCATAGATCCTATTTTCAAATTAGGACATGGCAACCTTACCCCCAAATACGCATGAATGCAAATTATATGCTTATGTTGTATTTTGTCTTGTATGGAAATGATTTGATTTGATTCCGAGGATCAGCAATCAGAAATGCAGTGATTTGATTCGAAATCAATTAGGCTGTGAATTTGATTTTGGTACATTTGATTAGATTTGATTTTGATTTAGTCAATTAGTGGTAGATTAGGAGGTGATTTTCCAATTTAAAGGATTTGAGCTTTGAATTTGAATTTCTACCTTAGTGATCAATTGAAATGATTGTCTTTTCAAAATTTAAATACAAATTCCCAAGGAGATATATGATCAAAGTATAACTTCTATAAAAAAAAAAAAAAACACTTTCCAACTTAAGTAGAACCTTGGAGATTATGGAAGGAATTTGATTAAATGAGAATCTTTACGTGAATTGATTTTGAAGGGGAATTTCAAATTTTATGGGAAAAATGGTAGATAAGAAAGTGGTGACCAAGTCTTCTATTTTGAATAAAATTTCAATTTCCCTTAAAGATAGTTTAACTAGAAGACAATCGTTTGATTAGATACTTGGAATAAAATCCAAAGTTCCTTAGGAGGGGAAGAATTTTGAAAAAAAGAAAATATCTGAGTAGAATTTTAGAAAATATGAGAAGTTTTTGATTGAATGAAATTCTTTAAGTCTTTGACTTTAGAGGCAGTTTTGATTTTATGGAAACATGTTAGACAATGAGGTGATGACTAAGTTTCTCATTTTGAAATAGAATTTCGAATTTCCTTGGAAGATAGTTGACTAGAAGATAATTGTTTGATTGGACACTTGGAATGAAATATGAAATTCCTTGCAAAATGTTTTGAAATAAAATTTTAGTAGAGTTCAGTCATTATGGAGAGTGTTTTTAACTGAATAAAAATCCTTGGGTTACTGACTTCGAAGGAAACTTAATTTCATTGGGAAAATGGTGTGTAAGAAAGTGGTGACCAAGTCTACCATTTTGAATAAAATTTTCATTCCTCTATGAGATATTTAGCTAATGGGTGATTATTTGATTGAATATTAGGAATAAAATCAATACTCCTCAAAAAAAATTCAAAAAGAAAGAGAAGGGAGCTTTATTTTGAAAGTGATTTTGAGGATAAAAAACTAAAAATCGAAGTTGTAATTTGATCATATACTTTTAAAATGAAAGTCGGGGCATTCTTCTTTGATAAACAATAAAAAATGGAAAGTAAATTGTTTAATTGATCACTCTAGTAAAAATTCTGAAAATTCCTCAAGTTTCCTTCTTTGGGAAACCGAACCTAATTGATGGTGATGATGATTTAGAGGAGTCATGGTAAGTCTTGATCACAATTTGAGTAGGTCTATTCACCTATTCTCAGATTTGTTGCAACCATTGCTCCTAGAAATGAAGTTTCCCAAGTTAAGTGGACCAGACTCACTCGATTGTCTTGTATTCAAGATTTAGCTTACAGAAATCTCATGTTAATTTCATTCAAGCCACTAGAAAAAGATCTGCAAGCCTAATCCTAAGAACGTTCGAACAGTTAGGCCAAACCCAAAGTTGGTGGGTACAGAACAAACCTGCCCACATTTCTCAGTTCCTCCTAGCCCAGAGCACTTCAGGTTTCCAAGTCCAAAACTAGAAATCTCGATGGCCCAAGCTCAAGAATTGACTAATTTGATTAGTGCACTTCAAAGGTCTGCGGACACCCTATTTGTGACCATGGACACCCAGGCTCAAACATTGAATCAACTATAAGCCCAAGCAAATGCACCACCACCACGACTGCCACCACTAGAGACACAACAAGTTTCGAGGAAGGAAGTTCCAGTTGTCCTCATTCTACCCCCCAGATCAGCCAAAGGATGAGCCCAAGGTTGAAGTGCCAAACCTCGACCTTGATATTGACAGATTAGCCAAGTTAGAGAAGGCCATGAAGAAGACTAAGGATCATGATTGCATTCCGAACCTAGATGCTGGTTTAGAGGAAGTGATTGTCTGTCTTCCTAAAAAGTGCAAAATGCCACACATAGAGAGGTTTGATGGCTCAGGAGACCCTATGGTGCATGTTCGACTTTTTGCTGGCATTCTGAAGCCCATGGGACTCATCCACCAAAAACCTTGTCCTTGTTTGGCTGAACCTTGTCTGAAGTGGTAGCCAATTAGTATGCCAAGTTAGATAGTGAAATCAAGTGGAAGTAGGATGAGCTAGTCGAGGCATTTGTCGCCCAATACTCCTATAACACTCAGCTAGAAGTGACCATAAGGGAACTTGAACCAACAAACAGGAACCAAATGAGAACTTCAGTGACATTGTTACAAGATGGAGAGCTAAGATAGCCAAAATGACAAACTGGCTTGATGAGAAAGACCAAGTAAGGACCATTGTGAATAACCTACAACCACCTTTGCTAGGCATCATGTTGCCTTTGCCAGTGTTCAACTTCCAAGAAATGTTCGTCACTAGAAATTAAATTCAAGATGGGATCAACAAAGGCTTAATCAAAGTAGAAGCCACCACCCAACCTTAAAAGAAGCCCTTAACCAAAAATGCACCTACCCCGACATCCAATCCCAAACCCACTGAAATCCATCCTATAGGGACCCATGCTGTATCTAACCCCTTCGTCGAAACCACCTAAACCACCCAATCTACCCCGCACCTAAAGAACCTTCCACCCATTTCACATGTCCTTGTCTAAAGCAATGCAAATCCTTATAGATAATGGGCACCTTAAACCTTTTGGCCCTAGATCACTCTTTGATCACCTACCTGCAAGCCATGACCCTACCAAATATTGCGCCTTCCACGACATGACTCACTGAGAAGGGGTGAGCCTCATTCCTTGGGTCCATGGCTTGAGTCTAAGGCATTGACGTCATTGTAGGATGTAATTAAAGTTTCTTTGGATAGTTCACATATAGCAATAGTCTGATTGGTGGAGAGACTTCTTATTAGTGATGATCCGTTGTGTGAAATCGATGAAGTTCTAATTGGGCCTGAATATTGCAAACTCTATCTTAAAAGTGAAAAAGACAAATGCTTGTTTGGAAACAACATCCTGAGGTGTAAGAACAGTTGGAGAACCTGCTGGAAGATATATTGTGTGTAGCTCAATTCCATGTAGATGTTACAATCTTATTTATTAATTTATTTATTGAAATAAATATTAAATGTCTTACATTTTTTTGTAAATATTGTAAATTTTTATTTTTATTTTTTGGTTTCTTTTTGCAAATGCTACCATTTTGAGTATATGATGATATCTTCACATATCGATATTGGAGCTTACTGTTGATAATAAAACAAGTTATATATATATATATTTGTATTGTTGATACTTTTGTTTTGTTTTAGATACCAATTTGAGTTCTTGAATTATAAAAAATTATTAGTATTGTTGAAGGATATTTTATATATTTATGTAAAGAATGTTTGGTTGACACTATATTGTGATAGGGTACATATATATTATTATTCGTATATGTGATTTTATGGATGTGAATGTGGATGTGTGTAGATGTGGATGTATTTTATTTTAGAAAATATTAATAATTTGTATAGAGAATGAATTAATAAAATATATATTTATTTTATGAAAATAACTTTTTTGCGACAATAATAAATCGTCGCTAATGTAATCATTATTTCCTTACATTTTATTAGTGGCAGATTAACTTGTTTCATATATATATATATATGTTAGTTTAATTCTTTAACGGTGGTTTAAACTGACATTTCCTTGATGAAATGTTAATTACTTTATTCTTAGAAATGTTTGAAGTTGTTTAAAGCTCCTCTATTATCCCATTTTAGCCAAAAATCATCTTTCTGTGAAAATAACCATTTTATTCCTGAATCCATTTTTAGCCAAAAATTAACTCTTTGGTCCCAAGAGGGAGAGGAAAGTCCAATTGCACTTTGATTGATGATATTTTTCAAAATCAGTGACTCGTGTTATCAAAAACATTGATTAAGAGACATTCCGGACTTACTTAGGCTACAAACAAGTCAAAGGCATGACACCCCGCACTTGTTCATGCATGAATGGCACTTACCCCATGGTAGCTTGTGCGCTCGCACATGCCATGTGCACATGCACATGCCTTGTACTACCGCCATGGGTTATGCGCCAGCACCTACCTTGTGCGGCCACACATCATTCCATAATCTAGACAGTTTTGGAATGATATCTCTAGTGCGAATTTTTAGGGAGGCGGCAACAAGAAGTGATGAGGTAACCCTAGCACGATCAAAGGTGTTTCCCAAGGCTTCTGTGTAACGACCCCAAAATCCGTATCCGAAATTACTTTTATGTCCTTATGGGTTGATGCATTTTAATTTAATGATAT
The DNA here is from genome assembly GCA_022316695.1 of Camellia oleifera. Classification (NCBI taxonomy): domain Eukaryota; kingdom Viridiplantae; phylum Streptophyta; class Magnoliopsida; order Ericales; family Theaceae; genus Camellia; species Camellia oleifera. The sequence continues at coordinate 85,917,201 of CM039312.1, forward strand.
CTGTTCAAATTGAGGAATTATCTGTTGAGTCACGGCTTTAAAATTGAAATTACCGACCTTTACAAGTTCAGAAATCAAAATTGGGTACTTGGGTATGTTAATGGGAATTTTTAGAACTATTTGGGAAAAATAATTGGAAATTTGATTTGTCTGATTCGTTAATGTATGTTTGGGTGGTTAACTTTGTATTGCAAATTAAAAGCCTTAAAGGCTTCAGAAACCAGAACAGATGACATATTTATGATCATCACAACTTTTAGAGTCATCTAGAAGGTTTAATTGGAATTTGATTTCGTACGATTCGTAAGGCCACGTTTGGCTCTCCCTATGGTGTTAAGTTTGTGTATGTGTGTATATTTATATAATGGATGCCTTATGAGTTGATGGACTCATCTTTAGAACCAAAAATATCTAGAGAAAAAGGGGAGCCACGTGAGAGAGGGAGAGATAGAGAACTCAAAGAGAAGAAGGAAGGAAGAGCTTGAGAATGAAGAGGAAAGATGGGGAAATTGATGGAATTAAAGTAGACTTCAAGAGATTGTCTCAAGGTATGTGAAATCAACTTAGCCCCTTAAGATTGATCTACTACTAGTTTAAATTCATGATCTAAAATGAAGAGAAACCACCTAATTGAGTTGGGGTTGAGAAATATAAGTTTAAATGAACTATTTTCATGAATTGAACCTTGATTCCTTAAGAGTTGTTTAATTGAAGAGTTAAATTCTTTATATTGGTTTATCTTAAGGTTGATTATGGAAGTTGAGCTCCCATGTTGAGGTTTTGCATAGTTAGCTATATATGTGAATGAAGATATATGTAAATATGTAAGAAGTGAGCTTGAATCCCAAACCATGGCAATTTTATGCTTTTGGTGTTCTAATTCTTACCCTTGCTTTTGTGCTTGGGAATTAGGTAGTATTTTGAGATTATGATGCTTAATGGAAGCTAAGAATGTGAAATTTATCATGTATTAAAGGGTTTTGGGCTTTGAATTACATGAAATTGAAGTTTGGTTTTGAAAATGAGAAGTTCCAAATCAAAGAGCCATTTACGGACTGAAAATTGCCCAGAGCCGCACGTGCGGCGGGTCTTCCCGTACGTGCGGCAGTACAGTCCCAAAACCAAAGTTGAATCTACTAAAAAAGAACGTTCTCCCGCACGTGCGGCTCTGTTTCCCACACGTGCGAGAGACAGCTCTATTCAGCCAAATTTAAATAAGCATATCTTTTGCCTCCAGACTCTGTTTTGAGTGATTCTTGAGCCTAAAATCAAGCCCCGGAAGTCTAGTTTCCAATGGTGGTGATCTCACTCCCAAATTCTAAATATAGAAATAGTTATGCCCAAATTAGTGACAACTGTTCACTTTCTGTCAACCAGTTTTGTACCATTTCTTCGCCTAAACCATTTCCCATCGATTCCTCCGGTTTTCTGAGACATGGATTATAACTTATTAAGGAATAATTAGCTTTGTACTACCATGGCTAATTGATTGAATAATCAAAGAAAATAAGTAAATGATCGGTTATAATCTCATATTATGTGTTGTGCACTGTACTTGCAGGTCGAGACGAGGACATTGTCCTATTACTACCGGGAGCCGATCACTATGAGTAATAGTACTGGAGTAATACGTTTTGCTTACTGTTAATAGTTAATATTAACGTCCTGTTATCTGCAAGTTAACTTTATTGATTCATGGTAAATAAATGGAACATACGTGCATTGTGGAACAATGATATCTTTGTGTATCTGTAATCATTCTGTTTTGGCAATGATGGGCCTGAGGCCGTTATGATGTGAATTGTTCTGTCCCTATTAATCATACGGTAGTGATACATGTACCTTCTGTTAATAGTTGTTATTAATATTCTGTTATACGCAAGACAGCTATGTCGACTTGTAATAAACCACAGGAAAATTTATGTGCACCATTGTGTAATGGTATTCTTATAAATTTGGGATTATTCTGTTTTGCTAATACTGGAGCGGAGGCTGTTCTGTATTATCTGTGGGCCAGAGGCCAATCTGTTAATATCTGAGCCAGAGGCCAATCTGATAATATATGGGCTAGAGGCCATTATGTATAATCTGTTAGGCTAGAGGCCATTCTATATAATCTGTTAGGCTAGAGGCCATTCTGTATAATCTGTTAGGCCAGTGGCCGTTCTGTATAATCTGTTAGGCCTGAGGCCGCTCTGCATAGTATGTTGGGCCTAAAGTCGTTTTGTATTCTGCATGGGCTTGAGGCCAGTTTGTATTACATATGGGCTTGAAGCCAGTCTGTATTATATGTGAGCCTGAGACCGTATTAAAATATAATTATGGATAAGACCTGTATATGGTTGGTATCTATCTATTTATTTTATCTAAGGTTTTGCTTATTCAATTAAACTCCTTACATTGCTATTATTCACTGAACTTTGCTCATTCCGTTTTATATATATTTTTGTAGGTGAGCCATCGGGGATTGACACTAGAGTTGTACTGAGATTCGCCTGTCTACCAAGTCACCTGGAGTATGTCTCTATGAGGAGGCCTTATTTTGTGTTGGGAATATTATAAATTATTAAGTCTTATGTAAGTATGTGTGAGATCTATATAAATTCTGTGGTTGTATATGTAACTCTGGAATTGTATTTAAATGCTTAATCTAATTAAGCCAACATGTATGCACAAGCTCAATAGATATTGTCTTTTATTGATATTGCTTTCGCTTAAGGCCCCATATGTGATTAAATATTATTTTAAAATTCTGTTTTGAGGTCTAAGTACAGGCCGGTCATGGACCAAACTTTTAAGGGCAGGTTTGGGTCAATTGATATATCATCAAACTGCCTTGGTAGACCACTATTCCTAACAGCTGTCCAGCTGCCTTTACTTGCTAATGAATTTAATTAGCCATTTTATGAATTTTAAATTACAAATAAATGTATGCATACACACAAAAAATACACCACACTGAACAGTTTAACCTAATATGATTTTTCAATTTCTTTTAACTACAAATGGTTTCACCTTTGAATTAAATTCAACAGAATCAATCTCTATATCTCATCCTTCAAAACATAGGTGGTCAGACAGAATAAATTGTCACCCTAGATTTTATCAAGAATTCTATCCTCACAACATTTAATGCGTATCCAACCATATATATATAATTTGATGGGTGCCTCTAAAATTAAAAAATTAGTAGGCGCCTTGAATCACATAATATATCACATGATATTTCAGCGTTCATCATGTGACGTACAATTAACTATATCCACCTAAATTGAATCCCTACTAATAACTAAGGCGAAGTGACCAACCTCATAGGTAGATAGAAGTATTATGTGCTTAGAAATGTATCTATATTAGTTTGAATTTATACTATACATTTAGGTTGGTTTTGGTACGGCTTATTTTTGATTTATTTGTTTATTACAAAAAGATGTATTAAAAAAAGTAGGTAGGAGATGCGACCCAAACAAATTAATATCAATAAATTGTTTTTTTTTTTCCACACAAGATAAAAAAGTCAAAAAAAAAATTAAAATGGTCAACTTTTAACTAATTTTCCAAATCACTCCATATTACATAGATTTTTTTGGGTAGATTATTGTATGGTGAAAATTAAATTTGTGTAGTATAAGATTTAAATATAGAATAAATCTACCAACAAGCACGTAGCTGAACTAGTAAGCGGCTATGCTAACTTAACCAAGATCTCTTATTCGATACTTGGGAACGCAGCTGTGTTAAAACTTGGTTGGGAGAGCTTTGCCACCTTTGTGGTCCTACCCAGCTCGAACCAGATTAGTCGGGGTCCTGAATGAACTTCCGGATACCGGTGGTTTAGACCTAAAAAAATATAGAATAAATCTAATCACAAATTGATAAATCTAAATAATTTTTAAGTATTTAAGTCCAAAATGGTAATACCACTATAATAAAATAGTATACAAGAATGGATAGATATCACCTTCTATCTCTTTTTTTATTTATTTGTTTATTATTATTAATTTTTTTTTTCACATACATCCAACTGGTCCCAAGATTCTGGACAAAGCAAGTGCCACGTGGTGCAGCATCCCCATTTTCTTCTCGCCTTCACCACTGTCCAAAAACTTTATCAATTCCCCGTGTTAAGACGTTCATCGTCCATGCATATATATATGATAGGGTTTATTATAGTTCACACTTTTAAATTATTGTCAAATTATTAATTTAGTTGTAAAATTATTTAATCCTTAAATTATTAATTGAATCTATTAAATTCTTAAAGTTTTTAATTTAAATTTATTTAGTCCCCTAAAATGATTACAAAAATAAAATATACGCCCACTAATATTATGAATTAGTAAAAGACCCTACCTAATTAAGATTTTATTGTAGACAAATCTTAATTTTTTATTTTGTCTTTAAAATTTGTTTTATTTCGTTGTTTGTTTAAATTAGTATTAGGGTCTGATTTCTCAATATTACAAAACTATACAAGTACTAAATATAATGAATAAACAGAATTAGATAATTTAAATAATAACATTTCGATACAAATAATAATAGGATAAAATAATACATTAATTAATTTATAAAAAGAACTTAGCAAAAAACTTAAAAACAATCGATTATAAATTATAAACAAAATCTAACATATAATGCTAGATAAAGGCAATCATATAGTCATTGTAGAAGATAAGTAAAAAAATATTATAGATAATTACCCTGCCCTTATAAAAAAAAAAAAGTTCACCATAAGAATAGATACTCACTTTTCAAAAACCGTATAAAAATTTAAATTTTTTAAAAATAAGATTTTAAATAAATATGGTCTTTTACTAATTTATTATACTTATAGACTTATATTTTATTTTTTAATCTTTTCAGATATTAAGTAAGTTTGAAATAAATACTATTAAGAACTTACTAGATTCAATCAATAGTTTATGAGCTAAATACACTTTAATGTATAGATTACAGGGACTTAGGAAGATTCAATTAATACTTCAGTGATAATTTGATAATAATTTAAGAGTATAATGTGTAACTAAACCTTATATAATAACAAGAAATGAATTGTCTTCCATTGGCTATCCAATTAGGAAAATGTTGTAAGATTTGGTGAGTTCATTGGATTCATTTTCATGATCCAAATAATTGATTTTATCAGTATATTATTCATATAAAATATCATGATTATTGAATAATCATAGTTACAAATGAATTGATTGTTTTAGTACAACATTCATACAAAAATATCATGATGATTGGATAATCATAGTTACAAAATTGTATTGATATAATATTTGATGAGAAAATTGATGAAAAGTCTATCCTAAAGAGTGTATAAGACATTATATTATTTGGTGATAAGGACATGGTGAAAAAGTTGTTGGCATCGGAAAAAGTCACCAAAAAATTTCACCATCGTCGAAGTCGCTAGCAGGGGCGACTGGTGGCAGTGAGATAGAAAAATGTTTAATATTTAATAGATAGAGTGTTGAATGAATGACATGTGTCACATTTCAGTAGATATGTTGTTTGGTGAATTTCAACAGATAAACAAATTCAGTGAGTTCAAGCGATAGGGTGATTTCAAGAGATATACAAATAGATTGATTTTAACAGATAATTATCCTTTTAAACAAATTGTGTTTTGACCTAAAAAAATTAGAACTTCAGCCTAATGAGTTGAAAATTTTAAAATTTCCTTATGTCCTAAGTACCTATATATTTTGTATTTCAATTCAATTTCCTCATATAGTTAACCACTATTCAAATAAACTTAATTTTTTTTTAACATAAATATTCTAGGGATAATTACACCCCAGTGAAATCTTGAAAAAAAAATTATATATTAATAAAATAATTATAATTATAATTATTAATACTTATAAAATTTATTGTAAATTTATAATTACTTTTAAAATATTACTGTTGTGATAATTTTTTTTTTAATATTCTACCTCACAAATCTTACAAAATGAATCTCTCCAATTTTTAAGATGGATCTCAAGAGAGACTAACCGAGAGAGAGAGAGACTAACCAAACTCAACAGCACTATTCGGTTAGATGCCCCTTTGAAAGAATATAGTTTCTTAATGATATTACATTCCAAGCAAACTCATCATAAAATGAATTTAATGTTAGAACAATGTTACAAATTTCTAAAGTTCTAATTTTTTTACCCTACACTCATGCAAGTGTATGGTAAAAAATTTGATAGAATTTTTTGGGTCTTTACCATTTTTCTTTAATCTTTTGTAGTTTTCAAATGCGCACTCGGGTGATAAATCCAATTTTAGATTTTTCTTGCCCAATAGTACAGGCCCTACTTTATTATGTCCATAAGGACAAGTCTTTGTGAAATGACGAAAATATCCATGTATATATATGGTTTCCCAATCAAACCAGATTCTCAAATCATTCTCTCTCCTTCTCTCTCTCCCTCTCCCTCTCCCTCTCCACACGCAACTCTCTCTTTCTCTACTCCTCCACACCACCACCACCACAGCCGCCTCCATTACCTCCTCACCGAACTCCACTCCTCCTTGTAGGTAGTAACCTTTCATACGTGGACTCTCAAAACCCTAGCCCCTGTCATCTTAGAACCTTAGCCCCTGTCATCTCATTCCTCAATCAATTCTTCTATGATCATAGAGAATTGCTCTACAAGAAATAACACTTTTAGCGACCAACTTTTTGGTCATAGAAAGCTCATATCTGGTTGCTAATAGTTTTTAGCGACCAAAAAAAGTTGTTCACAATTTAGTCGCCAAAAGCCCGTCAGAGAAGGTTTTTGGCGACCAGAAATAAAGTTGGTCATGGAAAGTTATAATTTGTGACCACATATTTTGGTTGCGGAAAGAATTTTAATTAGTCAAAAGTCCATCATTTTGCGACCAAAAATTTGGTCGCTGACAGTTAACATTTGCGACCACCTATTTTGTTCACTAAAAGGGTTTAAATTTGTTGAAAGTTCAAATTCATGACTACTTATTTAGTCGCTGAAAGTCTATGCTTCAGTGACCACGTCCATGGTCACCAATAGTTATTCCTAGAACCTTTCCAAACACCTATTGCGACTAAAATTTTATTGGTCGCAAATAAGCTTTCAATTTCAAAAATTAATTTTTTTAAAATCTAATGCTATTTTTTTTTCATACCTATAATACATTAACAATTTATGCGTAATTCATGTCCATCCAATCAATTTCAACATACCAATCCATCAACAATCCAATCTAGAAACAAAAAACCATCGACTATAAAATCAAAATAGTAGTTAATCTAATTATGATCACTTGTCAACATGAACACATTGCAAGTCCAAAATAACCATCCATTCGTTTAGTTTACAACGAATTTACATCAAAAACATATTTACCAAAACCATCAAAGATTTCAAAAACCATTAATATCTAAGTGTGTGTCATATTTGTCCGATGCGAAATATATCAAAAACAAAGTATAAGCACAACTTAGAATTAATGCACCAGCAAACTCAAGTTTAGAAACATGCATGACTGCACCTCTAGCTACCTGCAATAAAAAAAAATGAAGAAAGCGTTGTTAATAATAATATTTTTGCATACATTTCTATTTAATTTTGTAAAAATATGTGGATCTAATTCTACTTCCAAAACTAGCAATCACACACAGACTTACTGTCCAGTTCAAAAAAATAAAATAAAATAAACAAAATAGGGAATTAATCTAACTAGAGAATGCTTCATTAATGGTGGTAACTATCATCAAAGTTTTTCAAAAACAATTATTAATTTTCATGATAGGAAACATATAGAAATATTCAAATGAGTCACAAGCAACTTAAAACACTAGAAGGCATTTTTCCTAATGTCAATTCTCACTGGAGTTCTTACACTTAGGATTGGATTCTTATAGTTATTTCGTAGTAGAACCAGGATTTCCCTACCATTATAAATTTGGTTATGATCCTCTTGACTTAGTAGAAATTAACTCAACCTACCAATTACATTCCCACAAAAATTAATCAACATTTGAAAAATAATGAACGAGCTAAGCTTGCAAAAAATAAGCAATCAAATGTGCCTAATTGTATTAAAAGAATATTAGGGTTTAAAAAATTAACCACAAATTTTATATATAGCAAAAACTTTGTTTTGGTGGAGAGAGGGGGGGGGAGAAAAGGAAAAATCCAAACAAGGTTGAAGAAACAATTATCTTTAGCGATAAGGTAAAAGAAACAATTCTATTTAGTGCAGATGTACACCTAAAAAATCTTGGTAATATACTTCATCTATTTCTCTATAATTCTATTCAACTCTACAAGCATACTGCAAAATCTTGCAATAATGATCAAATCAAAAAAGTAAATTACCTTTTGTTGCACCATAGATAGACATAGACTTCAACGACACAAAACCTAGAGACAGAGGAAGTGAATACAACACTTCCTATTCCTAATGCTTTTAAAAGAGGATGTGCAAGTTGGTATATATGAAAAACAGATTCGAAATTCGTCGCAAAGAGTATAGCATATTCTTTGGCAGTGTACTCTACCACTGGCCTCCTTATGTTGGTTCCAACATTATTAATCTACATATTTAAACTGCAAAATCCAATGGCCTCATAAGTTCAGTAGATGGGAAAAGCACAATGAAGTGATGCATTGCAATTCTAAAATGTAGATCCTGGAAAAGAAAATATACTGATCGTAGCTAGGGCTCTTAAGTTCAAATCTCATCACAAAGAATTAGTAAAACATCTAAGTTGCAACCATGTTTGCAAACTAGAAAATATGGATGGATAAAATTTATTAAGATGTTTATGTCCACTTTAAATTTTGTTTAAGATGGATTGAAATGATTAGATCTTAATTGTCCATGGAACAAGTTGATGCCATGGGTTTTCTGAAGCACTTAATAGAACAAGCTCACAAAGCACAGAGGTGTTTGAGAATAAATCAAAATTTGTAAGCTTTCAAATGTCATTGGCAGTTAAAGAATGGTATTGATAATTTGCTATGCATAATTTCTTGTGTTAAACTGAAACTTATCTTTAGAAAGGGTTTTACACAATACACAAATCACTAGAACTATCAATTTTGCTAATCCTTGTAACCTAAGCAGTACGGACACAGACATGAATACGGACACAAGACATGACATGACATGAATACGACACGAACACACCAACACAACAATTTTCAAAAAGTGCAATATATGATACGTGGGGGGCATACACAAAATATATAATTTTATATATTTATAAAAAAAAATGCCCAAATAGTACACATTAATGTGTGTTTGGGAGGGAAAATATTAAATACGCACCTAACTTTTGACATAGCGTACAAAATGGTTGCCTCGAAACTTGAACTCATAACCTCAAGGTTATTAGGCTAAGATTTTATATATATATATATGAATATATCATTGTAAGACAATAAATAAATACAATATAATATTAACTTCTATAAACTGATATTATTTTTCTTTTATCATCATAATCTAAGTTATTTGTTCAAACTTGTAATTAGTTTTGTGTTTCTAATCAAAATACACGTGAGTTTAAGCAATGGACACGTGTGTCCTCAAAGTGTCCAAAGAGCATCTAATTCCAAATATAAAAAAACAAAAAGGTCACATTTGGATGAGTGTCAAACACGTGTTGGGAAAGTGTCCAACATAGACACGACACCAACACACCACTTTTTTAGAAGGGTCTATGCTTCTTAGCTTGTAACTTGTCTCATACAGTACAATTGATAATTAATTAGGACCTCTTATCAACAACTTGATGTCTTTGAGCCATAATTCCATTATTGCCTCAACTCAATTGCATCCAATGTAGAAAAGAGTTACTTGGGTTGGGGCAGAAACAATTCCATAAAAATTCTGTGAAACTGTAAAGCTTCTTTAGGAACATTATGATTGTATTTGGATCATGGATTTGGGTAGAAACTTGGAAAGAAATATGAAAAATGTAGGTGAAATATAATTATATTTTATTTACATTTCACTCATATTTTTTTTCCCTTTCCCTTTTCCTTTCCCTTTCCCTTTCCTTCTCCATGTCCAATTCCAAATCCATGATCCAAACACAGTCTATATGAATCCTCAATAAGAACTTTTCAAGCCCCAAATTTATTTCAAGCAATATGTTAGTTCCCAACTCCCACAGAATGAACACAGCCATAGCTTTGAGGTCAACTACAAAGCCTTCTAATCTACATTACTTGGGCTTATAATTCTGAACATCAACATTAATTTAAACTAATGCCCACTTTAAATCTACAAAATCTCACACAAAGCACACAATGCTTTGTTTAACTTCTCATCATCATCATCATCACCACCAAGACATTTATGCACAAAATCAATCAACTAAATATTTTAAAGAGTGCAAAAAATGGGAATATGGAGACTTACGAGAATGTTAAGCTTGCCATTGAAGACAAAGAAGATAAAGTCCAATAGCTCCTCTCGCTGGGAGCGAGACGACACATCACAAACCGAACCCGTGACTCTAAATCCTTCATCTTCCCAATCTCTCAAACACCTCTTTAGCTCCATTTCATTCCGAGCACAGGTATGAACTCTCGCCCCAAGTCCTCCCAGTTCCTTAACAATCACATTCCTACATAAATGTAATTACACCCAAATTCCAATTTCAAAATTAGGGTTCTACAACAAAAACCCATTATATATAAAGAGAGAGTGAGGGAAGGAACCTGATTTCCGCGAGTGCCGCAAGTGACAAGAGAAGTCATTCCATGGAGGGACCATCTTCTAGTACTTGATAGGCTTAAAACGGCAGGTGGTGAATCGCAGAGAGCAATTGTTATTGATTGAAAGATATCTATGAACTAGTAGTTTCTGAAGATCGAAGCTTCGGAGATGGATTCACTGACAAGAGTGAAGAGGCTGCTCCGAAGAGGGGTGAGTGTGTGACCTTTTGACTCCCCAAGTCCTACGCCCAAAATTAGGCCAAGTATTGCAATCCGGTTGGATCATATCATAAGTAAGAAAACTAAAAAATGAAAATTAAAAGTTAATGTTTAATTTTTTAAGTTGAAAAATTATTTGATAAAAAATTAAGTATTGAACTAAAAATAAGTTGTTTGATATGTATAAGATTAAATTTAAAATTTATTCTTTTTAAATTGTATATTTCAATTTTTATATTGTGATGGTGGTGGTAGTGGTGGCGATAATTGTATGATGGTCGTAGTGGTGGTGGCAGTGTTAGCATGGTGGTAATGGTTGTAGCGTTGATAGTGGTTGTGGTGATGGTAGTAGTAGTGTTTGATGGTGGCAGAGATGGCGGCAATAGTGATAATAGTTGTAGTAAAATGACAGTGGTGCTTATGGTAACAATGACAATAGTGATGAAGGTAGTTGTGGTGGTGGTGGTGGTAGCAACGGCAGAGGCAACATGATGGTGATGGTAATGGTAGCGGTAGTGTTAGCGGTGGCATGGTGGTCATAACGGTAGCGATGGCGGTGGTATGATGGTAGCGGTGGCGGTGGTAGTGAGTTTATAATAGTGGATATCGATCGATCATTTCTTTTTATAAATTTAGTCAAAATTAAATAAGTTTCATATGATTTAAAATTTTCTTAAGTTTTAGACTATACTTTAAGAGACACTGTAATTTTAAAGTAATATCAATTGCGATTATCAAACAAACCTAATTGATTATCACTTAATACATTCAGTTTTAAGTTCTGAATTAGGTTATCAAACAACCCCGTGAAGTCTCATTTATTAGCATTTGTAGTTTACTTAAAAAATAACCATTTTATTTTCTGTGACCACGATTCACTTGGTCACTAAAAGTTTAGAAATCTCGCGTAATTTTTTCGCTCTCCCGCCACTACCTTCCATGACCGGTATAAGATTCTGTATTGGCTACCAAAGAGCTATTGGTCGCTAAAACTTTGATCATTCGCAACTAAAATTTATTTTTGTCGCAGAAAGTAAACTATTTGTGACCAATTCTGGGTGTGGTCACGGAATATAGTCACCAAAAGGTTTTGAGATCCCCCATTTTTTTTCCTCTCTCCCGCCATTACTTTTTGCAACCATATTTCTTTTTTTGGTTGCAAAACATTACCTATTAGCTACCAAAATGTCGTTGGTTGCAAAAACACAATTCATCAACGACCAAAAAAATGTTAGTCGCAGAAAGTCAACTATCTGTGACGAACTCAAAAAAGTGGTCGCCAAAAGTATTTTTTCTTGTAGTCACCTCAATTTCAGCTTAGATTGCGGTCAACCTCCTCACCTTCCGCCTTTCCACATCCTCTCTCTCCGACCTCATCATGCTTAATGCCCACTCCCTCTATGACATCTCCACCAAAGCCTTCATCATCTTAATCATCCATTCCTCCTATCTCTCTCTCTTTATCTGTGCATTCTTCTATAAATCCCATGGTATAGTCTTGAGCTTTTGGAAGCCCAAGCGGACTCTAAAGTGTTTGTATTTGCGAAAATTGCATCTCTGGCCACTGTTTCAAGTATGTGTCATAAGATTTCGAGAGGGATCTATCGAAGGTTGTGGACGTTAGGGTTCCAATGTCGTCTCATATAAAGGTGATTCAAAAGGCAATGATTGAGGTTATGAACATTGTCTGAAGCAGATAAGGAAGACTATTAAGATTGATGTTAAGGATTTGACTGTTCAGAATGGGTTGTTTAAGTCTTTTGATGAGATTGTTAGAAGGTAATTGGATCCAATTTGGTATACTTTGGGGAAAAAGATGATGCAACTTGTTTTAGATTTAATTTGAGGAAGTTATTGAATTACCTTGTTAGGTATCGATTAATTCCAAGTTGTTTGTATAAATCCAAAATTTGTCTTGATCTTGGTTAGAAAATGGGTTCACCACAGCGATCTGATCGAGCTCTCTTAGATCTGTTCAAAATTTTTGGTTGCTTTTATTGGTGAAACAGATATATATTTTTTTTGAATTGTTTTTTTTCTTATTTGTTGTTGCTATGTTTATGTGGTGGTGAAACAAAGAGGTTTTTTTTTATTTTGGATTTTTTTTTTTTAATTTTGTTGTTTTTGTTGTTATTGTTGTTGATGATGATGATAGTGATGTGATGCTGAAACATATTGCAACAGATAGGGAGGAAAAAAGAGACATACAAATAATTTAAAAAGATAGATAAAAATTTTAATAGGTAAAAAAAAATATAATATGACAAACAATTTTAGCAGATAGAAATTTCATCTGATTAATATTCCAACAGATAGATAGAATTTAGGGAAAAAATAAACATATAAAAAAAAATTTTGAACAGATAAATAAAATTTAAGAGAAAAAATAGAACATATAATAAAATTTAGACATATATTTGAACAGATACGGGAAAAATTTTAAAAATGTTAAATTGGAATAAAATATTCTATTATAGATAATTGATTTTTATTTTTATTTTTTCAAATCAATGTTGTTCATATTGAAAGTTGATAAACCCCATCGTAATCTAAGGAAAAAAGAAAAGAAAAGAAAAGAAAAGGTATGAAATATTGGGCTTGAATATTACGAGCCTAGAGAGGGGTGAATAGCCTATCTAATTAAAATTGTCAATTTTATGTTTTTTGTAATAAATTTACCCAATTAACACATAAATAATCAATCACAGAAGAACACAAGATTTAACTCGGAAAACCCAAAAGGTCAAAAAACCACGGCCCAACAAGTGTAGAGAAATCCACTAAAGATCCAAGAATGCAATGATAAAGTTAAAAGGACTTACAACCTTTACCTAGGTTTACCTTACACGATGACTTGTAGTTACTCCATGAGCACAGTGTGACCTAGTCAGCTTTCTTAATCTTCAGAACACTAAGAAACTTCAACTCTAATCTTCGTTCATGAATGCCTCCAATTACCCAATTATCCAACAATGTAGAACGAACAATGCAATGATGCAAAACATTTGAAAGGTTTTTGTGGGTTTTGAAACTCAACTATGTAAAGAGTATAAAATAATTTTATGATAAAGCTCAATAGTTGGGATACTGAAAAATGAGTTATGAAGGTTTTTTTATAGGAAAAAAAAAAGTATAAAAAATGTAGACAATTAGATTTTGCAAAAATCAGAGCTATAATCAATTGCACGAGGCAGAGTGATCGATCGCCTAGAAAAGGTCAATCCTCTTTCGAACGCACGTTACTGCTAAACAATTAAAAATGAAGCAATTGCTGACCGATCGATCTCTTAGTGACTGCTGGCCTCTACTTAAGGAGCGATCGATCGCTTCTAAGTGCAATCAACTGCCTTCCCTTTAGATGGGCTAGAATTGTAAAAATTCAAAACAAGTTTTTGTATAGGATTCAAACTCTTTTCCATTTTTTTTTCCTTCTAAACATTCAAAATGTGTATGTAATTCTTACCTAAATGGGTAATGGAGTTTAACTTTTAATCTTGATGTGCGAGGTCGACTGGATGGGCAGTAGTCACTGTTGTGCAGTCAATGGGGCTTTTTTCGAGTCTCATTTTGATGATCTGAACCGTTCACTTTTTAGAAGATATTGAGTAAAATATACCTGAAAAAAATTCAAGTTAATCAAATATTGATACCCTTTTCATCAAGACATATTTATATCTAAAAAATTGAATTGTAAATTTAATTTTCAGTATAAATCTGAATACAAACATCACTTGATGAAATGGATATCGATATCCAATTAACTTGAACTTTTGCAAGCACATTTTATGCGATGTCTTCTAAAAAGTGAACGATTTAGATTGTCAAAATGAAACCTGGAAAGGTTCCATTACCGTGCAACAGTGGCTACTGCGCATTGGACTGGATGTGCTCAATTATAAAAATGCCCACACATATTTAAACTAATCCATTACAATTAGTTTTGTTCACAAAAATAGTTAATACAAAACATCATATTTTTAATATTTATTGGTAATTATATATAATAAAAAAAAAGAAAATATCAAATATTAGTGACAAAATATATGATTTTGGGGTTTGCTTATTTACTAAATTTATGAGTTTTTACAAATAGATATTTTATAAAAAGATATACAAAAAAATCATCGAAGTGACATGAGTTCACCATATTTAATTTAACTACCTAACAGCATCCCCATCAGTCCACCATATTTCTACCCGAAAATATTATTATTCCTTATTTTAGGGAGTCACTTTTTCATCTACTTATCTCAAAAAACTTTTTATTCTTTTTCTATTCTATTAAAATATTATTTTCAATCATTTTCAAATTTGAATTGTGAATTTTTTTAATAATAAAATAATTATTACAAAAAATTTGCAACAATGTGCCGCAGCACTTACAAAAAAATAATAATTGCACGTTTGAGGGGTTGAACTCTGTACAAAATAGAGAGTAAGGTCAAGTTTGGCATATTATAAAAAGTTAAAAAGTCAAAAAGTTATTTAAAAAGTTAAAATATTAATACTATTTACCAAAAATGAACAATTATGGCTGCACAACTCCCAATCTTAATGTTTCCCTACAAATCAATTTTTACAATTTTTTATTACACATTTTTTCATAAAAAGTCAAAAAGTTAACTCAAATATTTATATTTTCTTTCTCAATTTTTTAGTCCAAAAAAATAAAAAGTGCACTTATTTAAGACACCCCAAACAACTTTAGCAACTCTTATTATATTTGAGGGTATAAGGGAATTGCTAGGAGTGTTTTTTTTTTTTTTTTTTGACAAAAGAACTCCTTATATTGGCTAAAAAATAATATAAGGGAGTTGAATGGGATGCTCTAATATCTGTGTGAGTCAACATAATTTTTAAAAGGAAAAAATACAAAAACTAAAAAATAAAAAAATTCTAGTGTTTGACTATTTTGACAAATTAAAACATGAGTATTTAATTTTACCAATCTAAATCTTAAATTTTGATTTATTTTTAATGTAAATCATTTGTCTATTTTTATTAAGTAAAATTAAGAAAAAAAAATAATATTTTAATCATTAAATTTTATAAAAATTGATATTAGACATTTCATGTATACTTTACATTAACTTTTAATAACTAAAAGCTTTTTTTGTGTGTGTGTGTATGTGTGTATGTGTGTGTGTATGAATTTTACATAATAAAATTAATTTAATGGCTGAGATTGAAAGCAAATAAAAAAAAAATTTAAGTTTAAAATTTATTTTGTCACAAATCTCAAACTCTGTTTTTTTTTTTTTTTTAATTTTTTTTGTAGTTGTCCCTTTCTAAAAATAAATTTATTATTTGATTGGTTTTCGCATATACACAATGTTCTACGTACTACCACGTGTGGGGATATATTTTCAGAGTACCAACACGTGGCAAGGTGACGCTGACGTGTCAACCGAGGTGCCACGTATCGAGAGAGTTATGCCGAGGTTACCTACAAGAATACCGGAGTCCGAGATAATTGGATAAGGGACAAGAGTCCAAGGATAAAGAAAGACTTCAGGATAGATAAGGATAACAGTCTTAGGGAGTCTATCCTTATCTCTTAAGAAATCCAAAGCAAGTATTGAATTGGAGTCCATAGAAGTCAGGCTTCTAGTGGGACTAGGATTAAGTAAACTATAAAAGAGAGGCACTCCTATGGGTCTAAGGTATGCAATTGATACTTTGAGCATTGTTTTTAATACTACTGATTATCTTCGAGAAATATACTGACTTGATCGTCGGAGTGCCCCTGGGTGGAAGAACCATCACCGGAGCCTTCTCTTTCTGTGCAGGACAGCAGGATGCCATCTATTCTGCCAGTGTTCTACAGCTGAATTACTAAGGTGGGCAGTGTGATCGGAAAAATCACTCACACAATTTGGCGCTGTCTGTGGGAATCGAACCCACGAATAGATGGCCAGTAACGGACTGAAAGAAAGGATTGGGGATGACGCTCTTACTGGGAGTAACAGACCTATCAACCTTGACGTCGAAGGAGACAACCACAATGCAGAAACTCATAACCAGGGGGCACGGAGGAAAAGACGTCGGTCAGGAGGGCGACACTTCAAAGAAGACAGACCACAGCAGGTACTATAATGAAGATAACCTCTAGGTATGGAGGGATAGGTGCCTACGGAGGGATGAGGAAGTAAAAGAATTGGCAGACAAGTTAGCAGACCTGCAGTCGGTCGTCAACTTCATGATGCAAAACAATGTCATACAGCCACCGTACCCGCTGCAAGACACGCTGATTCCAGCAATTAATACCCAAAAGGGAAGAAGAAAAACAATTCCTGAAGCATCCCAGCACACCAGAAGCGGAAGGCACTCTCACCCGCCTTCCAGGGAAGTCGGACGAGAGGAGCCGAAACAAGAGAATTCCTAAAGGACATATCACACGAAGGACCCAGAGCACAAAGAACATCGACATGTCCAAAGGCAGGCGCTCTGCTTTGACACAACCCATGGAGAAAGATCAAAACGGGCCCACCACAAGGCCGAAAGTAGTGTACCAAAAAGACTGAAGTCCAAAGATAGCCGAGCTCCGGGGAGGAGTAAAGAAGACTTGAGAAATTACCTCAAGAAGAAGGAACAGAATGCTGAAGCCGAGGTTACCTCACCCGACAAGCCAAGGACACCGTTCTCGGTAGAACTGGATAAATTTCAGGCACCAAAGAGATTCAGTATGCCGAGGTTTCAAATATACGATGGTAAGTCAGACCCTAACTTCTACGTTGGATTATTCTTGAACTCAATGGCATTATACAGTGGAAACGAGCCATTGCTCTGCAAAGTGTTCCCCTCGTCCTTTGGGGAGATTGCATCAGATTGGTTCCACAAACTGCCAAAGGGAAGCGTAAAGACTTGGGAAGGCCTGGCCGAGATGTTTGTGGCCAAGTTCGTGACAAACAAGCTACAACCATTAAGGGTGGACGCATTGATGGCTCTGAAGATCAGCAAGGATGAAGGCCTTAGGGCCTATGCAAAAAGATACTACGAGGTGTTCAATCGAATACCCGAATGCAACCAAGAAGTGGCGATCGTGTCTTTCAAGAACGGCCTGAAAAGATGACTGTTCACTACGGAAATCTTTGGCAAAGACATTGCCAAAAAGCATAGAGGAGCTCATGGAAAGAATCGAGAAATATACCAGAGCCGAGGAAGATACATCGAGGAATAAAGAGATAAAACAAGAAAGAACCAACAGCTTGCCGAAGCGAGGCCGAGGTAACAACGGGTTCAACAAACAAGAAACGGAATTAAGGGCCAAACAGGCAGTGACGACTGTGTTCCGAATCCCGGTCCACAAAGTCCTAGATCAAATCCGAAACCAACCCTATTTCAGAGCACCAGCAAAGGCCCCAGGAGAATACATGGGAAGGAACGTTGGTAGGCATTGTGCCTACCACAATGAAGAGGGGCATCCAACCCAGGGCTGCAGAGCCCTAAGAGCACACTTAGAGGACGTAGTGAGACAAGGCCATTTAAGAGACCTTGTTGATGAAGCCAAGACAAGAGAGGAACAGGCAAGATTGCCTCAAGCACCAGCAGCCCCGCCTCCCCCAGCATAGCAAGCACAGGTAGGGGGACCACGGGTGGTTAATGTGATCCATTCAAGGGTCAACGAGAACGAAGTCAGAGGAGAGACCCAGAGGGTAAGGCATTTACAGCATGTCTACCAAGTCGGGGAAAAGAGACATCGGCCAGAGGAGTGCCGAGGACCGATGATAGCTTTTTCTGAAGCCGACCTAGAGATGGTCCAACATCCACATAATGATGCCTTGGTGGTATCCCTCCAGGTTAGGGAGTGCCAAGTGAAGCGCATCTTAATTGATCAATGCAGCTCTTGCGACATCATGTATGTTAAATGTTACAAGGAGCTGGGCCTTCACCCAGATGACATAGAAGGATCCAATGGCCCGATGGTCGGCTATAATGGAACGCCGACATGGCCACTAGGCGCAACAAGCTTGGAAGTACAAGTCGGCACAAAGAAAATCAAGACGGAATTCATTGTGATTAACACACCCTCACCATACAACATCATCTTGGGAAGGCCATGGTTACATGTAATGGGGGCAGTTTCCTCAACGTTGAATCAACTATTGCGGTTCCCAACAGAGCTAGGGATTGAAGAAATCAGAGGAGATCAACTACAGGCAAAAACTTGCTCCATGGCAACAATGAAAACTACCTGCAACATTCAAGAACCATGGAAGGCAGAGATTGAAGATGAGGACATGGAGGTCCTAGATGATGTCGGCAAGGAGCCATCCGAAAAAAGTGAAGAAACACTAAAGAAAATCCTTGTCCATGAAGGCAATGAAGAACGCTTCTTTCTTCTCGGCTCAGGCTTAGCTGAAGAAGAAGAAAGAGAACTGGAAGCTTTTTTGAGAACAAACATAGAGGTGTTTTCTTGGACACCTTATGAAATGCCTAACATTGACCCCGAGGTCACATGTCACAGACTGAACGTCGACAGGTCAGGTCAAACCTGTAATACAACGAGCCAGAAGACCGACGTTGATGCACGTTGAAGCAGTAGAGGAAGAAGTAGATAAACTTCTAGAAACTAGGGCCATCAGAGAAGTCAACTATCTGACATGGCTATCAAACACTGTGGTGGTAAAGAAGAAAAACGGTAAATGGAGGGTCTGTGTAGATTTTACAAGCCTAGACAAAGCTTGTCCCAAAGATAGCTTTCCTCTACCCAAGATCGACTAGTTAGTGAACGCCACATCTGGACATAGAAGGATGAGCTTCCTAGATGCTTATAAGGGGTACTACCAGATAGCCATGTTCCCCTCAGATGAGGAGAAAACAGCGTTCATCACCCCAAAAGGCCTGTACTGTTACAGAGTAATACCTTTTGGGTTGAAAAACGCAGGAGCAACTTACCAAAGGCTGCTAACCAAGATATTCAAACACCTGATTGGCCAAACAGTAGAAGTCTACATCGATGACATGGTCGTGAAGACCAAGGAGCCTAGGGGTCATCTGGCTGACCTAAAAGAGGTCTTCGAAATCCTCAAAACATATCGGCTCCGACTTAACGCATCAAAGTGCGCGTTTGGAGTTGGATCTGGTAAGTTCTTGGGGTACCTGGTGACAAGAGGAGGCATTGAGGCTAGCCTAGATCAGATCAAGGCCATCATAGATTTACAGAGCCCGACATCGGAAAAACAGGTACAGATGCTTACCGGAAGGGCCGCAGCCCTAAATAGGTTCATAAGCAAAAGCTCAGACAAATGTAAACCTTTCTTCAACTTGGTAAAGAAAGCCATGAATTTCCTTTGGACAGAGGAATGTGAGGCCGCGTTGGCCAACCAAAAAAAGTACCTGACTACGACTCCAGTCCTCTCAACACCTGAACCAGGGGAAGAGCTGTTTTTGTACTTAGCAGTTTCAGAACACGCAGTAAGTGCGGTGTTAATCCGAGAAGAAAAAGGGGAGCAAAAGGCCGTTTACTATGTGAGCAAAACCTTGGCCAACGCAGAAACAAGGTATCTACCCCTAGAGAAATTAATGCTAGCCTTAGTGATGGCTTTAAAGAAGTTGAACCATTACTTTCAGGCGCACAAGATTGTAGTGCTAACAGAGCACCCTTTGAAACCCTTGTTACAGTAGGGAGACTTAACTAGAAGGATAGCAAGATGGGCAGTGGCCTTGGGCCAGTACAACCTAGAGTTCAGGCCGAGAACGGTAATTAAAGGCCAAGTTTTGGCCGACTTCGTGGCCGAGTTCACCTCGGAATCCAACAAACATCAGGCTCCTGTTGAGCCAAGATGAATGTTGTCCCAGCAAGCAAGGAGAATCCCAGCCAAAGGCAAAAGAACAAAGGAAGGAAAAACTCAGACCTTGAAGCATCTACATCGGCGATTCCTTTAGACTATTTGTCGATGGAAGCTCAAACCGACAAGGAGCGGGGGCAGAAGTACTACTGATATCTCCAGATGGAGAAATAATAGAACAGTCCATTCGTTTGGGATTCAAGGCCTCAAACAATGAAGCAGAATACGAAGCATTAATTGCAGGGCTAAAGCTGGCAGTAGCAGCAGAAGCAGATGAGGTAATAGTTTTTTGTGATTCACAGCTTATTGTTAACCAGTCAACAGGAGAATTCGCAGCCAGAGACGAAAGGATGTCGGCATATGCAAAAGATGTCATCAGATTGGCGGCCTTATTTTAGAACTGCCGACTACTCCAAGTAAGCCGAGATGATAACAGTCACGCCGACGCGTTGGCCAACCTAGCAAGTTCAATACAAACTGGAAAAACAAGGACAATTATGATTGACTATATGTCGGGCCCGAGCATAGAACCACAGAACACAGAGCGGCAAGCAATGTGTGTAGACATGGGACCAAGCTGGATGGATGCAATTGTTGCATTCTTGCAAGAAGGAAAGCTGCCAGAAGACCGCAAGGAGGCACATAAGGTCAGGTTGAAGTCGGCAAGATTCAGTCTCACAACGAATGGACATCTCTACAGAAGGTCATTCACTGGACCCCTCTTAAGGTGCGTACATCCTTTGCAAGGTTGAAGATTTTTTATATGAAATTCATGAAGGAGTTTGTGGAAGCCATGCTAGAGGCAGATCACTAGCTCACAGGGCCATTACCCAGGGGTATTGATGGCCCTACATGCAAAAAGATGCAGAAGCATACGTGAAGAAGTGCGAACAATGCCAAAGGTTTGCACCTTTGATACACCAACCAGCTGTTGGCCTGAATCCAGTATCTAGCCCTTGGCCGTTTGCCCAGTGGGGCTATGGATCTTGTTAGGACAACTTCCCCAGGCAACTGGGCAGAGAAAATACTTGCTAATAGCAACAGATTACTTCACGAAGTGGATAGAATAAAGAACCTCTTGCCAAAATCTGAGATGTGGACGTCAAGAACTTCATATGGAGAAATATCATCACCAAATTTGGCATTCCAAGAGCCATAGTTGCCGACAACGGAACGCAGTTTGACAGCAAACTCATCAAGAACTTTTTTGCGAAATTCAAAATCAAGAATTACTTTTCAACACCAAGTTTTCCCTAAAGTAATGGGCAAGCAGAAGCATCCAACAAAGTAATTTTGGATGGAATAAAGAAGAGGTTGCAGGCAGCAAAAGAAAAGTGGGTAGACAAATTACCCAATGTGCTTTGGGCATATCGGACTACGCCGAGAAGATCAACAGGAGAATCCCTCTTTGCCATGGCTTATGGTACAGAAGCAGTCATTCCATTGGAAGTCGGCATCCTAGGGATCCGAACCCGGAGAGTTGAGAATGGGAATAATGACATACTCTTAACCCGAGATTTGGATCTTTTGGAAGAATGAAGAGAGAAAGCTGCAATTCAGCTCGTAGCATACCAGCAACAGCTTGCCAGAGCTTACAACAAGAAGGTCAATCCAAGGGATTTTCAAGTCGGCGACCTAGTCCTGAGAAAAGTCGTCGGCAATAAGAAGGATCCCAGAGAGGGAAAGCTTGGCCCAAACTGGGAAGGACCCTAGAGAATCACTTCGGTATTAGGCAATGGAGCCTACCGACTTGAAGATAATGAGGACAAAGCATTGCCTAGACCATGGAACATTTGTAATTTGAATTTTTTCTATCATTAGATGTTCCTTGTTATTTTTTCAACGTCATCAATAAAATCATAGCAAAATTCCTTTACACTGATAAAAGATGCGCAATATTATTTCTGAATAATGAGAACCCAAGTGGAACTCAGGTTCACATTGGGGGCAAAGAGAAGAAGAATATGCTTAACGCTTGTTGAAATTTGTAGCAATTTACAAGTTGAAGTTAAGCCGAGATTATTCCTTATCTTCACTTGTTGAAATTAGTAGCAATTTACAAGTTGAAGTTAAGCTGATTCCTTATCTTCACTTGTTGAAATTTGTAGCAATTTACAAGTCGAAATTAAGCAGATTCCTTATCCTCACTTGTTGAAATTTGTAGCAATTTACAAGCCGAAGTTAAGCTGATTCCTTATCTTCACTTGTTGAAATTTGTAGCAATTTACAAGTTGAAGTTAAGCTGAGATTATTCCTTATCTTTACTTATTGAAATTTGTAGCAATTTACAAGTTGAAGTTAAGCTGAGATTATTGTTTCTCTTCGCTTATTGAAATTTGTAGCAATTTACAAGTCGAAGTAAAGCCGAGGTTATTGTTTACACACTTGTAGAAATTTACAAGTTGGTTAACCCAAAGAAGATGCTTAACACTTGTTAAAATTTGTAGCAATTTACAAGATGGCGTTAAGCCGACATATGATCATCTGTTGAAATTCGTAGCAATTTACAGATTGAAGTAAAAGCTAAGTATATTGTTTAAACACTTGTTGAAATTTGTAGCAATTTACAAGTAGATCGTTGTTTAGCGCTTGTTATAACTTGAGGAAAGTTTATAGGTTGAAATTAAAATAGTATGTGTTTTACACTTGTTGAAATTTATGAAAAGTTTGTAGGACAGTATCCTGCTGAAGTAAAGCTTGTAGTTATTATACCCGAGGTATGTTACCCTGAGAAGATTACACAAAGAAGGAGGAGTTTATAAGACATGCAGAATATTCTAAGTATAGAATCATACAGAAGCAACCAAGAGAAAATAAGGATTGAAACATTCAGAGAAAATAGTTGTAGTATTTTAGGGTACAATCAAAGAGTAACTGTTCAGAATACGGCACATCGGCCATATAAAAAGCTTGCAAAAGTACAAAAGAAACGAAAGAAAAACATGGGAATTAAGGTTCCTCAGCATCGACAGTAACATGGGTCTGGACCTCAGACGACTGTTGTGTAGATACCTCGGCAACCTTTTTCGCCTCGATCTTGGCGTCGATCTGAGCTAGGGTTTCATCAAGGCTTTTTTCGGCTACAAGAACGTCGGAGGAAGCCTGCTCCGGGGTAAGTTCCTTGGCAACTTCGTCACCATCAACGTCCTGAGTTAGGTCTAGGACCTGCTCATTCAAAGAAGGAGACTTAGCCCCAGCAACCCCTTTGGATTTCCTAACCAAAGCCTCACCTTCATTCTCATCTTCATCTTCAGACTCAGCTTCGCCATCAGATTGAGCTGGTGGAGGTGGAGGAAAAGGAAGAGGAATGGTGTCAGCCTTTCTCAGGGGCGAATCCTCAGGAACATTAAGCTTTTTGGCAAGGGACATCCAACCAAGGGAGAAACCCTTGTTGCATTGCCTCCCTCACTTGTTTTTTCATAAGCCTCGGTGACGTCGGTTATGCCTTGATCGTATGCTTTTGCATCAGCTACATCGATTTCAGCTTGCTTGGTGGCCAGGGCCTTCTCAAGTTCCTTTTCGGCTTGGGCCGTCTTCTCATCGGCCTCCCTCTTTTAAGCTTCGACAACTTTCTTAATAGCCTCAGCAGCATCAGCCTTCTCTTCGACCTCAATTTGGGCTTTTTAAGGGCAGCCTCGGCCTGGTCCTCCAACTTCTTCATTTTTGATTGAAGGCTTTTGTTGGTTTTCTGAAGGGCAGCTAACTCCTTCTTCATGTCGGTCATCTTCTCTCTATTCTCAAAAAATTGTATGGAGAAGGAGTGGGCATGCTGAACAGCCTGAAAGAGCATAAAGCGAAAGTTATTACAAAGTTTTACAAGTATAAAAAGATGAAGAAAGACGGGTTACCAAGTGAAGAAACTTACTTGAACACAACGCTGAAGCATGAGAGCGTAGTTTTCGTACTTACTCATCTCGGCATTCTTTTCAAGATCGCCAGGAAGAAGAAGAGCAGTACTAAGGGCTACGCCGATATTGATGTCATCGGCACTGTCGCTGGCCATGATAGGCTTATCTTCTAGAGTAATTGCAAGCGCCCAGGGGATATCTAGTTTTTTAGATCCCGAGGTCGTCGTAGACGACGACTTCGGCTTCTTCGATTTAGAGGACTCAGAGGGTTGGGCTTCAGCAGACCTTTTGGCAAGAAGAGAAGAAGTCTTCTCACTCTCAGCCAGTTTGGAAATGGGCAAATTATCCTTAGAGTGAACCTAAGTTACTTTAGCTTGTAAGCTGGGCCTTTTTTACTCTTTTTTGCTTCGGTGGGGGCATGATCTGTGTTGGCTGAGTGTCAACATCGGTAGGGAGGCTGGACAAAAGATCCTTGGCAACTGGTTTTGCACGACCCATTTTGGCAGTGAGGACTAGACGACGCCGACGTTTTCTTTCTGGTATTGGGATCAAGTATGGAGCCGAAGTTGATGGCTGATCACCTGGATCAGAGGTTGCGCTTTCCTTTTCTGGACTGGCAAGTCCAAAAGCTTCTTCAAATCCTTACTGGGGATGTAGGATTGGTGAAAGCTTTTCGGTGGCTTACGAACATCTACAAGAAGAACAGACATTAGAAACAGACAGAGTATTGAGGACTTGAAAAGAAACAACTAAGTATTGACACTAGGCTCTTACCCTTGCCCTCTTTAACTGACCAAGGAAGAGGGTAGAGATGGGCATCCTCGTCTGGGGCAAACTCCCAATTTCCCGAGGTAATGAGGTAGTCATCTCCAACCCCCTTGTTGGAGTCTGGGAGGTCGGCTACAATTTTGAACTCTGTAGACCTCAGCTTAAGATAATAGACATAGCTTTTTTCTTTCAGATTAAGGGCGCACATGGTGTAACAGTACTGAATATCAGCTAAAGTTATCCTAATATTTTCCTGTTTCGCTAAGGCTATAATACCATTAATCACTCGATAAGAGTTAATGGTAAGTTGCATGGGGTTCAACTTATAGTAATGGAGAACTTCACGAAAAAGGGGATTAAGTGGAAGCTGAAGTCTACATTCAGTAAAAGCAATAATGGGAAAGGGCATCGTATCATCTGTGGGCATGATAGAGTCGTCATCCCCAGCCAGTCTCAGATGGACATCGGCAGGAATGACGAACTCTTCCCTAAAGTATTCAAGTTTGGTTGGGGTATCTACCCTATGTTTCCACATACCCATAATGTTGGCGTAAACGTATTCAACTTCAGAAAGGGGATGCTCTTAAAGGGTTTTTAAGACCACGGAAAAACCTAGGTAAATACTGGTAAGGGTTGTTTCAGTTTTTCCTAAGAATTGGTAGGTTCTATAAACAAATCCCAAAACTAAATCTATGAAAGCAAAGATTGGGGGCACAGATCTAGAAGGAAACACAGAAAACAAGAAACAAAGAATAAAGTTTCAAAATCAAGAACAGAGGTAGGGTTCTCAAAAGTATAAAGAATACAGGAGATATAGGGTCAAGAACAGTAACAAAAAAGTGGTGAAACAGTACAACTGTTTAAGACATGGACAAAAACAAATTTAAAGCATTTAGATATGTGGTTCACAAGATAGATGTTTAAACAAAACTGTAATGACAAACTAATAATGAAGAATATCGAAGGCATTAAGAATGAAGGGAACGATAGCTTACCAGGAAAAATGAAGCCGGTATAAAAGATTGCCGAAGTCAGGCGACGGTTGCAGACATAACAGAATGACGAAAACTTCACTGGAATGGAAGAAATAATAGCAGTTGCAGAGCTTGAGGTTTGAGCAATGGCAGATTCAAGGGAAAGAGTTTAGGGAGAGAGAAAATAAGTAAAATCGATTGCAAAAGTGAAAAGACAAAAGCAAGAGGCAAAAGTTTTGTCAAAAAACTTGAAACGACAGCAAAAATAGAAAGCATTTATTACGCCTGGAATATCGCATACGTCAGACGGCGTAGACAGCTGCAAGACGGCTTACAAGCGCGTCACAGGCACGAGCCAATGAAGATGAAACACGTAAGAAGAACGGTTGAAAAGTAATACATGACAACTCATGCGCATAAAAGAGTTCAGTGGAATTCTTATTCCTAAAAGAAGACATGTCGGCCTAAAAATGAATGATCTCGGCTAAAGAGTTCTTTTGCCGATATACTGGAAAGGGGAACGATATAGGTTCCATCACCTCAGAATGCCGAGATAATAGAACCTAGGGGGCAGTTGTGGGGATATATTTTCAGAGTACCAACACGTGGCAAGGTGACGCCGAGGTGTCGGCCGAGGTGTCACGTGTCGAGGTAGTTATGCCGAGATTACCTACAAGAATACCGGAGTCCGAGATAATTGGATAAGGGACAAGAGTCCAAGGATAAAGAAAGACTTCAGGATGGATAAGGATAACACTCTTAGGGAGTCTATCCTTATCTCTTAAGAAATCCAAAGTAAGTATTGAATTGGAGTCCATAGAAGTCAGGCTTCTAGTGGGACTAGGATTGAGTAAACTATAAAAGAGAGGCACCCCCATGGGTCTAAGGTACGCAATTGATACTTTGAGCATTGTTTTTAACACTACTGATTATCTTCGAGAAATATACTGACTTGATCGTCGGAGTGCCCTTGGGTGGAAGAACCACCGCCGAAGCCTTCTCTTTCTATGCAGGACAGCAAGGTGTTATCTATTCTGCCAGTGTTTTACAAGCTGAATTACTAAGGTGGTCAGTGTGATCGGAAAATCACTCACACACCACGGTAACGAAAATTATACAACGGTCTCTTAGGATCTATTTGTTTTTAGAGATAGAATGTAGGAGATTATTAGTGAATGGATTGTTAGTGATGAGACCGCTATTGAGGAGATTAAAAAAATTGTATTTGTTTAATAACCAGTAAACTAGTGACAGTTCATGTTTGTTGTTGAGAGAAGAGTAGGATTAACCATGTAAAATTTCATAAATGCCTTTTATATTATTTCAAATTTAGGCTTATATGAACTAAAGAATAAATAAATTTTTACTAAATGTTATTCTTCTTCTCTTTTTTATTTTTATTTTTTTTATAATTTTTTTTTTAAATATTAAAGAATCCAACTATCAAAATTTTTGTACTCAATGTTATTTTATTTTATTTTTTTTAATATTAATGAACCCAACTATCTATAAATTTTTGCTCAAAGTTATTTATTTATGTTTTTTGCAAATATTAAAGAATCTAACTATAATAAAATTTTACTCAATTATTTATGTTTAATATTACATGAATTATATTATGAGTCTCATTCCAAATATTATAACAAATTTGACAATAACTACGAGCAAAATAGTCAATTAACTTATAGTCCTAAGGGATTCACATTTTTTAATATCACCTTCTCTAGGCCATTACTAATCCTCTCATTTAAGGCCTTTCATAATCCTAAGGGATTATAAATCCTGAGGTCCCTTTAAAAAACAAACATGATAATTATTATCCCCTCCTCCCTATTAATCCAACCATGACACTTAGAGCATCTCCAACAGTAGTAGGCATTTTACCTATCTAAATATTACTATAAAGTATATATTTTATTTTGTCTATCAAATGCTTTATGTTTTTATTCCAATCATGCTCTTTATTTTAACTATTTATTCAAATACTATTAATTTTATAGAATGCCACGTCAACAACAAAGATGGAGGGAAATAATCCTAATGATTGAATACATTTTGCCTAGCGTTGAAGGGCTAGCTACATGTAGCTAGTGAATATAAGTTGAGCCAAAATGCCTAATCATATACCTAATACATTGGAATTGAAAAAAGTAAATCACACTAAGCATTTTAACTAATAAGTATTATATACCTAGTGCATTGGAGATGCTCTTACCTCTCAAAACAAATTTATTCGAGAAATGTTAAGAATTATAAAATTTTTTTCATGAAAATGATCATGAAAGATTTGTGATCCTTAGATTACCTTGATTAGTATGTGATGCTTTATTCTAAGTGTAATTCAAAGATCACAAATTTTTCATGATCATTTTCATGAAAGACTTTTCATCATACATAATATTGCTGAATTTATTATGCCTTTTATATTTGTTAATCATCCAACGTAAACATTCTGCGTATTCATCTTTTCTACTATCACGTGTTTATACGTGGTGACAGCGGAATAATCAATCAGTACAGAGCTCCTAGTGTGTAGTGAGAAAAATATTGAGTGTATTTAGTACTTCCCTATATAAAATGCCGAGGCCCAATGTCTCTAGCATACTCAGTTATTACACTGCATGAGTAATGTCTGTGCTCTCTTAGACAGAGAAAGCTGCGAGTTTCATAGAGAGAGAGAGAGAGAAATGGGTAGCCTCATCTTCATCACAGCTCTCTTGCTGTCTATGAGCTCCGCCGTGTACTCGTGCCTACCGTCGGATCGAGCTGCCTTGATGGCCTTGAGAGCTGTCCTACACGAACCCCACCACTTGGGTATATTCAACTCCTGGAATGGCACCGACTGTTGCCACAACTGGTTCGGCGTGAGCTGCGACCCCACCACTCGCCGAGTCGCCGACATCAACCTCCGCGGCGAGTCGGAAGACCCCATCTACGAGAAAGCCCACCGCACCGGTTTCATGACCGGTTATATCTCTCCCTCCATATGCCGACTCAACCTACTCTCCAGCATCATCATCGCCGACTGGAAGGGCATTTCCGGTACTATCCCACCCTGCATCACTAACCTTCCCTTTCTCCGAATCCTCGACTTGATCGGAAACAAAATCTCCGGCGAAATTCCGGCCGATATCGGCCGACTGAGTCGACTCACTGTTTTAAACGTTGCCGATAACAATATCAGCGGCACCATACCGCGCTCGATAACCAACCTCTCCTCATTGATGCACTTGGATCTCCGGAACAACCAGCTCTCCGGAACGATTCCACGTAATTTCGGCAAGCTCCGAATGCTGAGCAGGGCTTTACTGAGTCGGAACCGACTCACTGGGTCAATCCCCGTCTCGGTATCTTACATATACCGCCTCGCCGATTTGGATCTTTCTTTCAACCAAATTTCAGGTCCGATACCAGAAAATATCGGCAAAATGGCAGTTCTATCTACTTTGAATCTCGATGGAAACCGAATATCAGGAACGATACCACCGACATTGATTGCATCGAGCATTACTATATTGAATTTGAGCCGAAATGCATTTGAAGGGACCATACCAGACGGGTTTGGGCCGAGATCCTACTTTACGTCAATGGATTTTTCATATAATCGGCTGACAGGTCCGATTCCGAAATCGATTACATCGGCCACATATATAGGCCACCTTGATCTCAGCCACAACCACCTCTGCGGCCCCATTCCGGTGGGCTCTCCGTTTGATCATCTCGAAGCGTCCTCCTTTGTTTATAATGATTGTCTATGTGGGAAACCCCTTAAAGCTTGTTAAGTTTGAGCCCATAAATTTACAATGGATTACAAAAAAAATGTTTCGCGAAAATCATCATAAAGTTGTCGACAAAGTTTAAGATCGACCAACAAAGGTTTCTAGACAATTTTTGTGAAATTTATCATGTGATTCGTGATATCATTTGTCTTTGTTTTTCTGTATCAATCATATGTGATATCGCAGATATATATTTTGTATTGTGTGATGTAAGGATAAAATGAATGTGTTTTAATTTACCAATTAGATCCTATTTGATAACATCTGTTATTTATTTTTGATAAAATGAAAATAAAAAAGGCTAATGGGTGGGAGCTCGAAAAGCTCCGCCCCGAATCCCCCGAATTGCCTTTTTAGGCTTTTTTTTTTTTTTTTTGCCTTGTGTTTTTTTTTTTCTTGCCTGAAATGGAAATTGTGTGCATTGTGTGCACACAATTTCGAGCTACCAAACAAAACCCAATAAAAAATGGTTTAGTTGATTTGATGGTTATATTTTCAGTAGAAAAATGCTTGGAGTTGTAAGACTCCGTTTGGATGGAGGGAATCGGTAAAAAAATAAAAGAAATTGCGAGAATAAAAAATTACTCCAAGTGTTTGGATAAGTATGTATGTGGGAAATTATGAGAGATTGTGAGAAAAAAACTCTCACCAAAGTTATGTTTTATTTATCACCAAAAATAGTGAGATTTGGTGAGAAAAAAAAATGGGTTTAATGAAAACACTTTTAAAATATCAAAATTATCACCAAAAATAGTGAGATTTGGTGAGAAAAAAAATGGGTTTAATGAAAACACTTTTAAAATATCAAAATTACCTCACGATGAAAAGAAGTTGGAAAAATAATTTATTCATATGGAAGGTTATTTTGGTAAAATGAAACAAAAATATTTTCTCTATTTTCTCTTATTTACTCTATCCAAACAACTTATGTGAGAAATAACATTATCTTCTCTTTTATTCATCCAAATATAATAGTAAAAAACTATAATTATTTCTTTACTTTTCTCACCTAGGTGAAAAACTACAATAATTTTTTTCTTTTCTTTTTTCATCCCTCGATTCAAACGGGAGTGGAACACACTCAATCCCCCTTCAATGACATGGAATAGGCCATGTGAAGAGGGGACCATACTTCTCATCTCTCATTTCTACTTCACTAAAGATCAAAATGAGAATGATATATTGGGGGATGTAGCATAACAAATTTTCACTTTCTTGTTTCGTAAATGATGATGGTGGCCAAACAAGGTTATCCATTGGAGAAATTATAATTTGCTCGTGAGACAATCTAAGGTCTTGTTTGGCATATATTAAAAAAGTCAAAAAGTTAAAAAATCACTATCTTATTTAAGTCATATCATTTTATTTAAGTTACATCAGCTCTTTATCACATCACTTCAAACCCAATCTATGCCCAATCCATATTTCATAAAAAATCAAAAAGTGCACTTATTTAGAACATCCAAAATCACCCCTAAGTGATATCCAAATTGAATATTATTGGTTAAAACAGTAAGTTCTATCATTATTTTATCTTTTTTAAGAAAACAACATAACATTTATCTAAATATAAATGATGTAAAACATTACTCCAAAACAATCAAATACCTTCTCCATCATTTGAAAGTTCAGTCGAAAAGGTTGTCGACGGGTATGGTGGCCGATTGTGGGAAGACCTGCTGGATATGTTGGCCAACTAGTCAGAGAAATTTGTTGATGGGAGTGGCTAGAACTTGGGAATGGTTGGCAAAAGGCAGCGGATGGAAAAATAAATTAAAATTTATTTTTTAAATAAGTGGAAATATCTTTTTCTTTAAAAAATATAGTAAAGTTCGTAAATTATTTCTATTTTGTTGGAAAAAATAATTAGTATCAATTTTCTATTTTTTATAAATATAAATATATAAACATTTTCAAATTTTTAATTACTATCTTAGTTTCTAAAATATGTAATTTGTGTTGCTGCGTCAATTTGTTTTCTAATATGAAAAAGCGTTTCGATTTGATTTCTCAACTTAACTTGGTTTGTAAATGTTGTTGACAACAAAGATAAAAGTATAAATTCAATTAAAAAATTACAATTTTATTCTTTAAAATGTGTCATTTGTGTCATTTTAAATCTTAATCTTTAGATAATGTCAATTTAACGCCTAATGTATAAAAAGTGATTAAATTTGGTCCCTCAACCTAATTTTGCCTCCTTTTGATCTTAATCTTTAAAGTCGCTGGAAAAGTCACCTGTCGGGGATGACTGGCAACAACAAGTGGTAGTGGTTAAACAGAAAATGAGTGATATCCAACAAATAAGTTATGAATGAGGGACATGTGTCACATTTCAACAAATAGTTAGTTTGGTAAATTTTAACAAATAATCAAATAGGTTGATTTCAACATATAATTATCCTTTTGGAAAAATTGTCTTTTTAGCCCAAAGATATTAGAGTTTGGGCCTATTAACTCAAAAGATTCAGAAAATGGACTCATGGCTTGAGTGCTCAAAATTAATTTAGCTGAAAAAAATACAAAAATACAAAACATTTACCATTTTTATATTGTTTTACATTTTGGGAGGGTATAAATAATTTTAAAAATTTAAAATATCATTTTGATATTTAATTTTATCAAATTGATTTTTATTTTTTCAAAAATATTTCTAAAACTAAGGCTAAGTTTGGCATCCCTTAAAAAAGTCAAAAAATCAAAAAGTCATTATCTTATTTAAGTCATATCACTACTCTATTATATCATTTCAAACTCAACCTATATTTCATAAAAATTTTAAAAATACACTTATTTAGATCATTCCAAACAAGTGCTGAAGTTTGGTTAGATCATTATGGAAAGGGGAAATTACAGTGACAGTCTGTCTTTATCTATATAATAACACTAGCACACCCTTTATTATTTGAAATCACACTGACCTCACTTTTTAAAAAAACAGAATTAAATGAAAATGTAAAATTACTTTTATACCCATATGATTTTATATTATCCAGAATTTTTTCCACTCTAAAACGCAACGCTCTCACTCTCTTACCACAAGCCATCACTAACAACCGTTTACCAGCATACACAACCAGCGCCAACTACACTTTCATTGTTGCCAGCAACAATCCCCACTGACCTGTAGAAAAAGTATTTTCAGCAAATCAATTTAATACAAATAAATAAAAAAATAAAATATAAGAAATTTCTGACGAAAATTCTTCAAAAGTTAGAATAGTTTGTGACTGAGGCCACTAGTTGAGCATTATGTCTTTTAGACAGAAATTCGTCCTTACCTCTAGTGCTTGCAATTGATAGGCATGCTTTCAAGATAAAACAATCAACACACACAGAAATTGCACAACCTTTTGTGTATACAATGAACCAATTTGTGTCTTGTGCTTTCTTATATACTTGACTAGACATAATGTATGTGTGGGAACATACTTTGTGAATGGTAACATGTGGCCAAGGTGGCACTGGAGTGTCAGCCAAGATATCACGTGTCTTGGTCATGTTGCCGAGGTAATCTAGGCTAAGCCGATGTTATTTGCGAAGATATTAAAATCCGAGATGAGCGGATAAATGACAAGAGTTCTAGAATGTGAGATTGCCTTAGTCTAGATAAAGATAAAACTCTTAGGGAGTTTATCTCTATCTGGCTGGGAATCCAAGATAAGCATTGAGCCAGAGTCCATTGAAGGTAGACTTTTACAAGAATCAAGTTAGTGCTGGCTATAAAAGTAAGGCATCCTTTATGAGTCTAAGGTACACTTTTTGTATTCTGACTAGTGAGTGAAACACTATTTGATATCTTTGAGAGATAACTGAGTACTGACTTGATCGTCGGAGTGCCCCCTGGTGGACAAACCACTGCCCACCGATATTCTTATCTTTCTGTGACAAGTTGTTCAGGCATGGTCTATTATGCCTATGCTCTCCTGTTGAATTCCTATTTGGCAGTGTGGTTGGAAATCAGCACTGACAGTATGAATCTTAAAACTCCTTACATATCCAAATGAATACTATTGAAATGTTATTTATAGAAGTATTCGTGACTATTAAAAAGGTCGCGACTCTTGGGTCACACCTTTTCACATGAAGAGATGCAATGAAAAGTGAAAACCCCTACACCTTTTTACTTGACTCTTGAGTCACATCCTTTCACCCATTACACAACCAATGGCATCAGAGACTTCAACAGGCTCTAAAGATTGTTGAGTACTCCTGAGATAGCTCACTGTTTGGATACACAAAATGTGGTTCACTTATGATGGAATGTTTTAGAGAATTTAGGGGAAATCTCTCGTAAACTTTTTGGGGTTTCTCTTTTTCTTTATTTTTTTAACATTAAATAAGCAAAACACCTTTCCTTCTTTTTTATTATTTATTCTTTTCTTTTATGCTCTTAAAACCAATTTTTTAATAGTATTTTTTTTTAACAGATGTTTTTTTAGTAGTAATGCTATACATTATTTCTTACCCAATTCTTTACACTTAAGATTACTAAACAACTTTTCTAAAGTGTTTTCTATTTTAGATGGTTCTTCCGCAAGTTTCTTTGTGGATTTCCAGTTTCATATATGAAATTTATTGCCTTTTGTTTGCAATGGTATTTTTAATTTTTAATTTCTGTATCTTATGGTGTTTTCTACTTCTTTATTCCCTTATGAAAAACTGCAACCATTTGATCTTGACTGAATAAAGTGATTGGGATGGAATGTTTTAGAGAATTTAGGGGAAATCCCCCGTAAACTTTTTGGGGTTTCTCTTTTTCTTTATTTTTTTAACATTAAATAAGCAAAACACCTTTCCTTTTTTCTTTCTTTCTTTCTTCCTTTCTTTCTATTATTTATTTTTATTTTTATTTTTTATGATCTTAAAACAAATTTTTTTAATAGTATTTTTTTTAACAGAATTTTTTTAGTAGTGATGTTATACATAATTTCTTACCCAATTCTTTACACTTAAGATTACTAAACCACTTTTCCAAAGTGTGTTCTATTTTACATGGTTCTTCCGCAATTTTTTTTTGTGGATTTCCAGATTCAATTATAAAATTTATAGTTAATTTATATATCTTGTGGTGTTTTCTACTTCTTTATTCCCTTATGTAAAACTGCAATCATTTGATCTTTAACTGAATAAAGTGTTTGTAGATTGTCTCATATATTTATTTATTTATTATGTATGGTGGTATTCAATTCATAAGTCTTAACATGAAGGGAGGGAACAAAAAGTTACTACAAGAAATTAAGATTTTAAAAATAAAAATTTAAGAACAAAATATTTTTGTCGTTGAAGTACTATTATTTTATTTTTTGTGACAAAATTAGATATTAAGTGATAAATTACTTACCTTTTGGGACCAAAAATTTTGTTTAAACAAAAATATTTTTTTGGTACCAAGTTATTTTTTTTTTCCCTTAAAAGTACATTTATTAGCAATATTTTTAAAATTTTGTCCATAAAAGCTTATTTTTGGACTTTTCAGGATTACCTTTAAGTGACTGTTTTCGCGATAATTGAAATTAATCCCAAAATATTTTTTGTAACAAAATTTCTACTTTTTAAGACAAAAAAATTTAATCTCTAAAATTCTTATGTGTTGTAGAGGGGGCTTAACTTCTTTTTCTTTCACTATATTTATCCCTTGACATGGTTCAGGATTGTGTAGGGAGTGATGGACCGTGGGGTGATAGACATGGGTGGGAGGAAATAGTGAATAGTGGTAAGGCTTTGGGTTGAGACGAAAACCAGAGCATGCTGCCATTTCAAGGACAAAATTGGCATTTACAGGTCTTTTTTTCGATGTTGTTAACAATTTCTATATAGTCAACTAACAATTGACTAACAGAAGCATAAACTTCTAAAATAAGAGAAGACAATATGATTTTAGAGAATAAAGGAGTTAATGTTATTTTAAAGATACAAAGAGAGAGTGTTAGTGTAATTTATCTTTACAAAAAAGGAAAATCCTACTTACACTGTCATTTTAACTTGTTACAATTTCAAAATTTTATTTTTATTTATATTACAATCTTACCTTTACCTAAAATGACCAAAAAATCCTTAGAATCCTAACCCAAATTTCTCAATCCGCCCACTTTTCATCACCATGTCCCTCGGTCACTACCACTACTTGCCACCGGTGACACCATCCAATGTAGCTGGTGTCACTCCCAACTCTCTTTTTGGCCTACCTCCACTCATTCTCCTTTGCTCCTTCTTCTTCTTCTTCTTCTTCTTCTTCTTCATCATCAACTCTACAATCCTAACTCTCTCTCTCTCTCTCTCTCTCTCTCTCTCTCTCGGTGCGCGGTTGTAGGGAATAGGCCGGGATGGAGGGTCACACGATGGCAGGTGGTTCACGGTGGTTGCAATGGAAGGGATTTGTCGTGGTGGAGGTCGGGGCAAGGGGTTTGCAATAGGGAGAGGGGTTGGAATAGCAGTCAAAGATAGGGATGGGGGGTTGTAGTGATTGGAGATCACTAGGAGTGGTTGGTTTGTAGGGAAGAGTGGTGGCGATGGTTGGTCGTGGCTGGCCAGAAGGAGGAGACGGTGGTGGAGGAGGTGGGAGAGGGGGGGGGGGGGGGGGGGGGGGTTTTCGTGGGAGAGGGACTGCGATTTGGTACTTTGAGGTTTTGACAATGATTGTTGGAGTTGTTGGCGCCAATTGTGGTTGCTGGAGGTGAGGGTGAGGTACAATTAAGGTTTGAAAATGTGGGGTTAAAGATGAGGATAAGTTTAATATTATGATAAGTATAAAAAGAAATAAGCAAATTTAATTTTGATAAAATGGAGAAATAAGTTTAAAAAGACCAAATGATAATTTAAGTAGAATTTCTCTATGGAAAATAGGAAGTTGGAAGCTTCGACAACTGCATGTTGATACATGTGAGGGCACATGTTCATGTTCATCGTGGTTTGCTCATGAATTTTTGATGCAACAAACACTAGTTCTGATTTGATGCTATAAACCATCCATTAATTACTATAATTTTTGTTTACTAGGAAGATGAGATTATATTTATTAGTATTTTTTATATTATAAAATAGGATCAAGAATAATTTCCTATTGTTTCATAGGAAGATGATTTGCTCCTTATTTTTATTCGAAATGAGATTTCCTTTCGAAAGTCAGTTAAAAAAATAATTTATTAGTTAAAAGTAAATTAAATTTCCTTTCGAACATGTGCCCTCACTTGTACAAGGTTGCTAAATGAAGCTTGAATCTCATTATATTTAGGGTAAATTATAAATATACTATTTGAGATTTGTCTAAAATACATATTACTTTCTGTGATTTAAAAATTATAAATACCCCTTCTTAAAATTTTTTATTTAATAGAATTAGTTAAAAAAATAAAATTCCTATTGCTCTCTTATACAATGATAAATTTACCTGAATTAGTAATTGAAATAACTTTCTGATATAATTAAAACCATTAATTAACTTGATAATTTATTAATAAAATAAGACATTTGTTATGAAATTGATAGGGCAATTTATGTAGCCAAATTGGGCTGAGCTAGGTGGAAATGGGCTTAAGATTGGGGCCATGTCGGTGGACCGAGCTATGTTATGAAGATAGTCTCGTTTGGGCCGAACAATGGTCAAATCGGTCAAAGAAGTTTGATGGGATTGGAGAATGCCAATGTTCTTGGACTGAGCTATCTCGCAATGGTAGTCAAGGGTTTGATCGAACTAGAAGAGGGGTCGCGTAACGTCAGCATGGTGGCGCGTCGTGCAAAGTTTGCATGGTGCTATGCATTGCACAGTTAGTTCAAGGGCAGACAATGCAGTTAGTTCGACTACTTGGTTGGAAGCCATACAAAGAGTTGTTTCATCTCACTTGGTTTGCAGTGAGAAGAGTGTTAAAGGATAAGTATTATCCTATTGGAATGCAATTTCTAGAAGGACTACAAAGGATAGTTAGAGTCCTATTAGGATTGTGCCATGCGAAACTTACAAAAACTCAAACCAAACCCTGATCCAGGTATTTGAATTATTATTCCCCGAATCCATAGAGCTTTTGTCTCCTGAGACTATTTGTTGACTTAAGCATCGGAGGAGTTTTTGGCATACACCTGTCGGCTAGCTTATGTTTGTGATTTCATGTCTGACGATGATGTTTGGAGGAATACAAGCTTGATCAACAGGATTATACAAACAACGATTATTTAGTGTTTGTATAATTGGCGTCGTCTATGGAAAATTCAGAGAACTAACATTTTGATCAAGTTTTCCTTCAACAAGCTTTAATGGTGCACAATGAAGATTTGCTACTTTCCACTATCGATGTCCAAACTCCAGAGGCCAATAGGTGGCTTAAAGACTTGCCTCCTGCTTGCCTATGGCTAATTTGGACCCTCAATGACGGAACCCTCACAGAGGCATGCGAGAAAAATGGGGTTTGAGCCCTTACAACTCCTGAAGCCCCAGATGGACAGTGACGGTGGATGGATACCCAGATTCTAGAAGGTCATGTGAACGAGCAAGACGAACTAATCAGGTGGATGACGACAGACGTGGAGACTTTGAAGCTCCAAGTAAAGGGCAAGGGTGTTGCTAGGGTGGAAATCTGTGAAGGGCGCACACGATTCTCATTGTTCTGGAGATCAGGATGGACGTACCACACCAATGCATTTTGGAAGTAGAAGCCTCAAGGACAGGTGACTCCCAGACAAGGCTTCCAAAACTAGTTACTCTAGGTTTGAGAGAACGACGTCTAAAAGATCATACACAGATGGGAGTAGCTATCTACCCTTATACACTCATTAGACATCTTCTCGATAATCAGAGTTACCTAGATCAGAAGACTTGCAAACTGTCCTTGAGGAGAGGGCACAGAAGAGAGAAGCTGTCTAGGTGTAGGACCTCTACAGGGTGTCTGCTTTGTGAAGATTGGCTCCTAGGAAGCATGGAAGAGTCGAGGTTGCAATGTTGATGCTGCACCTTGCTTATGAGCCGGAGGACAGAGTGGTGGCAAGATTGTAGATTCACCGTTCATATCGGCGATAGAGAATGCACCTCTGCTTGCGGGCTTTAACCAGCTTTAGTTTATGATCTATGACGAGAAGGCAGATCCTTACATGCATCTTAGCCACTTTCGACAGGTTATGGCTATTCATAAAAAGAATGATGCCTTGATGTGCATTTTGTTTCTGTCAAGCCTTAGTGATTTGGGCTTAACTTGGTTTGAAAGATTGCCAAAAGGTAGAATTGCCTCCTAGGCGCAACTTGCAGAGGCGTTTGTTATGAGATTCAAAACAAACACCAAAATGCCTCTGGAGGTTGACCAGTTGCTCGCCATTAACATGGATGAGAAGAAAACATTAATGTCGTACAATAATAGGTATTGGAAGACTTCAAACAAATTGGTGAATGCCCCACTAATCTAGCTATTGCTCAATACAAATGTGGATTGCCAGTTGGGCACAAATTGGGGGATTCTATGACCATGACACTACCTCTTACTATGGAAGCTTTGATGGAAAGGGTGCACCAGCATATCAAGGTGGAGGAGGATTGCCTGCACAAAGGCAAGGTTTGACACAATAGTGATGTTGGACAAAAAAACTTCGGCCAAGGTTAACACGGTTGGTAAAAAGGGAAAATCGAGTTACAATAACCATGGCGACCCTCCCCAAAATAATGAAGACAGTAAGGTCAAGAAGTTAAAGGTTCGCACCGCTATCACTATAGTATTTAAGAAACCCATTTACTGTATCCTCAACGAAATTCACAATGAACCCTTTGTTTGGCGGGCTGCCAAATTGAGAGAAGCGTAGAGTGGTTATGATGAAAGGTACCAGTGCACTTTCCATGATGAAGTTGGGCACCAAACTGAGGATTGCATGTCATTGAAGCAACATTTGGAAGAATTAGTAGCAGCAGGCCACTTGGACCAATACATCGAAGGAGGAGCTTGGCCAAGCCCTCAATATAGGAACATGCTTGATAGAAGGCCATTAAACGGCCCACCTCAAGGTGTGATTAATGTGATCCATGGGATCATTGAGCCCGAGAAAGTTTTCAAGCTTAGAGTAATGATAAAGAAGGCGGAACACATGAGGGAGGTACTTAATGTCCAACAAACTATGAAGAAAGGGAAGACAAAGGCGAGAAATGTGATTTCTTTCTCTTACAAAGACCTAGCAAGGTTGTAGAACACCCATAACGATGAACTAGTGGTCACTTGACACGTCAAGAATTTTGACATCAAAAGGATCTTGATTGTCACGAGCCAAACTCGTCCCTAAAAGTTCAGATCATAACTGACCAGTACTCACATGACTACCTTCGACCTCAAACAAACATACAGAATAATTATAATAATGGGGCCATAAGTGGAAGCATCACACAAATGAAGAAGTCCATTGAGTCATGCCAAAGTGATCAAAATTATACAACTTACAACATAGCACATTCACGACCATGCAAAAACTTATGTACCTAAGAGCATTCCATATAGATGGTTTACATATCCTAAGAGCATTAAGCTAAATGAAACAAAAGTCATAACAGAATGTGAGCCAAATACCAAAAGCTCTATCTTGGAGACTCGACCAAACAGGTTCACAAAAATAACTCCTGAGGCAGACTCTCAGGTTGACTTCCATGCTGATCACCTACACACATACAACATAGGGGGTGAGCGACGCTCAATGAATAATAGTAAAGTAATGAGAATCAAACAAATAATCTTGATTTAAAAGAAAGTATATTATGCTAATACAATACTTTTCCACAATTACATCCTTTACAACATCATCCATAATCATATTTACAGAACAGCCTTAAGCCCAACATATTACGAAACAGCCTCAAGCCCAACATATTAACATAACGGCCTCAGGCTCACATATTAACACAACGGCCTTGGGCCCACATATTAACATAATAGCCTCAGGCCCACATATTAGCACAATAGCCTGGGGTCCACATATTAACACAATGGCCTCAAGTCCCAATCATATATCACAACGCCCTTGGGCTCACATATAAACACAACAGCACAGCCTCGGGCCCACATATTAGCACAACGACCTTGGGCCCACATATTAACACAACGGCCTCGGGCCTAATCATATATCACAATGGCCTTGGGCCCAATCACATATCACAACGACCTCGAGCCCACATATTAACATAACAGCCTCAGGCCCACATATTAACACAACGGCCTTGGACGTAAACGCATCGTAGTATAAACCAAACGACCTTAGGTCCATATTGCACATCTCATATGATGTTAAAAAAACTTGCTTATTTCGATCAAAACACAATATTAGAATAATTCACCATATCTAGATCAAAATAATCAATTAAGAACATATCTTTACAATACTATTACTCACAGTGCATTTGGTCTTGCGGCCTTGCCTCCGGCACACGACCTACACAAAACATTTCATATACATAGGTAATAAGAAATTCGTTTCATTCATACACTTTTCTTTTGATAGTTAACAACCTTCTTTAATGGGTTTCTATTCATCATTTCACTTCCAAAAGGACTTAAATAAGGTTAAGAATGTGTTCAGAATGTCGGGGAGGTCAACACAAGAAAACAGACTTTTTCTCTCTTGCCGGCTGCTCATGCAGCTGGTCTAACTGCTTGAGCGGTCAAGCTCCACTCTTGTGGAAATGTGAGCCGCTCAAGTGTGCAAAATGAAACTCGCCAAATTTGTTCTTGTTCCAGTTTGCGCAGAAGTGTAAGCCGCTCGAGTGAGTAGTCTGGGCAAAACCCAAACAATTCGAAATGAGTTTTAATCCCAAGTGACGAAACTCCATTACAAGCCCAAAATCAAGCAAAATTGACTCAAAAACATGATATACTAACATGATTCAAGTGTAATTTCACTTCAAACACATCAATCTTGCCTCAACTCTAAATTCATGGTCTCATCTTCTTAATATATTCATGAATTTCATATAACCATGGATGATCTTTCAATAGTTTCATGGATTAATCACAAGATTGAACTTAAATGAAACAAACATGAAGAGATTAGGGGTCCATTTCATGCATTTAACTCAAACCATTACATAACCCAAAACCCTAATTCAAAATTCCCAATCTCCTCTTGATTCAAGAAAAAGGTGAGCTATATGCAAAGATTATAAGTAGATTACCATACCTTAACTCAAATATAAGGTTTGCCCTTTGATTCTCTTCCAAATCCCTAGCTTTTCCTATTCATCTCTCTATAACTCACTATAGGAAAGCTCTCAACAAAATGATGAACACAAGAGCTATACACATATATAACTTAACTCATAAAACTTAATTAAATCATTACGAATCATAATTTTACAAAATTTCACAGTAGGCTCTAAAATCATGCTAAACATGGATATGAAGTCAATTTTGGTTTCTAGCGCCTCTGATGCTTTCAATTTTAGTTCAAAGTTGTAATTGCAACATATATTCCTATATTCAACATACATCATTCCAAATTCACATAATTTACATACTTAAATTTGCAAATTCATATCAAACACATAATCACATGCATAATTAGCAAAGTACGGGTTGGGTTATTACATTGATCGTCAAGGGAGTTCATGTGAAGTTATGCATTATGAAACCTTCAAGCAATTGAAGTTTGATGACAGAGACTTTGTGCCAACCACTTCTCCTTTTGTGGGTTTCAATTCAATGCTTAAATGGTCAGTTGACAATATTATTTTTTTGTTCAAAGTAGGCTCAATGGTCAAACAAGTGGAGTTCTGGGTTTTGAAAGTCCCCTCCACGTACAACATCATTCTAGGGAGAACATGGTTGTATGCCATGCAAGTTATGACATCAATCTACCATCAGGTAATGCAGTTCCCAAATGAAGGCGGGGTGATTGAAGAGGTCTTGGAAGACTAAATCATGTCAAAGAAATGCTTCATGACTGTGAATGGTAGCTACGTTGCCATGGGATTCATGCAACTAGTAGAGAAGCCGAAGAATAAAGAGATGTTTGAAGAAGTTGGCAAGGCGGCCAAGCAAAAGGCCGTGGAGGGACTTGTAGAACTAAGGGTTGATGAGAATGACCCAAAAAGATTATTTTTTCTAGGTTCATCTATATCCAACACTGAAAGAAAGGAAATCATAGACTTCTTGATCTCCAATGTTGAAGTATTTGCCTGGACGCCGTATGATATGCCTAGTATTGATCCTAGCTTTGTCTGCCATCAACTCAATGTTAACCTGTAGACACCCAATTTTTGACCGTCCTCAAGACTTGGACGTCATCGTTTGAACACCCGATGATCATCCATGTTCGTGTTCGTTTTGAGTTCCCGGAGGTCTCGGCCGCACGCCTTGCCTCAGGATCTCTTAACTGGACTGTTTTGTGTTTGGTTTTGCACCAAACACTTGTGTTTTTGCTTCTGAGGGTGGAAAATAGCTTGTTGGCCATCCCCACACCTCACCGGCCATGGCTTGAGGCCACCGACCCTGCTTTGTTGCTACCGGCCATTGGTGATGGCCGGTCGGCACTCTTTCTGGTCGGTCGACCATTTATTTGGTCAATTTGTCATTTTTAGCTGGCCGATCACTGTGCATCTGGTTTTGGTAGATATTTTATGCCAGCTGTGATAGTTGGCATACACTTTGCACCCCCTCCATACACGTGTATGGAGGGATTTGCTTCCTTAACTTAGCTTCCCTTGGAAGGTTGGATTGGCCTTGCCTATAAGAGGAAGGCCTCCCCTCTCTTTCCAGAGGTTGAACAACTCTGAGATTAGGGCATATATAGATATATCTCTATATCTCTCTCTATATAGTTGTGTGTGTTTGGTGTTCCAAAAGGGTGTTTTGTTCTTAGTTTTGCACTAAGGCACCTAGTATTACACCATACTCCGGTTGTGGAGGTGTTGAGGGACTGGTTTCAAGGTTTTTGAGCTAATTTTGATCCAAAGGGAGGTCTGAGGTTGGTGTTATTGAAGTGTTCTTCAAGGGTAAGAACCTATCTCCTTTATTCCCCATTCTTGCACTAGCTTTTAACCTATCTTGCACCCTTTTTTGAGCTTAGTGTATAACATATAAAAGTTTTGATTTTGTTATTTTTAGAACTTTGTTTAAGGTCTCTTTGAGGTTTGGGGTTGTCTCCCCCCTCCAAGGCCTTGTTTGGCCTTGTTTAAGGCCATCTATTTTGGCCATTGTTGTGGTCTTTGCATGACCTCTCTACCACTAAATCTAGAGGATTTTCAGTGGTGGAGAGGTGATTTTGAGGTCCTAAATGGGAGAGGGTCATCCCCTCTCCATGTTGTCTTTGATGCTCACACAAGTGGCTTGTGTTGTAGCTTGTATGCCTAGCTTGCTTTAGCTTCATCTTAGTGCATATTAGGCTTTCTTTTGCCATGATATAGCACTGTTTTTAATTGGTTTAGACACACCATGCATGCCTTGCATACTTGTCTTGTAATGCCATGAAATTGCCTTAACATGCTTTACACTTTGAGCCTTGTTTTTAGCATGATTTTGGCCTAGCTTTGTGAAGCCTTTATGCATGTTTTAGTATGCTTAAGGTCTATTTGTGGTTGTTTTGGCCATCCATGACATGCTTTGTATAGCCACCTTGCATTTTGGCTTGTTAGCCTTGGGTGTGTGAGTGTTGAGCATGCATTGCTTGGCTTATTTCAGTGGTTTGGCACCACTTATGGCATCATTTCAGTCCTTATGGTATGCTTGTATGCTTGCTTTTGATGTTCCTTTAAGACCTTAAAGAGTTTGTGTTTCATGCTCCATGAATGTGTCATTGCGTATGCCATCATGTTTAGGCCTCTAGGATGCCATGTTAATGTGTCTTTGGCTTTGTTTTAACATGCTAAAACTTTGATTTTGGTTGTTCAAATCAT
Organism: Camellia oleifera; assembly: GCA_022316695.1. Taxonomy (NCBI): domain Eukaryota; kingdom Viridiplantae; phylum Streptophyta; class Magnoliopsida; order Ericales; family Theaceae; genus Camellia; species Camellia oleifera. Next base: position 85,962,119 of record CM039312.1, read on the forward strand.
GTCATGTTTGGTTTTGCTAAGTGTAGTTCAATACCTCTTTGGTGAGCCTTAGGCCTTGGGTGTGTCAGTGTTGCATGCTATGCTTGTCTTGTTTAGTTGGTTTGGCACCATCCTTAACATGTATTTTCAGAGCTTGCTATGCATGCCATTTGTCCATATTTGTTTCCTTTTAAGTGTGCTTAAAAGTTACTTCTTTATGCTTAAATGTTGGACCATATGTGCATGCATGTTTGTATATGTTTTGGCCCTCATTTCCATAGCATTTGGCCGTTGTTTTGGGTTTGTTAGAGAGCTGCCCAAACTAGTTTAAGACCATCTTTTGCATATTGTTGCATGCTCGCCTTGTGTGTTGTTGCATACTTGACCTATCGTATGTGTTGTATGCTTGAATCACATCGCATTTGGCATGCATTCTTCCTTTTTTATCTTGGTTGCTTAACATGTTACGTGTTTTGCATGTTTGCACGTTGGCATTGCATCATGCATGCTTGTTAGCATGCATATGTTGTTATGCCTTGTATGCTTGTTTGCTTAGGTTGTGCGCATAGTGCACTTTACTTGCTTGCATGCTCATGTTGTACACTTAGCTCACATGCCTAGGTTGCATTTTGCATGCATGTCTTGCTTCTTGAAATCACCACGATAGAGGTTGGGCCTTATGTGTTGTTTGGTTTTGCATTACATTTGAAATCCAAATGCACAACTTGACTCATTTGGCCATCACGTATTGAAATGCGCGATAGGTGGCCCGAGGGTCGAGTACTATACTCCTTTGAGTCATAAACATGACAAGGGGTGTGGTGGTGCAAACATTGCTTTGAAATGCATCGCCATGCCATGTTGTGCCTTCTGCTGCTGTCAAAACAGGTTTCTGTAGGAATACATGGCTGGTTGGCCATTTCCAGTGTCGGCCGGCTATCCATTGTTGGCCGATGGCTTCATTGGTGGTTGATGATCACTTCCCTGTGGCCGGTGACAATCCTTTATGGCCGGTTGCATCCCACAGTGTTCAGAGAGTGCTCCTTGGGACTTGTGCAATTTTCAGAGGCATAAAACAGTGAAAACAGAGGCAGCTTGTGCATGGTGGTGGATTTCCGAGCAGAGTCGAGCACGCATGCATTGGACCCTCTTCCCGAGGCTATTTTATTGCTTTATTAGCTTAGTTAATTTGCTTAACTAGTTAATTGGTTTGTAATTATTTAATTAGCTTGTTAGTTAATTAAATTGTATTATTCTTTCGGTCCCTCCGAGCGAGGCGAATCTATAATAAGCGTGCGTGTGTGTGATGCATGTCTTCCAACCCCCACTTCTTTCTCCCTTTTACTTACCTGCTTTTGATGGTTAGTATTAGGGCATATTTAATTTAGCATCTTTATGCTACGCATGCGTGCATCCAGTTCATCAGGATTGCATGAATCGGGCTCGGTGCATCATACTAATTGCATAGTACTTCAAATCTAACTTGAATACATGTTATCTGTTGCATTTCACATGTCCATCCATAGACTAGCCGAGCCTACTCTAGCTACATTTTTCCGGCGATGCATTAGCCATCTTAACATGGACTTGGATCATACATTTGATTACTAACATGTTCCTTGTTTTTGGCTTGGAGTACTAGGTGAGTGTTTATGCTTTAGCATCTCGCATGAGTGTGAATGTTAACATAAAAGCATGCTTGCCATGAGGCTAACTGTCTAGTTGATTTACTGCCTGAATGCTTGTGGGTGAAGGTTGGATTGTTTGAGTTGGAACAACTCGTTGAAATCCGTGTTTTAGCCTACTTGCGAGTAGCAAATTTCAAACTGTCTTTCAAACAAGCGGATATGCAATGCTTTGTTCCAAATTAGGTGATCTAGTCTATACTTTTGTGTTGTGCGCATCACATAGTAAGATTAGCTAATTAAATGGAATAGGAGCACATAATGTTTTCAAAACTAGATATCATGGTTAGTAGAGGTTGATCTTTGATAGGGCGAGCGGGGGTGGTCATAGCTGACCTTCCCCAATCGTACCCAAGTTCCCGAGCCGAGGCAACTTTGGTGATGACGGACACGTGGCCTTAGGCAACGAGTCAAGGTTTCCTAAATTTCTCCCAAAATAAAACATTTAGGTGGCGACTCTGTATCTGGCAAAGCAATCCATGTTTGGCACTTATTTCAAAAAATCTTTTTCAAAAACGAATTGTCCGGACTTGGACTCTTTGATGATTCATCGGTCTTGCATTGCATTCTGTGAGATTAGATACAGGACCGTGACATTGAGTCCTGAACTGTAGTGAGCCCAATTGAACAAAACGGGGGGGATTCCCTTCTGGGACGTTTGGGGACGTCTACACAACCCTACTGCTAGACCGGTCATACAAAGAACTCGTTGATCAACTCTACGTCATGCCGAAGTTATGGCTGAAGAAGTGAGGGAACCTGCTGGAGGCATGAACGATCAAGGAAGTCTACTATCCAAAATGGATTTCAAACACAGTGGTTGTGCCAAAAAATAAAAATAAAAATAAAAAAATAAAATGGTAAGTGGCACGTTTGTGTTGATTACAAGATAGTCAACAAAGCATTCCCAAAAGATAGCTTCTCTTTGCCAAGGATCGACCAACTAGTGGACCTAACAGCGATAGACAACCAGCTTAGCTTTCTATACCACCAGATTCCTATATATGAACCGGAATAAGAGATCACTTCTTTTACAACCCCAAGGGGATTGTATTGCTATAAGGTCATGCCCTTTGGCCTAAAGAATGCAGGGGCGACATTCTAAAGGATGGCCACCAAAATGTTTTCCCTATTGTCAGGTAGAACAATAGAGGCATACGTTGATGACATGATGATCAAGAGCAAGAATGAGTCAGGCAATCTCAGCGACCTGGTAGAGATGTTCCAAATCTGGAAGACTCACAAACTTTATTTGAATGCGTTGAAGTGTGGCTTTGGCATAGGATCAGGCAAATTCTTGGGTATCTTGGTGACCAACCGTGAAATAGAAACAGATCCTTCCCAGATCAAGGCCATTCAAGAACTAAAACGGCCAAACATTGTCAAGGAATTGCACCATCTAATGGGGTTAGTGGCCGCATTGAACAAGTTTATAAGTTGGTGTTCAAATCATTACATATCGTTCTTCCAGGCACTCAAGTCAAAATTCAAGTGGAACAAAGAGTGTGACCGAGCTCTAGAAGGCTCAAAGGATTACTTGTCTTCAGCTCCACTCTTGGCAACCCTAGTACCTGGGGAGGAATTATATTTGTAGCTAGCAGTCTCTCAGCATGTTGCTAGTGCATTATTGATGCGCGCAGAAGGAATACAACACCTGTCCATCTATGTGAGCAAGACAATGTTAGGTGTCAAAATAAGATACTTTCCTTTAGAGAAACTGGCCTTAGGCTTAAGTATGACATCTAGGAAGTTTCCACATTACTTCCATGCACATACAATCGTGGTTTTGACCGCATTTCCTTTGAAGGCTCTATTTGAAAGGGTGGACTTTTCAGGGAGGACATTAAAGTGGACCGTGGAGTTAGGATAGTTTGACATCAAGTTTCAACCTAGAATGACAATAAAGGCCTAGACATTAGTAGACTTTGTGGCAGAGTTTTCTCTAGGATGTCATTCTATTTTCCTGATTGAGCTAACCAAGGAAACCGAACAAAGGGAGGCAAGTGTCATGGAAACAACGCAACCCTCAGCTACCTTGTAATAGGTTGAATTACCATCTCAAGCAAAAGAACCAAGCAATGTACCATTGAGCCTGGCAGTGGTTGCACCTCCTATTGAGTTCAATGACACATTGCAAGAAGGTGATAAGGTAAACCACGCAATGGGGAGCGCGATTCACAATGACGTGCCTGAAAGGGAAATAGTAGGGCAATCGAGCAGAGAGATTGGCAAACAAATAGTAGCACCATAGTCAGACGGCGTGGTGAAAGAAATAATCAAAGTATTGGATCCCAAGACATCTTCAGACCTATCTACTTGTTGGAGGTTATTCGTTGGAGAGGTGTGGAAGCTTTTTGTGGATAGAGCTTCTGATAGACATGGAGTCAGACTAGAAATTGTACTCATCTGGCTAGACTGGCTTGACTATTGAACATGAGATCATACTTGGATTTTTCATCTTCCAATAATGAAGCGAGGTATGAAGCGCTCTTGGCTAGTCTAAAAGCTGCCTTCCAAATGAAGGGTACCGAGCTAATGATTTACAGCGACTCCTAATTGGTGGTTAACCAAATATCGAGCAAGTATGAAGCAAAAGATGACCAGATGACCAAGTATCAGGATCTGGTCAGAACGGAGATTAAGAAGTTTGAAGTTATCAAGATAGAACAAATTGGCCAAGAAAAAATAGCAAGGCTGATGAGTTGGCCAATTTTGTATCAATGTTAGACACTTCCATTCAAAACCCTTTGCTAATTGACTTTTTTCCAAGGCTAAGCATTGAAGAACCTGAAGTGGCAGAGGTATTGTGCGTTAAGCTAGGACTTTCTTGGATGGACCCCATTATCACCTTTTTGAAGTACAGGATTTTGCTAGATGACAAGAAGGAGGTGAATAAATTTTGAGTAAAGTCACAACGATTTTGGCATTGTACAAAAAGTCCATCAAAGGGCCATATTTGAAGTACATCCACCCTAGCAAGGTTGAGCCCTTCATTTTTGAAATTCATGAATGGATATATGGAAGTCATCAAGAGGATGATCATTGGCTTACCGAGCTATTTTCCAAGGGTATTAGTGGCCATGCATATAAGCAGACGTGGAGAAGTATGTAAGAAAATGTGAAAAGTGCTAAAAGTTTTTGCATCAAATCCACCAACCAGCTAGAGAACTCTTACCTTTGACTAGTCCTTGGCTTTTTGCTATGTGGGGTTTATACATAGTAGGGGCCACTCCCAGCCACACCGGGCAATACGAAGTTCTTCATTACGGCAACAGACTACTTCACTAAGTGCGTTGAAGCAGAAACACTCGCATCCATCAAAGAGAAAGATGTGAAGAAATTTGTCTGACAAAATATCATCACTCAATTTGGAATTCCTAAAGCTTTGATATCTGATAACGACACTCAGTTTGATGGAAGAATCTTTAGAGGTTTCTGTGAAGAGCACAAGATAGAATTCTACAACTCCACACCGGTATATCCTCAGGCCAATGGTCAAGTGGAAGCTTCGAACAAAATGATCTTGGATGACTTGAAAAAGAGGCTAGAAAAAGCAAACGAAAAGTTGGTCAAAGAGCTACCCCATGTCATGTAGGCTTATTGAACAACCCCAAGGCGGTCAATTAAGGAAACGCCAGTTTGCCTTGGAACATCTCTTTAGAAGTTGGCCTCCCCACCATCAGAAGTGAGAACATTGATCCAGATTTGAATGGAGAAGCAATAACCTTGGAACTCGACCTGGTAGAGGAAAGAAGAGAGAAAGCTCTGATCCTCATAGCGTCATATCAGCAAGAGTATAACAAAACCGTGCATCTGAGGTACTTTAAGATAGGAGATTGAGTTTCACACGAGGTCATGGGCAACACTGTGGTACCTGGCAATGGCAAGTTGGGACCCAATTGGGAAGAACCTTACAAAATTGTGGGGCTAGCAGGAAAGGGAGCATACAACTTAGAAGCTGTGGATGGTCCGAGCTGTGCCAAGAGTGTGGAATACGACCAATCAAAAGTTGTTTTATTTTTAGCCTTTTAGCACATGTAATTTTCCCTTTCTTTTAGTTCGACATTAATAAAAGAAGTAGACAATTTTTCAGATTTTGCTTTGTAGTTTTACTATGTGATTGTATTCCCTAACTAGGCTAACCAAGCAGCGGTAGAATAACCCAAGGGAAACTACTTCGGTCTGAGCTTTGGAAAATCTTTGCCGAGTTGGTTAACTTGGCAAAGTAGGTTGGCAGGTTTTTCTAATTTTGGAAAATCTTTGCTTGGCTGGTTAGATCGATATAGACACCCCATTTTTAACTAGCCTTGAGACTTGGGCTCTCCCTTTTGAGTTCCCAATGATGAAAGCAAGAGGTGTTAATCTTTGCAAGTTCCGCGACAAAAAACCTAAGGATCAAGCTTTAAACTATCCAATTCCTATTTTGGACAAAATGTTTTTCAACCAAAATGGAAACTTCTTTCAAAACAAGTTTTAGTGGTGCAACTCCAGACGTTACCACAATATTCTCAGGCTCATATTTTAAAATCAAATTGTAGTATTCTTTTAAACAAACTAAGCAAAGAATATAGTGGAAGTGAATGGAAGCGATGAAATCCTCTAAAATACCTGTTTCTCCTTTTAATTTAGGCTAACCTACTCTTATTGATCCGACGATGGCCGGACACCACATGATGGCTGGCTACAAAAAGCACTTGGTCGATCAGCAAGAAGCTCGGTCGGTTGAATGTTCCAGGTATAGAGCATTTTCAAAAATTCCAGCTTGTTTTGTTTACCTACCACAAATATCTCATATTTTTATGACCAAAGCTCTATATGTAGAGGTCGCCAACTCATTTCAAAGGGTTGAAAAACTTGCCTAAAGCATAGCAAGGCTTGAGAGCTCTCTTTCTTTCTCTCCCTCTCCCTTTGCTTCCTACCTACACCTTCACCTTTTAACATGAAATCCTCCATTAAAGCTTGACCCTAAGCGCTAGACAAAGGACTTTGGACATAAAATAGCACACCTAAGAGTTCTTAAATGGCTTTGGAAAGAGTTTGTGAACAAGAACTGATCCTCATAAAGAGGTGAATCCCTTGCTTCTTTGATCATCTTTTCCCTACTTTTTTTTTAGTTCTAACTCCATTTTCAATTATGCAATTGTTGTAAGTCTTCATGGATGTATAGGTAGTAGCTTTAGCCATCCATCATTTGAGGTGATAGCCATTTCTTTACTTTATTGCTTTCTTTAACTTTACATTCATAGTTATTATGTGTTTTTGGATCATTGTGGATGTGATTGTGAGTAGTTTTAGCCATCCATTCACAAGTTCAATAAGTATTGTAGCTTTTCTATTACACCTCTTATCCTCACCTATCCCTTCTATCAAGTGTGTTAAACTATGTGTTTCAGCTCCGTACTCAATGACAATGAGTGTTAGGGGTTGTTCCATGGGATTTCTTGGGTGATCCATGTGATTTGATGTTGATGAGTGGTGCCTTCCCCTTTTCACTGAGTATTTTGGAAGTAAAACAAGAGATTTTGGGTCAAAGGAAGTTGAAACCTCCTTTCTCAATCATTTATGAACATAGAAAGGGGTGTAACCATCCTTGTTCTATGATTAGATGAGGTGTTTTCAATTAATTTGATGAGTTCCCTGTTTTAGTGAGCAAAAGTTCCACCAAGAAATGATTTGCATTAATGTACACTTTCCACTTAATAACATGGATTTGGGTATTAATTTGCCTTCATTCATAAACAGAAGATGTAGGTTCTTATACATTTCTTGCGATTGAATTTGTTCTTGATTTTGATCGATTTAATTTGTTTCTTTAGCAAAATATCTGCTGTATATATCTGTTTATGTCATTGTTGAGGCCTATGGTCCATCCACCTCCTCCCCTAAGTGATCCCTATCAACAGAGGAGGTGAAAGGTGTAAGAACGCCATAGAATGTCTCCATTTGGCCTTTGTCCTCGAATTCTGCACTAAGCTAATCCCCAACCAGAGAAGGAATTCAGCTGGCCATTTTCTACTTTGGCTGGTTCATCTGGTGTCTAGCTGGCCACTTTCCATTCCTAAGAACATAATAGACAGTTTTTGAGGAATGCTCCCTTAGGCAGTTCTGGAACTCCCGGATAGCTTCTTTTCTTTATTTAATATGATTTGTTAGATTCAGTAGTAATTTGCTTGAATGAATTCATTATTGTAATAATCTCTCTCTTCTCTCATTTTCCTATTTGAATTGTTGTAATAATCTTTCAACCCCATCTCTTTCTAACCCTTTTATTTACATGCTTTCGGTATTACATCATGTTTTCTTTATCACGCCTATATATTGCATCCATTTTTCATGTATTCGGGTCCGGTTCATCTGCATTTACGGGATTTACTATCTTCAAAGATAAATATATGCATAAATCCATGTCTCGACATGATGGTCATGTCATGTCTTAGTATCTGGCGGCTCCTAGATGCAAGTTACGTATGTACTACATTAGTAATTTTGTATACAGGATCATGCATATTTTCCAATCTGTATGTCATGGGACTCACCTCCTACGCGGGCTGGCGGTTAACACTACCCTTCCGTTAATATCGCTCCCCTGCACGGGTTGGTTGTTAACACCACCCTTGATTATACCGTTCCCTACAGGGCTAGCTAGTTAATACCAACTTTTCCTCGTCCATGTTGTGGTATGTTTGGAGTGTGTTGTGGAGTTCCTTGTTGCTGCGACTACTGGTCACAAGTGACTTTGGTTGCGTCCATCATTTTCTCTTTCCCTCTCATGCCACAGCATGAATAAGCGTTGTATTTCTTTCATATATTGCATGCTTGTTTATGTGGGTGCATCATTCTTTGTATTTTCTAGAGTTGTTAGCTTGCTCTGTATGTCATTTGCGTGTGGTCCTACTCTTTCTTTGCCATCTTTGTAGCTTTATCTATGTGTTCCACCTTCGTCACCTTTTGTGGCATTCACATCACCTAAGTTTTCCAAAACTCTGATAGTGTGATAAATGTAAGCCCAATTATCGAATCATTGCTACGCACGTTGCGTAAGCCCACATTTTCAAAATTTGTTTTGAGCATAGCATTTGCATTTTGCCCTTGAACTACACTAGTTTGAGTGATTGCAAAGGGATACGTAGGCAACCCTCAGGTTCAACCAAGTTTTATTTGTATTTTGTTTCTTTGCCTAAGTCTTATAGCCTTGTTAGAAAGGGTCGTCTTCGGGCTTTGACATTCACTCACGTCATGAAATGATGCACTGAGCTCTGTCAAAGAGAAGCAACTGTAGACATCCTACTTTGACTAGCCTTTAGACTTCGGCACTCCTTTTTGAGCTCCTGATGATGAAAATGAGAAGTGTTAAATCTGTGCAAGTTTCATGGCAGGAGTTCTAAGGATTAAGCTTTAAACCCTCTAACGACCTATTTTGGACAAAATATTTTTTGACGAAAATGAAATCTCTTTCAAAATGAGTTTAAGTATGTGCAACTCCAGATGTTACCGCAATGTTTTGAGGCTCAAATTTTTGAAATCCTAAACATGGTATTCTTTCAAACAAACCAAGCAAATGATATAGTGAAAGTGAATGGAAATGGTGAAATCCTCTGAAATACCCATTTATTCCTTCAATTTAGACTAACTTGCTCTTGTTGATCAGACGATGTGCCCACTGACTAGCCGAACACCACTTTATAGCAGGCCACAAAGGTACTCAGTCGATCACCAGGAAGCTCGACCAACTAAATGTTCCATGTACAGAGTATTTTTGGAATTTCACATTGTTTGGCTTACCTACCTCAAATATCTTAGATATTTGTGACCTGGGCCCTCTATAAAAGAGCTCGATAGCTCTTTTCAAAAGGGTTAGAAACTTTTTCCTAAGACTCTAAAAGCCCAGTTGCCTCTCTCTCCTTTCAACCACACCTCATACTTATCACCTTTTTAACTTTGGACATCAAAACTCCATGAAAGCTTGATCCTAAGCACCTTGCCAAGACTCTTGGACATTAAAAAATCTATCCAAAGTGAATTGAGGGAGTTAAAAAGGGAGTTGGTGAATCAAAGTAGCCTATCCTCTTAAGAGGTGATTTTCTCACAATCTAAGTTAGTTTTCTATCTTTATTTTTGTTGTTCTAAGCTTTATTTTCATTATGTAATTGTTATAAGTCCTCATGGATGTAGAGGGAATAACCTTAGTCACCTATCTATTGAGTTGATAGTTATTTCTTTTGTTTATTTGCTTTTCATCGCTTCAACTATGTAGCTCTTCTATATTTTGGATCCTTGGGGATATGCTTGGGAGTAATTTTAGCCATCCATCCATAACTTCAATAAGTAGAATCACTCTCCTCCTTATTACACCACTCATCTTCATCTGCCTTATCTCTCAAGTATGTCAATCTGCGTGTTTCGACCCTTGACTCAATGAAAATGAGTGCTAGGGGTTGTTTCATGAGGCTGCTTAAGTGATCCATGGGATTTGGTGATGACAAGTTGTAGGCATCCCATTTTTGACTGATCTCAAGACTTTGATGTCATTGTCTGTGCACTCGGTGATTGCGTATGTTTGTGCTCATTATGAGTTTCTGGGGGTTTCAGCTGAGCGCCTTGTCTCGGGGCCTCTTAACTCTTTTCTTTTTGGTTTGCTTTTGGACCATGCCTTGGTGCCTTTGCCTAGAAGGAGAGAGAGGCCTGTAGGCCACTTTTTGTAGTTGTAGGCTACTTTTCCCTCTTATAGGCCACTTGTAGTGGCCCGTAGGCTAGTTTCCGGGGCTTTCGGCTGAGTGCCTTGTCTTGGGGCCTCTTAGCTCTCTTCTTTTTGGTTTGTTTTTGGACCATACCTTATTACCCCTTGCCTAAAGGGATGGGAGGGCCTGTCGGCCACTTTTTGAAGTTGTAGGCCACTTTCTCCTCTTGTAGGCCACTTTAAGTAGCCGGTAGGCTAGTTGAAGTGGCCTACGACTATTTTTCTATTTTTGCAAATATTTTTTGTGCCAGCTATGCCAGCTGGTGGGCACAGAGTACATCCTCCATACTGTATGGAGGGATTCGAACAAGTTCTAAGCTTGTCAAGGAAGCTTTGGCTTGCATTTTCTATATAATGGGGGGTCTCTCCCCCATTTGGGAGGTTCAAAAATTTAGAGACAAATTTTGACTCTCTCTCTAGAATTCTCTCCCTCTATCTCTATATTGTGCCTTATAGTGTTTGAAAATGAGTGTTTTTGTCATATTTTGCCTATAAACTCTTAGCCAAACTTCTTCACATTGGAGCTGAAGTTTCATGAGGTGTTTTTGGAACTTAAAAAGCTGGTTTTGCCTTAGAAGTTGCTGTTTTTGAAGTTGTGCTTCAAGGGTGAGTAATTCCCTCTTTTAAGCTTGTTTTGGTACATTGGTTTAGCCTCCTTCGCATGCTATTTTAGGCTTAACTTTCAACTACAAAAAGCTTTTTTTTTTAAGTGTTTAAGATGGTTGTTTGAGGCATTGTTTGAGTTAGGGGTGGTCTACGCCCCTTGGTGGCTTGTTTTACTTTGCTTTGTGCCATCTCTTAAGGCCTTTGAGATCACCTTCTCTTGGCCTTTTAACCAATAAATTCTAGAGGAATTTCAATGGTGGAAAAGTAGTTTTGAGGCCCCAAATAGGAGGGGGTCATCCCCTCTCCTTGTGTCTTGGTTGCTTGTGTTGATGGCCTCATACTTGAGCATAGTTTTTCTACCATACCTTGACTTGATCTAAGCATGTTTTTATGACTTTTTTAAACATGTTTTAGCTCTGTTTGTGGCTGGCTTGGCCACTTCTTGCATGCTTCTTACACTTGTACTGTAAATTTTGCTTACTAGCTCGATATGCTTGCTATTTTGGCCTATTATTCTAGCTTATTTTGGCTACACTCTAGCATGTTTTTGCTCATATTTTAGCATGCTTAAACTCTGTTTTGAGTGGTCTTGATCATTTGGGACTTGTTTTGTATAGCCGTAGTGCAATCTTGCTTACTAGCTTTGAGTTTCAAAGTCTCTAGCATGCTTTACTTGAGTTGTTTGCATGCTTTGGCCTCATTTCTTACATGATTTCAATGTACGTAGTGTAGTCATACTCTCCCATGTTTCATTCTTTCAATGCTTTTGGAGAGTTGTGCTTTATGTCTTGATCATGGGCTAATTTGTATGCATGCTTGCCTAAGCTTTTAGGCTACCATCTCAGCATATTTTTGGTCTTATTTTTCCATGTTACAACTCTAATTTTGGTTGGTGGAGTCACTGCTTGCTTGGTTTTGGTACTTGTAGTGCAATCTCACCCATTAGCCTAGAGTACTTGGTGTTTTGACCTTTCATTCTAGCATGTGTTAGCTATACTCCATGCATGTTTTGGTATTGTTTTGACATTGTTTAGGACTATTTTGAGTGATCTCGGTCATTTAAGCATTGCTTTGTATGGCTATGGTGCAAGTGCATTAGCTAGTCTTGAGTTTTGAGCACCTTAACATGCTATATTTGTGATGGTTGCATGTTTTGGCATCATTTAGCATGTAATTTCAGAGCATATACATGTGTCATGTTCTCACTTCTTTCACTCCTTGAGAGCTTTTGAGAGTTGTGCCTTTGTGCCTTATTTGTGAGCTACCAAAGGAGCATGATTTTCTACTCTTTTGACCCTTAGTTTGAGCATGTTCTTGCCACTAATTTGCCATATTGTAGCTCTGTTTTGGGCTAGGTTTGGTTGTTTAAGCTTGATATTGCATGCCTCTTGTGTATTGCTCTTTGCTAGCTTTAATGCTCTTGGCCCTTAGCATGCATCCCATGGTTTGTTTGCATGATTTCAAAGTCTTTAGCATCTCATTCTAGTGCTGAAATACATGCCATTGCACTCCATTGTTTACTCCTTCATCTGTTTTGAAAGAGGTCTTGAGCCCCTTTGTTGGCTTGAGCATGGAATTGAGGCTCTCATGCCTAATGGTTTTAGCCTTCTCTTAAGGGCTTCTACTAACCAAAAGCATGAGGCTTCTTTCATGCTTTAGGTACTTGTGGTTTAGACCATCTTTCCCATTAGAGGACAATCACATTTGGACAAATCAATTAAAGGATTAATTGGTAAGCTTAAAATGTGTAAACAAAATTGGACCAAGTACAACATGCCAAGATAACATGCTTGTGATGCATTGCATGTGTTTGGATTGGACGTTAATCCAAACATGAGAAACGAGGGGCGTTTCATACTCAAAGTGATGAAACGCGCCTCATTTCTTAGTCACCGACACCCTTGATTGTGCATGATAGGGTGGAGGCCTCTTGAGTCTTGTGTGTTACTTGTGCATTCATTAACTTGTACAAACTTGGCTTCTCGGCCATCGTGCATTGCGATGCTCGGTTGGTGGCTCGAGAGTCGAGTACTGCACTCCTTTGAGTTTGAGAAATGATAAGGAGGGTGGTTGTACACACATACCCTGCAAATGCCTTGCTTTACCCCTTTTGTACTCTATTTGCAGCAAAACTGGAGTATGCAGAAGCAACTAGGTCGACCAGCGAGAGGAAGTGGCCTACAGCCTCCTTAAGTGGCCGACAAGTGGCCTACAGCCTCCCTTGGTGGCCAACAGTCCACCAGCTTGAAGATGATTCAAAGTGATTCTAGTTCTGGAGCAGAAGCAATCTGGGAATTAGTTCAGTGTTCAGGGATCAAGGCGAATGCAAATAGAGGCAACCAGTGGCAAGGCGACGAGATTTCGGGAGGAAGCGACCGAGCATGCATGCATTCCTCGCCTCGAGGCTTCTTTTAACTGGTTTGCTTAGATGGTTAACTCGTTGGTTCTGTACTTAAATAGTTAATGCGCTTAGCTATTCATTTGTGTTTGTAATTAGTTAACTAGTTAGTTAATTAGTTGGTTTGTAATAGTTAGCTTAATTAGTGTAGCTAGTTAGCTTTCATTCTATTCGAACCTTCCGTCGAGAGGGCAAATGTTGTAATAAGTGTGCGTGTGTGTGTGAATGTCTTCTAACCCCATGTCTTTTTCCCTTTTATTTACTCGCTTTCAGTGGTTAGTTTTAGGGCATGTTTCGATTAGCATACTTATGCTTTGCATGGGTGCATCATTCATTCGTATTGCATGCACCGGGCTCGGCTCATCATTCAAACTGCATTGTATTTCAATACTTCTTCGAATACATGTATCAAATTGTCACATTGACATGCCATCCTAGATAGCCGAGCCTACTTAGTTGCATTTTGCATGTGTTCCATTAGGCATTGTCGACATAGCTAGGATCATGCATTGATTACTAACTAGCTTTTGTTTTGGCTCAGAGTACACTGTAAGTGTTTATGCTTTAGCATACTTGCATGTGTGTAAATGATTGCCATGACAGCATGCTTGCCATGAGGCTATTTGCTTAAGTGATTAAATGCATGAATGCCTGTGGATGAAGGCTTCATTACTTGAATTGGAACAATTCATCAAAATGTGAGTTTTAAGCCCACTTGAAGTGGCAAATCATGTTTTAAGCCCACTTGAGAGTGGCAAATCCGCATTTTAGCCTACTTGCGAATAGCACTTTCAAACCATTTTTGAAAAACAAACATGAGATGTTTTGTTCCAAATTGAGTGATTTGGTCTATACTTGTATGCTATGCGCATCACATAGTAATTTAGCTAAATAATCAGAACAAGAACACATGTGTTTTCAAAACAACATATCATGTTAGTAGAGGCCAATCCTTTGATCGGGCGAGCGGGGGTGCTCATTTCAGGACCTTCCCCTCTCGTACCCAACTTTGGTGATGACGGACACGTGGCCTTAGGCACGAGTCAGGGTTTCCTAAATTTTCCAAAATAAAATATTTAAGTAGCAACTCTGAAATCTGGCAAAGTAGTCCATGTTTGGCGCTTTTTGATTAAAATCGATTTTCCAAAACGATTTTCCAGATTTGGACTCTTTGGTGATTTATCAGTCTTACTTTGCACTTTGTGAGATTAGATTCAGAACCGTGACAGGAAGTCCGAACTGTAGTAACTAGAACCCAATTCGCGCCCTCTCCGATATGGGGGCGCGCAGAGAGAGTTTCGGGCGGTCTACACAAGTGTTGTTCTCTTCCTTTTCATTAAGTATTTTGGAAGTAAAACAAGAGGTTTTGGGTCAAAGGAAGTTGAAACATCCCTTCTCAATCATATGTGAACATAGAAAGGGGTGTTATCATCCTTGTTTTATGACTAGATGAAAGGTTTTCAATGAATTTGATGAATCTCTTGCTCTGTTAAGCCAAGCTTCCACCAAGAAATGATTTTCATTAATCTATGCTTCCAATTAATAACATGGATTTGGGTGTTAACTTGTGCTCATTCACAAAAAGGAAAAAAAAAAAAAGGATGCAGGTTCCTATCTATTTCTTGGGCTTGAATTTGTTTTGATTTTGATCTATTTAATTTTTTTTGTGTGCAAAATATCTATTGTATATATTTGTTTATGTTGTCGTTGAGTGCTTTGGCCTATCCATCTCCTCTCTGAGTGATCGCTATCAACAGAGGGGGTGAAAGATACGAGAACCGCCCAGAAAGCCTCCATCTACCACTGTCCTAAAATTCTGCATTGACCTAGTCCCTAGCCAGAAAGGGAATTCAGTCAGCTCATTTCTACTTCAGTCGACTCATCTAGTGTTTAGCCAGCCATTTCTCCCAAGAATAGAGTAGATAGTTTATGGGAATGCTCCCTTGAGCAATATTGGAACCCCTGGAGCCCCTAGATTGCCCCTTTTCATTATTTAGTGTGATTTGTTAGATTCAGCAATAGCTAGGTTGGATCGATTCATTATTGTAATAATCTCTCTCTTCCCCTTTTCTTATTCAAATTGTTGTAGTAATCTTCCAATCCCACGTCTTTCTAACTCTTTTATTTATTTGTTTTTGGTATAGCATCATGTTTTCTTTATCATTCCTGCATATTGCATCCATTTTTTCCATGCATTTGGGCCTGGATCATTCATTTTAATACGATGTGTTATCTTCAAAGATGAATACATGCACAAATCCATGTATTATGGTGATACTCATGCTATATCTTAGGAATCCGGACTCCTAGGGACATGGTCTACATGTATTGCATTAAGAACTTGCATTTATAATCATGCATATCTGCATATATCTGTATATATTTTTGCGGGCTCACCTTTGAGTACCAATTTTGAGTTTTAGTATATTGCATGTGCATGTTCCTTACCATATTTGTTGCTATAACATTAGGCTAAGTGCTTAAGTGAGATATCTATTTGAATGCTAGTGGATGGAGGTTGTATTATTTATTTTGGGGGTGTAGATGATTCTTATGATGCAAATTTTACCCAAGAAAATCCATTTTCAAAAGTGCATGAAACTAGAGCATAACCAAAATCTATGACACAATCTATATTTGAATGCGTCAGATAGTAATGGTAGAATTATTAATAATCAAAATATGGATTTACATTGATTATAAAAACCACATTATGACTTCGTAGAGGCCACTCTTTGATTGGGTGAGTGGGGTGCTCAGTTAATGACCTTCCTCTCTTATACCTGTGTCCCCAAGCCGAGACACTTTAGTTATGATGGACGGTGGCCTTTGGCACGAGTCACGAGTTTTCTAATTTTCCCAAAAGATTAGGTGGTGACTCTAAAATCTAGTGATGTAGTCCATTTTTGGTGATATTTCGCAATAAAAATGGATTTTCTATAAAAGTTGCCAGATTTGGACTTTGATTTTCTGTTTTACATTGCACTAGTGAGACTAGATCAGGAGATCGGGAGTTTGAACTATTCGGGCACGCTTGGTAACCTCAAGAAGGTGATCCCATAGTTTCTAGCAACTCTATTGCGGACATTAAGAGGACATGACTCAAACTTCATAATGTGAGTTTTATCTTCATATGTATATTCATTAGATTTCATGCATGGTGCGCATAAGTCATTGTATTTGTCATCTAACATCCTGGACAACTTAGCCAAACGTGGGCTCTGTTATGGTGGAAATACAAGCCTCAGATTTGGACTGCCAACGTACTGTTTGATCCTCCTTTTATTTAGGTATTGGACAGGGTAGGTATATCAGTTGTCTTGCTAATGTACCCCTTTTGACCTAGGCCTGACCTAGTTCAGATATTTAGCTCTAGTGACTTCCACAAATAAGATAGGATGCTCTCCCATGTCTAAGATGCAGTGATACCAATTGTTTGAATATCGAAGCCCTAATTCGTTTCAATTAGGACAGGATATCCCAAGTCCCATAGGAGTGTTTTGGTTCACCTTATTTGTTATATGCTATATGTGGGATTCAATACAAGGGGTTTGTTGTTCATATCAGTGGTTCAGATACATCAGTGATCGGGTTGAAAACAGTAACAGTTTGTTGGGATATACAGTGATTAGTGGTGTAGATTAAGCCATAATGCTACCAGATTCATGTCTAATATATGTATTGTGAGCCGAATTACTGTCGGATTTTCATTTGATGTATCTTTTTGTTTTCTTTGTTTGTTTTTCTTTTACTTGGTAGTTGGTTCATCATAGCTTTAGAAAGTTCTGACAACCCTAAAACCCTATGGATTCGTGTAGGCAGACTCTGCAAAACTATAGATCTTGCTCAAGGTCAGTCAGGGTTAGTGTGATTTCCATCAGTATCCAAAAGAAAGGTCAGATAAGCACAGTTGGTTCAAAGCCCATCACATCCCTGATCTCTTTTTTAGATTTTACATTAGTCGCCCTTAGGTCTCCTCTATTTAGTACCCGAGTATGTTATTCCCCAGTTCCTTTAATGGCTTAAAATCTCCTACATATCGTGGAAATGATCGCCAACCTTCAACGGTCCATGGATGCTATTAACCATACAGTAGCTACTCAGGGTGACACCATTACTGGAATGCAACAAACAACTAGGGGCAACTGCTGCCCAGCCACAGCCAGTTAACCATCTAGGTTAACAACTGGGGCAACTGCTACCCAGGCAGCTGTTAAATTGCCAGAAAGGTTCAAGATGCCATATGTTGGCCGGTTTGACAGATCAGGGGACCTCATGCTACATATTTGTTTATTCTCAGATGTTTTGAAACCTATGGGCCTGATCCGCCCCCAGAAGTTGTTTTTGTTTAGAAGGACTTTGTTGAGAATTGCTGCAACTTGGTATACCAAACTAGAGGATAAGGTGAAGCAAAATTGAGAGGAGTTGGCTGAGACATATATTGTTCAGCACTCCTATAACACACAGATTGAGGTGACCAACTGGGATTTAGAGGCCATACGTCAGGAGCCGAAGGAAAGCTTCATTGGATTTATAGCAAGATGGAGGACCAAGGCAGCCATGATGACCAACATGCCCTCAAAGAAAGATCAGATCCGAATAGTGGTAAGGAACCTTCATGGCAAGATATTACAAAAGATGATAGTTCTCTCACTCTTTACCTTTAAAGATCTACATGAGATAAGAGTTCAGATTGAGGATGCTTTGGGATAGGGGATCATTGTAGACAAGAAAGAACCTATAAGAAAGACTTTTGTTCATGGTTCTAATGTTATTTGTGATGACCCCAACGTGCATATCATAATTATATTAATTTAATTATGTGTTAATTATTAATTGTGATATGTGTCATGTGATTAATTTGAGTAAATCTGTCCGATTTGAAAATTATCTGTTGTGATTTCTGTAATGATCCGAAATTGAAGGCCTTAATGGCATCAGAAACTGAAATTAGCTACATGGATAGACTAATTAAAATTTTTAGAATCATTGGTAAGTTTAATTAAAAATTTATTCGGTTTGATAAATTAAGTTGTGTTTAATTAGTCTAATATTCTAATTAATGTATTAAGCCACTCTAGATATATATGTGTGCATTAATCTCATTTTGAGCTCATTTTCTTCTCATTTTGAGTTTACAAAATTTGAGGGAGAGCTCCACACACACACACACACACACACACACAGAGAGAGAGAGAGAGAGAGAACTTCAACTTAGAGAGAGAAAAGCTTGTAGACTTGAAATTTTTCTTAAGGATTGTAGAATTAAGAAAAACGACTCAAGTTTTTGCTAGAATTGTTGTTCTTGAGGACCTTAGGTGAGTTTGAACCTTAATTCATGAGTTTAAGTTGATAAATATGTGTATTTAAGAAGTTATGAGATTAATCACAAGATAATGTCTAAAACATGATGAATTTGAAGTCAATCCATACATGCATACATGATTTTGAAGAGTTTTAGCATTTTGAAACATAATTTTGCTATCTAAGCTTCAATTGAAGGTTATTTCATATATGCATACAAGCATTAAGTTGTTTAAAGCTAATCTCCATGTTTTGTAAGCCATGGAAAAGGAAATTTGAAGCTAAATCATATATACATGAAGGTTTTGAACTCAATTTTGCTAAATTGATGAGTTTTGAGCAAATGATTTGCAAATAATCTTGTATTTATGTTTACTAAAGAGTTTTCAAGTTTAAAGAACAAGCCATGCATGAATTTTGCTTTTGGAAAGGTGTTTGGAAGGTCAAACTTTAGTTTTGAAAATCCAGAAATTCTACAGACCGCTCGAACAACCAAGTGGTGACTCGAGCTAACATTGTGAGTTCCCAGTACTTTTGCAGTCTTCATAATTGGCTCAAGCGACCAAATGGTGGCTCAAGCAGTCAAGCCATTTTTAGCACATTTTGACATATCATTATGTGTTTGTATCTTCATTCTTATCTTATTTTAAACATTTCTAGGCATGAATTATGACTCATTAAGGAACAAATAAGTGAGAAACCAACATGAATGACTGAGTTAGAAAAAGAAGATGAATTGTTCGGTTCGAACAATGTGTTCCAATGTGTATAGTTATGTGTAACGTGTAGGTTGAAATGTGGAAGAGGAACCTGCAACCTACTCAAGGTGAGTGATATTTTAGTAAAGATATTTTATTCTATGCTATTTTCTTAACGTTTTTATGGTAAGTCTTGGAACTTATGATTTTTGAAATATGAATGAGACTTTGAGTGTTTCAATGTGACTTTGAATTTGGCTTGATAAAGATTAAAGGATGATGGACCCAAAGTCGTTTTGCATAAAATGGACCCAAGGTCGTTTTGTAAATGATGGACCCAAGTTTGTTTTGCATATAATGGACATAAGGTCATTTTGCATATGAGTTGGACCTAGGGTCGTCTTGTCTATGGATATATATACATATTGGATGCAAGGTCGTTTTTCTTTATTTTGATCTATTTGAATTTGATATGAATGAGAAGGGTATTTGAAATGTTTAAATTATAAGTATGATTTATTTATACACGAATCTCATTCATTAACCTCTTTACATTGATGTTATTCACTATGTTTTCGCTCACTCCGTTATATATATATATATATATTGTAACAAGCCCGCGGGGGGACCTCGCTACAGTTCGGACTCCCTTTTTGTGTTACGGTTCTTAATCTAAACCAAAGAGTCCAACTCTGGCAAATCGTTTTGAAGAAAAACAGATTTTGAAAAGTAGTGCCAAACATGGACTGCTTTGCCAGATTACAAAGTCGCCACCTAAATATTTTAAAATGCGAAATTTAGGAAACCCTGACTCGGTGCCGAAGGCCACGTGTCCGTCATCACCAAAGTTGTCTTGGCTCGGGAGCTTGGGTACGATCGGGGAAGGTCAGCTATGAGCACCCCCTTTCGCCCGGTCTGAAGACCGGTCCTCTACTAACCGTGATATCCGTTTTTGAAAACGTTACATGCTCTTGTTCCAATTATTAACCTAGAATTACTATGTTATGCGCGCAGCAAACAAGTATAGACTAGATTGCCTAATTTGGAAATAAACATTGCATATCCGTTTTGTCTCGAAAAACGTGTTGGTTTTTGCTACTCGCAAGTAGGCTAAAATACGGATTTCAATGAGTTGTTCCAACTCACGCAATCCAACCTCCATCCACAGGCATTCAAACAGTTTATAACACATAAGCATTTAGCCGCATGGCAATCATACTGTCATGGCAAACATTCACACGCATGCGATATGCTAAAGCGTAAAAACTTACATCGTACTCCGTGCCAAAAACAATAACCCGGTTAGCAAACATGCATGACCTAGTTCATGTTAAGTGGCTAATGCAACACAGGCATAGATGCAATCTAGAGTAGGCTCGGCTAACCCTAAACATGGCATGTGAAATGCGCGAGTAGCACGTATTCAATTTGGAATTGAAAATTGCAATGCAGTTTGTATGATGTACCGAGCCCGGTGCATGCAAACAAATGCATGAATGCACGCATGCATTGCATAAGGTATGCTAAAATAAGTATGCCCTAATCTACCATCGAAAGCGGGTAAATAAAAGGGATAGAAAGAAATGGGGATTTGGAAGACATACACCCACTCACACACACTTATTACAATTTTGCCCTCACTCAGAGGGACCAAAAGAATATACAAAACCGAATAACTAATTAACTACGCAAGCTAATTAATTATTACAAATTAACTAAATTAACCAAATAAATTAATTAATCTAATTAAGCAGTAAACCGCCTCGGAATGAGGGCCAAATGCAGCGCGCGCTCGGAACAGGTTCGGAATCGCACTGCCATGCACGGATTGCCTCTGTTTCCCCTACTATCCTCCTCTGAAAATTGCCAAAGTCCCAGGAGTGCCTCTCAGGGCACTGTGGAGTACCATCGGCTGGGGTAGAGCACCACCGGCTAAAGAAGGAGGCCACCGGCACTCGATGAAGTTATCGGCTGGCAATTGACTACCGGTCGGCACTAAATAGTGCCGGCCGGCACTTAACACTTGCAGAACCTGCAACCCACAGCAGCAGAGGACAACAACATGCATGGCAATGTGTTTCAAGGTATTTATGCACTATACACACCCCTTATCATGTTATTGACTCAAAGGGGCATGTGCCTCGATTCTCGGACCACCAATCGCGCATTTCCATGCATGATGGCCCAAGGAACCAAGGATGCAACTTCACTTTCAAATGCATGCAAACCAAATAAACATGAAAGGGTGCCAAACCTCTATCATTTTCATCTCAAGAGGCCAAGCATGCATGCTCATGCAATGCAACTCTAAGCATGTTATCTAGCATGCAACATGAACAATGCGAGCAAGCTAAACATGTTAGGCATACAAAGAGGCATATAAACCAAGCAATGGAGTGGACTAAAACATGAATTAGACTACTCCTAATTGGCCTAAAATCAGTGGCCAAAGTGCCTAGAAATAGAGACTAAACACACACACACATGCAAGTGTTATGGTCCAAACCCAAGGCATAAACATGGCAACCCCCAAGCACACTTGGAGATACCAAACAAGGACAATAAACACACATTGTAAAGCTCTGAAAATCATGCAAAACATGATGCCAAATCATGCAACAAAACAAGCCAAACAAAGCATGCAAATGGTCTAAGGTTCAAAGCAAATCAATGAGGCTTTGAACCACACTTAGCACAACCACACATGGCAATACTTAAAACACTTAAAACAGAGTTTTAACACATAAAACTAAGCCTAAGTGACCACCTAGATGGCATCTAGATGACATGAATCCAAAGGCATGCATTAAGGCCAAGACATGGAGCATACAACACATGCTTTTAAAGCATTAAAGAAGCCACTTAGGCAAGCATACAAGCACACCAAAGGGACTGAAATAGCATGCTAGATGGTTCTAAACCATCAAAAATAAAGCAAGCAAGGCCTACTACACGCTTGTGCTCTTAAGGCCAACAAGCCAAATACAAAGAGGACCCAAGATACAAGCCAAGATTGACCAAAACAACTTAGGACAGACCTAAAGCATGGCAAAATAAGCATACATGCTTCATGGATCTAGGCCTAAAACATGCTAGAAATAAAGGCATACAACCTAGGCATGTTAAGGGACTATTAAGGCATTACAAAGCAACTATGCAAAGCATGCAAGTAGTGCTAAAACCAACTTAAAAGCAAGTTAAATCATGGCATAATAAGCATGAAAAGCAGCCAAGACATGCTCAAAACACAACCAAACATGGTGCTCCTTTGGAGGCCAAAACTTACCCTTTTCAAGGACATCAAGGAGAGGGGGTGGCCCTCTCCTTCTTGAGACTCTAAGGCATCATCTTCACCACTGAAATCCCTCAAGATTTTAGTGGTGAAGAGATTCTAACACCAAAGTCTCGGATCTCTCACAAAATGGCACAAAAATGGGCCTTTTCAAGGCCTAAGGGTGGTCAAACCTACCCAAACCACTAAGTACTCTTAACAAACAATCAAGAGGACTAAAAATCAGAACTTTTATGTGTTAAACACTAAGCACAAAAACAGTTCTAAGCTATGCAAAAATGGAATGCAAGAATGGGGAAAAAAGGAGTAGTTGGCTCACCCTTGTAGACCTCTTCACAAATATTGATGTTGTTGGTTCCTTGAGCTCCAAACCAGTCAAAAACTCCAAGAACAAGCCCTTAGCACCTCAGTTCCAAGAGGAAGGTGAAACACTAGGTGTTGGTGGGCAATAGTAAGTCACAAACACCTAGTGTACAAAACAAGAGAGAAGAAGAGAGATAGGATGTGTATCTATCCTAACCCTAAAAACCAGAGCTTGGTCTGTCTAAAATGTCTAAAATTTTGTAACCCTAAGCCAAGAAGAGGAGTGGTCCTCTTATAGGCAAGCAAAGCTTGCAAAGCTTACAAGCTAAGCTAACTAAGAGGGTCATCCCTCCATACACGTGTATGGAGGGGAACCAAAACTATACAGCTGTTTGAAAATATCTCAAAAAGCAACTGCACAGTGTCCGGCTGGCAAAGAGTGTCATTTTGACAAAACTTAGTGCCGGTCGGCACAAAAGAGTGCCGGTCGGCACAATAAAGTGCCGATGGCAACACCAGCCAGCCGGTGGCCTCTAGCCAGTGCCGGTGGTGTGTGGGGATGTCTCAGAAGGCATTCTCTGCCCCTCCAAGGCAAAGCACAAGTGTTTGGTGCAAAACCAAACACAAAACAGTCAAGTTCGGAGGTCCTGAGGCAAGGCGCGTAGCCGAAAACTCCGGGAACTCCAAACAAACACAAACATGGATAATCACCGAGTGTTCAAGCGGTGACATCCAAGTCTTGAGGACGGTCAAAAATGGGGTGTCTACATATATATATATATATATGTTGGTGAGCAGTGGGATGTCCACCCTAGTGAACTTGTGAAAGAATTACCGAGTTTTGTGGAGTCAGCAAAGGATGCCTTACACACGAAACTTTTATCTACGATCTTTTATCCTTTGTTTTGTCGGTCATACTTGACCTCATTTCTGTATCTATTATATTTGTCCCTATTGAGTTTGTAATGAAATGACTCGTACTTGTGAATGACTCTAGGACATATATGTTATCTATGTGTTTGCATACGAATGTGAGTTGTTAACGTATGAATATTCTATTTACTTCATATATGCAATGTTCATTGGACAAAATTTGGTAGTTTGCTTCCGCTTCTGGCCCCATTACTAATTAAATATTTTGTTAATTCTAATTTGAGGCCGAGTAATCTAGGATTACTGGTCGGTTACAGGCCTAAATCTATAGGTACGAATTCTAGTCGTGACAGTTGGTATCAGAGCACGAGTTAATAACTCACACTTGTCCAAATGAGCAATAATTTGTCTAGAAAAGACTTAGGGTGCATTCGTCTAATATGAATCTATTTGTGAGCATTGAGAATATGTGCCTACAGTGCAACTATAACTATGTGCATCTGTATATATCTCCATACTTGTCATAATATGAGTTTATGTAAAACATGGTGAGAACAAGGGCCGATGAGATAGAAGAATCCCCTATTGCTTGATTAGACAGAATGGAGAAAATGATACAAGATATGGCAGAAAGTCTTAGATAACAACAGCAATGGCAACAATAATGGAAACAACCACTACCCCCACCTCTAATGCCAGTACCGCTTGTGTAAGATTATCATTCAGATGACCGAACCAATGCCCTCCCTAAAGAATTTAAGAAAATGAAACCACCACAGTTCCATGGAGGAGTGGATCTATTAAAAGCTGAAGCTTGGGTCCTTACATAAACATCTTTACATAACAAGTTTCCAAATAACAAAAGAAAACAAAAGAAAAGGGCTAAAACAGCTTGGCTCCTCTTGAGTCCAAGCACACCCCGTCATGGAGGCACTTCAAGCAGCTTTACAGAGGGCGAACTTCCAAGGTTGCTTTAAACTCGATGCTCCACTTACTCACCCACATATATATAAGAGAAGGGGTGAGCTTCTCCCTAGTGGAAGAGAAGTGGAAGGAGTTGGTGGTGTTCCACCACCTCTCTATAAGGACCGCAATGGCCGACCTAGTGGCTTGCATCTGTGTGATCCCAGAATAGAAGGTACCAAAGCTGGCTTGCTCCGCTATGGCCGGAACTCCAAGCGAAGGAACCTGATACGATCGGTGGGGAATATGACTATCCTATAGCCCTTTGCCTAGCGGTCGTCGTATTATTGCAAGAAAGTTTCGTCATTACAGTATAATGTGAGAAAATGCAAATAAACATGTCAGTTTGGAATCAAGGCTTACCAATTGAGCACTGTGGGACAAGTGTAACTCTCGCTTCTGAAAGAGCACGTGTGGAGCCACCCCTAGTTGAAACTTAATAAAGGTGAGCATACTACCATGAGTAATCCAATGAACATCAGATTGGTAGGTAGCCAGATCAAATGGCCTGAGAGGCAGAGGGAGGAGCTTGGGTCTATATATAGGAGGAAGGATGTCCTCTATTGGCATGTCTAGGTTATCCTCTTAGATGCCCATGTCTTCAGCAAACATGTGTACATCGACCTCAGGTACTAGAGGAGGTGTGTCAACCTTGAAAATGTGGAAGGAACATCTCCTTGAGGGATATCAACGTCCATAAAGGAAGAATAGGTATGGGTGAGCCAAAAATGAGGGGAATGGAGGAAGAAAACTAAAAGACTACCCTAGGGAGCCTAACAATTTGAAAAAATAAAGAGAAATGTGAGGAACCAAGATGAGTGAGTGTAGGGCTAAGCCGGAACGTGCAAAATACATAATAGAGGGTGGAGGACTCAAGCTCGACCGAATCACAAACTGATTGGTTCAAAATATGGAGAAAAGTGGCAGTTTTAAAGAAAAAATGGCGTAGGATGTTGGGTAATGTGTAGGAAGCAGAAAATCTAGAGAGAGAGAGTGTGTGTGTGTGTGTGTGTGGAAAAGAGAAGAAAGATATTTTTGGGTGGTGTAGAGTTCAAGCAAACCATTGGTTTGCTTTTATAAAACATTTTGGGAGGCAAAAAGACAAGGATGTCCCCAAAAAACCTGAAACAACCGGTCGATCCATCATTGAGGCGGTCGACCAATGTTTCAGTCGGTAGCCTAAATGAGTGGCCGGCAAGGTCTTTTTGTTTAGGCAAAGTCATATTTTTGTCCAAATAAGTTGTGTTTGTGCCTGGAAGGAAGAATTGGTGCCAGATAGACTTAATGTGAAGTACACATGTCAAGTCTATGCACGGAAAAACCAAGCCATGCAAGCAAACGAAACAGATTAATATGGATTTTTATTAAACTTGACATGGTTGCAAATGTTTCTTCAAAAGCCAAAAAGAGAGGTCCTAGTCATTACAAGAGCAGCTGTATTTCACAAAGGGAAAGTGTTAGGACATGCAAGCCTAAAATAGGTTTATTCTTATACGTTGGGTTCTTTATAAGCATAAGGGTGCAATCCTTGTCCTTTGAGAAGAAAAATGAGGGAATGATGCATCTGGAGATAACCTAAGTTACGGGGAAAAGACTCCAATGCTATGAGAAGTATGAAAGGTTTCCCGATGCATTGTTGTCATTGCCAGAATCACCATGACCATTAAAGCTTTCTTTGACGCTGGAAACGTTTCCTGTGTCATCTTCTTTGTTGCTACTCACCCTTGGAGAACCCAGGGTTGGTGGTCGGAGTGATTCCAAGTCGTCCTTCTAAGGCCAAAAGAACCATGTCATTGGAAGAAGAAGTAAAGAAACAACCAAGCGAAGTGGAAAATGAATGGTAAGATCAGTGCATTATACCTCTAGGTAATTGGTGAGATAAGGGGATAAAGATCCCATGGGAAAAAGCTTTGAGATACGCAAGGTGTTGGGCCAAGTCCATGAGAACAGCCACGGGTACGAGCGTAGCTCAGAGATCGACTGACAACTTCGCCATTGCCATGAACTCATCTTCCGTTGTCAACGGTGGGTTCCTTCGGAACTGCCCACGATTCCTCACTCCTATGAACAAGCCTTCTTCTTCCTCCTCGGCTACTAGAGGGAGTTCTTGAGCATATGAACTCTAAGTTCGAAACTACAATGTCATCAAAGCTCTCGTCAGATAGGCCGGCGAGGTCCAAGTGATGAGGAGAACCCATATCTCAGGACACATTGGAAATAAAGAAGAGAGAGGTTATAGAATTCTTGGAAATGAAAGAAGGTGTACAAAGCCACATAAACAACAAACTTTAGGTGGCTAAGAGTTGTTTGT
Organism: Camellia oleifera; assembly: GCA_022316695.1. NCBI lineage: Eukaryota > Viridiplantae > Streptophyta > Magnoliopsida > Ericales > Theaceae > Camellia > Camellia oleifera. Next base: position 85,989,268 of record CM039312.1, read on the forward strand.
AGCCAACATACCACCTTTTTGTACATTGTAAGAAGTGGAAAGGTTAGGATCCCTCAGAGAGAGCCCGGATGAGCCAGCTAACTGCACATTTAGCTGATCGACCATGGTATCGACTGGTAGGTTCTAGGGAAGTTGGTTCAAAGGGATTGATGAATTTTAGCATAACAGTACATGGGCAGGAATGCATCTACAAGGTTTGGGAAAGAAGAGGGTATTCGGGTGTGTGTGCAATGGTTCAGAAGTAAAGCAGAGCAAGCCAAGAATTGAAGTTAGAAGTCCTTCACAAGTAAAAGATATTTGCTATATATATACATATAGGCCACAAATTACAAGCCATACAAGGGAAGAAAGAAAAAAAATGTGAAAAGTGGAGTATAAGCTGAGATAAGGTTAAACGACTGAAGCCATCGTCCCAGTAAGCAGTGGAGAACCCACGTCCCCAGGGGACATCATCATCACTACTGCCTCCATTGCCAAAGACACTATTGCTTGTGAAGGAATAATCAAGGGGTCCGTAACGTGCATCGTCATCATCATCATCGCTATTAACAATGATCACCTCAGGTACATCAACTCTGCCCTACAAAAAAAGAGGAAGAGTCAGCCAAAGAGAAATGGAAAATGTTGTATGAAAACCATTCAGGAGGAAATGATTAGTTTTTGGAGGCAGCTAAACCTCATGGTGGACATCTGGAAAATATGGAGCTACTAAAACTCGACCTTGCCCGCATCCTCGTAGACCTCGGAGGCCTAAGCCATGTCGCTCATGAGGAGCCTATCCAAGACTATGGTAGCGTCCTCACCTATAGGCCCGAGTCTGTGTGTGCTCGTCAATCGTTGCCTAGTAGCTACTACTAGAACCCCTACGAGGGTGTCCTTGTCACGCTCCAAAGCCCGCATCTAAAAGTTTAGGCATGACCACGCCAGAAACGGACAGATAATACGATATATACAACATATGGGGCCTGAACGGAAGCATTTAATAACATCAAATAATATAAATCAACATCCATCGAGCTCACACCTATATGCCAGGATCTCAATGTGCCATTCAACAGTTCCTCATATGATAGACATGTATACAAGAAGCAGATATATGCATTCATACAATAACATATATAGGCATATATATATATACAGAACCAGCCCCACACGTGGGCATACAGCAAAAGTATTGATAAAGGAAATTATACCCGACTAATTACACTAGACAACAGATTAAGGACCAAATCGGGGGCCATTAAGGGAACCCCACAAAATGGATGAGCTTCTCTACATGGCTTGACCAAGATGGGGTGACCAAAGCTGAATTAAGATCGACCTCCAGGTGGATTGCCTACAGAAATAGACATAACACAAAGCGAGCAAGGCTCAGTGAATAATAGCACTCAAACAATTTAATGATTAAACTTGAACTGCAATATTCATAACGTGTATAAGTGCAGAGGCCATATAATTAATCTTATCTTGTAACCATTCCAGAATGGCCTTGGGCCCAGATATCAACAGATTGTGCCGAGCGGCCTCAAGCCCAACAGATGATACAGAATGGCCATAGGCCTAACAGATTATACAGAACGACCTTAGGCCTAACAGATTATACAGAACGGCCATAGGCCTAACAGATTATACAGAACGGCCGTAGGCCCAGATATCATCGGAACAGATTGGTCTCAGAGTTATACAGAGGCACACAGATTCTTTCAATCATTCACATGAGTTAACACAGTTAATTTGCATTTAACAGAGTGCTAATGATAATTATTAACAGATGGAACGAATTCAGAGATACATAGATACCATAGTTCCATAATGCACATACATTCTATTTGTTCGTCATGAATCAATATCGCTAACTTGCAGATAACAGAATGTTAATATTAACTGTCAACAGTAACAAAACGTACTACTACAATACTACTACCCTAGTGATGCGCTTAGATTTTCCCATGGTTTATTGTAAGTCAACATAATTGTCTCGCGAACAGCAGAACATTCACTACTTCAAAAATAGTTAAAGATCACACTTTGACCAAAAAAAAGATCTCACTTTTATTGGAAGTGTGATAAAAAAAATTAGATTGATATTTTAATCACACTTAATTTGATTGAGTGTGATAATACTTATTTTTTATGTCACTTTTCAATTAAGTGTGATTATATGTATATATTTTTAATCACACCTTCTAATTAAAGTGTGATTATACATACACTACTACTTTTTAATCACACTTTTTAGACAAGTGTGATTATATATATATTTTTTAATCACACCTTTTAATTAAAGTGTGATTATTTATATATTTTTTAATCACACATTCTAATTAAAGTGTGATTATATATACACTACAACTTTTTAATCACACTTTTTAAATAAGTGTGATTATATATATATTTTTTAACCATACATTTTAATTAAAGTGTGATTATTTATATATTTTTTTAATCACACATTTTAATTAAAGTGTGATTATATATACACTACTACTTTTTAATCACACTTTTTAAATAAGTGTGATTATATATATATATATTTTTTAATCACACATTTTAATTAAAATGTGATTATATATACATTACTACTTTTTAATCACACTTTTTAAATAAGTGTAATTATATATATATATATATTTAATCACACTCCCTAAATAGGTGTGATTGTATAAAATATTTCAATTTGATTTTTATATAAAATATACAATTTCCAAATCCGCGCCTCTATTCTATCCATAAATGATAGAGACGACTCGCAAAAAAAAAAAAAAAAAATATTTGCGACAATATCAGCTGCAGTTGCACAAAAAAAAAAAAAAAAAAACGAAAAAAAAAAGAGTTTTTTGGGATTGTAATACGTACCATTGCAATATATATATATATATATATTGTGGCTTTGAGACGGCTTCATATATATAGTCATAAAATGGTATAAATAAATGCAACGGTATTTTTCTGTTACAAAAAAAAAAAATTTAAAAAAATTAAAACGACGTTGTCTTACTCTTTTGAACATTTCTCTTTTCACCCATTTTTTCATTTTCTATCTCTCTGTCTCTGTCTCTGTCTTTGTCTCTCTTCTCTTTCTCTTTCTCACTCATAATTCTTCTCTGTCTGTCTGTCTGTCTCTGTCTCTCTTATCTCTCTCTCTCACTCATCACTCTTCTTTGTCTGTTTGTCTCTTTTTTTCTCTCTGTGTCTCTGTCTCTCTTCTCTTTCTCTCTCTCACTCATCACTCATCACTTTTCTCTGTCTGTCTATCTCTCTGTCTCTGTCTCTGTCTCTCTCTCTTTCTCTCTCGTCCATCTTTCTTCTCTTTATCTCTCTTCTCTCTTTATCTCTCTTCTCTCTCTATCTCTCTTCTCTTTATTTCTCTCGCTCATATCTCTCTGTATCTCTCTCATTTTTTTCTTTTCGTTCTTTCTCTCTCTCTCTATCTATATATTTTCATCTATTTTTTCATCTTCCTTTCTCTTTCTCTCTCTCACTCATCACTCTTCTCTCTCTCTGTCTGTTTGTCAATCTGTCTCTCTCTGTGTGTCTCTTACTCATCTATCTCTTCTCTCATCTCTTTTCTCTCTCTGTCTCTTTTGCTCATCTCACTTCTCTTCGTCTCTCTTGCTCATCTCTCTTTTCTCTATCTTTCTCTCTGTCTCTCTTGTTCATCTCTCTTCTCTTTATGTCTCTTTTGCTCATCTCTCTTCTCTCTATCTCTCTCTGTCTCTCTCGTCCATCTCTCTTCTCTCTATGTCTCTTTTCTGTCTCTTACTCTCTATCTCTTTCTCTTTTTTTTCTCTCTCACTGTGTTTGCGTTGCTCACTCTCTCACTCCCGTCTTCTCTATTTACTGAGCTCCCTCTTGATTTATCGATCCACTACAAGAAAATGCACTTTTAGTGACCACTTTGTCTCTCTCTTGCTCATCACTCTGTCTCTTTCTCTCCTCTATCTGTCTCTCACTCATTTCTCTCTCTCACCACCCATCTTCTCTACCATCTTCACCACTACTGCAAACGCCATTTCACAACCACCACTACTTCCACTGTCACCACTTCACCTCTACGACTACCATTACTACTACTATCGCCACCACTCCACTACCACCACTACCATTACTGCCACTACTATTACCATTACTTCTCTTTCACCCCTGCCACTCCATTTACACTACCACTACCACTACCACAACTTCACCACTAATCTCTTTCGCCATAACCATCACCATCACCACCACCATCATCTCTTATCCACTACTGCCGCTTCCTTTCTTCTACCACAAAAAATTAGTTCATGATTTTTAGTAACCAAAAAAAATAGGCCACAAAAAATAATTTTCACTGACTACAGAAAATTAACTTTTATTTTAGTGAAAAATATTTTTTTATTAAAATATATATTACCCCTACTTCTACCAAATAAAAAATAATAATATTTTTTTTCATTAAAATAAAAATAAAAAAATAAATTTTCAATCTTAGTAACTAATTTTTTTTTTAAAAATTCATTAACTACACAAAAATATATATTTTAACAAAAAATAAATTTATTTATTTATTTTTATTTTTATTTTTCATTCCCGCCCTTTTATTTTTTTTTCATTCCCGCTCCCCCCCTTTATTTTTTTCCCATTCCCCCCTCCCCCCAAAAAAAAAATCCCCAATCTCGAACCCAAAAAATCCTTAATCTCTTCTTCCTCCCCTCTCTCTCGATCGACGGCGAGCGGCGTCGGAGCAGCATCGGAGGAGGAGGAGCAGCGTTGGAGCAGCAGCAGATCTTCCGATGTTGCCTGGCCTCACCAAGTCCTACCCTGTCACTCCTTCTTGTATTCACAGTTTTATCATAAAACAGTATGTGATATGTGTTCAAGTATCTGATGATTTGATTCCTGGAAATATTCTCTGTTTATTTTGACTAGGTCATTTTTGAAGGGGTTTATGCTTTGCACCCTGATATCAGAAAATCACTAGACTTGTGGATTGCTGTTGTAAGGATGAATGCCACTTCATTTCTGAGGCTTTATATTTTATTTTTTTGTTGATTAACCTTCTTGTTTCTCGTTATCTGTATCAATTTCTTTTGGATAAGTAGAAATACTTGTTATGAGATAACCGGTTGTTTGAAAACAGGTTGGAGGTGTTCATTCACAACTTTTTTCTCGAGTTCAAGGGGACAAAAGTAGAGTTGGGTGCTTTATGTCCCAAAATGACATTATGACGACAGTGTTTCCAATGTTCCAGCTGCACATTGAACCACATCTTGTTCATGCACATGTTAGTAGATTCGAAACCATTTGAGGCTTATTATTGTTGGATAATTTTGTGTATAATACGTATACAGCAGTGTAAATGAGATGATCTTGGTGTTGGTGTAAATTTGCTGTGAAACTTGTGTCCTATGCGTGTGCTCAGATGCACTCGTTTTTGGAAGGTGCAATTAAAATTATAATTATAAGAAATTCAGTATGAGATTATGAGGAGCACCTCAATCATAAGATTATCATGTACTCTAATCCAGTATGAATTCTTATCTCTGTCTCATAAATTTCATTCAATTATTTTACTTCATTCAATTATTTGATTTTTTTTTATTTCAACAAATCATATGCAGATTGCTGTTCTTCTGATCAGTGAGGTTCGCCGCCACTTTTCGAATTAGGGTTTCGATTCTCAAGATTTAGGGTTTTCCTATTATCACTGTATGTAGCTAGTTCAAGAAGTTGGTATTTGATTGTGAATAAAGCCCTTGTGCTCAAATTCGGAAATACTTTTTGAGTTGATCGATTCGTAATTTCTGTTGTCGGTGCAAGTTTCTTTAATTGAATGAACAGACTCTGATATTTATTGGGTTTGTCCAGTTATGTAATCGAAGTGAATTGGATGTTTTTTTATTTGGTAGAGTGTTAATTTATCGAGATTTTGATCGAATTTGGGAATTGATTGTTTGGTAAAGTCGAAGCTGTTTGGTTGCTAGGAAAGTTTATTTGAGAGGTTGTTAGATCATGGATCATGTTATTGGTGGAAAGTTTAAAGTTGAAGCTGTTTGGTTGCACTTGTGGTTTTGGTTTGATTTAGATCACTTACCATTTTGTTGATTGAATTCTTCTTTCTTTTGTGATCCTTTAGTACTTGAACAAATATAATAGAACACATTTTTTTGAAGTTCTAGATGAAGAAGTAGCAATGGTTCCTTCGGCTTTACAATCTGTCAAGACCAAGCACCCTTAACTTCACTATGAGTCAAAAATCTATATGCTTCTCTAAGGAGGAAGTAACTCTCTCTCTCCCTCTCTCTCTCTCTCTCTCTGGTCCATATATTACTTGAGGTTTTAAGGTTAGATTGGTAGAAGTTTGTTATTGAGGGACTATTTTGAATTTACAGTAGTTTCTATATTTCCGTGGTCAGCATTAATATGATTTCTAATATACTCTGAAGTGAGAGGAAAGTAGGAAACAACTGTTGGTTTGATGGGTTGTAATAGTTTTCTTTTGTATCTTAGAATTTGAACACATTAAATTAACTTTATAGCTATCTAGAAATAAGAAGAAAAGTAGGAAACAACTGTTGGTTTGATGGGTTGTAATAGTTTTCTTTTGTATCTTAGAATTTGAACACATTAAATTAACTTTGTACCTATCTAGAAATAAGAAGGAAACTATGGAGCCATATTTTTTTCATTTCCCTTTTTAACTTTCTGCATTTTCTTTTCTAATTTTAGCTGCTTTGGGAACTTGACTCTCAAACAATCAGTTTTCAACTGCAACTCTTGTTAATGTTCAAGGACCTGACTGTGGGCCTAAAACATACTTTAGAGAACATTTTTTCGTAGAACTTCCTCCTTTCCTTTCCTTGTTTCTTTCTTCACTTCTTGTTATATCATACAATACCCGAGAATTCATTTTTAGGTTGGGGAAGGGGTTGTTGCGCATGGTGCACTTTAACTCCTAATTATGTTTTAGCCTGTGCTTTTTGCGACATAACTATATTTATCTTTTGCACGGCAAATTTTCTAACAGATTTGACTTTCTTTTATGTAGCGGGGATTCCTAGCCTCAAATGGTTTGGAGTTGGGAGCGAGTACAATGTCATGGTTATTGACCTTCTTGGACCAAGCTTGGAAGGCCTATTCAACTATTGCAACAGGAAGTTCACATTGAAAACAGTATTAATGCTAGCAGATCAGTTAGTAAGTACATGTAGCCATTCTCAATCAAAAAGGTTGCCTTGAGCTTCCAAGTGACAATCTGTGATCCTTTCATTATTATGTTCTAGATTAACAGAGTGGAACACATTCATTCAAGAGGTTTCCTTCACCGTGATATAAAGCCTGACAACTTTTTAATGGGCCTGGGGCGCAGAGCAAATCAGGTAAATGTTTGATGGCTCTCATCGGACACTTGCTTGTAAAAAAGAAAAGAAAATATATTCATGTGAATGGTTTATCTTGGAATGGTGCTTTTAAAGTGTCAACTGTTAATTTGTCTCTTGTGATTAAGGGCTCCCATTTAGAACATTCCGAAGAGGAGATTCTCAATCTGCGGAATACTTTATTACAGGTTTATATCGTTAAGTTTGTGGATTGTCTTGTAAATAATGATTTGTGTATCCTCAAGGTTATGATTTATTTTCTATAGACTGAATTGGAGAGGAAGCGGATAGCTATGGAGCTGGAGGAGGAAAAGAAAGCCCAAGCTGAACGCGAAAAGAGGTTGCAAGAGCAAGCTAAGAAAATTGAAAACTTGAGTTCAATGGTGTTGTACTCAAATAGGGATGAGAATAGTGATCAGCCCAAGAAGAGACACGTATGGTTCTGTTAAAACACATAGCTATCCGCATTGGGATACTTTTTTCTAGATTAAGGGCTCTCATTGGGATACTTTTTTCTTTGTAGACCCTGTGCCGTATGTACATTATTAATGCAGGTTCTGGATTTAGGCTCCTATGGAACACCGTTAAAACATTCCTGGACCCCAAGACCACTGCAAAAATTCAAGTAAGCCTTTTTCATTGATTTACCTCAGACTAGGGCTGTTAATTGAGTAGTTTTCTTAGCCCATCAATGGTTTTTTCTTGTACCAGGTTATGGGCAACAAATGTCAGAGCAAATTGCTTGCAAGTAATTGAAGCCAGGTAATAATGTAGATGTTAGATTTACATATTCACTAAAGAATACTATCTCTTTATTGTTATTGCTTAAGTGTAATCCAAAGTTGACTTCATGATTTTTCTTCCACTGTGAGCAGATTTTTGGCAAATATAGTAATCAAATACTCCATTTTTGGGCATGTCTGTCACATGATCATACCTTTAAAATTGAGTATCTGCTTTCTTTTTTTTATGTTTGTTATTATTAAATGGTGGTTTTGCATGAATATAATATTTCGAATTAAGCAGGAGGACAAGCTAAGATCATGCAATTGAAGAATTAATATATGTGTATTCAGTATCTTCAAGGAGCAAAATCGTGCTTTTAATTTGAGAAACATGTTTAAAATTAGCTTCTGCGAATAAATGGAGCATAATTTTATCTCTGCCAATAATGTCATGAAAATGAAAGAAAAAAGTTTTTACTCTAGAAAGAAAGCAACTTCAGTAGCATGTTTTAAGGTCCCAATGTTATTCGAATCTGCTTCCATTGTCTGTTGTGCATCTGCTGGTTACACCGTTACAATACTAGGTATGTCTATGTATGAATTTGAAGATGTCTGTTATTCTAATTTTAGTCATTTAGTGGTGCAACTGAGCAGTTTTCTTTTATAAATATTTTATTTTAGAAAATTTTGTCCTCCCTTTTCTTAATTTCAAATATGATGGCGATTTTCTTTCTTTTTTAGGAGCATGGTGGTGATCTTAATGAAGCTGTTAATGCACATTTCAATGAGGGAGATAGAAGCATGTCAGTGTTTCATGCCATTTTTTTTCCACTCTTTCTCCTAAATTGACAAAAGCTTCTGAGTATACTGAACTTCTTTTCCTGACATTGATAATTTTGTGTGTGTTTTTTTGTGTTCAGCATACATGAAACATCCACTGCTGCCCCTCAGAATGATGCCATGGACATAGATGAGCCCATTCAAGTTGGGCCCCCACGACCTCCATTCTCACTATTACCTTCTGCTAGAAATTTGAATCTATTTTCTCTTCTTGATCCTGACTTCAGTAGAAGCTTATTTGATAGTGGTCCTGGTTTGACAACCCGTGCACCATTTGTTTCACATCCAAGAGAAGTAAGGGAGATTCCCATTGAGTTCAAGGATGGGAGTGAACAGGAAGGCCATTTTGGCCTTGTACCTTCCATAGAGGATGTCACTGAAACTGCACAAGCGCAAGGCCCAGAAACCCATGGAACTGTGATAATTGATGAGGATGATGATGAAGATATTCCAACTGCTCCGTCTGGACATGCTGCTGGGCAGAATGAACAAGAAGATGATGTGCTGGGTAATAATTCTGGTGGCACTTATCCTATGCCAACTGCCCCTGGAATTGATGATTTGCCGGACTACAGCAATGAAATAGAAGAAGAAATGGTTCGAGCTGCTATTGAGGCTTCAAAAAGGGAGGTTGGAAAAGGTTACCTGGATCAACAATTTGACGCTCCTGATGTATGTATAGTTTTACTCTCTAAGCAGCTTGCTTCTCTGTACTTGATCTGGTTTAATTATTTGATGCATTTTCATCTTGATGTAGTACTTAAACAATCCTGGGACTCGACAAAGGCAATCTCACCTAGAGGATGCCGAACTTGCACATGCAGTTTCATTGTCATTGAAGGTTTGTGATTTTTTTATTTTATTTATTTATTTATTTTTATACCGTGACACCCTTGCATCATTTGAACTTGCCTTAGTTGAATTGGATTTAAAGGCAGTAGAGCAAGAGAATGCTTTGCTCGAAGTGGGGGAGAAAGTTGGAGCATCAGAACTGGAAGCTTTCAAGTCAACAGAGTTGTGGGATATGGGAAAAATGACATCATCGAATGGAAGGTATATGTCAATTGTTGCTACTTAATAATGAGATAGGCACACTTTGTATGGTTACTTGCTGGCAAATTTCCTATATGTGCATTTTTGTGCGTGTTGGTGTTGAAAGTTGGAGGCAAGTATTTGTTCCTCCTGACAAGTGTACTTCAAGGCAATCTAGGTTGGATGTGGGAAGCTCATCAATCCAAGAAGCCGTCCGAGGATGTGGAAGAGCAGCCACTGGTTAGGCACAGGAGTAGGTGCATGTCTTCTGCCTTTGTTGATTGGTTTGACATTGAATTGATTGTGATTTGTCAATAGGCCTTACAGTTTATGACAATAATCAGTGAGCTTCTTGAATAACATTATTTGCTAATTGTAACAAAACATGACATTGCCTTCTAAAATTTTCGGTATGGTCCTCACTGCAACATTTTCTTCCCTGAGCTGTATCAGTGAGCTACCAGACTTTTTGGGTGGTACATGTACTTGTGCAGACAAAGGTGGATGCATGCTTTCTGATAAAGGCCCATGGAATGATCCTGATATATTGAAGGTGTCACCTCTTCTTTCGTTGTAAATTTTTTTGTTCAAGTTGGCACTTCATGGTTAAACCATTTTTTATCAAAGCTGCCTAAGTTTAATTGTTAATTTTTTGAACTAGATGGTTTACAATGGTGAAGCCAAATGCTCAACCAAATTTTGATTCCAGCCATTGAGGAGAAGAAAATTTTTGAAAGGTATCCAGTCCTAATTCGGATATAAATCTGTCAATTCCTTTTTCATTGATTTTTAGTCTTCTTATTAATTGCCCCTCATTAGTGACCTCCTAATTACAATGTCATTGACACTTAGCTGCTATGGCATCTAATTGTTAACAGGGAAGTTATTTCCAAAAGGATTAAGATCAAGCAGAAATGATTAATATTCCTATTTTGGTTTGCTGAATTAACTTTTTAGTTTATTCATATGCATCAACGGTTTCTGAATTAATTTGTGTTTTTATTTTTCAGGTCAGAAATTTTTTGAAGAGATGCAAAATATGGTCCAAGAATTAAAGAACTAGTTTTTTTTAAGTTTTTTCATTTTTTAATATATGTAAAGACAGTTAATTTTTTTATTTAATTCCTTTGTATATACTTTTGAATATTTAATTTTCATTTATGAAATATATGACGTTATTCTATTCAATATGTGGTTATGATTCAAAATATAGTATACAGTGTGTATTACATTCTTCAAATGTGCATACAAAAATAATATTGATTATTTTTCAAATATGTCGAACCTTTTTTTTATTACAGATTTTATTAGTTATTAATCACACTTAAAAGGTGTGATCTAAATGTTATTAATCACACTTAAAAAGTGTGATTAAAAATGATCCTTTTTAATCACACTTTCAAAGATCACACTTAAAAGGTGTGATCTAAATGTTATTAATCACACTTAAAAAGTGTGATTAAAAATGACCCTTTTTAATCACACTTCCAAAGATCACACTTAAAAGGTGTGATCCAATTGTTTTTAATCACACTTAAAAGGTGTGATCTAAATGTTTTTAATCACACTTCCAAAGATCACACTTTAATAAAACTTAAAAGGTGTGATTAAATAACATACATCACACCAAAAAAGTGTGATCTTTATCTGTTTTTGTAGTAGTGATTAATATTAATGATAATCAGAAGGCAAATGTACCATTACATTAATAGGGCAGAGCAATTCACACCATAACGGCCCTGGGGCCCACTTTTATACAGAATGACCATAGGTCCATATCACTGTCACGGTTTCATCGTATTCGTTAATTCAGTCAGAGTGCAATATCCGTAGTATATATCATTCTCGACAACCATATGTAAATCATAAGCACGAGAAGTAAACATAGCATATCATTACACTACTCTTACTCACTGTGTTATAGTGGTGTATTAGTTCCTCCCGGTTTGTGACCTACAAGCATACACGACTTGCAAATTAGTTCATTTCCTTAGTTAAGTCATTTTCTAACTTGTTTGGCTTCGAATGAATTTACAACATTAAAAAGACATCAAATACGGATTTCAAAAATATCTGAGGGTCAAGCACGTAAAACGGAGCAGACCATTTTTTCTAGCTTAGGCTGCACGTGCGGCAGTTGGTCCCGCACGTGTGGCAGTGAAGCCCCGCACGTGCCATTTTAGCAGTAGCCAAAGGCCCAAAATTCTTGGTTTCCCGCACGTGCAGGCGATTTGCCCAGTTCCAGTCTGAAATTTCAAGCAAAAACCCAATTTTTGGTAAGTGTTTACAAGGCTGAAAATGGATCCTTTAACTGCTAGAATTTGGTTCAAAATCATGTACATAAGTCATTACCAACATATATCAATCTCAATATGAGTTGGATCTTTAATTCTTGAACTCATAAATATAACTCAATTACATAATATTCCAACTTCCTCACGCACACACACACACATATATAACCACTTGGTCATAAAGATGAATTCAAGCTTGATAATTGAAGAAGTAGAAGGTAATTTCTCATTAGATGATTCAAGTTAAATCTAAACAATCAAGGGTAAGGCTACCTTGCCAATTAACCACATGCACACTCACAAGATCACAATTACAACCCCATATGACATGAATCAAAAGGGAATTCTTACCCAACTCCAAGACAAAGGTTACACAAGATGAATTAAATTTACCTTGAGCTTGTTTCTCTTAAATTCCTCTCAATTCCAACTTTCTTGATTAGTGAAGCTCTCCTCTTGAGCCTTTCTCTCAAACCCTCTTCTTTCCTCTCTCTCAGGGGATATTTGAGGAATGGCTTCTAAGTCAAACATGTGAAGAACATAGACATACATATATCTACAGGTGAATAAGGATGAAAATCAATCAGTTTAATCATTCCAAATTGAAATTTCATAGAAAATCATGATATGACCTAAAAATCATACTTGATCTCAAATGTAAAATCAATTTTAGATTATTAAGCTTCTAAGGTCTTCAATTTCTGTTCTAATCCTCTCAATTGTAATAGATTTTTCTCCCATTAAATAGATATGAATCTACATTCATAAGATTCACTTAATTAACCTTCACTTCACACGAAATTTCACAATAAACATATAAATGCATAGAATAGGGGACTGAAAGTATACCAGAAAACATATACGTGGGTCGGGTCATTACACTCTCCCCCCCCTTAAATAAGTTTGGTCCCTCAAACTTGTTTTACCATGTAACAGATTAGAAATCTCAGTCTCACATTATTGTCCAATTTTGTTATAGATGTTCACATAATTCCTCAGTTCGAACAATTCGCAGGTTAATTCGATATTTATCACAGTTATTCCAAAGTTCTCAACATAATAAGCATCGCATGACTTAATCCAACTAGTCGTTTCAATGTCTATCTTAGGCATGTAGAATAAAAGTAAACAACTCCATATATTTATTTCATAGGATCCTATATCGAATAAGATAAGACTACCAGAGTCCATTGCAGGACATTTAAGGCATAAAATCCGCAGTGGGCAGGGTTTATAATCACAATATTTTCCTGTCAATAAGTTCCATAGCGTTAATTCTCAAATACAGAAACACACAATTCTCAAATACAGAAATATAGTAGATATCATTTCCTTAAGCACATAATTCACATATCCCCATAGCATACATTAATTTCAATCACGATAATAATAAAAAAAATGTTCTTTACTATATTCATAACCAGATCGACCCAGTATTAATAGTCCATATGCAACTCTCATTACTTGGTAAATCACATATTACAAGTCACTTAGAAACGAGTTGTGAACTAAAGTTATATATCGTTTTCAAAAGAAATCAATTATGTAGTTAAATTTAAACCGTATTATGCGTAATGAAATCGGATATCAGAGCCCACCAACAAGGTTCTGCCTATTTAACAAGGTATACTTCATTCCACAGTTTCAAATAAGTCGCTTAAGTACGTAGCCACTAGCTTCACAATTTGTTTTTAGTATTCCTCTATTTCCAAAAGCATTTCAAAGGCATACCGTTATATTGGTTCAGAATTATATGTAATAGTTCTTAACAAGGTCAGTGCGACAGAGGGAAGGGTCACAATACACATCGTTAAGTCCTCATAGCATTACTTCTAAGTACAGTAACACAAAGAGAATCATGCTCCAAATCAAGCAGTTATGATAATATCAAAACTAGTATCATATACTTTTGCACATTCATACAGGATGTGCCATGATAAACACTTAATCACACTATTATAAGTTCAGATATGAGTAACAGAAACAGGTAGAACAACCATCTTTTCGAGCAAAGGAAGCCATCCAGAGATAAGGCCAGAAATCAAATTCAAAATCATGTTTAATTAATCAGTCATAGTAGTAGGGTGTAACATCCTCCCTTAATAAGCATTTCTTCTTGTTACAGCACAAATTAATTTGGCCAATTTTTAATCATTTTAGTATTCCATTGTTCAGATAATTCTTCCTTTCCTACTACAAGGTCAACCACATGGTTTCATATTCACAATTTATAATTACAGTGGGTCAGCAAACAGCCATACGGAAATTATAGACCAGTTGTCCGGCCCAGTCAATTAACATAAGCAGAGTATCCGGTTACTCCACATACATAGGTTCTACTAGGTCCATTCGTAGGGTCATAAATTCCTTTGAGTATACAGTAATCACATCCATCCGGTTTCCATAATGTCTAGAAATTCAATAGTTTAGCGACAAAATAATTTGACCACCTAATATCAGAGTTAGAATTCTTAGCCAGATCAGTTCAATATAATAGTAAATCAATTTGTAACCACATAGTAAGTGTTATACAAATCTGTATAAGCATACAAGAGGAGGTAAATGCCTGGAACCTATCGTTAACTCACCATCAATATAGAATATTCCCATGTCCATTTTTTCTTTTTAAGCAAAGTTTACCATATAATATAGAACAGTTCATAGTATAGCCTTCAATATAAAATAGAGGACTAAATTGGCAATTTGCAGTATCCGACATCTACAGAATTACATAGAAATATATTACAGAAATAATTTCTCAATCTTAAGTCATTGATATACAGAGACAGGATTTTAATTCTTGCGGTAACTTATCAGATTACCAATCATTTAGTTTGATCTCGAAGTAGTCAATAATTGCCTATATTTTTATGGGTGTCATATGGGCAGACACATAATATAGGTGGGGTTTTTCATGTCATTCGACTACTCCTCATAAGAAATCCCAATTACAGATTACAGATTACACATAAACAAAATAGATTACAGAGTACAGAGTACAGATTACAGATTCCTTAACTATAAACATACACAGTTATGTTAAACACCATCAATAATTTCCAATCAGAAGTTGTTGGTAATTTTCTCGGTTCGTGAAATCATATTAATAACATGCCGTTCCAAGGTCAATAATCAACTAATGTGTAGGTCATTCCCTTATCCATTTAAACAATCAGTGGGAAACAAAATCACATTCAATTAACTTCTTACACAATTTTAAGAAGGGTCACTATATGCATAGCTTCTTCTCACAGCCAGTCATACTCAATATAGTCGAACTATCATGCAAAACACAGTTTATCAAAATATCTAAACACAGTAACTTCTCAAAATCACAGATCTAAACATCGCTATGGCAAGGAAAACATGGCTATGTCATAAAAGTTAGAGCATCACATATATCATTTCATTTGGTCAACAAATCTTAGAAATATTCGATACTTAGAGTTTAATCAATTCACTTAAACAGATGCTAAAAAGCACAATTATATTGTTAACATTTTCCACAGGTGACTATCAACCGATAACACATATTTCATCTAACCATTTGCATAAAAATTGTCTTACCGATTAGCTTGAACCATCACCACCCTTCCGCAGTGCGATGCTGTTGATTTAATCCCATCTGCATGTCCTGCATTGTTCACCAATCTATGTAAGAGAAACAGAGGCAATAGTTCCCATAATTATTCATTATTTAATTTTTAATTTTTTTTTCCGCAATTCATTTTACTTATGTTGTACAATGAATCCTCCGGATCTTCTATCTTTATTCTTGCTATGTTCTGCATAACAATCAATCACAATATACACAAAGAATATACAACGGACATAGATCGTAAGCATTAGAGTTAGCAGGTAGTGCATATTCAATTAACGTTGCCATCAATCTTTTCATGTGCTTTTAGCATATTATGCATGATGCCTAAGTCTTTTCTAGATATCCTAAGGCTCAATGGATTCGTGTGTGAGATAGCAACTCGTGCTCTGATACCACTTGTAACGCCCTAAACCCGCCCATAAAAGTTTGGGCATGACCACGTCAGAAACGGACAGATAATACGATATATACAACATATGGGGCCTGAACGGAAGCATTTAATAACAGCAAATAATATAAATCAACATCCATCGAGCTCACACCTATATGCCAGGATCTCAATGTGCCATTCAACAGTTCCTCATATGATAGACATGTATACAAGAAGCAGATATATGTATTCATATAATAACATATATGGGCATATATATATATACAGAACTAGCCCCACACGTGGGCATACAGCAAAAGTATTGATAAAGGAAATTATACCCGACTAATTACACTAGACAACAGATTAAGGACCAAATTGGGGGCCATTAAGGGAACCCCACAAAATGGATGAGCTTCTCTACATGGCTTGACCAAGACGGGGTGACCAAAGCTGAATTAAGATCGGCCTCCAGGTAGATTGCTTACAGAAACAGGCATAACATAAAGTGAGCAAGGCTCAGTGAATAATAGCACTCAAACAATTTAATGATTAAACTTGAACTGCAATATTCATAACGTGTATAAGTGCAGAGGCCATAGAATTAATCTTATCTTGTAACCATTCCAGAATAGCCTTGGGCCCAGCTATCAACAGATTGTGTAGAGTGACCTTAGGCCCAACAGATGATACAGAACGGCCATAGGCCTAACATATTATACAGAACGGCCTTAGGCCTAACAGATGATACAGAATGGCCATAGGCCTAACAGATTATATAGAACGGCCATAGGCCTAACAGATTATATAGAATGGCCATAGGCCTAACAGATTATACAGAACGGCCTCAGGCCTAACAAATGATATAGAATGGCCATAGGCCTAACAGATTATATAGAACGGCCATAGGCCTAACAAATTATACAGAATGGCCATAGACCCAGATATCATCGGAACAGATTGGTCTCAGAGTTATACAGAGGCACACAGATTCTTTCAATCATTCACATGAGTTAACACAGTTAATTTGCGTTTAACAAAGTGCCAATGATAATTATTAACAGATGGAACGAATCCAGAGATACATAGATACCGTAGTTCCATAATGCACATACATTCTATTTGTTCGTCATGAATCAATACCGCTAACTTGCAGATAACAGAATGTTAATATTAACTGTCAACAGTAACAAAACGTACTACTACAATACTACTACCCAGTGATGCGCTTAGATTTTCCCATGGTTTATTGTAAGTCAACATAATTGTCTCGCGAACAACAGAACATTAATATTAACGATAATCAGAAGGCAAATGTACCATTACACTAATAAGGCAGAGCAATTCACACCATAACAGCCCTGGGGCCCACTTTTATACGGAATGACCATAGGTCCATATCACTATCACTGTTTCATCGTATTCGCTAATTCAGTCAAAGTGCAATATCCGTAGTATATATCATTCTCGACAACCATATGTAAATCATAAGCACGAGAAGTAAACATAGCATATCATTACACTACTCTTACTCACTGTGCTGTAGTGGTGTGTTAGTTCCTCCCGGGTTATGACCTACAAGCACAAACAACTTGCAAATTAGTTCATTTCCTTAGTTAAGTCATTTTCTAACTTGTTTGGCTTCGAATGAATTTACAACATTAAAAAGACATCAAATACGGATTTCAAAAATATCTGAGGGTCAAGCACGTAAAACGGAGCAGACCATTTTTTCTAGCTTGGGCCGCACGTGCGGCTGTGAGCCCCGCACATGCGGCAGTGAAGCCTCGCACGTGCCTTTTTAGCAATAGCCAAAGGCCCAAAATTCTTGGTTTCCCGCACTGTGCGGACCATGACTCCCGCACGTGTGGCGATTTACCCAGTTCCAGTCCGAAATTTCAAGCAAAAACCCAGTTTTTGGTAAGTGTTTACAAGGCTGAAAATGGATCCTTTAATTGCTAGAATATGGTTTAAAATCATGTACATAAGTCATTAGCAACATATATCAATCTCAATATGAGTTGGATCTTTAATTCTTGAACTCATAAATATAACTCAGTTACATAATATTCCAACTTCCTCACACACACACACACACATATAACCACTTGGTCATAAAGATGAATTCAAGCTTGATAATTGAAGAAGTAGAAGGTAATTTCTCATTAGATGATTCAAGTTAAATCTAAACAATCAAGGGTAAGGCTACCTTGCCAATTAACCACATGCACACTCACAAGATCACAATTACAACCCCATGTGACGTGAATCAAAAGGGAATTCTTACCCAACTCCAAGACAAAGGTTACACAAGATGAATTAAATTTACCTTGAGCTTGTTTCTCTTAAATTCCTCTCAATTCCAACTTTCTTGATTAGTGAAGCTCTCCTCTTGAGCCTTTCTCTCAAACCCTCTTCTTTCCTCTCTCTCAGGAGATATTTGAGGAATGGCTTCTAAGTCAAACATGTGAAGAACATAGACATACATATATCTAAAGGTGAATAAGGATGAAAATCAATCAGTTTAATCATTCCAAATTGAAATTTCACAGAAAGTCATGATATGACCTAAAAATCATATTGATCTCAAATGTAAAATCAATTTTAGATTATTAAGCTTCTAAGGCTTCAATTTCTATTCTAATCCTCTCAATTGTAATAGATTTTTCTCCTATTAAACAGATATGAATCTGTATTCATAAGATTCACTTAATTAACCTTCACTTCACACAAAATTTCATAATAAACATATAAATGCACAAAATAGGGGACTGAAAGTATACCAGAAAATATATACGAGGGTCGGGTCATTACTAGCCCTAGTCCGTGCCTCCTTGCATAGGTGATGATATAAGCAAGCTTGGGAGCATAGCCATCTTCATGGCCATAAGGTGTGCCTCTACCACCGTGTTTCTAGAGGAGGTATCACTGCCTGATAGTGTGTTCGGCTCATCGAAACTGATGGGATAGTTGGGTGGAAAAGGGAGATGATCATTGTCAGCCATGGGTAATGCTTGGAAATGAGTTTTTGAGGGTTAGAGAGTTGTTTTCGGACTAGAATGCAAGGAAGGTGGACAGTCACATCTTTTTATAAACTTTCAAAGGTGTGAAATGACTGTTTTGACCTTGTAAAAACCCGATAGGGTCGACCGACCAAGTTTTCAGCCGACCAAGTTTTTAACCGACCAAGTGAACCTCATAAGCATATTAGAAGAAGGGTATTAAGAAGTGTGCAGTGGTAATCTAGTGGTATATGGTTGTTATCTCTATCGTTCGCTTGAAGTAGGCTTTTTTGGTAGAACTTGCGGGGAAGAAGGATTGTCCTTGTCTTTGTTGTATTTTTCCTGCATTTACGTCTGTGGCATAATGCTCCTATTGTTGCAATCGCCCCCCCACACATGTTAAGTCTGAGAGGCATATCCTTTGGTTAATACCATCCCGTGTGAGGCGGGCGGTTAACACCACATTTGGTTAATACCTTCCCTGGCCCTAGGGTCAGTGGTTAACACCACCTCTGATTAATACTGTCCCCTGCACGGGCTGGCAGCTAACACCACCTTTGGTTAATATCGTCCCATGTGAGGGTGGCGGTTAACACCACCTACAGTTAATATCGTCCCCTCTGGGTTGGTGATTGATACCACCTTTGGTTAATACCATCCGTTACGGGCCGATGGTTAACACCACACTCGATTAATACTGTCCCTTACGGGGTTGGCAGTTAACGCCACCTTCGATTAAATACCGTTCCTTGTTGGGCTGGTGAATAACACCACCCTTGGTTAATATCGTCCCCTGCAAGGCTGGCGGTTAACACTACCTCTAGTTAATACCGTCCACTGTGGGGCTAACGGTTAACACCACTTTCGGTAAATACCATCCCGTGTGGGCAGGCGGTTAACACCACCCTCCAGTTAATACCATCCGCTACGAGAGTTGGCGGTTAACACCACCTTTGGTTAATACCATTCCCTATGGCGCTAGCGGTTAACACCACCCTTGGTTAGTACCGTCCCCTACAAGGCTGGGGGTTAACACTACCTTCAGTTAACACTTGTCCCCTACAGGGCAGGCAGGTTAACACCACCTTAAGTCAATACTGTCCCCTATGAGGCTCGCGGTAAACACCACCCTTAGTTAATACCGTCCCCTGTAGGGCTAGCGGTTAACACCACCTTCGGTTATATTCCAATTCAAAACTCATTTCATTATATTCCAACTAAATGAATGAACTATTCAATTGAATTGAAACCAAGGGCATTTTAGACAATTCACACCAATTTTTTTCTATAGAAAATACCACCACCCTCCACATTTTACACATCTCATACATTCATACACCAACAAATTCGGTTGAGGGAAAGAAAGAAGAGGAATAGAGTGAACCTTGGTAATGGAGGAGAGGAAAAGAGGAGAAAATTGAGTATGCACTTCACCTAACTTCAAGCAAGCCACAACACAACCCTCTCTTTTATTTACCTTTTTTAAATACATGTTATTAGAGGTTTAAAATAATATTTTCAAATGTGTTGAAATGGTGTTGTTGTGTTAAAATTGAAAAGAACCGAGCCTTATTCCATCATTATTGTGTTTTCTCTAAATTGGTGCAAAACTATCTTTTTTTACACCTATCTCTCATAATTTCTAAAGGAACACCTTCAATCTAAATTTTTGAGTTTAATATATACAATTTAACATGTTTTTATTATAAAAAAAATTGAAAAATTATCCTTGGTTACCTTCTTTTCTTACCTTCTCTCTTATTTCAAGCTTTGTGCTCAAAGAACCAGTTTTTTAGCCAACTTCAGAAAATTCTAGAAAAATGTAGAACAATTTCCTTGACCTTAATTTCATGTCAAAAACTTCCTTGAATGGTTATATTTCAAGTAAAATTGGTTTCATTGAAAAAGAGTGAGCAATTTGAAACAAAATCTGATTTTCATAACAATCAACGAATCTGGACAGCGGTGGAGTGTTTCTTGAATAACTCAAAATCTAGAAAACCTATCCCACTTCCAAAAAATGTTCTGAAAACTAGATAAAAGTTTCTACAAACCATAGGTAGGCCAGGCTTAAGAAAAATCTGAAATGGTTTTGATTTTAATCCCTAAATGGTACCGAATCTGGAAAGTTATTTTTGCGTTGGTGTTCCATGCTCTTATCTTCATGAATGTACTTATTAGTTTATGATCATGTCTTGGTATGATATTACTTATGTCATGGTTATATACCTTTTATTTTCATCCTTTGATGATGTTCATACTTATGTAAAATTTTTCTTTTTTTAATTGCTTGTGTCACTAACTTAAAATATTAATCTAAACGGAGAACTTAATGGGATGGCTAATGGGGTTTCAATCACATGATTATTGTTATGAGATATTGTTATGTTTAAATTGAATTGGTTAGCAGGAGGTGTTCCCTTTAAAAGCTAAAGTCCTGAGCAAGTGGTTGTTTCAAAACCCTTTAATGGAACGGTTGTATTTGGACCCTAGGTGGTTTTGGTGTGAGGAGGGAATGGACAAGGCCCCTTATTTTACCATCACTTTTGAGGTCCTCGGTTGGCACTACGCGGTATGTTACCATTGGTAGGAATCTGGGGCAAGGTCTACAAAGCAACAAAAGAGGGGGCATACTAAATATTCTGTGTCCAATTCTTGCGGTTGGGAGGATAAAATCTCTTTGGGGGATTTCTAGACAACTAACCTTGTAACCATTGTTATTTACTTGAATACCATGTTTCTTTCTCCTATTGTCGTAATTGCTATAGTGTATCAGATTAGGAAAAAGGGATAGGGTGTGTGCACGTTTACTGGGCATTCAAAGCTCATGGCATTTCATGCCAAGTATCAAACAAATATACAAGGCTGACGAAGAGCCAGAGACATTTGAAGACTTGTGTTTGTTTTAGAGAAAGTTAGAAGCCATTTTGCTTATGAGTCTATTTGTGCTTTTATTTATTTTTTTGGACTGTAATAGTAATGGAACTCATTTTGTAATTTAAGATTTGAAGCACTGTAATTATTATTTGGTTTTGTAATCCTATGCCTATCTCCGTATTACTTATAAGTCCTTGTGTTAATACTTTTTAAGATCTGGCAAAAAGATAGCTTTCTATCTAAGGTGGTTGGACTTAGAAGGGAGATTATATTCACTCCTCCGACCTTCCTGTGATCTTACTTGGCTATTGACTAAATGACTCTTTAGTGACGTTACCCTAATCCTTAGAGTAGAAATTGGGGCGTCACAACTTGGTATCAGAGCTTAGGTTGAACCCTTAACCCACATAAACCGATTTGCGACTCTAGCTTCCTTTCTCCCATACACTAGTTTATTATTATAATACTATTATTTAATATTAACTTAAAAGAAAACTAATAAACATAGGGTGGCCAATGACTCGTCAAACGTTTGGTACTACGACCACTGGGGCTATTATCATTCCCAAGAAAAACAATGCATTGAACTCCTTAACCCACAAGTTTATGACCCATGGTATAACAGAGCGGGGAAGGAAAAATTGATCAAGGAAGTAAGCAAAATAGAGGAAGCATGTCCTTATCTAACCCCTGAACACAAGAGAGCCGTAATCCAACGCCAACTCAAAGGTCAATATTGGGGTCTCAAGCATGCACTCAAGCTTGAGAAGGACCTTAGGTCCAATTCATATACACATTTGTGTGCACACATTTAAATCCAAGGTCACATACATATTCATTCTCTTATTCAAAATGACCTTAGGTCCATTCAATTCCTTTTCCCAAACGGCCTTCGGCCCATTTAACAATTATACAGAACAAACTTAGGCCTAATCCACATCCTTACTAAATATACTGAATGACCTTAGGCCCATTTCATACCCATACATCGATCACTTTGCATATTCCATTCCGAATTAAGTGATTAGAATATTCTTTCATAATATCACTTCAAAAGTTTAGAACCTTACCACATAGGCATCATTTAGAAAATAATGCATATACAAAAATATCTTTGCTAAGATATTACTTACAGTGTTCCAGTGCTTGATTTGTCCTTGCACCTGACCTGCATAATTCACAACACAATCGGTCATAATACCATTTAATCCGTTCTTTAGTTTGCTTAATGTTCTTAGGCTTCTTTCGTGACCTTTAATTCATTTACAATGTTCAATACATGCCTAAGACTGCTTAGAAATGAAAGAGAATGGAAAACAAATCATAAAACAACTTTTCAAAATTTCTAAAATAGGGTTCTCCGCTCAAGCGCAGCTTTTCTCGCTCGAGCGGACCCCTTTGGTCTGTAAAAGTACAGGTTGCCTCATTTTTGTGCTCGAGCATGACTTTGGTCACTCGAGCCAAGAGTCAAAACATGTGAGTGGACGCTCGAGTGCAATTCTTCTTGCTCGAGCAGACATCATTGTCTGCAAAACTTCTAGGAGCTTGATTTTTACGATCGAGCAACACATTCCTTGCTCGAGCAGACATGACGAATTCTGGAATTTCCAGAATGGTATTTGAAGCTCAAACTTGATGTTCAAAGGTCCAAAGCTTGTGCTTTTGGTACAAAATCATGGAAAGTATTATATAGCATGAGAACATAGGTAATTTGAGACCAATTGTTCGAAACCATGATCCAATTCTCAAATCATTTCATATTCTTCTTGACAACTTCTAAACACGTGCAACCAAGCTTCATAACTACATGGATTATGCATGCATGTGTAATATAGACTCTAATACCATTTCAAATGGTAGAAATGATGGTCCAAGTCATGTGGCTTAACAAAATTATGCATGCATGAGCACTTTGGCACCAAATTCTTCATATTAAGTTTGTATTCTACAACAATTCCCCAGTTCTTCTTGAATACATATATTCATGAACTTTAACTTACGAATTAGAGTCCAAATACTCACTTGGAGCCTTCAATCCTTCTAATCTTATCAAATTCTTGAGCCTAGCTTCCCAATTCTTCAACCTTGAAGTCAATTCTCTAAGAATTGGGTCTCTCTCTCTCTCTCTCTCTCTAAATCAAGTGTTTTCCCTCTCTAAAGTGAGTAGACTCAGCCAAGAGGTGAGAAATGAGCTCAATGATATGAGCTAAACCCCTGATTAGCACATATATAGGTCTCACTAATCACATTGACTAATCAAGGCTTAGGCCTAATCAAATAAACTTAATTAAATTGAATTAATCAAATTATTTTGATCCGAATCAATTTTTAATTAAATTTCATCGTAGGCTCTAAAAATTAGGCTAATTGCAATAACACATCAATTTCGGTTTATGTCGCTTTTATGGCCTTCAATTTAAATTTTATAACAGAAAATCAAACAAATTTTCCTACCGTGAATAGATAGAAATTCAAAAACACATACAATCATATAATTAGCATTCAAAATCATATCAAGCTTATAATTATAAGAATAATTAAGATTAATTAGCATAACATAGAGTAGGGTTGTCACATTGTTTCCCCCTTTAGGAAGTTTGGTCCCCCAAACTTGTGTTACCTTCCATTAGAAACAAATGTAGGTAGTATTGTCACATTTCTTCTTCTTTCTCCCACATGGCATCCTGACCATAATGTTCTTTCCATTTCACTTTCACCATTGGAATGGATTTGTTCCTCAGCTGCTTTACTTGTCGGTCGATCCGTTCTGGGTACTCCATATTTTCATCAATGTTATTCGGTGATAGTCAATCACGTGGAACGGATCTCAGAGATAGCCCCTCAACATTGATACATGAAATACATTTTGCATTTGTTCCATTCCCGATAGTAAGGCAACTCTATAGGCAACTGGACCAAGGCTTTCTAAAATTTGAAACGATCCAATGTAACGGGCAATAATTTACCCTTCCTGCTGAACCTTAATTGGCCTTTCATCAGATTTACACGGATGAACACATGATCACCGACCTCATATTCAAGAGGTCTTCTCCTAACATCTGTGTAACTCTTTTATCGACTCTGTGCTGTCTTAAGCTTTTGTTGGATGAGCGAGGTTACTTGTTGTGACTGGTCGCTCGAGCGACAACTCCTTCGCTTGAGCGAAGGTCGCATATATCAGTTCGCAGTAGAGTCGATTTTACTTTAGTTTTTGATTTTTTTTTTCTTCTAAAAACCCTAGATTGGCTGTCTCTCTCTCTAAAACACCCTCTTTCTCTCTCTACAAATAACCCTAGATCTAAGTATCTCTCAACCCTAGTCCCTTTTTTAAAGTGTTGGAGCATCTCAAGGGCTTCCCTTTGATCTAAGCAAAACTAAATTTGGGGCGTTCTTGAAGCTCTTCATCATCTCCATTGGTCTCCTAGCTTTGAGGTAGGGATATTCTACACCTTGTTATATTGTCTAACCTACGTATTTGTCATTTTGAATATATGGAGGGATTTGGGTGTGATTTGGTGAAGTTAGGGATTGGGCTCTAACTTAAAAGAGGGGTTCCATGTTAGTCTATGAAATAACTATGGGGCTTTATGTATGAGTTTCCCTAATGTTGAAATGGTGAAATTTGGGCATATGGGTTGTTATGTTGGAATATGGGAATATTTGTCTTGGCTTGGATTGAATTATTATTTTGAAAAAATAATGGAATTGATATGGGAAATATGAAATTGGGAGGTTATGTAAATAAGTGGTGTAGTTGGATTCGATAAATCACTCACCTACGAAAAATTTGATAAATTATATGTTGATAGATTTTATATCTGTTTTGGGCTATCGGTGGAGGATAGTTGTGATTGTTGTAGAAACTGTATGAGGATTAGGTGAATTGAAACAAATTATGTGAACCATGACATTGAACATGACGATTCGATTAAAACATTGAAAATGTGGTTTGATTAGTCATTGTATATGACGAAGTGTTTAAATACATTATACATGTATCTTTATTTTGGGAGAAGATAAGGGATGCACTCCATTCTTTGGGAGAAGATAGGGGATGGACTCCATTTAAAATTAAGTTGGCCAGAGTGCCCAGGGTGAAAGTCCCGAAATCTTGTGTATATGGGTGCCGGTTCCCTCGGATGAGAATTTCATAAAATGGCAAAGATAGAAGTGTTGAAGTGATGAATGTATGTAAATGGTGAATCATTGAGTTGTAGTCTCAATTTGAATTGATTTGATAAAAATGATCTATACTCATGAATTGATTGGAAGTGAATGAATGGAAACAGATTGAAATGTCAATATCAATACCGCATGATCATGGAAAGTATGTGAATTATTTGTAAAGGTTGAGCATTTAACTTATGCATACATCTTAGTTAAACTTCATATATTGTGTTAGCATATCTCTACTAGGCTTTGGCTCAACCTATTGGGAAACCATCTTTAGGTACAAGTGATATGCCTGCCTCCAAGGACATAGCTTGGGAGGACGGGGCTGAGGGCTTTAGTTTTGTTCATCCTTATGTTTATGTGTTTTCTTTCAAGCCAAGGGCTTTAATGGTAAAGAGTTTATGACTCTCTTTTGTTGTAACCAAGTTATCTCTTGGAAAGATGTAAGCCCGTAGGGAATTTATTTTGTTGTTATCAATTAGAGTTGCATGCTATAGTTTCAGGAATGAACATTTATGAAAGTGTAAGGCATGTAATATCTTTTGTAATGTGGACTTTGATTAATGAGAATGTAACCTTTCTACGACATGTATGGATCTTATGCATGGTTGGTTTATCACATATTTTTGAGGGTGTTACAACTTGTTATCAGAGCGTACTAAGTTTGAATACTTTGGGTACGTAGGAAGTGGTTAGTACCACAGTAGGTTTGTCACACTTATTAGAGACTTAGGTATGATGTTATGCACTTATATGATAACGTGCTTATGTGATTATATGGGTATGAGATTTAGTTTTTAGGATGTTGATCGGGTCTATGGATTCCTAGGAGTCCCGTTGGAAAGACACTTGATCACTGCCATTTCTAACTGGAACTCTAGCAACACCATGAGATGTTCATTATTCGAAAACGAAATTCGTTTGTGTTTATGTGATTACGTGCTTACATGGAGTGAATTATAGTTGTCCATTGTATTAGGACGCGAGTGAGATAGCTTCGGCACATTTGCAAATGTGCTAATCTCTTTGTTAGCTTTATTAGGATGTCAGGACGAGGTTGTGGTGATAGGCGTGGTAGGCCTATAAGGCATTAGATGCCTATACTGGATGAGATTCTGGCGTAGGAAGAAGGAGTGGGTCTGGCCGACGTGGCCGAGCCAATAGGTCAACAGTCCATAGGTGCCTTAGCCCGTGAAATGGCCGAAGCTTTGAGGGAATCTACGGACATTCTCAGGGCTGAGAATCAAGTCCAAGCCCTTGTAGCTGAAGCAAGGCCTTTGTTTCCGAAGAGGGAGTTCTTCTGGTCGAATTCAGACGAGTTTTTGGGTGACACTAAGAAGCCACTGAAGGCTAATGAGTGGTTAGAACAAATAATGAAGGCGTTTGAGATGCTTGGCATCGAAGACGGAGGTTTGAGGGTGACCTTGGCGTCCTTCCAACTGAAGGGAGACACGGATCAGTGGTAGAAGTATGCGCAGGTGTAGACGCGCCCGTGGGCTTCACGCTACAGTTCGGACTCCCTTTTTGTATGTTGCGGTTCTTAATCTGAACCAAAGAGTCCAACTCTGGCAAATCATTTGAGAAAACAGTGCCGATGGCCAAAAGAGAGTGCCGGTGTGGTGTGGGGGTAGCCGGTGGGCTTCAGGGATGGCTAACAAGCCTCCCCCTACCCTCAAATGCAAAAACACACAAGTCTTGGTGTAAAACCAAGCACAGAACAAGCCGGTTGAGAGGTCCTGAGGCACGACGCGCAGCCGGGACCTCCAGGGAACTCAAAACGAACACAAACATGGATAATCACCTGAGCGTTCCAACGGTGACGTCCAAGTCTTAAGGACGGTCAAAAATGGGGTGTCTACAGTTGCCCCTCTTTGACAGAACTCAGAAGTCATAACAATGACGGGAGTGAATGTCAAAGCCCAGAGACGACCCATTTTTGGCAAGGCCGAAGACTTGGACAAACATGCAAGACAAACAAGGTATGCGCCCTGAAGGCAGGGGCAAAATGCAAGACAATGCAAGAAGCCGAGCATAACTTATGATCATGCAAAGAAAGCTGTAATGAAGCACGCATGCAATAGTTGTAAGCTAGCATACAATAGACTACACCACAATGCAGAAAGGATGTAAGAGAATTATACAATTCTTTGTACGTCTCACGCGGGGGATACAATACCTGTGCGGCTCGTCCGGTTTCACCGGCCTCAAATGAGCCGTACATACAATATCGTGCCTGCAAAGAAAACAAACTTAACAGGTACAATGTTGTTAGCAACATGCATGACAAGGCCGTCGAAAGTGCATGACAATGCATGCAATGTGTACAGTAAGATAGTAGGATTGAATACATGTGAGTAAAGCAATGCACGTATGCACGCAATGTGTATGGAAAGAGAACTTGAACACATGTGAGTAAAGCAATGCACATGTGCACGCAATGTGTATATAAAGGAACTTGAACACATATCAGTAAAGCAATGCACACATGCACGCAATTGAAAAGGAAACTTGAACACATATCAGTAAAGCAATGCACACATGCACGCAATGTGTACATAGGAACTTGAACACATATCCGTAAAGCAGTGCACGCATACAATGCAATGTGTATAAAAGGGAACTTGAACACATATCAGTAAAGCAAAGCACGCATACAATGCAATGTGTATAAAAGGGAACATGAACACATATCAGTAAAGCAAAGCACGCATACAATGCAATGTGTATAAAAGGAAAGTTGAACACATATCAGTAAAGCAAAGCACGCATACAATGCAATGTGTATAAAAGGGAAGTTGAACACATATCAGTAAAGCAAAGCACGCATACAATGCAATGTGTATAAAAGGGAACTTGAACACATATCAGTAAAGCAAAGCACGCATACAATGCAATGTGTATAAAAGGGAACTTGAACACATATCAGTAAAGCAAAGCACGCATACAATGCAATGTGTATAAAAAGGAACTTGAACACATATCAGTAAAGCAAAGCACGCATACAATGCAATGTGTATAAAAAGGAACTTGAACACATATCAGTAAAGCAAAGCACGCATACAATGCAATGTGTATAAAAAGGAACTTGAACACATATCAGTAAAGCAAAGCACGCATACAATGCAATGTGTATAAAAAGGAACTTGAACACATATCAGTAAAGCAAAGCACGCATACAATGCAATGTGTATAAAAGGGAACTTGAACACATATCAGTAAAGCAAAGCACGCATACAATGCAATGTGTATAAAAGGGAACTTGAACACATATCAGTAAAGCAAAGCACGCATACAATGCAATGTGTATAAAAAGGAACTTGAACACATATCAGTAAAGCAAAGCACGCATACAATGCAATGTGTATAAAAGGGGAACTTGAACACATATCAGTAAAGCAAAGCACGCATACAATGCAATGTGTATAAAAAGGAACTTGAACACATATCAGTAAAGCAAAGCACGCATACAATGCAATGTGTATAAAAAGGAACTTGAACACATATCAGTAAAGCAAAGCACGCATACAATGCAATGTGTATAAAAAGGAACTTGAACACATATCAGTAAAGCAAAGCACGCATACAATGCAATGTGTATAAAAAGGAATTTGAACACATATCAGTAAAGCAAAGCACACATACAATGCAATGTGTATAAAAGGGGAACTTGAACACATATCAATAAAGCAAAGCACGCATACAATGCAATGCGTATAAAAAGGAACTTGAACACATATCAGTAAAGCAAAGCACGCATACAATGCAATGTGTATAAAAAGGAACTTGAACACATATTAGTAAAGCAAAGCACGCATACAATGCAATGTGTATAAAAGGGGAACTTGAAACTGATCATGGTAAACATGATGCTGGAATGCAACGTACTGCAACTCAGTATGATTGAAATGATTTAGAGAATTCACAAGATATAAAAGGATACGGGAAGGGACGTCCTTCGCATGTCCCGAGCATCGCTCACAAAAGTTGTGGTACGGGGTCAACTCAAAGCTCCACTTATGTTCTGAAGGCGCAGTTTCTTGGACTGCCCTAAGTAATGAAGGTGCCAAATCACATGACTGACCCGAATAAGGGCGCAAAAGGTACGATGACCGAAAGGGGGAGGTTACCGGTGTCAAACCCAGCACTCTGCTACCTTGCTATTCTTCTGCTTTACTTTCCTTTTTACTAGGAGTTTAAGCACATTGCACTGCCTCGGGCAGGTTTTATTTCTCAAAAGCGTGTGTTTTTTGCAAGACATATGATGGAAATGAAACAGCTATTTGTTCAAAAGGTGTTACATTTGCGTGTTCTATGCATCGCATTGCAAGGCATCACACAACAATGTGACTGAAATTGAAACTGCGTTTTGAAAACAAAGCATCGCATCATAATAATCAGGTAGTAAACCAATTACAACTCGATAAGCAAAACAAGGGGACTCAGCAAACTAGGCAAATGCGAATACACCTTGATAAACATTACAAGGACTTAAAGAGAATGAAATACAACTCGATAAGCAAATATGCAACAACTCGATAAGCAAATGGGCGCGCCCTCTTAAGAATTGATCACTGGAGGGTATTGGAAGCGGTGGGATTTTCCAAATTCATAGCATAAACAGCTCAGAGGACAAGGGAGAGAACCACCGGCCCAGCAGAAAAGCTACCGGCCTTGATGAATGGCCATCGGCCGAAAGGGTGATCCATCGGCCAAAAAAAATGGCCGGTCGGCACTATACTTGGCCGGTCGGCACTAAACTGTCAGCACCAGTAGAATGTTGACATCTGTCCTTCACTCAACCTTATCTTCTTCAAAAGGGTCTCAACTTCGTGGTTCTCTTCATTTCCACACTGATTTGCTCCAAATGGAAGAATTTCTTGCCCAAAATCTCGCAACTTGGATTAACAACTTGGATGGCTCGGAAAAGCTGAATTTCCGGGCTTTCGGCATAAATGCACTATTCACTTTGCGCCGTACCCCGCCGCATTTTCCATTCCTTCGTGCTGCGGCAAAGTTTTGGAATCCGGTGACACACGTCTTTAGCTTTAGCGGGCAAGAGGTGTGTCCTACCTTTGAAGATTTCCAAGCTCTAATGGAATCTGAGCGCAATGAGGAGATTCTGCCCCAACTTCGTTTTGGCCATGCTCAAGCCTTAGGACAAATGTGTGGGCTCTCAATACCCGATGCTCGTTCTTTGATTTGTGATGGGATACTAAATGTTCCGAGCTTGGTTTGTCGTTTTTCTGAGACTGGTGATCGCGGCAACCATCACTGGCAAGGCTCCCGGCAACACGTCCTCTGTCTATGCATGCTATCTCATTTTCTGTTCGTCTCCGGTTTCGGAGGGCCTAGTGTCCGGTTGATTGAGGTTGCCCGAGGCTTGAAGGAGGGAAAAAGCTACATCGCCATGATTCTGGCTAAGACGTTGCTGGGCTTAGACGCCTTTTATTGTCGAGAGACGATCAGATTAGCAAGGAGTCCACTATTACTGCAGGTAATGTTTCCTACCCAATCTCACATTTATGTTTGCTCACATCACTCGGCTCTCAGGTTCGGTTTTTCTCACGAAAACCCTTTTCTCACTTTTCTCTCATCGTACATCTCTCTATTCTTTATTCTCTCACTTTTCTATCTCTCCCCAGGTGTGGTTGATGGATAAACTGCAGGTTGTAGACTCTTGTCCGGCATATTCGGCTCGCGGCTATTTCTTCAGGCAACGCCTAGTTGACGCCCTTGATGAGGGTTGGTGGTTCGAATGGATGTGCCGTTTGTCCGCAGACCGTATTGCTTGGCGGTGCCCTTGGCTCAACCTCCCAATGATGAGTTACAGCATGACCCGTCAACTCGGGATCCAATTGATTGGCTTGACTCACTGTGTCTTCTACTTCCCATTCCGTATCCTGCGCCAGTTTGGTCATGATCAGTCTTGTCCGCCAGAAGGGATAGAGTACCCGGTTACATTCCTGATTCGAGGTGCACAGCTAGCCCGATATGCCACAGCATGGAGGACGAAAGAACTCCTGGCCCCTGCTCCCACTTTCAGTTGCACTTTGTCTGATGAGTGCTTGGATTGGCTTAATGAAGAAGCACAGGAGGGGCCCACTTTGGCATCAGAGGCTTCGACCAGCTCTGGGAGGGGGGCGCAGGGACATTTGACTTGACCATGCCCCGGATTTATTGCTTTATTAGTACTTTCAATCTTTCTTTATGAATGTAA
The DNA here is from genome assembly GCA_022316695.1 of Camellia oleifera. Classification (NCBI taxonomy): domain Eukaryota; kingdom Viridiplantae; phylum Streptophyta; class Magnoliopsida; order Ericales; family Theaceae; genus Camellia; species Camellia oleifera. Next base: position 86,021,757 of record CM039312.1, read on the forward strand.
TAAAAAGCAACTTCAATTGTATGCAAGAGCAAGAGAACTCTATTTGAAATCAATGAAATTGAAGGTTGTGTACTGAAAATTTTCCGTTTTGGTCCAGAAATGGTCTTAGTTGTAAAAAGACTTATTTGAACAAAGTCATCTTTATTAAAACTTTTCAAAACTATTTCGATATGGATCAGAACTAGACACGCTTGAGATCTGTCACTGAGATGCACAACCCCGGATCCTAGTAACTGGAAAGTTGCCCTTTGTTTGAACGGTACCGCGGCACTGTACGGCAACGGAAAGTTGCCCCTAGTCTGAAAAGCACTGTACCGGAGATTGCGATAAATGCTGATGGACAAAGATGACCAAGATGATCAAATGGACAAAGTTGATCGGGGAAGAGTTTATGGCTGAACTTCGGGATGAAGCTGCCTACGTATCTCAATGATGGGAATCAAGCCTTACGTAGTTCAGGCTTGGGTTCACTTGAGTATTTTCACTCTCCTTTTGCGCTCTAACTTTTGCCAAGGCCGCCCTTTGCGGGTTTTCAACCTTGTGAGCTCAGTTTTTATACTTTCTAATTTTTTGTGCTCTGAATTTTGCCTAGGTCGCCCTTTCGGGTTTTCGGCCTAGCGAGCCTCTCAGGGGTAATATTTCTTCAACTTGTCCATGTTGATCGGTTGGGAGAACTCTAGGCCATCTAGGTCTATCAGAACCACAGCTCCACTTGACCAGATAGACTTGATGATATAGGGACCCATCCAATTAGGTCTGAACTTGCCCCTTGGGTCGTGGATGGGAGCTCGGTTGTCTTTGAGCACCAAATCTCCTTCCTTCAAATTTCTAGACTTAACTTTCTTGTTAAAAGCCCGGGCGATTCTGTGTTGATATCCTTGGACATGGTACAGTGCTTTTAATCTCCTTTCATCGAAGAGCATGAGTTCCTCAAATCTGCTCTGCTGCCAATCTGCCTCGGCTATCTGACACTCAGCCAGTACTTCTAGAGACGGAACCTCAATCTCTATAGTTAGAACGGCCTCCATCCCATATACCAAGGAATACGGAGTTGCCCCGGTAGAAGTTCTAATTGAAGTTCGGTAGCCCCACAGAGCAAACGACAACTTATCTGGCCAGTCCCGATAGGTTTCCACCATCTTCTGCAGTATGTGTTTGATGTTTTTGTTGGCAGCCTCAACTGCTCCGTTGGTCTGCTGGCCGATACGTGGATGACTTATGAAAAGCCACATTATACTTCTCCAACAAATCAATCACCTCCTTCTTGAAGTGAGAACCATTGTCCGAAATGATCTCACTCGGGACTCCATAACGGCAGATAATGTTGTTTCTGATAAACTTTGCGACATGCGAAGCCTTCAACACGGCATAAGATTGGGCCTCAACCTACTTCGTAAAGTAATCTATTGCTACCAAGATAAACTGATGCCCATTCGACCCCTTTGGAGTAACAGCTCCAATCACATCGATCCCCCAAACTGAAAATGGCCATGGCGACGTCATGTCGTACAGCTTTGACGGTGGGATGTTCATACGGTTTGCGTGAATCTGGCATTTGTGGCATCGTCGAACAAAGCCGATACAATCTTCCTCCATGGTAGACCAGTAGTAGCCTTGTCTGAGGATCTTTCGTGCCAGCATTACCCCATTCATATGTGCCCCACATTCTCCTCCATGGATGGCCTCCATCAGGCGCTTCGACTCTTCGGCTTCCACACACAGCTTGTGCATTCCCAGATGACCTCTTTTGTACAACTTACCCCCGCAAATGATAAACTGAACAGCCATTCTTCTGATTGCCCTCTTGTCCTTGGCATTTGCCCCTGGTGGATATGCCTCCTTTTCCAAGAAGTTCCATATATCGTGATACCAAGGGTTGTTATCCTGCACTTCATCTATGGCAGAGATTGACTTGTAGACAGGTGCAAATTTCTGGTCAATAATGACTGGACGCATCCGAACCCCAGATGGGATGTCTATCATGGAAGATAGAGTTGCTAGCGAATCTGCAAACCTGTTGTTCTCTCTTACTAGGTGAGTGAAATTTAGTTTTCAAACCGAGGAATTAACAAATCCAAGGTCTGGTGGTAAATTATCATATTTTCCTCTTTTACTTTCCAATCTCCTTTAGCTTGAGACACAACTAGGTTCGAATCCCCAATGACGTCCAATCGCCTTGCCCCTAGTTCTAGGGCAGCTTCTAGACCGGCAATACATGCCTCATACTCTGCCTCATTGTTCGAGACTTTGAATCGAAGCTTGAATGCTAAAAAGATACGGGAATCGTCAGGCGCTATCAGCAACACCCCTATCTCATACCCGTATTGATTTGACGCTCCGTCAAAGTACATCGTCCAAGTTTCATCTTCGATGTGCAAAATGGCTTCATCTGGGAACAGGTATTCAACCGCTTCATCCCCTTCAACTGGGTGGTCGGCAAGGAACTCTGCTACCACTCTTCCTTTTACTAACTTGCGCGTCACATACTTGATATCAAATTCGGAGAGCAACAGCAACCAATGAGCTAGCCTACCCGTAAGCGCTGGTTTCTCGAAAAGATATTTGATGGGATCAAGTCAGTGAAACCAACATTACAGAGTGAGCTAACAGGTAGTGCCGCAGCTTCCTGGTAGCCCATACCAAGGCCAAACAAGCCTTCTCCAGCAGAGTGTAGCGGGTCTCGTAATCCAGCATCTTCTTGCTCAGATAGTAGATGGCCCTTTCCACTTTATCTTCCGACTCTTGTGCGAGCATGCAGCCCATTGTAGTTTCAGTCACTGACAGGTACAGTATCAACGGTTTTCCCGGCTTTGGTGGTGACAACACGGGCAGGATTCTGTAGATATTCTTTAATCTGTTCAAATGCAGCGTGGCATCGGCCGTCCCATTGGAACTTCTTTCCTTTCTTTAGGAAGACCAAAAAGTGGTTCACAAGTTAAGGTTAGTTTAGAGATAAACTACCTTATGAATTGCACTTTACCCAGAAAGCCTCGCACCTCCTTTTTAGTCATCGGTGGTGGCATTTCTAAGATGGCCTTGATTTTGGAAGGGTCGACTTCGATACCCCTTTGTGTAATCAGAAATCCCAACATCTTCCCCGTTGTAACACCAAATAGTACATTTTTGAGGATTCAGCCGCAGCCTAAATTCCCTGATCCTTTGGAAAAACTTTTGCAAGGCGGTGTAGTGGCCCTCTCTTTCTTTGGACTTGACAATCATGTCGTCCACATATACCTCGACCACTTTATGGATCATGTCATGTAATATTGTGGTTGCAGCCCGTTGATATGTAGCCCCAGCGTTCTTCAACCCAAATGGCATCACTCTGTAGCAATATGTACCCCACGGGGTGGTAAAAGCAGTCTTCTCTCGGTCTTCGGGTGCCATTACTATCTGATTATAGCCTGAAAAATCATCCATGAATGAGAGCAAAGCATGCCCCGCTGTGAAATCTACCAACTCGTCGATATGCGGCAAGGGAAAGTCATCATTCGGACTGGCTCTGTTCAAATCCCTGAAGTCCACACATACTCGGATTCTGCCATCCTTCTTCGGCACTGGAACAATGTTGGCCAACCAAGTCGAGTATTCGGATACCAACAGGAAGCCTGCGTCAATCTGCTTGGTGACCTTTTCTTTGATTTTAATGGCCCAATTAGGGCGGATCCTTCTGAGCTTCTGTTTGATAGGTCGGGCTTCGGGATCAAGAGGGATCCGGTGCTGTACAATCTCAGGATCGATTCCAGGCATGTCTTCGTAGGACCACGCAAAAACATCTTTGAAATCTTTTAATAAAGCGACTAAGCGCTTGCGTTCCTCCGAAGACAACGTGGACCCGATCTGGACCAGCCACAGGTCCTTCTCAGTACCAATGTTCACGGTAGTGATTTCATCCGTTAAGGGTTTAACAAACCTCTCCTGCTCTTGTTCAATTAGTCGTTGCAAAACCGGAGGAATTTCGTCCTCGTCGTTTTCATCAAAATTTTGAAAGTCCTGATTTAAGCAATAAACCAAAGGCACAGAAAAGTACTCGGAAACCACAGTCACCTCATTCTCATTAGATACTTCCGGACCGTCCAATTCTTCTGTTATAACAGACTCAAAAGAGAAAGAAAAAGACGACCTGGACAGGACTGTGGCATCCGGTTATCACCCCCAGGAATACCAGACTCAGACTCAGACGAGTTGGAACCTGATTCCGACTCACAAGACTCGGTGGAATCAGATTCCGGCTCACTACCTGACCCGGTGCTGCTTGACAAAAATCCCTCCTCGTACTGCCAGGTGAGGGAGGGTGCGATGGATGCATCCAAAATAGCTGATGGTAGGCCCGCGGCCGTTTCATCTCCGATCATGGACACCGAGGAGTCATCCTCCAAGCACAACTGGTCGATCAAAGGATCTGAAAGTAGACATGCCAGTGCTACCCCCATTTCAAACCCTATGTCCGCAGGTTCCACTTCCTTGCTATGTTCAGGCCTCAACTGTTGGGTCTGTCTGTTCTTCAGCAACATCATCCCCAGATAACTGCAGGTCAAAGAAAATTTCGAACCCCAGGCACGCGCTTCTTCACTTGCGTTCCACCATGGCTCCGGAAAACCACAGAATGGGAAGTCTTCTCCCTCCCGGACGAAGCGTCCGTTTAGGGTACCCCGAATGGGCCGATGCATCAATTCAAAGGGTTTCCCCGTCTGTTTTGCTCTGGCTCTTCCTACCATCTCTTTTCCTTTCCTTACCCAGTCTTCCTTGGTGGGCAAGTAACCTAAGCCAAAGGTATGGGGGTTGTGCGACACCTCAGCCAATGCTGCAATGCCCTTACGACCGCTCTTTCCTAGTCCCATCCCGGGGATGTATTGGAGCTTGTTCATGAGATACACTGCTTGGGCGCTGACATATATCCCTTCATTAGCAGCCATGATATTCTGTACGACCTGAGCCTCGGCCAAGGTAAAACCTGATATGAACACATCTTCCATGCCATGCTCGATTTCTAGAACAGGTGTGGATACTTTCGGTGGTGGGTGGATTGATGAATTCCCAAAGACAATGGCTACTCCCTTCCCGTAGGTGTATTTCACCATTTGATGCAAAGTAGATGATACTGCCTTCACCTGATGCAGTCACGGCCGCCCTAAAAGAAAATTAAAAGTTGCGGGAACTTCTAGGACATGGAAATCTATCTCGCGCCGCCCTGGCCTAACCTTTGTCTGAACTTTAACTGTTCCCATTACTTCTCTACTTGTGTTTTCATATGCCCGGATGACTTGGGCTGTTGGTATGAAATCTGCAGTTTTCAAGCCAATTGCATACGCCGTCCTTGCTGGGCAGACGTTGATGGAAGACCCGGTATCGACAAGTACCACTGGTATCCACTTATCTCTACATTCCACAGAGATGTAGAGGGGTTTATTGTGATTTATGCCCTCAGGCGGAAGTTCTTTATCCGAAAAGGTCAATGCCGGGGAACCTCCTCCCGGGAAGACCAGTCCAACTAGCTGCTCTGGTGTAGTCTCTATAGAGAGTTTGGCCTTATCCATGGCCGTCAAAACAGCCTGCCTATGTACTCGCGAGGCCATGAGCAGCCCCCAAATGGAGATGTCTGCTTGTATCTTTTTCAGCTGTTTGAGTACAACTTCCTCTTCAAGCTGCTTCTCCTTTTGCTTCTCAGCTTCTCTGTCCTTCCCCGAGGCCTCTGGTTGGTCTAAGTTTGGGGGTTTGAAATACCGCTCGCTCCGTGTCATGTGGTCAACCTCTCCACGGTACCAAGTGTTATCGGGTTGGTTATTCCCCAAATCTTCATCCGTGTGGGCAAGACATAAGTCCTCATCTTCCCACCACATTCCATCAGTGGCCGACAGACACCTGTCCGGCTCTGGTATGACTGTTCTTGCGCTCGCAGCACCTTCCATCCACATGCCTGTAGTATTCTCGGTTCCTGTGCACACAGTAGTTTCAACTCCCACGTGGGCCTTCGCCTTCCTGATTCTCTCGAAATCTTCAAAACTTGCCTGTTCTGACATAACTGGCTGTTCAATCATTTATGCACTCAAAATGTTCCAATCTCGGGCGAAATTCTTGATGCCAGTGCCCTCCAGCGATGTGTTCTGCTCTTTGACCCTTCTGGCCGTCGCTGATATTCTCAATCCTGCTGAACCCTGCTCTGCCTGAAATTCTCCTACCACATCGGGCTGATCGTCCAACCACCCGGTAACTTCCGCTGAATCCTCATAATCGAACCACGCAACTGCCGTGTCCTCTGGGTATTGGTCACTATAAAATTGGAGATCGGCCAGGTCCTCCCCTACAGCTGTTACATCATCTGTTCCCTGTCCCAGACCATCCCCTTGGATCACACACAACTCTCCCCCTGTTGGCAATTCTACTCCGGGCACATCTTGGCCTTTTGATGAAATGTAGTCACTCGGACTATATGTCTTCCCAACGTAACTCCCAGATTCCACAGACTCTGACTCAACAACCTGTTTCTCCTTTGGAATCTCCCTTCCCCTGTTCTTGGAGGTCACCGCCCCTGGCTTAGATTGGGTCATGGAGATGTCCATCATGCACAAGTCGGTGCAATCGGGGAGGAACACCTCTGGTTTAGGTAGGTGGGTAGGTGTGATATAGCTACTAGGGTCGTAGGACACGGTCCCAGTATGGATGAAATTAAGCCTTTTGGGTGGTGGAGCTTGGTTATGTGTGGGGAGGGGATTTGTAGTAACATTGGGTTTCTCGGGAGGCAAGATCACCTCGTTATCGATGAGATCTTGAATTTCATGGCGTAACTGGTAGCACTGGTCGGTGTCGTGACCGTGCTGCTGGTGAAATGCGCAATACTTGGCTGGGTTATGGGTAGGGGGAAGTTTTTCTGGTAAGGGCCGCGGCTCTAGGGTCTTCAGGTGCCCTTTTTTGATCAAAACCCCCAAAGCTTTGGATAGGGGCATATATAGTGGGGCGAAGGTTCTGGTCTTTCTGGGTGGGTATTTGGTTGTTTGCGGGTTGCTTCCGGACGCGCCGGAGAATGGTGCAGCTGCCGTATTTCTTGGAGGGGGGTTGGCAGGTGACCATGCTTACTTCGGTGGCTCTCGTAGTAGTAGTGCCACTCGGGCCTGCATTGCTACTACGATTGAAAGTTCGTCGGGGTTGCTCCCAGTCGTTATCAATCAAGCCTTACTTCAAGGCATCTTCAATCTGCACTCCCATTTCATGTAGGTCAGAAAAAGCAGGAAAGGGGAGTACTATCATCTTTTGCATCAATTTCGGTTGAAGATTGCGCACAATCATCCGAATCTGATCTTTGTCCGTAGGCCTCAAGGTCATCATCGAAGCCTTGGCCCTCCATCTGGTTACAAACTCTGAAAAACTCTCCTTTGGCTCTTGCCTAGTTGTCTCGAGATCACGGGTCGTAATCTCAATCTGTGTATTATACGAATACTGTGCGATGAAGGCCTCAGCCATTTCGTCCCAGTTCCTCTTGACATCATCTTCTAGCTTGGCATACCATATGGCCGCCACACCCGACAGGGTCCGGCCAAACAATGACAACTTCTGAAGCCTACTGAGGCCCATCGGCCTTAGAACATCTGAAAACAGTCTTAAATGCACCATGGGGTCCCCGGACCCGTCAAATTGATCGACATGAGGCATTTTGAACCTATCGGGCAGTGTCACGGCTGTATCGGTGTATCCATCTTTGATATCGGGGATGGTCTTGACCCCTTGGGATCTTTTGAACAGCTTTTCAAGCTTGCTCAGCTTTTAGTCTCGAACTCAAAGGGAGAGTCCGGTAGGTTGGTGGGTGTTTTTGATAGCTGAGGTTGGATTTGAGGTAGGGTTGGAGGTGGGGGTGGTCCTGTGGGCAGTTCTGTATCATTCTGAACATTGGCTGTCTCCCCAAGGTTTGGAACTCCTGGTGGGGGAGGAGTATTGATGCGAAGCAGATGCTCCGGTTTGCTGCTCTAGCCTGGCAATTGTCTCTGCCTGTTCCCTCACTAACTGTGGCCTGTTGCCTGGCGAAATCTACCTGACGGACGGCATCCTGCTGCATTGCTTTCATGCTTTCTTGAAGGTGGCGCACCATCTCCTCCAAACTAGCCATGCTATCCTGCTCTGGTTGAATTACTAGTGTATATTCTCTCTCTGTTGGTGACACAGAATCCTGATCCCTACTGAACACAGGTGGGGTAGATAAAGCCCTCTGAACTGACTGCTGTACTGATGTCCTCTGCCTGACTGACCTCCGTCTAGTAACCGGGGGTAGTGAGTAGTACACTGGTTGTCCGTCTATCAGATCCTCGGATCGAAGGAGTCGACGTCCTCTAATCCAGGGTGCTTGGGGGATATCTATCAGGGTCAGAAGCAATTGTGCTCAACTACCTAATAAAAAGATAAATAAAGCGTATAAATAAACAGAAAATCGGACTAGCATAACGACATGAAATAAACAACACACGGTTGGATAACACACTAAACTCGATACACTGTTCCTCAAATACTTATCACTGTTTCTGAATCATTGCCCCCCAAGTCTGAATCTGATACCCACAGATAACTGATTCCCCAAAATACTGTTACTGGTGCCCTAAACCTGATACCCAATCTTGCAAACTGACATGTGTGTTCCTGTAGAGATACAATCTAAAAGTACGTAGCATGTAAAAGAGAACCAATACACCCCTATGTTGGGGTAGGGTTTCCCTGTCCTATTTTGTCAGGAGCTAGGGTTTCACTACGCACACAGCGGTTTCAAACAACCTAATATCGGGTGAGCAACCTGTCCTAGTTTGGAATGGTCACTACGGATTCGAATATGCACTAGGTCGAATGGTCAGAAAGGGTACCCCGGTAAAACCGGGGTTTGTGTTCCCATACTGGCAGAGCCCGCAACCGGTCAGCCTTATGGTCATGTCTTGACAAGACAAGCCTCCAGCAAATCGCTCAGGAATAGCAGATGGCCAACACGGTGTCCTAGGCGCACCAATGCACATGCAATGCGAAAGAAACACATAAGTGTAGTCAAAACAGGATATCACGAGTTTGAGTCAAGCTCTCTAAATCCCCAGCAGAGTCGCCAGAAACTGTAGACGCGCCCGTGGGCTTCACGCTACAGTTCGGACTCCCTTCTTGTTTGTTGCGGTTCTTAATCTGAACCAAAGAGTCCAACTCTGGCAAATCGTTTGAGAAAACAGTGCCGATGGCCAAAAGAGAGTGCCGGTGTGGTGTGGGGGCAGCCGGTGGGCTTCAGGGATGGCTAACAAGCCTCCCCCTACCCTCAAATGCAAAAACACACAAGTCTTGGTGTAAAACCAAGCACAGAACAAGCCGGTTGAGAGGTCCTGAGGCACGACGCGCAGCCGGGACCTCCGGGAACTCAAAACGAACACAAACACGGATAATCACCGAGCGTTCCAACGGTGACGTCCAAGTCTTGAGGACGGTCAAAAATGGGGTGTCTACAGCAGGGGCGCATTAGAGGGACATGGGAGGCCTTTGTTGAAGCTTTCCAAGACAAGTACTTACTTGCTACGGTGAGGGAGAAGTTGAGGGATCAGTTCTCCAAGTTGGTGCAGTTGAATACACCAGTGGCTGAGTTTGAGGCCATCTTTACTAGCTTGTCTAGGTTTGCACCGGAGTTAGTGGCGATTGAAGAGTGCCATTATCTGGAGTTCAACAAGAGACTGAGGACCAGACTCATGTTTAGAGTTCCCGGGTCCATGATTAGAGACTACGTGCACCTTGTGGAGGTTGCAGCCCATCTTGAGACTATCATGCACGCAGATGAAGAGTGGATGAGGAGCTCTAGGAGGAGTCATGATGGTTAGGGAGACAGCAAGAGGCAGAGGGGTCCTAACCCCCAACAGTCCGAAGGGGCACACTCGAGGTCTACCTTTCCGGTACTGAGTTCGAGTTTTGGGAGAGGCGGTGAAGGAGACATCACCTGTTACAAATGTGGTCAATTAGGCCACAAGTCTCCAACTTGCCCACAGAGGGGAGGAGGGCAGCAAGCAGCATCATCTTCGGCCCATTCTCAAGACCAGAGTCAAGGTAGAGGTCAGCTGCTCACTTGTTATTAGTGTGGGCAGGTGGGGCACATGAAGAGGTTTTGCCCGTAGTTGGATGGCACACCTGGTGTGTCTGGTTCGAGATAGACATAGAGTCACCAGCCAGCGCAGTCAGCACAGGCCTAGATGGCTAATTAGGGAGCCTCTTCGGCTCTGTCAGTGTAGCAGTCTTATTCTCCGAGAGGTGAGCAGGTTGTACTTGCTCCATCAATAGTGAGAAGTACCTTTCTGTTTTGCATTTCAGTTGCTAGTGTGTTAATTGATACGGATGCATCCCACTCTTTTATATCTTCTGCATTTGCATTAGTTTTGTGATTGGAGTTGGCACAGTTAGCATCTCCTATTTGTGTTGTATCACCTATTGGGGGCAAGATGGTTATAAAACAAGGGTGTCGAGGCTGTGATATAGACGTTGTCGATCGTCGGCTCCCTTTTTCTTTTGCATTGATGGATATGTCTGGTTTTGATGTTATTTTGGGTATGAACTGGTTAACGTCATATCGGGTTGTTATAGATTGCTACCGTCAGAGGGTTACTGTATGTACCTTGAGCGGTGATTGCTTTTATTTCTTGGGTGACCGGGTGGATAGAGTCTTATTGCCGGTACATGATTCACATGGGCAGAATGAACTTAGTTGTCTTCTTGCTAGCTTTATGAGTAGTAAGTGTGATGAGGCCCGGGTAAAGTTACCAAGGGTGGTTTGTGAGTCTTTGGATGTCTTTCTCGAGGACCTTACTAGTTTACCACCTCACCGAGAGATTGAGTTCTCTATTGATCTAGTGCTTGGCACGGCACCGATATCCATGGTACTGTATCGTTTTGCACTAGCTAAGTTGAGTGAGTTAAAGATTCAACTCTAGGAATTACTAGATAAGGGTTTTCTTCGCCCTAGTACTTTGCCTTGGGGAGCACTGGCCCTCTTTGCTAAGAGGAAAGATAGGGCCTTGAGACTTTGTATTGACTACCGAAGGTTGAACCGGGTTACAGTTAAGAACAAATACCTTATGCCTCATATAGATGATCTATTTGACCAATTGAAAGGATCCTATGGTTTCTCTAAGATAGACTTGAGATCAGGTTACCACCAGTTGAGGGTAAGGGAGGAAGATATCCTGAAGACGGCGTTCCATACACGGTATGGCCATTATGAGTTTCTGGTGATGCCTTTTGGGCTAACCAATGCACTAGCTGTGTTTATGGACTTGATGAACTGTATCTTTTGGGAGTTCTTAGATCGCTTTGTGGTCATCTTTGTGGATGACATTCTAATTTACTCACCCTCTGAGGAGGAGCACAAGGAACACCTGCGAGTGGTGGTTGAGTTACTTAAAGCCTATAAGATGTATGCTAAGTTCGGGAAGTGTGAGTTTTGGCTGAAAGAGATTAAGTTCTTAGGCCATATGGTATCCAAGGAGGGTGACTATAGATTCATCCAAAATTGAGGCAGTGCAAGATTGGGCACAGCCTAAGAATTCCTTCGAGATCTGTAATTTTCTGGGATTGGCTGGGAATTACCGTCGGTTTGTGAAAGATTTCTCCAAACTAGCTTCGTCTTTGACTAGATTGATGCGGAAAGGGCTCAAATTTGTATGGAGTGAGACTTGTGAAAAGTCATTCCAAGAGCTTAAAGTTAGACTCACCACCGCTCTAGTCTTAATTATTTTGGAGAGGGGTTTAGGCTATTCAGTGTATTGTGATGCCTCACGAGAGGGTTTGGGTTGTGTATTGATGCAAGAGGGAAAAGTAGTAGCCTATGGCTCACGGCAGTTGAAAACACACAAGAGGAACTACCCTGCTCACGATTTAGAGTTAACAGCTGTGATTTTTGCCTTGAAAATTTAGAGGCACTATCTGTATGGCGAGAGCTTTGAGGTGTTTTCTGATAATAAAAGTTTAAAGTATCTGTTTACACAGAAGGACTTGAATTTGAGATAAAGAATGCGGATAAAGTTCATAGAAGATTATGACTTTGAGTTACATTATCATCCTAGAAAGGCCAATGTTGTGGCCAATGCCCTGAGTAGGAAATCCATCAGTGGTGTAGCTTGTATTGCTATCTGGGAATGGGAGATGTTGGGTGCCCTTGGTGAATTTGACTTGCATCTAGGCGAGTCTACAGCCTTGTTTTCTATAGTTGCACAGCCTACACTTGTGAACCGAGTGTTAGAGGCACGAAAGGGTGACTTTGAGGTAGAATCCCTCCAGGAGAAGATCTCTAGTGGGAAGGTAGAGACGGATTTGACTGTGTATCCCGATCTGGGTGTGAGGTATCATGACTGTTTGTTTGTGCCAGAGTCTTGCCGAGAGGAAGTACTCTGAGAGTTTCACCATTCACACCTTGTGGTGCATTCGGAGGCACAAAGATGTATCATGATCTAAGTCGCAAGTTTTGGTGGAGGGGTATGAAGAAGGATGTGGTAGTGTTTGTATCGAAGTGCCTTACTTGTCAGCAAGTGAAGGCCGAACATTAGAGGCCAGCGGGTTTGTTGCAACCCTTTCCTATAGCTGAGTGGAAATGGGAGCATGTCATGATGGACTTGTTATGGGTCTTCCAAGGACTCAACGGGGTAGTGAAGCCATTTAGGTGGTAGTTGACCGGTTGATCAAGTTAACACATTTTATCCCTATGCGCGTGAGAGATTTGGTAAATTACCTTGCTTACTTGTATATTCGGGACATAGTGACATTGCATGGGGTTCCTATGACGATTGTCTCGGATAGAGATCTACGTTTCACTGCTTAGTTGTGGCAGAGTTTGCAGAGTGCCTTGGGCACTAGATTGACTTTTAGCACGGCTTATCATCCTCAGACTAATGGGCAATCCGAGCGTACTATTCAGATCCTTGAGGATATGCTTCGGGGCTATGTTCTTGACTTTAAAGGGTCATGGGAGAGACACTTACCCTTAGTGGAGTTTGCCTACAATAACAGTCTCTAATCAAGTATTGGCATGGCAACGTTTGAGGCCTTGTATGGCCGACCGTGTAGATCTCCAGTGTGTTGGGCCGAGGTGGGTTATGCACATTTGTTAGGTCCAGAGTTGGTTCGAGAAACTACAGAGAAAGTGGCACTTATCCGTAAAAGGTTGGTTACAACCCAAAGCTGTCAAAAGAGTTATGCCGATCGTAGGAGGAGACCTTTGTCATTTGAGGTGGGTGATCATGTCTTTTTGAAAATATAGCCTAGGTGGGGTTTGATGAGGTTTGGGAAGAGTGGGAAGTTAACCCCTCGGTTTATTGGTCCTTTTGAGATCCTTGAGCAGTTTGGGGAGGTTGCATACCGTTTAGTGTTGCCTCTGCAACTTTCTAGAGTGCATGACGTGTTTCATATTAGTATGCTTCAGAAATATGAGCCAAATCCATCACATGTGTTGGATTGGACTGACTGAGAGGTAGATGAGGATACCTCGTATGAGGAGAGACCGGTGCGAGTCTTGGATAAGCGAGACCAAGTCTTGCGAGGCAAGACAATTCCCTTGGTCAAAGTACTATGGAAACATCACGAGGTTGATGAAGTAACTTGGGAGCATGAATTGGAAGTCCGCAAGAAATATTCGGACTTATGTGTTGATGTTTGAGTGTATGTTCAAATTTTAGTTTTGTTTATGAACCATAAAAACATTGTATAAGTTTTGGATTTTGAAGGCACGGTAAATGTTGAATGCGTTTCGGGAATGCAAGTTTAATATGAGCATTGTATATGTTGCTTGAGTTTTGAAAATGTAAATATATTATCAACATTGAATATGTTTGGGAAAAACTTAAATTTTAGAATATGCATATTGGTAACATATGTTGAGCTATATTTTGTGAAATTGATCTCTTGAGAAAGGATGGAATGGCCGGTAGGCGGGTCATGATAATGAGAATTGAATTGTAATCATTTTGAAAATTGGAAAATCATGGTTTTGAAACTTGTACAAATTTTGGGGACGAAATTCTTTAAGGGGGGGATGTTATAGCGATCCCCGTTTTTTTTTTACCCCGCCCTTTATTATGTTATGGACTCGAGTTTCGTGATTGTACGTTGTTATCTACGTCTTGTTTCTTTCCTTTAATTCTTTGAATTTGAGCTTTGAGACTTGTTGAGCGAGTTTGGAACAGGTTGGTTGTTAGTTGGTTCAAATGGTTGTTGCCTAGATTTTGGCCTCGTCGCTCGAGCGAAACTTCTTGCGCTCCAGTGAGCCTTATGTAACTTGCCTCATCACTCGAGCAAGGTTTCTTGCGCTCGAGTGAGAACTGAGGGTCTTCAGGTTTCTTTCCGAGATGCAGCTTTTCTGGGAAGATGTAAGTTCTTCACTCAAGCGAGGCTTTTTGCGCTCGAGCGAGGCTTGTGGAATTGTTTCTTCGCTCGAGCAAGACTTCTTGCGCTCGAGCGTGCGTCTGCGTCTATGCCAAACATGAAGCTTTGCATTTTGTGATCGAGCGACGCTTCTTGCGCCGGAGCGAAGTTACTTGTTGTGTTAGGTCACTTGAGCAACAACTCCTTCGCTCGAGCGAAGGTTGCGTATATCAGTTCGCAGCAGAGTGATCTTACTTCACTTTTTGATTTCTTTTCTGCTAAAAACCCTAGATTGGCAATCTCTCTCTCTCTAAAACACCCTCTCTCTCTCTCTACAAATAACCCTAGATCTAAGTATCTCTCAACCCTAGTCCCTTTGTTCAAGTGTTGGAGCATCTCAGGGACTTTTCTTTGATCCGAGCAAAACCGAATTTGGGGCGTTCTTGAAGCTCTTCATCATCTCCTTTGGTCTCCTAGCTTTGAGGTAAGGATATTCTACACCTTGTTATGTTGTCTAAACTAGGTATTTGTGATTTTGAATATATGGAGGGATTTTGGGGTGATTTGGGTGAAGTTAGGGTTTGGGTTCTAAGTTAAAAGAGGGGTTCCATGTTAGTCTATGAAATAACTATGGGGCTTTGTGTATGAGTTTCCCTAATGTTGAAATGGTGAAATTTGGGCATATGGGTTGTTATCTTGGAATATGGGAAAATTTATCCTAGCTTGGATTGAATTATTATTTTGAATAAATAATGGAATTGATATGGGAAATATGAAATTGGGCGGTTACGTAAATAAGCGGTGTAGTTGGATTCGATAAATCACTCACCTATGGAAAATTTGATAAATTATCTGTTGATAGATTTTATATATGTTTTGGGTTATCGGTGGAGGATAGTTGTGATTGTTGTAGAAACTATATAAGGATTAGGTGAATTGAAACAAATTATGTGAACTATGTCATTGAACATGACGATTTGATTAAAACATTGAAAATGTGATTTGATTAGTCATTGTATATGACGAAGTTTTTAAATATATTGTACATGTATCTTTATTTGAGAGGAGATAGTGGATGTACCCCATTGTTTGGAAGGAGATAGGAGATGGTGTCCATTTAAAATTAAGTTGGCCGGAGTGTCCAGGGTGAAAGTCCCGAAATCTTGTGTATATGGGTGCTGGTTCCCTCGGATGAGAATTCCATAAAATGGCACAGATAGAAGTGTTGAAGTGATAAATGTAAGTAAATGGTGAATCATTGAGTTGTAGTCTCAATTTGAATTGATTTGATAAAAATGATCTATACACATGAATTGATTGGAAGTGAATGAATGGAAACAGATTGAAATGTCAATATCAATACCGCATGATCATGGAAAGTATGTGAATTATTCGTAAAGGTTGAGCATTTAATTGATGCATATATCTTAGTTAAGCTTCATAAATTGTGTTAGCATATCTCTACTGGGCTTTGGCTCAACCTACTTGGGAAACCATTTTCAAGTACAAGTGATATGCCGCCTCCAAGGATATAGTTTGGGAGGATGGGGCTGAGGACTCTACTTTTGTTCATCCTTATGTTTATGGGTTTTCTTTCAAGCCGAGGGCTTTAATTGTAGAGAGTTTATGACTCTCTTTTGTTGTAACCAAGTTATCTCTTGGAAAGATGTAAGCCCATAGGGCATTTATTTTGTTGTTATCAATTAGACTTATATGCTATAGTTTCAGGAATGAACATTTATGAAAGTGTAATGCATGTAATATCTTTTATAATGTGGACTTTGATTAATGAAAATATAACCTTTCTACTACATCTATAGATCTTGTGCATGATTGGTTTATCACATATTTTTTAGGGCGTTACATGGACATTGTCTCAAAGGGGGTTGAGGCGATGGCAACCAAAACGAATGATCACAAAATTTTGGTCAAATTCCTCCATGAAACCAATTTCTATCATTTTGGGTTTCCATGTGCCATAATTAGTGACGGCGGCAAATATTTTTGCAGCCAATTTTTTGAGGCATTGGTGTGCAAATACATGATCATGACAAAGTTGGCACTCCCTATCAACCCCAAACTAGTAGTCAAGTAGAAGTTTCTAATCGAGATGTCAAACACATCCTTGAGAAATTTGTAAGGTCGGATAGGAAGGATTGGTCCATTCGGTTGATTGATGCACTCTGAGCTTATCACACTACATATAAGACACCTATCGAGATGTCTCTATATAGGATTGTGTTTGGGATTGTAGGCCATTAAAAAGTTCAATTTCGATGTGACAAAGGACAGTGACCATCAATAGCTCCAACTCAATGAGTTAGCGGAGCTATGTAGTGATGCATATGTGAGCTCCAAAATTTACAAGGTTAGAACTAAGGCATTTCATGATCAACAGATTTCCCGTAAGTCCTTCAAGCCCTACCAAAAAGAGTGGCTCTTCAATGCCAAATTGCATTTGTTTCTGGGTAAACTCCGGTCTAGGTGGGATAGACCATTTGAGATTGTCCAAGTTTTTCTGCATGGGGCGATTGAGATTGAAAACTCACGATATGGCACGCCTTTCAAGGTTGATGGCCAAAGACTGAAACATTATGTGGATGGTGTTGAGAGAGGGGAGATGATTGAACAATATGATAATCTTGGTTTTCACATTAATTATGTTCTAAGACTGATAGTAGATCAGTTTCTTGAAGTAAAGGCAAAAAAACAAATGAAAAATTAAATTTCCAACTCAAAATATGGTAAAAAATGTTGTGACAAAATTTTAAAAGAAAATTGGAAAATTGGTTGTAATACATTTCCTAAGCGAAAAGGATTTTCCAAAAAAACACAGAAAATATAAATGGAAACCTTAGAAAAAGAACAAAACTTGTTCAGAAAACAAAAAATATATTCAAAAAAAGAAACCAACAAGTGTTTCAAAAAAAAAAACTTGCAGATGTTACATTTGTAATGAAGAAGGTCACTATGCACTCGAATGCCTAAAAAGGGGAAAAAGTGCAAAGAAAATTGTCAAAGTTCTTCAAGAACAAGACTTTGAAATGATATATGGTGAAGAAATTTTTGACGAAGAAAAATCTTGTAGAAAATTTCTAGCGATAAAGAAAGTTTAGGTGAAGAACTAATCTTCATGATGATTTATACAGATAGTCAAGATATATCTCAAGAAGAATTACAAGTAATTCGACTTGGCGATGTAATCGGAGAAGAAAAAACTTTTACCGAAGAAGAATTAGAAAAATTCGAAAAAATGCAAGAAGTTGTGCCAGAAATTTACAAACTTTCAAAGCTGAACTTTTTTTTTTTTTTTTTTTTTTTTTTTTTTTTTTTTTTTTTTTTTTTTCAGCGTGAGTGTTTGAACAATACAGTGGCAACACTCAAGCAAAATGGTCAAAAGAAGGAAACATTGATATTCCTTTTTTTTTTTATAAGAAAAAGGTTATAAGATGGAAAAAGAAATATCCGGAGATTCACTAATATTTATATTGGATTAATACAGGTAACAATAACGGCCTTATTTTGACAAGGGATTGATACTCCTATTTTTGTCGGTAATTTTTTATAAAAGATTTTTTAACCCATTGAAAGAAATCATTGGAGGAATTCAATCTAATTTGGCTAAGGGAGTAGTTTCGTTTAATGTTAGACCAAATTTCTTTATTTCCATAAATGATGCTAATTTTGAGGACAGTGAAAATAAGAATTAAAACGTAAGGATTAGGAAAGAAATCGAATTCCCATGATTTGGCTATTCGTTGGAAAACAATTCATGAATTGACCAAATTTCCTAAAACAAAAACAAGTTCAAATGGTAATAAGATCGTTGAAATCTTTGAACCAAGACCATTGGACACAGCAATTTAACCGCGTTTAATAAATTGAAGCGATTTAGAAGTCCCTCAACAATGGTTAATCCATGACCTAGTGGGACAAGGAGAATCTTCTAAAATAAAAAATGCTGCACAAATGCGAATACAAGCATCAGGAAGAAAAATTATATATTCAAAATATAGTTCCAAAAATTAAAGGATCAACTTTTGTATTTGAAAAAGATTTTCCTAACAAATTATTTTCAAAATTAAGCATTGGTGAATTGAGTAATAATTCTAATCAAGAATCTATTGCTTAGACAAATGTTCAGATTCCTATTTTTCGAGGAACAAGAATTCAGTCTAAACATATTAAGTCTGCACATATGTATCATTTTCAAACAAAATATGATAATATTGTTTTTTCTCCTAACTAAGGAAAAAGACAATACACATATGTGTTGGGAACATTTAATTTTGGAGGATATAAACCCTATAACCTCAGTGTTCTCATAGATATAGAAGCTACGATCAGCTTATGTAAATGGAATACCATACCAAAAGGAAAATAGACATTAATGAAACATCCAATTTCGGTTACTGGAATTGATGGAAACCATACTTTCATACAATTCAAGGCGAAAAATATAGCTATTTGGTTAAATGATAGCAAGTTCATCATGCCAAATATTCTGTGTTTTCCTTATATACATGTATATTTCCTTCTTGGAAATAATTTTGCATATAAATACCTTCCAATGCAAATATAGGAAAAAGCCATTTCATTAAGCATAAACAATGTCTTAATTCATATTCCATTATTAGAACAGTATAAACATATTTCTGATAAAGAGTTTGCGCTCATTCCGCGTGGTGATTTAACTCCCATCATCAAAACTATTGATGAATCACATTGGATTTATAAAATTCTAGAAGAAAATTTTAGTGAAAATCTATTAAAACTATAGCAACGTAGTCCGCATTATTGTAGTTTGAAATTGAAAGACCCTAATGCTATCATTAGAGTAAGACCAATGATCTATACTAGACAAGATATAGATGACTTTGATATTCAACTTTAGGAACTTTAGACAAAAAATTAATCGAAGAAACTAGAAGCCCTCATTCTAGTCCAGCTTTTGGGGTAAGAAACCATACCGAAATTAAAAGAGGGAAAGCCTGAATGGTAGTCAACTATAAACAGTTAAATGAAATTATAGAATTTGATGGATATTTTATTCCAAGAAAAGATGTTTTGATTAATTTGACCAAGGGATAAAAAATCTTTAGCAAATTCAATTGTAAGAGTGGATTTTGGCAAATTCAATTCACTAAAGAATCAACAAAATTGATAGTTTGCAGTATACCTAGAGGACATTATCACTGGAATGTTATGTCTTTTGGTTTAAATATGGCACCACAGGTATTTCAATGGTGGATGGATACAATCTTTAAAGCTCTTAAGGATTGTTGTGTAATTTATATTGATGATATACTTATCTTCTTCAAAACCCGAGCAGAGCATAAGAAACATTTAAAATTACTTTGTGAAAAATTCCAAAAACATGGAATTATTTTGTCACCAAGAAAGATTGAACTAGAAAAAGGATTAATTAAATTTTTGGGTATAATTTTAGACCAGAAAGGTTTAAAATTATAGAACATATTTTGTCCAAAGTATGAAATGTTCCTAATTCCCTTGAAAATTTTACACAATTATAGACTTTATTAGGGATTTTAAATTGTGGATGAAATTTTATTAAAAATCTTTCTAAACTAGAAATTTCTTAGTTAACCAAATTAAGGAAAAATGTTTTTTTTGAATGGACAGTAGAGGATGTTGCTTCAATTAAACAAATTAAAGAAAATATTAAAACTTTACTAGATGTTTATCTTCCAAAACTAGGTGATAAAATAATTTTAGAAACAGATGCCTTAGAATCATGTTGGGGATGTGTTCTCAAAGCAATACCAAGTAAATTATGGCATAATAAAGAGGCACCTTTATCAGAGAATTGGATTAGACCAAGAAAAAATCCAATACGCATAAAATTACAAAAAGAAGAACTAATTTGTGGATATAATTCTGGAACATTTAAAACAAATGAATAGAAATATATTATTTTTGAAAAAGAATTACTTGCAATAAAATTGACAGTAAAAAGTTTTCATATTTATTTAGTCTCAGAAAAATTTATTGTATGCACTGATAATAAGACAGTAAGAGATTTTTTGATCAATAAAAAGCCTATTGAGCAAGGAAGAAGATTAGCCTGGTATAATAAAATTTATTAATATACTTTTGAGGTAGAACATCTTAAAGGTACTAACAATTTTTTTGCAAATTTTCTTCGTAGGAATTGTTTTCAGAGAATTAAATTACTGAACGAGTAATTTTAATTTTTGCAGAAGTCCTCTAGACCAAGAGGAAAAAATGAACAAGAGTAAACAACCCGCACAAGGAGATTGGGTGACAATTGCTAAAAAAGCAATCCTAGACAAGAAAAAGTTTATGTTGTGTTTGTAGGAAAACAACTTGGAATTTACATAAAATGGAATGATTGCAATAAGCAAGTTTGCAGATTTCTAGGAGCTAGTTATAAATCCTATGATAGCATGACCAAAGATTTTTTTTTTTAATTTTAAAAAAGGCTTTTTACAGTGCACCAACTATGCCTGTTTATCAAACTAATTTTTGTCAAATGAGAACTAACCCAATTCCAACTAATATTCAGGCATCTAAACCAGATGAATCTATAAGATTTTTTCAACCCTAGAATATCCAGAGAAATTTATACAGAACTCAATGGAGTTTGGAAAACTCACATTGTAGACAACAAAGTGAAATTTTGAAAACTCATGAGAGTTTTGGTCAACAAATTAGCTGAGCAAACAGCTAAGTTAAAAGATTTACGAAACCTTTGTTTCAATATTCTTAAACAAATGAATTGGAATGAAGATTTTAATTTCGAAAAAATAAACAGTTTTCTTCAGCTATCAGATCTCATATCAGACGAGTTTTTTGCTCCAGTTTTTGAACAAATAAAAAGAATTTGTCTTTTAAAAAAAGCAAGAACGTTGGTTCCAAAAGAAAATTTTCTTTTAATAAAAAATCAAGTTGAGGATCATCTTGATAAGATTGGACAAATTTTAGAATGATCCTATGACAAATTAAATTTTAAAGATGGAATTCCCAAAATAACCATCATGGCAAATCGTGACTTGTGATTTTTTGAAGACATAAATTGGAGAATAACTAATCAAGTTATTTTCCAAATTTGAGATCTAATCCAGTAGATAAAGTATCTAATGATCATAAAAGCAATGCTCTTATGGATAGTAAAGGGCTTTCGATGGAGTAAATATTTTACTTTTTGGATCTCTAGCACAATCGGTTGGCGAGAAAGAGAATATTTTATCCAACCATATCAAATTTGGTATCTTAAAGAAACAAAAGATTTTGAATTTGAAGATGACTATTTGGATGAAGATTACCTGAGGCAGAGATTGGAAAATATTCAAAGACTTCCTTTGACAGAATATTGGATAGGAAGTCTAATAATTGTTTCACAAGCTGCATCTAATATCCATGGATCCTGAAAGTTACCATTCATGGTCATAGATGGTAGAATACTATTTATAACTTATTTTCCCATAACATATCAAAGGTCTCCTACAAAAATTAATGAGGCAGTTGACATGTTATTAGATCTCAAAAAGATCAATAATTTAGATCTTCCGTTGGAACTAGCCATGACCGCGGATGATGTAGAACAATATCAAAATGAACAATGCAGCCAGGATATCAAAGACTGATGAAGAATATCACAATCTCATAAATAGGATGGAAGCATAGTGGACCCCACCGTCACATGCAATTGTCTCATGATCGACTCCAACCTTATCCAAGACATGTGCAACAACTTGCATTATTAGGCGAAAAGTGGTCAGACAAATCCTTTCAACCAGCACTACATGACAGCTGAGATCAACCAAATCTTATCTATATTAGTCTATCTCTTTGAACCATGAGGAGGGTAAACAGTGTACATAATTCTAGTTTGTCAGGAGATGTGTATATAATTGTAGCTTTGCATTTATGTTTAAGACTTTTGACAAGTCTTTGTATTTATTTTGTAGAAAATTTGGGTAAGCCTATGATTAGGCTTGTAGACTTTTGTACAAAGTTGTGCAAAGTTTGGACGTATTGGTTTTGTAAAGTCCAATAGATTAGTTAAGCATTAAGTCTAGGATAGCTTTTTGGTTTTGTTTGTTTCTAAAGATGTATTCTACAAATTGGTATTCAAACCAATGAAGGAATCAATGTAAATTCCCACAATCTCTTTGTTGCCTAACTCCTCCAACTTCTTAACTCCATAAAAGAGTAAAATAAAAATAGTAGAGAGCTCCTTTCCTTTTTATTTTGTAATTGGTATTAGAGATTGGTGAAGAGCTTTTGAAAGCCAGACCAAGCTATGTAAGTATTTCTATATATGTATTAATATTTATGTCATGACTCGAACCCGCCCCCATGGGTTAAGGACATAACCGGCCAGTAATCCTGAGATTACCTACGACCTCAAACTAAACTAGACATAACTCATCAGAGTAAATGGGCCAAACGGAAGCAAAATATAAAACTTTGTCCATAGAGCTGTGCTTACATGGCACGTCATAACAAACCATACGCATACATGTTAATAACTCACTTCATAAAATATAGTAGCATAAGGTTCTGTACAGACATGATCATTTAAGTCCAAGTCAACCTATGAAAACTATATATATATACAATATAAACCAAAGTCCTCGCCAACATGACAAAATGAAATAAGGTAGCAAAAGGGCGAAGACGAGTCTCGTGCGTGAGACGTAAGGCTGACTCTTCAAAACCTTGGTTGTTCCACACGAACTTCACTGAGGCTGGGTTTGGACCTCCCTTGGCTTACCTACAGACACATGAATGAGCGTGAACGAAAGCCCAGTGAATAATATTAAATAAATGAGATACATTGGAACAATATACGTTGAACAGCCTTAGGCCCAATTCATATTTCTATCTAACACATACATATATTCATACGTAGGTCAAATAACTGTGGTTCCAAACACATCAGACGGCCTCGGGCCCAATCTATTCATGTCAAACTGGCCTTTGGCCCACTTGTCTTTCGTTCATGTCAAACTGGCCTTCGGCCCATTCATACTTTTCATGTCAAACTGGCCTTTGGCCCATTCATACTTTCATGTCAAACTGGCCTTTGGCCCATTCATTCTATCATTCAGATCATACTGGCCTTTGGCCCATTCATTCATTCATGTCAAACTCATACTGGCCTCTAGCCCATTCATTCTATCATTCAAATCATACTGGCCTTTGGCCCATTCATTCATCCATGTCACACTCATACTAGCCCATTCGTTCTATCATTCAAACTCATACTGGCCTCTGGCCCATTCATATTTTCGTTCATGTCAGATTGGCCTTTGGCCCAATCATTCTTTCATGTCAAGCATTTGTCCACTATTCAAATTAACAAACTTATAAGACTTACATGGAAGTAAGCAATTGGACAAATAACATATATCTTTATTAAAATATTACTCACAGTGATCGGTTGGTGGATTTGTCCTGGAGCTTGACCCTACACATCACATAACACATATGGGTCACAAACGGATTAATCCGTTCCTTAATTCACCTATTCCTCTTTAGGCTTTTTTCTTACTCTTTTAACTCATTTACAATGCTCAATGCATGCCTACGAGTACTTAGAAGTGAAAGAGAATGGAAAACGAAACACAGAATGCCTTTTTTAAAATTTTCAGAAACAGGGTCCCCGCTCGAGCGTGTACTTCCCCTTTCGAGCGGACCCATGAGGTCTGCAGAAGTACTGGATGCATCAAATTTACGCTCGAGCGTGAATTTGGGCATTCAAGCTGAAGGCCTCACTACATGGCTCCCCGCTCGAGCGTGAACTTCCGCGCTCGAGCAGATGTCATGTCTGCAAAAAAATATTGGGTGCTCGTATTTTACGCTCCAGCGGCTGTTTCCCCGCTCAAGCGGACATCATGAATTCTGGGTTTTCCAGAATGTGTTTTTCAGCTCGAATTCAACATTCAAACCAACATTTCTTGCATATTATGGCTCAAACTTCACATATACATGTACTAACATGGTACAAACACTAAATTACAACATTATGAAGTCCAATTCCATGAATTATTCACATGCATGGCTGAAATTGACCCAAACTCATCACCAACACATTAAATCCAAACATTCAAGACTAACACTTCCATGGTTTGCACATGCATGTGGGAGATACCCATTATTCTTAGCTTAGTTGGTGAAGAGATGATTAAATACATGGACTTTAATCAAAATTCAACATGAGTCATGTAATTCAAGCTCAAATATGCAAACTCAAAGCAATTTCTTACATGCATATACATATTGGCTTCCAATTCAACAAAACCAACTTAGCTCATGTTCTTTATCATCATTCAACCTGGAATCTACAAATTACAAACTAAAATCCATGAGTCAAGGGTCGATTACTCACCTAGGAGCCTCAAACACCCAAGCTCTAGCCAATTCTTGAGCTTAATCTTCAATATTTTCAAGCTTCAATGATCAAACTCCAATTATTCTCTCTCTCTCTCTCTCTCTCTCTCTCTAGCCGGCCCTCCCTCTTTTCTTGAGTTAGAATCAGCCAAAAAGAATGCTAAAGAGGAGATTTGAGTACATAATGCCCCACTTGTATAATTTCCCTTAATTATACTTAATAATATTAAATAATTTGAGCACTACACCATTAAATTAATCTAATTAATTTGATCTGAATAAATTTCCAATTAAATTTCACCGTAGACTCTAAAAATTATGCCAATCACAATGGCGTAATCAATTTCAGTTTCTATGGCCGATAGGGCCTTCAATTAAAATTCCGAAGCAGATAATCAAACAGATATTCCTACGGTGAACAGATAGAAATTCAAAACCACATATTTTCACATAATGGCAAACAAAATCATATCAAACACATAATCACATTCATAATAAGGACCAATTAGCATAATAAGTAACAGGGTTATCACTGTCTTCCCCCCTTTAGGAAGTTTGGTCCTCCAAACTTAATTTACCTTTGTCGGGAAACAAATGCGGATAGCGTAGGCGCATTTCATCCTCTTTTTCCTATGTAGCATCCGTCCCATAGTGTTTTTTCCATTCCACTTTCACCATTGTGATGGACTTGCTTCTCAGCTGTTTCACTTGCCGGTTAATGATTTGTTTCGGCCACTCGGCGTACTCCATATTTTCATCAATAGCTACCCGGTGATAATCAATCACATGAAACGGGTCTCGGAGATAACCCCTCAACATTGACACATGAAATACATTATGGATTTGCTCAAATCCCAGTGGCAAAGCAACTCTATAGGCAACTGGGCCAAGCCTTTCCCGAATTTGGAACGGCCCAATGTAATGGGGCGACAACTTGCCCTTCTTTCCAAACCTGACTTGGCCTTTCATCGGAGACACACGAATGAACACATGGTCATCAACCTCATACTCAAGAGGTCTTCTCCGAACATCCGCATAATTCTTTTGCCTGTCCTGAGTTGTTTTGAGCCTCTGTTGAATGGTTTTAATCTTCTCAGAAGTGTCTTGCACAGTTTCAGGCCCTAGTAAAGTTCTATCCCCGACCTCTGTCCAACAAATTGGTGATCTACACCTTCTACCATACAAAGCCTCGTATGGTGCCGTACCGATGCTGGAGTGGAAGCTGTTATTGTATGTAAACTCTACAAGCGAAAAATAGTCTTCCCAACTTCTCTGAAAATCCAAAGCACACATCCGAAGCATATCTTCCAAAGTTTGTATTGTTCGTTCTGATTGCCCATCTGTCTGTGGATGGAATGCAGTACTAAATCTTAGTTCTGTCCCCGTAGCTTTCTACAAACTTTTCCACAATCTAGATACGAATTTCGGATCTCTATCCAACACAATAGATACC
The DNA here is from genome assembly GCA_022316695.1 of Camellia oleifera. Taxonomy (NCBI): domain Eukaryota; kingdom Viridiplantae; phylum Streptophyta; class Magnoliopsida; order Ericales; family Theaceae; genus Camellia; species Camellia oleifera. The sequence continues at coordinate 86,047,933 of CM039312.1, forward strand.
GGAACTCCGTGTAAACAGACAATTTCATCAACATATATTTTAGCCAATCTATAAGCATTGAACGTAGTTCTAACTGGTAGAAAATGTGTAGATTTAGTCAGTCTATTAACTACAACCCAAATAGCATCCATACCTCGAGAAGTCCGAGGTAGGCCAACAACAAAATCCATAGTCACATGTTCCCACTTCCATTCAGGAATAGGGAAGAGGTTGAAGTAGACTGCTTGGTTACTGATGTTTAGCTTTAACTTGCTGACATTGAAGACACTTGGACACATATTCTGCAATTTCCTTCTTCATTTTAGGCCACCAATAGCTTTGTTTCAAATCTCGATACATTTTATTGTTACCCGGATGCATAGCAAATACTGATTTGTAGGCTTTATCTAAAACCCTTTTCTTTAGTTCCGGAATATCTAGGATACACATTCGGTTTCGAAATCTCAACACTTCATTTTCAATGCTAAACTCTGCTTTAGGACTTGTCTCAAATTCATCAATCACTTTCTTGAGGAATTCATCCTCTGTCTGTTTTCGTTTGATTTCATCATTGATTGTCAGGTTCGGCTGTAATAGCAGCTATCAATCCGCCCTGTTCACACATTACGACTTCAATTCCAGACTTCTCAAAATCTTGCAAGATCTCTCTCTGTTCAGTAAGCAAACAAGCCATACTCCCCATTGATTTTCTGCTCAAGGCATCAGCAACTGTATTAGTTTTCCTGGGGTGATACTGAATCTCAAGATCATAGTCTTTTATCAGTTCCAGCCATCTCCTCTGATGCATATTCAACTCCTTCTATGTAAAGAAGTATTTCAGACTTCTGTGATCCATGTAGACTTCACACTTTGCCCCATACAAATAATGTCGCCAGATTTTCAAAGCAAACACAACTGCGGCCAATTCGAAATCATGTGTTGGGTAGTTTTTCTCGTGTGATCTTAATTGGCGGGAGGCAGTAAGCAATAACCTTTCCATTCTGCATTAATACACAACCCAAACCTTTATAAGACGCATCACTGAAAATTACAAAGTTTTCTGTACCTATGGGCAATGTTAGTACTGGTGCAGTGGTCAGTCTCATTTTTAGTTCATGAAAGGAAGATTCTCTTTCGTCATTCCATTCAAATGATTGCCCCTTGCGTGTCAACTGGGTAAGAGGTACAACTATCTTTGAAAAGTTTTTCACAAACCTCCTGTAATACCCGGCCAAGCCCATGAAACTGCAGACCTCTGTTACATTTGTCGGTGTAGGCCAATTCACAATTGCCTCTATTTTCTACGGGTCCACTGAAATACCTTCCTTGTTGATAACATGCCCTAAGAAAACAACTTCATCTAACCAAAACTTACATTTCTTTAGTTTAGCAAATAATTTCCTTTCCCTAAGTATTTGCAGAACAGTTCTCAAATGATGTTCATGTTCAAGTCTATTCTTGGAGTATATCAAAATGTCATCAATAAAAACCACAACAAATTCGTCAAGGTAGGTTATAAAAATTCGGTTCATTAACTCCATAAATGCTGCTGGAGCATTAGTGACTCCAAATGGCATAACAAGAAATTCAAAGTGACCATACCTCGTTCAAAATGTTGTTTTCTCAACATCTTCTGCCTTTACTTTTAACTAGTGGTACCCGGATCTCAAATCAATCTTGGAAAACACTTATGATCCCTGCAATTGGTCAAACAGGTCATCAATACGGGGTAAGGGATATTTATTCTTTATTGTTACCTTGTTCAATTCCCGATAATCGATACACAAGCGTAAGGTTCCATCTTTCTTTTTCACAAACAACACTGGGGCACCCCACGGTGAAGTACTAGGTCGGATAAACCCCTTGTCAAGCAGGTCTTGCAACTGTTCTTTCAACTCTTTCATTTTGGTAGTAGCCATTCTGTAGGGAGTTTTGGAAATAGGCTGGGTGCCTGGCATAATCTCGATTGTAAACTCTATCTCCCTGTCTACCAATTCCCCTGGTAATTCATTTGGAAACACATCTGGAAATTCTCTAACAATAGGGGATATCATTTAATTCAACATCTACAGATTGTTCAGACAACACACAAAACAAGTAACCCTGGCACCCTTTCCTAATTAGTTTACATGCTTTCATTGCAGATATCAAATAAGGTGGAGGTACTACCCCGTTATCCACAAACACAATTTCTTCTTGTTCTGATGGTCTAAACACAACCCGTTTTCTCACACAATCAATGGTGGCACAATATTTAGTTAATCAGCCCATGCCCAGAATTATATCAAAATGCCTAAAGTTCAGGGGTAACAAGTCCACATATAAAATGGCATTCCCAACACGCATGTCACAAAAACGATATACAAATTTGCACAACACAGATTCCCCGGATGGAGTAGATACACATAGCAGATATGGCAATAATTCTAGAGGTCTACTAAGTCTAGATGCAAATGCACATGTTACGAAAGAGTGTGTTGATCCAGAGTCAATTAACACAAAAGCATCTTGATTACATACATAAATAGTACCTGAGACAATTGCGTTGGCATTCCGTGTATCGGTCGGAACAAGCGCAAAAACTCTCCCTTGTCTTACGGTATCCCCGGTGGTAGCAGATCTCATAGTTTTTTTCTGGCTTCAGGATCGATGCAGTCGAGCTAGCAGCCAGCTTTCCACTATTTTGATTACAATCTCGGGCCATGTGCCCTTGTTTACCACATTTGAAACAGGCTCCTGACACACGATAACAAACCCCACGATGCCTTTTGCTACAAATGTTGTACATAGGAGATGTGTCTCGGGAAGAATTCGAAGTACTTGAGGAGCCCGTGTTTTGCTTTTTCGAAAATTTCTTCTTCGAAAAGAAGCCTTGCCTTTTATTGCCTTTCCATTATGTTGTTGGCTTAGCCTACCTAGCTATGTTAGCTTCTGATATTATGGCCCGGTCTAGCACCCTAATATAGGTTTCTAGCTTCAAGACATTCACCCTTTCTAATATGTCACTTCGAAGCCCACCTTCAAAATGTCTCGCTTTCTTATAGTCAGTATCAATCACATGTGGTGCAAACCTAGCCAATTCAATGAATTTGGCCTCATACTCAGCCACTGTCATGCTGTCTTATTTAAGTTCCATGAATTCTGACACTTTCCTGTCCCGAACACATTGTGGGAAGTACTTGTCATAGAAAATTTCCAGAAATTTCACCTAGTCAACATCTTTATGATTTTCTCGCATTAACATCCACCATTTCCTTGCTTCATCCTCTAACATAAAAGTGGCTAGAAGCACTTTCTGTGTCTCCGAACATGGGAACACTTCAAACAATTTTTTGATGCCGAGAACCCATGCCTCGGCCTTCAACGGATCTAATCTCCCGTGGAACTGTGGTGGTTTCATTTTCTTAAACCCTTTGGTGAGAGCTATTATCCGATCATCGTTTTGATTATCTGGCACGGGTGGTGCCGGAGGTGGAGGTGGAGGATGTGGCTGCTGTCACTGTTGTTGCCACTCTTGTTGTTGTCTTAATGTTTCTGCCATTTCCTGAATCAATCTCTCCATTCTATTCATTATGGCAGTAGAGGACTCTTCTATCTCATCACCACTTGTTCTCACCATCTGATTAAACTTACATTATACTTTGTACAAAAGATTCACAGGTATGCATACATTAAAGAGCATAGATATTCAAATAATTTGCAATGCAAGCAAATCACAAACTTATAACACATAGTTGTTCACATTGAAACATTTAGACGCATTCTCGATGCTGTCAAATTCATACTTATCACATGAATGCATCCTAGATCTTTTCTACATGCTTATTGCTCTTTTGGACAAGTGTGTGAGTTATTAACTCGTGCTCTGATACCACTCTGTCATGACCCGAACCCGCCCCTATGGGTTAAGGACATAACCGGCCAGTAATCCTGAGATTACCTACGGCCTCAAACTAAACCAGACATAACTCATCAGAGTAAAGGGGCCAAACGGAAGCAAAATTTAAAACTTTGTCCATAGAGCTGTGCTTACAGGGCACGTCATAACAAACCATACGCATACATGTTAATAACTCACTTCATAAAATATAGTAGCATAAGGTTCTGTACAAACAGGATCATTTAAGTCTAAGTCAACCCATGAAAACTATATATATACAACATAAACCAAAAGTCCTCGCCAACATGACAAAATGGAATAAGGTAGCAAAAGGGCGAAAACGAGTCTCATGCGTGAGACGTAAGGCTGACTCTTCAAAACCTTGGTTGTTCAACACAAACTTCACTGAGGCTGGGTTTGGACCTCCCTTGGCTTACCTACAGACACATGAATGAGCGTGAGCAAAAGTCCTAGTGAATAATATTAAATAAATGAGATACATTGGAACAATATACGTCAAACAGCCTTAGGCCCAATTCATATTTCTATCTAACACATACATATATTCATACGTAGGTCAAATAACTGCGGTTCCAAACACATCGGACGGCCTCGGGCCCAATCTATTCATGTCAAACTGGCCTTTGGCCCACTTGTCTTTCGTTCATGTCAAACTGGCCTTCGGCCCATTCATACTTTTCATGTCAAACTGGCCTTTGGTCCGTTCATTCTATCATTCAAATCATACTGGCCTCTGGCCCATTCATTCATTCATGTCAAACTCATACTGGCCTCTGGCCCATTCATTCTATCATTCAAATCACACTGGCCTCTAGCCCATTCATTCATCCATGTCATACTCATACTGGCCTTTGGCCCATTCGTTCTATTATTCAAACTCATACTGGCCTCTGGCCCATTCATATTTTCGTTCATTTCAGATTGGCCTTTGGCCCAATCATTCTTTCATGTCAAGAATTTGTCCACTATTCAAATTAACAAACTTATAAGACTTACATGGAAGTAAGCAATTGGACAAACAACATATATCTTTATTAAAATATTACTCACAGTGATCGGTTGGTTGATTTGTCATGGAGCTTGACCCTACACATCACATAACACATATGGGTCACAATCGATTTAATCCGTTCCTTAATTCACCTATTCCTCTTTAGGTTTCTTTCTTCCTCTTTTAAGTCATTTACAATGCTCAATGCATGCCTACGAGTACTTAGAAGTGAAAGAGAATGGAAAACGAAACACAAAATGCCTTTTTTTAAATTTTCAAAAACAGGGTCCCCACTCGAGCGTGTACTTCCCCTTTCGAGCGGACCCATGAGGTCTGCAAAAGTACTAGGATGCATCAAATTTACGCTCGAGCGTGAATTTGGGCGCTCGAGTTGAAGGCCTCACTACATGGCTCCCCGCTCTGAGCGTGAACTTCCGCGCTTGAGCAGACGTCAGGTCTGCAGAAAAATACTGGGAGCTCGTATTTTACCGCTTGAACGGCTGTCTCCCCGCTCGAGCGGAACATCATGAATTCTGGGTTTTCCATAATGTGTTTTTCAGCTCGAATTCAACATTCAAACCAACATTTCTTGCATATTATGGCTCAAACTTCACATATACATGTACTAACATGGTACAAACACTAAATTACAACATTATGAAGTCCAATTCCATGAATTACTCACATGCATGGCTCAAATTGACCCAAACTCATCACCAACACATTAAATCCAAACATTCGATACTAACACTTCCATGGTTTGCACATGCATGTGGGAGATACCCATTATTCTTAGCTTAGTTGGTGAAGAGATGATTAAATACATGGACTTTACTCAAAATTCAACACGAGTCATGTAATTCAAGCTTAAATATGCAAACTCAAAGCAATTTCTTACATGCATGTACATATTGGCTTCCAATTCAACAAAACCAACTTAGCTCATGTTCTTTATCATCATTCAACTTGGAATCTACAAATTACAAACTAAAATCCATGAGTCAAGGGTTGATTACTCACCTAGGAGCCTCAAACACCCAAGCTCTAGCCAATTCTTGAGCTTAATCTTCAAGATTTTCAAGCTTCAATGATCAAACTCCAATTATTCACTCACTCTCTCTCTCTCTCTCTCTCTCTCTAGCCGGCCCTCCCTCTTTTCTTGAGTTAGAATCTGCCAAAAAGAATGCTAAAGAGGAGATTTGAGTACATAACGCCCCACTTGTATAATTTCCCTCAATTATACTTATTAATATTAAATAATTTGAGCATTACACCATTAAATTAATCTAATTAATTTGATCTGAATAAATTTCCAATTAAATTTCACCATAGGCTCTAAAAATTATGCCAATCACAATGGCGTAATCAATTTCAGTTTCTGTGGCTGATAGGGCCTTCAATTAAAATTCCGAAGCAGATAATCAAACAGATATTCCTACAGTGAACAGATAGAAATTCAAAACCACATATTTTCACATAATGGCACACAAAATCATATCAAACACATAATCACATTCATAATAAGGACCAATTAGCATAATAAGGAGCAGGGTTATCACAATATATATATATATATATAAGTGTATATGGTGTGTTTAATGATTTAAAAGAGTGTTTAAAATCAGGAAAAAAAAAATATTATTAGTCAAGTTTAGTCTTTAATTGTGTATCCTTTGTATTTTATATCTTCATAATTATTTGTTTCATTTGTTGTAAAACCTGTATGCTTAGTGTATGACAATGCCCATAAAGTCATTAAGATCTTTTGACTATTGACTATAATTAGGCATTTTTAAGTCTTTAAAATCAGTAAAGAGAGGTTTTAGGCACCAAATAAATACACTAGGAGAGTCTTAGGTACCAACAACAATATATAATGACAATTAACTCTGAAGATATAATATGCTGTGGAAATACAAAAAATAATGTTAATAGTAAATTTGACCATAGTTTGCATATCACTAAAGAGTCTGCAAATATAAATAGTGTGTGTTCTAGTTTAAATAATATTATCGATCTGATGTGCTTTTGGTTTTCGAAATTACATAAAAATCAAAAAAATAAATCAAAATTATCTAGAATCCAAAGTTGAGTCTATAGAACCTAAATTCTAAAATAGAGAATTTAGGTTTTATAATAAATATTGACTTAAACAAAGAGGCAAAAATCCAAATAAACAATTTGGTAACTCAACTAGAAATTATATCCTTCATAAACAAAGATGGAATGAATAGTCCAGGAGATATCCTTCAAACTAATACTTATAATAGGACTGAATATGAAAATATTGTTGAAATATTAGATTATTAGTGAAAATTATATAAAGACCTAGATTTAGGTATTGATGAAAGAAATATGCTACTAGATCAGATAAGAGAAACTTATCTGAACATGAAGCCTTTTTACAACACTTTAATTATGATATTGATATGTCAACTAATGATGATGATAGTCAATCATCCTCATCTGAAGAAATAATAGATCAAGATGTTTCACTAGAAATAAATAAGGGAAAAAGAAAGGCAGAAAAGCCGATTGATCCTGAATTGTTTGACACATGGGGAAATGAAGAAAATTTGACTTTATTCAAACAAATGAAGTTAAAAATGATACAAACACTGGAAGTACCTCCAATCCTATACCTGAGCCAATAATATCTAGAAAAGATGCCAATCATAAGTATCCAATAGCTCAAAATAGTACTTATTTAGACTTATCTCATGTCCTATTTAAGGACTAGCCAAAAGCAATTGATGATTGGGCACAATCATTCTCCATCATTATTACCAATTATAAAAATAGCTGGTCAAAGGAAAAAATTCCTTGATTATATTGCAGCAACTCTCCAGGGAGATATTTTGCAATGGTTAAGATAGTGGGAAAAATCAGAAAACAATTTTGTTGGAAAATTTTCTCACACTTGACACAATATTAGTTGAGTTTGCAAAAATCATAAAAGAAAATTTATGTCGTTTTGCAGGAGATACTAATTTGCAAGTAAATGCAAATTATATTTTGACTAAATTAGAATTATGTAACATTTGTCTTTTTGAAGACTATGTTCAAACTTGTAAAAAATATTATTATCTTATTGATCCACCAGCAAATCTATCCTGATTAGATCAATTTTTTCATAAACTCCCTAATCTATGGGATGAGTTATGCAATAAAATATATCATGATTTTCTCCACTTGATAGACCTAGTATATCCTCCTTAGTGATTACTTTGAGTATAGGAGACTTTAAATCCTCTAAAGGTGCAAGTCCTTTGGTGTTCGCCATGCTCGGACAACCTTTGATGGTCTGGTATAGCCACCTATTATATTTGTAATGAGTTCCTAGGAGACGAACTGAGACGGTGGAAATTAGAGTTCAAATGGAAATGCCTATAGCATAAAGGTTTAGAAGTCTGGTTCAAATACCTAGGGGTATGGAGATTGCTCTAAAACCACCTCGGTTTGAAATTTGTATGGTTGTCCCATAGGTTGAGGTAGCTTAGGGGCCTCAATTTTGGATACTAAGTCAACCTAGTCTATCACCCTGTTGGAGAATAGGGAAAGTTGCTAACATAATTAGGTTGAAAACTAGTACCCGTGGTTTTCAAGTGAAGATTATACATTTATTGTGCATTTTGTAATTTGTTAGTGCTTGTTTTTATGTCAAATGCAAAATGAAAGTAGAAATTGGGTGGTTTTGTTTCTGAGTTGTGGCTGTAAAAAAATAAAAAATAAAAAAATTCCCACAAGTCGAAATTTGTAATTGCAAAACGGCTCGGTCTCCCTTAGTTTGGGACACCACTGCCTCTATCCACTTCACCATTTTTTTCCCTCCATCTGTGTGGATTTCAAAAAAAAAAATAAAATAAATAAAATAACATTTATATATATAATAATAAAAAAAAAACATGGACCAATGAAAAACCCAAAGGACCACACCCCACCATTCTCTCTCTCTCTCTCTCTCTCTCTCTCTCTCTCTCTCTCTCTCGATTTTTCTTTGTCCTCCTACACCTATCAACCTACCTCCCTTCATACCCACTCCATCACCACGCCGTCGCCACTTCGGCGCTGTCGGCCCTTCGCCTCGCCTTGCCCACCGTCACTACACATTTCTCTCATCCTCTTCCTCTCGTTTTTTTCCATTTATATTTCCTTCATCTCTCGCTGCTTCAACCGACGTACCACTGCCCCTGCTGTGTTGCCGGCCACTGCTCTAATATTGTCGCCAGTCTATCGTTGTTAAGTTGCTAGCCATTCTCTACACTGCCCACCACCATATCCCTCTCTCTCCATTTTACATTCTCTCTCCATCTCTCTCGCATACACTGTCACTCGCTTACTCTACACTGTGACAACCTCATTTTGTATTATGCCTTTAATTCCTTATTTGTGTGTGTGTTTTTCTGGTAAATGTGAATGAGTGATAAATGTGTTACTAGTATGTTATTGAATTTATATCTGTTGACTGTAAAAAAATCTGTTTAGACTTTTGCTGTACTCTGAAAATTGAAGGCCTCAATGGCGTCAGAAAGAAAAATTGGAATTTTTAGAGCTTAACGAGAAGTTTAATTAAAATTTGATTTAGTGTAACTTGACTAGATTAAATTAATTGAACTAAGTGTAATTAGTTAATCCTAAGCTTAGATTAACACCCTAATCTAATCTTGAAATATAATAGGCTATAATTAGGAGCTTGGAACCTTAATCACAAGTTTGAGCCCAAAAATTCTAAAGTAGAGAGTTTTAGAGAGAGAGATAGAGAGAGAGAGAGTAAGAATGCAATGGTAGAGAGACAAAAAGGCTTGAATTAGAAGACTTGTAAAAAGGAGCTCAAGTTCTTGAAGAATTTGCTTGATTGAAGACCTTAGGTAAGCCTTTGAACTTTAATTCATGAAATTAAGACACCAAACATGTGAATTCAAAGAGATTATGTGCTTAAATGAAAGAATTAAGCTAGAATTGTTAGAATCAAAGTCAATTTATACTTACATGCATAGTTTGATGGAGTTTCATGAGTTTGAACATAATTGATGTCATCGAAGTTGAGTTTTGAATTCGCATGCACTCATGAATTATGAGGTTTTGGAACTTTATGTGCATGGTCTACAAAGTTTTGAAGTTCAATCTCATGTTTTGAAGGCTAAGAAAAGGAATTTGGAAAAGATTTCTACATGCATGAAAGTTTGAGTCTCAAATTGCTTTGACTATGAAGTCTCAAATTTTCATTTTACTAAATTCATAGAATTTTGGAGTTAAAGGTTGTATCTGATCATGGATCATGTTATCTAAGCTTGAATTGAAGGTTAAACCATCCATGCATCCATAATTCATATAGATTTGATCTTGAATTCTATGACTTGAGCTTTTATTTTTGTAATTTGGTTGTGTACCCATGTTCTTGGAAGAGTTGCCAAGTGTTTTCAAGGTTTTGATCAAGCCATGCAAGTTTTTGATTTGAAGACACATGTTTCGAAGCCTAACTCTATTCTGGAAATTACAAAATTTCACATCATCACTCGAGCGAACAATCCATCACTCGAGTGCACTTTGCATGCATCTAGTACTTTTACAAACATTTGGTTGTTGGCTCGAGCGACCAAGCGTGCACTCGAGCTAACTTAATTTTATTCAGCACTTGGCTCAAGTGACCATCGAGCGTAAAATTGGAACATTCAGTAATTTTGTAGTCTTTACAATGGCTCGAGTGACCAAGTATGTGCTCGAGCGAACCATCTGCATATTGTTGGACTGCTTGAGCGACCAAGTGTGTGCTCGAGCGAATACTCTGTTCTTAGCAAAATTTGACTAACACTTATAAGTACATGGTTGCATCCTCATGCCCTTTTAGACATTCTTTTTTAGCATTTGAACATTCTAAGTGAATTAAAAGGATAAGAACGAAGCCTAAAAGAATTGAACAAGTTAAAAGAACAAACCAATTAAGCAATGTGATTCAACATGCATACGTTTATGATTGTGTAGGATCATTGGCAAGGACAAGTCAACAACCGAATCACTGTGAGTAATATCTTAGTAAATATATTTTATTACTTACTTTATTTTCTGCATATCCTACTGTGGTAAACTTTCTGACATCTGTAAATGTGATCGATATGACATGAATGTGTATGATCGACCTAAGGTCGTTCTATATATTTGAATTGGACCCATGGTCGTTCTGTACATTGATAAGATAGACCCAAGGTCTTTCTGAACATCTGATAAGTTTGACTATCTGTTATGAGTTGATCAAATAATTATTATACATATATAGATGATTGGACCCGAGGTCATTTTGTTATGATATGATCAACTTCACTTTGTACATCTGTTACATGTTAGACCTTAGGTCATTCTGCTATCTGTTAGACCCAAGGTCGTTCCATTATAGAATGCGTATGACATAGAAATGTTTGTGTCATTTACTAGATCTTATTCACATAAACCCTTTACTCTTATGTAATTCATTGGGCATTAGCTCACCCTGTTTATATATATGTATGTAGGAGAGTAGCGGGATGTCTAGTCCTAGCCCTAGTGAACCTATAAAGGTACCCAAGTGTAGTGAAGCCTGTCATGAATGCCTCACAAGTGAGGCTTTTGTTATTTTTTTCTTTAGACTCTTGATTTTCTGTTCCTTTCTTTTCTTGGTCATACTTGATTGTTTCTGTATTTATGTTCTGGTTTGTATGATAATAATGTTTTGAAAGATCTTGGACATATGGAATCTTACTATGTTTCTATGAGTGTGAGTTATTAATACAAGTGAAGTTTATGTTTACGCATAGCTCATTGGACAAACTTCTATAATTTCGCTTCCGTTTTTTGCCCCTTTATTATTAAATGTGTCTGTAGTCTGTCTGAAGTCATGGGCAATTTAATGATTACTGGCCAGTTATGATCCAAACCCCTAGGGCGGGTTTCGGTCGTGATATATACCACCGTCCACCAAGGCCCTGCTACATCACCAGTCAACGCCTTCCTCTCATTGCCGGCCACGTTTGCACTGACTAGCATCCTTCTTTTCTCTCCCCTATTGCCGTTGGTGCTGCAATACCATGCTATGTTTGGTGAACTCTCAGGTTCTATTTTTTTTACTTTTTTCACTCTTTATTTTATTTCATTACTTTCTGTAATTTCCTTATTATTATTATTATTCAAATTCATGTTATTATTCTGATTATCCTTACTGATTGTTCTTATATCTATATAAAAATTCAAAAAAATAAAATAAAATAAAATAAAAAGAAAAACAAACAAACAACAACAACAACAACAAAAATAAAAAGGAAAATGAAAAATCCCCCTAAAAAAACTCCCCCTAATCCCCCTAATTTCCATTTTTGACAAATTGTTTTTTTTCTTTTTTGTTTTCTTTTTTTTTTTTTTTTTTTTTTACTTGAAATGGAAAATCGGGGGATTCGGGGCCCCCCTTTCGGGGGATGAATCGAAGCCCAAATAAAAAATAAAAAGTCCACCATACATACTGAATGAGCTTCTTGTTGTTGTTGTATTATAATTCCTAGGGCTCATTGGAACATTCTTTGTGTGTACTTGATTGGGACACATGCTTATCATTGCATTATCTTATATCTATCCCTTGGGCATAATTATTGTTTAATTATTGGGATTGGTTGCATATTAAATAGGCAGTGTTATTTCTGTTAGAGTGTTGTGGTGGGAGATGGTTGGGAGGAGAGTGGACCTACTTTAATTGTTTGCTTGCATTTCATATTATCCCGTGAAGTATACACATCGTATATTGTTTTACTCATGCGTGCCTATGCTTTATGTCTCCTTTCTCCTAATGGTTCCCCTGTTTTGCAGATATGATCGCTAGCACAAGCCACTGCAACAAACGAGTCTGCACTGCTACCACCGAACTTGTCAGGGAGGGTCCCGCTACTCCATGGGCTCAAAAGGCCATTGCCCACAACACAGCATTTGATCTCTACTATTTCTGGCCTAATACCTCCACCAGTTGGGCCGTTCCCAACTTGGCGGCCCGCCAGCTTTTGGGACTATGTCAGGTTGATGTCCCTACCTACCTTTGGCTGGTCTAGCTCTCGTATCAAAATATGTTAACAGACTCCAATTTCTGTGATTGTTTGAAGACCATAGTCAACGGCATCACCCTCACTATCCATCTTGATGACCTGGTCATTATCCTTGGGTGCCATCGCACACATCTCCATACACTGCAGGAAATTCCGTTTTTAGTGGCGTTTAAAAAACGCCGCTAAAAGTGTACAAAACGCCGCTAATTCTTTTTGCGACGCTTAGCACCAAACGCCGAGGACGCGGCCGTCGCTATAACTTTATGGCGTTTTAAAAACGTCATGATATTAGTATAGGCGGCATTTTTAAAAACGCCGCCAAATGCACTCCTAAACACACGCTGACGTCACTGACGATATTTAGCGACGTTTTTTGAAAAACGCCGTCATATCTTTTTAAAAAAAATGACCGTTAGATGTAGGTTTTATGAGGCGTTTGTAGAAACGCCGCCATATCTTTTTTTTTTTTAAATTGTGCTAATTTTATTTGATTAAACTAAAAAAATACCAGTAATAATACTAATATAAAATAATAACTTCCATTCAAATAACTGTAATGAAATATTAATTCACTTTCTCATTCAATTAATATCCAATCACCATTACCCACAAAATTAACATATCCAAAATCTAAAAATCATGTTTTAACATTAACCACAAACTAACATATATCCAAAAATCATGTCTTAACATTAACCACACACTAACATATATCCAAAAATCATGTTTTAATATTAACCACAAACGAACATTCTTCTCATCTTCACCAAACCATTTTGAAGTGATAGTAGACATAGACACGTTAATGAAACTTGATCCAGCCTCGCTGGCAATGGCCTTTGCCAACATTGTCTTCCCAGTGCCAAGAGGCCCAAATAGCAATATTCCTCTGCATGGCTTTAAAAGGCCTCCTTTGAATAGGGGTGGTCTTCAAAGAGGTAGCATCACTAGTTCTTGGAGAGATTCCTTAATATCATCCAAAGCACCAATATCTTTGAATGTCACACCGATCTCACTAGTTGGTATGACTTCTAGCCTTGTGCGCTTCTCAAATTCATTGTCAGGAGGAATCTCCTGGTATAAGCAAACACCACGATGAGAAAAGAAGGGAACAAGAGAAGAATAAACACTACAGAGACGGATGGTCATCATAAACTTCATGTTAAGTTTACAAAACTAAAAAAAATCGATCTACATGTCTATATATTATATGCCTGAAAGAATGCCAGTGATTCTTCAGTTGATTAATAAAATACTAAAAAAGTATCCGCAATTTTAACATGGAATGCAGAGGTGCAGGTGTAGGCATATATACATAGCCACTTGTAGAACCAATGGTAGAGAATAAGTAAATCCTAACAAAGAAATCTCAGAAATGAAATAATAAATCTAACCCACCAGAGCTTTTGATGCTGGCGCTGAGTTACCAGCATCCTTCACTGTTGAAGCTGATGCCTCTGTCAAAGCTGATGCCTCAGGGACTGTGCTTCCAACTTTTGTTTCTGGCTTCACAGCAACAGCCTCATCCTTTGGTGCATCCTAGGACAACAAAAAGAGGACATCAAGAAAATACTCTTTACGTTCCATACTATCAGATTATTGAAAAAACATATGCACAACCATAGAAGGTTCAGTCTGCGCTTCCAGCTTTAAAGTATCCTTGCCAGAAGACTTGCCTTCCTGGAATATGCTCAAACCATGGGACAAACTGTTCCATGACCAACAAAGTAAGTTAACGAGGCTTGAATGGTAAGGAAACCGCCAATATATATAATAATCTAACCTTGCGGATGAAATAACTAGCCTCCAATTAATATACTAATCTAACCTTGTTTTGATAAATAATATACTAATCTAACCTTGAGGATGAAATAACTAGCTTTCTGTGTCCGTATTCAGGATCCTTGTTATTCATCAAATGATAAGAGACTGCAGATACTACAATTTCTTCTATATAGTTACCAAGAACCATCGTGTCTGCTGCACAGATTGAACCCAGATCATCACAGTCAAGGTCATTAGCTGCAAGTACTTCAATAATGTGGTTTTTGTTGTCCTGATATTGGATCATCTTCATATCCTCCTCAAGTTGAGACTTCCAGCTGACAAGATGTGTTTCGTCTTCGGGTTCCCTGATTTCAATATTTAGCAGTAAGCCTCTCATCCACTTGTCCATAGTCGTTCCCATGCACAACTCGTGAACCAAGGATCAGCACTGGTCCTGACAGTTTGTTCAACATTTTTTGAAACAAGTTATATATCCTTTGCGACCTAAAGAGGAGCTTCTCAATATCCCTAAGATACAGCACAATGGGATTGGTTTTTGATATTGAAAACAGGACCTGTCAATGAAATCAAAAATCGTGTCAGCCATGTCAGACCATCAATAACCCAGAAATCATGCCACATAATCAGCTAAACATCTATATAAAGTCAAAATACATTTAAACGGAAAGGCATATAGCCTCTAATCCGCCAAAAACTATGGGATTGATTTGTCTGGCAGACACTACCTTGTAAAGTGTCTGTACAAGAAGCTTCTCATCAAAAGAGCTGCTTGTGCGCTTCAGAGGAACTACAAATCAGAAATATTAGTAAGAATTAGATACTGCAAGAGCTGGGTTGTTAGATGATTTCAGGCAATATGCCCCTACATGAACTACTTCATCAGCCCGAAGTCCATTATTGATTAAACTGTTAAAATATGAATGAGACACTTGAATTACTTCATACTGCATAAGATATGGTTACTTTAAATATTTTTTCTAAACAGAATCACCAACTACAAAGTCCTGTTACCAACTCAATGATAAAATGTTGAAGTTCTCACTTTCAACAAAAAGAACATGTCACTTCCTCTTATGCCAGAGGTTTCCTTCATAGGTTTTTTTGCATATATGAGGATTCTACCACAACTAGTACAATATTCAATTAGATCTGTTACACCAATAAGTAGTTAAAATGTTTTATTCATGCATAACAGTAAATAGGACTACTATAAATCATATACTCTTTGAAAATAAAATACTCCAAAAGAACCTTGATTTGCGGAAGAGGATTGTGAAGCAAGGTTATTCATATTAGCTGCGGCAGAAGCATTTCGATGAAGCTTTGAAGGATTGGAAGAACATTTTGTTTCCCTGCAAATGAAAGCAGAAGACAAAATAGAAGGAATATTAAACAACCAAACAGGTAATGACCACATTTGCATCTTTTTCTACATACACGCCATACCTTGATCCAACTTCTTCCCCACTGCTTTGCCTATGCAATGTGCCTGTAACTAAAGAAGAGCCCACTTCAATGATGTCAACAATGCATTATATGAAACCACTGACACAATAAACAAGAAAATCAATTTTCCTTCAAAATACATTGCAGTTTTGGGTAGAACTAGACTTCTCCCTCCTAGAATCTAAAGTCACCAAAACATATCCTGTAAGGCAGGAAGAAAGCACAAATAACTTCTTAAAAAAACTACTAAATTTATGTCAAATGGTTTGCTAACAGACATACAAACAACTCTGAATAAAGTCATAGATTCGGAATATCAATTACTTTAAAATACAAGAAAACATTACAGCATCTCTAATATCTTAATTTAATAACATATTACAAAACGATTCTAAATAGTATCGAAGCATACCACGTACCAAGAATAAATCTAATGAGCTTATAGTGTTATTCAATTGCGACAAATGCCGATCATTTTTTGCTAAATGGCATAGAAAGAACATGAATACTGCATGCTCACATCCTTGTCATGTATAAAGTGGTCATTAGAATGTGGGACGCATGGTACAAAATGCTCATCATCACCAAAAATAAGGGCAAGTATTATTCTATTATACCTTTTTTTCCCCTCCTTTGGTTGAAGAATTGAAAACGATCCAAACAAACCAGACATTCGCTCTAATGCCGTCTCTGAAATGGATCTTTTGAACATCTGTAAAGCAAGATCGGAAGTTAGCAAAGGAAACAAACTCACTCTCCAGTAGACTTGTGTGTGTCTGACACTGCAATGGGTGCAAAAACAGAAAATACAAAAACAAAATCACAAACGATTTTTGGATATATGTTAGTTTGTGGTTAATGTTAAAACATGATTTTTGGATTTTGGATATCTTAATAACTCCCATTCAAATAGCTGTAAAAGATCAAAGAAAAAAAAACTTCTATTTACATTAAAAAAAAAATCTAACTTATTACACCCACATTCTCAATTAACCCTCTAACTTATTGCACCAATATTCACATTAACCCTCAATAGGCCAAACATGTCCTCATCCCTAATGTCACACATTAACCCTCAATAAAAATGGGATATAATGAAATAAAATAAAAGTACCCATGATCAATTACCCTAAAACTAAACCATGGTCATGTCTGGCAATTTTAACTTAACATGAGATAGGATTGAATTCTACTAAACCATGGTCATAGCCATTTATACCACAATAGGCTTGGAAAACTGATATATTGGATCCACTTTTGCAGCTCTATACTCCTCTTTGCTAAACTCTGAAGGAAGGAATAAAAATACAATAAAAAGCAGAAAGAGGTGGCAAGAAGAAGGAACAAGGTGACAAACCAGATTTTGCTAGATAATACACAAACCTCCTGAACCCAATGAAGCTGTAGCAACCCCTGACACATATCTTACGACTTTGGGTTCAATACGCACAAATTGAAAGTCACCAAAATCAACCTTCATATTAGAAAGGATTGTCTTATTAGCTTATCTGAAAGAGTAAAGAATTAGATTTAGGCATGCATGCTAAAAAACAAGTGGCCAAAAAAGTTACCCAGAATGCATTGGATGCCTTGCCAAGTATGCAGTACGGATAGCTTCTCTATCACTTTCAGAGACCTGCATTGTTTATCAAAACAAAAAAAATATTTGAATTTAAGTGCTCTAATTGAATTCAAAGGGGGATAGAATGCATTGCGAATAGACTAACAGAAGCAGCAATCGAGATCAGAATGACACATCATCCAAAAACAGAAGTCATTAACATACAGAAACAACATCACCGTGCAGGGTTATAATTAAATCAGTCCTATCCTCAGGATCTTTTGCTACAAGCAAAGAGCATTTTGGATTAGCTACAAGTTCCTGCAAAAAACAGCGAGTATCAACTAATTAAGTAACTTTCGATAAACTAGAAGATCCTAAAAAAAAATTGGATTACAAAAGAGGATGGTCTCATGGCAGCATTTCTTTTTTTGTAAACTTTCTATGAATGATTTCTTTTTCTTTTCTTTTCTTTTTTTTTTCTTTTTTTTTTTTTTTTTTTTTTTTTGGATAAGATTATTTATGAAAAGTTATATAAATGAATATGCATACCAAATTTTTGACTTTTGCACGCTCATTGTAGTGATCAAACACCTTCTGTACAAAGGATAAAAGCCCCAAATGTCCATGTTTAGTATAAGAAGCATTGCCATGCACATAGACATCATGAAACACTGAACCTTGAGTAATTTTAGTATTCCAACCATTTAATTTGGAAGTCGTATCATGGTACGTAAATTCAACAGACTCTATTTCTGGCATATCAAAATGAATATATTGTGATATATGCCTGAAGTATTTGAACCTTGTGATACTGTCCATGAGCACTGGATGTTTCATAAGCTAGCCAATCCAATAAACATAACACAACGTATCCCAACACTAACAATTGAGATGTGTACAATGCACATATATGTTTTAGTATTTAACAGCTTAGCAAGCAGAATATGCATTAGCATTAGACAATAATTGTTTCCTTGAACATTTGCAAGGACATAACCACAATAGTGTTCTCATTATTCAACCTCCCCAAAAAAAAAAACTTACAACCAATTTTCAAAGTTTAACCAAATCAATAAATGAAATGAAAAACAAAGTCATTAAACAACTTTATATTAGCTTGTCAATGCAGTGAGAACAAAAATTGCTTGAATGACATGCCATCAAAAATGACTTACCAGCAACAGAAATAATGCACTTTCAAAGAGCACAACAATTAGAGGTTTCAGGATTCCACATTTGCTAGCTTCAACCAAAGGCTAATACAGCACTAGTACTGTAGAAAGCAGGAAAATATTCACATAGGACTAAAAATTCTCTCGAATAAAACAGCAAGCATTACAATATTTTTCTTCTTTGTTAGTTAATAATGGGGAAGGAGGCCCATGTGAGCATTAGAACATTAAACAAACATACGAAAAAAGATTAGAAACTTACCGAGTACAGAAGTACCTGACCATCCTCCATTGTTTTCAATGATATAGACTTCTCTTTGTTCTGTAATGATAAATACCAATCAGTTCTAGCTAGTCAATTGACATATTAAGAGAACACTATTTAGATGGAACTCCAGGGACACTTAATTGACCAAAGCAAAAAACTTTTAAAAAAAGAAAAAAAGAAAAAAAAAGAACTGTTTGAAGAATGAAAATAAAAGCTAGAATGGAAACTAACAGTTTTGAAACCATGGCCCCTGCATAGTAATGATGTATTATACTCAACACTATCTATATACACAGATCTCAATTCACAACAAATGAAGCAGAATGGCATAGCATCCATGCTCGAAACGACTGAACAAAGGTTTTCCCTATACAAGACTAAACAAAGAATATAGTATCAATGATAAACTTCAGCAAAAATTTAAAGAAATGTCTATTTATAAGTTAAAAAATTCAAAGAACAATCCTGAATACATGTTTACAAGTAATGACATTGAATATATAGCAAAAATACAATTGCAAAAGCTAAAATATACCTATCTTCTTTGACAAATGTATAAGTATCTTCAATCTACCAGAAAATACCACTACAAAAAATAAACAAATAAACAAAATAAAAAACCACAGCAAATCACCATCTAACCAGCAATCGAATGCAAAGATGGGAGTTAAGCTCCACAATCTTGTGCTAATAGACGATGAAAGCCACAAACCCCCAATTTTTGTCACAAAATTTGTCAACAAAACCAAAATCATTCTGAGAGAGAGATTGAGAGATCGAGAGAGAGGGAGATAGAGATAGAGACAGAGACATAGATCGAGAGAGAGAGAGAGGAGAGAGAAGAATCGACAAAACTGAGATTGGATTGAAATCGAAATTGTGCAGATGGTTAGTAGACGATGCAGATGCAGAGGCAGATGGTGGTGGCAGTGGCGGTGTCGATGGCGTAGAGGATCGACCGAATGATAAATCACCGAGTTGAAGAAGGTTGAATCGAGTTGAAGGATTTAGAGAGAGAGAGAGAGAGAGTGAGAGATTTGAGGGATCGGTTTATCTGAGACTCTAGGGCTTCTCAGATTCAAATCAGTGGGTGAGAGATTTGAGGGTCTGAAGAAAGAGAAAGAGAGAAGCAGTGTTAACACATTTGAAGACGCTTTTCAAACGACTTCATTACTTAAACGGTATCGTTTTAGTAAAATCAAAATGTGGCGTTTATAAAGCGCCGTTAAATGTTAGAAATAATGACGTTTTAAAAAACGCCGTTAAATAAACGCCATTAAATCATATATTTCCTGTAGTGATAACTCTTCATTCCAGGACTATGATGACACACTACCCATGCCTTATTTGATACAAATTGATTTTCCAGACCGTGTGGGTGATGCTAGTTTTACTTTTGTTCATTGCCGCAATTTGCCACCCCAGCTCCAGTTAATTGATGTCATTTTTCAGCAGAACATCATTTCTTTAGGGCATAAGGAGGAGCGGCTGGGGTGCCTTTATTCGGGCTCTCTATCACTTTGAGTTTGATTTTTTGGATGGATGTCCCGTAGCTTATTTGGGATTAGATGTACAAAATCATGACATATGTGAAAATTAAGCAAACCCGAAGCTCTCAAACTTGGTCGCTTCCATTCGCCAACTTGACCACCCACCTCTCCCGTTGCCACTCGAGCTACCGGTTTGATCCTGATGAGGCGGTCATGGAGGAGGTCCTACAATACACTGAGCAAACTTGTTCATAGTTTATCTTGTATGCCACCTCATCAAATGCAGCCTCTCGCGACTCACGTTGACCTCACGGGTGTGGGTGATGACTTTTCCATGGCCGATCCTACCCATGTTACTACTGCCTCCAACCTTGCTGCCCTTGGTCTTGCTGATCCACCTACACCCGTCTTTATGACTCGTGCTGATTAAGAGGCCCTTCATCATGAGAATATTCGCCTTCAGTGGTCTGTTGATACTCTTCAGACCGATTTGGATGCTTATCGGGATATCTCTCAGTAGCATTATGAGGCCTCTCAAGCCTATATGTAATAGTCCTTCACTGATATGCAGGATCTTATGCGCTCTCTTTTTGCAGAGTATCACCCACCACTACCACCGCCACCGCCACTGCCACCGCCACTGCCACCGTCATCGCCACCGCTGCCTCAGTGACACCGTGCTACTCTTTGTTATCCTCTTTTTAGGCTCTATTGTTTCGTTTTATTTAGATATTTTATTTTCTATCAGGTCTGTATGTATATGTACCTGACTATTTTAACTATGGTCCCCCTATATTCGTGTATGTATCTTTTCTATTATGGCTTGGCATATCAGGTCTTCCATTGCAGGTCATCGTACTCCACTGTTGAAGATGTTTTTCTCACCTTCTCTTCTTCCGCTATAAACTGCTTTGGTGCTATTCTTTTCCTCTCTTATTTTTTATATATATTTATTTGGATGCTTTCATTCTTTGCATTTGCCAATGGAGGCACTGCTACATTTAGTTTGGGGGGGTGGGGGAGGAGGTTGACTTGTTTCCATGTTTTTGCACTAAGGCTCGATTAATTAGATTTATGCTTGGTATAGAGTTTGTATGTGAATATGGTTTGGCTACATTCTTTATTATGTTCACCATCCTAGTTTTCTTATGTCTTGGGTTGAGGGTGTGCGAGTTAGATATTTTCAGATTGTTCATGACAAGAAATACAAATTCATTTGGGTATCATTGCAGGAAGATTGTTGGTATCACTTGTCACTTTGTGCACTTACATACGTACATTTGGTTGTGGTAATTAAAGTTGATATCATTTGATCATGAGTTGTTCCCAACTACTTATGATGAATTGGGTTTTGAGAGATTAGCATGGCTTTATATGGAAAAAGGAAAAAAGAAAAAAAAAAAAAAAGAGACTAGTTCGGGTTCATAGCCTTTTTAACTCAAGTTATTAAGCCCGTTAGGTGTCTCTACACCTAGTGCCCTAAGTTTATCAGGATTAAGAGTCATTGGCCTAACACTTGCTACATTGGTTAATTAGAAAGCTCAAGGAACCTAAACATTGCACCGTCACAAAAAAAAAAAAAAAATAAAAAATCATTAAATAAAATACGGAAAAGAAAAAGAAAAATAAAATGCGTTTTGTCTATAGCCTTTTTAATCTAGTTATTAAACTCGTTGGGGGTGTCTCTACACCTATTGCCCTAATTGCATCTGGATTGGGAGTAATTGGCCTAACGCTTGTTACATAGGTTAGTTAGAAAGCTTAAAAGATCCATTCATTTTCATATATATATATATATCAGACCCATGTTTGATTTCAAATATTCAAGACACTTGCTAAGTACATGAGTAAGAGATGTTGCCTTTCACTCCACACTGAATCTCACTTAAACGAAAGCAACATGTGATATATTCCATCTAATTATGATTCCATGTTGTTTGTTGACATATTTATGGGTTCATGCATAGTTTGAACATCAATCTAACTTGCTTGCTTGAAATTTGTCATAAGTGAGAGAGGATGATTTTGAGAAAAAGAGAGTGGTGCTGAGTATTTGTGTATGAACCTATGCTAAGTGTCAATCCCTTCAATCAAGTATGATGTTTGTGGGTATCATCTCTGGAAACCCTCATGAGACTCCACTCGTCCACTTGGGTAACCTTGTAGTTTAAAAGGCTTGTCGTATATGCTAAATGCAATCGTGATCCCTACGAAATTGGTTGTAGCTGGTTTTTCACGCTTCTCGAAGGGATTTAGTCTCCTCGGATACAATTTCCCTACAGTTCAGACTCCTGTGGTTCTAAATCTGGTTTCACAACTGCAATGTGAAACAGAAAAATGAATGAGAGTCCAAATCCGGCAAATCCTAAAAATCCATTAATCATCAGATATGCCAAAAATAGACTGCATTGCCAGATTTCAGAGTCGCCACCTAAATATTTTTAGAAAATTTAAGAAACCCGTGACTGATGCCAAAAGCCACTTATCTGTCATAACCAGAATGTCTTGGTTTGGGAACTTAGGTATGAGATGGGAAAGTCATGAATTGAGTACTCCACTCACCCGATTTAAGATCGACCTCTACTAATCATGATGTGAATTTTATGGACAATATATGCTCATATTCTAATTATTTAATATGCTAACATTACTATGTGAGCAAACAAATATAGACCATGTCACTCACTTAGGATTGCTTTGATTTCATGCTTTTTGAAGAAGAGTTTTGGATATGTGCTACCCAAAAGAAAAAGTGAGCTCATATGTACAATAATCAGAGGCATTCCAATGTAAGCAAAATGGCCTCCATCCACAGGCATTCAAAGAGGTATTGCAAATAAGCACGTAACCTCATGGTATTATGCTTGACATGGCACATGTAATATGCTAAAGCAAAAATGTTCACTTAGTATTCAAACGAGACAAGCCACGAAAGGAAGATAGTTAGAAAAATACATGATCCTAATATGCAAGTTGCTAATGCAACACATACACAATGAAAGTAATAAATTTGGCTGCTAACATGACATGTGAAGCAACTTGAAGCATGAGGTAGATGACATAATCATTTAGGAATTAGTAAGAGCATTATGCATGATGAGTCGAATTTTAATGTATGCAAAAATGGATACAAAGCACGGGAATGATAAAAGAAAACATGGTGCTATATACAACCACATTAAGCATGTAAATAAAAGGGAGAAAGAAATGGGAGTTAGAAGACATACAAATATTACATATTTTCCCTCGCACAAGAGGATCCGAATGTCCAAATTAACTAATTATTACAAACACAAATGAATGGATTAATTAATTAACTAATTATTACAAAATACAAATCTTAAAGCTACTAATCTAAAGGACTTGAATGAAGAGTGGGGAATCATGTGCGCACAAGCGAGACCATCCCCTGGACACCTCTCTGTTTGAACAAGAAATTGCCCCGTTCATAGTAAGAAAACAGTTCTCTTTTGGCCTCAAAATCTACTTTGTTTTGCTAGGAAATTACCACTGTCGTACAACATGCTTGGTCGGCCAATCTGATCAGATGGTCGGCCATACAGAATAATGGCCAGTCGGCCATTGTTTTTAAGGAAAACCCTGTTGCAACATAACTGGAACAAAGCAAAACAGAGTGTTTCCAAAAGATGTTCATCCTTCCTGCTCCCTCCTGTCATGCAAATTGTCAACGAGGGAATAGGTTTGCTTCCCAACTCATCAACCATCACACATTTGTTGTGTAATGATCTTAAAAGCAATAGGAGAAGACTTAGCTAAACACATCCTCCTTCCTTTCATGAATTTATTTAAGAAAGAGGTAGACATGTTTTACAAATCATTAAACATCACAAGATAGTATGTGATGATTATAAAGCAACTAAAAGGGAAAATAATAACAACTCAAAAATTGTTGTCAACTCTTCTCCTTATGCATGGAATAAGGATGAAACATGCATTTCCATGCTTCAAAGTGGAACTAGGAGAGAGTTTTCAATATTTGTCGATAAAGAGCTCTCTAGGAGCAACAAAGCAAATAATGGGCAAATAATTAGGGGAAAAAAGCAAGCTATGTATCAAAGCTTAAACATGGAACTAGGAGAGAGTTTTCAATATTTCTCGATAAAGAGCTCTCTAGGAGCAACAAAGCAAATAATGGGGGGAAAAAAGCAAGCTATCTGTCAAAGCTTAAACACACAACTCACCAAAGTTGTTGACGACTCTTCTTTATTCATGGAACAAGGATGAGACAGCCATTTCCATGTTTCGAAAATGATCGATAAGAGAGCTTTTTCAACAATTTGAACACGGAAGCTACTACCTAGCTTCAAGGTGGACAACAATACTATGAAAGCAAGAAATTTATCACTAGTTAAGTAAACTTGTAGCGAGGTAGCTAAGCCTAAGCTGTAATCCTCCCATGACCACAAGGTTCCAAGATACATAAGGAACGCTATAACAAAGTAAAATGATCAACTCAAACGGATTGGCTGTTATGTCCTAAACACTGCCAAATCCGTGAGGACTTACAGCAACACAAATATGATATTCAAAGCATAGGAAGTAAGAGCACATGTAACGAGGAGGACGATGAACATTTTATAAGCTCATATTCAATTCATATCACACAAAACCAATCTAAACTGTGCTAAAGGTGATGAAATTTAACCAAATGAAGTGAAAAGAAAGTGAAAAAAAATATAAATAAATAAAGCAAAGGGTGAACAACTAGTGAGCTAGCCAATGAAAGAGTGGCTAGCTCACTCACTTTTAATAAAGTTTTAATCACATTTTAAGCTTAAAAAAACTCTCAAATCAATATGTAAAGACAAGAAAAAGAGAGAGAGAGAGAGAGAGAGAGAGAGAGAGAGAGAGAGAGAGAGAGAGAGAGAGAGAAGATGGTGGAAAAGGTTTAAAGTTCACCTCTTGAAAGAGAGGAAGATCTTCTTAGTTGACAAACCTCACTCTAAATACTCTCAAGTTTCTGAAATTGTGTTCAAAACCTTAGCAAAAGCTTCAAGTTTAAGCTTAGATGGTGTTTCTATTGTGTATCTATATTGCTAGAGGGCAAAAAAAATGTGTTGGACAAGCTTTAGGCTTTTGGCAATTTTTTTCTAACCACAAACCATGAGGGGTGGTGTTGTATTTATAAAATTTCAGCTTCTCACATCGGAAATATCTGCAAAAGAGACAGCGAGTGCAAATCCCGACCATGCGACCAGCTGGTTGCTGCAAAATATCTTCTACGCTGAACATGGCCGGCTGGCCATGAGGATGTACAGCCAACCCAATCAAAATGGCCTACCAACCATCTGTTGGCCATCTATTCTCTGATTGGTCAAGCTAGAAAAAATAAGGTTTTGGTGAAAATTGGGGTGCAGGGTTTAGGTTTGAAAGCTTGAAACCAAATTCTTTTGCTGAAAATTCGAACGATTGCACAACGTAATGTTTCATCATCGAGTGTTCAGAGCTGAAGTGCCCAAGTCTTGGGGGTGGTCAAAATGGGGTGTCTATAGTTGCCCTTCTTTAACAGAGCTCGAAGTCATTTCATGACGTGAGTGAATGTTAAACCCGAAGACGACCCTTTTGACAAGGCCGTAAGACTTTGGTAAACAAACAAAATGTAAACGCAATTGGTTGAACTCAAAAGTTGTATACGTATCCCTTTGTAAGGAATTAAACCAACGTAGTTCAGGGTCAGGATACAAATGACATGCTCAAACTGGACTTACACACTTCGCGAAGCTGATTATTTTTTGAAAGCTCATGATTGCACAATGCACTGTAATGAGTAATAATAAGATGACAGCATATGAATGGAAGAAGCCTCAAGCTTAAATTAAAATGAGTCTAACCGTGTCTCACACGGAAACGAGTAAGCAAACATCAATTCCAAACACGTTTCAAGTGAAAGAAGGAAAGACGGTGTAACCAATAGGCGAACCTAATCGTATCTCATACAGAGAGAGGAAAGGGTTTAATCGACTTCAAATCAATATCCTAACGTGTTTCACACGTAATGACAGAAGGGTGGTGTAACCAACAGGCATATCTAACCTGTATTTCATACAAAGAGAGGGAAGGTTTAAGCCAAACTACGTCTTACATAAAAAAGGAGTGAAAAGATGCAAGCCAAACCATGTCTCACGTAGAGAAGGAAGGTACAAGTCAAACTATGTCTCACGTAGAGAGGGTAAAGATGCAAGCCGAACTACAGTTTCACGTAGAAAGGGTGAAAGATGCGAACCAAACTACGTCTCACGTAGAGAGGGTGAATGATACAAGCCAAACTATGTTTCACGTAGAGAGGGTGAAAGATACAAGCCAAACCACGTCTCACGTAGAGAGGGGCGATAGGATGAACAAGCCTAACGTATGAAATGCAAAAATGGTGATACAAGCCAAATCACGCCATCAGATAATAATGGTGGGTACAATAAGATGAAAAGCACGATGCATATGGATGCAACACGCACATTTGCTGTAGTTAATATGAAATACAATGCAATGCATGTTCCATGCAACATAATATAAAAGATAAACAAAAGCGGTGGCTTTGAAAACACATCATAGGAATTGTCGATGAACCGCCTTGTTCTGCCTGGAATCTACCTCATCTTTTTCTGTTTTTCAAACTTCCACCTTCAACTCACAGTCAAAGGTCCTCAAATATTGGTAAAACCTGCTTGAGCTCGAGGTCGAGGCACATTCACATTTTAGAGACATGATGGGACTTAGGGTGGTGCATCTATAATGAAATCTTTGAATTTTTTGCAATTGAAACAACCTCAAATACTCTAATTTTCCATTTTTAAGATGAATACAAGAACCACCATGCCCCAAATTAGGCAAAATTTTAGAAAAACTCATCAAATCACACTTGCACAGTTAGTCGGCCAAAAGATGAGCTGGTCGTACAACATACTAGGCGATCGGCCAACTGTTGGGGCTACGTGGGTAATTACGGGCTTTCACACCTATGGCCCTTTAATACATGGTTGGTTTTGGCTCCTTATTTCATACCTATACCTTCCAAAACCCCTCTCCCTGTCTCTCTAGGTGTTCTCTCTCTCTCTCTCTCTCTCTCTCTCTCTGTTTCTCTCTCTCTCTCTCTCTCTCTCTCTAGATTCCCATTCTATTCGCTTTACTTAACGATCCACACAAACTTTTTTTGCGAAACCCTTTTGGCCCTCTACATTTTGAACTGATTGGATTTTGATTTGATCAATTTTTTGTGTTTCTCATTGTTTTTTTCTTGTTTCTCATGGGTTCCCCTAGTTTTCATGTACTCACTCTCGAGTTTTCACTTTTTCTCCTCATTTTCTCTCTCTTAGGGTTTGGTTTCGGGTTTTCACCTATGTCTCTTAGCTTTCTTGCTTTTCCCCCACCACCCATCACATTCTCCATGGCTGATGATATTACACATGACAGTACCCCTCCTGAGGTACCTATTCCTCCGCCCGTCGCGGGTGTGGAGGACCTGATGCTAGAGAAGGCCGACGGGGCTGCCAGGGACATTGCTGAGGAGGAGATTTATCCTCATGAGCTTGAGCCTGAGTTGCCACCACTGAGGGTGAGGCCATTCGACCCAGCCACTTACCACCCGCACACGCACGCATGCACGCAATGGGCCGCAATGGCATGTTGAGATTTGAGGACTTTGTCGGGGGCGTGCCTGGGGAGTTTCTTTTGCACGAGTGCACATCGCATATTTCCCCCAATGTTTCTGAGGTAAGAACCTTTGATCCTTTCAAGTACTTTGCTTCAACATTCATTACAATCTCTTATCTGGCCATGCATTTTAACAAATTCCTCTTTTAACACAGGGCGACGCCTATGCTTGGAGGGGTTATGGTGTTGTGGCAATGAGGGACTGGTATCAAGAGCTCCCCACTAGAGTCCAAGAGATGGTGGATGAGGCAGTCTTTGGCCTATTTTGGACTGAGCTCTCATGGATACAGGTGAGCCAGCCCTTGCTCAGCGCCTTAGTGGAGAGGTGTTGGGACACCACCAACTCCTTTCATTTCTCCACTACAAAAGAGATGACGATGACTCCCTACAATTTCTCGATGATCACAGGACTGCGAGTAGGGGTGATCCAATCCCCTTTGATCTAGACATGGGCCTGGGTCCATCTTCTGGGAGCACACCCTCCGTTGGATAGGCTGTCCATGGTGAGGTATAGTTGGTTTTACAACCACTTCCACAGGACTCAACCAGAGACTTAGGAACAGGTGGAGTAGTATATCCCGGGATTTTTTATCTATCTTCTTGGGACTGCCTTGTTTGTGAATAGGTGGAACACCGTGGGTTTATACCTTCTTAGTGTGTTGGTAGCATTGCCACATGTCCGCTACTATGACTGGGGTGGCACTGGCCTTGCCACGTTGTACGAATACATGAGCTCGAATTCCGTAAGAAGGAGAACATGGTTGGCAGCTACTAGAGAACTTAAGAGGTATGTCTTGTACTTTCATTTCAATTTCTTTTGTAAATTATGCTTTTTGCTTTGTATTTTCTACCTTTATTTCTATTTACAACTTGTAGACTCACAAACAGTTCTCTTCTTGTAGCTTTGGGTATATGCCTACTTCCTCACCCTTGCCTCAATTCCAAGAGAAGAGGTGGCAGCGGCTGTGCCTCACTTGAGGTTGTATGACTGGCAGGTGCTAACCCCGTCACTGCAGTGTCACCACCTTTGCCTAGTATCGCCGCTTCTTGCAATATAGTGATGACCCACGAGGTAATCTGAAACTCATATGCATTCCATTCCATCTTTATTGCTTTAGCCCATACTTTGACATCTGGGACAACTGACAATTGACAGCTTACTATGAATTCTTTGTTTGGTGGTTACTTGGAAGCCATGGGTGGTCATGCCTACAGGGATGAGGGATGAGTATGTCGGTTCATGGGACACTTCCCGATTACGAATCTTGCTGGAGGGTCTTTTTGCAGGACTTGGTATCTGAGGAAGCGTTTTGTACTCCAGACTTTGGGTCTACCTGACCCCATTGTTCCTGCTTCTCCTCATCCATCGATGAGGACCACCAATAGTCTTCTTGTTGAGGCTATCATAACATTCATGGTGGGGCAGGATGCTGATATGTTCTGCTGGGATTCGGGACTACACTACTTTCATTCGGACCCATCTTATGTCGCCTTTGACTAGAGCTCACGCAGATGGCACTGCAAATGTACTCACCACTAGAGGTGCTACTCTCATGTTTGAGCCTGATGTTGGAGGCGCTGCCCTTGCTTTCCATGTGGCTTCTTATGATCCCAACCGCAATCACATGTTGCTGGCCAAATGGGACAGCCTGCCAGATTCAGCTCGAGCACCAAGAGTAGCGCGAGCATGTTAGGGACCCTGATGTCCAGCAGGCATTCACATTGTCTTGCAGTTTTGTATTTCAAAATACCTTTTCTCTGTATATTGATGTTGAAACTCACTTGTAGGTGCCGATGGGTTACATAGACAACCTTCTCGAGTTAGTCGACTTCTTGGTCCACATGGTACAGAGGAGGGAGGCATTGCTCGCTTACCATGGTCATCAGGTATCTAATTTGACATTGCTTACTCATTGGACATGTTCTACTTCCTTGTTTCTACACTAAACTGATTTGATATTCTATTCTTTGCAAACTCTTTCTAGCCTCCGCCTGCACCAATGACAGATGTGGCACCCCCTCCAGCTACGAGAAGGAGAGACAGACGGGCTCCCACACGTGTTAGAGGTGAGGGCATAGGTTGAGGTAGGGGTAAGGGTACCCAGAGCCAAAGTTAGAGTCGGAGTGGAGACAGCGAGTCTCGAGTGCAGGGGCCATTATCGTCCACAAAGAGGACCTCAGCCAGCGAGGACACTGAGACCAGGAACATCGAGGAGATCAAAGTGAGCATTCTGGGGTCAAGGATAGAGACAATGATTCTGGCTCAGAGTCACATTCTTTTGGCGATAGCGGTGCTAACGGTGACAATGATCTTAAGTCTCATCCTTATAAGAGGACGAAGAAGGCTCCTGACGCACCTGACTTGGCAGACACTGATCTTGCACTCCTCTTTTTTTCTTTTCTTTTTCTTTGTAGTACAGAAATTATGTAGCTTCAGATATGTTCCTTTACTTTTTGCTTTTTGAAAACTTCTATTTTCTCTTTGTAAAAAACTATGATTAAGGTTGGACCATGTAGTTTATAAAAGAAAGAATTTTTGTTTTGCATAGCATCTTGAGAATGGCATAACACTTGCACAAAAAAATGATTTATGTCTGAAATTGAAACTAAGAATGATCGCATTTGAACAAGTTTGTAATCGAATATTGAGCCCACAACTGACCAAAATACAAAATACAAAATACGACTCAACAAAGGAAAAACGAAGTAAAAACAACTTAAACACACCTATTTACACTTACCGGAAACAAAAGAATCAAAACAACACTCAAAAATAAAAAGGGCAGACATAATACTACTGCCAAGCTATTTGGTCGGCACAGTTGGCCGGCCAACCAATGAAATGTATGGTCGACTAAAAAAGTGGCTAGCTAGCCAAGAATTGTGACTGGACAGCTAGCAACAGCTGTCAGCCACTCACACACCCTTATCTTCTATAAAGGTCTTCTTTTGCTGCTTCTACGACAAAACATCACTTTTTTGCTAGTTTTCTCTAATGATGGATATTTTCCTTGTTGAGAGGCTTAAGGATTGGATAGCCACTTTGGATGGCATGGAAAAGGTAAATTTCAACGGTTTCAGCATAAACGCTTTTTTTTCCTTGAGCCACACTTCACTTTGTTTTTTGTTTATCCAAGCTGCTGCCCGCTGTTGGGACCCAATTACTCATGTATTTCGCTTCGAATCATAGGAGATGTGTCCCACTCTTGAAGAGTTTCAATCGTTAATGGAGTCTCGGCGTAATGAAGAAATTATTCAACCCCTTTTTGGCCATGCACGGGCTCTTGAATAGATGTGTGGCCTCTCTTTCAATGAGGCTAAATCTTTGGCACGTGATGGATAGTTGGACATTCTTAGCCTGATTCGTCGTTTCTTCAATATTGGAAATAGGCGTGATCTTCTTTGGCGAGGTTATCACCAACATGCTCTCTGCATATGCTTGCTTGCCCATTATCTTCTTGCCCCTAGTGGCAAGTGAAGTCAGCATTAGATTGATCGAAGTGGCTCAATGTCTTAAGAAGGCCGAAGCTGTATAGGCTTGGCACCGGTCGAAACCTTAATGGGTTTGGATGCTTTCCATCAGCGAGAGACTTCTCGGTTTGCGGGGAGTCCACTGCTTCTCCAAGTACTATTTCCCACCCTTTCTTATTTATGATTTCTCACATCACTTCGGCACCCAATCTTTATTTTCTCTCGAAAGCCCTTTTTCCTTACTTTTTCTCTCAACACACATCTCTCTATTCTTTAATCTCTCTTTATTTTTTATCCCTTCCCAGGTGTGGTTGATGGATAAGCTAAAAGTTGTGGACCCTTCCCCCAAGTATACGGCCAAATATTACTTTTTTCGCTCTCAGTTAGTGAGCTTTCCCACAGAAGGGTTGTGGTGCGACTGGATGTGCTAGTAGAACCGCGACTGACATTATTTGGCAATGCCCTAGGCTAAACTTGACCAAAATAAGTTATAGCTTGTCGCGCTGGCTAGGTATACAGTTGATCAGCCTCACACATTGTGTTTTCTACTTCCCATTTGGGTTCAGACACCAGTTTGGGCATGAGCAGACTTGTCCAGATGAGAGAGTTGAATGCCCTACTCCATTTCCAATCCGTGCTTCACACTTGGTCTGATATCTCACTGGTTAGAGGATGAGAGAGCTTTTGGTCTTGCTGCTAGCTTCAGTTGTTCGCTTTTTGGCAAATGCTTGGTTTGGCTTGATGATAAGACACGGGTTGGGCTATCCTTGGTGGTAAAAACTTTTGAGAGTGCGGGCAAGAGGCAGAGGACCACTACTTGGCTTATCTATGCCCCTAGTTTATTGCTTTGACTTTTCTTTTCAAGTTTTACAATGTAAAAGCAACTTTGATTTAACCTAAGAGTTGGATAGCGTACTTATTTTAAAATTATGTAATTAAAGTTGTGAGTACTGAAAATTTTCCTTCTTAGTCCAAAGAATGATTTGTGTTCCAAAAAGTAAAATTTTGAGAAAATCAACTTCATTAAAAAATTTCAAAACAATTTTTTCGCAAACGGTCATTACCAGATACACATGGAATCAATCCACAAGACATATATCCCTGAATCAAGAGGATCATGACTGCCCACAACTGCATTCACCTTCACTATTGTTTTGTCCTTTACTTCATCTTGCAATTGGACCTTCGGCTGAAATAGAGGTAAAACAATCAAGCAGACTAGGAGTGAGATGGGCCGATCAAACAATGGATTGGACAATTGAGTTGAAAATGATTAGGGTTGAACTTCGAGATGAAGTTGCCTACGTATCCTAAAGATGGGAATCAGGCCTTACGTAGTTTGGTTAAGGTTCACTCGAGTATTAACTCTCTCCTTTTGCACTCTAACTTTTGCCAAAGCCGCCCTTTTAGGTTTCAACCTTGCTAGCTCTATTTTTCTTTATTTTCAATTTTTCACGCTCTAACTTTTGCCTAGGTCACCCTTTTGAGTTTTTAGCCTAGCGAGCCTCCCGATGATAATACTTTTTCAACTTGTCCATATTGATCGATTGTGAGAACTTCAAGCCATCTAAATCCATGAGGATGATTGTTCCTCATGACCAAATGGATTTGATGACGTAGGGACTAGTCCAATTGGGTCTAAACTTGACCCTAGGGTCATGGATAAGAGCCTGATTGTCTTTGAGCACCATATCTCCCTCTTTAAGGTTTATGGACTTGACTTTCTTGTTGAAGGCCCTAGCAATCTTGGACTAATATCCCTGGATGTGGTATAATTCCTTCAGCCTTGTTTCATCAAACGACATAAATTCTTCAAACCTGTTTTGCTACCAATCCACCTTTGCTAGCTGACACTCAGCCATGATTCTCAACGACAACACCTCAATTTCAATCCATAAAACAACTTCCATCCCATATACCAAAGAGTAGGGGTTTGTCCCTATAGATGTTCGAATTGATGGTTTAGAACCCCAAAGTGCAAAAGGCAATTTGTCTAGCCAGTTGTAGGTTTCCACCATCTTTCGCAAAATATTTTTGATATTCTTGTTTGCAGTTTCAATGGCTCCATTGGTCTGTGGCCTATATGTTGATGACTTGTGAAAAGCCACGTTTTACTTCTCAAGTAAATCTACCAACTCTTTCTTGAAGTGTGAGCCATTATCCGATATTATCTCATTTGGCACCCCATACCTGCAGATGATGTTATTCTTGATAAACTTGGCCACATGCGACGCTTTCAACACAGAATATGACTGCACCTCTACCCATTTGGTGAAGTAGTCGATTGCCACTAAAATGAACTCATGTCCATTCAACCTCTTTGGCAAGACTGCTCTGATGACGTCAATTTTCCAGACTGAGAAAGGCCATGGTAAAGTCATATTGTAAAGCTTTGACGGCGGAATATTTATGCGATTAGCATGGATTTGACATTTATGGCATCATCAAACAAAGTTGACACAATCTTCCTCCATGGTTGACCAATAGTAACTTTGCCTGAGGATCTTTCTGGCTAGCATCACACCATTCATGTGTGCTCCACACTCTCCTCCATAGGTGGCTTCCATGAGACGTTTTGACTCTTCCTCTTTGACATAGAGCTTGTGCATGGCTATATGTCCTCTTTTTTACAAGTTACTTCCACTTATAATGAACTGGATGGCTAGACATCGTATTCCCCTTTTATCCTTGGTATTTGCCCCTTATGGATAAGTGTCCTTCCCCAGAAAGTTTCAAAAGTCATGATACTAGGGATTCTTGTCTTGAACCTTGTCTGTTACGGCTATTGTTGCGTAAAAAGGCGCATACTTCTATTCAATGATAATCGGACGCATATTAGCCCCGATCAGTATGCCTAGCATAGAGGATAGAGTAGCCAGCGCGTCAGCAAACCAATTGTTCTCTCTTAACAAGTGCGTAAATGTCAATTTTTCAAACCTTGGAGTCAGAATGTCTAGGGTTTGGTGATAAATTTTCATCTTCTTTTCTTTGACCTTCTAATCTCCATTGGCTTGAGAAATAACCAGGTTCGAGTCTCCAATGATGTCCAACCTTATTGCCCTTACTTTTAGGGTAGCTTTTAATCCAGCAATACACGCCTCATACTCTGCTTCGTTATTCGATATTTTGAACCGGACTTTGAAAGCTAGGGGTATATGGGAATCATTGGGTGCTATAAGCAACACGCATATCCTATAACTGTATTGGTTAGCCACTCCATCAAAGTACATTTTCCACACCTCTTCTTCTACCTGCAAGATCTCCTTATCTGGGAATAGGTACTCAACTTTTTCCTCTCCTTCCACTGGGTGGCCTGCCAGAAATTCTACTGCAGCTCTTCCTTTAACTGACTTGCGAGTGACGTACTTGAGGTTGAATTTAGAGAGAAGAAACAACAACGAGCTAGTCTAGCCATAACTGTCGTTTTCTCGAAGAGATATTTGACGAGATCCAATCTCGAAACCAGAATTACAAAATGGGCTAACAAGTATTGTCTTAACTTTCTAGTGGCCCAAACCAAAGCTAAACAAGCATTCTCCAGAGGAGTGTAACGGGTTTCAAAATCCAACATCTTTTTACTCAGCTAGTAAATGGCATTTTCCACCTAAGCTTCTAATTCTTGTGCTAGCATGCATTCCATGGTTGACTCTGTCACTGACAAGTACATGATTAGTGGCTCCCCTGCCTCTAGTGGCAACAACACAGGAAAATTTTGAAGATACTGCTTGACTTGTTCGAAGGTGAATTGACATCAATTATCCCATTGGAATTTCTTCCCCTTTTTTAAGAGACCAAATAGCGGTTCACAAGTCAAGGTTAATTTGGAGATAAACCGTCTTATAAATTGCACTTTTCCTAGAAAGCCACGTACCTCCTTTTGAGTCCTTGGTGGTGGAGTTTCTAAGATAGCCTTGATTTTGGATGGATTTACTTCAATTTCCCTTTGTGTAATAAAAAAACCCAACATTTTCCCTACAGTCACCCCAAAAGTGCACTTCTATGGATTTAACCTCAGCCTGTACTTCCTGATCCTCTCAAGGAACTTGTCCAGCATGATGTAGTGGCCTTCTCACTCTTTGGATTTTACGATCATATCATCCACATATACTTCGATTTCTTTATGGATCATATCGGTAGTATTGTGGTTGCGACCCTCTAGTATATAGCCCCAACATTCTTCAACCTGAATGGCATGACTCTATAATAGTAGGTACCCCACTGTGTAGTGAATTCAGTCTTTTCTCTATCCTCCGAGGCCATTAAGATTTGGTTGTACCCCGAAAACCCATCCATGAATGACAACAAGGCACAGCCAATGGTGAAGTCTACCAACTCATCAATGTGTGGTAACGGAAAGTCGTCCTTGGGACTAGCCTTATTCAAATCCCTGAAGTCGACGCAAACTCTGATTTTACCATCTTTCTTCGAAACTGGAACAATGTTGGCCAACCAAGTCAGATATTCAGATACCATCAAGAATCCTGCGATGATCTGCTTAGTGACTTCCTCTTTAATTTTCAATGCCCAATTTGGACTGATTCTGCGAAGTTTCTGCTACACTGGTCGGGCCTCAAGGTCGAGAGAGATCTTGTGCTGTACAATCTCAGGATCAATTCCAAGCATGTCTTAACAAAGTGATTAACCACTCACGTTCCTCCGAAAACAATGTGGAACCAATCTGGACTAAGCATGGGTCTTTCTCAGTACCCACATTAATTGAACTGATCTCATCCATGCAAGGCCTAGCACGCCTCTCTTCTTCTTAGTCAATAAAGTTTTTCAAATCCCGAGGAATTTCTTCCTCTTTGTGTTCATTAAAAACTTGAAAATCTTGGTCAATGCAATGAATTAACGACATAGACTAGTAAACAAAAACTACAGCATTTTCATTTAGAGGTTCTGGTTGCCCGATTACAACAAACTCAAAGGAAAATGCAAAAGACGACCTAGATAAGATTGTGGTGTCCAAGTTACCACCCCCGAGAACACCAGACATAGACTCAGCAGACTCAGAGGAATTAGAATCGAACTCAATATCCGATTTAGAACCCAGGACTAGATCCTTCTCAAATTTCTAGTCCAAGTGTTAGCTCCTTGTTGCATCCTGGATGAGGTCAGTGCAACCTATAGATGATTCTTCCTCGATCATGAAGATCGATGCATCATCCCCTGAGTTTTTAGGCCTCACTCCAGCTTTGGGATCCGTCAAAAGGTCAGGCAGTGCCAACCCCAAAATTTCCTCTACACTACGCTCCGAGTTGTTACTTTTATCCTGTTTGATCTCAACGTCGGGGTCTACCTGCTCTTCATCATCATCAGAAAGCTTGTAAGCAAAGAAAATTTTAAAGCTGGGGTACCTCTTCTTTGCCCCTTGCTCAACCCATGGTTCAGGAAAACCGCAAAAAGGGAAATCTTCCCCTTGACAAAAAAGCATCCATTCAGGGTTCCGATAATTGGCTTATAGGGTAGTTCATACTGTTTCTTGGCCCTCTTTGCTTTGACCATTTCATTTACTTCTTTTATTTTCAGTATCCAATCCTCCTTTGTTGGTTCGTATCCTAATTTGAAGAAGTGTGGATTGTGACCAATCTCCACTGCCGTTGTGTTGCCTTGCCGGCCACTCTTACCTAATCTTAACCTCGGGATGTGCCCTTGTCTACTCATCATATAGACGAATGGAGCGTTCACGTATTCGCCTTCCTTTTTCGCCACGACGGTCTGCACTAGTCGTGCTTCCACTAAAGAAAAGCCTGAGAGGAATACATCTTCATTCCCATGCTGTATGTCCAGTACTAGTGTGGTAATCTTCAAGGCTGGGTGGATTGAAGAGCTATTGAGGACTACCACATTGTTTCCTTTATGCGGGTATTTCACCAACTGATGAACTGCTGAAGATACCACTTTTCTCTAGTGTAACCAAGGCCGGCCTAGCAGTAGGTTAAAAGTTGCTGGTACATCCATGAAATGGAGTTCAACCTCATGTTCAGATGGACCAACCACAATTTGGACTTTGATAGTCCCCTTAACATTGTGACTAGTGATGTCATAAGCGCGAACAACTTAAGTCATAGGTGTGAAATCAACTGGTTTCAAACCTATGATGTAAGCCGTTCTGGAAGGACACACATTGATAGCCAACGTAGTATCGACTCTGACCACTGGGATCCACTTCCTTCTACATTCCAACAACATATATAAGGGCTTGTTCCTTATCAGAACACAAAAGTCCTAGATTTGCCTCCCAAGGCATGATGAAGGACACTAGCTCATCTGGTGTAGCCTCTATTGGTAGCTTGGTCTTGTTCATCGCTGATAGTATAGCTTGGCAATGTTCTCGAGAAGCCATGAGCAGCCCCCAGATGTAGATATCTGCAAGAATTTTCTTCAACTGCTTTACCACCAAGTCCTCTTCTGCTTCCAGTTCTTTCCGCTTCTCTGTATCTTTGCCCGATGGCTTGCCCTAAACTAGATGCAAAGGTTTGAAGTAATGCCCACTTCTGGTCAAGCGGTCAACTTCCTCAGCGTACCACGTATTATCAGGGGTATTTGTTCTGCATCCTTCCTTAGTGTACGCCAGATGCAGATCATTGTCCTCCCACCATTCTCCTTCAACATTCGATAGGCAGTTGTCTACCTTCACTTGGACCAAACCCACGTCACGTCTTTCATTGTTGGGTCAATACGGCGAGTTTAGGTAAATTCCTGAAAGGATTTCCCTCTTCCTGGTCTGAGTCCATGCTCTGTTGGCATGCAGTTTCTTTGCTAAGGTTGACTCAATCTCTACATTTGGACAACATTCTAGTTCTCTTTGCATCTTCCCTTTGATACAAGATTCTCCTCCAAATTTTTCTTCAGTTTCTCCATATTCAACGTCCTCCTTTCTTTTCCCTTCCTTCGTAAATTCATTTCCTTCTGGTTAGTTATCAAACTCTCCATATGGCCACCTTCTAGGGTCTTGGTTTTTCCCACTTCTATTTCTTCATCACTATCCACTTTAGATTCCTCCCTACTGCTCACTTATCCTGTGTTGATTTCCAACTTTCTCAGATCATACCACCCAAATTGGACGACTCTGAGATCATGCTCCTCAAAGAAGCGGAGATTGCCCAAGTTCTCCTCCAAATCAGCCAGATCATCCAAGCTTTGTTCTGGGCCATTTTCCTTAACAACGTTGATGCTAAAGGAACTGGGTAATAAGACCTCTAGTTTTGGCTAGTCAATAGCCACAACATATTCGCTCTGGTTGTACCACTCTTCTAGCAATTTCCTTATTTCTACCACTGGCACCTCAAATGCTTCCACTTTCACTTGCCCAAGTTGTGTTAACAATGCTGCCACATGAGTTTGGGGTTTTGGCTGGGTGTCGGATATTTCCTTTAGGCACAAGTTACTGAATTCTGGAATGACCACTTTCGGCTTAGGTAAGTTGGATGAGGTGATATATATACTGGGGTTGAAGGTAGGTGTTAGTGTATGGATAAGGTTTAGATTTTGAGGAGGAGGGGGTACGTGCTCATGTACAAGAAGTGGGTTTTTTTGGTTACATTGGGTTTCTAAGGTGGAGCTATAGTCTTATTGCCGATGAGATCCCAGATGTCATAATGAAGGTGAAAGCAACGGTCGATGTGATGACCGTGCTACTGATGGTATGCACAATATTGAGTAGGGTCGTGCTTAGCTAGGAGTGGGTCAAGAAGGGGTTAGGGATCAAGGGGTTTGAGATATCCTCTTTGCATTAGGACTTTTAGTGCTTGGGTTGGGCTCATGTGGAGAGGAGCGAAAGTTTTGAGTTGGGCTCAGGCTGGGTAAGTTGTTTGTGGGCTCATACTAACGAATGGATCGACAGTTTTGGGAATGGCGATGACGGTATTGATTTTAGTGGTTTTGGGAATAGTGTTTCTACTGGCATTATTGCTTTTGGTAAATGCCCTTTTTACCAGTTTGCTTGTTCGTGGGAGGATCCCTTTGTTAAACGCATTCTCGATCTATACCCTCAATTCATGCAAATCTTTGAAGGTGAACATTGGAGCGACTATTAACTTTTATAGTAAATCAAGATCGAGGTTTTGTACCACTATCCGATCTTGGTCCCTTTCAGAAGGTCAATTTGTCATTTGGGCTACCTTTGTTCTCCACCTTGCAACAAATTCCACAAAAGGTTCTTTTGGATTCTAGTGAGTTGCCTCCATCTCTCAGGTTGTCATTTTAATTTGTGTATTGTAAGAATACTAATTGACAAACGCCTCAGCCAAATCTTCTCAGTTGCTTCACGTTATCCTCCAACTTGGTGTACCAAGTGGCTGCTCTACCCGATAGGGTTCTTCTATATAGAAAGAGTTTTTGAGGCCTACTTAAATCTATCAGTTTCAGAGCGTCCGAGAAAAGTAGGATATGTACCATGGGATCTCCAGACCCATCGAAACGGTTAATGTGTGGCATTTTGAATCTGTTTGGCAGCCTTATGGCAGCCTCTGTGTACCCATCCTCAATGTTAGGAATAAAGTTAATTCCTTGTGCCTTTTTAAATTGCTTCTCAAGTTTAGCAATTTTTAACAAAGTCGAGTCGATATCATTAATATCAAAGGAAAAAGTTCCTCATTAGGCTGCACCAAGGGTTTGAAAGCCCGAGTTTGAGCCAACCCTTCTCGAGGATTTGGACCCTGCAAATCTTCAACTGGCGAAGGTGGGTTAAAGTTCAGCTAGGGGCCCAGGATAGGATGGACATTAGATGCCCTGGATAGGTGGTGTAATTCAGCGATGGTCTCCTCCTAAGCAGCAATCCTATTGTTTAGTGTATCCATGGCCTTTTGGAAGGCCATCATCATGGCCACAACTTCTTTTGGACTCTGTGCCATTATAGATCTGGAAGAACTAACTGTTGGAGAGCTGAGTAAGTAGGAACCGGGGGAGGACTAGGGAGTGCTATGTGCTGGTGGCAACTGTCTGTCCCTTCTCCTTCGAATTACTGGTGGAAGAGAGACTAACACTGGCTGGCCTTCAACCAGATCCCCGATTTTGCAAAGCTTACTAGCGTGAGTCCACAAAACTTAGGGGATGTCAGGTCTTTCTAAAGCTATGTTTTTACAGGATTACCTAGCAAAAGAAAGAAAAGAAAAGAAAAACTAAAAATCAGACAACACCTAAGCCCAATTTCACCAAAACAGATATGATCACAGCTGAATGACTGTATTCTCCGTTGAATTATGCCCCACAAACTAATATAACTGAACCAATGATATGATGAACCCCTGTATAGATCCGTTAAAAAGCACATAGCAAGTAAAGAGAGCCAAAACACCCATATGAGGGTGCAGGGTTACCATGTCCTAACTTTGGCATGATCTAGAGTTTCACTACGGCAAACAAGTGGTTTCACAATATCTTGCATGGGCGAGCATCTTGTCCTATGTTGGAACAGTCACTAGACCTTTACTATATGCACTAGGCCAATTGGTCAAAAGGGTACCTTAGCAAGGTTACCTAATATACCTCTCGCATCTAACACCAAAAAATGAAAGGAGGATCAAGCGGTACAACAGTATCCCAGATTTATGGTTGTGTTCCCAACATAACATTGCATATCCAACTAGCCTTTTGGCAAGCTTTTGGCAAGGGTCCAACATGTCGTAGCAAGTCGTCCAAGATATCAGATGGTAAACAAAGTGGCTTCAGAGCACTATGAAAATGCAATGCAATGAACGTTTATATGCAAATAAAATTTCACATCATGAAGTCCAAACCAAGTTCTCTCATGTCCCTAGCAGAGTCGCCAGAAACTGTAGCTGGTTTTTCGTGCTCCTCAGAGGGGTATAGTCTCCTTAGATAGGATTGCCCTATAGTTTGGACTACCATGGTTCTGAATCTAGTTTCACAAGCACAATTTAAAATAGAAAAATGAATGAGAATCCAAATCCGGCAAATCCTAGAAAATTCATTAATCATCAGAGATGCCAAAAATGGACTGCAATGCCAGATTTCAGAGTCACCATCCAAATATTTTTCAGAAATTTAGGAAACCCATGACTCATGCCAAACGCCACTTATCTGTCATAACCAAAGTGTCTTAGTTCAGGAACTTAGGTATGAGAGGAGAAGGTCATGAATTGAGCACCCCACTCACTTGATCAAAGTTCGGGCTCTACT
The DNA here is from genome assembly GCA_022316695.1 of Camellia oleifera. Classification (NCBI taxonomy): domain Eukaryota; kingdom Viridiplantae; phylum Streptophyta; class Magnoliopsida; order Ericales; family Theaceae; genus Camellia; species Camellia oleifera. The sequence goes on from CM039312.1 coordinate 86,089,871, forward strand.
AATCATGATGTGAATTTTAGGGACATTATATGCTCATATTCTGATTACTTAATATGCTAACATTACTATGTGAAGCAAACAAATATAGACCACGTCACTCACTTTGGATTGCTTTGATTTCATGCTTTTTGAAAAAGGGTTTTGGATATGTACTACTCAAAAGAAAAAGTGAGCTCATATGTACAATAATTAGAGGCATTCCAATTTAAGCAAAATGGCCTCCATCCACAGGAATTCAAAGAGGTATTGCAAATAAGCATGTAGCCTTATCGTATTATGCTTGACATGGCAACACAAACACACATGTAATATGCCAAAGCAAAAATGCTCACCTAGAACTCAAATGAGGGAAGCCAAGAAAAGAAGATGGTTAGAAAAATGCATGATCCTAATATGCAAGTGGCTAATGCAACACATACACAATGCAACTAATAAATTTGACTACTAACATGACATATGAAGCAACTTAAAGCATGAGGCAGTGCACATAATCATTTAGGAATTGCTAAGAGCATTATGCCTGATGAGTTGAATTTTAATGTATGCAAAAATGGATACAAAGCATGAGCATGATAAAAGAAAATGTGATGCTATATACAACTACAGTAAGCATGTAAATAACAGGGACAAAGAAAAGAGGGTTAAAAGACATACAAATATTACAAATTTGCCTTAACTAATTATTACAAACACAAATGAATGGACTAATTAATTAACTAATTATTAACAAATTATTACAAAATACAAATCTTAAAGCCACTAATCTAAATGACTTGAATGAAGTGTAGGGAATCATGTGCGCACATGCGAGAACATCCTCCGGAAACCTCTTTGTTTTCTACCAGAACTTGCCCTGTTCGCAATCAGAAAATAGTTCTATTTTGGCCTCAAAATTTGCTTTGTTTTGCTGGAAAGTTGCCACTGCCGTACAACAAGCTTAGCTGACCGGCCTGATCAGATGGTCGGCCGTACAGAATAATGGCCATCCAACTACTATTTCTGAGGCAAACCCTGCCACAACAAAATTGGAATAGAGAAAAATAGAATGTTTCCAAAAGATGTTCATCCTTCTTACTCCCTCATGTCATGCGGAATGTCAAAGAGGGACTAGGTTTGCTTCCCAAATCATCGACCATCACAAATTTGTTGCATAATGATCTTAAAACCAATAGGAGAAGACTTCGCTAAGCACAACCTCCTTTGTATCTTGAATTTATTCAAGGAAGCGGTAGACATGCTTCACAAATCATCAAGCATCACAAGATAGTATGCGATGATTGTGGAGCAACTAAAAGGAAAAATAATAACAAATCAAAAATTGCTGTCAGCCCTTCTCCCTACGCATGGAATAAGGATGAAACATCCATTTCCATGCTTGAAAGTGGAACTAGGAGAGAGTTATATACACTTCTCGATAAAGAGCTCTCTAGGAGCAACAAAGCAAATAAGGGGGGAAAAAAAAGGCAAGCTATCTATCAAAGCTTAAGCACAAAACTTGCCAAAGTTGTTGACAACTCCTCTTTATTCGTGGAACAAGGATAAGACATCCATTTCCGTGTTTTGAAAATGATCGATAAGAGAGTTTTTCAACACTTTGAACACGGAAGCTACTACCTAGCTTCAAGGTGGACAACAATAATATGAAAGCAAGAAATTTATAAGCCCATATTCAATTCATATCACACAAAACCATTCTAAAACATGCTAAAGGTGCTGAAATTTAACCAAAAAAGTGGAAAAAAAAGAGAGCAGAGGATGAACAACTAGTGAGATAGCCAATGAAAGGGTGGCTAGCTCACTCACTTTTAATAAAGTTTTAATCACATTTTAAGCTTAAAATAACTCTGAAATTAATATGTAAAGGCAAGAAAAATAGAGAGAAAAGATGGTAGAAAAGGTTCAAAGTTCACCTCTTGAAAGAGAGGAAGATCTTCATAGTTAACAAACCTCACTCTAAATACTCTCAAGTATCTGAAATTGTGTTCAAAATCTAAGCAAAAAGCTTCAAGGTTTTGCTTAGATGGTGTATCTATTGTGTATCTATATTGCAAGAGGGTAGATAAGTGTGTTGGACAGGCTTTAAGCATTTCGTAATTTTTTTCCATCCCCAAACCATGAGAGGGGTGCTGTATTTATAGAATTTTAGCTTCTCACGTCAGAAATATCTACAAAAGAGACAACCGGTCTAAATCCCGAGCATGAGAGTAGCTAGCTGCTACAAAATATCTTCTGCATAGAACATGGCCGGCCGACCATGAGGATGTACGGCCAGCCCAATCAAAATGGCCTGCCGGTCATCTGTTGGCTAGCTATTCTCTGAGTGGTCAGGCTAGAAAAAATAAGGTTTTGGTGAAAATGGGGTGCATGGTTTAGGTTTTAAAGCTTGAAACTGAATTCTTTTGCTGAAGATTCGAATGATTGCACAATGTAACATTTCATCATTGAGTGTTCAGAGTGAAGCACTCAAGTCATAGGGGCGGTCAAAATGGGGTGTCCTATAGTGGCATAGATAGATTTTGTTTTCTTTTGCTTTACTCAAGGACTAGTAAAGTGTATGTTGGGGAGGGATGTGATTTGAGACAAAATGTTTGCACTTTGAGGCTTTCTAACTTATGTTTATAGACTTTTAGATTATGATATTTGATACCATAAAGTGTTTATATTCCTCTCCGGGTTAATACCACTCTGGAGACGAAAAGATCGCAAAAAGAGCCAAAAAGAGTGAAAATTCGCAAAGTAGATCCGCTAAAGCGGAATTCATAATCCGCATGAGCGGATGTCCCTAAATTAAGTTTGTCTCTATGTTGATCTATTCGAGCGAAATATTTAAACTGCACAAGCGAATTTGCCTCATTTTGCGTACACGTATTTTTTACTCAAAATTGACTGGAGGAGATAAAATGAAGTTCTGGGCACTTGTTTTAGCATCTGAAACCCTAGAGAAGAATACCAAAAACTAGAGAAGAAGAACAATCATTAATCTATGGCGTTCTCTTCAACCTTCGAAGTGTTCAACCTCTCCATAAGCGACTAAGCTTTCTTCTTATGATTGAGATAAAGCTCTACTCAAGTATTATGTAATTTTGTATTTTAATTCAAGTTTTTCTCTGGAATTGGATAATCATTGTATGATCGTTTTTAGATCTTTTATTCAAACAACATTTTCATTCAATTTATGTATTCAATTTCTGTGATTGGGAATATATGATCATACAACAGTTTACTTTCTTGTACATACAAATCATGAAACGAGTCATGCTCAAGGAAAATGAGTCGTGCCTCAATCCTCGTTTAGTGCAGACAATTCGTGCCGACCGAAGATGATTCTTGACAATGATATTGAGGCTTGTAGCCACTGATGCATCATTATTATCCAAACCATTAATTTACTAGAATTGGATATTTTAATTACATGATATGAGATTAGTAGCGGATTTGAAATCCTAAGTCTTTCTCCCTATTCAGATAACTCTCTTTATTTGCATGGTTACTTCAGTTTAATTTAAATTCTTGTTAGTAAAAATCAATCATCCTCTTTTCTTCAAATTAAATTAGACATTACCTAGTTGAATTGATATTACTTAGCCCAAACTCCTCGTGGTACAATACCTGGACAATCCACTATTCTACTAAATTAGTGTTTTGTTTAGTTCTTTATTTTTTATTGAAAAATGACCGATCAAGGCATGTTTAAGTTCATTTAATCATGTAGAGATCATGTGTTAGGCCTGGTTTGAATCATCATGTAAATAGCTTATATCATTGATTTTCTCTCCATTATGCGTTATTTTCTTTTCTTTCATAATCATCATGTCAGTAGTTTCAAATCGGGCCTAGGTTCATATTTTGTATGTATTAGTTGCATTTATGTCATGTTTATTTCGTGCATGTATATAAGACGCTAAAAGTGGGCGATTGAGCAAGTCCTCTTTTCCTTCTTGGCATGTGTTTGCTATTTGCATTTTTTTTTTCTCTCTATTATGAAGTTTATATGCCTTTTATATGAAAAAATGATTGTTTTGTATGTTTTATGGGTCTTGTTCATCTTAGTTGAAGTTTATGGTCATATTTTATTTAAAACTCATTTTTGGTAAAAAGAATTCTTTATTTCACCCAAAAATATCGCTTTATTCGTGTAACTAAAATGAATGACACTTATTTTTCTCAAATCACATAGTTATAGGTTAGTTAAGAGTTTTAGGGCTTAAAATGAATTTGTATGAATAATTAACCACCAAAATCGTGAAATAGAAATTGAGTAAAAAGGGGTGCTTCCATGACAATGGCCTTCCCTTTGTTGTACCTAAGCTCCCGAAACCGGAATTTTCTTGTTTGTGATAGACTGGGCATTAACGTAGTTTTCATGGTTAAAGGTTTCTTATTTCCCCTTTAAAAGTTAAGTAGCGACTCTTTGTTGGTCAAAGCAAGTCTATGTAGGATACATGTCTTAGACTCGAAAAAAGGCACGTCACCCCACAGGCATAGCTATTTGATGATACCCTCAGTATGCATCCAAAAAACTCATCCTTTTGTGTCTCGATGTGGCATCTACTAGTTGGTCAATTTTGGGGTAAGGGGAAATTATCCTTTGGACATGCCCTATTCAAATTGGTGAAATCTACACAAACAATCCATTTTCCATTCTTTTTTTTTTTTTTTTTTTACGATGATGATATTAGACAACCAGTCCAGATATAATACTTCTTGAATGGCATTGCCTTCTAGTAACTTTTTACTTCCTCCTTAATGGCTTCCACGTGTTGTGGTGTCGATCTCCTGTTTTTTTGTATTACTGGCTGTGAGTTTAGATCTATATTGAGCTTGTGGGAAGCTACTTTCAGATTGATTCCTTACATTTTGTATGGAGTCCATGTGAATACATCTCTAAACTATGGTAGGAAGTAGATCAATTGATCTTTTTCTTATGAACCAAGGCCTTTTCCCATGAGAAAGAACTTTTCTTCATCCACCGAGTCAATTGGCACTTTTTTCAACTCTTCTGCACTCTTGGTAGTTGGCTCTATGTCAACCTACTCTTTGTCTTCTTTCTGTGCTCGAACCTCCTCGAGTATCTTGTTGTAGGTAGATATTGCCATACACCGTTAAGCCGATGCCTGATCGCCCCTCATCTCTCCAACGCCATTCCTCTTTGGGAATCTTAAAACTTGATGAAAGGTGAATGGAACAACTTCCATTTTATGAAGACATGTCTTTCCCATTATCACGTTGTATGGGGAGGGAACGTTCACCACTTGAAGCTCTACTTTCTTAATAACTGCTCTCACTGTAACTCGCAGAAAGATTTTCCCCAAAGGAAAAACTGAGCTAGAGTTGAAGTCATATAGCGGTGAATCTGCGGGATGCATGTCATTATGTGACAATCCGAACTTTCTGAACAATTCATAATTCATAATCTTCGAAGAACTAGCTTAGTCCACTAGTATCCTTTTGATGATGAACTCCCTGATTTTTAAGGTCACCACTAAGGTATCATTGTGGGGGTAATGAATCCCTGACAAGTCTTCATCGAAAAATGTGATCCTTACTTCAAACTAGCACATTCTCTTTGTGGGCACCTCGAACAAAGTCATTACCTCCTTCAAGTGCGCCAATCTTCTTATCTCCTACCTAATTTGATTTGCCTGCCTCTTCGGAGGAATCAAATATATCATGTTAATGGTTCCCAAAGGTTGTGTGTCACACCCCAACCCAGCCCCTATGAGTTTGGGCATGACTTAAGCAGGAACAGACAGAATAACCTGTATGGTATACATTGGGGGCCTGAACGGAAGCATTAAATTTAAAATGACATCTAGAAATATCCATTGAGCAACTATCAACAAGCCAGGACCATCTTAACATTGAACATAACATAGCATGCACACAAAAAGAGGTTACATAAACATTTACAATCCAGCCCAGGTTTTAGGCATACAACAAAATAAATACATAACCCTGACCAGCGATGTGGATACCAAAATTACATTTAGAGAAAACTGATCTAATATGTAAGGGTTTCCTCCAGTGCCTGGTAATCCTTAGGCTGACAAAATGCATGAAGTGTGCTAGATCGACTCCTCAAGCTGGTTCCTACAGAATCAAACAAAACTACAGAATGAGACAAGCTCAGTGAATAGTAGTGCGCAATGATAAAATCACAACGTACAGTAGTATGTGTATCCAAAACCAAATACTGAGATAACAGATCGGCCTATTGGCCCAGATAGCCTTGCGGCACAGATAGCCTTTCGGCTCAGGTAGCCTTGCGGCACAACAGGTAGCCTTGCGGCACAACAGGTAGCCTTACGGCACAGATAGTCTTTCGACTCAGGTAGCCTTGCGGCACAGATAGTCTTTCGACTCAGGTAGCCTTGCGGCACAACAGGTAGCCTTTCGGCACAACAGGTAGCCTTGCGGCACAACAGGTAGCCTTTCGGCACAACAGGTAGCCTTTCGGCACAACAGATATACGGATGTGGTTATCACTTTTCATTTCCAGATCAATACATAATTTACAATTATGCCTTACAGAACAGATACATAAATGTATATGTAATGCACTATTACTCACAGCGTTGGGGCGGCGTATCAGTTCTTTCTGGAGTGTGCCCTGCACACAATATACTAATAAATTAGCATCCTTCCCCTTTTAAATCCTTATCAGTCACTCCATATGTCACTACAGTTTTATGGATATGAATATATCACCATCATAAACTCATCGGAAAAACATTCTAATAACACCAAAGAATCAAGCATGAAAAACTGAACAAAACATATTTTCTTGCTGAAACAGTCCTCCGCTCGAGCGTATCTTTGTCCGCTCGAGCGGACAGTGTAGTGCTGCTAAAATACTGGATGGTCGATTTTTACGCTCGAGCGTATAGTTCTCCGCTCGAGCGGACAGGGTAATTTTCAGAAAAACTGCTGAGAGGTGCATTTTCCCGCTCGAGCGGCCCTGACCCCCGCTCGAGCGGACGTCGACCCAGATTCAGGGCAGCCCGATTTTCAAGCCAAAATTCATCATCCAAACCCAATTTTTCATGCAATCAAGGGTGAAATTCATGCAATACTTCCACTTAACAACACCACAACATGGAGGAAAGCTTAATCATGCCAATTTAGACCAAGTTAAAGGCTTCAACAAGCCAACACTTTCACAAATTCCATCCAATGTCCCAAATATATTTAGGTTCTACAAATTCAACAAACACATCACATAATATTAGCATGAATGCATGGATTACTGAGACACAATCTAACATGGATGCCCAAGATGTCAAAATACCCAATTAATGAGAAACCCTACTTAGAGCAAGTATAGAGCATCCATGAATCAAACACAAATATATATATATATCTCAACTCTTAAGTGGCTACACAAGAGAACTTGAATTACCTTCAATTAGATCACACAAATCCAATAAGTTGAAGAAGCACAATTTCCCCCAATTCCTCACCCACGTTTCTCTCTTCTCTCCCTCTTAGAGTCCCACGTTTTTTATCTCAAGTTCCACAAGTCTTAGATAGATATAACAATATATATATAAGGCATAAAAGACGAAAATCAATCGCTTTAGGGTGCCGAAATAAAAATTTCACAGAAAATCCCCTTATAGCTTAAAAATCATGTAGATTCCAAATTTCAAATCAATTTCTGCAAATTAAGTCTCTAAGATGCTCAATTTCCATTTTAACTAATTCCAGTGTAACAGATACATTCTAATTCAACAGATAGAAACTCATATTTCTAAGTTCCATGCTCTTTTTCTATATTTTCACATAGATTTTCACAATAACATTCAAAGACACAGAACAGGAGATTATAAGGATAGCAGAATCAGATATGAGGGTCGGGGCATTACATTGTGCGTTCCCCTCCTTGTCTTTACGCTTTTCTTTACGATCAAGAGAGTGATCAATGTATGTGTGCCAAGGACCGCACTGTGCTAACTCTTCCAAGAATTACTTCATTGCCTTGCAATCTTTAGTGAGGTGTCAGTAATCCTTGTGATAGGAGCATCGCAACCTCTAGTTCTGAAGAGATAGGTCTCCGACCATTTTCGGTGGCCATAAGGAATAAGGCTCCTTCTAGATCTTCATCAATATTCGATTTATTGGCTCTGTGAAGGTAGTAACAACTTCTTAGAAGGTTGCTTTTCGTGGCCTAGGCTAATAAGTGATTACATTTGACTCTTTCCTTTTGACGTCGAGAGTTTTAATTTCTTTTGGGGTCCTTAATGGAAGTCAGGCTAGCTTTGCTTCAGACCTTCACATATTATCTTCGATCCTGTAATGCTGCTCAAGTCATCTCATCAAGCTATTCATATCAGTGGGAGGCTTGTTCATCAAGGATTGGCAAAGCTTGCTAGTCGGCTGCAAGTGTAACGCCCCTAAAAATCAAGAACATCAAGGAATACATTAACAAATAAATATAGGGTTTTCCTATGATTACAAGTTTAGGAAACATCACTAATTAGTCATTTGGTCAATAATCAAGTAAGATCCCAAGAAGGTCAGAGGAACCTAATATAGCTTTCCTTCAAAGTCTATCTACTTTAGATAACAAAGATGTCCTTTTCACATATCTTAACAAGGTATTAACACAAGATCCACATAAGTCGATGAGAAAATAAGGGACATGTAATACAAAAGATATGCATAGATATATAAGCAAACTAATAGATACAAAATCATGTCTTAAATACAATAGGAGATTTAACACTTAGAATTCCAAAACACATTTACAAAACTAGTTTCGAATCCTCCTAGGGTAGCCATACGTCTTCAAATGCTTCAGTTTCTCCGTCGACTAACTAATAGTTTTCAATGCCTGGCATGAAACGCCATCAGCTTTGAATGTCCAGTAAACACACATATACCCCGCATCTTTTTCCCAATCCAGTGCACAATAATGGCATGATTATAATATATAGCGGAAGTAATAATCAAATAGAGCTTCTAATAAATTTTAGTTCCCCAAAATAATGGTCAATCAAGTTAGTTCTAGCTAACTCCTCGTGGAATATCATTTCTACCCAGCTACTAACACTGGCCACGAGCAATTCTATCTCCCACTTGGTTAAGCAAATACCAATGCATAGCTCCTAGGTTGTGAGACCCTCACTGCTACCCTTATACCTCTCAATTCTGTTAAGCAACTAGAATGTCTCCCGTACTACGTTAGGGTTCGAAAACACACTTGCGCAATACTTCCCCAAATAGGAAAAATATCCCACCAATAAATACTTGAAATCAACATGTCAATTTCTTATAAAATTTACCTTAGTGATCGAAACCTAATACCACCCTTATTAAGTTTCCTATTATGTCAAGGTTAGAACAACAATCAACATAACATTTACTGCAAGTATAGACATTTTAGGACAAAAATATAAAGAGATACAGCCAAAACATACATAGATGTCATTCAAAAGCTTGAACAAACAATATGAGGCACATCCAGACAAATAAGAGTATGAAACTACAAAAATTTACAAATTTTTAGAATTGATTTAGTTTAAAGATAACTATCGAAATGGCATTTTTAGATTTTTCTAGAACTCGGCCTCTTGAGAGTTTATAGAGAATTTTGTCTAGTTTGAAAATCAATTTAAGGAAGTGGGATAGATTTTCTATATTTTTAGTTATTAAAGAAATACTTCAGCTTTGTCCAAATTCATTGACCGTTACGAAAATCAAATTTTCTTTTAAATCGCTGACTCTTTTTGATAGAATTTTTTTTCCCATGAAAGCTAACACGTAAAAGAAGGTTTTGACATAAAAAAAATAGATTAAGGAGATTTTTCTACATTTTTTTCTGGAAGTTTTGCAAGTGGGTTGTAAATACTAATTCTTTGAACACAAAGCTTGAAATAAGAAAAAACAATAAGAAAATAGGGTAACCATGGATAATTTTTCACTTCCATTGTGATGAAAACATGCTAAATAATATATATTCAACTTAGAATTTTAGTCTCAAGGTGTTCCTTTGGAAATCATGTAAGATGGGTTTAGAAAAAGATAGTTTTGCACCTACTAAGAGAAAACACAAGTAATTGTGGAACAAGGCTCAAGTCTTTCCATTTTTAACACAAGAACACCATTAAAACACCTCTGAAAATAATATTTAAAACCCCTAAGAACATGTATTTGAAAGAGAAAATAGAAGGACAGATGGCGTTGTGGCTTACTTGGTGCCTAGATGGGGTTGATTGCACAATTTTCCTCTCCTTTCCTCTCCTCCACCACCAAGCTCTCTCTTTCTTTACTTTTTTTCACCTCTCAGCCGTGTATTAGAGTGTGAGTGTGTATTTTTTCTCAAAAGGTGGAGATGAGTAATAAATTTATATATAAAAAAAATGATAAAAATACTATTTTGCCCTTGATTTCAATTCAATTGAATACTCCTTGATTTAGTTTGAATGTAATGGAATGAAGGGGTGATTAGGACCTTAATCATGTACTTAAATATGATCTAATTAAGCTGAGATATAATTTAATTTATTCCAATTACAAGTACATGCATATATATATACCAATATTATTCAAATTTGTACTTAGGTCAAAACATATCCCATGATTTTAGGGATATGTCTCAGTTGTACACTTTAATTGTAGCCTGGGGGAGAGGCCGGCCAACTCATGATTTTGAAGGATTTCATTGATTTGTTTGTGTACAATTTGTATATTTTGTGAAGACATTTAAGTACAAACTTATTTGTTTAAAAAAATTGATACAAGTATGTATATATAATGGTTACTAACTTGGGGTCAATTTGTAATTCAAGTAAAATGTGAGGGATAAAACCTTAATTTATAAATTCAAATAATTATTTAATTGTAGTATTTAATTAAATTAGGAATTTGGAACTGAATTCGGTTAAAGTTTCTTTATTTCAAATTAAATGGTGAACGTAATAAGAACCTAAAATCTAGGGTTTTGAGTGACAAATCCTTAATTAGGGAATAAAATTATTATTAGAGCATTAAAATTGATTCCTATGTTGTCAAGACTATTTAGGGTTCACACAGTTCCAATCAAGACGCGTTTTTTATTCTAGGGTTCAAATTGCAAGTAAGCGAGGAATCGAGTGTTTTAATTGAAATAGTCTAAAGGTAAGGGCCTTAAATGGAAATGCAAAAGTCAAGGGTCTCATAGCAAGTCCCAACTTGAATGAGGCGACTACTAATTATTCATTGCAGTTGTCTATCTCATTATAGGTTGCCCAATACCTGTTGGCATATTCTCTCAAACTTTCAGTATCATCCTTCTGCATGGTAAAGATCACGTCCACATCCAATTTGCAATACCAACAAAGTGTCATTTCTCCCAGGCTTGAGGAGAACATCTTTTACATCATCAGCCCATTGTTGCTTCACAAGGTCATAGCTTGAATGTAGTGCTAAATATGATTGGTCGAATCTCCTTTGTCGTCATTTAGATTGAACTTCAGAGGGGTCAATCTCTTCAATGGATCAGCGCTATCAATTGCTCAGGAGAATAGAGAAGCTATTTCTTCTGTGAAGTGCTTTCTTCGAACTGGCTTCGGGTTCCCCCCAGTCTGCTCATTGAGCCAACTTCTTAGGTCGCTCTTCTAATATTTTGGTCAATCATCCCGCTCGGTGAACTGGCATTTCTTTATTTCCGACCGGGATGGCTATAGGCAATTTAGCTAGCGGCTTCATGGGAAACGACCTTCTCTTGTTAGACTTTGGTCGCTTTTCTTCATGCTTCTGGATCCCTCCAAGCTAATCACAATTCCTCCTTGAGGGCATCGACCTGTACTATGAGTCAATCTACAATCTGGGCTTGTTGGTTATCATTGTCTAGTGGGGGTGCTACTCTTCTCGAATCTACAAGCGTCATTTTCGAGTCATGGCCAAAATTCTGGCTTATCGTATTGCTAATTAAGGGGGTCTAACTGATCACTTGGTTATCTCTTCTAGAGATGGACGTCACTCACCTTCTTATTGTTACCATAGACAGCACCAATTGTGGAAGGTAGAATTATTCTCCACAGGGAAAACGAGATGAGCACATCCCTTCCTTTACTCTGCTAGTAGAAACAAAAAGATTAGTAATCACTCCCCACCCAGGATTAGTCGTTAGGACCCTCCGACGGCCAAGTCAGAACTATGTTTAGCCATGAGAATTTGTATTTAAAAGGGGGTTCTTGGATTACGTCTAGTATGTCCTCTTTGTTTGACCTGCTTCAGCCTTTTATAGTTTTGCTGACTTAAATCCCATCCTTTGGATCAATGTTCGATCTGAGGGCTCTATCCATTTCTGGATCTGATCAGGCAAGTGCCTAAGTTGTCTTTATCTGTAATGATTAGATCATCTTCTCATGGACAGCTTGGATCATGTCAGGCATTAGTGTTCCACATGCCAAGTGTCATGTTCGTCCGATCAAGCTGATCAAACAATTATGTTGCCTAATAGACCTAACTTGTGTCTTTGTATTTGTTGTTTGATGTCTTTATCATTGGATGAAGATGAATCCAATGACTTCCCAACATTCTACTGATCTCCATCTAGATGGAGATCTTTATTTTTCATTGTTTCTCACGTGCTCAACATGTGCCATTATTCTACTAGCTGTATCTAATGTGCTCCTTAAAAATCTATATGGGCATTTCCTTTCCTTTGGGCTGCGTTGCCTAATTAATATTGGGTTTGGCCAACACTTTACCCCTCCATAGTTTGATTTGTATTTGTCTTGACCATGCTATGCTCTTACCGAGAATATAATGCACTTAAAAAATGGAAAATCAAATGGAGCGGTAATGTGTTGCGATCATTGTAGTAAATTTTATGAGATAATAAACGATGGACCTCAAAAGTATCAGATAGGGGAATGTGTTTCATTTTTGTGAAGTTTTGTGCAAGTGTGTTTTTGAGCCCTAACGAGGCATGAGAGGTATTTTGGCCGCGTAATAGAATTTGGAGGTATAACGGTGCCAATAAGGGTCTCACACAAGGAGAGTATCCCTGGAAGCCTATTCTCTTAGGGAAAACTGTGATGTCACCACTCGTATGTAACCTAGGTGCATGGGCATCATTGGTAATTGTGCGATAAGCGACGCACTAGCAGTTATGCAGTAAGCGATACATTAGTATTTGTTTTTACCAAGAGGGAGTTAGAAATTGCCCATGGCTAGTGTTATTAGTTGGGTAGGAATGACATTCCATATGGAGTTGCCTAGAACTAACTTAATTGACTATTATTCTTGAGAACTGAAATTTGTTATAAGCTTTGCTTGATTATTGCTTTCGCTATTATTATGATCGTGCCATTATTTTGCTTGTGTATTTGGAATGGGAAAAGGGATGGAGTGTGTGCGTGTTTACTGGGTATTCCAAGCTCATGGCGTTTCATGCCAGGTATTGAAGACTATTATTAGGTCGAAGGTGAAGCTGAAGCATTTGAGGACGTATGGCTACCCCAAAAAAATTAGATACTAGTTTTGTTAAATCCTTTTTGTAACAATGTTTGGGATTGTAAGTGTTAAAACTCTTGCTGTAATTAAGGCATACCTCTTGTAAATATTATTTTGCTTATATATCTATATATCTTTTGTAACTTTTCCTTATATTCCTGTCAACTCGTGTAGACCTAGTGTTAATACCTCGTTAAGATCTGTCAAAAGGGTAGCTTTGCTATCTAAGGAGATTAGACTAAGAAGCAAGGCTATTTTGACTCCTCGGATCTTTCCTTAGATCTTACTTGCTTATTGACCAAATGACTCATTAGTGACGTTTCCTACACTTGTAACCTCAGAAAAACCCCACATTTATTTGTTATTATATTCTTTCCATTTTTGGGGCATCACATTAGGTGCTTAAGCACTCAGACTCTGTGTGAAACCCCTGAAAATTTTATTTTCTTAGAAGTCCCTTACTTTTGGAATATTGTAATGAAGACCCTTGATTTCCTAAATAGTTTCAACTTTAACCCTAGAAGCGAAAACTCGCAAACCCTAATCGATTTTGGTAACTTAGAAATCATTTCTAATGCGCCAATACTGATTAAACGACTCCCTAAAAATGGAATTACCAATTAAAACCCTGGATTTTTCTGGTTTTCATCATGTTCGTCGATTGATAGCCTTTTTATTCGAAACATGAAATCTAAACCGATTTAGATTCTCTAACCCTTATTTAGTTTAACTCTACACTTAAATAAATGTTCCAATTCATGAATTAAACCCAAAGCCCTCACATTTTTATTAAATTACTAATTGACCCCAAATTAGTACTATTACATATATACTTGTACCTTTAAATCTATTTTATACACTATATTTTGAAATTTCCATCAATTTTATACAAGAAAAAAATTAAAATAATCCCCTCAAATCCACGCCACATGGCCGGCCACCCTAGGGAAAAGAAATGTATAGAACTTTTTCAAACATAATCCATGCATTCATGGAAAAGTTTGCTACACCCAAAACAAGGAACTTTGTTTCCACATCAAGTTCCATCCTAACTAAATCCTAACTAGATCATGATTAATTGCATAATTAAGGCCTCTAATCATCCACTATTCCATTAAGTTCAAAGTAAATCCAAAATATTCAATCCATTTCCAACCAATGGGCAATTTGGACCTTTTGCACCAATTTTAGTATAAATTAGCATTTTGCACACAAGAACACACACACAAACACCCTATTCGCCTGAGAAGAAGAGAGGGCAAGAGAGTGAGCTTGGTGGAGGAAAGAAGGGAAAGAGAAGGTTTTGTTAGCAAACCAACCAAGCCTCAAGTAAGCCACATCACCATCTCTCCTTCTATTTCCTTTTTCAAATACTTGTTATTAGAGATTAAAAATCATATTTTCAAATGTGTTGTAATGGTGTTCATGTGTTCAAAGTTGATGAATTGGGCTTTGATCCTTCTTCTACTCATATTTCCTTTTAATATATGCAAAACTACGTTTTTCTTCCATATCTCACATTATTTCCAAAGGCATACCATCGTTCTAAAAATATAATTTATTGATACATTATTTCGTATGTTTTCATAACAAAATAAGTGAAAATTTCTCTTAGTTGGCCTCTTTTCTCACCAATCTTCTTATTTTGATTATTGTGCATCAAAAACTAGTTTTACAACCAATTTTCAAAAATTCTATAAAAATGTAGAAAACTATCCTAGACCTCCTTTTATGTCAAAAAAATTCCTTAACAAGTTATCTTTCAAGAAAAATTGGTTTCATTGAAAAAGAGTGAGCGGTTTGTAAGAAAACCTGATTTTTGTAATGGTTGACGAATCTGGACAGCGCTGTAGTGTTTTTAAATAACTAAAAATATAGAAAAGTTATTCCATTTCCGAAATTTTTTTTGAAAACTAGATAAAATTCTCTACAAACCATAAGAAGGCTAGGCTTGGGAAAATTCTGAAATGGTCCTCTTGATTTTAATCTTTAAATGGTACTGAATCTGGAAATTTAGATGTGCATTGGTATTTTTTGCCTTTGTCTTCATGAATATGCTTGTTAGTATATGATCATGTGTTGGTATGACATTGCATATGTCATGGTTATAGACCTTTTATTTTAGTTCTTCGATGATGCTCATACTTATGCAAATTTATTCTTTTTTTTTATTTTTTATTATTTTTTTATTTTTTTGCTTGTGCTAACTAACTTAAAACATTAATCTAAACCAAAAACTTATTGGGGTGGCAAATGGGTTTTCGATCACATGAGTATTGTTATGAGATAAAGTTAATTCAAATTGAATTGGTTAGCAGGACGTGTTCCCTTTTGAAAGTTAAAGTCTTGCGCAAGTGGTCGTTTCAGAACCCTTGAATGGAGCAATTATATTCGAGCCCTAGGAGGTTTGGTGTGAGGAGGGAATGGGCAAGGCTTTATTTTATGGTCGCTTTTGAGGTCATTGGTTGGCACTACGCAATATGTAATCATTGGTACACATCTGGGCTAAAGT
Source organism: Camellia oleifera (assembly GCA_022316695.1). Lineage (NCBI taxonomy): Eukaryota > Viridiplantae > Streptophyta > Magnoliopsida > Ericales > Theaceae > Camellia > Camellia oleifera. The sequence goes on from CM039312.1 coordinate 86,105,826, forward strand.
CTGCAAAGTAGCAAAAGAGGGAGCATACCGAATAATTTGCGTCCGATTCTTGTGGTTGGGAGGATGAAATCTCTTTGGGTGATTTCTAAACTACTAACAACTAACCTTGTAACCTTTTTTATTTACTTGAATATCATGTTTATTTCCCCTATTGTTGTAATTGCTATTGTGTATTAGATTGGGGAAAAAAAGACGGAGTATGTGTGCGTTTACTGGGCATTCAAAACTCATGGCGTTTCATACCAGGTATTGAAGAGGGTTTTGAAGAATATTGGTTGTCCTAGAGAAGCCAAAATGTTTTTTGTTGTTTTGTAAAGTCCATCTGAAATTTTATTTTGGGGTGTAAAATCGATGGAACTACCTTTTGTAACAAAGGATATTTTGTATCTATTCTCTTATTATTATATGTTTATCATTTAAAAACCAATATAGTTCCCATGTTGCTTACGAGACCTTACGTCAATGCCTTTTAAGATCTGTCAAAAGGGTAGCTTGCTACCTAAGAAAGCTGGACTTCAAAGGGATGCTAATTTAACTGCTCCGGCGATCTGGGATCTTACTTTGTCAATGGCCATAGGAGTCATTAGACTTTCCCTTGACTACAACCCTTAGTGTAGATTTTGGAGCATCACACTTTGTGTTCGAGCATAAAAAGGAGATTTGTTTGCTCTTTTTCAACTTTCAACACTCCATGTCCTTAACTTGATTTGGACTTCAATGCATGTTCCCTCAAGCTCTCAAAAACTCCAAATTGATAGTCATTTAGCATCATGAGCTCGAATACATACAAAGAACAAAAACGTAGTAGAATACATCAAGTAACTAAGATGACTAACATTTGGTTGTTGACCAAGTACGAGCTGTAATAGTGAGTAATCATGATATACAGTTGGTCTGACACGAATTAAAGATTGTACATACAATATAGCATGACCCCATGCTAACACAGGTAATTTGCTTTTCATAAGCAAAGGTCATGCAATCAACTGAAGTCTTTTAATGGAAGTTTCAGCTAAACCATTTTGGATATGAATATGTGCAACAAGATGTTCAACATCAATGCCAGTGGACATGAAATAATTTTCAAATGCTCGAGATGTAAATTCACTAGCATTATCTAGATGAATTGTCTTGATAGGATGGTCTAGAAATTGTGCTCACAATCTAACTATTTGAGCAAGGAGTCTAGCAAATGCAACATTATGTGTAGAAAGTAAATAAACATATGACCATCGAGTTGACGCATCTACTAAAACTATGAAACAATGAAATGGTTCATATGGAGGCTGCATAGGTCCACATATATCCCCCTGAATTCTTTGTAAAGGATGGAGATTCAATAATTACTTTTGTGGGCGATGGTCTAGTAATTTGTTTCTCTTGTGAATAGGGAGAACATGAAAAAAATCAATCTTCTGGTTCTTTAATAGATGTCCATGTGAACTTTTAATTATTCAATGCATCATAGATCCTCGATGCCTGAGATGATCATGCCATAGCATAAATTTTTTTGGGTCAAAGCACTTTTGGTGTATTACAAGATGTGGCTCAATCATTTTTATCATCATATAATATAATCCAAAGAAAAATGCAGGAAATTTTTCTAATACAAGTTTATGAGCAAAATTAGTTGAAGTGATATAAAAATATTCTTCCTGGCTTTCATTTATAGTTTCAATATGATAACAATTACGGCATATATCTTTGAAACTTAACAGATTTCTTTGGATCTGGTATAATTTTGGCTCTTTTGGAGCCCTTACTCAGGTTTTGTGGAACCTAAATTATATTGACATTAGATTTTCTCATGATTAAATGTTTAAAATATTTTCTATAACGAAAGATTTTCTGTTGCTACACTGTCCGCTAAACAAATATCCTCATCAGTCATTTCAAAATTAGTCAATATATCAATGAAAGTCATGCCTATAGAAAATTAAAACTCACTACTTCCAAAACATTGTTAAAACAGAAAAATACAAATTGTAAAACACAAAAACACAAACTCTACAAGCCAAACTAAAACATAAAAATAAAAATTTCTAAGAAGAAAAATATAAACTTCAAACCATAATCGAAGTAGGACAACACAAAACATAACTCAAAAACATGATATTTGGAAAATCATATTAATCAATGTGGACATTCCCATCACCAAATAAATTATCAATTTTTCCTTCAGAGTCTTCAAAGAAATCAGAAACATCAAGATGAGTAATTGTGAGGACCTAACCTTTGTAAATCCTATTAAGTCCCTGAGTTTTGAACTGTTAGTTCCTTGTTTATGTGAAAATTTAACCCTACAACCAAAGACACATCACAAAAGAACTCGTACAAACCCTAATCGACCCCAATAGCTTAGTAATCGTTTCTACACTCTAATATTAATTATTTAACTATGAGGCCCCTAACCTTTGTAATTTTTATTTCAACCCTTACTTTTGAATTATTTCAATAAAGACCCTCGATTCCTTATTTGTTTTCAATTTTAGCTATAGAGTTGAAAACACATGCCCACTGAAAACTCGCAAACCCTAATTGAACTCGAAAACTCATGGATCATTTCAAAAGCCCTAATAGTAATTAAATTAATTCTATAATTATATTTGCTGTTTAAAACCCCAGGTTTTCGATTCTCATTACGATTTGTCGTTTAATTCAAAATAAAAATTTTTAACCGAATTGAATTCTCAAATACTAAATTAATTAAATACTACACTTCATTAAATGTTCCAATTCATAAATTAAGGATTAGTGTCATATTTTTCTAGAATCACAAATTGACCCCAAATTAGTAACCGTCATATATACACTTTTACCAACTTTTCTTAAAGAAACAAGTTGCACATGAGATCTTTATGGAAGATACAATTGTATAAAAAAAAAATAAAAAAATCAATGTTGTCCCCGTAAATCTCTATGATGGCTAGCCACCCCCTCCCTAGGATTTTCTATAGATACACTTGGTACAAAATTCCTTGAATCGTGGAACCACGATGATGGATATGGTACCTATATAGATTTGCTATATTTATATATGTGTGTGTGTGTGTGTGTGCGTGCGCGCGCCTGTGTGTACTTGTGAATATAAGTGTTTAACTAGCCCTAAACCTAACTAGATTTTGATTTAGTATATGATTAAGGTCCGAATCATCCCTCATTCCATTACATTCAAACTAAATTGAGACACTATTCAATTGAATCAGAACCAAAAGGCATTTTGGACTTTCGCACCAAATGCTCTATAAATATATTATCCCTCGTCATTTGTTGAATACACAAAAACACTCACACCCTACCCCACAGCTAAGAGAGAGAGAGAGAGAGAGAGAGAGAGAGAGAGAGAGAGAGAGAGAGAGAGAGAGAACAAATAATAATAAAAAAGGAGGAAGAGTGAGCTTGTTGGTGGAGAAAAAGAAGGGGGAAAGAAGAGTTGTACAAACATTCTATCTAGGTAACAAGTAAGCCACATCACCATCTCTCCTTCTGTTTCCTTTTTCAAATACGTGTTCTTGGAGATTTAAAATAATATTTTCAGATGTGTTGTAATGGTGTTCTTGTGTTGAAAATGAAAAAATTGAGTCTTGTTCCACCCTTACTTCTATTTTATCTTAATGGGTACAAAACTATCCTTTTCTACACCTATCTCTCATAATTTCCAAAGGTTGAGTTTAATATATATATATATATATATATATTATTTAGCATGTTTTCATCACCATAAAAGTGAGAAATTATCCATGATTACCCCTTTTTTCTCTTATTTCAAACTTTGTGCTCAAAGAACCGATTTTTCAGCCCACTTGTGAAAAGTCTAGCAAAATGGGAAAAAAAATCTCCTTAACTTCATTTCTATGTAAAAACCTTCCTTTAAGTGTTGGCTTTTGTGGGGGAAAAAAATTATTGAAAAAGAGTGAGTGGTTTGAGAGAAAACCCAATTCGCATAACAGTCAACGAATTTGGACAACACTAGAGTATTTCTTGAAAACTAGATAAAATTTTCTACAAACCATAGGAAGGCAAAGTTTAGAAAAAATCTAAAAGTGCCTCTTTAATTCCAACCTTTAAAGTGCACCAAAGCTGGAAATGCGTATTATCACTTGTTCAGGACTTGTTATGATATTTGCATGATTATAATTATGTTTCTTACCATATTGATTTGATAACGCTCATGCTTATGTGGATATTATTGTCTTGATAAGTTGTTCTAACTTCAATTTGAGACATCTACCTCAGCAGAAAACTTAATTAGGGTGGTATTGGATTTTCGATCACTAGAAAAATGAAAAGATGATAATTTTTTAGTATGGATTGATGGGACGTGTTCCCTAACTGAAGTTTAAGTCTAGTGCTAGCGGTTATCGTGTTAATCCTAGAATGGAACGGGCATATTCAGACTCCTTACGGTGGTTTGATTTGGTGAGATAAAGTTGAGTCCATATGAGACATTCAGGAGGATAAAATTGTGTTTTGAGGAGGGATAAGGTTGGGTTCAGGATGACAAAACCTTTTTCTTTTGGCCGCCCCTTTTGAGGTCCACCAATGGCATTGCGTGGTATATAACCGTTGTAGAGCATTTGTGGTAAGGTCTACAAAGCAACAAAATAGGGAGCTTCGAATAGTCCGGTGTCCAATTCTTGCAGTCGGGAGGATAAAATCTCTTTGGGGGATTTCTAGATTACTAATATATAACCTTGTAATCCTTTTTTATTGACATGAATATCACGCTTCATTACTTGCTTATTGTAATTGTGATCATGTATTGGATTGGGAAAAAGGGACGCGATGTGTGTGCATTTGATGGTCATTCAAAGCTCATGGTGTTTCATGCCAAGTATTGAAGACTATTATACCTGTCAAAGGCAAAACTGAATCATATGAGGATGTATGACTGAGCTAGGAGAATTAGAAACTAGTTTTGTAAATGTGTTTTGAGATTTTTAACTAATAAATCCCTTGTTGTATTTAAGACATAATTTTGTGATTATTATATATCTAAACATATATTTTATATTAGCTATTCCTTATTTTCTCATTGACTCATGTTGTCCTTGTGATAATACCATATTAAGATCTATCGAAAGAGTAGCTTTGTTATCTAAGGTGGTTGGATTTCGAAAGGAGGCTATATTAACTTCTCCGACCTTCTTGGGATCTTACTCGGTTATTAACTAAAGGACTCATTAGTGATGTTTCCTACTCTTGTAACCTTGGATAAACTGATTATTTATTTGTTAATATATTCATCGATGTTCCTGATTTCGGGGGCGTCACAACTTGGTATTAGAGGCTAGGTTCAACCCTTACCCACGCGTTTCGAGTTGCAAACATAAACAACTTTGGCACAAACATTATTACATTATAATAACACTATTTACTCTATCAACTAAATGACATCAAAAAAAAAAAAAATTTCTTGACCAACCTTAGGATGATTCTTTGGATTTCAAGCATGGCAACGTCGGCTCGTGAAGGTGTATAGTGGTGTGCTAGTCTGACATCAGAACTGGGGAACTGAAGAAAGCATTTCAAATAAGACCAACTGAACCAGACATTCATAATGAAGAAGGAGAACCTTAATTAATGAATCAGGACATGTAGTTTGTCCCAGAACAATCGAGAATGGTGACGAAATAGGTAGTTGAGTAGGACTACATTAGGAAGCTTATTATGAGTTACTTGAATTATGAGCATTTCACCTTAATAATTCCCTTGACTAACAACGTTAGCAAAACTCTAATCTACACTTAACTATACGTTGGCAGATGGTGAACCATATAAGAGCAAACAATTACATAGGTAATAGCAACAACACCAATGACAAACGATGACATCAATATAAACAAGAACGAAACACCCGGGGTCAACAATCATAATTACAATCACACCCCTGCACCTACGGCCAACTTACCTAGGAATATCGAAAATCAAATTTTGGATGAATTAGGAAGGGTAAGGAGAACACGTCAGAATGAAAGGACACATCTATTCACCGAGTTTTTCAAACAGAGACCGCCGATCTTCATTGGCGAGCCCAATCCTAAGATTGCTAAAGCTAGATTCGACAAATGAAGAAGATGCAAGAGACAATGGAAATAGCCAAGCATACAAACAAGATCGCTCTGGCCATTTACCAATTGGAAGGTGAGGCATACCATTAGGTAGACCTTAATCAAGAAATCTAAGGACATAACGACTATAACTTGGGTGCAATTTAAAGAGTTATTTCTGAGGAAGTACTTTCCAAACACTAGTTAGATAGGAGAGAATTCGTGACTTTCAAATGCTAGGGCAAGGCACAATGACAATGACCCAATACTGTGGCAAAATTCAAGGAGTTTGCTCATTATGCGACTCAATACGTAGCCGACGAAGAAGAGAAAGCACGAAAATTTGAGTGAGGCCTAGACCCTATAATCAGAGGAAGGGTTTTGCCCTTGCGACTTCCCACTTTTGCGGATGTAGTAGATACGACACTAGACACAGAATGAGAGGTGGTAGACACCAGACGGATTTGGAGCCTGAAGAAAGAAAGTCAATCCCATGTGTAACCAAGAAAGGAACAACCAAAGGCATGCAATACAAAAATTATACTCCAGGACACCGCAACTACAATAACAACTGCAACAGTAGTGCCAAAAGGAAAGCTTTCAAGTAAGACCAGTTTGGTTAATCTAGTGCTACTATTGCCAGCAACTAGGGCACAAGAAAAATGAGTGTCCCCGACTCGTTCAGTTAGGATATCAAGGAGAAGGTACGAAAGAAAACGCACAAGGGATTGGCGGGCAGAAGCCATGGAAGAACAAGCCAAGACCAGCCAGTCAACAATACCAGAGGAAATGAAGCAACAAAAGGCTGGGGCCCAATAATAATCTGAGGCTAACCAACAAAATATTTGCACCACAAGGAGAAGAAAACGAAGACCTCACTAAGCAATACCCTGAGGGTGAGAAATACCACACATATGGATCCAAGGAATTACAATACAAGCCTTGGTTAACCTAGAAGAATGTAACTAAACAGTTAGAACTCGTTTGGAATGACTTTTTATAACCTGAACGTAGATGGTGTAAATTTCATTTATTTAATCCAATCTTGGAACTCTTGAGTACACCTTTTCTTCATCACATTCCTTCATATATGCAATATGTGTTAGGTCATTAGAACTTGTATGCGAACTTTAGGAATTATTTGTGCAATTTTTGAGGCATGAAGATACATGACACCAACCTCATCTTACAATTAGATCCGTTATACATACATCAAGCTATGATCAACAAATGAGATGACTTATAGCGATCTGAGCTTAGACCCGACCCATTTATTACTTTCGAACCCGAGAAACCATAACTGTAGCGGTCGTCATTCCCTTTTCTCTTGTTGGATTATGGCTCAAGGGTCAACACTGCCTACTGTTCTTTATTTTGTTCTACTCCAGGGGTTGACACCAACCTTGGTAGTGTCGACATGACCTTGTTGCTATGATCTTGGTGTAGCTAATGAAATTTCTGATCAACACCAGTCTTCGCGGTGTCAACACCTACCCCGTTATTGGCCTCCAGGGTCGACACGAGTATGGGTGGCGTCGACCCTTTCATTGCTAATTTGTCCTGGGTTACATACTGAAATATAGGGTCAACACCTCGAGTTCTTAGGGTTGACCCTCTCCTTGTTGTTTTGTTCTAGGTTGCATTATGAGAAATACAGTTGACACCACTTTCTCCTAGGGTCAACCCTCGTCTGTTGCAAAACATTAGTGTCTTAGCTTTTCTTTCTGAGGGTTGACACCACTATCACAAGGGTCGACCCCTGTGACTCTTTTTTTAGATTTTGTGCGACTTGGGTCCTACTTTTGGGGGATTTTGACTTGTTCTTTTCATTTGACTTTGGGGCTATTACTCTATTAATACCTAGTAACTATAAATACACCCAAAGACACTTCTCTCTCCTGAGTTGTTTCTCTTTTTCCCTCGCTCACCCGTAGCTCTCTCTCTTTCTCTCAAAATTCACTTCTTCCCACTTAGATATTTAGATCTACTCACTTAGAGGTACCTTCTTATCTTGGTCCTTTGAAATAGATTGTAGATCATCTCAAGGGCTTCTTTTTTATCCTAGTGGCTTGTGGTGTCATTGACGTTGAGTTTTTTCGAGCTCTTCTCTTCCACCTTCTAACCTTGAGGTAGGGATTCTTCGCATTTCTTTATGAGTTTTAACGTAGCCATTTGTTTTATAAAATCACTTTGTGAAGGAAATGGATTTTTGAACAATCTTGGGTTTTGGTTCGAAATAAAAAGAAGGGGTTTTCAAATGGTTTATTAGGAATACAAGTGAGATATGATGAAATAATGGGTTTTATTTAGAAAAATGGTTTATAAAAAAAGAGGGTTTTGCCCTAGAAATCTCAAATGTTGATGTCGTATTGATAAATGGAAAAGATGTTGACATTGTGAAATTAGGTTGGTGTTGTTGAAAATGGTGGAGTTAGGCATGTATTACAACTTACATCTCGGAATTTGGAAAGCACATCTTTGTGAAAATGTATTATTGTCTAGAGGTATCTATTTTGGGCTATCAGCAGAGGATAGTTATGATTGTTGCAGAAATTGCATGAGAACTGAGTGAATTGGAAACTATTTTCTCATCCATTTGCATTGGGCATTGTTACATATTATAACATTGAAAATGTATATTATTTTGAAAAAAATGATGAATACTTGGTGAATCTGGGTAGGGGGTGTGGTTACAACATTAAGTTGGCATGTGTGTCCTTGGTAAGAGACCAGAAACCTGCGTAATAGTGTCAAGCCTTCCGTTTAATACCAGTAAAAATGACAAATTAATAGTACTTGTATAGTCTACTTGCAGACACGTACCTAGAGATTCACGGGGTTGTATTAACAGTTCGATTTTCAATTAAAAGGAAAATGTTTCATGAATGGTGATATAAACCTAGCATTGCATGGTTTGAAAAAGATATAAAATGTTTTGTCACTAGCATTGCATATGCATCTTACTCTTATATCTTTGTTAAGATTCTTATACTGTGTTAGATTATTTCTACTAGGTTTTGGCTCACCCTATGTGGGAAAACTATTTTCAGGTGCTGATGATATGCCTCCGCCAAGGCAATAGCTTGGGAGGACTTGTATTTTTGTTGTATTTGCTAGTACAAGTCATGGGCTTTAACTGTATTGAATTTTCCATTCATTTTGTTGTAACCAAGCATTGTCTTGGAAAAATTGTAAGCCTTTAGGGCATTTCTTTTACTTGATGTTCATTGTGTTATGTAACATATGTTATAGATTCAGGGATAGGCTTATGAATGTATATATGCATATGTTACTCTGTTGTAAACTTAATTGGAACTTAATGGAATATAGTTACCTTCTTATCGTTGTTATTCATTAATATTGTAGTTGGGTTATTGTATTTATTTCGGGGCGTTACAACATGGTATTAGAGCATATCGGGTTTGAATACTTTGGGTACGTAGGAGAGTGGTTCTTACCACAATGGGTTTATCTCGCTTGATAAAGATATGTATTTGCATGGTTTGCTATGTGATAACATGCTTATGTAACTAAGTGGGTATGGAACTTAATTTCTAAGATGTTGATTGGGTTTACGACTTTCTAGAAGTCCTGTTAGAAGAGCACTTGATCACTGTTATTTCTAACTGGAACTTGGGCAGTGCCGCGGAACAATCATTATCTAGAAAGGAAGTTCGTATGTGTTTATGTGATGATGTGCTTATGTGGAGTGAATTATATGTTGTCCACTACATTTGGATACGAGTGAGTTAGCTTCAACACATTTGTAAATGTGCTAATCTCTAGTGTTACCTTTATTAGGATGTCAGGATGTGGGCATGGTGGTAGTAGGTGTGGCAGGCCTAAACGGTAGGAGGTGCCATTTCTAGATTATATTCGACACAAGAGGAAGGGGTTGGTCAGGCCAATGCAGCCAAATTGGTTGGTCAGCAGGCCATGGGCACTTTGGCCTGAGAAATGGCCGGAGCTTTACGGGAATCCATGGACATTCTCAAGGTTGAGAATCAAGTCCAAGCCCATGTTGCTCAGACAAGGCCATCATTCTTGAAGAGGAAGTTCTTTCGATCTAATCCGGATGATTTTATACGGGATTTGACAGAGCCCTTGAAAGCGGATGAATGGCTCGAGTAGATGGTGAAGACGTTGGAGATGCTTGGCATCAAGGACGATGGGTTAAGAATGACCTTGCCATCCTTCCAACTGAAGGGAGATGCGAGTCAATGGTGAAAGTTTAGGAGGAGACGCTATAGACACCTCATTTGTTACGGCCCTTACGACTTGGACACCATTGCATGCACACCCAATGATGATTTTATATACTCGTCAAGTGCTCGAAGTCCTCAGCAGAATGCCGTAGCTTTGAGCCTTTCAAACCCTGCACCCCTGTTGTCCTGTTTTGGACTAAGCCTTGGTCCTTCAAGCCCACAGCTTCTGGTGGCCACCGGCCATCACTTTTAGGCTGCAGGCCACTGATGTGGCTTGTCGGCTACCAGTTTCTTTTCCAGATATTTTATGCCAACCGTGCCAGTTGTTTGCAGAGATGCATGCATCTGTACCCACGTGTAGGGCTGGATATCCTTGTAGAGAATTCATGTTTTCTATATATGGGAGACCCCTCTTTCATGTTTTAAGATTAGAAAATTTTGAGATCAAAATTTTTCCTCTCTAAAATTCTCTCTCTCTCTCTCTCTCTCTCCCTAGCCAATTCCTACACTTTTGCCTCCAAATCCTTAACCTTTGCCTATACACCCGTAACCACATCTCACCATCTTTGAGCTGAAGTACTTGTGAACTTGGTTTGAGCTCTAGAGGGTGTGTGTACTTAGTTTTGTTGCCTATAATTGATCTTCTCTTCAAAAGGTATAAGGCTTGGCCTATTTGCTTGCTTTCTTTGTTATTATTCCTACTATTTTCTCATTATTTTTGGGCTGTCAAAACATTGTATTTTTGCGCTGAAGCTTGGTCTAAGGGCCATTAAAGGTTGAGGGGTTGATAGCCCTTCTTTGTACCTTGTTTTGGAGGCCTTTTCCCTTGTGTTTTCCACCTTTGCACTATCTTTTTTTAAACTTTTAAACACTGTTTTTTAGAGTTATTTCAGTGGCTAAAATCATTTTTTGAAGTCCAAAATTGGAGGGGTTAGCCTCCCCTCCTTGTGTCTTACTTACTAGCCTAGCATGCTGTATGTTTTAGCATGTTAATCTAGATTTTTTTAGCTCAATTCCAGCATGTTTTAGGACTTGTTTTAGACAACTTTAGCACTGTTTTGGGCTGTTAGTTGCATTTGAGGTTTGTTTTGCATGCTTATAGTGTAATAGTCCTCATGAGTTTGGTGTTCTAGGCCTTAGACACCATCTTATTTGAGTTGATAGCATTTATTTATGGTTTTCTCACTCATTTTTAGCACTAATAATCTCTGCAACCTCTCTCATTTCTTAGCTTTTTGTTTTTCTTTGAAAGTGGTTCAAACTACTTATTTATTTAAAGCATGAGATTGAGGTGCCATGCTTAATGGTTTAATCCCTTTAAGGTTCACTACCAACGGTATGATGTCACTTTCATGTGTAAAACAACTCTTGGTTTGAGTCTTCTTTTGATTAGACGACTTAAACTCACCCTTTGGACTCAATTGATTAAAGAATTAAAATCTAATTAAAATTGAGTAATTAAAATGGAGACTAAAATGGTGAAAGATAATAACTTTGGTTGTGTTCAATCGGACGTTAATTGAACACATAGAACTTGGACCATTTTATACTCACTAGTGATGAAATGATTCAAGTCTCCAAGGTCATCACTTCCCTTGATCTTTCATGATAGGGAGGTGGTTTTGAGAGTCTCATTTTGTTGCATTCATTGAACTTGCACACCTGGTTTCACAAGCCATCATGTAATGGAATTGCATCCATTGATGGTTTGTGAACCAAACATGCTACTCGTTTGATTTTGTTCATGAAAATGAGGGGTGAGTTGTGCAAACAAACCCTTGAAATATCCTGTATATGCTCTATTTGTCCTCTATTGCAGTAAGGAGAATTGGGCAGTAGTGGTTGACCGGCCATCACTGGTGGCAGGCAACCTTCATCACTGGCCGGCCGGCCCTTGATGCAAAATTCAGCAGTGTGTTCTTCAAGCAGAGCAGAGTTGTTCTGGAAGTAGGCAACAGTGTTGGTGTTCTATTGTACAATAGAGGCTCTCCAGAAGCAAAACATCGGCTTTTTCGGGTGGAAACCGTAGCACGTGCATGAGCATCCCTCACATTCTGAGCTTGTTCAAAGTTCACATATTTAGATTAAATATTTGTTGTAATTAATTAGTTGTAGCTAATTAATTTTGTAAAGTGTTATATTTAATTAGTTAGTTTTCATGTTGTAATAATTAGTTAACTAAAATAGTTAGTTAATTCATTATGTTGTAATAATTAGTTAAGTAGTTTAGCTATTTATTCATTTATTTTGTGATAATTAGCTTAGCTTTAATTAGTTAGCTAGTTTATTCATTCGGACTCTCCTTCGTGAGACCGCAATGTAATAATGTGTATGTCTTCCAACCCCACGTCTTTCTCTCTTTTATTTAATAGCTTACGATGGTTAGTTTAGGGACATCATATTTTGTTTAGCATACTCCATGTTTGCATTCATTTGTATTGCATGCACCGAGGCTTGGTTCATCATTCTAACTGCAATGTTAGTTCAATACTTTTTTGAATACGTGGTTAGACCGCATGCTATTTAATTGATTCATATGCCATATTATTAGCTGAGCCAATTAATTGCATATTGCATGTGTTGCATTACTCATATTGCATTAGTTAGGAATCATGCATTTTTCTAATTCATTTCTTTTTTGGCGTGGCGTACTAGGTGAGCCATTACTCGTTTTAGCATATTTCATGAGTGTTGATGATTTCATGTTTAGCATGTTTGCCATGAGGCTAATTGCTTAAGTGCTATAATTGCTTGAATGCCTACGGATGAAGGCTAATTGCTTGATTTGGAATAATTTGAGTAATGTTCATATGCGATCACTTTTTCGAGTGGTACATATTTCGAAACAATTTTGCAAACAAACATAACTCAAAGCATTCCAATTCTTACAAATTTAGTCTATACTTGTGTGTATGCGCATCACATAGTAATGCTAGCCTAATAAACCAGAACAAGAGCATATAATGTATATAAAAATCATCTCATGATTAGTAGGAGCCGATCTTTGATCGGGCGAGCGAGGGTGCTTAATTCATGACCTTCCCCTCTCGTACCTAAGTTCCTAAGCTGAGACAATCTTAGTGATGACGGACACGTGGCCTTTGGCACAAGTCATGGGTTTCCTAAATTTCTCAAAAAATATTTAGGTGGCAACTCTGTATCTGGCAAAGTAGTCCATTTTTGGCAATTTGATTTAAAATTGATTTTCTAAAAGATTTCGAGCTCCCTTTTCGAAGTTCAAAATAAGCCGTACAGTATCGGACTCCCATAGTTCTAAATCCAATCTCACAAGTGCAATGTAAAATTGATAAACACCAAAGAGTCCAAATCCGATAAATCTTTTGAAAAATCGTTTTTGAATCAAATTGTCAAAAATGGACTGCTTTGCCAAATATAAAGTCACCACCTTTTTTTTTTTTCTTTTTCTTTTTTCTTTTTTTTTTTTTGGGAAATTTAGGAAACCCATGACTCGTGCCAAAGGCCACATGTCCGTCATCACCATGATTGTCTCAGCTCGGGAACTTGGGTACGAGAGGGGAAGGTCATGACTTGAGCACCTCCGCTCGCCCGATCAAAGATCGGCCTCTACTAATGATGATATGAATCTTATGTACATTATATGCTCTTGTTCTGGTTATTAGGCTAGCATTACTATGTGATGCGCACACACACAAGTATAGACTAACTTTGCAAGAATTGGAACATTTCAAGTCATGTTTGTTTTTGAAAATTGTTTCGAAATATGTACCACTTGAAAAAGTGATCGCATATGAACATTTACTCAAATTATTCCAATTCAAGCAACTAACCTCCATCCATAGGCATTCAAACAGTTTAACAAGTAAGCACTTAGCCTTATGGAAAGTATGCTAGTCATGGCAGTCACTCACACTCATGCAAGTATGCTAAAGCACTAAAAACTCACCTAGTACTCCAAGCTAAGATAAAACAAAAGAGTTAGAAAATTATGCATGATACCTAACTTATGCAATATGACTAATGCAACGCATGTGATATGTAACTAATAGGCTCGGCTACCAATATGGCATATGAATCAATGAAATAGCATGCGGTCCAAGCACGTATTCAAAGTAGTATTGAACTAACAATGCAGTTAGAATGATGAACTGAGCCTCAGTGCATGCAATACAAATGGATGCAAATATAAAGTATGCTAAACAAAACACTGATGTCCCTAAACTAACCATCGTAAGCTAGTAAATAAAAGGGAGAAAGGCGTGGGGTTGGAAGACATACACATTATTACATTATGCTCTCACGAAGGAGAGTCCAAATGAATAAACTAAGCTAACTAGCAACTAATTAAGCTAAAGCTTATTAAGCTAACTATTACAAAAAAGAAATGAATAACTAGCTAAACTACTTAACTAATTATTACAACACTTGGATTAACTAACTAGTTAACTAAATAATTAAATAATTACAACACAAGTGTAACTAAAATAAGTAATTAAACTAATCAACTAACTACTCCGCCTTGGGAAGCAAGGGATGTGCATGCGCATGCTCGGATTCCACCCGAAAAGACTACCGTTTTGCTCCCAAATGCCTCTAGTTTTCACAGTTGAACATTTCCAAAATAACTTTGCTCTACTTTACCAACACTCTGGTGAGTTTTGCATTAGTGGCTAGCCAGCCAAAGATGAAGGTTGTCAGGCCACCAGTCCGGCAATAGAGGTGGTCTGCCGGCCACCTACCGGCCATGGAAAGTGGCCTGCCGGCCACTGAATGCCTAGGTTCATCTTGTTGCAACAGAGGACGAACAAAGCATATATAGAGTATTTTCAAGGATTGTCTGCACAACTCACCCCTCATTTTCATGAACAAATCCAAGGAGTGGTGAACCTAAGCCACAAACCACCAATTCAAGCAATTTTATTGCATGATGGCATGTGAACCCAAGAGTGTAAGTTCAATAAATGCAAGAAAAAAAAAGACACAAACCTCCTCCCTTTCATGAAAGATCAAGGGAAGTAGGTTAACCATGGAGACTTGGATCATTTCATCACTAGCAAGTATAAGATGGTCCAAGTTCCATGTGTTCAATTAACGTCCAATTGAACACACCAAGACACAATCAAATTCTTATCTTTGCACAATTTTAGTTTCAACTTTTAGTTCACTCCTTTTAATTACCCTGTCCACTTCTTTAACCAATTAAGTCCATTAGTGAGTTGAGTCCTCTAAAAGAAAAGTAAGTGTCAAACAATAGGTAGTTTAAGGCAAGAGAGAGGTTTCATGACGTTGATAATGAACCCCCAAAAGAGGAATTAAACCATTAAGCATAGACCTCAATCTCAAGCTTAAACAATCTTAAGGTCGAAACAACCCTCAAAGCAAACAAAGAGTGAAGAAATGAGAGAGGTTGTAGAGATTATGCTTGCTGAAATTAAGTGAGAAAAACTAAAACAATGCAATCAACTCAAACAAGTGGTGTTTAAAGGCCTAAAACACCAAACTTGTGAGGACACTTACACTAGAAGCATGCAAAACAAGACTCAAATGCAACAACCAACCAAAAATAGAGGCAAAAAAATCTAAAATACAAGCTAAAACATGCTGGAATTAAGTTACAAAAGGCTAGAAAAATATGCTAACACATAGAGCTATCTAGGCTAACAAACAAAACACAAGAAGGGAAGGCTAACCCCTCCAAATTTAGACTTCAAAGCATGATTTTTACCATTGAAAATACTTTGAAATTCAGTATTTAAAAGCCCAAAAAAAGATGGTTTGAAAGTGGGAAACAAAGGTGGAAAGGCCTTACAGACAAGAAATAAAGAATGGTGGAACACCCCCTAACTTTAAATGGCCTAAAACCACCAACTTCAACCCATAAAAGCAGAGTTTTTTACAGCCCAAAAAGCAGCCTAAATCAGTGGGAAAAGATAAGAAAAACAAGTATGCAAAGCAAGTTAAAAAGGCAAGTGTTATACCTCTTAAAGGGAAAACCAACTCTAGGTGACAATTCAAGCCAAAACCACCTTTTAGAGCTCCAAGAAGGCCTCAAGGAACCTCAGATCAAAGATGAACCACTTTGGTTAGTAGGTGTAGGCAAAAGTGTGGTGTATCTAAGCTACTATGCACAAACTTGCAAGAGAGATAGAGAGAGAGAATTGTAGAGAGAGGACTTTTCCAAAATTGTTTCTTCACTCCTAATGTTTTCTAACCTTGAAAGCAAGAAGAAAGGTCTTCTACATATAGAAATATATGAGCTTTGGTTCGAAAATATCTAAAAGAGAACAGCTGGAGCTTTGTGGAAACAGTTGGAAAAAATATCTGGGTTTTACACTAGTGGCCAGCTGGCTAGCAGTGCTAGCCAGTCACTGGTGGTCCGACAAGCAAAAAATCACGGCTTGCCTCACCACAAATGGTAGCTGTCGACCACTTGCCAGCAATGCTTCCAGACCCCACTTTCAAACGAGCATATCTCCATCATCCCGACTCTGTTTTATGTCATTCTTGAGCCTATATTGAAAGCCCCGAAAGTCTACTTTCCATTGGTGGTAGCCTCACATCTAAATTCTAAATATGAAAAGAGATATGCCTATTTTCAGTGATGGTTGCTCATTTCTAGCTTAAATGAATGATGCCCAACTTCTTCCCCAACTAGTTTTCTTCCCTTTTCTCTTATTTTCTTCAAATCCAAACCTATAAATAAGAGGTTTAAAAGATTTTTCAAAGAGTTCACCTCTCTACCATTTATTTTCACCTTGTCCTTACTCAGTTACTGAAAAGTGCTAATTTTTTACGAAATGCAAGCCTCGGAACATCGTAGAAACATTTTCAAAAATATTTTGAAAAGAGAGCGTTTTAAAGTCTAAAATAATTTTGGTCAAAATAGTTTTGGTCCAAAATGGGATATAAGGTTGGGATTTAGAAGCTCTTATTTTTGAAGAAATCGAACATTTGCATAGCATAACTCTCATCATCGAGGGATCAATTAGTGGCACCCAAGTCTTAAGGGCTGTTAAAAATGGGGTGTCAACAGGGGTGCAGAAAAAATTCAAGCTACAAATGCATTGGAGGTTCTTGGGAGGCTTTTTTCAATGCCTTCCAGGGAAAGTTTTTACCTTCTACTGTTAGGGAGAAGTTGAGGGAGCATTTCTTGAAACTCAAATAGTTGAACACACCGGTACCCAAGTTTGAGGCTACTATCACTAGGTTGTTGAGATTTACACCGGAGTTGGTAGCAACAAAGGAACGGTTGTTGCTTGAATTTTGAGAAAAGGCTAAAGACCAGACTCTTTTTTAAGGTCGGTCGCATCCATGATTAGGGATTACGGTCACCTTGTGGAAACAGCTAACTTATAGACTGTGATCCAGTCGGAAGAGGAGTGGATGAGGGGCTCCAGGCAGAGGAGTCAGGAAGTTCAGGGAGAGACTCGGGACAATAAGAAACAGAGGGGTTCCAACCCACAGTAGTCCCAGAGAGTGTCAGTCTAGGTCCAGTTTTCATGTACCAATTTTGGGTTAGGGAGAGGTGGTCAGGAGGGGATCACCTGTTTCAAGTGTGGCCAGTTGCGTCACAAGTCTATTGTTTGCCCAAAGAAGGGAAGGAGGACAGCAATCTATACCATCGGTGGCTCGTTCTCCAAGCCAGAGTTAGAGAAGAAGGCAACCACCTACTTGTTATCAGTGTGGGTAGTTAGGGCACTGTGAGGAAGTTTTGTCCCTCAGCCGGGTGGCACATCTGGTGTATCTGGCCAGAGGTAGACACAGAGCCTTCTGCTGGCATAGTCAGCTCAGGCCTCAAGAGCCAATTAGGGAGGCTCTTCGGCTTAATCTGTACATTAGACTTATGCTCCAAGGGGTGAGCAAGGTAGAGCAGAGACCTACAGGGCGTGTATATGTTGTCATCACAGCAGATTTAGCGCCAGCACCTTCGGTTGTGAGAGTTAACTTCCTGTTACATAATTCTATTGCCAATGTGTTGAATGATACAGGCTCATGTGTGGACGCGCCCCGCGTGAGGGCCTTAGCCCACAGTTCGGACTCAATTTGTCACGGTTCTAAATCTGAACCAAAGAGTCCAAATCTGGCAAATCGTTTTGAGAAAACAGATTTTTAGAAAATGAGTGCCAAACATGGACTGCTTTGCCAGATACAAAGTCGCCACCTAAATATTTTAAAAGGGAGATTTAGAAAACCCTAACTCGGATGCCAAAGGCCATGTGTCCGTCATCACCAAAGTTACCTCGGCTCGGGAACTTGGGTACGATTGGGGAAGGTCAGCTATAAGCACCCCCTCTCACGCCAGATCCGAAAATCGGCCTCTACTAACCGTGATATCTTGTTTTGAAAACATTATGCGTTCTTATTTCGGTTATTAGCCTAGAATTACTATGTTATGCGCACAGCAAACAAGTATAGACCAAATTGCCTAAATTGGAACAAAGCATTGCATATCCGTTTGTTTGGAAAATGTCTGAAATTTGCTACTCGCAAGTAGCTAAAACACGAGTTTCAATGAGTTGTTCCAACTCTAACAATTCCAACCTTCACCCACAAGCATTCAGGCAGTTTATATCACATAAGCATCTAGCCACATGGTAAGCATGTTGTCATGTTAACATTCACACTCATGCAAGATGCTAAAGCATAAAATACTTACAATGTACTCTGAGCCAAGACAAGAACATGTTAGCAATCATGCATGATCCAAGTCCATGTTTAAATGCCTAATGTAACGCATACGGAATGTCACTAGAATAGGCTCGGCTAACCTAAGAATGACATGTGAAAATGCGCAAGTAGCATGTATTCAAGTTAGATTTGGAATACTTATGCAGTTAGCGTGATGCGCCGAGCCCGGTGCATGCAATACTGATGAATGATGCACGCATGCATAGCATAAGGATGCTAAAGTAAACATGACCTAATCCTAACCATCGAAAGCAGGTAAGTAAAAGGGAGAAAGAGGTGGGGGTTGGAAGACATGCACACACGCACCCACACTCATTAAAAATTTACCCTCGCTCGGAGGGACCGAAAGAATAATACAATTTAATTAACCTACAAGCTAATTAAATATTACTGACCAATTAAATCGGCTAAGTAAATTAACTAATCTATTTAAGCAATAAACAGTAGCCTCGGGAGGAGGGTCCAATGCAATGCGTACTCGGCTCCGCTCGAAAAGCCACTGCCATGCACAAGTTGCCTCTATTTTCCCTGCTCTACTCCTCTGAAAATTGCACAATTCCTAAGGTATGCTCCATGGACACTGGGGAACACCACCGGCTGAGAACAATGGCCACCGGCCATGGAGAGTGGTCACCGGCCACAAGTGAATCCATCGGCCACTTATAGATGGCCAGTCGGCACTAAAGATGGCCGGCCGGCCGAAAGCTTCCTGCAGAAAACTGGTTTGACAGCAACAGAGGGCAAAACAAAGCATGACAATGCATTTCAAGCTATGTATGTACCAACCACACTCCTTATCATATATATGACTCAAAGGAGGATGGGCCTCGATTTTCGGACCACCAATCGCGCATTTCCATACATTATGGCCCAAAGAATCAAGTGTGCATTTTGATTTCAAATGAAATGCAATGCACATAGACAAACCAAGGGACTTTTAACCTCTATCATGGCTTGATCAAGAGGTGAAGCATGCATGCCAATGCAATGCAATTCTAAGCATGTGAACTAATATGCAACGTGGCAATGCAATGTGTACATGCAAGTATGCAAGCAAACATACAAGGTGAGCATGCAAACAACCAAAGGGGATAGACTTAAACTAATTTAGGCAGCCCTCAAACAAGCCTAAAACAATGGCCAATGCTATGGAAATGAGGGCCAACACACACACACACACACACATGTACATGTTGATAGGCCAACATTTAAGCATAAAGGAACAATTGCTGAGCACACTTAAAAGGAGGCAAACATGGACAATGAGCATGCAATGTGAGCTCTGAAAAACATGTAAGAAATTATGCCAAATCAACCTACTAATGCAAGCTAAGCATGCAACCAAGCCCAAGGACCTAAAGCATGATCATATGACACACGAAGCAAATGACCAAAATGGATCAAAACTAGTCCTAAATCATGTTAAGGCAGGCCCCAAAAACCACTTAGATGGCATCTAAATGATCTACGCATGGAAGCATGCACAAATGCTTAAACATGGAGCATACAACACAACCTCTTAAAGTATTAGAGGAGTGATAAAATGCAAGCATGTGAACATGAAACAAGGACTAAAATGTCATAAAAAAAAAAAAAAGGTTCCTAAACTATTGGAAAGATGCAAGGATGGCATGCTCATGGTCAATGCATCAAGGCATACAAAGGGGGATTACATGGTAGCTATGCAAAGCAAAACATGAATGACCCGAATGACCAAAAATAGACCTCAAATACATCAAAACATGCATATAAGCTTCACAAAGCTTGGCCAAAATACATGAGCATGGTAGTCTAAATGCTATGCATGTATTAAGGCAAATCATGGCATTACAAGGCATGTATGCTAAGCAAGCATGGTATACCTAAACCAACTCAAAATAGTGCTAAATCATGACATAATAAGTACAAAAAATAGCTAAGGCATGGTCAACATACACTTAATTAGATGCTCCCTCAAGAGGCAAAAATGGCCCTTTTTAAGGACAACAAGGAGAGGGGGTGGCCCTCTCCTTCTTAGGACGTCAAGGCACCATCCTCACCTCTAAAATCCCTCAAGATTTTAGTGGTGAGGAGGCCCAAATACAATGGTCCCAGAGCTCAACCAAAATGGCACAAAATGAAGGCCAAACAAGCCTTAAGAGGGGTCAAACAACCCCAATGCTTAGAACACTCTTGAACAACTATTTAGAGGGCTCAAAAACAGAACTTTTATGTGTTATATGCTAAACTTAAAAACAGATGCAAGATAGTCAAAAAAAAGCCTTGCAAAAATGGGGTATTTAAAGGAGTAAGTGCTCACCCTTGTAGACCCTCTTCAAGAATGGAAGACTAGCAGCTTCTTTGGCTCAAACCAGCTCCAAAACTTCAAAAACAACCCTCAAGGGCCTCAGCTCCAAGAGGATGGTGTAATAGTGGGTGTTTGTGTGCAATCCTAAGGCTAAACACACACAAATACAAGAGAGAGAGAGAGAGAGAGAGAGATATAGGATAGATATACAAACCAAACCCTAAAACTAGAGCTCTGTAAGAAGTGTTGTCTAACCCTAAAAAAGGGAGAGGAGACCTCCTCTTATAGAGCTTCAATCTTGCAAGCTTACAAGAAAAGCTAGCTAAGAGGGAAATCCCTCCATACACATGTATGGAGGGGAGCCAAGTGCATGCCAGCTGCATGAAAATATCTGCAAAAGCAGATGCACAGTAGTCGGCTAGCCAAAAATGCAATTGACCAAAAAAAGATAGCCGGCCGGCCATCTACAGAGCCAGTCAGCCAAATATTTGGCCGGTGGCAACAAGACACAGCTGGTGGCCTCAAGCCATGGCCGGTGGTGTGTAGGGATCACCCACAAGCCATTCTCTACCCCTCCAAGGCAAAGCATAAGTGTTTGGTGCAAAACCAGACACAAAACAAGCGAGTCGAGAGAGCCTGAGGCAAGGCGCGTAGCCGAGACCTCCGGGAACTCAAGACAAACACAAACAAGGATGATCACCGGGTGCTCAAACGGTGACGTCCAAGTCTTGAGGACGGTCAAAAATGGGGTGTCTACAGCATGCCATTCTTTTATCTTGTCTACATTGCATCAGCATTTGGGTTAGAAGTGGCTCGACTAGCATCTCCACTCAGGGTAGAGTCACCAGTTGGTGGTGAGGTTGTGTTGGACCAGGGGTGTCAGGGTTGTGAGATAGAGGTTTACATTTGTGTTCATTGATATGTTGAACTTTGATGTCATCTTGGGTATAGATTGGTTGTCATCTTATCAGGCTGTTATAGACTATTACTATCAAAGGGTTACTATATGTACCTCGAGTGGTGATTTTTTTTATTCTTGGGAAGTCAAAGTTGATAGAGCCTTGTTGCTAGTGTGTGTTCCGCGTGGTCGGGGCGAGCTTAGTCTTCTACTTGCCACATTCTTGGGTGTGGAGAGTGATGTGGTCATAATTGAATTGCCAAGGGTTCTTTGTGAATACCCAAATGTCTTTCTTGAGGATCTCACTAGTTTACCACATCAGTGTGAGATTGACTTCTCTATTGACTAAGTGCCTACCACGGCACCGATTTCCATGGCACGGTATAGATTTGCACCCGCCGAGTTAAGTGAGTTGAAGATTCAACTACAGGAATTGTTAGATAAGGGCTTTATCCACCCTAGCACATCGCCTCAGGGAGCACCGGCTTTTATTCCCAAGAATAAGGATGGCACATTACCACTTTGTATTGACTATCGAAAATTGAACCGAGTAACTGTTAAGAACAAATACCCAATGCCTCATATAGATGATTTGTTTGATCAGTTAAAGGGGTTCTGATGCTTTTCTAAGATAGACTTGAGATCAGGTTATCATCAATTGAGAGTAAAAGAGGAGGATATCCAAAAAATGACATTCTGTACGCGGTATGGCCATTACGAATTCCTAGTGATACCCTTTGGGTTAACCAATGAACCTTCCATGTTTATGGATTTGATTAATTGGATCTTTCGTGTGTTACTAGATTGTTTTGTAGTTCTCTTCGTTGACAACATTTTGATTTACTCACCCTCTGAGGAGGAACATGAGGAACACTTGTGGGTTGTGCTTGAGTTTCTTAGAGCCTACAAATTATATGCTAAGTTCGAGAAGTGTGAATTCTAGTTGAAAGAAATCAAGTTCTTAGGCTATGTGGTGTCTGGGGAAGGGGTGAGTATAGATTCCTCCAAGATAGAAGCAGTACAAGATTGGGAACAATCTAAGAACGCCTTTGAAATTCGTAGTTTCTTGGGATTGGCTGGTTATTATTATCGATTTGTGAAGGATTTCTCTCAATTAGCCTCACCATTCACTAGGCTAACGAGGAAGAAAATCAAATTTGTGTGGAATGAGACTTGTGAGAAGTCATTCCAAGAGCTTAAGATTAGACTTACCACTGCTCCAGTGTTGATCATCCCAGAGAGGGGTTTGGGCTATTCTGTATATTGTGATGCATCTCGGAAAGGTTTAGGTTGTATCTTGATGGCAGTTGAAAACACACAAGAGAAACTATCTCATGCACGACTTAGAACTAGCAGCTGTGATCTTTGCTTTGAAGATTTTTAGAGAATACTTGTATGGTGAGAGATTTGAGGTCTTTTTTTATCATAAGAGTTTGAAGTATTTGTTTTCACAAAAAGATTTGAATCTGAAGCAAAGGAGGTGGATGAAGTTTACGGACGATTATGATTTTGAGTTGCACTATCATCTAGGAAAAGCCAATGTAGTGGATGATGCCCAGAGTAGAAAAACCATTAGCAGTGTAGCGAGTATTGCCATCCGGGCATGGGAGATGTTGGGTGCGATTGACGAGTTTGACTTATATCTTTGAAAGTCCGATGAGTCGACAACTTTGTTTTCAGTAGTTGCACAACCTACACTTGTGAGCTGAGTTATAGAAGCACAAAGAGGCAACCTTGAAGTAGAAACCCTCCGAGAGAAGATATCTAGCGGGAAGGTAGAGAAAGGCTTGAATGTGCATTCTGACTCAAGTGTTAGATATATCGATCGTCTTTTCGTGCCAAAGTCTTGTCGAGAGGAGGTACTTTGAGAGTTTCACCATTCACACCTTACAATACATCTGGGAGGCACAAAAATGTACCCTGACCTTAGCTTCCATTTCTGGTAGAGGGGAATGAAGAAGGATGTATCTGTGTTTATGTTGAGGTGCCTTACTTGTCAACAAGTGAAGGCTGAGCATCAGAGGTCAGTGGATTTGTTAAAACCCTTGCCTATAGCTAAGTGGAAATAGGAGCGTGTTACGATGGATTTTGTTATGAGTCTTCCGAGGACTCAACGGGGTAATGATGTCATTTGGGTGATAGTTGGTCAGTTGACTAAGTCAGCGCACTTTGTAGACACCCCATTTTTGACCACCCTCAAGACTTGGGCATTACTGATGGTTTGCTCGGTGTTGAGAGATGTGCAGGCCAAAGATTCAATTCCTTCGGCAAGGAGGGAGGCAAACCCTTCAAAACATTTTGTTTAGGGGTTTGGAGTTGAAGAAAAGAGGAGAGGAGGGGAGAAAATAGGTTGGAGAAGAAGTTCGCCATGAATCCGGGTAGAAGAAAGTCGAGCGGCCCTCGCTGAATCAGGCTTATTCAATTGCATACTTGGAGTTAAGCTATGAGGCCACCATCGTTGGAAAGAAGACTTCCGGGGCTTCACTTTGTACTCAAGAATCTCCCAAAGCCAAGTCCGGGTGGAGGAGATATGATTGGTTGAAGCTGGGCATCATCCCGGTTGGATCGAGTCTGCGCGGCTTCACCAAAAAGGGCATAACTTTTTGCATAGGAGGAATTTTGATGCAAGGTTTGCGCCATTGGAAAGCTAACTTCCGGGGCTTCAATTTGCATACCCACTGGAACTTTTTTGACCTCGGAATCATCTATCGGCACTATATTTTGCCGACCGGCACTTTATTTTGGCCGATGATCAAATTTTCTGGCCGACCTGACCCTTTTGACCCTCCCAGGCATGGTGCATGCCAGCTGTGCCAGCTGGGATGCACAGAACCAGCTCCACGTGCATATATATTGCTATTTTGCACCATTTGCACCACTTTTGGCCTGTTTTGTGCACCCTTTGCT
Organism: Camellia oleifera; assembly: GCA_022316695.1. NCBI lineage: Eukaryota > Viridiplantae > Streptophyta > Magnoliopsida > Ericales > Theaceae > Camellia > Camellia oleifera. The sequence continues at coordinate 86,130,840 of CM039312.1, forward strand.
CAAGGCTTCTTGAGGAAGCCTTGACCCCTTGTCTTGGCTTCTTCAAGAAGCCTACCAGCTGTCTTGGCTTCTTTGATAAGCCTTGCCTTAGCTTCTCTTCTAAGCCTTAAGCCTTCCATTTGTCTATAAAAGGAGCCATCCTCCTCCATTGTAAAGGGTTAGAGTTTTTGAGCAAAAAAAACCAGAGAGTAGGCATATATATCTAACATATATATCTACAATCCTCTATATCTATCTTATCCAAGCTTCCAAACACCTTGGTTCTTGCATCATTTGCTCTACAACACCTAGCACAACACCTCCATCTTCCATTCCAGAATTTGGGAGGTCATTTGCAGAGCTTAGGAGCACCTAAACTTGGTCCAAGAGGTGCTGGTTTGCTGGTCTTCAAGGGTAACCATCCATTTCCCGTAAACTTGCATTTTTTAGCTTCATTGTTTAGCCTTATTTACAAATATTTTTGAGCTTCGATGTAAACTATAAAGAGGCTTGTTTTAAGACCTTCTACAACATTGAAGAAGGGCTCAACACTGTTGGGGACCTCCATGTATGACTTTCTTCATTACCCCCCTTTGGTCCCCATTTTTACATGACTTGTTAGCACATTGAGCTTCTATCTTCCGACCCTGATCAGAACTGAAAAGGGTCTTATTTTTACCCCCTCTCCATGTCCCATGAAGGGTCTTTTTCTGTTTGATGCATGCTTTGTATACTTCTTGTTGTAGCCCTCTTGTGGCCTTAATCTTGCATTGCATTCTAAGCATGTTTGTATATTTATTTGGGGGTTGTTATCTACTGTGAGTAGCCATATTTTTTTTTCCTCTTCAGTGTTGTTGAAGGGTCTTTTTCAGTTTGGGCTTTTCATCTTACACTTGCTTTGTAATCCTCCATTTTGCCTTAACATGTATCTAGCATTTAGACCACTATGCTTGCTTGTTTTGGCTTAGCTTTGTGAAGCTTTTATGCTTGTTTTGACATGATTAAGGACTGTTTTAGGTCATTTGAGTCATCCATGCTTTGCTTTGTATAGCTACCATGCAACCTCTCTTGTATACCTCATGAGCCTTGAGTGTTGACCCCTCTAGCATGCTTTACTTGCACTATTTCGGTGATTTGGAGTCACTTATAATGTCATTTCAGTCCTCATGGTATGCTTGAATGCTCATATTTGATGCTCCTTTAATGCTTTATAAGGTTGTTGTCATATGCTCCATATTTGGCCCTTTGTGCATGCTTCCATGCTTAGACCTTTTAGATGCCATCTAAGTGGTTTTGGAGGTTTTTTTTAACATGCTTTAGGACTGATTTGGTTGTTCTTGGCCTGTTGAGGCTTAATTTGTATAGCCATGGTTTAAGCCCCTTGGCTTGCTTTGAGTTTTGGACATCGTTGCATACTTGGCTTGTCTTGTTTACTTGGTTTTGCACCTTCTATAACATGATTTCAGAGCTTTCTAAGCATGCCATGTATCCATTATTATCCTCTTTTAAGTGTGCTTAAAAGTTGCTCTTTGGTGCCTAAGTGTTGGACCTTGTGTGCATGCATGTTTGTATGTGTTTTGGCCCTCATTTCCATGACATTTGGCCACTGTTTTGGGCCTAGTATAGAGCTGCCCAAATTAGTTTAAATCCATGTTTAACATGTTGCTCAAAGGTTGTTGCCTTATTCCATGCCTTGCATGTTTGTTAGCTTAGGTTGTGTGCCTAGTACGTATTGCATGTTTGCATACTTGCCTCCATGCTCATGTTGCATGCTTAGCTTGCATGTGCATTGCTATGCATTGCCTCACCTCTTGATCAACCATGATTGAGGTTGGCTCCCTTGTATGTTTTGTGTGCATTGCATTTGACATTGAAATGCAAATTTGGCCTCTTAGGCCATCATGCGTCGAAATGCGCCATTGATGGCCCGGGGGTCAAGGGCCATGCTCCCTTGAGTCCATTGCATGATAGGGAGTGTGTCCATGCATACATTGCCTTGAAATTCCATGCCATACACTGCTGGTCTGCTGTTGCTGTCAAAACTGTCTTCTGCAGGAATTATTTGCCGACCGGCAGTATAGAGTGCCGACCGGCACTGTATTTATTGCCGACAAACTCCTTAGCAGCCGATGGATATTGTACACGGCCGGTGGCCATTTTCCTCAGCCGATGGTACTTTACAGTATACAAGGAACATGTCCCAGGACTTTGGTAGTCTTTGGAGAGGCAGGGCAGTGTAAACAGAGCCAGTAGTGGCATGGTACGCGTTTTTCGGGCGAGACGGAATCGAGCATGCATCGTCACACGCATTCCAAGGCGGGGCTGCGGCCATCTGATCTTTGCATTTAATTTAATCAGATTAGAAGTTTTGTAATAAGTAATTTAGTATTATTTATTCGGTTTGTATATTCTTTCGGTCTCTCCGAGTGAGAGCAAATTTGTAATAAGTGTGGGTGAGTGTGTGTATGTCTTCCAACCCCCACTTCTTTCTTCCCTTTTATTTACCTACTTATGATGGTAGATTAGGGCATATTTATTTTAGCATACCTTATGCAATGCATGCGTGCATCCATGCATTTGTTGACATGCATCAGGCTCGGTACATCATACAAACTGCATTGTATTTCAAATCTAACTTGAATACGTGTTACTTGTAGCATTTCATATGCCATGTTTAGGATAGTCGAGCCTGTCTAGATTACATTCTTTGCATGTGTTGCATTAGCCACTTAACATGAACTAGGATCATGCATATGATTACTAACTAGTTTCTGTTTTGGCTTGGAGTACTAGGTGAGCTTTTATGCTTTAGCATATCGCATGCGTGTGAATGTTGCCATAATAGCATGATTACCACGAGGCTAGCTGCTTATGTGATATAACTGCTTGAATGCCTGTGGATGGAGGTTGAATTACCTAAATTGGGACAATGCATTAAAAACTGTGAGTTTTAAGCCCACTAGTTAGTGGTAAAATCATCTTTTCTAAAGCCCACTTGAGGGTGGCAAAACCTGCATTTTAGCCTACTTGCGAGTAGCAAACCGTTTTCAAAACAAACATGTACTGTTTTGTTCCAACTAAGGCGATTTGGTCTATACTTGTTTGCTGTGCGCATAACGTAGTAAATCTAGGCTAATAACCAGTATAAGAACACATAAAGTTTTCAAAATTGGATATCATGGTTAGTAGAGGCCGGTCTTCAGACCGGGTGAAAGGGGGTGCTCATAGCTGACCTTCCCCGATCGTACCCAAGCTCCCGAGCCAAGACAACTTTGGTGATGACGGACACGTGGCCTTTGGCATCGAGTCAGGGTTTCCTAAATTTCCCCATAAAAAATATTTAGGTGGCGACTCTGTAATCTGGCAAAGCAGTCCATGTTTGGCACTACTTTTCAAAAATCTCTTTTCTAAAACGATTTGCCAGAGTTGGACTCCTTGGTTCAAGATTTAGAACCGCAACACAAAAAGGGAGTTCGAACTCTAGAGTGAGGCCCCACAGGCGCGTCTACACACTTTGTATCTATGAGCACGAGTGACTCAGTAAATTATCTCGTCGACCTTTATATTAGAGACATTGTTTGACTTCATGGGGTCCCAATCACTTATTGTTTCGGATAGAGATTTGTGTTTCACAACTCTGTTGTGGCAAAGCCTATAGAACGCCTTGGGTACAAAGTTGACTTTTAGCACCGCTTATCATCCTCAGACTGACTGGCAGTCAGAGCGCACCATTCAAATCCTTGAGGATATGTTTTGGGGTTGTATCCTTGACTTTAAGGGGTCGTGAACTAGCCTTTAATGGAGTTTCCTATAATAATAGCTTCCAATCGAGTATTGACATGGCACCGTTTGAGGCCTTGTACAACCGACCGTGTAGATCTCTTGTGTGTTACGCCAAGGTGGGCGATGCACCTATGTTAGGTCCTAAGTTAGTCTAGGAAACAATGGAGAAGGTTGCGCTTATTCGTAAGAGGGCTAGGCATGGCCTCGAGTCGTCAAAAGAGCTATGCCAACCATAGGAGGAGACCGTTATCCTTTGAGGTAAGAGATCACTGTCTTCTTGAAAATATCACCTAGACGAGATTTGATGAGATTTGGGAAAAGTGGAAAGTTGTCTCCTAGGTTTATTGGACCTTTTGAAATCCTAGAGCAGATCAGGGATGTAGCTTACCGTTTGGCCTTGCCGCCATAGCTTTCTAGGGTTCACAACATGTTTCATATCTATATGCTCAAGAAGTATGAGCCAGATACATCACAAGTGCTGGATTGGACTGGGCTAGAGACAGACACAGATGCCTTGTATGAGGAGAGACCAAGTTAGAGTTTTAGATAGTCGAGACCAAGTCTTGCATGACAAGACAATTCCTTTGGTGAAGGTGTTGTGGAAACATCACGGGGTTAATGAAGCAACTTGGGAGCATGGGGCGAAGTCCGTGAGAAATATCTAAACCTATTTGTTAATGTTTGAACTTGTATTGAAAATCTTGTCATGCCAATGTAATATAAACATGGTATGTGTTTTGGAAATGTGAATTGTACATTTAGAAATGGGAACGTGTTTATCACGATGGTGAGAATGAATGACCTGCATATGGGTCATGGTGATGAAATTGAATTGAAATCGTTGTTGTAATTGGTTTAAACATGGTTTTGTTGTTGATTTAGAATTTCGGGGACAAAATTCCCTATGGGGGGAAATTATAGCGATCCAGGCTTAGACCCGACCCATTTATTGCCTTCGAACCCAGGAAACCATATCCATCGCGGTCGTCCTTCCCTTTTCTCTTGTTGGGTTATGGCTCAAGGGTCGACACCATCCTTGGTGGTGTCGACATTGCCTTCTCTTTCTTATTTTGTTCTGCTCCACATGTCGACACTAGCCTTGGTGGTGTTGACACCACTTTGTTGCTATGCTCTTAGTGTAGCTACTGAAATTTGGGGTTGACACCAGTCTTGGAGGTGTCAACACCAAACCCATTATTGGCCTTTGGGGTCGACAACAATCTTGGTGGGGTCGACCCTTAAATCACTACTTTGTCCTGGATTTCATATTGAAATATAGGGTCGACACCTCGAGTTCTTATGAGTTAAAACTCATAAAAAACAAATAGAGTCTTTGAACTTTCTTATGAGTTTTAACTTAGCTATTTGTTTTTTATAAAATCACTTTGTGAAAGAAATGGATTTTTGAACAATCTTGGGTTTTGGTTCGAAATAAAAATGAGGGGTTTTCAAATGGTTTATTGGGTATACAAGTGAGATATGATGAAATGATGGGTTTTATATAGAAAAATGGTTTATAATGAAAAGAGGGTTTTGCGTTAGAAATCTCCAATGTTGATTTTGTATTGATAAATAGAAAAGATGCTAACATTGTGAAATTGGGTTGGTCTTGGTGAAGATGGTGAAGTTAGGTATGTATTATCACTCGTATCCTGGAATTTGGAAAGCTTATCTTTAGTGAAAATTTATTAATGCCTAGAGATATCTGTTTTGGGCTATCGGTGGAGGATAACTATGATTGTTATAGAAATTGCATGGGAACTAAATGCATTGGAACTATTTTCTCATCCGTTTGCATTGGGCATTGTTGTATATTATCACGTTGAAAATGTATATTGTTTTGAGAAAAATGGTGAATACTTGGTGAATCTGGGTAGGGGGCGTGGTTACAATGTTAAGTTAGTCTGTGAATCTTTGGTGAAAGACCAGAAACCCGTCCAGATAGGTGTCAGGGCCTTCCGGTTAATACTTGTAAAAATGAAAAATTGGTAGCTGCTTGTATAGTCTACTTGCAGACACGTACCTAGAGATTCATAGGGCTGTACCCATAGTCCGTTTTTCAATCAAAAGGAAAATGTTTCATGAATGGTGATATAAACCTAGCATTGCATGGTTTGAAAGAGATATAAAATGTTTTGTCTCTAGCATTACATATGCATCTCACCCTTATATATTTGTTAAGATTCATATACTGTGTTAGATTATTTCTAATGGGCTTTGGCTCACCTGTATGTGGAAAACCTAATTTTCAGGTGCTAATGATATGTCTCCGCTAAGGAAATAGTTTGCGAGGACTTGGAAGCAAGAGCTTCATTTTGTGTATTTTTGTTGTATTTATTGTTACAAGCCTAGGGCTTTAACTATATTAGATTTTTCATCCATTTTGTTGTAACCAAGCACTGTCTTGGAAAAATTGTAAGCATTTAGGGCATTTCTTTTGCTTTATGTTCATCCTATTATGTAAAATGTGCTATAGATTTAGGGATAGGCTTATGAATGTATATATGCATATGTTACTCTGTTATAAACTTAATTGGAACTTGATGGAATATAGTTACCTTCTTATCGTTGTCATTCATTAATATTGTAGTAGGGTTATTATATTTATTTCGGGGCGTTACATGACTTACGTATTGGATGGGATGTTTTTTTATTATTTAAGTACGATAAATTAGCTTCCATGATACAACAAATCGACAAATGCAATATCATTAGTAAATTACTAAAGGATCAATTCTTAACAAGAGTATAGATCACCACATCAGGAATTTGGCAATACAAGCCCTCACAATGAAGTACCAGCGTCATTACCTATGCGACGAATAGTTCAAAATTTTTAAAGAGCGCAATAGATTAACGCACTCCTTGGGTCATTAATTAGGAAGGAATTCGATTCAAAACGCTACTATTAGAACAAGAGCAATGATGGCTCTGGATAGAAGGAAGAAGAACTTAAGAGAAGAAGATGATCCGGATGATTAAAAAAAAAAATGTTGGTAGAATCTATCCGGGAGCACAAGGATGCAATGCGAACAAACTACCCACAACATTTCGAGATGTGAAAAATGACTAAAATTTCAAGGACAAAATTTATTTAAGGGGGATAGGTTGTGGGGCCTCTAACATTTGTAGACCTTATTAATTCCCTGACTTTTGAGCCCTTAGTTCCTCGTTTATTTGCAAATTTAACACTAGAATCAAAGATTCATCTCAAACAAACCCGTACAAACCCTAATCAACCCCAATTGTTTAGTAATCATTCATACACTCTAATATTAATTATTTAACTTTGATGCCCCTAATCTTTGTAATTTTTATTTAGACCCTTACTTTTGAATTATTTCAGTAAAGACCTTGATTCCTTATTTGTTTTCAATTTTAGCTATAGAGTTCAAAACGCATGCCCACTGAAAACTCACAAACCCTAGGTTTCCAGTTCTTATTATGATTCACCGTTTAATTCAAAATAAAGAAACTTTAACCGAATTGAATTCCCAAATACTAATTTAATTAAATGATGCACTTAATTAAATATTCCAATTCATAAATTAAGGTTTTAGCCCTCATACTTTTCTTTACTCACAAATTGACCCCAAATTAGTAACCATTATATATACACTAGCACCAAATTTTCTTAAATAAATATGCTGTATATGAGATCTTTATAAAATATACAATTGTATAAATAAATAAAATAAAATAAAAATCAATGTTGTCCCTCAAAATCTCCATGATGGTCGGCCACCCCCACCTTAGGATTTTTCATACATACACTTGGTACAAAATCCCTTGAATCATGGAACCATGATGATGAATTTAGTACCTATATAGATTTACTATATCTATATATGTGTCTATGTGTGTGGGCGCGCTGCTCGCTCGCTCGCTTGTAACTAAAAGTGTTTAATTAGCCATAAACCTAACTATATTTTAATTAAGTATATGATTAAGGCCTTAATCATTCCTCATTCCATTAAATTCAAACTAAATTTGGGCACTATTAAATTGAATTAGGAACCAAAGGGCATTTTGGACTTTTTCGCACCAAATTCTCTATAAATGTACTATCCCTCCTCATTTTTTGAATACACAAACACACTCACACCTAACCCTATAGCAGAGAGAGAGAGAGAAAAAAAGAGAAAGGGAGAGATTGGTGGTAGAAAAACACAAAGGCGAAAGAAGAGTTGTGCAAGAATTCTATCTAGGCAACAATTATGCCACATCACCATCTCTCCTCCTATTTATTTTTCAAATACTTGTTCTTAGTGGTTAAAATAATATTTTTAGATGTGTCGTAATGGTTCTAGGAGAACTATTTAAACAAAATAGCAAACTATGTGTATTAAAAACATGACTAGAAATAAAATTCTAAAATAAATTTCATAATGTAAACTTTATTTCCCAAAACCTAGAAAAGAATTATTCTGAAAACGAAGAAAGGAAACAAATTTCTTGTTCAAGTATAAAACTAGAACAAGAACACACACACACACACTTACTTTATACTGAATTAATTAAAATAAAAAATAAAAAAAACACTTATAGATTATTATTGTATATAAATGTAGAAATGAAAGATAGTTGAGGCATGTGTTGGACACACTTCCTTAAGATTGTTGCATCCTCGCTACGATGCTCTAGAATAGATGATGCCGACCTCACATGATGCAATAACTATATCCCAGAATTGCCCCACTATAATTTGGGTCTAGCGAAAAGACTGAGTTGCATTCTCTCTTATAGAAAATATAATAACAATATACAGAAGAGTAATACAGAGAAATTGAGGAAAAAAATGAGAGAATTGATTGGAGAAGGTCTAAATTTATAGGCAAAATGGTGACTGTTCAGATTGGTTTGGAAGCCCTCCGAACAAGTGCAAACTTGAAAGCCACTGGAGTGAAGAGAAGTGACCAGAAAAGGAAGGGACGCCACTGTTCGGGTTTGAATTTGAAATTGGTGCAAACATTTGAATTTTTTGATAGCATTTCAAATTTTCCCGCAAGAATTTGAGGAAAAGAAAAATAAATAAAACATATTTTGTCTAGAAAATTAAAGTTAGGACAGAATCAACCCACAACCCGCACCAATGCCCGGCATGGCCGGTCGGCACAGACAGCGGCGATGGGGCGCACCCGAGTGTGTGGTGGTTTTGGGCCAAGCCCACTCGTTCCATAACTCCCCTCCTTACAAAACTTGGGGTGCCCCTTGGGGCCCAACCCAAGTATTTCTACCTAGAGCTTATATACTCACACTAGCTCTCTTAAAGTTTCAATGTAGGACAACCAATTTAAGGAAACGCACATCTGACTCTTCAAATTCCCATTTCACGAACCCAAAAATGAAGTCAACTTCCCATTCACTCATAAATGGTTTTAACAAACCATCTTCACCGTGTGACTTGTCATGCGGCAAGAAATACTTCATTTCTTTAGACCCACCTCAAATAACGTATGGGCCCCACTCAAAATTGGGCTCAAAGTTGGCCCAAAATAAGCCTCTGAATTTGAAAATGAAAAGAATTGAACCTTGTTCCACCCTTATTTGTGTTTTCTTTAATTGGTACAAAACTATCTTTTTCTACACCTATCTCTCATAATTTCCAAAGGCACACATTCAATCCAAATTTTGGAGTTACATATATATTATGTAGAATGCTTTCATCACCATAGAAGTGAGAAACTATCCATGGTTACCCCATTTTCTTACTTTTTTTTCCTCTTATTTTAAGCTTTGTGCTCAAAGAACTGGTTTTTCAACCCACTTGAGGAAATTCTAGAAAAATGTAAAAAAAATATTCTTAACTTCACTTTTTATGCCAAAAAGCTTCCGTTAAGTGTTAGATTTCATGGGGAAAAAATTTATTGAAAAAGAATGAGTGGTTTGAGAGAAACTCCGATTTTCATAACAGTCGACGAATTTGGACAGTGCTGGAGTATTTATTGAATAACTAAAAATCTAGGAATGCTATGAAACTTCTAAAAGACGTTCTGAAAACTAGATAAAATTCTCTACAAACTATAGGAAGGCCAAGTTAGGAAAAATTTAAAGTGTCTCTTTAATTGCAATCTTTAAAGTGCACCGAAACTAGAAATTTAGTTTGTTGACGAACTTGTGTTCTTGAATTCATGGAAATTCTTATTATCACTTGTTCATGACTTGTTTTGATATTTCTTTTTATTATAGTGATGTTTCTTACCATAGTGATTTGATGATGCTCATGCTTAAGTGGACAGTATTGTCTTGATAAGTTGTGCTAACTATAATTTAAAATATCTAACTCAACGAAAAACTTAATTAAGGTGGTATTGGGTTTTCAATCACTTGAATAATGAAAAGATGAAATCTCTTTGGGGGATTTCAAATTAGTAACTTAATTAAGGCAATATATAATCGTTACAGCTATCCATAGTAAGGTCTACAAATTAGCAAAAGAGGGAGTTCCGAATAGTCCAGTGTCCAATTCTTGTGGTTGGGAGGATGAAATCTCTTTGGGAGATTTCCAAATTACTGACATATAACCTTGTAATCCTTTCTTATTGACTTGAATATCAAGCTTCATTACGTACCTTGTTATAATTGTGATGGTATATTGGATTGGGAAAAAAGGACGAGATGTGTATGCATTTACTGGACATTCAAAGTTAATAGCATTTCATGTCACGTATTGAAGACTATTAGACCAGTCGAAGGCAAAGTTGAAGCATTTGAGGATGTATGGCTACCCTAGGCGAATTAGAAACTAGTTTCGTCAACGTATTTTGAGATTGTAAGTGAAAATCCATTTTTGTATTTAAGACATAATTTTGTAATTATTATATATCTAAACATATCGTTTACATTACCTATTCCTTATTTTCTCGTTGACTCATGTAGTCCTTGTGATAATACCTTATTAAGATCTGTCAAAAGGATATCTTTGCTATCTAAGGTGGTTGGACTTTGAAAGGTGGCTATATTGGCTCCTCCGACCTTCCTAAGATCTTACTTGGTTATTAACCAAATGACTCATTAGTGACGTTTTCTACTCTTGTAACCTAAGATAAATCGTGCATTTATTTGTTAATATATTGATTGACGTTCCTGATTTATAGGGCATCACAGTAGTATCAATTCGTTAATAATGATTTGTGAAGTGCATTTTATATAACGGTTCCGGTTTAGACCCAAACCATTTCATGCACTTAGATCCAAGTTTCTATACCTTTGATTGTTGTTTTATGTCCTTATTCGCCTTGTTGGTGTTTGTGTTGAGCTATTGCTCGTGTTTGGAACAAGTTGGGAGTTAGTTTTTCAAAAGAGTTTCCATTCAGTTTTCTTCTTGTTCACTTGAGTGATGTTTTGGTCCCTCAAGCAATCTTTGCGATCTAATAGTATTTTTGCATGTTAGCAAAACTCCTAGAAGTTGGGTGTCTTCGCTCGAGCGGTCCTTCTTGTACTCGAGCGATCTTCTGAAGGTCTGCAAAACTTCTATAAGGGTGTCATTGAGCGCTTGAGTGGTGTTTTGGTTGCTCGAGCAGTGTCACTTATTGTGTCTGACGCTCAAGCTGTGTATTGGTTGCTCGAGTAGTCTGCGCATATGTCAGTTCAGGAAAAAAGGATTTTTCATTCACTTTTTCATTTCTCTCTCTCTCTAAAACATGTCTAACCCTAATTTCTTCACTCTCCCTCTCTCTCTAGTTCTTGCTTTAAATATCAAGTACACCTTCACCCATTGATTTCTCCACTATAGCTCTTTGAAGAAAAAGGTAAAGGTCATTAAAAACTTTATTCTAATTAGAGAGGATCTTACTTTTGGCTCTATCGAACTTCAGCTACTATTTTCTTCATCTACAAAACTTGAGGTAGGGATTTCTTCAACCTTTAGTATAATTCTTAGCTTAGTTATTTGCTCTTTGAAAAGGTTTAGTGATTTAGGGGTTTTGGGTTAAATTTAGGGTTTTATGTTGAAAAGGTAAAAGAGGGGTTGGATTGTGTTGAAATCTCTTCCCTTAAATGTGATTTTGAAAATAAAAGAGATTTTGTTTAAGAAATCATTGATGTTTGATTTTATAAAAGAAAAGGAAATGATGTCAGGTTTCGAAAAGATATGAAAAATGTATTTGTTATTGATGAGAGTGGAGTTAGATATTTATTATCACTTCCATCTTGGAATTTATAAGATTTTAATTGTTGAATAGAAATATTTGTTTTGTGCTATCGGTGAGGATAGGTTTTGATTGTTGTAGAAATTGCATGAGGATTAAGTTAAATTGAAACCTAATTTCTCATACATTTGCATTAAGAATTGTTTCATACTTGAACATTGAAATCATATTATTTTTTAGAAAAAAAACGTGCATACCTTGGTGAATTTGGTTAGGGGGTGTGGTTGTGATTTATATTGCTATTCTATGTGTCTTAGTGAAAGTCCAAAAACCAGCGCAGTTAGGTGTCGATCCTTCAAGTTAGTACCAATAAAATGGCTTTGGTAGTGCTTGCATAGCCTACTACCAGACACATACCTAGAAATTCCTAGTGTTTTGCATCCATTGTCCTATTTTCTGATATAAAAAGATATTTTTCATGAATTGATATATAATACTGGCATTACATTGTTTTTGAGACGGAAATGAAAAACGTTTGACAAATGGCACGCTTATCCATTCACCTTATGACTTTGTTAAGCTTTATACATTATGTTTGAGTATCTCTACTGGGCTTTAGCGCACCTATGTGGAAAACAACTTTCAAGTGTTGTTGACATGGCCTCCACCAAGGATATAGCTAGGGAAGAATTAGAACCAGAAGCTTCTTTTGCTTTCTTTTATGTAATTATTTTTGTACAAGCCATGAGCTTTAACTGTATTGAGTAGATCTCACTTTTGTTGTTCCTAAGTATTGACTTAGAAACATGTAGTCATTAGGGCATAAGCTAATCTGTATCCCCTTTTACTTTTATTCATGTACACATGTCATATGCTATGGATTCAAGATTTAGGATTTATGAATCTATACAAGCATATGTCATATTTTGTATGATCAAGGAGTATTAATAAAATGTTAAATATAATGCTAGTGACACATTCTACAGTATTTTTGCATGGGTTGTTATTATTATTTCGGGACGTTACAACTTGGTATCAGAGCTGGCGAGTTTGAATACTTTAACATCGTGGGATGTTTTATTTTATTTTTTACCACAACGGGTTTATCTTGCTAGATGATATTAAAAGTAGACCTAGTATGATATGTGATAACATGTTTATGTGACTAAATGGGTATGAAATTTTTATTCTAAGATATTGATTGGATCTACAAGTTTCTAGAAGTCCTGTTAGAAAAGCACTCGATCACTAATGTTTCTAACTAGAACTCTGGCAATGTCACAGGACAGTTATTATATAGAAAGGAAATTTGTTTGTGATTATGTGATTCGGTGCTTATGTGGAGTGAATTACTTGTTGTCCAGCGTATTAGAACATGAGTGGATTACCTTTGACACATTTGTAAATGTTCTAATTTATTGTGTTACCTTTGTTAAGATGTTAGGACCTAGACGTGGCGGTGGTAGATGTGGCAGGCCTAGGTGGCAACAAGTGCTGATATCGAAAGAAATTTCAAGCACAAGAGGAGGGAGTTGATCAAGCGAAATAGGCTAGCAGGTCAGCAAGCCATAAGCTCCTTAGCCCATGAAATGGAAGGAGCGTTGTGCAAGAATCCATGGACATTCTCAAGGCTGAGAATCAAGTCCAAACCCATGTTACAGAAACAAGGCCATCCTTCTTGAAGTGGAAGTTCTTCTAGTCGAATCCAGATAAGTTTTTAGGGGATCTAAAAGAGCCACTGAATGTCGATGAGTGGCTTGAGCAAATGGTGAAGACATTCGAGATGCTTAGCATCGAGGATGATGGTTTAAGGGTGACTTAAGAGGCTCTTGTCAATGCCTTTTAGGATAAGTTTTTTCTACCCAAGGCAAGAGAGAAATTAAAGGAGCAATTTTTGAAGCTCAAATAGTTAAACACACTAGTAGCCGAGTTTAAGGCTGCCTTTACTAGTTTATCGAGGTTTGCACCGGAACTTGTGGTGACGGAACAATGTTGTTGCATTGAGTTTGAGAAGAGGTTAAGAAGTAAGCTTCTTTTCAAGGTGCCTGGGTCAATGATTAGGGATTGTGGTCACCTCGTACAGTTGGTGACCCACTTAGAGACCATGATCCAAATAGAGAATAGTGGATGAGGGGCTCTAGGCAAAAGAGTCAAGATGTTCGGGTGACATTAAGGACAACAAACCGCAAGGTAGTTCCACCCCACAGCAGTCCCAAACTACATAGTTCAAATCCACCTTTCGCATAGCGAGTTCAGGTTTGGAGAAAGGTAATCAGGGTGGGTTCACTTCCTTCAAATGTAGTCAATTGGGCCACAAGTCTTCAGTTTGCCCGTAGAGGGGAGGAAGGCAACAGTCTGCAATGTCTTCGGATGGTCCTCAGAACCAAATTCAGGAGAGGGGTCAGCCGCCTATCTGTTATCAATGTGGGTAGTTAAGGCATTTGAGGAGGTTTTGCCCTCAGTCTGGTGGCACATCTAGTGCATCTAGTTCAAGACAAACATAGAGCCATTAACCAGCACAATCAACGTAGGCCTTAAGGCCTAATCAGGGAGCCCACATCAGCTCAATCCATGTATCAGGCCTATGCTCTGAGGGTTGAGCAGGTAAAGCAGAGGCCTTCAGGGCGTGTGTATGTTGTTGGCACGTTGAATCAGCTGCCAGCACCTTTTGTAGCAAGAGGTAACTTTCATTGTTCAACTCTATTGCCAATGTGTTGATTGATACTGGTGCATCTCATTTATTCATATCGTCCTCTTTTGCATCTATTTTGGGTCTAGAGCTTGAACAATTAGAGTGTCTTTTATTATTTGAGACACTCATTGGGGGTAAAGTGGCATTAGGTCGAGTATGCCGCTCTTCTGAGATTGAGGTCACATATTGTCGTCTCTCCTTTAATTTTATTGTTCTTGATATGCATGCCTTTGATGTAATCCTAGGTATAGATTGGTTGACTCATTGCCTAGTTTCAATAGATTGCCATCGTCGGAGGGTATCGGTATGTACACCATCAGGAGAGTACTTCTATTTTATGTGTGACCGGAGTGATAGTCCTACTCCTCCATTATATGACCTTAAGGGTCAAGGAGAGTTGAGTTTTCTTTTTTTCTTTTTTTCTTTTTTTGGCCATTGCAGTAGCCAATTAGAGTAGTATAGTTTGAGACAAATTATCGAAAGTAGTTCAAATATATTCTGATGTTTTTCTAGAGGATCTCACAGAGTTGCCACCACGTAGAGAGATTGAGTTCTCAATTGACTTAGTGCCCTATACAACACCAATTTCTATGGCACCGTATAGATTTGCACCTATCGACTTGCACAAATTAAAATTCAACTCAAGAACTGTTAGATAAGGGCTTCATCCACCCTAGTACTTCACTATGGGGAACATTGGCTCTTTTTGCTAAGAAGAAAGATGGCACATTGCAACTATGCATCAATTATCAGAAGTTGAACCAGGTAACTATTAAGAACAACTGCCCAGTACCCTGAATAGATGATTTGTTTGACCAATTGAAGGGACCTCATTGTTTCTCTAAGATTAATTTAAGATCGAGGTATCACTAGTTGAGAGTGAAAGAGGAGGATATTTAGAAAATGGCTTTCCATAAGTGGTATGGCCATTACCAGTTCTTAGTGATTCCTTTTGGGTTGACCAACACATCATCTTCATTTATAGACTTGATGAATCGAGTCTTTCATGAGTTCTTAGATCGATTTGTGGTTGTCTTCGTCGATGAGATCTTAGTCTACTCACCCTTCAAAAAGGAACACGAGGAACACTTGCGGGTTGTACTTAAGTTTCTTAGAGCACACCTTTTATATGCTAAGTGTGGGAAGTGTGAGTTTTGGCTTAGTGATGTTAAGTTCTAAGCTATGAGGTATCCGGGGAAGGGGTGATTATAGATTCATCCAAGATAAATGAGTGCAAGATTGGGAGCAACCTAAGAATACCTTTGAGATTCAGAGTTTCTTGGGTTTAGCCGGGTATTACCAATGCTTTGTGAAAGATTTCTTTAGACTAGCCTCACCATTGACTAGATTGACAAGGAAGGGAATTAAATTCGTGTGGAGTGAGACTTATGAAAATTCGTTTCAAGAACTTAAAGTTAGACTCACCACTGCTGCAGTTTTGATTATTCTGGAGAGGGGTTTGGGTTATTCAGTTTATTGTGGTGCATCTCAGGAAGGTTTGGGTTGTGCATTGATGCAAGAGGGCAAGGTGGTATCGTATGGTTCACAACAGTTGAAAACAAATTAGAGAAACTATCCTACTCATGACCTAGAGCTAGCGGCGGTGATATTCACCTTAAAAATCTAGAGGTAGTACCTATACGGAGAGAGATTTAAAGTGTTTTCCAATCACTTGAGTTTGAAATAGCTGTTTTCACATAAAGATTTGAATTTGACATAGAGGATATGGATGGAGTTTGTGGAGGATTATGATTTTGAGTTACACTATCATTGAGTAGGAAATCCATAAGTAGTACAGCTAGCATTGCTATTTGGAAGTAGGAGATGTTGGGCGCTATTGGCTAATTTAACTTGCACCTAGGCATATCCGTTGAGTTAGCCACCTTATTTACTGTAGTTGCACAACCTACCTTAGTTAGCCGAGTTATAGAGGCATAACAGTGTGATCACGAAGTAGAGACTATCCGAGGAAAGATATTTAATGGAAAGGTAGAGAAGGGCTTCAATGTGTATTCTGACTTGAGTGTAAGGTATCTAGATTGCCTTTTTGTGCCAGAATCTTGTAGAGAAGAGGTACTCTGAGAGTTCCATCATTCACGCCTTGTGGTACACCCGGGAGCCACAAAGATGTACCACGACTTTAGTCATCAGTTTTAGTGGAGGGGGATGAAGAGAGATGCGGCCTTGCTTGTTTCGACATGCCTTACTTGTCAATAAGTGAAGGTCGAGCATCAACGACTGGGAAGTTTGTTGTAACCTTTACCAATAGCCGAGAGGAAGTGAGAGCTTGTTATGATGGATTTTGTTGTGGGTCTTCCGAGGACTCGACGGGTTAATGATGTCATATGGGTATTAGTTGACTGGTTAACCAAATCTGTACACTTCATACCTATGTGCACGAGTGACTCAGTAGACTACCTTGCCTACATCTATGTTAGAGATATAGTGCGACTTCACGAGGTCCTAGTGACTATTGTTTGGGATAATGATTCACGTTTTATGACTCAGTTGTGGCAGAGCCTATTGGGTGCCTTAGGCACTAAGTTAATATCTAGTACCGCCTATCGTCCTCAAACTAATAGGCAGTCCGAGCACACCATTCAAAATTTAGAGGACACGCTTCGATCTTGCATTCTCGATTTTAAAGGATCATGGGAGAGGCACTTGCTTTTGGTGGAATTTGCCTACAATAATAGTTTTCAAGCGAGTATTGGTATGACACTTTTTGAGGCCTTGTATGGCTGGCCATGTAGATCTCCTGTGTGTTAGGCCAAGGTGGGTGATGCACCAATGCTAGGTCCTAAATTAGTTTTGGAAACAACGGAGAAGATTGCACTTATTCGTAAGAGATTGGTTTCGGCTCAAAGTTGCCAAAAGAGCTATGCCGACCAGAGGAGGAGGCCTTTATCTTTTGAGATAGGAGATCATATGTTTCTGAAAATATCACCGAGATGGGGTATGATGAGATTTGGGAAGAGCGAGAAGTTATCTCCTAGATTTATTGGGCATTTTGAGATTTGGGAAGAGCGAGAAGTTATCTCCTAGATTTATTGGGCATTTTGAGATTCCAGAGCAGATTGGAGAAGTAGCTTTTCGTTTGGCCTTACTGCCCAACTTTTCAGGGTTCAGGGTTCATGACGTGTTTCACATTTGTATGCTCCAAAAATATGAGCCCCAATCCTTCACACGTGCTGGATTTGATCGAGTTAGAGGTAGATGAGAATGCCTTATGTGAAGAGAGACTTGTTCGTGTGATAGATGCTTGGGATCAAGTCTTGAGAGGGCAAGACTATCCTATTGGTTATGGTGTTGTGGTGACATCATGGGGTTGAGAAGGCAACTTGGGAGCATAAGGCAGAGGTCCGTGAAAAGTATCCAAACTATTTGTTAATATTTGAGACTTGTATTGAAACTTTCATTATGTTGTAATATGTAAATATTCTAAATGTTTTGGGAATTCAAATTGTAATAATTGACATTGGAGGATTTTGTTTTATCATTATTGCTTGTGTGGTCGATCAATGGAAGTAAAATCTGGTGGTTATTGGGTTGATTTAAATTTTGGGAAATGAAATTTCTTAACGAGAGAAGATTGTACCAGTTCTGGTTTAGACCCAAACCATTTCATACTCTTAGATCTAGGATTTCGTACCTTTGATTGTTGTTTATGTCCTTATTCACCTTGTTTGTAGTTGTGTTAAGTTGTTGGTCGTGTTTGGAACAGGTTGTGAGTTAATTTTTCAAAAGAGTTGCCGTTCAGTTTTCTTCTTGTTCGCTCGAGCGGTGTTTTGGTCGCTCGAGCAGTCTTTGCGATCTCCTAGTATTTTTGTAAGTCTGGAAAACTTCTAAGAGTAGGTTATCTTCACTCGAGCAGTCATTCTTGCGCTTATGCAATCCTTTGCAAGTCTGCAAAATTTATGAAGGGGTCATTGTGCGCTCAAGCAGTGTTCTGGTCACTCGAGCAGTCTACGCGTATATCAGTTCGGGAAAATGAGTTTTTCCATCACTTTTTCATTTCTCTCTTTCTCTAAAATAGCTCTAATCGTAATTTCTTCACTCTCTCTCTTTCTCTCTTTCTAGTTCTTACTTAAAACCTCAAATACACCTTTGATTTTTTCTACCATAGCTCTTTGGAGAAAAAGATAGAGCTTGTCAAAAGCTTCATTCTAATCAGAAAGGATCTTGTTTTTGGCTTCATCAAACTTCAACTCCTATTTTCTTCATCTACTAAACTTGAGGTAGGGATTTCTTCAACCTTTAGTATGATTCTTAGCTTAGTTATTTGCTCTTTGAAAAGGTTTAGCAATTTAGGGGTTTTGGATTAAATCTAATGTTAAAAAGGTAAAAGAGGGGTTTTTAAATGAATTCTTGAGAATGATTGTGGAAATGTATATATTCTTGGATTGTGTTGAAAACTCTTCCCTTAAATGTGATTTTGAAAATAAGAGAGGTTTTGTTTGAGAAATCATTGACGTATGATTTTATAAAAGAAAAAGGAAGGATGTTGGGTTTTGAAAAAATATGGAAAATGTATCTGTTGTTGATAAGAGTGGAGTTGGATATTTATTATCGCTCCCATCTTGGAATATATGGGATTTTCTCTGTTGAATAGAAATATCCATTTTGGGCTATCGGTGGAGGATAGTTTTCATTGTTGTAGAAATTGCATGAGGATTAGGTTAAATTGAAACTAATTTCTCATAGATTTGCATCGAGCATTCTTTCATACTTGAACATTGAAATTGTATTGTTTTTTAGAGAAAAAAAAAGGTGCATACCTAGGTGAATCTGGTTCGCGGATGTGGTTGTGGTTTATATTGTTGGCATGTGTGTCCTGGGTGAAAGTCCAAAACCTGCGTGGTTAGATGCTGATCCTTCCGGTTAGTACCGGTAATATGAAATCCCATATTTTTGAAGTTTTAATATTTTAATGAGAGGAATTAGTGATTTATTATAGTAGTTTGGTGGTGACATTTTTAGATAAAAACTTAACTTGTTTTAACTCTTTTTATCTCTACCTCTTAATTTTATTCATCTCTTAGGTTTTCTATTCTAATTTATTTTGCTTGTACTCCAAACAAAATTCACACGGGTGCCATGCCATTGTTTTTTTTCTTTCTTTCTTTTTTTTTTTTTTCTCTTTCCCTCTAAGCAAATGTTTTTTTCTTTTTCTCCAAGCAACTTTTATTTGCCTCCAAGTAAATTATCTTTTCTTATTTTATTTGCCATCATTTCTTTGTCCTTACTTCTTCCTTTCATTTTATATTTTTTTCCTTTTCTTTGGCTCCAAGTTTTCTTAGAGGCTAAGTAGCCTCCTATTATTTAAGTTGCAATTTGAAACCCTTTTCCTATCTCTCTCTCCCTCTCTCTCTCTCTCTCTCTCTCTCTCTCTCTCTCTCTCTCTCAAATTATAGAAATATTAAGTTTCGATTGGGAGTATTTAGAGTGAGAGTTAGCATTTTTATTCAGAAAAAGAGTAGTACATTTTGTCAAACCTTACATACCTTTTGCCTTAGAATTATGATCTATCATTTTTGGACATCTATGGAGAAATATCAAGATTCGAGTGTTGGCGACGGAGGAGATTGATTTAAGCTAATTCGGGTGGTATACAATATGCTTCCTTTAAATCACTTTGCAAAGAGTCTTATTTTAATTACTTCCAATTTGTACTCTGTTTGTTTATACTAATCATTTGATAAATTCTGTGAAATCATTCTGTGTTGACATGCTTGATTACTTTGGTCATTTGATAAATCTGTGAAGTTATTCAGTGCTAGAAATGTTGATTTATCTGACTAAATGACATGGAAATACTCTGTACATAGATCGAGTTAACCTTGCCAATAGCTTGCACCAATATGCTTGGATAAGCCGTTGTGGTTGGGTAAGGTGGGTGAAGCCGGTCACTGGTCATGTACTGAGTAGGACCGGATATTTGGTAATGGGTAAGTTATCATATGTTGAGTTAGTTTGTTTGTGCAATTGGGTAAATTGCTTGATTATCAAATCTAATCGTTTGTGTAATTATTGGATCCCTATGAATTTATTCTCTGTCCGAGCCTTATTATTCCTGTTATATTGTATACTTCTCGAATTAATTTATTTTTCAGGTGTGAAGCAAATTTAGTGGCGGTTGGATTTGAAGAAATTAAAGAACTTATTAAGTTAGAGATTTGGGGGTGACCACTATATGTTATTTTTGGAGATTTGCATAAGTTATATTTTGGAGACATTTGTGTAATTATTTTGGAGTCAATTTGTATTTTGAGGCTATTCATTAGTTAAAATTTTAAATTTGAGGTTGATTTGATTTATTAACGACCTAGAAGTTGAGGCGTTACAAGTAAAATGGCTTTGGTAGTGCTTGTATTGCCTACTAGCTGACACGTACCTAGAGACTCCCAGCGTTTTATATCCACTATCCTGTTTTTTTATATGAAATGATATTTTTCATAAATTGATATATAATCCTGGGATTGCATTGTTTTGAGATGAAAATGAAAAATGTTTGACAAATGGCATATATATGCATTCATCTTAGGACTTCAGTAAGCTTGATATATTGTGTTTGAGTATCTCTACTAGGCTTTAGCTCACCCTACGTAAACAACAACTGTCAGGTGTTGATGATATGCCTCCACTAAGGTCATAGCTTGGGGGGACTTGGAGCCAAAAGCTTCTTTTGTTTTCTTTGATGTAATTATTTTTGTGCAAGTCATGAGCTTTAACTGTATTGAGTTGATCTCACTTGTGTTGTTACCAGGTATTGACTTAGAAATATGTAGCCATTACAGCATAAGTTGATCTGTATCCCCTTTTATTTTTATTCATGTACACATGTCATATGCTATAGATTTAAGATTTATAATTTATAGATGTGTACACGCATATGTCATCTTTTTTATAATAAAGGAGTATCAATGAAATGTTAAATATAATGTTACTGACACATTCTATGATATTTTGGCGTGGGTTATTGTTATTATTTCAGGACATTACATTACATTTCAATTCTCTTTTTATTTTCTTTCATTGAGGCTTCATAAAGATCCACCAAATGTTTGAGCGTACCACAAGTACGTGACCAATGTCCTTTCATGCCACATCTATAACAAGTATCTTTGTAATTCTTGAAAGGTTTATTCTGTAAACTTTTTCTATTTTCTTATGATGTCCCAGACTTATTCCATTTCTGATAGAATGTCATGGTATTTTTGTTAGAAGATTTTTGAACATGTCCCTACGGATTCTATAATTATTTTTACCTTGGCCACATCCAAAATCATGACCTTTCCCTCGTACATAGCCATGAAATGTAGCCCCATTCACTTCAAAGAATGTAGCAGATCTACTTAGGCAGGATTGATGATTTTTCATTAAAAGTTATTAGTTTGTTTAGCCACAAGAAGACATGAAATTAATTCAGAATACTTTGAAAATTGACGTTCTCTATATTGCTACTACAGGAACACATTATTAGCGTAAAATGTTGATAATATTTTTCTAGCAAATCTTCTTCAGTAATTTTTTCTTCACATAATTTTGATTGAGAAATAATTTTAAATAAAACAAAATTATACTCATTAACCGATTTATAATATTGCAACCTCAAGTGCAATCAATCATAACGAGCTTTTGAAAGGATTACGATTTCTTGTGCTCATATCTCTCCTTCAAACTATTCCACAAAATAAGTGGATCTTTAACTGTGATGTAATCAGTTTTTAATTCTTCTTGTAGATGATGGTGAATGAATATCATTACCTTTGCGTGAACCTGCAATTATTGCTTCATTTTCAATTTTAATAGTATCTCCAAAATTTGTTGCCTTAAGGTGTATCTCAATATTAAAAATGCAAGATAAGTAATTTTTTTTCCCGCAACGTCAAATCAATGAATTCCAATTTTGAAAAAGACGACATGTCTATGCACTATGCAACAAGAATATCACATGAATATATAAAGAAAAGTATAGAATTAGTCTTACTAAGAACTACCTGTATAAAAATAAATTATTTATTAAGAATTTATTCATACTTACCATAATTATTCTCTAAAAAGATTATACTAACTTTATTTGTATATGAGTTCCTTTCTGATGTATATTCTGTACAGTAAGATAACCTTGCTTTTGTAGCCCAACTTTACACAATCAACCATGGACAATAAAGTCACCATGTGCACAGTACGGCTGTTCACCGTCTTTATTTACAGTAATTATTTGCCACCATAAACAATATAGAAAATGTATTACAAATAAAATATTACTACGTACATGTCTTATTTATGTGGCCATCCACATGTTTTACAACAACAGTAATAAAATAAAAAATAATTATTAAAAAAAAAACTTTTTGAGTGAGATCCAAACTCAAATGTAAGCCAAAAAAAAAAAATTATATTTATATGCAACGACCAATTTCACATACCTGCACCGATTCGTTTCAACCAATGGGCAAAGGAAACTTGTTTTTTACACTTTATATTAAATTAACATTGTACATTTAATAATAGCAATACAATAATACTTTAGACCCCCTTTCTGGAGCACCCCCTCACCCTCTTTTGTCATGTGTCAGTGGGTGATTGGAGGAGCAGGAAAAAGAAGAAAAAAAAAAAAGAAAAAGCAACCAATGAGAGAGAGAGGGGGTCAAAGGGGGTGATGGGGAAAGGGGGGATGAATCATTGTTGATAGCAATAATAGTAAGGTCTAGCTCCTCTTCAGTCTAGAAACGAATTGGATGGTATTGTTAGACTGTTGTAGGCACGATTCTGGATCTATCTTGATGATGCAAACCATTCAATGTGTAGAGTTCGTCGAGTACATGATCTTTATAAAAAATCACGTTAATCGGATATCAATACCACTTGATCAACTTGCATTTGTATCTACAATTATTTTAAAAATCATAATTGCCGTTGAAATAAATGTAAACTAATTAAATGATTATTGATATCCGACCAACATAATTTTTTACAAAAATAATGTACTCGACGAGTTATATACATTGAATTATATGAATCATCGAAAGGGGTCCAAAATCGAGCATACTATGATTCAACAACACCGTTCAGTTTAATTTTAAAATTGTGAAAAATTATAGTTAGATCTTACTTTTATATCTTTTTGTTTAAGGGCTGGACTTCTCTCCAGTCCGTGATCGGACTAGAGAGTATTGTTAGGCTTGCGGGGGTTTATCACAGGTTTCATTTTAATAATTTGAATCGTTCAGTGTGTTAAACTCATCAAATACTATATGCCTGTCAAAAATCACATTGATCGGATATCGATAGTTATTTTACCGGATCAAAGTTTTGACAACCGTTTATTTTTTCGCGGTCTATTTTTTTTTTTATTATACAAAATTGATTTGATCACACAACTATCGATATTCGATTAATGTGATTTTTTATAGATAGATAATATTACAATTTTTACACATTGAATTATTCAGATTATTAAAATGGGATCCATGATAAGTCCTTACGAATCCAACAATACCTTTCAATTCAATCACAAACTGAAAAGAAGCCAATTATTTTTTTTTTAATAATAATACACGTGCACTGAATTAGGTGCAACGTAAATCAAGCATGACAAAGCAATATGTAATAAAGAAGAATTATAATAATAATTAGATCTTACTTTTTTAATCTATTTTTTAATAAGTATTATGTAATTTTATTAAAAAAATAATTAATATTTATTATAAAAATATATAATTCATATAAAAAAATGTGTAAGAAATACCTTCCGTTTTAACTGTAACATTATTGACTCGATCTCTCCGAAATTTATGGAAATCCCTTTTTCTTTTCTTTTCTTTATTTTGGGTTGAAAAATGGGTTTACAGCACGTGGGTTGGCCCGTGGTAGCAGGGTTTTTGGATGCCAGCTCGCGACTTTTTTTTTTTTTTTAATGGGTATTATGGAGGCCGAAGCCAAAGTACAAACAACTAGCTCCTTCCCCAATCAGGGGTATCTAAAGCCAACAAATAAAATCAAACCCTCACACCAACAAGCCCCCTCTCATTTTTAAAAAAAAAAAATTTCCCTAGTACTGCAATACATGATTCATATCTAACTTATGGCTAAAAGTACAAAGAACAAGAGTAGCTTAGAAAATCTTCAATGAAATAGTTAAAATTATGTTAAAGTGTGTGACAGGATAAAAAGTGATAAAAGTATAATTTAAAAATATGTGTTAAGAGTTTATTAATATAAATAGTAAATGATGGTGCAATAGATATCTTAAAAGTGTATGTCAAAAATATATAAATATAGATAAATAATAGATAAAATAAATAAATAATACAGAATATGCCGTGCGCCCCACCTCAATGCACTGTTAGTGTGTTCTCTCCCTTATTTCCACTTGATGCCCATATTATTTTGTCACAATGGGATCCACAATCACTTGTTAACTCAGACTTTACAGTTAACAAGAAGTTTAACATCTCACAACTAAAATAACTCCAAACTTGAAATTTAACATCTCCACTAGAGCATGAAAAATAAGAATCACTTAGTTTACTGATAAAATCTGACACTAAATTCATTGAAGAGTCTCCATTGTGGATGCTCTAATGTTGTATTTAATTTATTGGAATGATATGAAATGGAATAGTGATTTTTAAAGTTTTTTTGTATTTGTAATACGTTTGTTATTATTTTTCTAGTCTAATCAAGCATAGTGAGAGGGTAATTTGTACAGCCAAATTGGGCCGAGCTAGGTGGAAGTTGACTTAAGATTTGGGTCGTGCTAGTGGACCAAGCTATGTTTTGAAGATAGCCTAGTTTGGGCTAAACAGCGGTCTAACTGCTCAAAGAAGTTTGAGCGGACTAGAGAGTGCCAATGTTTTGGGACTGAGCTACCTTGTTATGGAAGTCAAGGGTTTGACCGAACTAGGAAAGGAGCCGCGCAACATCAACATGATGGTACGCTATGCAAGGTTTGCACGCCACTGTTTGTGCAGCACTACACGTTGCACGGTTAGTATAGAGGCGGACAACAATGGCAGATCGGCTGCTCCGATAGTGTTAAAGGATAAGCATTATTATCCTTTAGGAATAAGATTCTTATGAGGACTCTACAAAACGGAATTAGAGTTCTACTAAGATTGTGCGACCCGGAACTAACAAAAACTCAAACCAAACTCTAATCACAGATATTGCAATTACTATTCTCGAATTCGCATAGCTTTTATCCTTTGAATCTATTTGCTGACTTAGGTATCGGAGGAGTTTCTGGTACACACTCGTGGGCCAACTGGCGTATGTGATTTCAAGTGTTATGACAATGTTTGGAGGGACAGAAGCTTGATCAATAGGATTATACGAGTGACGATTATTTCACGCTCCTACAATTGGCGCCATCTGTGAGAAATTTTCCTATTACAAACATTTTGATCAAGTTTTCCTTCAACAAGCTTTAATGGTGCACAATGAAGATTTATCGCTTTCTACCATTGATAGCCAGACGCCAGAAGCTAGAAGAAGACGTGAAGATTTGCCTTATGCTCCACCTATGGCGGATTTGGAACCTCAATGACAGAACCCTCACAGGGCGTGCCAGAAAAGTGGGGCTTGAGCCCTCGCCACTTCCAAAGCCCAAATGGGCAGCAATGTCGGACGGATACCCAGATTTTGTAAGATCGTATGAGAGACCAAGACGAATTGATAAAGAGAATGGCGACAAATATGGAGACTTTGAAGTGCCAAGTGAAAGGCAAGGGCATTATGGGGATCGAAATCTGTAAAGGGCAAACGTGATCTCATTGTTTCGGAGATCATGATGGATATGCCACGCCGACATATTTTGGCAGTAAAAGCCTCAGGTGAGGTGACTCCCAATCTAGAACTTCCAAAACTCGTTACTCTTGATTTGAGAGGGCGAGGTCTGACACTAAGGGGAGCAACTAAGTGTGACTGAGTTCTAGAAAGCTGAAAGGACTACCTCTCTTCAACTCCATTGTTGGTGACCCCTTTACTTGGAGTAGAGTTGTATTTATACTTAGCAGTCTCTTAGCACGTCATAAGTGCAATATTGGTGTACGCAGAAGGAATACAACACTTGGCCATCTTTTATATGAGTACGATAATGCTGGGTACCGAGACGAGATACTTGTCATTAGAGAAGCTAGCTATAGCTTTAATGATAGAATCCAGGAAGTTGCCGCACTACTTCCATGTGCACATGATTCTAGTATTGATTGCATTTTCTTTAAAGGCCCTGTTTGAAAAGGTAGACTTCCCTGAAAGGATATTGAAGTGGGTCGTGGAGTTTGGATAGTTCAACATCAAGTTCCAACCTTGAACGGTAATAAAAGCCCAGGTGCTAGCAGACTTTATGGCAGAGTTTGCTCTAGGAAGTCATTATATTTGCCTAGTTGACCTAACTGGAGAAACTAAACAATGGGGGCAAGTGTCGCGGCAATAGTGCAACCCTCCATTTCCCAACAACAAATCAAATTACCACCTCAAGTGAAAGAACCATGCAATAGGCCATTGAGCCTAGCAATGGTTGCAATACTAAGGTCAATGATACATTGTTAGGGAGTGATGAGGTAAGCCGCGCAACGGCGAGCGCAATTTGCGATGATGTGCCTAAAAGGGAAATGGTAGGGTAATCGAGCAAAGAGGTTAGCAAACAAACAATAGACAACATGGCAGAAAAAGTAATCGAACTCCCGAATCCCAAAACATTTTCAAACCAATCTACTTGCTAGAAGTTATTTATATTAGAGATATGGAAGCTTTTTGTGGATGAAGCTTCTAATAGGCATGGAGCTAGACTGGGAATTGTGCTCATCTCGCCAGATGGCCTAACTATTGAGTAGGTGATTAGACCTGGTTTCCCAACGGCCAATAATGAAGCGGAGTAAGAAGAGCTCTCAGCCAATCTGGAATCCTCCTTTCGAATGAAGGCTACTGAGCTAATGGTCTACAACGACTCTCAATTGGTGATTAACCAAATATCTGGTGAGTATGCGGCGAAAAACGACAAGATGGCCAAATATCAGGAGTTGGTTAGAACCAAGATCAAGAAGTTTGAAGTCATCAGGATAAAACAAATCAGTTGAGATGAAAACAGCAAGTCGAATGAGTTGGTCGGTTTTGCATCAATGTCACACACCTCAATTCCAAACCCTTTGCTGATTATCTTTTTGCCAAGGCTAAGCATTGAAGAACCTAAAGTGGCAGAGATATTATGCACCGAGCTATGACCTTCTTGGATGGACCCCATTATCACCTTTTTGAAAGACAAGATTTTGTGAGACGACAAGAAGAAGGCAAACAAAATTCGGGCAAAGTCTCAACGGTTCTGGCTTTTCCATCTCTAGCATTGTATAAATGTTTTTCATAGGGCCATATTTGAAGTGTGTCCACCCTAGCAAGGTGAAAGCCTTTCTCTTTGAAATTCATTAGGGAATATATAGAAGTCATTAAGGGGGAAGATCTTTGGCTTATCGAGCTATTTTGCAAGGATATTTGTGGCCATTAATGCAGGAAGATGCAAAGAACTATGTCTAAAAGTGCCAAAAGTTCACGCATGAGATTCACCAATTGGTCAAAGAGCTTTTATCTTTGACCAGCCATTGGCCCTTTGCAATGTGGGGTGTAAACATAGTGGGACCACTTCCAATTGCACTGGAAAATAAGAAGTTCTTCATTGCGGCGACGAACTACTCCACTAAGTGGGTTGAAGTAGAAGAACTAGCATCCATCAAAGAGAATGACTTGAAAAAAATTGTTTGACAAAACATTATCACTCGATTTGGAATTCCAAATGCTTTGATATCAGACAACAACACTCAGTTTGATAGGAGGATCTTTAGAGGCTTTTGTGAAGAGCACAAAATAGAGTTCTACAACTCCACATCGGCATATCCTCAAGCCAATGGTCAAGCCAAAGCTTCAAACAAGGTGATCTTGGATGACTTGAAGAAATGACTAGAGAAATCAAAAGGAAAATGGGTAGAAGAACTCCTCCACATTTTATGGGCTTATTGAACAACCCTAAGGCACTCAACCAGGGAAATGCCATTTTCCTTGGCCAATATCATAGAGGCGGTCATCCCTTTAAAAGCCGGTCTCCCCACTATTAAAAGCAAGAATTTTCATCCAGACTTGAATGAGGAAACAATAACCTTGGAGCTCGATCTTGCAGAAGAACGGAGAGAGAGAGCTCTGATTCACATTATATCCTATCAGCAAAAGCTATCTAGAAAACATAACAATGTAGTGCATCCAATGTAATTCAAGGTGGGAGATTGGGTCTTACGCAAAGTCATAAGAAGCACCTTGGTGTCTAGTGATGTCAAATTGGGGCCTAATTAGGAAAGTCCATACAAAGTTGTGGGGTTGGCAAGATATAGAGCTTACCACTTAGAAGATGTGGACAACCGAGATGTGCCAAGACCGTGGAATACAACCAATCTCAAGTTGTTTTATTTTTAGCCCTTTAATACATGTAATATTTTCTTTCTTTTAGTTTGGCATTAATAAAAAAACTAGATAGGTTTCCTTTTCAGACTTTGCTTTGTTGTAGTTTTACTATGTGATTTTAATACATAACAAAATTTTCCAAGAGGTTAAATGAGCAGCGGTAGAATGGCTCAAGGGCAACCACTTATATCTGAACTTTGGAACATCTTTGCCTGGTCGGTTAGCTCAGCAAACTCGATTGGCAATTTTGCCCAACTTTGAAAAATCTTCTCCCAGCTAGTTAGCACGGCAAAGTAGGTTGGCAGGTTTGCCCAACTTTGAAAAATCTTTGCCCAACTTGTTAGCTCGATAAAGTTGGTTGGCTAGATTGTCCAACTTTGGAAAAACCTTTGCCCAGCTGATTAGCTCGGCAAAGTAGGTTGGCTGGATTGTCCAACTTTGAAAAAATCTTTGCGCGGATAGTTAGCTCGACAAAGTAGATTGGTAGGTTTGACCAATTCTGGAAAAATCTTTGCCCGACTGATTAGCTCAGCAAAGTAGGTTAGCTAGATTGTCCAACTTTGGAAAATCTTTGCTCGACAAGTTAGCCCAGGAAAGTAGGTTGGCAGGTCTGCCTAACTTTGAAAAATCTTTCTCCGATTGGTTAACTCGGCAAAGTAGGTTGGCTAAATTGTCCAACTTTCGAAAAACCTTTGCCTGGCTGATTAGCTCAGCGAAGTAGGTTGGCTGGATTGTCCAACTTTGGAAAAATCTTTGCTCGACTGGTTAGCCTGAAAAAGTACGTTGGTAGGTTTGACTAACTTTGGAAGAATTTTTGCCCAATTGGTTAGCTTGGCAAAGTAGGTTGGCTAGATTGTCTAACTTTGGAAAAATCTTTAACCAATTGGTTAGCTTGGCAAAGTAGGCTGGTAGGATTGACCAACTTCGGAAAACCTATGCCTGGCTGGTTAGCTCGGCAAAGTAGGTTGGCTGGTGTAGACACCCCATTTTTGACTGCCCTTAAGACTTGAGCGCCATTGATTGATCACTTGATAATGAAAGTTGTGCTATGCAAAGGTTCAATTTCTTCAGCAAAAAGAGCTCTAAATCCCAACCTTACACCCTATTTTTGGACCAAAACTATTTTGACCAAAATCATTTCCGACTTGAAAACCCTCGCTTTCAAAATATTTTTGAAAATGTTTTTACAATGTTCCGAAGCTCGCATTTCGTTAAAAAATACACTTTTCGGCAAATCGAGCAAGGACAAAGTGGAAATAAATGGAAGAAAGGAGAACTCCTTGAAAAAATCTTTAAAAAAATCTTATTTAGAGGTTTGGAGTTGAAGAAAATTGGAGCAGAGGGAAGAAACGTAGTTGGGGAAGAAGTTGGGCATAAACCGTTAAGAGAGAATTAGGCAGCCTTCACTAAATCAGGTCTATCCTTTTGTACACTTGGACTTAAGTTGTGAGACCACCACCATTGGAAATTGGACTTCTGAGGCTTCATTTTACACTCAAGAATCTCCTAAAGCCGATCCGAATGAGGGAGATATGGCTGGTTGAAGTTAGGCATCCATCCGATTAAGCCAAAACTGAGCGACCTTCACTAAAATAGGCCTATCTCATAGCACAATTAGAATTTTGATGTGAGACTACTTCCATTTTAAAGTAGATTTCTGAGGCTTTAATTTAGGCTCAAGAATGACTAGCAAATGAGTCCAGATAAAGGAGATATGCCCATTTGAAATTGAGCTTGGAAGTAGATTTTAGATGACCGACCGACCATCATTGGTGGCCGGTTGGTGGCGGACCGGCCACCATTGATGGCTGACAATGCTTGTCAACCAATGGTGAAAAAAACTAGATACTTTGTGCCAGCTATCCCCTAAAAGCTCCAGCTGTTCTAGGCTTGATATTTTCAACCTAAGAGGCTATTTTTCTATATATAGAAGGCCTCTCTTCATGCTTTGAAGGTTAGAAAACATTTAGGAGTGAAATATTTTTGGAAAGATCCTCTCTATCTACAATCTTCTCCCTCTCTCTACAATTCTCTCTCTCTCTTTTATGAGTTGCATAGCCTATTCCCAAACAAATCAAAGCAAACCTAGAGAGCTTCTTGCTGAGGTGATTTGAGCTTGGATTTGAGCACTTGAAGCACTTAAGAGTGTGGAAATTGGTGGTTTATGGCTTAAGGGTTCCCTCCTCTCCAAGAGATATACTTTCTCTTGCCTTTGTACCATCTTTACGCCATTTGTTTTCAATCTTTTCTTGCTATTTTTAAGCTCTTTAAAACCTATTTTTATGGGTTGAAGCTTGTGGTTTAAGGCTCTTAAAGCTAGAGGGATTAATCACCCTTCTTTAAACCTTGCTCTCTAAGCCTTTCCACTTGTGTTTTCCATTCTTTCATCAACTTTTTTTGAACTTTTTACCACTGATTTTCAAAGGTTTTCTGAGGCTAAGAAAAGTGGTTTTGAAGTCCCAAAAATGAAGGGGTTAGCCACCCCTCCTTTGGCTTGTTTACTAGCTTAAATTGCCATGTTTTAGCTTATTGTGTTAGGTACTTTTTGTCTTCATTTTAGCACTTTTTTTGTACTATTTCTGGGCTGTATAAACTCTATCTTTTTGGGTTGAAACTTGTGGTTTAAGGCCAATAAGGGTAGGGGTGGTTCACCCTTCTTTACACCTTGCTTTTAAGGCCTTTACCCTTGTGTTTCCCACCTTAACACTATCTACTTTTGAGCTTTTAAATACTGAATTTTAGAGTATTCTTAGTGGCTAAAATCACTTTTTGAAGTTCAAAATTGGAGAGGTTAGCCTCCCCTCCTTGAGTCTTGTTTGTATGTCTAGCTAGCCCCATGTATTAGCTTATCGTTTTAGCTTTTTGTGGCTCAAGTCCTACATCTTTTACACTCTCTTTTGAACTATTTTGCCACTGCTTTGGCTGTTTGGTGCCTTTTGAGTCTTGTATGGCATGGTTGTAGTGTTAATTCATTCACTAGTTTAGTGTTTTAAGGCTTTAACCATCATTGCTTTGAGTTGATTGCATGTTTTAGTGCTTTTATCACTCATTTCCAGCACTTAATCAATCTCTGCAATCCCCTTCTATTCTTCACTTTCGATTTGCTTTGAAAGTGGTTTCAAACCCCTTGTTTGCCTAAGTGTGAAATGGAGGTGCGACACCTAATGGTTTAATCCCCTAGGGGGTTCATTACCAACGGTGTAATGTCTCTTTCATGCCCAAAGCAACTTGTGGTTTGAGCCATCTTTCCGTTAGAGGACACTCACCCATGGACTCAATTGATTAAAGAATGATTTGGTAATTAAAATGATATTTCATACTCAAAAGTAATGAAATGTGCTACTTTCCTTAGTCTCCATTGCCCTTGATCATGCATGATAGGGTGATGGTCTCTTTGGTCTCATTTTGCATTTATTGAACTTGCAAAATTGGTTGCACAAGCCATCATGCAATGAAATTGCTTGATTGATGGTTTATGAACCAAAGCTTGTCCCTCCTTTGATTTCCCCATGAAAAGAATAGGCAAAGTGTGAAAACAACCCTTGAGAAATACACTATTTTGCTTTGTTTTGCTCTCTATTGCAACAAGGAAGTTCAAACCAGCAATGGCCGACCGGCCACCATTGGTAGCCGACCAGCCCCCTGTCGCCACCAATGAAATTTGCACAGTGTATTTGTCATGACCCGAACCCGCCCCCAAGGGTTAAGGACATAACCAGCCAATAATCATGAGATTACCTAAGGCCTCAAACTGAACCAAACGTATTTTAACAAAGTTAATGGGGGCCAAACGGAAGCAATTTAAAACTTTATCCATAGAGCTGTGCGTACATGGCACATCATAACAAACCATACATATGCACATTAATAACTCATGTCAAAATATGTACTACACAAAACTCTGTACATACAGGATCATATAGGTCTAAGTCAGCCGAATAAAACTATATACAACATGTTCAAAGACTTCGCCCATATGACAAAATAAAACAAAATGACAAAAAGGCGAAGATGGGTCTCGTGCATGAGACACGAGGGCTGACTCTTCAAAATTGTTGTTGTTCCTCACAAACTTCACTGTGGCTGGGTTTGGACTTCTCTTGGCTCACCTACAAACACATGAATGAGCGTGAGCAATAGTCCAGTGAGTAATATCAATTAAAGAAGCTATACAAACGATATGTAGAACAACTTGCTCCAAACGGCCTTAGACCCAATTCATTTATTGCTATTTAACATATATATACACAATTTAGGTTAAGTAACTACGGTTTCGAACAAACTGGCCTTTGGCCCATTCGAACTTTCATTTGTATCAAAACGGCCTTTGGCCCATTCAGATGACAAACTGGCCTTTGGCCCATTCACTTGTTCATGTCAAAACGGCCTCCGGCCCATTCATTCATGTCAAAACGGCCTCTGGCCCACTCATTCAAGTCAAAACGGCCTCTGGCCCATTCATTCTTGTCAAAACAGCCTCTGGCCCTTTCATTTATTCATATCAAACATTTGTCCATAATTCAAACTGGCAAACTCATAAGGCTTATAAGGAAATAAGCAATTGGACAATGACAAGTTTCAAATATTGATATTACTCATAGTGATCGGTTGGTTGGTTCGCCCTGGAGCTCGACCCTACACATTCCATGAACACAAAGAGGGTCACAAACAATTCAATCCGTTCTAAATTCACATTTTCCTCTTTAGGCTTCATTCTTATCTCTTTAACTCAATTACAATGCTCAATGCATGCCTAAGAGTACTTACAAGTGAAAGAGGACGGAAAACGAAACACAGCACGCATAAACAAAATTTCAAAAAATAGGGTCCCCGCTTGAGCACACCCAAGAGGCCTGCAGAAGTACTGGCTATGTCAAAATTACTCTCGAGCGTGCATTATGGTGCTTGAGCGGAAGGCCTCTCTACATGGCTCCTCGCTCGAGCGTGAACTTCCCCACTCGAGTGGGAGTCATGTCTGCAAAAAAATGCTGGGAGACCGTATTTCATGCTTGAGCGGCGGTTTCCCCGCTCGAGTGGACACAAAGATTTCTGGGTTTTCCAACTATGTTCTTGAGCTTCAACTTGACATTCCATCCAACATTTCTTGCATGCAATAGCTCAAACTTCAAATACACTTGTACTTACATGGTATAAACCCCAAATTACAACCCAATGAAGCTCAATTTCATGAATCAAACACATGCATGTCCCAAATTGATTCAAACTCATCACCAACACATTAATTCAAACATTCAAGGTTCATACTTCCATGATTTGCACTTGCATGTGGAATGTACACAATATCCCCAACTTAATTGGTGAGGAGGTGATCAAATATATGGACTTAAGCCAAAAATTCAACATGGATCACACACATTGAGCTCAAATATGGAAATTCAAAACCACATATTTTTACATAATAGCACACAAAATCATATT
This sequence comes from Camellia oleifera, assembly GCA_022316695.1. Lineage (NCBI taxonomy): Eukaryota > Viridiplantae > Streptophyta > Magnoliopsida > Ericales > Theaceae > Camellia > Camellia oleifera. The sequence goes on from CM039312.1 coordinate 86,165,274, forward strand.
AAACATATAATCATATTCAAAATAAGGATTAATTAACATAATACGAAACAGGGATATCACAGTATTAGTAAGGTGGAGCAGAGGTGTTCTGGAAGTGGGCAGCATTATCAGTGCTCAAATGTGCAAACAGAGGCGTTCAGCAGCAAAACGGTGGCTTTTCAAGTGGAAACTGAGCATGCATGGGCCTCCCTCACTTCTCGGGGTTAGCTACTTAGTTTAATTAGCAATAGATCAAATATATGTTGTAATTAATTAGTTGTAGCCAATTAAGAGTTGTAAATAATTAGTTAGTTTAACTAGTTATTTGATTTCATTTTGTAATTAGTTAACTAGAATAGTTAATTAATTTGAGTTTTGTAATAATTAGTTGGCTTACTTAGCATAGCTAGTTGGTTTGCTTATTCATTCAGACCCTCCTTTGCGAGGGCATAATGTTGTAATAAGTGTGCATGTGTGTGTATGTCTTCTAACCCTGCGCCTTTCCCCCTTTTATTTACCCGCTTTTGATGGTTAGATTAGGGTTACGTTTCAATTAGCATACCTTATGCTTGCATCCATTCATTTGCATTGCATGCACCAAGGCTCGGCGCATCATTCGAACTGCATTGTCATTTCAATACTTCTTTGAATATGTGTTTCATCGCATGTTGTTCAAATTGATCCATATGCCATATTAGTAGACGAGCCTATTAATTGCATATTGCATGTGTTGCATTAGACGCTTTGTATAGTTAAGAATCATGCATATTTCACTAACTCGCATTTTCTTGGCTTGGAGTACTAGGTGAGTTTTTATTCTTTAGCATACTTGCATGAGTGTGATTGCCATGTTGCCATGATTAGTAGGCTCACTATGAGACTATGTGCTTAAATGCTAAATTGCACGAATGCCTGTGGATGAAGGCTTGTTGTTTGAATTGGAACAATTCAACAAATGTGCGTTTTAAGCCCACTTTGTTGAGTGGCAAATCACGTTAAGCCCACTATGTATGGTGGCAAATCCACAAACTTTAAGCCGACTTGAGGTGGTAAATTCAAACCATTTTCGCAAACAAACATGAGTTGAATTGCTCCAAATTGAGCAAACTAGTCTATACTTGCTTGTACGCATCACATAGTAATGCTAGTTCAATAACCAGGAGAAGAACACATAATGTTTATAAAAAATCATATCATGATTAGCAAAGGGCGATCTTTGATCGGGCGAGCGGGGGTTCCCAATTCATAACCTTTCCCTCTCGTACCTAAGTTCCTAAGCCGAGGTACACGTGGCCTTCGACACGATTCAGGGTTTCTTAAATTTCCCAAAACAAAATATATTTAGGTGTCGACTCTATATGTGGCAAAGTAGTCCAATTTTGGCATTATTTGATTCAAAATCGATTTTTCAAAAAGATTTCCCAGATTTGGACTCTTTGGTGTTTATCAGTTTCACATTGCACTTGTGAGATTAGATTTAGAACCGTCGGAGCCCGAACTGTAAGGCTTTCTTTCAACTTTCTGAAAGGGGACGCGAAGAAAGCGAGCCACAGTTTCTGGCGACTCTATTTGGGACTTAGAGAACTTAACTCGAACTGATGATATGACATTTTATTTACACTTATGTGTTTCTTTGCATTTACATTTGCATTGGTGCGCCTAAGTCACTGTGTTTGCCATCTGCTATTCTTGGACGATTTGCTGGAGGCTCGCTTTGAAAAGTTTGCCAAATAGGCTGACCGGTCGTGGGCTCTACCACGATGGGAACACAACCCTTGGATCTGGACTACCACAGTACCGCTTGATCCTCCTTTCACTTCTCGGTGTTAGGTGTGAGAGGTATATTAGGTAGTCTTGTTGAGGCACCCTTTTGACCATTCGACCTAGTTGCATATCGAAAACCATAGAAACTGTTCCAAACTAGGATAGGTTGCTTACCCGAATGCAGGATTGTGTGAAGCCACTAGTTGTGCATAGTGAAAACCCTAGCTCCTGATAAAACTAGGACAGGGTAACCCTACCCCATCATAGGGGTGTTTTGACTCTCACTTAACTGGTATGTTCTTTACAATGAAACTGTACAGGGATGTGCATATCAGTTGCCATGTTGGTATCTATTTTGGGATAGAATTCAGTAGAGAGCACAGTCATTCAGCTGTAATCATATCGATTCTAATGAAATTGGGCTGAGATGCTCTATGTTTTCTCTTTTGCTAGATAGTTCTAGAACCATAGCTTCCAAAGGCTTCAATATCTCCCAGGTACTCTGGACTTGTATCGTTAGACTTTGTTAGGTTGGAATTTGTTCAAAGGCAACCAAAGTTTACTTCACTCCCCCCAGGGTACAAGACGAAGGAGAGTTAGGCAGGATTCACCAGTGCAGTGTCTACAGTAGTCACCCTTCGGTTCACCAGTGTCTAGTCAGGTCCGGGAACGGTCATCTGCTTCTTACTCAGCACGAGTTCAAACAACGATTCTAAATCGCTCAGTATCCCCCAGCCAGTGTAGAAGAACTAATACAGCACCTGCAATAGACAATCAGGGCACTGCAGCAGGACACAGTCCATTAGGCTGAAGTCACGGCTCGTTAGGCCGAAGTGACAACCCAACTACAACAACAACAGCCACAGCTAGCCACAGCTTCTGCATCTCATGCACCTCCCACGGGTAACCCGACACCCAGAGCCACTATCCATACTGCTAATGTCCAAGGGACTTAGGGCAATCCGGCAAAGCCAATCCCTACACAAGCCTCTAAAGCTCCTGTTTATCAAACCGAAGCTCCATTTGAATTTGAGGTTAACCCAATTGCACTTAAGGCCAATAAATTGGAGAAATTATTCAAACAAGCACAGGGAGTGAAGTCCATCTCGGATTTGGAGGACGGGTATACTAAATCTGCAGTTACCTTACCAGAACGGTTTAAAATGCCGCATATTGACCGCTTCGATGGCTTTGGAGACCCAATGGTGCACCTCCACCTATTTTCCGATATCATAAGGCCAATGGGTCTGACCCCAGCCCAGAAGTTGTCTCTCTTCGGCCGAACCATGTCTAGGGTAGCCGTAATCTAGTACGCGAATTAGAGGACTCTGTGAAACAGAACAAGGAAGAGATGGCTGAGGCCTTTATTGCTCAATACTCTAACAACACACAGATCGAGGTCACAATTCGTGATCTCGAAGAAACCCGCCAAGAGGTAAAGGAGGATTTCTCAGAGTTCGTGACGAGATGGAGAGAAAAGTCCTCAATGATGACTACAAGGCCTTCCGAAAAAGATCAAATTAGGATGATTGTTCGGAATCTACATGGCAAGTTGCTACAGAAGATGATCGTTCTACCTCTGTTTGCCTTTCTAGAGCTTCATGAAATGGGGGTTCAAATCGAGGATGCCATCAGACAAGTGATCTTTGTAGAAGATAATGAGCCTTTGAAGAAGAATGTTGTTCAGAATTCCAATGCTACTACTAATGGCAGCACAGCTGCGAAATGTTCAGAAACAAACACGGTCACCACTCCCCTCAATGGCCAAAAACCAACCACTACAAATTGGCCCCAAGCCCGAAATTTCCATCCTCTTTACACCAGTCTCTCTCGAGCATTAAAAATGCTGCGAGAAAAAGGGTACCTAGAACTCCTAGAACCCCGGCCCCTTCCAAACCATCTTTCACCAAGATATGACCCAGCTAAATACTGTCCCTATCATCGGCAACACGGTCATGATACAAACCGTTGTATCCGCCTCTGTCATAAGATTCAAGATCTTATTGACGAAGAGATCATGGCTCCACCAAAAGGACCTCAGGCCACCACTAACCCACTACCTCCACACCTTAACCTAATCCATACACTACCATCCACCTATAACCCCAGCATGTACATCACCCCGGCCCATTTACCCAAGCCTGAGGTGTTCATTCCAGAAAGCACGAACTTGTGCATGATGGATGCACTCAAACCCCAATCATCTCAAACCCATGAACCCACTGCTTCTGAGTTGATGAGCATGATTGAAGATCTTTAAAGAACATTGGTAGATTTTGCCTTTGGGGTTTTGGCTCCATTATCGACCACATCACATGCCAGAAATTTCACACCAAAAGGCTCCCCAATCTTTGGGGTGAGCTGCAATTGAAAATGTCAAACCTAAAGCTCTCTCAAGTCTGGGCAATGACATGTTGACAATAACTAGGCTCCGCTCTGATATAGCGACCCAATCCCTTGGCAAAGTAGAGGCAATTGGCAAGAACAAGGTAGGGGTAGGTATTGGTCTCTATGAAAATCTTCAGTGGGCTGTTGAGGCTTTGAAAGCTAAAGGACTGAACAAATAACAAGTGCTTGCAGTGGTTGCAAAAACTATGGATGTTACTTTTGTTGCCCAAGTTCGGGGCATTTGGAATCAAGAGGCAAGCCATGAAAAAGGTTGTCGTACCAAAAACAGCCCTTTTAGCTCCAATCCTACACTCGGAAGAGATCATCAAACCCAGTTAGCACCTACCAACCCATCTGTCATTCCCTTCATGACTAGTAACTGCACCTACAATCCCTTCTACATGACCTTGTCCAAAGCTCTCAAAATCCTTATAGGACAAGGCCATCTCAAACCCCTTGAGCCTCGGTCTCTCCCAGATCCCCTTCTAGCCAGGCATAATGCTGCCAAGTATTGTGCCTTCCATCAACAAAACAGCCATGACACTGATAGTTGTTTTCGTCTTCACCATGAAATATAAGATCTGATTGACAACGAGGTCATCGCCACAACAAGTCCTACAAAGTCTATCGGTACTGGATCAATGAACTTGGGCGATAATGTGACTATGTGATCAGGGATAAACCACCTGCTAATGATGCTCATTTTATCTTAGATATGGCGGATGGCATGCACTGTTTTGAGCAATTTTTGAATGCTGTTTATTTTACTTTCTGGCTTAGGTATTGGGTCAATCTTGTTATGTTGTATTGAATCAGTCTTTTTGTACTAAGTCAGTTGTGTCAATCTTGTTGTGTCGGAGGTTGGTGATTTCGGGGGTGTAAACTCGGACATCACTTCCATGTTTGTTTTGTTTGTCTTTTCGCTCTTTTTTTTAAGTCTGTTTCTATCATGGAGCCAGTTGAGCCAAAAGTTTTGAATGAAACGGCTGAGATTTTCACCTACTTTTCTGTGCCTTGAAATAATTGCATTGACCTAAATTTTTCAAAACTTTTCTAACACTATGATGAAAACAAAGATGAAGGAATTCCTCGGGATTTGCAAAAATTTGATCAACTAGGAGAAAAAGAGGCATGCTAAGCCCTTAATAAATGAGATCATGTTTGTTAATGTGAGTGCTGAGAAGGATCCTGGCTTGATCCAGATTGGTTCTACATTGTCTTCGACGTGGACGACTAGTCGCTTTCTTAAAAGATTTCAAAAAATGTTTTGTGTGGTCCTACAAAGACATGATTGCAATCACTCTTGAGATTGTACATCATATGATCACTCCCGGACTTGAGACTTCACCCCTTTTGCTTTCAAACTATGAACCTTGACTCAGAATGTTCAAATGATCAATCACGATATAAGGCATGTATGGCCGGATCAGAAGCAACACTTGAACTAGGGGCAAGAAAGTCAGATCAAGTAGGTCAGATGTTATCAAAGGAAGCTTGCAAAGCTAGATGAGAAGCATCCCTTGAACTAGGGGCAACAAAATGTCAAATGTGCTCAAAGATTCAAAAGATGGGTCATTCCCCAAACCAATGGAGATCGGCAAGAAAGCCAAAATCCCACGAATGGAGAAAAGAAAAGTTTTACTGAAGCACAATCTTAGAGAAATAGAGATTGAGCGGCAAAGTGATGTGAGAATCACAAATAAGAAAGGATGGGAAACAGCACCTGGAGAAATAGACTCGTCATGAACTAAGAGGTCTCTCGCCATTGGAACATATCCGAGTGTTATGTTTGTTCTTTTTGTTTGTTTCGATTCATATTTTGAGTCGTTGTGAGTGTAAATATCTGTGTTAGTTTATTTTACTTTGTTTTCATTTGTTGAGTTGTTTAGACTGTGGTCAGTCGTAGGCTCAATACCCGGTTAAGAACTCATTTCTCAATTTCAAAATATAAATCGTTTTGTGCTCAGAGTGTTATGCCATTCCCCACATTTGTACAAAACAGGATTCCTTCGCTCATAAACTGTAGGGTCCAACCCCTATCGAGAGAGAGCAACCGAACAAGGACCTATCTGAAGCTATATAGGTTCTAGACTGCAAAGCAAAAGAAAAGAGAGAAAATTTGGAGCATCTTAGTGTGTTTTAACTTCAGAAAATTCCGAGATTGTATTCCGTAAGCACCTTCTCAAGCCTTGTCTTTGCTCTGAAGTGTGAGTGTACCTCTACCTCAAGCTCAAGCTCAAGCCTGCTTCAAGCCAGAATGGTGATCAGAAGTGCTCTTCCTAAGCACCATTTCCCTACCAGATGTGTCTTGGCTGTGTTTTGCAATGAGTTCCTAGGAGACCAATTGCGACGGTGGAAACTAGAGTTCGAATGGCGATGCCTAGAACACAAAGGTTTGGAATTTCCGAGACTAAAGTCTGGTTTAAATACCCAGGGGTGTACCCTCGACTTGAAATCTATATGGCAGCGCCATAGATTGAGATAGCATGTATGTACCTCAATTCTAGATACTGAACCAACCAAGTCTGTCACACCGTTGGAGAATAGGGAAAGTTGTGAATATGATCAGGAAGAAAAGCGACATCCATGGCTTCTACATGAAGAACCCTTGTCAGCATTTGAGGGCCTTTGAACTGTGAGTTGAAGGTAAGAATTTGAAGAACACAGGGGGGAGATCCTTGTCTGAGTAGAGAGGTTCATCACTACTCGCCCCATGAGGTGCTTTCTAAAGCGCCGCTTTGCTTGTTTATTGCATTCCCTATGCATCATGCACTAAATTGCTTGTAATATGTATCATATCATCGCACTTATTGCATTTATTTGCATCTTGTGTTATCTTGTATTAGTTGTCCTTTTACACTGAGCAGCATTTAGGATCGTTGTCCTCAAGGACTTTTCTAAGGACCTCTTCTCATGATTTCGGTGTGGTTAGAGTGTCCCTTTCATCACACAATTTCAGCATGTTTGGAATTTATCTCAGAATGCATGGAATGTGCTCCTGATGGATTTTCTTTGGACCTCTTCTCACAATTTCAACGTGGTTAGAGTGTTCCTTTCCTCACACGATTTCAGCGTGTTTGGAATTTATCTCAAGACGCGTGGAACGCGCTCCTGACGAATTTTCTTTGGACCTCTTCTAACGATTTCAGTGTGGTTAGACTGTTCATTTCCTCACATGATTTCAGTGTGTTTGGAATTTGTCTCAGGATGCGTGGAACGCACTCCTGACGAGTTTTCTTTGGACCTCTTCTCACGATTTCAGCGTGGCTAGAGTGTCCTTTTCCTTACACGATTTTATTGTGTTTGGAATTTATCTCAGGACACGTGAAGTGCGACCCTAGACGTGTTTCATCTCCAGACACGTGAAGTGCAAACCCAAGCGACTTTTCTCCTCTTCTCACGATTTCAGCGTGATTAGAGTATCTCAGGATGCATGATGCGCGAGCCTGGGCATGTTTTATCTCGGGACGCGTCAAATGTGACCCCGAGTGATTTTCAATTCTCGATTTACCCTGAGCAGTGTTTTCCTTCCCCGTCCTGTGTTTTGGCATGGTTGGAGTTTGTTTTACAGCTTTATGCATGAAAGCTTAAAGCTGCTCATTCATATGTTTTTATCTTTCTTATTACATCTGTTATTGTTTATTGCATCATCTCACATGATCATAAGGTTTTCCAAAATAGCCGGCTTCGTGTAGTGTGTGAGTCCGTTTTTCAAACTGCATTACATTGTGTATCATTTATATCCTGCCCCTGAACTATGCTGGTTTGATTTCTTTCAACGGGATACGTAGGCAACCTTTGGGTTCAACCAATTGCATCTGCATGTTGCTTGTTTGCCCAAGTCTTACGGCCTTGTCAAAATGGGTCGTCTTTGAGCTTTGACATTCACTCACGTCATTTTATTACTTCAAGCTCTGTCAAAGAGGGGCAACTGTAGACACCCCATTTTTGACCGCTCTTAAGACTTAGGATCCACCAATTGATCACTCGATGATGAAAGTTGTGCTATGCAAATGTTCGATTTCTTAAACAGGAAGAGCTCTAAATCCCAACCTTACACCCCATTTTTGGACCAAAACTATTTTGACCAAAATTATTTTATACTTGAAAACCATGTCTTTCAAAATATTTTTGAAAATGTTTCTATGATGTTCCGAAGCTCATATTTCATTAAAAATTACACTTTTTGATAAATCGAGCAAGGACAAATGGAAAAGAGGTGAACTCTTTGAAAAAATCTTTTAAAAAATCTTATTTAGAGGTTTGGAGTTGAAGAAAATTGGAGGAGAGGGAAGAAACCTAGTTGGGGAACAAGTTGGGCATAAACCGTTAAGAGAGAACCAGGCAGCCTTCACTAAATCAGGTCTATCCTTTTGTACACTTAAACTTAAGTTGTGAGGCTACCACCATTAGAAGTGGACTTCTGGGGCTTCATTTTACAAGAATCTTCTAAAGTCGAGTTTAGATGAGGGAGATATGGCTGGTTGAAGTTAGGCAGCCATCCGATTAAGCCAAAACTGAGCGAGCTTCACTGACATAGGCATATCTCTTAGCACACTTAGAATTTTGATGTAAGGTTACTTCCATTGGAAATTAGACTTCTGGGGATTCAATTTACGCTCAAAAATGACCTGCAAAGAAGTCCAGATAAAGGAGATACGCCCATTTGAAGTCAGGGTCGGAAGCAGATTTTTGGTGGCCGACCGGCCACCATTGATGGCCGACAATGCTTGTCGCCCAATGATGAAAAAGGTTAGATATTTTGTGCCAACTGTCCCCCAAAAGCTCTAGCTATTCAAGGCTTGATATTTTCGACCTAAGAGGTTGTTTTTCTATATATAGAAGGCCTCTCTTCTTGCTTTGAAGGTTAGAAAACATTCAGGACTAAAATATTTTTGGAAAAATCCACTCTCTCTACGATTCTCTCTCTCTTTTGCAAATTGCATAGCTTATTCCTAAACACACCAAAGCAAACCTAGAGAGCTTCTTGCTGTGGTGATTTGAGCTTGGATTTAAGCTCTTGAAGCAATTAAGAGTGTGGAAATTTGTGGTTTATGGCGTAAGGGTTCACTCCTCTCTAAGAGGTCTACTTTCTCTTGCCTCTATACCATCTTTACACCATTTGTTTTCCATCTTTTCTTGCTATTTTTAAGCTCTTTCAAACCTATTTTTATGGGTTGAAGCTTATGGTTTACGGCTCTTAAAGGTAGGGGGTTAATCACCCTTCTTTAAACCTTACTCTCTAAGCCTTTCCACTTGTGTTTCCTATTCTTTCATCAACTTTTTTTGAGCTTTTTACCACTAATTTTCAAAAGTTTTCTAAGGCTAAGAAAGTGGTTTTCAAGTCCCAAAAATGGGTTCGTTAACCATCCCTCCTTTTGCTTGTTTACTAGCTTAAAATGCCATGTTTTAGCTTATTGTGTTGGTACTTTTTGTCTTCATTTTAGCACTTTTTTTGTACTATTTTTGGGCTGTATAAACTCTATCTTTTGGGGTTGAAACTTGTGGTTTAAGGCCAATAAGGGTAGGGGTGGTTCACCCTTCTTTACACCTTGCTTTTAAGGCCTTTACCCTTGTGTTTCCCACCTTTACACTATCTATTTTTGAGCTTTTAAATACTGAATTTTAGAGTACTTTCAGTGGCTAAAATCATGTTTTAAAGTTCAAAATTGGAGGGGTTAGCCTCCCCTCCTTGAGTCTTGTTTACTTGCCTAGTTAGGCCCATGTATTAGCTTATCGTTTTAGCTTTTTGTGGCTCAAGTCCTGCATGTTTTACACACTCTTTTGAACTGTTTTGCAATGATTTTGGTTTTTTGGTGCCTTTTGAGCCTTGTATGACATGGTTGTAGTGTTAATTCATTCACTAGCTTAATGTTTTACGGCTTTAACCATTATTGGTTTGAGTTTGTTACATGTTTTAGTGCTTTTATCACTCATTTCTAGCACCTAATCAATCTCTGCAATCCCCCTCAATTCTTCACTTTTGATTTGCTTTGAAAGTGGTTTCAAACCACTTGTTTGCCTAAGTGTGAAATGGAGGTGCTACACCTAATGGTTTAATCCCTTCGAGGGTTCATTACCAACAGTGTAATGTCTCTTTCATGCCCAAAGCAACTTGTGGTTTGAGCCCTCTTTCCGTTAGAGGACACTTACCCACAGACTCAATTGATTTGAAGATGATTTGGTAATGTGGAGAAGTGGTTTGGAAATACTCTTCTGATCCTGGCAGACGCTCATGATCCTCAAATAGACACCTGAAAAGGAATGAACACTCCGGTCGGGGGTGCTGGAATTAGCACTCCGACGGACAAGTCAGTCTCTACTCTCTTTGGATTACTTGTATTTTAAGTTAAGCATACTAGTTCTCACATATCTCTTTCTAGCTGGTGTTCTTCTATTTATATCCTCTCTTTCTTAGGCCTCGGGGCTGGGCCCACTTTCTATTCACCGTATAACTATTTATTCGGCTTCTTTTGTTACAAACCGCTATACACTCGGCCTCTTACCCAACCGGCTGTTTGGCCGGATAGGGTAGGATTTAAATGTGCAAGACGGGGCCAAATGCGATGTGTATATTTTGACTTCCAAGTCCAACTATTCGGCTTCTCTATGGCTCATGATATTCGGCCCCCACAGGTAATTAAAATGAGTAAACAAAATTGTGCAGTAAAAGATGCAAGATAAGCATCCCTTTGTGTTGCATTGCAAGTGTTCGAATCGGACGTTAATTTGAACACAAGGAAAATGGGACATTTCATACTCAAAACTGATAAAATGTGCCACTTTCCTTGGTCTCCATTGCACATGATCATGCATGATAAGGTGATGGTCTCTTTGGTCTCATTTTGCATTTATTGAACATTCACAATTGGTTTCACAAGCCATCATGCAATGAAATTTCTTGATTGATGGTTTGTGAACCAAAGCTTGTCCCTCCTTTGATTTTCCCGTGAAAATGAGAGGTAAAGTGTGCAAACAACTCTTGAGAAATACACTATTTTTCTTTGTTTTGCTCTCTATTGCAGTAAGGAAGTTCAAACCAGCAGTGCCTGACCGGCCACCACTGGTAGCCGACCGGCCACCACTGGTAGCCGACCGGCCCCCTTGTCGGCCACCAACAAAATTTGCACAGTGTATTGGTAAGGTGGAGCAGAGGTGTTCTGGAAGTAGGCAGCATTGTCAGTGATTAAATGTGCAAACAGAGGCGTTCAGCAGCAAAACGGTGGCTTTTTGGGTGAAAATCGAGCATGCATGGGCCTCCCTCGCTTCCCGGGATTAGCTATTTAGTTTAATTAGCAATAGATCAAATATGTGTTGTAATTAATTAGTTGCAGCTAATTAAGAGTTGTAAATAATTAGTTAATTTAACTAGTTATTTGATTTTGTTTTGTAATTGGTTAACTAGAATAGTTAATTAATTCGAGTTTTGTAATAATTAGTTGGCTTAATTAGCATAACTAGTTGGTTAGCTTATTCATTCGAACCCTCCGTTGCCAGGGCATAATGTTGTAATAAGTGTGCGTGCGTGTGTGTATGTTTTCCAACCCCGCGCCTTTCCCCCTTTTATTTTTCCGCTTTTGATGGTTAGATTAGGGTCACGTTTCAATTAGCATACCTTATGCTCGCATTCATTCATTTGCATTACATGCACCGAGGCTCGGCGCATCATTCGAACTGCATTGTCATTTCAATACTTCTTTGAATATGTGTTTAATCGCATGTTGTTCAAATCGATCCATATGCCATATTAGTAGCCGAGCCTATTAATTGCATATTGCATGTGTTGCATTAGATACTTTGTATAGTTAGGAATCATGCATATTTCACTAACTCGCATTTTCTTGGCTTGAAGTACTAGGTGAGTTTTTGTGCTTTAGCATACTTGCATGAGTGTGATTGCCATGTTTCCATGATTAGCATGCTCACCATGAGGCTATGTGCTTAAATGCTAAACTGCACGAATGCCTATGGATGAAGGCGTGTTGGTTGAATTGGAACGATTCAACAAATGTGCATGTTAAGCCCACTTTGTTGAGTGGCAAATCCACAAACTTTAAGCTCACTTGAGGTGGCAAATTCAAACCATTTTCACAAACAAACATGAGTTGAATTGTTCCAAATTGAGCAAATTAGCATATACTTGCTTGTGCACATCACATAGTAATACTAGTTTAATAACTAGGACAAGAACACATATTGTTTATAAAAATTCATATCATGATTAGTATATGCCGGTCTTTGATCGAGCGAGTGGGGGTGCTCAATTCCTGACCTTCCCGTCTCGTACCTAAGTTCTCGAGCTGAGGCAACTTTGGAGATGATGGACACGTGGCCTTTGGCACGAGTCAGGGTTTTCTAAATTTCTCCAAAACAAAAAATATTTAGGTGGCGACTCTGTATTTGGCAAAGTAGCCCAATTTTGGCATTATTTGATTTAAAATCGATTTTCTAAAAAGATTTGCCAGATTTGGACTCTTTGGTGTTTATCAGTTTCACATTGCACTTGTGAGATTAGATTCAGAACCGTGAAAGTCCGAACTGTAGGGCTTTCTTTCAACTTTCCGAAAGGGGGTGCGAAAAAGGTGACCCACAGTTTCTAGCAACTCTGTTGGGGGACTTAGAGAACTTGACTCGAACTGATGATATGACATTTTATTTACACTTATGTGTTTCTTTGCATTTGCATTTGCATTTGCATTTGCATTGGTGCGCCTAAGTCACTGTGTTTGCCATCTGCTATTCCTGGACGATTTGCTGGAGGCTTACTTTGAAAAGTTTGCCAAATAGGCTGACAGGTCGTGGGCTCTGCCATGATGGAAACACAACCCTTGGATCTAGACTACCACAGTACCGCTTGATCCTCCTTTCACTTCTCGGTGTTAGGTGCGAGAGGTATATTAGGTAGTCTTACTGAGGCACCCTTTTGACCATTCGACCTAGTTGCATATCGAAAACCATAGAAACTGTTCCAAACTAGGATAGGTTGTTTACCCGAATGCAGGATTGTGTGAAGCCACTAGTTGTGCATAGTGAAAACTGTAGCTCCAGACGGAACTAGGACGGGGTAACCCTACCCCATCATTGGGGTGCTTTGATTCTCACTTAACTAGTATGTGCTTTACAGTGAAACTGTACAGGGATGTGCATATCAGTTGCCAAGTTGGTATCTGTTTTGGGGCAGAATTTAGTAGAGAGCATAGTCATTTAGCTATGATTATATCCGTTCCATTGAAATTGGACTGAGATGCTGTCTGGTTTCTCTTTTGCTAGATAGTCCTAGAACCATAGCTTCAAAAGGCTTCGATATCTCCCGGGTACTCTGGACTTGTATCGATAGACTTTGTCAGGTTGGAATTTGTTCAGAGGCAACCAGAGTTTACCTCACTCCCCCTCGAGTACAAGACGGAGGAGACTTAGGCAGGATTCACCAGTGCAGTGTCTACAGCAGTCACCCTTCAGTTCACCAGTGTCCAATCAGGTCCAAGAATGGTCATCTGCTTCTTGCTCAACACGAGTTCAAACGTTGATTCTAAGTGGCTCAGTATCCCCCAGCCAGGGTGGAAAAACTGATACAGCACCTACAACAGACAATCGAGGCACTACAGTAGGACGCAGTCCATCAACCTGAAGTCACGACTCATTAAGTCGAAATGATAACCCAGCAAAAACAACAACAGCCACAGCCAGCCATGGCTTCTGCAACTCATGCACCTCCCACGAGTAACCCGACACCTAGAGTGACTGCCCATACTGCAAATGTCCAAGAGACTCAGGGCAATTCGGCAGAGCCAATCCCAGCACAGGCCGCTAAAGCTCCAGCTTATCAAACCGAAGCTCCATTTGAATTTGAGGTTGATCCAACTGCACTTAAGGTCAATAAATTGAAAAAGTTACTCAAACAAGCATAGGGAGTGAACTCCATCCCGGATTTTGAGGATGGGTATCCTGAATCTGCAGTTACCATATCAAAGCAGTTTAAAATGCCACATATCGACCGCTTCGACGGCTCTGGACACCCAATGGTGCACCTCAACTTGTTTTTTGATATCTTGAGGCCAATCGGTCTGACCCTGGCCCAGAAGTTGTCTCTCTTCAGCCGAACCATGTCTGGAATAGCCGCAATCTGGTATGCGAAATTGGAGTACTCTGTCAAACAGAACTGGGAAGAGATGGCTGAGGCCTTTGTTGCTCAATACACCTACAACACACAGATTGAGGTCACAATTCGTGATCTCAAAGCCACCTGCCAAGAGCTAAACAAGGGTTTCTCAAAGTTCGTGACGAGAAGGAAAGCAAAGTCCTCGATGATGACTACAAGGTCTTCCGAAAAAGATCAGATCACGATGATTGTTCAGAATCTACATGGCAAGTTGCTGAAGAAGATGATAGTTCTACCTTTGTTTGCCTTTCCAGAGCTTCATGAAATGGGGGTTCAAATCGAGGATGCCCTCAGACGTGGGATCATTGTGGAAGATAAAGAGCCTTTGAAGAACAATGTTGTTCGTAGTTCCAATGCTACTACTAATGGTAGCATAGCTGTGAAATGCTCAGAAGTAAACGCGGTCACCACTCCCCTCAATGGCCAAAAACTAACCACTTCAAATTAGCCCCAAGCCCGTAATTTCTATCTTCTTTACATGAGTCTCTCTCGAGCTTTGAGAATGCTGCAAGAAAAAGGGTACCTAGAACTCCTAGAACCTCGGCCCTTTCCAAACCTCTTCCACCAAGATATAACCCAGCTAAATACTGTGCCTATCATCAATAGCACGGTCATGATACAAACTGTTTTATCCACCTCCGTCATAAGATTCAGGATCTTATTGCCAAAGAAATCATGGCTCCACCAAAAGGACCTTAGGCCACCACTAACCCATTAGCTCCACACCTCAACCTAATCATACACTACCATCCACCTACAACCCCAGCATGTACATCACCCCGGCTCATTTACCCAAGCCTGAGGTGTTCATTCCAAAAAGCACGGACTTGTGCATGATGGATGCACTCTAACCCCAATCATCTCAAACCCATGAACCCACCACTTCTGAGCTGATGAGCATGATTGAAGATCTTCAGAGAACAGTGACAGTTTTAGCCTTTGGGGTTTTGGCTTAATCATCGACCACATCACATGCCAGAAATTTCATGCCAAAAGGCTCCCCAATCTTTGGGGTGAGTTGCAATTGAAAATGTCCAACCTAAAGCTATCTCAGCTCTGGGCAATGATATGTCGACAACAACTGGGCTCCGCTCTAATATAGCGACCCAATCCCTTGGCAAAGTGGAGGCAAATGGCAAGAACAAGGTAGGGGCAGGCATTGGTTCCTATAAAGCCGAAGGACTGAACAAACAGCAAGTGCTTGCAGTGGTTGCAAAAACTATGGATAATACTTTTGTCGCTCAAGTTCGGGGCATTTGGAATCAAGGGACAAGCAATGAAAAAGGCAATCGTACTAGAAACACCCCTTTCATCTCCAATCCTACACTCGGAAGAGATCATCAAACCCAGTCAGCACTTGCCAACCCCTCTGTCATTCCCTCCAGGACTGGTAATCGCACCTATAATGCCCTCTACATGTCCTTGTCCAAAGCTCTCCAAATCCTTATAAGACAATGCCATCTCAAACCCCTTGAGCCTCGGCCTTTCCTAGATCCTCTTCCAACCAGGCATAATGCTGCCAAGTACTGTGCCTTCCATCAACAAAACGGCCATGACGCTGACAGTTGTTTTTGTCTTCGCCATGAAATACAAGATCAGGGATGAACCACCTGTCGATAGCGCTCATTTGATCCTAGATATGGCGGATGGCACACACTGTTTTGAGCTATTTTTGAATGTTGTTTATTTTACTTTCTGGCTTGGGTATTGGGTCAGTCTTGTTGTGTCGTATTGAGTCAGTCTTTTTGTACTGAGCCAGTCCAATCAGTCTTGTTGTGTTAGAGGTTAGTGATTTCGAGGGTGTTAAGTCGGACATCACTTCCCTGTTTGTTTTGTTTGTCTTTTCACTCCTTTTTTTAAGTCTGTTTCCATCATGGAGCCAGTTGAACCAAAAGTTTTGAATGAAACGGCTAAGATTTTCACCTACTTTTCTGTGCCTTGAAATAATTGCATTGACCTAAATTTTTCAAAACTTTTCTAACACTATAATGAAAACAAAGAGGATGGAATTCATTGGGATTTGCAAAAATTTGATCAACTGAGAGAAAGAGAGGCATGCTAAGCCCTTAATCAATGAGATCATGTTTGTTAATGTGAGTACTGAGATGGATTTGGCTTCATCCAAATTGGTTCTACATTGTCTTCGACGCGAGCGACTAGTCGCTTTCTTAAAAGATTTCAAAAAATGTTTTGTGTGGTCCTACGAAGACATGCATGGAATCACTCTCGAGATTGCACAGCATAGAATCACTTCTGGCCTCAAGACTCAACCCCTTTTGTTTTCAAACCTTGAACATTGACTCAGAATGTTCAAACGATCAATCACGATATAAGGCTTGTATGGCCGGATCGGAAGCAACACTTGAACTAGGGGCAAGAAGGTTAGATCAAGAAGGTCAGATGTCACGAAAGGAAGCTTGCAAAGTTAGATGAGAAGCATCCCTTGAACTAAGGACAACAAAATGTTAGATGTGCTCAAAGATTCAAAAGATGGGCCATTCCGCAAACCAATGGAGATCGGTAAGAAAGCCAAAATCCCACGAATGTTGAAAAGAAAAGTTTTGCTAAAGGACAATCAAGTAAGATATTCCACTCCCTCATTTGGACAGGTCTGATCACATCTAAACCAGCCAAGGGCATCGTCAACCGATGTCAGTTGCAGGTCTGCTGCACATCCAATCGTGCCACCACTCTTTTGTGGGAAAACTCACTAGTTGTGAGCAAAAGAAAGAGAATTTAGTAGAATACCAGAGCCAAGAGCCCACAACTTCCTTCTTATCCATCAACCACCCAGGGGAGGGACAAAAAAAATAATAAGAGAGATTAAAGAATAGAGAGATGTGCATTGAGAGGAAAAGTGAGGAAAAGGGCTTGTTAGAGAAATAGAGATTGAGTGCCAAAGTGATATGAGAATCGCAAATAAGAAAAGGTGGGGAACAACACCTCGAGAAACAGACTCCCCATGAACCGAGAGGTCTCTCGCCATTGGAACATATCTGAGTGTAGTGTTTGTTGTTTTTGTTTGTTTCGATTCATGTTTTGAGTCGTTGCAAGTGTAACTATTTGTGTTTAGGTTATTTTACTTTGTTTTTCTTTGTTGAGTTGTTTAAACTGTGGTCAGTCGTAGGCTCAATACCTGAATAAGAAATCATTTCTCAATTTCAAAAATAAATCGTTTTGTGCTCACAGTGCTGTGTCATTCTCCACATTTGTACAAAACAAGATTATTTCTTTCATAAACTGCAAAGTCCAATCCCGATCGAGATAGTGTAACCGAACAAGAACCTATCTGAAGCTATATAGGTTCCAGACTGCAAAGCAAAAGAAAAGAGAGAAAATTTGGAGCATCTTAGTGTGTTTCAACTTCAAAAAATTCTGAGATTGCATTCCATATGCACCTTCTCAGGCCTTATCTTTGCTCCGAAGTGTGAGTGTACCTCAAGCTCAAGCTCAAGCTCAAGCTCAAACCTACTTCAAGCTAGAATGGCGATCAGAAGTGCTCTCCCTAGCCGCCATTTCCCTACCAAAGGCATTTTGGCTGTGTTTTGCAATGAGTTCCTAGGAGACCAATTGCAACGGTGGAAACTAGAGTTCGAATAGTGATGACTAGAACACAAAGGTTTGAAATTTTCGAGACTAAAGTCTGGTTTAAATACCTAGGGGTGTATCCTCGGCTTGAAATCTATATGGCAGCCCCACAGATTGAGATAGCATGTGTGCGCCTCAATTCTAGGTACGGAACCAACCTAGTCTGTCACCCCGTTGGAGAATAAGGAAACTTATGAATATGATCAGGAAGAAAAGTGGCATCCATAGCTTCTACATGAAGAACCCTTGTCAGCATTTGAGGGGCTTTGAACTGTGGGTTGAAGGTAAGAATTCGAAGAACACAAGGGGGAGATCCCTGTCAGAGTAGAGCAGTTCATCGCTACTCACCCCATGCGGTGCTTTCTAAAGCGCCGCTTCGCTTGTTTATTGCATTCCTTAAGCATCATGCACTACATTGCTTGTAACATGTATCATATCATTGCACTTATTGCATTTATTTGCATCATGTGTTATCTTGTATCAGTTATCCTTTTACGCTAAGCAGCATTTAGGATTGTTGTCCCTCGGGACTTTTCTTAGGACCACTTCTCACGATTTCAGCATGGTTAGAGTGTCCCTTTCATCACACGATTTCAGCGTGTTTGGAATTTATCTCAGAATGCATGGAACGCGCTCTAGATAGCTTTTCTTTGGACCGATTCTCACAATTTCAATGTGGTTAGAGTGTTCCTTTCCTCACACAATTTCAACATGTTTGGAATTTATCTTAGGATATGTGGAACGCACTCCTGACGACTTTTCTTTGGACCTCTTCTCACAATTTCAACATGGTTAGACTGTTCCTTTCCTCACACAATTTCAGCGTGTTTGGAATTTATCTCAGGATGCGTGGAACGCACTCCTGATGGCTTTTCTTTGGACCTCTTCTCACGATTTCAACGTGGTTAGAGTGTCCTTTTCCTCACACGATTTCAGCGTGTTTGGAATTTATCTCAGGATGCGTGAAGTGCGACCCTAGACATGTTTCATCACAGGACAAGTGAAGCGTGAACCTAAACGGCTTTTCTCCTCTTCTCATGATTTTAGCGTGATTAGAGTATCTCAGGATGTGTGATGCGTAAGCATGGGCATGTTTTATCTCGGGATGCGTAAAACGCCATCCCAAGCGATTTTTGATTCTCGATTTACCCTGAGTGGTGTTTTCCTTCCTCGTCCTGCGTTTTTGCGTGGTTGGAGTTTGTTTTACAGCTTTTTGCATGAAAGCTTGAAGTTGCTCATTCATATGTGGTTATCTTGCTTATTACATTTGTTATTGTTTATTGCATCATCTCACATGATCATAAGGTTTTTCAAAACAGCCGAGTTCGCGTAGTGTGTGAGTCAATTTTTCAAACTTCATTGCATTGTGTATCATTTATATCCTGCCCCTGAACTACACTGGTTTGATTCCTTTCAACGGGATATGTAGGCAACCTTTGGGTTCAACCAATTGCATATGCATTTTGCTTGTTTGCCCAAGTCTTATGGCCTTGTCAAAATGGGTCGTCTTCGGGCTTTGACATTCACTCATGTTATTTCATGACTTCAAGCTCTGTCAAAGAGGGGCAACTATAGACACCCCTTTTTTGGCCACCCTTAAGGCTTAGGCGCCACCGATTGATTACTTAATGATGAAAATTATGCTATGCAAATCTTCGATTTCTTAAACAAGAAGAGCTCTAAATCCCAACCTTACACCCCATTTTTGGAACAAAACTATTTTGATCAAAATTATTTTAGACTTGAAAACCCTCTCTTTCAAAATATTTTTCAAAATGTTTCTACGATGTTCCGAAGCTCACATTTCGTTAAAAATTGTGCTTTTCGATACACCGAGCAAGGACAAATGGAAGAGAGGTGAACCCTTTGAAAAAAATCTTTACAAAAGATTATTCAGAGGCTTGGAGTCGATGAAAATTGGAGGAGAGGGTAGAAACCTAGTTGGGGAAGAAGTTGGGCATAAACCATTAAGTGAGAACCGGGCAGCCTTCACTAAATTAGGTCTATCCTTTTGTACACTTGGACTTAAGTTGTGATGCTGCCACCACTAGAAAGTGGACTTCCGGGGCTTCATTTTACACTCAAGAATCTCCTAAAGCCATGTCCAGATGAGGGAGATATGGCTGGTTGAAGTTAGGCATCCATCCGATTAAGCCAAAACTGAGCGACCTTCACTAAAATAGGTATATCTCTTAGCACACTTAGAATTTTGATATAAGGCTACTTCCATTTGAAATTAGACTTTCGAGGCTTCAATTTAGGATCAAGAATGACCTGCAAAGGAGTCCGGATGATGGAGATATGCCCATTTGAAGTCAGGCTGGAAGCAGATTTTTGATGGCCGATAATGCTTGTCGGCCAACGGTGAAAAAAGCTAGATATTTTGTGCCAGCTGTCCCCCAAAAGCTCTAGCTATTCAAGGCTTGATATTTTCGACCTAAGAGGTTGTTTTTCTATATATAAAAGGCCTCTCTTCTTGCTTTGAAGGTTAGAAAACATTTAGGAGTGAAATATTTTTGGAAAAACCCTCTCTCCCTGCAATACACTCTCTCTACAATTCTCTCTCTCTCTCTCTCTCTCTCTCTCTCTCTCTCTCTCTCTCTCTCTCTTTTGCAAATTGCATAGCCTATTCCCAATTACACCGAAGCAAACCTAGAGAGCTTTTTGCTGAGGTGATTTGAGCTTGGATTTGAGCTCTTGAAGCACTTAAGAGTGTGGAAATTGGTGGTTTATGGCTTAAGGGTTCACTCCTCTCTAAGAGGTATACTTTCTCTTGCCTTTGTACCATCTTTACACCATTTGTTTTCCATCTTTTCTTGCTATTTTTAAGCTACTTAACACCTGTTTTTATAGGCTGAAACTTGTGGGTTAAGGCTCTTAAAGGTAGAGGGGTTAATCGCCCTTCTTAAAACCTTGCTCTCTAAGCCTTTCCACTTGTATTTCCCATTCTTTCATCAACTTTTTTTGAGCTTTTTACCACTGATTTTCAGAGGTTTTCAGAGCCTAAGAAAATGGTTTTGAAGTCCCAAAAATGGTGAGGTTAGCCACTCCTCCTTTGGCTTGTTTACTAGCTTAAATTGCCATGTTTTAGTTTATTGTGATAGGTACTTTTTGTTTTAATTTTAGCACTTTTTTTGTACTGTTTTTGGGATGTATAAACTCTATCTTTTTGGGATGAAACTTGTGGTTTAAGGCCAATAAGGGTTAAGGAGTGGTTCACCCTTCTTTACACTTTGCTTTCAAGGCCTTTACCCTTGTGTTTCCTACCTTTACACTATCTGTTTTTGAGCTCTAAAATACTAATTTCAAAGTATTTTTAGTGGCTAAAATCATGTTTTGAAGTTCAAAATTAGAGGGGTTAGCCTCCCCTCCTTGAGTCTTGTTTGCATGCCTAATTAGCCCCATGTATTAGCTTATCATTTTAGCTTTTTGTGGGTCAATTCCTGTATGTTTTACACTCTGTTTGGAACTGTTTTGCCACTTTTTTGGCTGTTTGGTGCCTTTTGGGCCTTGTATGGCATGGTTGTAGTGTTAATTCATTCACTAGTTTAGTGTTTTAAGGCTTTAACCATCATTGGTTTGAGTTGGTTGCATGTTTTAGTGCTTTTATCACTCATTCCAGCACTTAATCAATCTCTGCAATCCCCCTCAATTCTTCACTTTTGATTTTCTTTGAAAGTGGTTTCAAACCACTTGTTTGCCGAAGTGTGAAATGAAGGTGCTACACCTAATAGTTTAATCCCTTAGGGGTTCATTACCAACAGTGTAATGCCTCTTTCATGCCCAAAGCAACTTGTGGTTTGAGCGCTCTTTCCGTTAGAGGACACTCACTCACAGACTCTATTGATTAAAGGAAGATTTGGTAATTAAAATGAATAAACAAAATTGGCAAGCAACAGAGTCAAGATAAGCATCTCTTTGTGTTGCATTGCATGTGTAGCACTTGTGTCCTTTAAAGCTTTTGGTAAGTGTATTTGAACCCTTTATTCTATTTTTGGAATCTTTGGTGTTGTTATGGGTTTGTTTTGGAGGAGTACAATCTGATTTAAACTTGTTGGGTTTGGTTGTTCGCACTTATTCTTGTCAAAAGTTCCTTGGAGACTTTGAAATCCCATTCTAGGGTCAACACTATCCTTCCTAAGGGTCGCCCCTTACCTATTGGTGAAGTTCTGGAAGTGTTGCTAGAAGATAGGGTAGACACCAGACTAGGAGAGGGTCGACCCTCTTATATCTGTGTGTTAGTTGCTAGAAGATAGGGTAGACACTAGACTGGGAGAGGACCGACCCTTTTATGTCTGTGTGTTAGTTGCTGGAAGATAGGGTAGACACTAGACTAGGAGAGGGTCGACCCTCTTATATCTGTGTGTTCTGGAAGATAGGGTCGACCCCCTCCTGTCTAAGGGTTGACCCCTGCGTGTTTTTTTTTAGATTTTTGAGGTCCGAATGGGCCCAATAGAGGGGGTTTTAGGCCTATTATTTTATTTGACCTTAGAGCTTTTCCTCACTACTATAAATAGGCCCAAACCATTCATTCTCTCATGATTTTCTTTCCCTTTTTCCATCTCAAACCAGTGATCTTTCTCTTCTCTCTCTAAAACTCAACTTTCTCACTTAAATCTCTAGATCTACTCACCTAGAGTGATCTTCTCACCATGCTCCTTTGAGATACGTTGTAGAACTTGTCGAGGGCTTCATTTTGATCAGAGCAAAACAGTTGTTTCTCCTCCGTCGACTTTTGGGTTTTTTCTTTGTTCTTCCTCTTCTAAGCTTGAAGTAGGGATATTCTACTCTCTATATGGGTTTTAAAATAGATATTGTCATCTTGTATAAATGGTGTGATTTGGGAAGGTTTTTGGTGAATTTTGGTTGGTTTCTATATATATAAAAAGAGGGGTTTTCTATTTGGGTTCCCTTATGGGCATGAGAGGTCTTGAACATGTTATGACATGAGAAGAATTGATGAAATTTGGTCTTAGGTATAATATTTGATAAATGGGGAGATTTTCCCTAATTTGAATTAAATGAGTTATTTTCTATAAATAAAAAGATTGACTTGGAAATTATGGAATTGAAGGAACATGAGATTAAATGGTGTAGTTGGATTAATAAATCACTCGCCTGTAGGAAAAGTTGATAAATTATCTGTTGATAGATTTATTTATCTATTTTGAAATATCTGCTTGGGCTATTGGTGGAGCATAGCCATGATTGTTATATAAATTGCATGATGATTAGGTGAATTGAAACTAATCAATTGGATTATGTCATTGAATATGACGGTTTGATTAAAACATTGAATATGTGATTTAATTGGTCATTGTATATGAGAACGCGCTTAAATACATTGCATATATATCTTTGTTTGGGAGGAGATAGGGGATGTATTCCATTGTTTGGGAGGAGATAGGGGATGGACTCCATTGATAATTAAGTTGGCCGAAGTGTCCAAGGTGAAAGTCCCGAAATCTTATATATATTTGGGTGTCGGTTCCCTCGAACGTAGTTCTGTAAAATGGCAAGAAATGGAAGTGCATGAATAAATGTTTATGATTGATGTGTTAATAAATGAGTTGTAGTCTCATTTTGAATTGTTTAGATGATGATGATCTATTTCCATGAATTGATTTGGATAAGTAAATGTAAGTGAATAAAAGTATGGATGTCAATGTTGATTGGTTATGAAAAAGGTGCAAGTTGGTTTTCAAGTGTTAAACATTTATCGGATGCTAATGTTTTAGTTAATTCTCATATACTATTTAGTATATCTCTACTGGGCCTTGGCTCACCCTACTTAGGGACACCATTTTTAGGTACAGGTGATATGCCGCCTCCAAGGTCCTAGCTTGGGAGGTTTAGGAGTTGAAGGCTCCATTTTGTT
The DNA here is from genome assembly GCA_022316695.1 of Camellia oleifera. Classification (NCBI taxonomy): domain Eukaryota; kingdom Viridiplantae; phylum Streptophyta; class Magnoliopsida; order Ericales; family Theaceae; genus Camellia; species Camellia oleifera. The sequence goes on from CM039312.1 coordinate 86,189,030, forward strand.
ATTTTTATTTGATGATTACATGTAAATTCAAGCCGAGGGCTTTATATGTAAAGAGTTAGAACTCTTCTTTTGTTGTAACCAAGTGATGACTTGGAAAACTGTAAGCCCGTAGGACATCTATTTTGTTGTTAACTTGTAATATCTTTTGTAAAATGGATTCTGATGAATGATAATATGGTATTCCCTTTATGTTATTAGTTCTTATAAATAAATGATTTATACTTTATTTTGAGGGTGTGACAACATGTGTTCAAATCGGACGTTAATTTGAACACAAGGAAAATGGGACATTTCGTACTTAAAAGTGATGAAATGTGCCACTTTCCTTGGTCTCCATTACTCATGATCGTGCATGATAAGCTGATGGTCTCTTTGGTCTCATTTTGTATTTATTGAACTTGCACAATTGGTTTCACAAGCCATCATGCAAAGAAATTTCTTGATTGATGGTTTGTGAACCAAAGCTTGTCCCTTCTTTAACTTCCCCATGAAAAGAAGAGGTAAAGTGTGCAAACAACCCTTGAGAAATACACTGTTTTACTCTGTTTTGCTCTCTGTTGCGGCAAGGAAGTTCGAACTAACAATGGCCAACCGGTCACCATTGGTAGCCGACCGGTCCCTTGTCGGCCACCAATGAAATTTGCACAGTGTATTGGTAAGGTGGAGCAGAGGTATTCTAGAAGTGGATAGCATTGTCAATGCTCAAATGTGCAAACAGAGGCGTTCAGCAACAAAACGGTGGCTTTTCGGGTGAAAATCGAGCAGGAATGTGCCTCCCTCGCTTCCCGGGATTAGCTAATTAGTTTAATTAGCAATAGATCAAATATGTGTTGTAATTAATTAGTTGCAGCTAATTAAGAGTTGTAAATAATTAATTAGTTTAACTCGTTATTTGATTTTGTTTTGTAATTAGTTAACTAGAATAGTTAATTAATTCGAGTTTTGTAATAATTAGTTGGCTTAATTAGCGTAGCTAGTTGGTTAGCTTATTCATTCGAACACTCCTTTGTGAGAGCGTAATGTTGTAATAAGTGTGCATGCGTGTGTGTATGTCTTCCAACCCCGCGTCTTTCACCCTTTTACTTACCCACTTTTGGTGGTCAGATTAGGGTCACGTTTCAATTAGCATACCTTATGCTTACATCCATGCAATTGCATTGCATGCACCGAGGCTTGGCATATCATTCAAACTGCATTGTCATTTCAATACTTCTTTGAATACGTGTTTAATCGCATGTTGTTCAAATCGATCCATATGCCATATAACTAGCCGAGCCTATTAATTGCATATTGCATGTTTTGCATTAGACGCTTTGTATAGTTAGGAATCATGCATATTTCACTAACTCGCATTTTCTTGGCTTGGAGTAATAGGTGAGTTTTTATGGTTTAGCATACTTGCATGAGTGTGATTGCCATGTTGCCATGATTAGCATGCTCGCCATGAGGCTATGTGCTTAAATGCTAAATTGCATGAATGCCTGTGGATGAAAGTTTTTGTTTGAATTGGAACGATTCAACAAATGTGTGTTTTAAGCCCACTTTGTTGAGTGGCAAATCATGTTTTAAGCCCACTATGTTTGGTGGCAAATCCACAAACTTTAAGCCCACTTGAGGTGACAAATTCAAACCATTTTAGCAAACAAACATGAGTTGAATTGTTCCAAATTGAGCAAACTAGTCTATACTTGCTTGTGCGCATCACATACTAATGCTAGTTTAATAACTGGGACAAGAACACAAATAATGTTTATAAAAAATCATAACATGATTTGTATAAGCCAATCTTTTATCGAGGGAGCAGGGGTGCTCAATTCCTAACCTTCCTTTCTCGTACCTAACTTTTCGAGCCGAGGCAACTTTGGTGATGACAGACACGTGGCCTTCGGCTCGAGTGAGGGTTTCTAAAATTTCCCCAAAACAAAAAATATTTAGGTGGCAACTCTGTATCTAGCAAAGCAGTCTAATTTTGGCACTATTTGATTTAAAATTGATTTTCCAAAAAGATTTGCCAGATTTGGACTCTTTGGCGTTTATCAGTTTCACATTGCACTTGTTAGATTAGATTCAGAACCATGGGAGTCCGAACTGTAGGGCTTTATTTCAACCTTCCGAAAGGGAGTGCGAAAAAAGTGAGCCACAGTTTCTGGAGACTCTGTTGGGGCTTAGAGAACTTGACTCGAACTGATGATATGACATTTTATTTACACTTATGTGTTTCTTTGCATTTGCATTTGCATTGGTGTGCCTAAGTCACTGTGTGTACCATCTGCTATTCCTGGATGGTTTAATGGAGGCTCGCTTTGAAAAGCTTGCCAAAAGGTTGACCGGTCACGGGCTCTACCATGATTTGAACACAACCCTTAGATCTAGACTACCGTTGTATCGCTTCATCCTCCTTTCACTTCTCGGTGTTAGGTGTGAGAGTTATATTAGGTAGTCTTGTTGAGGTGCCCTTTTGACCATTCGGCCTAGTTGCATACCTGAAACCATAGAAACTGTTCCTAACTGGGATAGGTTGCTTACCCGAATGCAGGATTGTGTGAAGCCACTTGTTGTGCATAGTGAAAACCGTAGCTCCTGACGAAACTAGGACAAGGTAACCCCCCCCCATCATGCGGGTGTTTTGACTCTCACTTAACGGGTTTGTACTTTACAGTGAAACTGTACAGGGATGTGCATATTAGTTGCCAAGTTGGTATCTGTTTTGGGGCAGAATTCAACAGAGAACACAGTCATTTAGCTGTGATCATATCCGTTCCATTGAAATTGGGCTGAGATGATGTTTGTTTTCTCTTTTCCCAGATAGTCCTAGAACCATAGCTTCAGAAGGCTCCGATATCTCCCAGGTACTCTTGACTTGTATCGATAGACTTTGTCAGGTTGGAATTTGTTCAGGGGCAACTAGAGTTTACCTCACTTCCCCCTAGGTACAAGAAGGAGGAGAGTTAGGTAGGATTCACCAGTGCAGTGTCTACAACAGTCACCCTTCGGTTCACCAATGTCCAATCAGGTCCGGGAATGGTCATCTTCTTTTTGCTCAGCACGAGTTCAAACACTGGTTCTGAATGGCTCAGTATCCCCCAGCCGGGGTGGAAGAACTGATACAGCACCTGCAACAGACAGTCGAGGCACTACAGCAAGACGCAGTCCATCAGGCTGAAGTCATGGATCATCAGGCCGAAGTGATAACCCGGCTACAACAACAACAGCCACAGCCGGCCGCAGCTTCTGCATCTCATGCACCTCCCACGGGTAACCCGACACCCAGAGCCAGTGCCCATACTGCTAATGTCCAAGAGAGTCAAGGCAATCCGGCAGAGCCAATCCCAACACAAGTCTCTAAAGCTCCTGTTTATCAAACCGAAGCTCCGTTTGAATTTGAGGTTGACCCAATTGCACTAAAGGTTAATATATTGGAGAAGTTATTCAAACAAGCATAGGGAGTGAACTTCATCCGATATTTGGAGGACAGGTATACTGAATCTGCAGTTACCTTACCGGAGTAGTTTAAAATGCCGCATATCGACCGCTTCGATAGCTTTGGAGACCCAACGGTGCACCTCTACCTATTTTCTGATATCCTTAGGCTAATGGGTCTGACCCCAGCCCAGAAGTTGTCTCTCTTCGGCCGAATCATGTCTAGGATAGGCACAATCTGTTATGCAAAATTGGAGGACTCTATAAAACAAAACTAGGAAGAGACGGCTGACGCCTTTACTGTTCAATACTCCTACAACACACAGATCGAGGTCAAAATTCGTGATCTCAAAGCCACCCGCCAAGAGCTAAATGAGGGTTTCTCAGAGTTCGTGACGAGATAGAGAACAAAGTCCTCAATGATGACTACAAGGCCTTCTGAAAAAATCAGATCAGGATGATTGTTCAGAATCTGCATAGCAAGTTGCTACAGAAGATGATCATTCTACCTCTGTTTGCTTTTCCAGAGCTTCATGAAATTGGGGTTCAAATTGAGGATGGCATCAGACAAGGGATCTTTGTGGAAGATAATGAGCCTTTGAAGAAGAATGTTGTTCGCAGTTCCAATGCTACTACTAATGGCAGCACAGCCGTGAAATGCTCAGAAGTAAACATGGTCACCACTCCCCTCAATGGCCAAAAACCAACCACTTTAAATCGGCTCCAAGCCCGAAATTTCCTTCCTCTTTACATGAGTCTCTCTCGAGCTTTGAAAATGCTACGAGAAAAAAGGTACCTAGAACTCCTAGAACCCTGGCCCCTTCCAAACCCTCTTCCACCAAGATATGACCCAACTAAATACTAGGCTATCATCAGGAGCACGGTCATGATACAAACTGTTGTATCCACCTCCGTCATGAGATTCAGGATCTTATTGACGAAGAGATCATGGCTCCACCAAATGGACCTCAGGCCACCACTAACCCATTACCTCCACACATTAACCTAATCCTCACACTACCATCCACCTACAACCCCAACATGTACATCACCCCGGCCCATTTACCCAAGCCTAAGGTGTTCATTCCAGAAAGCACAGACTTGTGCATGATGGCTGCACTCAAACCCCAATCATCTCAAACCCACGAACCCACTACTTCTGAACTGATGAGCATGATTGAAGATCTTCAGAGAATAGTGGTAGATTTAGCCTTTGGGGTTTTGGCTCTATCATCGACCACATCACATGCCAGAAATTTCACACCAAAAGGCTCCCCAATCTTTGAGGTAAGCTGCAATTGAAAATGTCCAACCTAAAGCTATCTCAGGTCTAGGCAATGACATATTGACAACAACTGGGCTCCTCTTTGATATAGCGAACCAATCCCGTGGCAAAGTGGAGGCAAATGGCAAGAACAAGGTAGGGGCAGGCATTGGTCCCTATGAACATCTTCAGTGGGCTATTGAGGCTTTGAAAGCCGAAGGACTGAAAAAATAGCAAGTGCTTGCAGTGGTTGCAAAAACTGTGGATGATACTTTTGTCGCTCAAGTTCGGGGCATTTGGAATCAAGGGGCAAGCCATGAAAAAGGCTGTCGTACAAGAAACACCCCTTTCATCTCCAATCCTACACTTGGAAAAGATCATCAAACCTAGTCAGCACCTGCCAACCCCTCTGTCATTCCCTCCAAGACTAGTAACTGTACCTATAATCCCCTCTACATGACGTTGTCCAAAGCTCTGCAAATCCTTATAGGACAAGGCCATCTCAAACCCCTTGAGCCTCAGCCTCTCCCAGATCCCCTTCCAACCAGGCATAATGCTTCCAAGTACTGCACCTTCCATCAACAAAATGGCCATGACACTAACAGTTGTTTTCGTCTTCGCCATGAAATACAGGATCTGATCGACAATGAGGTCATCGCCACACCAAGTCCTACAAAGTCTATCGGTACTAGATCGATGAACTTGGGGGATAATGTGACTATGTGATCAGGGATGAACCGCCTGCTGATGGCGCTCATTTTATCCTAGATATGGCGAATGGCACGTACTATTTTCAGGAATTTTTGAATGCTGTTTATTTTATTTTCTGACTTGGGTATTGGGTTAGTCTTGTTATGTTGTATTGAGTCAATTTGTATGTACTGAGTCAGTCCAGTCAGTCTTGTTGTGTCAGAGGTTGGTGATTTCGGGGGTGTTAACTCGGACATCACTTCCCTGTTTGTTTTGTTTGTCTTTTCGCTCTTTCTTTTAAGTCTGTTTCTATCATAGAGCCAGTTGAGCCAAAAGTTTTGAATGAAACGGCTGAGATTTTCACCTACTTTTCTATGCCATGAAATAATTGCATTGACCTAAATTTTTCAAAACTTTTCTAACACTATGATGAAAACAAAGAAGAAGGAATTCCTCAGGATTTGCAAAAATTTAATCAACTGAGACAAAGAGACACATGCTAAGCCCTTAATGAATGTGATCAAGTTTGCTAATATGAGTGCTAAGAAGGATTCGGGCTTGATCCAGATTGGTTTTACATTGTCTTCGACGCAATCGACTAGTCGCTTTCTGAAAAGATTTCAAAAAATGTTTTGTGTGGTCCTACGAAGACATGCGTGGAATCGCTCTTGAGATTGTACTGCATAGGATCACTCACGGCCTCTACACTCGACCCTTTTTGCTTTCAAGCCTTGAACCTTGACTCAGAATGTTCAAATGATCAATCACGATATAAGGATTGTATGGCCAGATCGAAAGCAAAACTTGAACTAGGGGCAAGAAGGTCAAATCAAGAAGCTTAGATGTCATCAAAGGAACCTTGCAAAGTTAGATGAGAAGCATCCCTCGAACTAGAGGCAACAAAATGTTAGATGTGCTTAAAGATTCAAAAAATGGGTCATTCTGCAAACTAATGGAGATCGGCAAGAAAGCCAAAATCCCACGAATGGAGAAAAGAAAAGTTTTGCTGAAGGACAATCGAGCAAGATATTCCACTCCCTCATTTGGACAGGTCTGATCACATCCAAACTGGCCAAGGGCATCGTCAACCGATGTCAGTTGCAGGTCTGCTGCACATCCAATCACACCATGACCCCTCTGTAGGAAAACTCACTAGTTGTGAGCGAAAGAATGAGAATTTAGCAGAATACCAGGGCCAAGAGCCCACAACTTCCTTCTCATCCATCAACCACCCAGGGGAGGGATAAAAAAAATAATAAGAGAGATTAAAGAATAGAGAGATGTGCGTTGAGAGGAAAAGTGAGGAAAAGGGCTTGTTAGAGAAATAGAGATTGAGTGCCAAAGTGATGTGAGAATCACAAATAAGAAAGGGTGGGAAACAACACCTGGAGAAACAGACTCCTCATGAACTGAGAGGTCTCTCGCCATTGCAACATATGTGAACATGTCCGAGTATTGCGTTTGTTGTTTTTGTTTGTTTCGATTCATATTTTGAGTCGTTGTGAGTGTAAATATCTATGTTTAAGTTATTTTACTTTGTTCTCCTTTGTTGAGTTGTTTAGACTATGGTCAGTCGTAGGCTCAATACCCGGTTAAGAACCCATTTCCCAATTTCAAAAATAAATCGTTTTGTGCTCAGAGTGCTATGCCATTTTCCACATTTGTACAAAACAGGATTCTTTCTTTCATAAACTGCAGGGTCCAAGCCCAATCAAGAGAGAGTAACCGAACAAGGACCTATCTAAGGCTATATAGGTTCCAGTCTGCAAAGCAAAAGAAAATAGAGAAAATTTGAAGCATCTTACTGTATCTCTACTTCAAACAATTTCGAGATTGCATTCCATATGCACCTTGTCAGGCCTTGTCTTTACTCTGAAGTGTGAGTATACCTCAAGCTCAAGCTCAAGCTCAAGCATGCTTCAAGCCAGAATGGTGATCAAAAGTGCTCTCCCTGAGCACCATTTCCCCGCCAAAGGCATCCTGGCTGTGTTTTGCAATGAGTTCCTAGGAGACCAATTGCGACGGTGGAAACTAGAGTTTGAATGGCGATGCCTAGAACACAAAGGTTTGGAATTTCTGAGACCAAAGTCTAGTTTAAATATCCAAGGGTGTATCCTCGACTTGAAATCTATATAGCAGCTACATAGATTGAGATAGCATGTGTGCATCTCAATTCTGGATACTGAACCAGCCTAATCTGTCACCCCGTTGGAGAATAGGGAAAGTTATGAATATGATCAGGAAGAAAAGCGGCATCCATGGCTTTTACATGAAGAACCCTTGTCAGCATTTAAGGCCCTTTGAACTGTGAGTTGAAGGTAAGAATTCGTAGAACACAAGGGGGAGATCCCTATCAGGGTAAAGCGGCTCATCGCCACTCGCCCCATGAGGTGCTTTCTAAAGCGCCGCTTTGCTTGTTTATTGCATTCCCTAAGCATCATGCACTACATTGCTTGTAACATGTATCATATCATCGCACTTATCGCATTTATTTGCATCTTGTACCAGTTATCCTTTTACGCTAACCAACATTTAGGATCGTTGTCCCCCGAGACTTTTCTTAGGACCTCTTCTCATGATTTCGGTATGGTTAGAGTGTCCCTTTCATCACACGATTTCAGTGTGTTTGGAATTTATCTCAGGATGCAGCTCCTGACAGCTTTTCTTGAGACCACTTCTCACGATTTCAACGTTGTTATAGTGTCCCTTTCCTCACACGATTTCAGCGTGTTTGGAATTTATCTCAGGATGCGTGGAATGCGCTCCTGACGACTTTTCTTTGGTCCTCTTCTCACGATTTCAGCGTGGTTAGACTGTTCCTTTCCTCACACGATTTCAGTGTGTTTGGAATTTATCTCAAGATGCATGGAACGCGCTCCTGATGGCTTTTCTTTAAACCTCTTCTCACGATTTCAGCATGGTTAGAGTGTCCTTTTCCTCATACGATTTCAGCATGTTTGGAATTTATCTCAGGATGCGTGAAGCGCGACCCTAGATGTGTTTCATCTCAACACACATGAAGCATGAACCCAAGTGGCTTTTCTCCTATTCTCATAATTTCAGCATGATTAGAGTATCTTAGGATGCACGATGCGTAGGCATGGGCATGTTTTATCTCGGGATGCATGAAACGCCACCCCGAGTGACTTTCGATTCTCGATTTACCCTGAGCGGTGTTTTCCTTCCTTGTCTTCTGTTTTTGCGTGGTTAGAATTTGTTTTACAGCTTTTTGCATGAAAGCTTGAAGCTACTCATTCATATGTGGCTATCTTGCTTATTACATCTGTTATTGTTTATTGCATCATCTCGCATGATCATAAAGTTTTTCAAAACAACCGGCTTCGCGTAGCATGTGAGTTAATTTTTCAAACTGCATTGCATTTGTATCATTTATATCCTGCCCCTGAACTACGCTGGTTTGATTGCTTTCAATGGCATACATAGGCAACCTTCGGGTTCAACCAGTTGCATCTGCATTTTGCTTGTTTGCCCAAGTCTTACGACCTTGTCAAAATGGGACGTCTTTGGGCTTTGACATTCACTCACATCATTTCATGACTTCAAGCTCTGTCAAAGAGGGACAACTGTAGGCAACCCATTTTTGACCGCCCTTAAGACTTAGGCACCATCGATTGATCACTCGATGATGAAAGCTGTGCTATACAAGTGTTTGATTTCTAAAACAAGAAGCACTTTAAATCCTAACCTTACACCCCATTTTTGGACCAAAACTATTTTGACCAAAATTATTTTAGACTTGAAAACCCTCTCTTTCCAAATATTTTTGAAAATGTTTCTACGATGTTCCGAAGCTCACATTTTATTAAAAATTGTGCTTTTCGGTAAATCGAGCAAGGACAAATGAAAGAGAGGTGAACACTTTGAAGAAATCTTTAAAAAAAATTATTTAGAGGTATGGAGTTGAAGAAAATTGGAGGAGAGGGAAGAAACCTAGTTAGGGAAGAAGTAAGGCATAAACCGTTAAGAGAGAACTGGGCAACCTTCACTAAATCAGGACTATCCTTTTGTACACTTGGACTTAAGTTGTGAGGCCACCACCATTAGAAATTGTACTTCTGGGGCTTCATTTTACACTCAAGAATCTCCTAAAGTCGAGTCCGAATCAGGGAGATATGGCTGGTTGAAGTTAGGCATCCTTCCGATTAAGCCAAAACTGAGCGACCTTCACTAAAATAGGCATATCTCTTAGCACACTTAGAATTTTGATGTGAGGTTATGTCCGTTGGAAATTAGACTTTCGGGGCTTCAATTTAGGCTCAAGAATGACTAGCAAAGGAGTTCAGATGATGGAGATATGCCCATTTGAAGTCAGGTTTGGAAGCAGATTTTTGATGGCCGGCAATGCTTGTCGGCCGATGGTGAAAAAAGCTAAATATTTTGTGCCAGCTGTCCCCAAAAAGCTCTAGCTATTTAATGCTTGATATTTTCGACCAAGGAGGTTGTTTTTCTATATATAGAAGGCCTTTCTTCTTGCTTTGAAGGTTAGAAAACATTTAAGAGTGAAATATTTTTGGAAAAATCCTCTCTCTCTCTACAATCCTCTCTCTCTCTTTTGCAAATTGCATAGCCTATTCCCAAATACACCAAAGCAAACCTAGAGATCTTCTTGCTGAGGTGATTTGAGCTTAGATTTGAGCTCTTGAAGCACTTAAGAGTGGGGAAATTGGTGGTTTGTGGCGTAAGGGTTCACTCTTCTCTAAGTGGTATACCTTTTCTTGCCTTTGTACCATCTTTACACCATTTGTTTTCCATCATTTCTTGCTATTTGTAAGCTCCTTAAAACCTATTTTATGGACTGAAGCTTGTGGCTTAAGGCTCTTAAAGGTAGAGGGGTTAATCACCTTTCTTTATACCTTGCTCTCTAAGCCTTTCCACTTGTATTTCCCATTCTTTCATCAACTTCTTTTGAGCTTTTTACCATTGATTTTCAGAGATTTTTAGAGGCTAAGAAAGTGGTTTTGATGTCTCGAAAATGGAGGGGTTAGCCACCCGTCCTTTGGCTTGTTTACTAGCTTAAATTGCCATGTTTTAGCTTATTGTGTTAGGTACTTTTTGTCTTCATTTTAGCACTTTTTGTGTACTATTTTTGGGCTATATAAACTCTATCTTTTTGGGTTGAAACTTGTGGTTTAAGGCCAATAAGGGTTGAGGAGTGGCTCACCCTTCTTTACACCTTGCTTTCAAGGCCTTTACCCTTGTGTTTCCCACCTTTACACTATCTGTTTTTGAGCTTTTAAATACTAAATTTCAGAGTATTTTCAATGGCTAAAATCATGCTTTGAAGTTCAAAATTGGAGGGGTTAGCCTCCCCTCCTTGAGTCTTGTTTACATGCCTAGTTAGCCCCATGTATTAGCTTATCGTTTTAGCTTTTTGTGGTTCAAGTCCTGCATGTTTTACACTCTGTTTTGCCACTGTTTTGGCTGTTTGGTGCCTTTTGAGCCTTGGATGGCATGGTTGTAGTGTTAATTCCTTCACTAGCATAGTGTTTTATGGCTTTAACATTATTGGTTTGACTTGATTGCATGTTTTAGTGCTTTTATCACGCATTTCCAGCACTTAATCAATCTCCCCAATCCCCCTCAATTCTTCACTTTTGATTTGCTTTGAAAGTGGTTTCAAACCACTTGTTTGCCTAAGTGTGAAATGGAGGTGCTACACCTAATGGTTTAATCCCTTAAGGGGTTCATTACCAACAGTGTAATGCCTTTTTCATGCCCAAAGCAACTTGTGGTTTGAGCCCTCTTTCCGTTAAAAGACACTCACCCATGGACTCTATTGATTAAAGGATGATTTGGTAATTAAAATGAGTAAACAAAATTGGCAACCAAAAGGGGCAAGATAAGCATCTCTTTGTGTTGCATTGCATGTGTTCAAATTGGATGTTAATTTGAACACATGGAAAATGGGACATTTAGTATTCAAAAGTGATGAAATGTGCCACTTTCCTTGGTCTCCATTGCCCATCATCATGCATGATAGGATGATGGTCTCTTTGATCTCATTTTGCATTAATTAAACTTGCACAATTGGTTTCACAAGCCATCATGCAATGAATTTTCTTGATTGATGGTTTGTGAACCAAAGCTTGTCCCTCCTTTGACTTCCCCATGAAAAGGAGAGGTAAAGTGTGCAAACAACCCTTGAGAAATACACTGTTTTGCTCTATTTTGCTCTCTGTTGCAGCAAGGAAGTTCGAACCAGCAGTGGCCGATCGGCCACCATTGGTAGCTGACCGGGCCCCTGTCGGCAACCAATGAAATTTGCACAGTGTATTGGTAGGGTGGAGCGGAGGTGTTCTGGAAGTGGGCAACATTGTCAGTGCTCCAATGTGCAAATAGAGATGTTCAGCAGCAAAACGGTGGCTTTATGGGGGTGAAAACCAAGCATGCATCGACCTCCCTCGCTTCCCAAGATTAGCTAATTAGTTTAATTAGCAATAAATCAAATATGTCTTGTAATTAATTAGTTGTAGCTAATTAAGAGTTGTAAATAATTAGTTAGTTTAACTAGTTATTTGATTTCGTTTTGTAATTAGTTAAGTAGAATAGTTAATTCATTCGAGTTTTGTAATAATTAGTTGGCTTAATTAGCGTAGCTAGTTGGTTAGCTTATTCATTCGGATCGTCCTTTGCGAGGGCATAATATTGTAATAAGTGTGCATACGTGTGTGTATGTCTTCCAACCCCGCGTGTTTCACCCTTTTATTTACCCACTTTTGGTGGTTAGATTAGGGTCACGTTTCAATTTGCATACCTTATGCTTGCATCCATGCAATTGCATTGCATGCACCGAGGCTTGGCATATCATTCAAACTGTATTGTCGTTTCAATACTTCTTTGAATACGTGTTTAATTGCATGTTGTTCAAATCGATCCACATGTCATATTAGTAGCCGAGCCTATTAATTGCATATTGCATGTTTTGCATTAGACACTTTATATAGTTAGGAATCATGCGTATTTCACTAACTCGCATTTTGTTGTCTTGGAGTAATAGGTGAGTTTTTATGCTTTAGCATACTTACATGAGTGTGATTGCCATGTCGCCATGATTAGCATGCTCGCCATGAGGCTATGTGCTTAAATGCTAAACTGCATGAATGCCTGTGGATGATGGCTTGTTTGAATTGGAATGATTCAACAAATGTGCGTTTTAAGTCCACTTCGTTGTGTGGCAAATCATGTTTTAAGCCCACCATGTTTGGTGGCAAATCCGCAAACTTTAAGCTTACTTGAGGTGGCAAATTCAAACCATTTTCGCAAACAAACATGAGTTAAATTGTTCCAAATTGAGCAAACTAGTCTATACTTGCTTGTGCGTATCACATACTAATGCTAGTTTAATAATCGGGACAAGAATACATAATATTTATAAAAAAATCATATCGTGATTAGTAGAGGCCAATCTTTGATCGAGCGAGCGGGGGTGCTCAATTCCTGACCTTCCCCTCTCGTACCTAAGTTCCCGAGCCGAGGAAACTTTGGTGATGATGGACACGTTGCCTTCGGCACGAGTCAGGGTTTCCTAAATTTTCCCAAAACAAAAAATATTTAGGTAGCGACTCTATATCTAGCAAAGCAGTCCAATTTTGGCATTATTTGATTTAAAATCGATTTTCCAAAAAGATTTGCCAGATTTGGACTCTTTGGTGTTTATCAGTTTCACATTGCACTTGTAAGATTAGATTCAGAACCGTGGGAGTCCGAATTGTAGGGCTTTTTTTCAACCTTTCGAATGAGGGTGCGAAAAAGGTGAGCCATAGTTTCTGGCGACTCTGCTGGGGACTTAGAGAAGTTGACTCGAACTGATGATATGACATTTTTTTTACACTTATCTCTTTCTTTGCATTTGCATTTACGTTCGTGTGCCTAAATCACTGTGTTTGCCATCTGCTATTCCTAGATAGTTTGCTGGAGGCTCGCTTTGAAAAGCTTACCAAAAGGCTGACCGGTCGCGGGCTCTGCCACGATGGGAACACAACCCTTAGATTTGAACTACCGCTGTACAGCTTGATTCTCCTTTCACTACTCGGTGTTAGGTGTGGGAGGTATATTTGGTAGTCTTGTTGAGGTTCCCTTTTGACCATTCGGCCTAGTTGCATATCGGAAACCATAAAGACTGTTCCAAATTAGGATAGCTTGCTTACCCGAATACAGGATTGTGTGAAACCACTTGTTGCGCATAGTGAAAACCATAGCTCCTGACGTAACAAGGACAGGGTAACCCTACCCCATCATAGGGGTGTTTTGACTCTCACTTAATTAGTATGTGCTTTTCAGTGAAATTGTACAGGGATGTGCATATCAGTTGCTAAGTTGGTATCTGTTTTACGGCAGAATTCAGTAAAGAGCACAGTCATTTAGCTGTGATCATATCCGTTCCATTGAAATTGGGTTGAGATGCTGTCTATTTTCTCTTTTGCTAGATAGTCCTAGAACCATAGCTTCAAAAGGCTCTAATAACTCCTGGGTACTTTGGACTTGTATCAATAGACTTTGTCTAGTTGGAATTTCTTCAGAGGCAACCAGAGTTTACCTCACTCCCCCCCCCCGGGTACAAGACGGAGGTGACTTAAGCAGGATTCACCAGTGTAGTGTCTACAGCAGTCACCCTTCAATGCACCAGTGTCCAATCAGGTCCAAGAATGGTCATCCGCTTCTTGCTCAGCACGAGTTCAAATGCCGATTCTAAATGGCTCAGTATCCCTCAGCCAGGGTAGAAAAACTGATATAGCACATGCAATAGACAATTGAGGCACTAAAGCAGGACGCTGTCCGTCAGGCTGAAGTCATGGCTCATCAGGCCGAAGTGATGACCTGGCTACAACAACAACAGCCACAGCCGGCCGCGGCTTCTACATCTCATGCACCTCCCACGGGTAACCCGACACCTGGAGCCACTGCCCATATTGCTAATGTCCAAGAGACTCAGGGCAATCCGGCAGAGCCAATCCCAGTACAGGCCGCTAAAGCACCTGTTTATCAAACTGAAGCTCTATTTGAATTTGAGGTTGACCCAATTGCACTTAAGGTCATTAAATTGGAGAAGTTATTCAAACAAGCATAGGGAATGAACTCCATCCCGGATTTGGAGGATGGGTATACTGAATTTGCAGCTACCTTACCAGAGTGGTTTAAAATGCTGCATATCGATCACTTCAACAGCTCTGGAGGCCCAATGGTGCACCTCCACCTGTTTTCTGATATCCTAAGGCCAATAGGTCTGACCCCAGCTCAAGAGTTGTCTCTCTTCGGCCGAACAATGTCTGGGATCGCCGCAATCTGGTATGCGAAATTGGAGGACTCCATGAAATAGAACTGGGAAGAGATGGCTGAGGCCTTTATTGGTCAATACTCTTACAACACACAGATCAAGGTCACAATTTGTGATCTCGAAGCCACCCGCCAAGAGCTAAGCGAGGGTTTCTCAGAGTTCGTGACAAAATGGAGAGTGAAGGCCTCATTGATGACTACAAGGCCTTCCGAAAAAAATCAGATCAGGATGATTGTTCAGAATCTGCATGGCAAGTTGCTGCAGAAGATGATCATTCTACCTGTGCTTGCCTTTCCAGAGCTTCATGAAATAGGGGTTCAAATCAAGGATGCCATCAAACAAGGGATCTTTGTGGAAGATAATGAGCCTTTGAAGAAGAATGTTGTTCGCAGTTCCAGTGCTACTACTAATCGTAGCATAGCCGTGAAATGCTCAGAAGTAAACACGGTCACCACTCCCCTCAATGGCCAAAAACCAACCACTTTAAATCAGCCCCCAGTCCGAAATTTCCATCCTCTTTACATGAGTCTCTCTCGAGCTTTGAAAATGCTGCGAAAAAAAGGGTACCTAGAACTCCTAGGACCCCGGCCCCTTCCAAACCCTCTTCCACCAAGATATGACCCAGCTAAATACTGTGCCTATCATCAGTAGCACGATCAAGACACAAATTGTTGTATCCGCCTCCGTCATAAGATTTAGGATCTTATTAACGAAGTGATCATGGCTCTACCAAAAGGACCTCAGGCCACCACTAACCCGTTACCTCCATACCTCAACCTAATCCATACACTACCATCCATCTACAACCCCAGCATGTACATCACCCCAGCCCATTTACCCAAGCCAGAGGTATTTATTCTAGAAAGCACGGACTTGTGCATGATGGATGCACTCGAACCCCAATCATCTCAAACCCATGAACCCACTACTTCTGAGCTGATGAGCATGATTGAAGATCTTCAAAGAACAATGGCAGATTTAGCCTTTTGGGTTTTGGCTCCATCATCGACCACATCACATGCCAAAAATTTCAAGCCAAAAGGCTCCCCAATCTTTGGGTTAAGCTGCAATTGAAAATGTCCAACCTAAAGCTATCTCAAGTGTGGGCAATGACATGTCAACAATAATTGGGCTCCGCTCTGATATAATGACCCAATCCGTTGGCAAAGTGGAGGCAAATGGCAAGAACAAGATAGGGGCGGACATTGGTCCCTATGAACATCTTCAGTGAGCTGTTAGGGCTTGAAAGATAAAGGATTGAACAAACCGCAAGTGGTTGCAGTGGTTGCAAAAACTGTAGATGATACTTTTGTCGCTCAAGTTCGGGGCATTTGGAATCAAAGGGCAAGCCATGAAAAAGGCTGTCGTACCAGAAACACCCCTTTCACCTCCAATCCTACACTTGGAAAAGATTATCAAACCCAGTCAGCACCGGCCAACCCCTCTGTCATTCCCTCCAGGACTGGTCACCGCATCTACGATCCCCTCTACATGACCTTATCCAAAGCTCTTCAAATCCTTATAGGATAAGGCCATCTCAAACCCCTTGAGCCTTGGCCTCTCCCGGATCCCCTTCCAGCCAGGCATAATGCTGCCAAGTACTGTGCCTTCTATCAACAAAACGACCATGACACTGACAGTTGTTTTCATCTTCACCATGAAATACAAGATCTGATTGACAACGAGGTCGTCACCGCACCAAGTCCTACAAAGTCTATCGATACTAGATCGATGAACTTGGAGGATAATGTGACTATGTGATCGGGGATGAACCACCTGCCGATGGCGCTCATTTTATCCTAGATATAGCAGATGGCACGCATTATTTTGAGCAATTTTGAATGCTGTTTATTTTACTTTCTGACTTGGGTATTGCGTCAATCTTGTTGTGTTGGAGGTTGGTGATTTCGGGGGTGTTAACTCGAACATCACTTCCTTGTTTGTTTTGTTTGTCTTTTCGCTCTTTCTTTTAAGCCTGTTTCTATCATGGAACCAGTTGAGCAAAAAGTTTTGAATGAAACGGCAGAGATTTTCACCTACTTTTCTCTGCGTTGAAATCATTGCATTGATCTAAATTTTTCAAAACTTTTCTAACACTATGATGAAAACAAAGATGAAGGAATTCCTCAGGATTTGCAAAAATTTGATCAACTGAGAAAAAAGAGGCATGCTAAGCCCTTAATGAATGAGATCATGTTTGTTAATGTGAGTATTGAGAAGGATCCTGGCTTGATCTAGATTGGTTCTACATTGTCTTCGACACGAGTGACTAGTCGCTTTCTTAAAAGATTTCAAAAAATGTTTTGCGTGGTCCTACGAAGGCATACGTGGAATCGCTCTCGAGATTGTACAGCATATGATCACTCCTAGCCTCTAGACCCAACCCCTTTTGCTTTCAAACCTTGAACCTTGACTCAAAATGTTCAAATAATCAATCATGATATAAGGCTTGTATGGCTGGATCGGAAGCTACACTTGAACTAGGGGCAAGAAAGTCAAATCCAAAAGGTCAGATGTCATCAAAGGAAGCTTGCAAAGTTAGATGAGAAGCATCCCTTAAACAAGAGGCAACAAAATGTCAGACGTGCTCAAAGATTCAAAAGATGGGTCATTCCGCAAACTAATGAAGATTGGCAAGAAAGCCAAAATCCCACGAATGGAGAAAATAAAAGTTTTTCTGAAGGACAATCAAGCAAGATATTCCACTCCCTCATTTGGACAGGTCTGATCACATCTAAACTAGCCAAGGCCATCGTCAACCAATGTCAGTTGTAGGTCTGCTGCACATCCAATCGTGACACAACCCCTCTGTGGGAAAACTCACTAGTTATGAGTGAAAGAAAGAGAATTTAGCGGAACACCAGGGACAAGAGCCCACAACTTCAATCTTATCCATCAACCACCCAGGGGAGGGATAAAAAAAAAATAATAAGAGAGATTAAAGAATAGAAAGATGTGCGTTAAGAGGAAAAGTAAGAAAAAGGGCTTGTCAAAGAAATAGAGATTGAGTGCCAAAGTGATGTGAGAATCACAAATAAGAAAGTGTGGGAAACAATACCTGAAGAAACAAACTCCTCATGAACCGAGAGGTCTCTCGCCATTGGAACATATTCGAGTGTTATGTTTTTATTTTTTGTTTCAATTCATGTTTTGAGTCATTGTGAGTATAAATATCTGTGCTTAGGTTATTTTATTTTGTTTTCCTTTGTTGAGTTGTTTAGACTATGCTCAGTCATAAGCTCAATACTCGGTTAAGAACTCATTTCTCAATTTCAAAAATAAATCGTTTTGTGCTCAGAGTGTTGTGCCATTATCCACATTTGTACGAAACAGGATTCTTTCTTTCATAAACTGCAGAGTCCAACCCCGATCGAGAGAGAGCAACCGAACAAGGACCTATCTGAAGCTATATAGGTTCCAGACTGCAAAGCAAAAGAAAAGAGAGAAAATTTAGAGTATCTTAGTGTGTTTCAACTTCAGAAAATTCCGAGATTGCATTCCATATGCACCTTCTCAGGCCTTGTCTTTGCTCCGAGGTGTAAGTGTACCTCTACCTCTACCTCAAGCTCAAGCCTGCTTCAAGCCAGAATGGCGATTAGAAGTGCTCTCCCTAAGCACCATTTCCCTGCCAAAGGCGTCTTGGCTGTGTTTTGCAATGAGTTCCTAGGAAACCAATTGCGACGGTGGAAACTAGAGTTCGAATGGCGATGCCTAGAACACAAAGGTTTGGAATTTTCGAGTCTAAAGTCTAGTTTAAATACCCAGGGGTGTATTCTCGGCTTGAAATCTGTATAGCAGCCCCGTAGATTGAGATAGCATGTGTGCACCTCAATTTTGGATCCTGAACCAACCTAGTCTGTCACCCCATTGGAGAATAGGGAAAGTTGTGAATATGATCAGGAAGAAAAGCGACATCCATGGCTTCTACATGAAGAACCAGTGGCACTTGTCACTTCCTTGGTAACTCATTAGTATCTTGGTTTAGCAAAAAGCAAAATTCTGTTACTTTATGAATGGTCGAAGCTAAATATATAGCTTCTGAAAGTTGTTATGCCCAAGTACTTTGGATGAAACAACAATTTGAGGACTTTGATTCGCATTATGATCACATCCGTATTAAATGTGATAATACTAGTGCCATTAACTTAAGCAAAAATCTGGTTCAATACTCACGAACAAAACATATTGAAATCCAACACCATTTTTTAAGAGGTCATGTTCAAAAAGGGGATATTGTTCTTGAATTTATAAATACCGACAATCAATTGGCAGATATTTTCACAAAACCCCTAAGCGAGGATCGTTTCAATTTTATTCATGGCAAAATTGGAATGTCAAATTCTACTTAAAAGGTTTTGGTGTGAATGTGAAACTCGAACTTTTTCTTAAAATGATGTTTGTGTACTGTCACATTGATATGGAAACATTTATATTAGTTGAATGCTATAAAGTTTCTCATTCATTTTTTCTTCAACATTATTCTGATGCCAAGCAATTTGTTTTTATTATTGTGTTTCTGCTTTTATCTATCCAAAAACCACATCTGCTTAAGCCCCAGCCACAATCAACAAAGGACCTCAGCAACACAACAAAACTACACCAAAGGAGCAAAAAAGAAAAACATTTTTTTTGCCTAACCGATCGTGCGGGTGGACAACCGGGAGGTTGACCGAGCGGTCGACTGGCTCCCACCTTAACAATTTTTAAATACCCCAAACCAACTGCTCTATCTAGTTTTTCCCCTCTTCTTTGACACTCTGTGCCCTAGCTCTTAAACCCTCATATCTCCTTCTCATAAACCTCTCTAAAATCACATATTTCCTCAACTCTTTGCACAAATCCAAGTAAGTTTTCCTATATTTCTTGTTTTCCCTCATCATTTTTGTGTCAAACTCCATGGTTTTACTTGTGTTATATATCTGTGGTGGGTTTTGTTCACAAATAAAAATGGTGAAATCTTTTCATCATCCATGTTTACCACTTGAATATTTTGCTTAGAATAGCATAGATTGATGCACTTAGTCCATTTTTTTATAATCTGTGCTTGAAATTTAGTTTAGCCGTGTATTGCTATCAAAATTTGTCCTGAAATTTGGTAAAGCCGTGTATTGTGTATGCATATATATATAGACATTTGTCCTGATATGTCAAAATTTAGCATGATTTCAATTTTTTTTTTTTTTTTCTTTCAATTGTGCCTCTATTTTGCACCTCTATGCTTAGGACCTTGTCATATTTATCAAATTGGTTATTTGGCTTTACCATATGAGTACTCATTTTGCATAAAAATCAATTCTAAATTACTTCCATATCCTGTATTTGTTTTGCTGTTGACTATGCAACTTGTATCCATTAGTACATGAGACCTCCTTGTTTTACTTATTATATAACTCTCACAGATTCTTGCAACATGTATTTTTTTTGTGTACCTAGTCAACCATAACTTGAAATAATTCTGTCAATCTCAATTTTTTTTTGTCACTACATTTCAATCCATCATGTGTACCTACCATTGTTAAACCTCATTTGAAAGACCTGATATTTCTTTTTTCTTTTTTTTTTTTTGGCTTGCTTATCAACCCTTGTCAAATGATTATTTTGTTTTATTTTCACACAGTTATGGTTCCTCACACTAAAAAGCCTCGAGCCAGAGAGGAAGGTCAATCTTCATAACCTGCACGTCAATATCCAACTATTGACTTCCTCACACCAATCCAGGGCCAAGCATTTGCCGCCATGTCATCCCACCCCATCATAACAGGCCGTCGAGTTAATCTTGCCTTACAATATGATGCTCTCTTAATGACTAAACTTGAAGCAATGGGCTGGCAAAACTTGGTAAATTTACCGAAAAAAGTATATCCTTGTCTTCTCACCTTATTTTATGTGCACCTTCACTCTTCTAATGTCGACACGGAAGATTATACCATTAACTCCCATATGAAGAGCACTTTTATTAAGTTTAATGTTCCTACTTTGGCCACTATTCTTAATGTTGACACTAGTCCTCACCAAGTATATTTCCTAACCGAGGCACAAATGGTTCATATTATGGGTAATACAACTGAAGTCTATTCAACCATTTGTCTTAGCAAAACCACTGGATCCAACCTTCAAGCCAAACACCTTAAACCCCATTTTTGCATTCTCCACCGCTTTTAACTAGAAAATGTCACCCCTAAAGCTAGTTATTATGATGTTGTTCCTACTTATAATGCCTATCTACTTTATTGTTTTGAGATTGGGTACCCTCTGGATCTGTGCTACATCTTCATGCGAGAAATGACCCTTGTTTCTTTTTTGCGTAACAAATCCTTAACTTTTGGCGCCTTATTGACAAAGCTCTTCAAACACTTCAAAGTCAAATTTTCCAAAGAGCCCGAATTACCTATTGCCTCTGATATCAGTGAATACACCATCAACCATGCTGAAGGAAGAGATTTTCTACTAGGAATTTCCATGGAGGATCTTCAAGATCATCCTCCAGTTGCCATGCCACCAACCCACCAACCTCCTCCTACTTGTTGGACAGATTTTTTAGCTATGGAACAAGATCACTACAATCAACACCTCACATGGGAACAACAAATGATTCAGCAATTTGGCGCCCTCAACACCCTTGTTGATCATATTGAGGCCTGCATTGATGCCATCTATCACTATCACTTCCCTCCTCTTCTTCCAGATTCTAAGTAGTGATTTCTAGTTTGTTTGCTTCTTTTTTTCTTTTCTTTT
Source organism: Camellia oleifera (assembly GCA_022316695.1). Classification (NCBI taxonomy): domain Eukaryota; kingdom Viridiplantae; phylum Streptophyta; class Magnoliopsida; order Ericales; family Theaceae; genus Camellia; species Camellia oleifera. The sequence goes on from CM039312.1 coordinate 86,210,434, forward strand.
TCTTTTTTTTGATAATGTCACAGGGGGAGAAATTGTGATGTTTTGTTTCAAACTGGTGAAGAAAAGCTTGTTGTTTCAAACTGGTGAAGAAAAACTTGTTTTCATAATGATGATGTTTGTTTTTGGAAAATTGTTATGTTACCTTAGTTTGAGAAGAACATCTATTGTTTGGTATTTTAGTCTCATATCATGCCTTTGATTAAAATCATATTTATTGCTAATGTGCTAACTTGTGTATTTGGTATGAGCAATCATTCAGGGGGAGCATGACTTGAGAAGGAGCTTTTCGTACTTTCAAACAAATCAAAACTTCATGTTGTGCCATCATCAAAAAGAGGGAGATTGTTAGACTTATTTATTTTGATGATTTATTTGATTCTGTTTTTTATTTTTATTTTTATATTTGGAAGAGAAGAATAGATTGAAAACTTATATTTTATTTCATTATTTTTTACCTAATTTCTTATCCTAAATATATTTTTGGAGTGTAATGGTAGTGCTTAAACAGGTGTTAATTTCAGTCCATAACAGAGTCCAAGTCAATACAAAAACAGCCCAACATAGCAGCAAATGAAACAGTCCAACCCAAAAGAGGCCGAACGCCCAAGTGGACATCAGCTAGTCATCTGGCCGGATGATCGGCCAACAGTTCTTGGCCCACCTTTCCTCCAATTCAATTCTACTTCTCATCGACTATCAAACAACAGTATCCTCGGCAACCGCGAAAGCCATCCTTGATGACCAGGACCCCACCAGACATCCAAATGGACATCTGAGAGGACATCCGGGTGGGCGTCCCTCAAGAACAAAATTTCATTTTGGTCATCCAGGTGGACAACCACTCTGTATTTCAACGGCTCTTTTTCTATTTTAGTTGTCATCAATCAGACCCATCCTTCAACTCCTTCAAGATCTAATCATTTATGGGGAATATAAATTAGAGTAGGGTAGATTTAACCAAAATCTTACTCAATCTTTTCAACACGCAACAAACAACGGTCAATGATCTTCTCCTTGATAAAAAGTAGAGCTCCTGTTGAACAAATTACAACAAGAAACAAAACAAGCAGAAAATTTTCTCTAATCAGTCATCACTCTCATCTTTCTCTATTCTTTGAACTGTTCTTCATCTGGTTTTCTTTTTTCCCTTCAGAAATTATAGTGAGCTTTAGCGCTAAGCATATATATACCTGTGAGAGTTTTATTCTTACTGATATAAACTCAGAGCTTCAATATTTTGAATATTTCTTGAGAAAGTTTCATTTCAAGCTTTCTGTGAAAGCAAAACCTATCATTCAAATATTGTAAGAGTATGGTACACTCAGGTTTCTTGACTCTTTAAGTGTGATTGAGAATCAGCTAAAGAGAGCAAGGTTTTAGACTTGGTATAGTCTTTGTAAAATATGTAGAGGATTGCTCCATTTGTGAAGAGGTTGCTAGCACCCAATGAAGTTAGAAGATAGTGGAAAATCTCATGTGAAGGTAGAGGAGTGAATGTAGGCTTTGTTGAAACTGAACCGCTATAAATCTGTTTGCCTCTTCTTCCTTAATCTCTTTACTTAACTGTTATAACTATTATCTGTGATTACATACCTCATTGTTAAATTTCTTCATTAAGCATTGTCAATAACAATTATTTAAATATTTCAAATTAATTATTTGTTGTGCAAGTTGTAGTTTTTATTGGGGTATTATTATTTTTATTTACAAAAACCTAATTCACCTCCCTCTTAGGTTGTCTTTTGTGTAACATTCATGCTCGTACACATAGCAATGAAAATTTTGATAAAATGATCATTTTATCCTATTTCATTTCAATGAACCAAATACTACCTAAATGACTGATTCTAGTGAATGTGCAATAAAATGATAAGTGATATAGTCTACGGATAAGCAATCATTAAATTTAGGATAAATTACAACTACACCCCTGAGATTTATTTAAATACGCTTTTTCCCTTGTAGTTCTGAAAATTATATCATGCCCCTTAAAGTTTCTAATTTCATATCAAATAGTTTTTCTTATTAATAAATCATCAAGTCAATTAACAATTTTTAATTATGTCATAAATTTATTTTAATTAATAATTTATATAATTTTATCACTGTATATGAGAGCACTAAAAAATTTATTTTTTCAATTATTTTTGTTAAATAATAAATTCTGACAAAAAAGTAATTGTAATTTTCTAAATCACGGGAGACAATCCATATTTTAAGCAAAGGGTGCATTTGTAATTTATCCTAAAATTTATAGACGTAGTTTTAACCTCTAATTAGTCTGAATTTCTCTTTAATTTTTTCATTTTATATTGCACTCTCTTCTTGAAACTTAATAGTCCTCCCATATAGGGGATACTTTGGGGGTGTTTAGCAAAGGCTTTTTTTAATTTTTTGGGCTAAAATTCGCAAAATGACAAAATATGCTAAAATAGTTAATCAGACAAAATGTCACATCAAATCCATAATCATTTTATTTTTTCTCTTGTAAAAATCACATCCAACTACAAAAAAATCAACTATCTTTCCAAACAAAAAGTTTTAGCCTACTAAAATAGTCAAAAATTAAAATAGTCTACTAAAATAACAATTTCCAAAACACCCACTTTGTATGGATAGACTATAAGTTGGGAACCTTTTTGACCAAATATCGAATTACATATTTTGTAGAATTAATAGTTTAATCTCAAGATCATGTTGGTCCAAGCAAACATGACCACGGTGGACTAGTCCTACTTTAATGATTAGGTAAATTACACTGACCTCTCTTGAGGTTTGGTAAAAAAATATAGCAAACTCTACATTTTTAACATAATTACACTGACCTTCCTTTTAATAAGGTTAAAGAGATCAAAATTAATGCATATGGTATGGAACACAAAGATACATAAAATAAAATATATATTTCAATGTCAACGAGATGACAATGTTATTTATTTTTTATTTTTTTTATTCATACAACTAAAAATTTTTTTTTATGAAAATAGAGCCAAGCATTGTATGAATTAAAACCTTAAGGAAGCTTAGTGTAATCATGTCAAACTTGTGCGACTTATTGCATTTTATTCAAACCTCTAGGGAGGTCAGTGTAATTTACCTTTGATGATTTTATATGTACCTTATATAAACCCTTGTATATAGATTATCTATGAAAAAAACGAATTGATTTGATAATCATAGCCACATTATTTTATCATATTTATTTATTTTTTAAATTATGCTTATCATTCATTTCATTTGAAAATAAATGCAATAAAATCATATAATTACGATTATCTGATTAATCTTATTTTTTTTCATAAATAATCTACATTATAATCTATAAAATGAAGATCGTCCTAAACTCATAAGCCTTAACTACACCCATTCGATTCATTCAGTGAATTGGAGAGAAATTTGACCCTAAAAGCCTGTTTGATTAGGCGAATTATGGTATAGGATTAAAATTATTAATTCATAAAACTCAAATTATAGTATTTGACTACAATTTTTATTATCCGAATTAGGTTTCAATAGATATTTTATTCAAAAAAAATTAACAAATTTTTTAATTATACAACTAGCAATGAAAAATAAATATATAATTAAAATTGCATATTTTTATATTTATTATAAAACAAACGTAAATAAGAAAAAATTATTTATCATCCTGATCTAACTGAATGACGAATCTTAATTAGATCACGTTATCGGGCTTCACTTTGATTTCATATGTATGTACTTCTGACTATGTAAAAATGGTAGTTCGGTATGTCATTATTCCCATCAGAAAGAAACATGACATAAAATTAAAATAAAATAAAATAAATAAGTGGTGATTCTACACCACTATCATGCTTCGTATATCGAACATCTCTTTTCTTATTCATTTTTTAACTTTTAGCCACCAATCTATAGGTTGGTTGAAAAGCGAGAACAGCTACGAGATGAGTCGGATGGCAATAAATCCAGATGAGTCGGATGACAATAATTCACAAGACAACAGTTGATTTCACTAATTAAATTGGATAAAATTGTTAGGGAAAAAATAATTAGTAAAAAATTATTAATGTGAGAATTATTAGTGAGTGAATTAAATAAAAGTGTGTTTACTTCAATAATAATGTAGGAAATGATTAGTGATGACATTGTTAAATTATTTTTATATAAAATAAATAAATAAAATATTATTTCTATATTTAAAAAAAAACTAAAACAAATATTAAAATAAATAGGTACACTTGGTTAAAAAAATAAAATTTTTATATAAAATAACTCAATTTGCTCACTATTTTTTTAATTTCACTCAAAACTCAAGCTATTCTCCTTACTGAAGGGGATTACTAAGCTCCTCGAACTATCAATTCCCCAGTCCCAAATCATTATCAAACACGCTGTGGGTGGAACCCATAGCCATAACAATCCAATCTCCCTCACATGCTGGTAAACAAACATGGCCAAAATGTAGTTTTACAAAAAAATTTAAAGGGCAAACTTCACTTACCCTATTGTGGTTTGGGTCGGGCGCGGATTATTCCTCTGACATTCAGAAATCAACACATAATCCTCACGTGGTTTATGGACCAAAATGCAACGTTAATTTTTCTGTCTAAGATAACAAGCTATGATAGTCGCATGCCTATATAGAGAGTATGTCTACTTTTAAGACGAAAATGCCCTTTATACATCTTCAAATTTACCAAAGAATGTCATTATTTTTTCCTCCTTTTTTTTTTTTTTTTTTTTTTTTTAATAATGTTTCCCAATCAAATATATGTGTGTGTGTATACACAATGAACTCTCTCTTCCTTCACCCTCATCTTCATCTCTCTCTCTCTCTCTCTCTCTCTCTCTCTCTCTCTCTCTCTCTCTCTCTAATGTTTCTCAATCAAAGAGATATATATATATATATGTATATATATATTTATGAATGTATGTATGTATGTATGTATGTATGCATATACACAGTGAAGAATATATATATATATATATATGTACAGCGAATCAAAGAATATAATTTTAAATTTCTGATTCAAAATTGGGTTTGAATAATTTTTTTTTTTTTTTATAATGTTTCCCAATCAAAAATGTATGTATGTATGTATGTATGTATGTATGTATATACATAGTGAAGAATATATATATATATATGCATAGTGAATCAAAGAATATAATTTTAAATTTCTGATTCAAAATTGGATTTGAATAAACCAACCAAGTGAATTGGGTTTGGATTTGTATATGTGAATTGGGTTTGTATATGATGAAAAAAAAAAAAAGAATGTCCACCTTGTATATAGAACAACTTGAAAAAATCAAGCTACTACTTATGACTTGGCCTAGATAATATCATTGATAGGGCTGCACTCAAAAAATGCAAATGGGTTAGAATTGGAGACCATGATTTCAAAGTTGAGGCCTTGAGAGAAGATTTTGGAGAGGATGATCATCTGATTACATCTTTGGTTGTTGAAATAAATTTTGCATTTGTGGAGGAAGCTCTAATTGACTCTTGGTAAGTTGTGGAAACCTTAGTGAATCAACAAGGGTTTAGTGAATCAACAAGCGATGAGTGGGAAGAGAAGAGAAGAAGAATAAAGAGGAATGAAGGTAGTGATTGGCAGCGATGATTGATGCCATGGTTGCTGCCATAAAAGAGAGAAGATGCAAGAAGAACATAAGTTAGATGAAAGAATGAAGAAGACAACGGTATAAAGGTCAATTTACCATTGCTTTTAACAGAAGTTAGACATACACTTTGGTCCATAAACCACAGTGGAGGTTATGTGGTGATTTCCGAATGTCATGGGGTAATTCCGCATCCTGGTCTGAACCACAAGAGGGATAGAGTGAAGTTTGCCCATTTTTAAATCTTAAAATATTATTATTATTATTATTTTTAATATATATATAAGTATAATATTAAATTAAATTATTAATTTTTATTTTACTTAACAAATTTAAATTTAGGAAAATTACATATTAGTAGGATTAATATATATATATATAAGTAATAAATATTAAAAATTAAAATTATTAATTTTTTATTTTTTTATAAATAAATTTTCAAGTTTCTCAATTATATGCGATTCTCCCTTTAAACGCATATCGGACTTATCAGTAAACCACCATGAGATTCATGGCCAACCACTCCTTGGTATCTCACTAACTATCTTTAAAGAGTAATGGAATTCAAATCTCAACATTAGACTCATCTTTTAAAGGGACATTGATTGGTAGGTCCCATATACAATTTTTAAAATTTAATTAGTCCGAAAATAAAATACCAACATTAATTAGTCTTATAAAATTTTAACTGTTACAAAAAAATTTCTTTTTTTTTTTTTCTTAAATTTAAAGACCATGTCACATTCCACCACCACTGGACTTTCGTCAAACAGTCACAGGAGACTCACAACAATGTCAACATCGTTAGAAAGTTATCGAAGTGTTCTAAACATCACCAGAAGTTGTCAAAATGTCCAAAACGTCGCTCAATGTCAAAACATCGTCGGAGACTCATCAGAATATCCAGAATATTACCGAAAAAAATAAATAGAGAAATTAGGGCAAAAAAAAAAAGCAAAATGTGCTAAATATTGATAAACTAAACGGAAAAAAAATGTAACAATAAGAAACATCAACAATGTGGAAAAAAAATATAAGTTATTTTTCAATTTTTGTAAGGTCTAAACAAATAATCTCTTATATTGATCAAACTAAAAAACATGTTTTTTGTTAAGCATTTCTCTATATTAATCAAACTGAAAAATATGATATGAAACTGTAAAATTTTATAAAAACTACACAAATTTTGCAATTCTAGAGTATAATTCATTTCAGAACCTAAAAAATTGAAACTGAAAAATTTTATAGTTTTCACCACCTATAACTAAAACTAGAAAAAAAATTTGTTCAAAACTTGAAAATTTCTCTATTAAAATAGGAAAAGAGAAATGTGTAGCAGAGAAAGAGAAGAAAAAGTGAGAGATCGAAGGAGAGGAACAAACTCAAAGAGAATTGTACTCCGACAATCATTTTAGTTTAAATCTGGACCGAATATGATTAGATTCGAGTAGATCTACTTATCTCTTTTGCAAGAAACTCATCTCCTTTGCTGTCAGTGAGGAGGAAGTAAAGAGTCGATGGTCAGTGGTTCACTGGTAAAACCCAATCGATGGTGGTCACCGGTGATTGTAAATTAGAAAGAGAAAGAGAATAAAAAAGGCGTGGTCATCATCGATCGACAGATAGAAATAGAAATTAAAGAAGGAATGTGTAACGCCCCAAAATTCGGAACCACCAAAATATATATTATCAAAAAATTACTAGGGTTTTTCAATGGTTACAAGACCCCAAAATATATATATATACATCCGATTCAAATGTGAAACGGACAGCGTTGCCTCAAATTTTACAATTTAATAAAAAAATAAAATTTGCAAAGCAAAATGAAAAAAATCCGATGTTGATCCATGCATGCCGCTGTATCTCTAACATTTCCCCGGCACCTTGCTCATCAATGATTGCTTCCAAAATCTAGCATGAAATGCCGGCAAGATGAATAGCCATAAGCTATGACGCTAAGTAAAAACACACACACACCCTAACTTTCTACAACTCCGAATAAAAAAGCAGTATAGCGTAGTGCAGCAAAACGTACAATAATATATAGAAAAAACATTAAATACGCAAAGGCAATTAATAATTTTCAATTTTTATAAGCGAAAACAATTGATACCAATTGTGAGTGTTAGCTAACAATCAATTACATAATTTTATGCAACTCTCCGCAGAGTGTCGTACCTACTAAACCACAACCACTAAGCAATAGCCATGAGCAATTCTGACTCCCCCTTAGTCAAATATTCAAACGTTACTGCAGTAACTACCAATTATGCCCACGCACCAGGTTACATACCCGAGTCATAACATCACAGTCTGCCCTATGGGAACGGTCTATGTTGTGACACCATCACCACCAACCATATATCGTCTATGCCGATAAGAGCCAAAATACCCTCACGTGCCACTTTAGGGTTCAAAACTCACTCGCGCAAGGTTTAATTCAAACGGAACACGGCCCACCACTATTTCAAAACTGTCACAACAGTTACATCATCCTTCCATTATCAACCAAGTTTTAATACCGTAACAGTTACAACCCTTCCATTATTTCATAATCTACTCATTCTGATATTCGACATGGAAACTCTAAATTTATTAAATAATCATTTTCTTGATCTCAAGAGAACATAACCACATCATGCTTAAAATCATGATTTCATGCAAGAATAATGTTACTCGAGATTTAAGCAAGTTCCAATTCCTTCAATAATGTTTTATAGGATTAATTATAATGTGGCAACCATATACCCCAAAGTCATAAAACACATCAACTTAGGACACTTTTCAAGTCTAGAATATACAAATACAACTTCAACACAAAAGTTTAGTTTCAAGTGTCATAACTAACATGTATCTCATAGATATAAATAAAATAATTTAAATCATGCTTTTCATACCAATTCACTTAATCATGCCTTTGACCACTTAAGAACAAATAAAACAAATGTAATTTTTAGCGTTATTCTTTTAGAATAACAGGCCAAAAGAATGGATTTGTAAACCATTTAGGATCCCTTGAGGTTCTGAAATTTGAACACAACATAGAACAAGTCCACTTTCATTTCAAATTTTCTTTTATAAGTTGCATAACACAACCAGAGATTTATCTAGAGGCCATTTACTATGTTTTGTCCATATTCTCAACAACGAACAGTTCTAAAGAAAAATACGAGCTCATACCAAATGAAATAAAATGATCACGATATTTTTACTGGAGATAGTTCAGTAAGTTAGGAAGATATTTTAGGAAGAACTCTAGAGCTAAAAATCACTTTATGATGGAGAACTCATTTTTGAAAGAAAACTGGTATGTTAAAACAAAGAGTTCAACAAAAATGAACAGAGGCATCAAACGATATTGGAAAGGTATTTGATTTAAGGATATTTTATCAGAAGGATGAAAAGTCTAGAAATCACATCAAGGGGCTAAAAATACAAGTTCAAGCAGTTTTGGTCTGTTCCTATCGCGTTTTAGAAAAATGATCACAACTCTCAATAATTAATATTTTTCAATAATTGTTGTGTGCATAGAAAGTTATCTCATATATCTAACATTTGGCACTAGTTTCACTTCATAAGGATTTTTTTTAGAGAAAATGGCATAGAAACAAAGTGAGGGTTAACTGCTACTCCTAGAAATTTGTAGGATCCAACTATAAAGGCAAAAGGTTTTCAAAACTCAAAACGCAATCCCATGATTTTACAAAAAAAGCGACTATACCAATAACTCATTGATAGAGGGTATATCTAAATTTCAAAGCAAAATGAATTTTTTTTTTTTTTTTTTTGTGAATTTTAGAAAAACAACAAAGTTAATGCATATGAACAGAATCAGAGCAGACATGGGCTAAAATCATACCAAGTGTTAAGCTCTACTCCTATTCAATCAATTTTCACCATACACACACATTATACAAAAATACACAATCAAAACAACCGAATATCAGATATAAGGGAGAAGAAGGAAAGGGTGTTTGGGTGTTCTTACATTGCTTGCTAGCTTTCAACTTCTCCTTTCTAGCTCTCTTTTCTTTCTTCTACTCTTCTTTAGCCATGTGTGTGTGCTTGTGTGTTGAAGGGGCTGAAGGGATTAGTATATCGGAAATGAGAAGGAGATATAAAAGTATATTTGTCTCTTCTAGGGGTTTGAATGTGAGACAAAACCTTGCATGCTTGCAAGTATTCCTAGGTTGTCTTCCTTGGGAGTTTGGGATGTAATAGCATGCCTAAACAATTCTTGATTGGGAAGAGCAAAGGGGAGACAAAAGTGTAATGGGGGAAAGAAGAGGGGACAAGTCATAAATATAGATTTGTCCTCCTAAAGATTCTTCAAGACCAAAAACAAATACATATATATATATATATAAATACATGTACTTATACGCATTAATATACATGGTACTAGAGAATATACCAACTACATATATACTAATGCACATGGTATAAGGAATTAATAAATTAAAGAAGAAATATAACATATGTAATCTTATATTATAGGGTTTAATATGCATTAGAACAAAAGTTTAGGGCTTAAAGTGGGCTAATCAAAAACTCAGGGTTCAGAGAATAATTATTAGAATTTGAGGCCTCTAAAAATGAAATTAAATAGTTGTAGGACTAAATATACCAATAACAACAAGGGAAATCTATTAAAGAAAATCGTCATGAAAATTTATTACCGAAATATATTGCAAAAATAGGTAGCTAAAAATAATTTACCATATAAATTAATATATAAAAATTTGTGTTCTCACAACTTATCCCCTTAAACAAATTTCTTCCTCAAAATTTCCAGGTCTCTCAGTGGTTCGAAGGGTTAAGATAGGCCTTTCGTAAGAGTCTCTGTAGTCCTGATGCGAGGATAGCGCTAGGTGACTGGTCCTTCAACATAAGATGGGACACGTCAAGCTCTCGAGATCCTGTATAATTCTTAACTTTTCACCGTATAGGTAACGATGCTACTACTTCTATTTGAAAATCACAGTTACAACTTCATGGCGTGGTAGTAGTATAAGTCATTGCTGGAAAAAACATACACATTCTCGCCAATAATTAGTCTCACAGACTATTTGGTAGGTTGCCGATGTTCTTGCGTTCATCAAGTTGTCGTAATCAGGGAGGTTGACCTATCCCCCTTAAACAAATTGAAAAGCCTCATCGAATGCATAAGTCATTTCCGTCTTCGGGTAACCATCGATCACGACATGGTGTATGGACAATCAACCTGTGTCCAAGATGACGCTGGTGTTGGACACCTTCGTGCCTCGGTTTTTTTCTTGTAATGAGTCTGGTTTTGATAGGTTGCCTTCTTACTTTTGTCCAGCAAATCGTTTTGCTTTTGTCTAGCAGATTGACACTCGACAAGTTCATTCATATGGGGCTTCACAAAGTTCAATGTTAATGTTGTCTTGGGAATCAAATTGTTGTATGCAAACTCTTCAAACAACAAGCGTGCTTTTTCCAACCTCTTCTAAATTCTTTGATGCAAGCTCGCAATATAAATTCTAGTCTAAATCATCCTTTCCGATTGTTTGATAGTTGAGGGTGAAATGTTGTACTGCAGTATAGCTTTGTTCCTGTGGTCTTCTTGCAAGATCTGCCACAGTTGGAAAGTAATTCAATAGTCGCAATATTAATCGACACTCCGCATAATTGTATGAATCCTAAATAATTAATTAAGAGGCTACCTTATCGAAAGTAGATTGGAGTACATAAGTGACACTAATTTTTTATTTTATTTTTTTTGAAGATTAATTGTCTAGAAATCGGGGTCTTGGAAGTGAAATAAGGGTTCATGATAAATGATTGACACTTGTCGCAAAGTAAAGATTATACAACAAGATTTCACAACTTGTTTAAAAAAATCGAGGATTATTGAATCAATGGTGGACATCACTTTAATGAGCGAGGAGAATGTGTTATTCATCCAAATGGAAAAGTTAGATTAAAGTGACAAATTTATCAAAGTCGAAGAAAGAAGAAAATAAAAAGAATTGCAATATGGTAGAAGTTACCGAATAAGGGGAATTGACCTTATAGCAATGAAGAGGATCTGACACTTACAAAATTTGAATGACACAATGAAGAATGCTTCAATTTGGCAAGAAAATGATGTCAGCTATAGAAAATGATATTTGGAGTGAAATTAGTGTCATCAATTTGTCACCAAGATGAGAGTGAAGAAGAGGAGATTTCTAAACTTCTTGCGAAATATTTGTAGAACCAAAGTATGTAGGAGAAAGGGTCAAGTTTCCAAGAGGAGAGTGATTTTGAAAATATTTCTTACAATAATCATGGTTACTGAAGCTGACTAGCAAGAAAGATAATTTTCATTATAGAAGTACAAAAGCAATCAAGTGTAGTTACCAAAAATGGTGGTTGTAGACTCTATCGTAATTGGATTTAATAAGCTAGTCCTTGTGATTGAGTCATGAAAAGGTTCGAATTTTCAGCTAACAAGGGAACAAAATGAGCAAGACCAAGAGGCGAGTTCAAAGAAAGGTCAAAGCCATAACCATGAGGACCCACAAGGCAGAGAACTAAACTCAAGGTTGATTTAGATAAATATTTTGAACCTCTCAAATAGTCAATCATGTGGTTGATCCTAAGGAGTGGGATACCAATTCCTAGTAGGGACTTAGTTGATAGTTGAGACTCAATCTATGTGTTCTATCTACCCTCCTAGCGAAACAATATCCATGCTCTGCAGGGAGATGTACTTGGCTAAATAACTTCTTTTGTTCCATAGCTCTTGTAACTTCGTCTTCATATCTCTGAGTTAGCTGGTGTCATGCAATGTGTTGTCGTAAATATTGGCGACATTTTGAGTTTCAACTCAAAAGTGGGGTCTAGCTCCCTGTTTTGAAGGTAATCTTGGTAGCTAGTGAAAGGAAATGTTGGTGTATTTGCACACTACACAAGGAAGTCCTATATCCTTCAACTCTTTCACGCATCAAGGTCATCGATTACTTCGGCTAGTTGGTCATGCCATTGTGACTTTTGATAAGTAGGGGACAAGGACTCGTATTTATCCCTCTTAAATTGAAAATTCATATCATCAAGTAAAAAACAATCATCACCGATCTACAATAGCAATGTATGGCAGTTAGATTGACCGCCAAACAATTTATTCATATGTTTACGTTGTGAGTCAAAGACTTCTAAGCAGTAGGACTTACACATGGGATCTACTTGGACTGACTTCCTGAAGATGGTTCTATACTTATGATTACTTCTTAATTGTTCTAACACAAAATAGTGGTAGAGTGGAAAGGTTTGAAGTGACTATAGCAGCAACACAATTTAAGCAAAAATTTTAAATGAAACTTAACAGATGGCATAGTGGAATAGACGACATGATGATTTTGGACTTTTATGGAGTATAAGTTATGGAGATAATGACCAAACTAGATATCTAACCTAAAACTGTGTTGGCCATACGCATTTCAAATTTAATATCCAAGATTCGTCATCAGGAAAAAGAAGGACATGCAGTTGTCAAGGTAGAACAATCGAGGTTGAAAAGTTGTCAATCGATCATCTTAAGGCAATATATCTCAATGAATTGAAAACGCTCAAGGATGCTACAAAAGGTGATGATGTTTCCTTTGAATAGGTGTCATCAATTCAAGAATTCCAAACAAAGGTTAAGTTATAATTATTGCTACGCCTAGGTCATTTCTAACCGCAAGTCAAAAAACATGAATAAGGGTCGAACCTAGTCTCTGATACCATGTTGTGACGCCCCAAACTTCGGGACCATCAAAATATATATTAATGAAAAATTATAGGGTTTTTCTATGGTTACAAGATCCCAAAATATATATATATATATATATACATCAGATTCAAATGTGAAATGGACAACGTTGCCTAAAATTTTACGATTTCATAAAAAAAAAAAAAATTTGCAAAGCAAAATGAAAAAATTCCAACGTCGATCCATGCCTGCCATTGTGTCTCTAACTTTTTCGCGGCACCTTGCTCATCGAAAATTGCTTTTGAAATCCGGCATGAAATGTCGGTAGGATGAATAGCCATAAGCAATGACACTCAGTAAAAACACACAAACACCCTAACTTTCTACAACTTCGAATAATAAAGCAATATGGTAGTAACAAATAAAGATATACATGATCACAAGGTAGTGCAACAAAACGTACAATAATATATAGAAGAAACATTAAATACGCAAAGGCAAGTAATAATTTTCAATTTTTGTAAGCGAAAACAATTGATGACAATTATGAGTGTTAGCTAATAATCAATTACATAATTCTAGGCAACTCTTCATAGAGCATTGTACTACTCAACCACAACCACTAAACAATGGCCACGGGCAATTCTGACTCCCCCTTGATCAAATATTCAAACAGTTACCGCAGTAACTACCAATGATGCCCACGCGCCAGGTTACATACCTGAGTCGTGACATCATGGTCTGCCCTATGGGAACGGTCTATGTTGTGACACCATCACCACCAACTATATATTGGCTATACCAATAAAAGCCAAAATACCCTCCCATGCCACGTTAGAGTTCGAAAATCACTCGCGCAAGGCTTAACCCTAAAGGGAACACGCCCCACCATTATTTCAATACCATAACAACAATTACATCATCCTTCCATTATCAACCAAGTTTTAATACCATAACAACGGTTACAACATCCTTCCATTATGTCATAATCTACTCATTCTGATATTCGATATGGAAACTCTAAATTTATTAAATAATCATTTTCTTGATCTCAAGTGAACATAACAACATCACACTTAAAATCATGATAACATGCAAGAATAACGTTACTCGAGATTTAAGCAAGTTCCAATTTATTCAATAATGTTTCATAGGATTAATTAAAATGTGGCATTCCATATACCCCAAAGTCATGAAACCCATCAATGTAGGACACTTTTAAAGTCTAGAATATGTAATTACAATTGCATCACAAAAATTTAGTTTCAAGTGTCATAAACCAACATGTATCTCATAGATTTAAATAAAATAATTTAAATCATGCTTTTCATACCAATTCACTTGATCATGCCTTTGAACACTTAAGAACAGCTAAAACAAAGGTAATTTTCAGCGTTTTTCTTTTAGAATAACAGGCCAAAAGAATGGATTTGTAAACCATTTAGGATCTCTTTAGGTTCTGAAATTTGAACACAACATAGAACAAGTCCACTTTCATTTCAATTTTCTTTTATAAGTTGCATAACATAAACAGAGATTTATCTATAGGTCATTTACTATGTTCTGCCCATATTTTCAACAGTGAACGGTTCTAAAAAAAATTACGAGCTCATACCAAATAAAGTCAAATGATCATGATATTTTTACTGGAGATAGTTCAATAAGTTAGGAAGATATTTCAAGAAGAACTCTAGATCTAAAAACCACTTTATGATGGAGAACTCATTTCTAGAAGAAAACTGGTATATTCATGCAATAAGTTCAGCAAACTTTAGCACAGGTAAGCTGAGTTAGAAAAATGAGCAGAGGCATCAAACGATGTCCAAACTAAGTGATACCAGAACCATTGGAAATATATTTGAGTTACGGATAGTTTATCAGAAGGATAAAAAGTCTAAAAATCACATCAATGGGCTGAAAATACAGGTTCAAGCAATACTGGTTTGTTCCTATTGCGTTTTAGAAAAATGATTATAACTCTCTCAATAATTAATATTTTTCAGTGATTCTTGTGTACATAAAAATGTATTTCATATATCTAACATTTAGCACTGGTTTCACTCCATTATGATGTTTTTAGAGAAATTGGCATAGAAACAAAGTGAGGGTTAACTATTACTCCCAAAATCTGTAGGATCCAACTGTAATGACCAGAGGTTTTCGAAACTCAAAACGCATCCCATGATCTTACAAAAATGCGAGTATACAATAACTCATTGATAGAGGGTATATCAAAATTTCAGAGCAAAATGATTTTTTTTTTTTCCCAACAAAGTTAATGCATATGAACAAAATCAGAGCAGACAAGGGCTAAAATCATACCAAGTGCTAAGCTCTACTCCTATTCAATCAATTTTCACCATACCCATACATGATAAAAAAAAAAATACACAATCAAACCAACCAAATATCAAATATAGGGGAGGAGAAGGCAAGGGTGTTCGGGTGTTCTTACATTGCTTGCTTGCTTTCAACTTCTCCTTTCTAGCTCTCTTTTCTTTCCTCTCCTCTTCTTTAGCCGTGTGTGTGTGGAGGAGGGGGGGTTGAAGGGGCTGAGGGATTGCTATATAGGAAATGAAGAGGAGATATAAAAGTATATGTGCCTCTTCTAGGGGTTTGAATGTGAGACAACCTTACATGCTTTCAAGTCTTCCTAGGTTGTCTTCCTTGGGAGTGTGGGATGTAATAACATGCCTAAACAATTCTTGCTTGGGAAGAGCAAAGGGGAGACACAAGTGTATGGGGGAAAGAAGAGGGGACAAGTCATAAATACTGATTTGTCCTCCTAAAGATTTTTCAAAACCAAAAACAAATACATATATATATATATATATACATGTATTTATACACATTAATATACATGGTACTAGACAATATACAAACTACATATTTACTAATACACATGGTACAAGGAATTAGTAAATTAAAGAAGAAATATAATATATGTAATCATATTTCTAGGGTTTAATATGCATTAGAATAAAAATTCAGGGCTTAAAGTGGGCTAATCAAAATCTCAGAGTTCAGAGAATAATTATTAGAATGTAAGGCCTCTACAAATGAAATTAAAGAGTTGTAGGACTAAATATACCAATAGCAACAAGGGAAATCTATTAAAGAAATTCGTCATGAACATTTATTACCGAAATATATTGCAAAAATAGGCAGCTAAAAATAATTTACCATATAAATTAATATATAAAAATTTGGGTTCTCACAGAAGGCATAGAGAAAGATAAGAAAAGCAACTAGGTCTTTTAGGTATAAACAAAAGGTTGTGGGATTAAATAGAATACACCTCTTTCAAAGAGGACATGCGGATAATTTGTCCTCTTTTAAACTCAATGATGTGGCAATCTATTAAAAGGGTTGGGTTTCTCCCATATTGGTATCTCAATATGAGAGAATTTGAGGAGTATATTAGGTCCACTGCAAGCCTTGTTTCGATAATTCGAACCGTTCATTTTGTAGAGCCTTCAATGTATAGTATCCATGAAAAAAACTTAGTTCGATCCAATAATCATAAGTTTTTCATTTTATCATATTTGTCTCTAAAAAAATAAACATCAAATATAATTTCGAAATATACCATTTATTTTCTTAGAGACAAAAGCGATAAAATGAAAAGTTTATCATTATCGGATTGACCTGAATTTTTTCATAGATAATATACATTGAGAGTTCTACAAAAAGAATGGTTCATATCATCAAAACGGGACTCGTGAGTTAAGTTCTCTCATATTGAGATCTCAACATGAGAGAAACTTAAACCCAATAGCGGAGGCAGCAAGGAATGAAGGGGGTCACGTGCCCCCTTCCCCCCCCCCCTTCTGAATTTTGAGGATTTTATTTTATTTTATTTTTTTTGGCAAATATAAAAAAAGAGGGTGACTATTGGTTCAATAGTTAAGACTTGACCTAATAACCTTAAGGTTATGGGTTCAAGTCTTGGGATTGTGCATTATGTCAAAGTTTAGGTATATACTCAATCTTTCTCCTTCTAAACACACATTAATGTATACTAATTGGGCATCGTTGTTATTGTTGTTTTGATGCAAATATAAGAAAATATTTTAAATAAAAAAAATTACAAAAATATTATTAGAATGAAATGCCAATGACATTTTAAAAATTATGAGAATAATAATGATTGTTTTGAATGAAAATAAAGAGACTATTATAAGCTATATCATCTATGAAAATTTATAAAATTTTTTGAATGTAATGGTAATGTCATTATTATTGACATGCAAGTATAAGTAATCTCACTATAAAGATATGAAATTTATTGGATTGTTAGCTACATTGACATGTGAGATTCACTCTCTATGTGTTTATTTACTATTAGTTTGTAATATCGCATACTAATGATGACGTGGTATTACCATTATATTGAATTTTTAATCAAATTTTGTATAAATTTTTTTTATCATTATATAATTTATTTTAAGACTTATATCCATATTTTTTTATATTGTCCATGATAAACTAGTTATAAATTACATTTTTTTTTTTTTTTTTGTATGTTTCTTAAAATCAATCGTAAAAACTTGCGTTAAATATTTTTGTAAAATTTTTCAATATTATAATTAATAAGTGCCCCCTCTAATTTGATTTTCTGGCTTCGCCACTACTTAAACCTATTAGAATATCTAGAGGCGTACATTGATCAAATTGGTTTGGTTTTAAAGTAAACTAGAAAACGAACCGGTTTTTACGATTCCAAAAAATTAGAACCGTTAACCTATGAAACCAGACGAGAACAAACCTTAGAAATCGGTTTGGGTCGGTCTGGTTTATGGTTCTAAATTTTTTATATAATAATAAATATCATATGTATTTTATTTTAGTAAACAAATTAATAATAATTAGTTTGGTTAAGTTTGTTAAAATTTATCAATTTCACAGTGATGGTTAGTGTTCCAATCTTATGAGAAACATTTTATATTTTAATTTCTTATCTAAAAATATAAAAAATAATAAACAAATATTTCACGATCCAATTTGGTTTAGAACCGTAATCAAAACTTTCGAATCAAGAACCGGACTGATTTGAGTAGTTCCACCATTTTGAAAACTAGAACCATAACTAAAAAATTAGACCAAACTGGTAGTTTGAACCGAAGTGAATCAGTTTATCAATTTCACCAATTTTTTTTTAACACTCCTAAGAATATATAAATCAATTCTTCTCTTACACATAATTGGATCTAAAAATTGATTTAAAATATCTAAATCAACTCTTCTCATACACGTCATTTTTTACAAATTATTGGGTCTAAAATATAAGTTTATATATCATATTTTCTAATTAAAATCATTGTGCTAAAATAAATGCGAATGAGTGTTGTTTCATTTGACATTGGTAAACTAACTCATTCAATGAAATCCGCTAAAACCTTGGTTAGCGTGTAATTAATTAATGGAGACTTATGTGTAAGTTCTATAAAGTATATTTATATATTATTCAATAGTTTTTACAATAATGAATGGCAAACATCACTACCTGTTAATTTTCAGTTATAATTTGAAAATTTTATCATAAAAAATGTAACTAATTATAAATTTTAGAAGCAGTTTAAAAAAATCGTCACAAATGATCATTAGTTTTCAACTTTTAGTGACAATTTAAAAAATTCGTCATAAAAAAAGTCACAAATTATAAGTTTTAACGACAATTTATAAAAATCGTGACAAAAAAAAAGTCACTTATTGTTAATTTTTAGCGACATATATAAAAAATTGTCACAAAAAATTATTTTTAACAACGATTGTAATAGGTCTTATTTTCAATAAGATTTGATAGGAACTAATTTCGACTATTAGGATCTATTAGCAGTTTACCCATTAATGTAATTAATTAAAGATCAATTGAATGGTTAATTTTAGGGTTTAGATTTTTTCAAATTAATCATCTCAATTTGAGAGAGCTTTTGAATTTTAATAAGTTCATTTTGAGACCGACCTCAATGATGTGAACCATTCACTTTTTAATAGTAATTAAGTAAAATATTTATTAAAATAATTAAAATAATCGAATATCAGTAGTTATATATGTGAATAATATTTATATTATAAAAAATTAATGACTACGTTTTTTTAACATCTTAAAATAATATTTTTTTAATGATATTCATTTCTTTATTGTAGCCATTTACTATAGTTGGGCAAATGCTATTTTGGCACATCTGTCACTCATGTTTTCTTGTTTGATTTTTTTTTTTATTTAAGTTTTTAAAAAATATTTTTATATGAATTTTTGTTTATTTTTATTGAATTTTTGTTTTCATATTTTAGCATTTTTTAAAAATAAAAAAAATTAAAAAATAAGAAAATTAGTTGCATCAAAAAAATAAGAAAATTTAACTAAAATGTGAAAAAAAATTACTAAAAACAAACAAAATCGGAACACAAATGCAAACAAATTTTCATTTGTTTTTAGTATTTTTTAAATATTTTTAGTCAATTTATTTTATTTAGATACATCTTTATTAGGTAGATTTAAAAAATATAAAAAAAAATAATTAAAATATCAAAAAAATTATTAAAAATAAATCAAATCAAAGGGAATGAAAACACTCTTACTTCCATAGAAGCTTTTGAAAAATCCCGAAATGTTCTCTCTCTGCCCTTGATTGAAGAACTTAATGACGCAATCCACAATTAATGCAGTCCACGATCTTTGAAACCCTTGATCGATACTCTTGAACGAAGCCCTTGATAGAAGCATTCTACGATCTTCCACGGCAATCTCGATCCATGTGAAACATCAACTTCTTTTGTTTTTTTTTTCTTTTTTTCTTTTTTTTTTTTTTTTTGTGGAGTAGTACAATGAATATGAGCTTGTCATAAACATGTTTTTTTTTTGTTTTGCTTTTTGAGTTGAAGGATATTAATTGCATAAGCAGATCATTTTTTATTTGTTGGTATTTTTGTTTTTTTTTTTTTTTTTAATTGCTTGTGATAATGTCTATGAATTTGTGAAGATACTTTGTTTTCTGTATTTTCCATCAGGATGTGGTTTTTGGTAGGTGTTTTACTTGGAAGATGATGAAAGAGAGGAAATGTAGTTAGGTGAGGAGTTGATGTAGCGAATTTGACAATACACAGAGTTTGACATTGTTGCCATTTGACATTCTATAGTATCAAAATTTCAAAATTTAGGGTTGTTTGTGACTTATATAAGTTAATTTTTTTTGCTTATTATTAAAAAATGTATAGAAAAATAGAAAGTTGATATGATCCAAATAAGCTAATAAGTTGGCTTATTTAATAATGTTGCTCAACTTGTGCAAATGTCATTTTCACACAACTACAGATAGCAAAATATCCCGATCCACCAAGTTTTCAATTATTCCCGACCCTAACAAGTGGGTTTGGGGATGGTTAAATAAGATAAGGTCGGATTTGGAAAAATTTTTGAAAGACCTGATTGGGTTTGGATCTCGAGGGAGAGAAGAGTATTATTTTACCCGACCCAACACACCCCGCAAATAATGTAGTGGCTTGGGTCCGGAGCTGACCTGTTTTCTTCTTTTGGGTTCGGACACGTGGATGTCCCGGTCGACTTTGGCCTTGTCGGTGTGGTTTAGGGCCTTGGAGTGCTTGGGTTTAGCTGTGGAACAGTAGCCCAGACTTTTGCCTAGGTATGGTTGCTCCCGTGATAGGTTGGTGTGGAGGTCGCGCCCACAATGGGCCGCGATTGACCGCGACCAAATGAGTGCTTCAGCTCTATTGGTTGGGGAGAGAGTGTATTGCCTGCAAAGGGCTGCGGTGTCAAGCCGCAGATAGAGGAGTCACAACAACGAGGAAGCTGGCTGCGCCCACGACCTAGATTGCTAGGCAGTCGTACTCGCAGTAAAGAAGGTTGTGCCTGCAACCTGTTGAGGTGGCAAGTTCACGCCCTCGAGGTTTTAGACTGTGGCCGCGATGATTTATGTATATACGTCTGCAGTGTGTTAGAAAAGTCACTTTTTGAGATCTTTTCTCTCATGTCTGCCATAACCGAGCTCCCAAGCTCTTCTACCCTAGTTTTCATCTATTTTGAGTGATTTCCTACCCCTAGTTCATGGTCGTAAGGGCACCGTTTTAATCTGAGCGGATCGTATTTCCGTCGCTGTCGAGTTTTGGGTGGTCTCCTCTTCGCTTCAAGAGGTAGGAATTCTTGAGCTACTTTTCAATACCTCGCTATAGATAGATTTATTGTACTTTTTATTGCATTAAAAGTATAGTTTTCATGTTTAATTTTTATTAAACACATATGGGTTTGTTTGGGCTTTAATTGGTGGGTTTGTGATTTAGATTTGTGGTTGATTGTGGGTTGTAGGAAATGTTTCGGGTGTAGGGTTGGAGGACTTAGTATTTAATTTGTGAATTTTAGAATGTTAAAGAAAATGTTTGGTGTTCAATTGAAACCAGGAGTGTTTAGTGGCTTACGATCTGGGAGTTTTTGATTAATAATATTGGATGTTGGGAAGTGTTGTGTACGTTAGTGATTTGGAATAATGAGAATTGATTTTCAAAACAAAGTGTGATTGATTGCCTCCTTTATAAAACTATGGGTGTTTGGGATTGATTGGGTTATGGAAGCACCTATTGTAGTCTTTATGCTTTTAATTAGACAATGGGAGCCAGTAGAGTTTTGTCATTGGCCTTTAGTGGAGGATGGTACTTTTTTTTTATTAGTAGATGCCATGTGTAGGGCGGGCGTGTGAGATTATGTAATAATGGTTGTTGGAGGACATTGTGAATAAACAATTGCATTTTGTGTCGTGAATTATGTTATTAGTGAGGAATTGGAACGCTCGTGAATGTTGGTTATGTTATGAAATTTTCGTTGGATAGTTATGGTTTTGATGTTTAGTAACTCGTATTGTGTTTTAGAAATAAAGGAAAACCGTTGTTGAACGGTGGTGAGCGGAGAACATTTTTGAACAAAATGGGTTAACGTATTTAACTGTTAGCGATTATAGTTTGAAAAAAGGTCTGTTTCTTGTCGTATTGAGCTAGTAAAGCGTAGCGCCTTGTGATAGGTTATTCTCTCTTCCGGTTTGAGCCCAATAAAGTATGACCTAGGGGTCGTTCCACACTGAATGAGGCTGGTAAAGCGTTATGTGGATTTATATCATTTGTCATCCGTGTTGTATGCCAATGGAAATATGATTTGAAGTAGTTATTACTTTATGTTATTTTATTTCTGGATATGTATGTTTCATTTTTGTATTGTGGATTTCCCTTGCCCCAGGGCCTATGGCCATGGAAGGTAATAGATGTATTGTGGTATAGACGTGTATAGTGTGGTGGAATGTGGTGTCGGGTTATGAATTGTAGGTGTGAACGAGTTTTCAAAACTAATGTCTGAGTGGGATTCTTTTATATCAATGTAAAAGATTTAAGAGTAAAGAAAATGGTTTTGAAATGAAACGGGAGTTAGAAAGAAAAGTAATGATTTTGTTTTGTATTGAGTTAAGTTAAGAGAATGTTTTGGGAAAAGAAAAACGTATTTATATGAGTATACTTTTGGATATCAACTGTTACATTACTTATACAGTATGTTGTGGTGCATGCATGATTTTTTGGAACTGTATGTTGTGATTGGTTAGGATCTTTGAGATCTCTATTGGGTTTTGTGCTCATCCCACATGTTAACAAATTTTTTAGGTACATGGTTAGAACATTGTTCAGGACTTGAAGTCTTTTATTATGTTGGCTACGAGGGTCTTTTGCTTGTTGGCTAAATGCAATGTAATGTATAAGGGTAAATCCCTTTTATTTATTGTTGTTTAATGTAAAACTAATGGCATTATATCAAATTTCATATATATATATATATCATCATCACCTCGAGAGAGAATGTTATTACTTATTTATTGTTTTATTAGCACGTGTGTGTTATTATTAAATTGGTGATATTATAAAAGATTTGGTTATGGATTCGGGCAATAAAGTTGGAGCATTACAAATAAAGTAATAAACAAGTAATAATATTACATATATTTAATATATGTATAATATATTGTTAATTTTTTATACAATATATATAATATCTATACAATGTATTATTAGGTTTTTATTATGTTATATATATAATATAATTTTAATATACATATACAATATATAATTTTTTTTAATTATAAATATTATTTTTTAGTTTTAGTTATTGAGTTTTAATATTATTGTTAAATTTCTTATTATAGAGGATTACATTTGAGAGTTTGGGTATGGTAGGGAAGAGTTTCATGAGGATCTAGTTAGGGGCAAGCAGCGGAAGTGAGGATGAGGTAGGAGAGTCCCAACTCATACACTACTCGTTGCCATCCCTAGACACAACTAACCAACCCTTTGTTTTTTCAACCACTACTTGTTTTAACCACCATTCCCCCTTTTTGTGAGAAGTTAAATGTTCTTGGAACAAGTTCATACTAATCTCCCATTTTATGAAACCAATTTGCACCAAGTTTGATATTGTTCACAGATCTGACCAGATGTATAAACAGAAACACTTTTTTATGGATAAAACAATGAAATCTCTCACTTTGAATGAGATCAATTGCACTTTAAATAATATTTATTACATTAAATTTAACAAATAATTTTTGGCAAATTATTTTAACCCTTGGATTAGCATAGTCCAAGTAGAATTATTATAGTCATTAGATGCTAAATCAATTTAGCAATTTGTAGCCCTTTCTCTCAATTTGCTTGAATCACAATGTTCTCTCATTTCATCACTCTTCCATAGCACTCCTCATGCCCCTCCCCCCCGCGTACGCGAACGCGCGCGCGCGCACACACACACACACACACACACACACACACACACACACACACACACACACTCTCTCTCTCTCTCTCTCTCTCTCTCTCTCTCTCTCTCTCTCTCTCTAATTACAAATATAAAAATTGTTACATCAAACAAATCACTAATCCAACAATAATTAAAAGGGAAAATTACCCATAACTCCTCCGAGAAGAACACGTGTTGTACTTAGTCCAACAACTTTTTTTGTAGACCCAAAGGTTCTAAAGCACCTTTATTCTTCCTTTTCTCTTTCTGATATACCCTTACTGGTTGACGACCAGCTACTACCATTGATTCGGGTTCACCGACAACTACTGACTATTAACTCCTTATTTTGTCCTCACCAATGTGAAATGAGATGAATTTTCAGAAATCTTCTTAACATAGATCTACTCAAATCTGACCAACACAAGACAAGACTTACCAAAATATACAAATTTAGAGCAAATCTGAGCGGATCTGCATCAGATTCGGCCAGCTAGAAACCAAAAATGGTATCCTCTCTCTATGTCTGTCTCTCTCCTTCAATCTCTCTTTTTTTTTTCTTTTTCTTTGCTACACACTTCTTTTTTCTTGTTTTCATGGAGAAATTTTTCAAGTTTTGATTTTTAATTACAGACTGTGAAAATTACAAAAATTTACTAGTTTGAAATACGTTTCTATTTTTCTCTATGACTTTAGCCTTTTTGTTTTCTTTTTATTAAAACAACAAAAAATTTTACAAATATTGACAAATTGAAAACTTACAAACCCTTAGAAACTACTGATCTGAGATCTCCATGTCAAATTGTGCTTTGATAAATTGCAAACGAGCAAACAGATAATGTTTACAGTTTTAAAACTACAAATTTATGCAGTTTGATGAATAATGAATTCAAATTTTATTTTTTTACAATTTTGTGAATTGAAAATTATGTACTCAATATGATAAAGAGTTTTTTTTTCGTGCTTTGTGGTGTTGGAGAGAATGTAGTTAAATTTTGTTATGTTTTCGCTTTAATTTCTCCATTTTTTTTTATTTTTTTTTCCAGTGATGTTCTAGACATTCTAATGAATTTCCAATGACAGACGTTCAGAACACTCCGCACTGCAAGTGGACTCGCGGTAGTGTTCATGGTGGTGCTTTAGGATTCCAATATATTGCATCCATGATCAAAACGAGCTTGTCGGCGGACCACTGCCGTTCCATTCTTAAGTGAGTTGGAGCGGCAAATTTTCGGCGTTGCTGAACATTTCGAAGAATTTTCGATGTCCGTCAGACAGAAGCCTAGCAATGGTCCAGCGATGGTTGGATGTGACAGCACCTTTAAATTTAAATATATATATATATATAACAATTAAAAATATGTTAGACTAATTGGTGCAAGTGTTTTGTTTTGGGATTAGATGGGTTTTGAAAAGCTCAAATAGAACCTCTAAGTCAGTGCCTAATTAAAAAGCCAACAATCACCAAGCTCAACAACTAAATACCAAGCCCAAGCCAAAGCCCAAGCCCACCCACCACTTAGCTTTATATAATCCCCATAGTGGAAGATAACTACACCAAAAATGCTAAAAACCCCAAAAAATCTAACAAAATTTTCTACCACATGTCTCACATGGGTATGGAACCCACAATAAAGTTCTATTTTTAAACAAGACTTTACTGTTTCGGGTCTTTTAACTGAAATACGTCAATCCGCAATATTTGTAACACCCGCCTCTTAATTAGAAGTTAATTTTATGGTTTATCTTAATTATGTATTTATACGTGCATTTTAAGTTTATGTATATGTTATGTGCACCATGTTTTGTTTGACAGATACGTTAAATTGTGAAAAAGACCTGTCTGATTCGTTAAATTATAAGGTTGCCAATTAACTAATGGACTAGGTAGGTAGAGCCTAATTCCCCTTAAAGTAGGGTTCAACTAACTTAGGTGCTCGTAAGAAATAATTTAATTAATTAGATAATTTTTATATCTATGATGAACTCAAATAAGAGAGAGAGAGAGAGAGAGAGAGAGAGACAGTATTCTAGAGAACAATGAGAGAAGAAGAGAAAGAAAGGGAAAAGAGGAGAACTTGAAGCAACTTCACTAAATTAACTCATTGAGGTAAGAATTCTTCCTAATTTCTTGCATAAGAATAATTTTCATCTTGAACTCATGGAATTTAAGAAGAAATGAGGGATTGGGTAGTGTACGTTGTGTTACAAACCCTAACGAGAGAAATTACCCAAATCTTGGAATGAATAAAGCTTACCTACTTGGTCTTGCATGATTTTAAGTTAGATTTCCATGGTTTTGTTGAAACATAGAATTCCCATATGCATAGGTTTTGTTTTCTTCTCAACTTCAAAGTTGTTCATGTGATTGTAGGGCTTGGGTTTGAATTTAAAGTTCTATTCTTGGTTTGAACTTGGTATTTGTCTATACACCATGTTTGATAACTTTTGGCCTTTGATTTGGTCAAATTGGGTTTGAGTTTTGAAGAGGGAAAGCTCACAAAAAAACAGAGCAAAATTTTTGATTTTGGACACCCAGAACCGCACGTGACCGCACATGCGGTAGGGGTGACCGCACGTACAGGAGGCACTAGCGCACGTGAGGTGGGTAGGCCTGCACGTGCGGAAAATAGCGGAAATGTTTGGAGCATTCTGCATAAATTACACTTGCTGGCGCACGTGCAGCGAGAGTCCTGCACGTGTGGCCAAGCCGTACGTGCAGCAGATTGGCAGCCTTGATTTCATTTTTCTGCTTCGTTTACCCCACTCCCGAGCCTCCGTTAGCATGATTTGCATCCATATTTGACGTACATTTTCATGCACAGGCATTAAAAGAAAGTAAAAGACCAATTCTTGAATAATGAAAATAATTAGTTGACTGTATAACGAATTAAGTGTGCTACGCTTAGATCTTATTGTGTAGGTCAAGCGCCACATCCCAGTCACGTGCATCACGAAGCCAACTATGAGTAACAATGTTGTAAAGATATTTTTAACTTAACGTTTCTCTTTCCTGCTTTATATTATATTCTGTTCTGATGTGCTTTTTCTTATGTTTATGAATGATAATCCTATTTTTCTGACATTGTATATCGTGGCATCCTTAGCACCTATTTACATGATTACAGAGAGTTCTGTCAGTTTCAATTCATGAAACTCTGTTTATTATGTTGATGGCCATCATATCTTCATACCGGTCTTTATGACCGCCTGTTTGGTCTTCTAGACCGCCTGTATTAGCTTGCTATGGAATGTACAACGTGTACTTTTATGCTTTCTGCATAAGATAAGAATTTGTTCAGTTTGTGATTTGTCTTACATCATGATCATCATTCAAAACCCTTTACGCAGTTGTTATTCACTGGGCTTTAGCTCACATTTTCATATATATATATATATATATATGTGATCTAGTTTAGGAGGGGACGTAGTGACAGCGACCTCACCTTCGTTTTGGTCAAGCTACCTTTTGTACCTCACGGCGAGGTTCTTATATGTTGAAGCACGTAGGTGGTCCAGTGAGCACCCTTTTGAAATCAATTACGTGTTATGGTCGGTTGCCACTGGTATTATATCCATGGTTGATGGGAATGTGTCATCTCTTTTAGTTGTATTTTGATAAACTTGTGTTACCTTGATGTACATATGTATATATATAGTAATGCATTTTGTCTCATGTGAGTTCACAGCTTGTTGGACGTTTTACTTTCTTATATCTTAGCTTTCGCAAGCCCCGTTTGTTTGATTTATATAGTTAGGCCTTTGGTAGTCACGGATTACTGGCCGGTTACGATGCCAAACTTTTAGGTGCGGGTGTGGGTCGTGACAGAGTGGTATTAGAGCACGAGTTATATCGTACACGCACGTCCAACTAAGTTATAAGATGACCTAGAAAAGAAATTACGGCATTTTATTTGCATGTGTGAGTGTGTGGGGGTTCTTTATGTACCTATGTGATAACAATGCAAGTGTAAACTCCATGCGTCCTATGTTTATTATCACTCTGTTTATATATAGTCCAATGAAAGAGACAAGACCTACAGAGACATCTGAGTCTTCTAATGCAAGAATGGATCGATTAGAGCGAATGGTAGAGCTATTGACAGAAGTGTTAAGACAACAACCGATACTGCCCTTTCCACCTCCTCCTCTGCCACCAATTCTAGTGGAGCCACCCAATAATGGTGACATTATTACCTTGACCCAGAAGTTTAACAAACTGAAACCGCCTACTTTCCTAGGAGGACTTGAACCGTTGAAAGCTGAAGCCTAGATACTAGAGATTGAAAAGTTATTTGAAGTATTTCCATGTATCGAAAAGCAAAAGGTTTTGCTAGCAACCTTCACTCTGCAAGAGGAAGCGAGAAGGTGGTGGATGCTTATCCGGGATCAACAGACTGTAATGACTTGGGCACAGTTTAAAGAGGCCTTTTATGAAAAATATTTTTCACAGTGTGTAAGGGATCGGAAGATAATAGAATTTGAACATTTGAAGCAGGGTACCATGTTGGTAGTAGAATATGAAGCCAAATTCACAGAGCTTGCGCAGCTATATATAGTAGATACCGATTACAAGAAAGCTAGAAAGTTTGAAGGCGGATTGGATGTTGAGGTTCTTGATCGAATTAACGTACTCAAGTTAGAAAAATATGTTGATGTCTTAGATAGAGCCATCAACTGAAGCGAATGTTGCTACACTAAGACAAGCAAAGGCATCGATGATTGAATGGAAGGGTAAGAGACCGAAATCCAATTTCAAGAAGGGTTGGAACAACTTCAACACTGCACTTAACAAGAGGCAAAATATAGGATCATCTACTAGCTCAAGCCAAGGGAACAATACACCCATCTACCCAGAGTGTGGAAAAAGACATAAAGGAGTTTGTCGTAGAATTTATGGCGCATGTTTTCGGTGTGGAAAAACAAGCCATATGATCAAGGATTTCCCTTTAGTGTTCCAAAGCACAAGCCAACCCAGGGCTAGCTCAACTGCATCAGTGTCAACACTAAAGGTAAATTCGACAGCAGCTATGGAGAAGGAAACTCTAAAGCAAGGACGGGTTTTTGCATTGGTACCGGGTGATATGTAGATGACAGAGGCGGTTGTGTTAGGTATTTTTCCTAACTGTTCTCAGGATGCATATGTTTTGATTGATTCAGGATCTACACACTCCTTCATGTTCTATGCATTTGCTTCAAAATTAACTCAAAAATTGGAACCAATGCCTCATTTGTTAGTTGTATCTTCTCAAACTAGAAAGTCTATGACTTGCGCGTGTGTGTATCCTACATGTGATGTTAATGTTGGGGATATGACTTTATATGTTGATCTATTGCCTTTAAATATCATGCATTTTGATGTAATTCTGGGAATGGATTAGTTATCAAGGTATTGTGCTACTATTGATTGTGTGACTAAACAAGTTGTGTTTCGTTTTCCTAAAGTGCCTAAATTTACATTTAACGGGGATGGTGTCATATCTCTCCATATTTGATTTCCTCCATGAAAGCGAATAGATTGATTAACAAGGGTTGTAAGGATTTCTATGTTCGGTGCTAACGGTGCCAACTACTGCTAAACCTAAAATGGATAACATTCCTGTGGTAGGAGATTTTCCAGATATGTTTCCAGACGATTTGCCGGGGCAGTTAGTTGATAGAGAGACCGAA
Source organism: Camellia oleifera (assembly GCA_022316695.1). Lineage (NCBI taxonomy): Eukaryota > Viridiplantae > Streptophyta > Magnoliopsida > Ericales > Theaceae > Camellia > Camellia oleifera. Next base: position 86,240,196 of record CM039312.1, read on the forward strand.
TTGACTATTGAGATAGTACTGGGTATCCAACCAATTTCTAAGACCTCATACTGGATGTTGACTACCGAGTTGAAAGAATTGAAAACTCAATTACAAGAATTGCTGAACAAGAAATTTATTAGGCCTAGTACGTTTCCATTGGGTGCTCCAGTGTTATTTGTTAAAAAGAATGATGGAACCCTAAGGCTGTGCATTGATTATCGAGAGTTAAACAAGGTGACAATAAAGAACAAGTACCCATTACCAAGTGTTGACGATCTGTTCGATCAACTACAAGGAGTATAGATATTTTCAAAAATTAACCTGCGGTCTGGATATCATCAGTTAAAAGTTAAAGTTGAAGATGTGGAGAAAATTGATTTTCGAATTAGATACGGCCATTATGAGTTCCTCGGTATGCCTTTCGAAGATACAAATGCACCAGCTGCTTTTATGGATTTAATGAAGAGAGTTTTTAAGCCATTCCTTGATGAATTCATTATGGTTTTTATCGATGACATCCTGATTTACTCAAAAAGCAAGGAGGAACATGAATGCCACTTGAAACTTACTCTTCAAACGTTGAGGGAGAGGAAACTATATGCTAAATTGTCAAAATGTGAGTTCTAGTTAAATAGCATGATGTTTCGGGGACATGTGATAACGAAAGATGGTATCTCTGTTGATCTGCAGAAGATAGAGGCTGTTGTAAATTGGCCGAGACCAACAAATGTGACAGAGGTTCGCAGTTTCTTAGGCCTGGCTGGATACTATCGCAGATTTGTGAAAGACTTCTCAAAAATTGCCTTGCCACTTACTCAATTGACACAAAAGGGGGTACCATTTGAATGGATTGACCAAAGAGAGGTAGTTTTTCACAAATTGAAGACAAGACTTGTGACAGCACTGATTCACACTTTACCCGCCGACATGGATGGCTTTACTATTTACAGTGATGCCTCTTATAAAGGCTTGGGGTGCGTGTTGATGCAAAATGGAAAGGTAATTATGCTTCTCGTTAACTAAGACCGCATGAGAAGAGTTACCTAACTGAAGATCTAGAACTGGCTGTAGTGATTTTTGCATGAAAATTTGGCGACATTACCTGTATGGGGCGACGTGTGAGGTGTATACGGATCACAAAAGTCTTAAATACTTCTTTACCCAGAAAAAGCTAAACATGAGACAGCGTAAATGGCTAGAGCTAATTAAAGATTATGATATGCAAATTATGTACCATCCTGGAAGAGCTAACACGGTGGCTAATGCTCTTAGTCGGATATCAATGGAAAGCTTAGCTTGTTTACTTACCAAATAGAAAACAGTACTGCATGAACCGGTAATATTTGAAGAGATCAAAGAAAGACAATTGCAGGATGAATTCCTAAAGAAAATAGTGGATGAACAGGATTCCAAACCTAGACCGGGGTTCAGTTTTGAGAATGACATACTCAAGTTTCAGGTACGGTTATGTGTACCAAATGACGGTGATTTGAAGAAACAAATCCTCCAAGAAGTCCACAGTTCCAAATTCTCTATCCATCCAGGAAACACAAAAATGTATCAAGACCTAAATAAGAACTTTTTGGTGGCCAAGAATGAAAAGGGAAATCGCGGAATTTGTGTCCAGATGTTTGCAATGTTAGCAAGTTAAGGCAGAACATCAATGACCCGCAGCATTATTTCAGCCATTACCAATACCGAAGTGGAAATGGGAACATATCACAATGGATTTCGTGGTTGGATTGCCTCGCTCTAGTAGAGGTATGGATTCTATTTGGGTAATTGTAGACCGATTGACAAAATTTGCTTATTTTTTACCTGTTAAAGGGACATATAGTGTAGATAAATTGGCTACTCTGTATATGAATGAAATTGTGAAATTGCATTGAGTCCTTATATCGATTGTATCTGATAGAGATCCGAAGTTCACTTCCAGATTTTAGCAAAGTCTGCAAAAGGCAATGGGAACTGAATTGAGGTTGAGCAGTGCATACCATTCGCAAACAGATGGCCAATCAGAAAGTACAATTCAAACGCTAGAGGTTATGCTACTTATGTATGTACTAGATTTTCAAGGAAATTAGGAGACACATTTGCCTTTGGTTGAATTTGCATACAACAATAGTTATCACTCAAGTCTTGGTATGGCACCATACGAGGCTCTCTATGGCAGGAAATGTCGGTCGCCAATTTGTTGGGCTGAGGTAGAAGATAGACCATTATTGGGACTTGAACTTGTGCCAGAGACCACTGAGAAAGTAAAGTTGATCCAGCAATGGTTGAAAACAGCACAAAGCCAATAGAAAAGCTATGCTGATGTGCATAGATGGGAGAGAGAATATGAAGTAGGTAACAATGTCTTTATCAAAGTTACACCAATGAAGGGACACACTCGTTTTGGAGCCAAAAGTAAGTTAGCACCTCGATATGTCGGACCGTATGAGATCATTGAGAAACTGAATCTAGTGGCATACCGGGTAGCTGTATCTCCAAACATGGGGCACACGCATAATGTTTTCCATATTTCCATGTTAAGAGAATCCTTTCTCGATCCTAAACAAGTTATTGAACCTACTCATATACTTGTGAGAGATGACTATATATATACAAAACAACCCATTCGGATTGTTAGCCACCGTATTAAGAAGTTGAGAAATAAAGAAATTCCGTTGGTAAAGGTGGACTAGCAGAACCACAGTGGCTTGCATGCAACTTGGGAAAGAGAAGTAGATATACAAGAGAAATACCCTGAACTTTTCCCGTTAGACCTTGCACTCTTCACTGAAGAAGATACTTGAGTTTGGGGGACCAAACGTCCTAAGGGGGAGAGACTATAACACCCGCCTCTTAATTAGCCGTTAATTTTATGGTTTATCTTAATTATGTATTTATACATGCATTTTATGTTTATTTATATGTTATGTGCACCATGTTTTGTTTGATAAATACGTTAAATTGTGAAAAAGACCTGTCTAATTCGTTAAATTGTAAGGTTGCCAATTAACTAATGGACTAGGTAGGTAGAGCCTAATTCCCCTTAAAGTAGGGTTCAGCTAACTTAGGTGCCCGTAAGAAATAATTTAATTAATTAGATAATTTTTATATCTATGATGAACTCAAATAAGAGAGAGAGGGGTATAATCTGAGAGGAAGAGAGAGAATATTCTAGAGAACAAAGAGAGAAGAAGAAAAAGAAAGGGAGAAGAGAAGAAATTGAAGCGACTTCACTAAATTAACTCATTGAGGTAAGAATTCTTCCTAATTTCTTGCATGAGATTAATTTTCATCTTGAACTCATGGAATTTAAGGAGAGAATGAGGGATTGGGTAGTGTAAGTTGTGTTACAAACCCTAACAAGAGAAATTCTCCAAATCTTGGCATGAATAAAACTCACCTACTTGGTCTTGCATGATTTTAAGTTAGATTTCCATGGTTTTGTTAAAACGTAGAATTCCCATATGCATAGGTTTTGTTTTCTTCTCAACTTTAAAGTTGTTCATGTGATTGTGGGACTTAGGTTTGAATTTAAAATTCTACTCTTGGTTTGAACTTGGTATTTGTCTATACACCATGTTTGATAACTTTTGGCCTTTGATTTGGTCAAATTGGGTTTGAGTTTTGAAGAGGGAGAGCTCACAAAAACAGAGCAGAATTTTCAGTTTTGGACACCCAGAACCGCACGTGTGGGAGGCACTGGCGCACATGCGGTGGGTAGGCCCGCACGTGTGGAAAACAAGGGAAATGTTTGGAGCATTTTGCATAAATTTCACTTGCCGGCGCACGTGCGATAAGAGTCCCGCATGTGCGACCAAGGGGCTCCGTATGTGCGACTGTTTGGCAGCCTCGATTTCATTTTTCTGCCTCGTTTACCCCCCTCCCCGGCCTCCGTTAGCGTGATTCACATCCATATTTTATGTACATTTGCATTGCACGAGCATTAAAAGAGAGTAAAAGACCAATTCCTGAATAATGAAAATAATTAGTTGATTGTATAACAAATTAAGTGTGCTACGCTTATATCTGTCTGTGTAGGTCAAACGCCATGTCCCAGTCACATGCATCACGGAGCCAACTGTGAGTAACAATGTTGTAAAGATATGTTTAACTTAACATATCTCTTTCTTGCTTTATGACATAAAAAGTATAATAGAAATCTGCACCATTCATGAATCAAAAGATCAAATAGATTAAGAAAGAAAATGCAGAGGTGCATATTACAACAAGATCAAAACCCAAGCCAAACACCACAAATAAAAACAACCAAAGGCTATCAACAGCCACACACAGAAACAGAGCATCACAGCCATCTGCAATACTTGTGTTTACTCTTTGCTGCTGAAAATGGTGTAGTTATTTAAATTAATTAAAAAAAAATGATAATGACTAGTGATATTTACTCCATCTAATAGAATTATAATTTCACCCATGTACTAATTAAAAGTAAAACTAATTAATGCCTAAGATAAAAACTTGCTTGTAGATGACATTTCATCTTTAAAAACAAATAAAGATTAGCATTTCATGCAATAGTTAAAGAATTGAATATTATCTTTTATTTATTTTTATTTATAAATGGAACCATTTAAGTGTAGGTAGATAAAATGCAAAATGGCCAAGACTATGTAAGGAATATTTGGTTATTTGAAAAAAAATAAAAATAAAGAGGTAATTCTACGAGTAAAATAAATGGTGCCCAATCATTAAATATTAAGAGGTCTCCATATATATAGTTTCAAAAAATATGCATGGCAACAAGTAGCAACAAAAGTAGCAAAACAACTGTAAGTATTAGGAAGTAACAAAACATAAGCTAAATTATCCATACAAACATTATAATTCATCAAAATTAAGGATAAACTCGGTCTCCAATTTCTCATTATTATAATCATCAAAATAAAGGGTAATCTTTCAGTTTCTCAGAACTACTAAGAGAAACATACTTGGGTAGTTTTTCAATGAGGTCTCCCATTATTTGTTCCACAAGAACGTCCTCGAGGACTAGTTATTGATTCTTCAACAACATTAACAAATACAATTGGAAGGCTGTTATTTTAAAGTTTTTAAATGATAATTTTTTTAGACTTGGCAAGCAATACCAAATTTCTTTCCATTGCAACTCCTGTGAGAGTGTCTCCTGACAATTGAAACAAAAATTCACTTGAAACCAACTAAAATTTAAGAAGCAACTATTTGGAAGAGGCTAGAATGGTTGTCTAGATACTCACATTTTGAAAGGGTGATGGAAATAAGAGAATGCAATTGATGTGGAAAATGTGGTATTTTCAAAATTTATGTTAAATTTGGCCTAAAGTTTTACAGACACTTGAGAAGAAAAAACTGAAAGTCTTGCCAAATTTTGATACTGACAACCCTAATAATAAATTGTTAAAGATGCCCTTAATAAATCACTGGAGATCTCTTGACACTAATATAAGCTGTTAAAGATGCTTTTAGTGGATCACTGGAGATCTCATTTTTTGGTAAGATATCAGTAATTCAATAATGACATAGATGTACTTTTTTTATTATTATTATTAATTGTTTGTCTGCTTTTGAACCCGGATATGATTTTAAACGTGAATGAGAAAAATATAATATTATTTTGTAATTTTTGCCAGGACGAAAACATACAATATAAGAAATTAGTATAAACAATTCATGGCTTCGTTTGAAAAGAGGGGTTGGCTTGCTTCGGGTTGGGTTGAGTTTGGAATTATTTTAATTAAAAAAAATAAAATAAATTTTTTAGTTTAATAAAGTAAAACATCATATTTAATCTATAATTATTATATTTTTTTTTCTCACAAAAATTTTAAAAAACTAAAAAAATCATTTCTAAATGAGACTTTTTAATTCTAAAAAAAAAAAAAAAAAACTAACCCACTTTGCAAACAAACCATGTAAAAAAATAGTTTGACTGGTATAAAATGCTGCAAATGACACATGTTGTCACTAGTATATTAATTAACATGGATAATAGTGGTGTTTTGGAAAGCTAGTAAAAAGCTATTTTTTTTTTTTTTTTTTTGACTTTTTTGATGACTTTTTTGATTAAAAAAAGCTAACTTCTTTGGCTAAAACAATTAAAAAGCCAAAAAGTTGTCATTTCGCACGATCGGCGTACCTCATTGACGGGCATCTCGTGATAATATTGATATAAGAGGGGCATTATCATAAATTTAGACTTATTTGGGGGGGAAGTAAGTTAAAAAAAAAAAATTATTTTTTTTCTCTTCGTCTCAAAATATTAGTCTTTTATTTCATTTTTCATTGCCTTAAAATATTAGTTAATTTTTAAAAATTAAGCACTAAAATAATATAATTTTTTTATTTTGTTCTTCTCTTAAGTTTATTAATAATACAAAAAGTATAATTATGACAATTGATATTTTTTTAAAAAAATATATTACTCTTTCTGTCCTAAAATAATGGAGACTGGATCCTCGGTCACACTCTTCTGCGGCGTCTCCCTGCTGCCCTCCAAAACGACATCGTTTTGGAGGTTTTTTTTTTTTTTTCCTCTGCCCTCTTTCTCTCTTTAAGCTGGGTCCAAAAAAACAAGAAAGAGATACACAGGGGCTAAAAAAAGCTGCACTATCTCTCGTTGGGCATAGGGAGAGGGCATTGAGCTGGCTAACAAACACACACACACCGAGAATGAAGATCAAGTGCGATGTTTGTGAGAGAGACGAGGCGATTGTGTTTTGCTTTGCCAATGAATTCGCCCTGTGCGACGGTTGTGACCGCCGAGTTCACCATGCAAACAAGCTGGCCACCAAACACATCCGATTCTCTCTCCTCCACCCCTCTTTCAAAGAATCCCCTCGTTGTTCTATTACAATTTCTTGTTGAAAAATTCAAACTACTAATTTTTTTTGAGTGATTTTGGGGTTTTTTCTATTGATTTTGTATTTTAAAATTTAAACGTCAGACTAGAAAATAAATGTAAATTAATAAATGTTGATGAATGTGTGTGTATAATTTTTAACTTGTTCTAATTTTTTTTTTTTTTACAGGTTGATAATCTAAACTTTGGTCAAAACTCCAAATACATCTTCAAATTCGTTTTTGAGCTTTGTATAATTGATGTTGAAGTTGTGAATCTTCTTCTTCTTCTTCTTCTTCTTCTTCTTCTTCTTTATTTATTTATTTTTACTTTTTTGTGAAGTTGGATTGTGATACCAGGCAAAGATGGAGTGAATGAATGATTAGAGAAGAAGAGTGAGGAGAGAGATGAGTGGGTTGTTGAGTCTTTTTAGGTCATTTTGCAGAGAGAGAGAGAGAGAGAGGACGGAGGAGGGCCGGATCGGAGCCTCAATGTTGAAGGAGAAAGAGACAAAAAGGAGCAGATGGACGGCGATGGCGGTGGGTGACCTTCTTCTCCCCTCTTCTCCCTTCTTTCTTCCTTTTTCTTCTCCTCTGATTTTTCGTCTGGTTTCTGCTCTATTTTTTTTTTAAATTGAAAATTCCCCCAAAACGACGTTGTTTTGGAGGTGCTGTAGGGATGGCGGCAGGATTGTGCGGCCGAAAATCCGGACTCAAAATAATGATTCCTTTTAGAGAATTTAACTTTTTTGGAGTACAATTATTGCACTTTAAAAAAATTATTTTTTCAAAATTACCCTTTGATAGTATATTTTTTGAAAAATATCAATGTCATAATTGTACTTTTTATATTATTAATTAATTTAAAAGAAGGGTGAAATAGAAAATTTATATTATTTTTGTACTTAATTTTTAAAAATGAACTAATATTTTGGAATAATGAAAAATGAAATAAGAACTAATATTTTGGGACAGACAGAGTATCACAGAATAATTTTAAAAAATTAATATTTTTAAAATATAATAATTGTATTACTAAAAAAAATTAAATTCCTCAAAAGAATATTATTTTAAGACGAAAAAATAATTTCTTTTAAAAAACATATAAAAAAACAATATAATTAAAATAAATTAAAAAATTAATAAACTAAATTTATGGGGTGATTTGAAATTATCTAAATAAGTATACTTTTTGGACTTTTTATAAAATATGAATTAAGTATAAATTGAATTTGAAGTGATATAATAAAAAATAATATAACTTAAATAGAATAATTATTTTATTAACTTTTTAATTTTTTTAAATTATGACAAACAATACCTTAAATTAGCTTGTCCAAAAAATCATAGGATCCGTTTAGGAAGAACCAAAGTGGACTTTTTTTACTATTTTAGTCACAAAAGACAAAATAGGCTATTTTAGTTATAAAAAATAAAATATCACATTTAACCCATAATCATTACATTCTTCTCTCACAAAAAAAGTCAAAAAATCAAAAAATCATTCCCAAACCAAACTTTTTAACCCAAATTAAAATAGTCAAAAAAATTAAAAAGTCAAAAAATCAACCCACTTCTTAAACGGAGGCATAGTCGCGGTTATAGAATAATGTTTGGGGACCCTAAAAACTGTGGCTCAAATGGCTCAAATTTTCTAATTTTGATAATTTTATTTTTTTTTTAATTTCTTTTTTTTGCCTGATAAAAAAATTTGAGCCATTAAGAACACCCAAATTTGAGCCCTAACAGTGCTGGCGATTATATTACTAAAATTATAAAACCTCAGACCCCGAGATCTCAGGGTTGTTGTACTTCTCATTGGCTACACAAGCAGAAGAGGTAAGAAAATAGTTTTTTCACTCTCTCTCTCTCTCTCTCTCTCTCTCTCCCTCATAGCTTCTTTCTCTCTCTTCTCCTCCTTCCACTTTCTCTCTCTTCCCTCACTGGCACTCACCAACAACGACACCGGTGCTCCCACTACCACTCCCACCTTCTGCTCTAGAGATAGAAAAAATCAAATTTAGAGCGAGAGAGAGAGAGAGGGAGAGATTTCTCTCGTTGTGTTCTGCTTTTGTGTTCTAACCTGTTACTACTATTATATTCTCTGTTTTTTCAATGACTATTGTTATTATTATCGTCTCTCGACTTCAGTGATTGAGCTTCAATATCTTAATAGCGTTTCAGACTGTATACATACATGTATATATATATAGGTGTATAGTGCTTTGTGCTGATAATTAGGGTTTTGAGTGAAAGAGTCTGAAGTACAATTGGTCCTCTGTGCCAAAGCCATGGCAGAGTATCTAAAATATTGAGGTGAATTTGATGTTTGGATTTTATTGTTGATAGTGTGATGTGAGATCTATCAAAAGTGCTTTGGTTGTTTATTACTCTCTTTCAACTTGATCTGGTGAAAGGAGAGCGTGAGAGAGCGTTTTGAGGATTAATGGATTCAGATTTTGGGTTTCGTGGTGAGGAATGTAGTGATGATAGTCAACAGGTGCAACAACAGCAACCAATAAGGAATTCTGGATTGGTGAGGTATCGATCTGCGCCGAGTTCCTATTTTGCAAGGCTCGTCAACACTGGTGGTGGAGAAAATTGTGATCAATTTGTCAATCCTCGGCCTTCAAGTTCAGAAACAGACCAAATTTTTGCCGGATTTATGTCGTGTGGTGGTACACAAGACTCAACTCCTCACAATCTATGTGATATTGGGCAAAATTCTTCAGCAAATGAAGCTTTCCAACCACAATTTGTTGCAAATTTGAAGGAAGAAACTGACATTTTTCATCAGCATCATCATCATCATCATGAGCAGCAACACAACAGTGGTTATTCTTCTGCTTCTGTTTCTGCTTCAGCTTCGGCTTCGCAGATAATTTATCAAAATCAGTCTCAAGATTCTCAACCAAATCATAACTCTGTGGCCTCTAATTCGGGGATAGATAACTCTTGTGGAGTGGCGAATTCAATGCGAACGAAGATGAGTGGCGGTGCTGGTTCTAGTAATTCAAATCTTATTCGTCACAGTAGTTCGCCTGCCGGCTTATTCTCCCACATTAATAACGAACATGGTACAAATGTTTAGCTTCCTGTGCACATTTCTTTTTCAGCTTTGTCAGTTTTTCAATCAATAAGTTGCATAGTATTTGGAATAGGCTGTTGATACTTACATGTACTGATAAATTAAAATTCAAAAAAACTAACCCATTTTCTGATAACACAAACAACAGCAAACAAATTGAATTGGATGTTGAAGGAGCTTATTAACCTTTTTGCATGATTAGTCATATGTATGTGATATGTGATCCAATGAAGGTGCGGTTGAAGTATGATTTTAGGCTCCCTTTGGATTTATTGATTGAAATGAGTGGTTTTGACATTAATAGTTTGAGAAGTATAGTCTTTAAGAAAATCTAATATTTTAGATTTATATATGAAGAATAGATTTGAGAGTTTACAATAGCTATTTGAAATCCTTTCATAGAAGATTCTACTTGTACAATGATCTTAACAAATACATGAGACATACATACCTCTATTGAGTCCTCCACCTCAGAGTTATCATTAACATTCAATGACTAATCTTCTTATAATTTTTATAAAATTCAACTTCAAATACCTTAATTTGAAATCCACTTATCCAAAGGGAGCCTTAGATGAATAATCATAGGTGAGAAAGTGAGTTGCTTGATGGTTCTAGAGCTCCGGCCTGTTAAAGTCAAATGACATCCATCTGGCTGTGTTATAATTCTTGGCTTTTATTTTTTACTGGTTTCAACTTTCAACTAGTTTGTTTATGAGATTAGAATTTGGGAACAAAGCTGAAATTATTCAGCTATTGGCAGGTTATGATGTAATGAGAGGCATGGGGAATTTTGGAGGTGGTAATGGTACTAATGCAGAAGCATGGCTTCCCTCTCCAAGCAGGTTGAAACGCCAAATGGCTTTCTCATCAGGGCCACCTTCTTGTTCGGGGCCAATGGCTCCTATCTCGGAAAATGGAAGCAAATGCATGGAAATCAGTGGCCCTGAGCATGAAAGTTTTTCTGAAGATCACAGAAATGATCGTGGTTATATTGCTGGTTTCCCAATTGGTTCTTGGGATGATTCGGCTATCTTGTCCAACAGTTTCCTAAAAAGACTCGAAGATGATGACAGAGAAACATTCTCTGACATGAATGTATCAGAGAATCAGGTATAATGAGTTTTTGATCCAATGTTATTTGGTTTCTGAACATATCTAATGTAATCATTGTTTATGTTTTTGGTTGGTCAGAAAGTTGGAGGAGGGAACCGAGCTCCCACTGTATTATCTCATCACTTGAGTTTGCCGACAAGTTCAGCAGAATTGTCTGCTATGGAAAAGTTGTTGCAGTTTCAAGATACTGTTCCTTGTAAGATCCGAGCCAAGCGGGGTTGTGCCACTCATCCACGAAGCATTGCTGAGAGGGTATTATGGATTTCTTGTTTATAAATTTTATGACAGTTATAAAGTTGGTGAACTCTTAACCATTATTTAAGTTATTTTTTTGTTAATTGAATGTTTCTATAATTCTGTGTGTATTTGTTTTATGTGGGTTTTCACTTTTCAGGTCAGAAGAACCCGGATTAGTGAAAGAATGAGGAAATTACAAGAGCTTGTCCCAAACATGGACAAGGTAGACGCATCAATTGTCATTTTTCTCTTGAAAGTTAAAACTGGTGATGAAAACCCAGAGCTAAATCTTAGTTCTATGTATCCTTTGCAGCAAACAAACACAGCAGATATGTTGGATTTGGCTGTGGATTACATTAAAGACCTTCAGAAGCAAGTAAAGGTACATGGTACAGTATTCTAGTTGAAACCCACAAAGACTTCAAACAATACCATGTACTCTTTGATTAATTTTAGATTGTTCTATGCATTTGTATGTGTTCCAGATACTCTCAGATAGTCGAGTGAAGTGTAGGTGTTCAAATGAGCATAGGCCATAGCTCAAAAAAAGCATGGTTGTGACTTGCTTCTCTATACCAAGGAAGGGAACCAGAAAGAAGATAGAAAACTAGCTGTTCAGTAGTCCCAGAGCACCACGGTTGGAATCTTTTCAGTGTTAGATTTAGACTTGATGCATAAAAGTAAAAACTAACTGTATAGTAGATTTTCAGTTGTATGTAGTTTGTGTTTTTAAGTTAAGGACTTCAACCAACTTTGGCACACAGGCGTGCTCGCAAGGAGATATGAATCCAAGGAGTTTGTTTAGTCCCGTTGCATGAATTATGAAATTGTGCTAATTGTGATCTCCCAACTAATTGCGCAGGGAACATTGACAATTCCCTTGAAATTTAAACCGAGGGCATTAAACCACCACCATCATTACTCCCTCTGCTCCTCTCTCACTTCCCTTCCCTTTTACCTGTGGTGGCATTGATTGGGTATGCCATGGTTGTAACTGTGTTATATTTCTTTGATTTTTCGTCTGTTGATCTGCGGCTGTTTGGAGGGCAGGAGCTGGCAGATTAGGGTGGTGGAGGGGTGCAGGGTGAAGGTTAGGGGTGGCAACAGATGCTGTGGGAGTGGCAGCAGATGGTGAAAGTTTGGGTAAGAGATGAGGGGAACAAGGTTGTTAGGTGATTTTTTTATGGAATCAAAGAGTTGTTAAGTGATTTTTCCATTTTCTTTTCTTTTCTTTTCTTTTCTCTTTTCTTTTTTGTTTTTTGTTTTTGTTTTTGTTTTTTGTTTTGTTTTTGTTTTTTTTTATTTTATTTTGAGGACTCCATTTTCTATTAACTTCCTTGACAGAATATTTTTTGTTTCTTAAACCAGTAAGAGAATTAGTATTTTTATAGATTTTAGCAGGTATATTTATAATTTATTTTTTTTAAAATTGAAATTGTTTGGGTGATGCATACAGTCCTTTATATTCTTTGAGAAATGTTATATGTAATCATAATTCTTATCTCAATTTTTTTACTCCTAAACATGACAATGAGCCCCCATCAATAAATTTACATGGCCGAAGGTGACAGCATAAGAAAACTAGCTCGTATTGTGATATATGTAATCATAATTCATATATCCAAAAAGCTTTGAAAAAAAATAAAAAATTATGATAAAAAAAAAAAAAAAATCTATTACGTTTCTCTTCTTAGAAACTCAGACCATTTTACTTGATTGGAAGTTAAAAAACCATCTCTCCCTCCTCTCAAACGTGGCAACAAAATAAATATCGAGCGAAACGAAAACAGAGAGCAGTAATCAAATCTCTAGGGAAAATTCTTACTCTCACAGTCTCACTATTGAGGACGATTCAAACAGGATTTGAAAAGTGAAAAAATTACAGATTTCCACCGATATTGTTTTTTATCTAGGAATAGTTTTGTTTGTGTAAACTTAGGCTTTATGATTTTAAATTTGAAAAAAAAAGTATAAGGTGGAATTGCTGTTATGATTATAAATATTTTATAATTCGGCATCTCGTTGAATACAATTGTTGAGATGTCATTGCTCAATATTTATTATTTGAACAAATTGTCTACGTTCGGCTTTGTATTTCCGAACATTTAATTTTGCTAATTTTTTTCACATTTTAATTCCGAACAAAAAAAACTATCCAATATTATATTTTCAAGCAAATTCCATATGTTTAGAAACTTGTTTCTAAATAAATTTCATTTTGTTTAGTATTGAGTGTAAAAAAAATAAAAATATTCGACTGCATTTTAATTCCTTTAAACTTTCTAACTTCAAGGGTGTACTAGGGTGTGTTTAGAATATATTTTCTATAGTTTTTGGGTATTAAAAATAATACTTTAAATTTTAAATTTTAAAATAGAGTGTCCAAAATGTTAGAGTGTTTAACCAAATTTTCAAGATCTAAAGCTGGTCTTTTAATTTTTTTTTTTTTTAAAAAAAATATGTAAAAAAATAAAATAATGAGGTGACCCAAAAAGATTTTAAAAAAGGCTTTTAGCCGAGCCAAAATAAGGGTTGGTTTGGGATGTTCTAAAAAAATACACTTTTTGACTTATTGACTTATATGGGTTGGGTTTGATGTGATGTGTTAGAGAGGTGATGTGATTTAAATAAGATGATATGACTTAAATAAGATAGTGACTTTTTGACTTTTTGTATTATTTAAGTTATGCCAAACTTAACCTAAATGAATCATTAACTTGAGTCCATTTTCTTTTGGGAGTTAGCACGCAGAGGATAATATGGAAAACATGTTAGCAAGAGAAAAAAATAAGAACATATAAATTCACTAATGCTTCGGGTCTCGAGAGTTTCAAGCGCGAATGGCGTGAATTTGTGGTCATCAGCTGGACGATCGGTCGACTAGCCAAACAACCGGCCGAACAACCACCCGGCCAACCGGGTGAATCACTTGTTTACCGCGGTTATCACCTTGTTGACTGCGACTGTTAGCCTCTTTGCGGACAATCGACCGAATGACCAACAGAACAACCAGTTCAACAAATTCGAAGCAAATTCACGCCTCAATATTCAAGACCTGTAACACGACTCATATAAGTTAGAAGAGAAAAAAGAAAGTAAAAATAAAAATACTTGATAAAAAGTAAATATTTAGATAATAATATTAATATAATTTGATATATATAAAGTAAGTTAAAATCCGATTTGATGGATCAATCCATAAGACTCACGGTCCAACAAGATTGAGGTCTACACCCGGATTTGGTAGATCAACTCATAGAGTTCGTGGCCGAATAAAATTGAGGTTCACCACCACTAGTAGCCTAAGACAAAAACTCTTTATAAAAGGTTAAGTATGCATTTAAAATTTTAAAATTCTACATTTCTACTTCCTTTCCATATCTACACTTCTAACAAAAACATCCAAAGTCTTTGACTAATACCATACCAATAATCTAGAGACTAACTTCATTTTCTCTTGCAAGTCGATGAATTGGATATGAATCATACAAATTTGATAGTAAAGATCCTATGTCCTTAAATAATCTTATTTCTCTATCTTAAATCACTCATAATTATTGGATCATATAAGAATTTTGAGATATGAAAATCTCAAAATATATGAAAATTTTAAAATATATTTAATGATTATGAATGCTTTGAAACAAGAGAATAGAGTTATTTAAAGACAAAAGACCCTTGGATCAAATTTTATTATCCTCATAAATCACGCAGGCACATAGTTCCCCTCCATTAAATAAATATAGAAACAGACTCGAGCAGATAGGATGATAAAAGAAAGAAAGAGAGGATGCGGGAGAGAGAGAGAGAGAGAGAGAGAGAGAGAGCTGGATATAATGGAGTATGATGGGTCAATTTGAAAGTGGACCCCAACCAACCATGGAAGTGAGAACCACGTCATATCTGATGTCATCAACTCTGCCAAAATGCTGTGTCTTCCCTTGTATGGCCATTGGTCACTATGTAAGGTCATAGTCCTTTTCACCAATGAAAACTTTTGACATTTTTAAAAAGATTTTCACAATTTTTTTAATTTTTTTATTTATTACACATTTAATTACATAAAGTTTAAATTCCTTATCAAATTATTATTGATGAATTTAATTTTTATATTGTAAGTCTAGCATTTTTTTTTTAATTTTTTTTTTTAAACAATCCATCTAACAATACTATGGATCCATTACTACTTAAACCCTTTCTTTTTTTTAAATACAGTTTTTAGAATTGAGGTGTCAATCCATCTACAATCTCAAAAGATTATCATAAATCAGGGATGAAGAGGGTAAATTATGGGAGATTTGGCCAATATCATCCTTATAAGATTTATTTTTAGGGCGCTTGGGCGAAAAGTCCAAATTTAATTTTCTTTAGGCCAAAGATCCACGCTGTACATTTTTCTATCAATGGAGGAGTACAAATAAAAGCATTAACCTCAAAAGCCCAAGGACAAGAATGACTAGCCCAAGTCATTTAGCCCAACCAAAGTAGTCCAAGGTAAAGAAGAAGCCCAATAATGTCCATCGGATAAAGAGACAGCGTCACGTGACCAAAGTCAGAATAAAACCGCCTCTCAGACTTAGAGGGAGATCCACAGAATAAAGGAGTGCCCTTGGATCCGTGTACAATCAACGATGTAGATCAAGACTGTTAGAGATAAGGATTTGGGATCAAAACATCCAAATGACATGACCGTCTAATGAGCAAGATCTGACGGTCGAAGTACCAGCAAATTGGGCATAAAACGTCCGAACTAATCTAAGCCACCTAGAGTAAAACAATCTGACGATGACAAATCAAGGCTACTTGACCAATTGCCCGACCAAGGTCTAATGGCATTCAAGACCATTGGATCAAGATGGTCATCCAACGGCCAAAATATAAGGTATTAGCACTATAAGAGGGAGAACCAAAGATACCAATAGGGAAGAAGAAAAAACAATATAGTTCAATCTTTCTTTTCAATATAATATGTCCAAACATTGTTTTGACTTAACCGTCGGAGGGTTCTCTCAACCTAATCTAGTCAGGACTGATCACTAACGGCCTAGTGTCTTCTTGTAGAGCATAAGAAGGAGAAGCTCATCTCGCTTTCCCTATGGAGAATATTTCAACCTTCCACAATTGGTGCTGTCTGTGGGAAACTCGAGAAAAGATGCGTATCCATCCTGCTCTAGAAGAGATACCAAGTGACCATCAAAATTTTCCGATCGGGAATATGGCTAGTGAAACCTTTGGCCATGAATTCGAGGGTATACTGGAAGGCTCGGCCAGAATGATTTCCCTTCAAGATAATGAAAATCAATAGACTCAGCTCATCGAACGGTTGATGGCATAAGTCGAAGCCCTTAAGGAGGAATTACACTTGGCCTAAGGCAAACCTGACGCTCAAGTAAGGACTATCAATGACCATAGAAGAACCATCCTTCATCGGACCGTAAGCCAAATAGCTAGCAGCAACCCCGATCGGTCGTAGAGAAAGCGCCAAGTTACCAGAAGAGAAGATTCTCAGGACTAACAGAAAAATGACTTTCGAAATTGGCTTGACGATTGAACATGGAGCAATCATAAGCTTGTCTAATGAAAACTTTTCACAGAGGATCTAGCCTCCCCATTCTCCTGAGCAATAGATAGTGTAGACCCGCCGAAGAGGTTTACCCTGCCAAAGTTCAACTTATACGACGGAAAAGGAGATCTGACTAGCCACATCCAGCATTATACACAGACCATGACATTATGGAGCAACAATGGTCCGATTATGTGCCGAATGTTCTCCTCGAGTTTAGGAGAGATGGCGTTGCGATGGTACTATAAGTTGGAAGCCCGATCCATTGGCGATTGGGCACAATTATAGCAAGTGTTCATTTCACGCTTCATCACTAACAATCGGCCACCGAAGGAAGTAGACATGCTCCTTAAAATGAAGAAAGACGACATGGAAAGGCTACGAGAATATGCTAATAGATAGTGGGCGGCATATAATGAGAATGATAATTGTAACGAACAGCTAGTAGTTGCCTCATTCAAGTTGGGATTACAGCTTGAGAGTATGCTCTGACAATCCTTAACAAAGAAACCATCCACCAATGTGGGGAGTTTGATGAGACAAGTAAAGCAGTACTGCAAAATTGAAGATGACATACGAGGTGTTGACAAACTAAAACCTGCTCAACTGCCGGCAAGGTTTCTAAGAAAAGATGAGAAGAAGTCTTCTGACGGCAAAAGAAATGAGTCAAATGCAATTGCCGATCAACCGAAAGTCAGGAAAGAAGCCTTCTAAGAAATTATCACCACTTTCATCGAGCCAATATATCGTCTGATGGTGAAAATCCAAAATGAACCCTACTTTTCTTGGCCGCCCAGGATGATCGATGATCCGTCCCTTTAGAATCAAAGACTACATTGTTCTTACCACATGGATTACAGACACCTCATAGAAGATTGCAAGGCATTGAAGCAATTTCTAGAAGAATTGGTGCAAAGTGGGCACCTACGATCCTATATTGACTCGTCCATAGATCAGAATGAGAAGGGTAGGGACAAAAATAGAGAAATACAACCAACGATAACTATCAACATGATATACTCCGTTCTTACGAAATAGCGTATAAGTTCAGAAGTAATGTTAACACCCCACAAAGAGATAATGGCCTTATCAGGGATATCCACAAAAAGAATGTGCTCGTTAGTGAAGATCGCTTTCTTCGATGAAGATCTAGTGTGGGTTCATCACCCTCACAATGACGCCCTAGTCATAACACTATAGATCAAGGAATTTGTTGTTAAGAGGATATTAATAGATCAAGGAAGCTCGGCGGAAATCATGTACTATGGACTTTTCAAAAGGTTGGGATTGGCCCCTAAAGCCCTACTCTCAGTCGATTCTCTATTCTATGACTTCAATTCAAGTCCAATCTTTCCCTTGGGTAGAATATTTTTACCAGTAAAAGCCAGAGAAACAATTCGGCAAGTCGAATTCCAAGTAGTTAATGTACCCTCCCCATATAACGCCATAATGGGAAGAACTTGGTTGCATCATATGGGGGCCATCTTGTCCAATTTTGTGATAACCCAACCCGTATTATGCTTAATTATGCATGTTATTATGTGTTTGATATGAATTTCATGATTAATTATGTAATTTATGTGATTTTGAAATTATATCTGTTAAGTGTAGAAATATCTATCGTAATTAGAACTTTGAACTGAAAATTAAAAGTCTTAGAGGCACCATAAACCAAAACTGACTTTATATCTATGTTTAGCATGATTTTTGGAGCCTATTGTGAAAATTGGCAAAAATACGATTCGTAACGGATTAATTGAGTTTAATTAGCATAATTCCTATATTAAGCTAGCCTAAGTTAATTTAGCCTAAGTTATATATATATATAGAGAGAGAGAGAGAGAGAGAGAGAGAAATGGCAAGAGAGAGAGAGTTAAGAGGAGAAACTATAGATTTGAAAGAGATTCAAGGGGGAAATTCCTAGATTTGAGCTAAGGTATGAAAATCTATCTAGAATCCTTGTAACTAAATCATCTTTTGTTTGAAATCAATAATTAATTTGAAGATCAAACACCTAAACGAACTAAGGTTTTGAGTTGTGAGTGTAATTGAACTAAACTCAAGAAATTGAACCTTGATTTCTTAGAATTTGTTGATTTGAGTTCAATCTTAAGAATCATTCATGAAAAGAACTCTAGGGTTTACATGCAAGGGAGTTATGAGTGAAATTGAAACTTAAATGTTGAAATCTTTGAATTCATGGAAGCTAAGACCTTGGTTTTGAAATTAAAACAAGTTTGATGCAATTGAGCTTGAATTACACTCTAGATATGTTAGTATATCATGTTTTTGAGTTAGTTTTGCATGAATTTGGGCTTGAAATTGAGTTTGGAAACCTAGTTTTAGAACCTCATTTTTGGGCTGTCTAATTTTGCCCAGACCACATGTGCGGCTGCAAGCTCCGCATGAGCTGAACATGAGCCAATTCAGGGGATTGTATTTTGCTTTCTGACGATGCGAATAACTAATATTTCCACATGAGTGGAACATGACCGCACGAGCAGTGAGGCTTTTCGCACGAGTGAAAATCAAGGGAAAACTCTACTACCTCTTGTTGGCCTTTCTGACCTTCTGAATGTATTTTTGACCTTATTTAAACACTCCAAAAAATGAAATGATGATTAGAAACCCATTGAAAAATGATGTGAATCATTAAAAGAAAAGTGTACAAAATGGAACGAATTATTTATCAAATGTGTATGTGTGAAATGTTGTGTAGGTCATGTGCCAGAGGAAACGCCACAAGACCAAACGCACTATGAGTAATAGTATTGTAAAGATATGTTCTTAATTAATTATTTTGATCCATGAACGGTGGTTTTTTTGAAATTGTGCTTGATCGAAATGAATGAGGTTCATGAATGTTCTATGACATATGCAATGTGGGCCTAAGGTCATTCCATTCATACTATGATGTGCTTAGGCCCAAGGTCGTTCTGTTAATGACATGATAATATATGACTAGACCTGAGGTCGTTCTGAATAGCTATTAATGTGTGAGCCCGAGGCCATTCCATGATATGTGTTCATATGTTTGGACCAGAGGCCGTTCTGTACTATGTGTGGGCTTGAGGCTATCCCGATAAATGTTGGGCTTGAGGCTGTTCTATAATATCAGTAGACCAGAGGTCATTCTATAATTATGATCATGAAAAAGTTACGAAATTATGATGTTATACTTACTTTGATAATGGGCTCATTCATTTAAACCTCTTTACTATATTATTACTCATTGAGCTTTGCTCACTCTATATTATGTATGTATATGTAGGTGTTTAACATATTGATGACCAGCATGGAGCCCAATATTAGAGTCTGCTTCAGGAATTGTTTTTGTGAACCCGATCGGTTGAGTCTCCAAGATGGAGCTTTTGTCTTTTGGCTCATATCATGTTGTGACTTTTATTTGATTTTGCTATGATGGTTTTGGATATGTGAACTATAAGTGTGGAGTTTTCTATTGTATATAAGTTTTGCATGGATATGTAGATATGTGAATGTGCTATGATAAAAGCAAAGTATATTTTTTATCATATTAACACAGTTCAATAAATTTTCATCATTGTTATATGCTTCCGCTTATAGCCCTATTATTATAATTATTCTGTATTTTTGTATGAGGTTGTAGGTAATCCAGTGATTACAAGTTGGTTATATGATCTAAACCTCTAGGGGCGGGTTTGGGTTATGACAGAGTGATATTAGAGCACGAGTTAATATCTCACACACAAGTCCATGTGAGCAATAAGGAGTCTGGAAAGGCTTAAGTTGCATCCATAATGCATTCATAACCAAGTATGACATAAAGATGTGCATTTGTAAGTGTGACTTATGTGCATTTTTTCTGTGAGAATTATAATTCATGTTCGTATAGATCATGGTGAGAATAAGAGCGGAAGAATTGGAGGAGTCAACCTCCGCACGACTCGATAGAATGAAGAGAATGCTAATGGAAATGACGAAAGCTTTTAGACAACAACAACAACAACAGTAACAACAATCACCACCACTGCCACCAATGCCTATGACACCACCAGTAGTGCAAGACCACCAAGCCGAAGACTGAAC
Organism: Camellia oleifera; assembly: GCA_022316695.1. Classification (NCBI taxonomy): domain Eukaryota; kingdom Viridiplantae; phylum Streptophyta; class Magnoliopsida; order Ericales; family Theaceae; genus Camellia; species Camellia oleifera. The sequence goes on from CM039312.1 coordinate 86,261,075, forward strand.
AATTGCGCTTACGAAAGAATTTAAAAAGATGAAACCACCATTGTTCAAAGAAGGAATTGACCCATTGAAAGCGGAGGCATGGGTGCTTGGCATTGAAAAACTATTTGAAGTCTTTTTGTGTACTAAGACACAGAAAGTCCTACTTGCTGCTTTTACACTAGAAGATAAAGCACGCAGATGGTGGATGCTTATTCAAGATGAACATCAAGGAATGAATCGGGCTCTATTTTTGGAATTCTTCTATAAAAAATATTTCTCACAATGTATCCGAGATGGAAAGGTGTCAGAATTTGAAAACTTGAAGCAAGGAAATGAAATTATAGCAGAGTATGAAGCACAATTCACTGAACTAGCCCATTTCACACCGCACATGGTTGATACAAACTATAGGAATGTAAGGAAATTTGAGGGAGGACTCCGAGATTCCATTCTAGAAAAAATTAATGTCTTGAAGCTACCAAAATATGTTGATGTATTGGATAGGGCCCTAATGTCTGAAGCTAACATGGCTAACCACAACAGGCTCTCGAACTGGAAAGGAAAAAGGCAGGGTTCTAATGTGAATAAAGGGTTGGCATCCTCACAAACAAGAAACAGAATTTGGGAACTTTATGTACTTCTAGTTCTACCCGTGATTCAGCACCAACTTGCCCAGAGTGTGGAAAGAAACATTGGGGAGTTTGTTACCGAACAACCGGGGCTTGTTTTAAGTATGGGAAAATGGGTCATGTGGTGAGAAATTGTCCTTTGATTGAACAACAAAATGTGAATAGGCCAACTCCTAGTTTAGCCGGTTCCACTCCTGCAATGAAGACTACTGTGAAACCTGCTTCTACTAGAGATAATGTCAGGCAAGGGAGAATATTTGCCCTAATTCCAGGCGACACCTAAATACAGAGGCTGTAGTCTCAGGTACATTCTCCATTAATGGTCAACTTGCTCATGTGCTACTTGATTCAGGTTTCACTCATTCATTTGTTTTAAAAGCATTTGTTAGTAATTTGAATTGACCCTTGGAACCATTGGATTACATGTTGTGTGTGTCTTCGCCATCTGGGGGTTCTATGTTATGTGCTTTTATTTATCCTGCATGTGAGATTCTAATTGGGGATATTCAATTATATGCTAACTTGATGCCTCTTGATATGGATCATTTTGACATAATTCTTGGAATGGATTAGTTAACATATTATCATGCAATCATCAATTGTGTGTCTAAACAAGTTGTTTTCCGACCTCCTGGACAAAATGAATTTACTTTTGTGGGACATGGGGTAGTTTTTCCACCTTATTTGATATTGGCTATGAAAGCTTGTAAATTACTTCAAAAAGCTTGTAAGGGCTATTTGCGTAGTATCCTAAAATGTACAGACAACAGATATGAGTGTTGATAATATCCCAATTGTTAGAGAATTTCTGGATGTATTTCCTGAGGATTTGCCAAGGGACTTGATAGACCGTGAGATTAAATTTGTTATTGATATTGTGCTAGGTAATCAACCGATTTCAAAAGCTCCTTATAGAATGTCAACGGCAAAAATGAAGGAATTGAAAGTATAGTTGCAAGAGTTGCTTGACAAAGTGTTCATTCGACCGAGTACATCGCCATAGGGCACACCAATTCTGTTTGTGAAAAAGAAAGATGGGACACTCCGGTTATGTATTGACTACCAAGAACTTGACAAGGTAACTATAAAGAATAATACCATTTACCATGGATTGATGATTTATTTGATCAGTTATAGGGAGCCCAGGTGTTTTCCAAAATTGACTTGAGATCCAAGCATCATCAGTTGAAAGTTAAAACAAAAGATGTTGAAAAGGCCGCCTTTCGAACTAGATATAGGCATTATGAATTCTTAGTTATGCCATTTGGGGTTATGAACGCACCAGCAACTTTCATGGATTTAATTAATCGAATTTTCAAACAGTATTTGGATGAGTTTGTGGTTGTATTCATTGTTGATATACTTATTTATTCGCAAAGTAGAGAGGAACATAAAAAGCATTTGAGAATAATTCTTCAAACACTTAAAGACAGGAAATTGTATGCTAAATTGAAGAAATGTGAATTTTGGTTCAATGAAGTTGTATTTTTAGGGTATGTAATTAATAAGGAGGGTGTTTCTGTTGATTCGCAAAAGATAAAAGCTATTGTGAACTAGCCTACCTCTACTAATGTTACAGAAGTGTGCAGTTTTATAAGTTTAGCAGGTTACTACAGAAGATTTGTTTAGGATTTCTCCAAGATTGTAGTGCCGCTTACCCAATTGACTCAAAAAGGTGTTCTATTTGAGTGGACAAAACAAAGGGAGTCTGCCTTCCAAGAATTGAAAACAAGGCTCACAACAGCACCAATCATTGCCCTACCATCGAGTACAGAAGAGTTTGTTATTTATAGTTGTAATGACCCGGAACAGTATGACGTCATCATTGGAACCTAATTATGTGTTTATATGATTTAAGTGACGATTATCTGTTGATTTGAGAAAATTATCTGTTGGAATGACAACTTCGGGACTGAAAATAATAACCAGAATGAGTTCAGAAAATTAAATTGAAAATACCTATGCGACATCGGGAATATTTAGAACAATCTGAAACGATAAATTGAAGACTGAAATTTATCTGATTCGCTAAGTTCCGTTTGGCTCAAGTATATTGGCACAATGGGTTATTTATAATGTATAGGTAAGTAAGGGCCTTGTTTGGCTTACACATTTTGGACAATGGTTTTTTTATTGATATATATGTGTTATGAGATAAGGATGTGTTGACTCAAAAACCAAAGAGAAAAATCTAGAAAGAGAGAGAGAAGAGAATTCGTGGGTGAGGAGAGAGAGCAAGAAGAGGAAAAGGGAATTCTAGCTTAACTTTTCCATACCAAGTGATTAAGGTAAGAGTCTTTCATGAAATTGAGTATGAATCCTTGGCATCTAGTATTTAGAATTCAAGATATGGGCTAAAATGTTATGATTGATGATTATTTGGTAGATTGAAGAAGAACCTCCATGGATGTTTAGAAATAAAGGTTTTGTGTGCAAGTTCATGGTTTTTCAACTTAACTCATGGATTGATTTTATATATGATGCTATTGGGTTTGAATTGAAGTTGTCATGTTTCATTTATATGTTGATCAAGTGTCTTAAACCTTGGTTTTATAAGAATGGAAGTTGCATTTGATAAGAAGGGTGAAGTGAAGAAGAAGAACCAGAAATCTGGGTTTCGCAGGGTCCGCTCGAGCGAAGGTAAGCACGCTCGAGCGGGAAAATCAACCTCTCAGCAGTTTTGGGGAAAATGTACTGTCCGCTCGAGCGGACAAAGCAGCGCTCGAGCGGGAAGGCTTATTTCAGGAAAATTTTGGAAATTGTTTCATATGATCTTGGCATGTTAATTGCATCATTTCGCATCTATGATCATGATATGGACATGAATGAATGTAATGAAGAAAGAGAATGAGCATGGCAAAATGTAAAAGAAGAAAGGAAATGGCACGAATATATGATGATTGAATAATAAGAAATGTATTATTATGTGAATGTTTGCAGGTCAGATTGCGAAGACCAGTGCCATCGGTATCGGAAACCCACTGTAAGTAACATTTCTGTAAATGATATGTTCTTATAAGTATGTTCAAAAGTGATATGTTATGATATGTTTCGAACAATAAAGTTTTTCTGTGAACGAATACCTTGTTGCGAATCTAGTATGGCATCCATAGACAATGTTAGGCCATGGGAACGACATGAACATGCTGGCCCATGACCTGATCAGTTGTGGGTTTTAACATGAGATGAAGGCCCATGGTTAGTCACGAGATCTCGTTTGACTGTTGAATGTAAATGGAAGATTATGAATGTTTATGAATGAATCTGTGGAATATGCCATTATGGAATGATTATGTTATGAATGTTTATTATGGATTTATGAAATGTTAGGCATCGTTCACTAACCCCTTTACTTAAATGCTACTTGCTGAGCTTTAGCTCATTGTTTGTATTTATATGTATTATAGGTGAGAACTCAGGAAGCCAAGCCTAGGCGGAGTCTCTAGCTGAGCCGCCATTTTGAAGCCAAACCAGGAGTTTTGAGTTCCCCGAGCCAGGACTAGGCCTGGAAGGCCGTGTGAGAGTTTTGTCTTCTTGTTATTTGTTAATTTTGTAACTTACTTATGTGATGTTATGGATCATGTTATGCAACATATCGGGTAACTGTCATTTTTGGCATATATATATATATACTTGTTCATGTAAATGCACAGCTCTTGGACTAATAGTTTATGCATGTGCTTCCGCGAGCCCTTTTTTATTTATGTTTTGTACAGTAAGGCCGGAGGTAATTTACGAATTACTGGCCGGTCACGTCACCGAACCTCTCGGGGCGGGTTTGGGGCGTGACAATAGTGATGCTACTTATAAAGGATTGGGGTGTGTACTTATGCAGAATGGAAGAGTCATTGCAAATGCATCTCGACAACTGAAGCTGCATGAAAGGAATTATTCTACGCAT